>CM029782.1:273905-1602184 GCA_017562165.1 Ectropis grisescens | reverse complement strand
TGGGCAAGCGTGTTGCTTTACATCAGGCACATGTCTTGCTCGTCCCATCACTCTATTCTATAAAAAAAATGGTAGTCTTAGAAACTACCGATAGAAGTGAAAACTTATAACTCAGAATTTGATAGCTTACTCTGGAAACTACGCGGGTGAAACCGGAGGGCGTGGCCATGGTCATAGCCCGAGTTTACCCGAAGATTTCTTATCATTCCCGAGCGTGACGCTAGAATTCATTTCACAGCCCACGAACAATCCCCAAAGTATGTACTCGTATGTGGCTTTCCACATACATACTTTGGGGATTGTTCGTTGTTTGTCTTTACAAAAGAAGTTTTCACTTAAAAAAAAATAATGAGTAAGTTTTGATGTTTGTTGCTCAGTCATGTCGGAACGTCTGAATGGATCGGGTTGAAATTTGAAACAGATTATGATCTGGATTACTTTTTTATCACGGGAAACTACGCAAGTAAAACTGAGAAACGCAGCTAGTATGTGTATGTATCAGAAAGATGATTTTTTTTGTCATTTTTAACACGGTCAAAATAAGGACAGCAGTTAAAATAATACACAACAGCAAATTTAAAATAATTTAATTAAATCCTAACATTTAATACTATTTCTGGTTTCGCGGTTCTTATCGTTAATTTTCAAGAAATCAGACCTTGTGCAGAGTTCCAATAGAAATGACCTTACCGTGAGGTCAGGTCAGATCGATTGACACCTCGTTGGGAAGACGAGTATTCTTACATAACGTTATTACATAGGTGGCAAATCGTGTCTTCGATATTTACCTACAACCCAAATCTGTTATTTTGAAGATGTTCGGCGACCCTCGTACGTACAGCAATCATTACATCCCAACAGCAATTTACACTTAATTTTGTTGATTTATGGTTGTCTTATGTCCTATGCACGTCGCACATAGGAAACGGTTAGTACTTAGGTAGGTACCTCAGTGCCTTAGGTACCTTAGGTAGGTACCTTAGTGCCTTAGGTACCTTAGGTAGGTACCTTAGTGCCTTAGGTACCTTAGGTAGGTACCTTAGTGCCTTAGGTACCTTAGGTAGGTACCTCAGTGCCTTAGGTGCCTTAGGGTACCTCAGTGCCTTAGGTAGGTACCTCAGTGCCTTAGGTACCTTAGGTAGGTACCTCAGTGCCTTAGGTACCTTAGGTAGGTACCTTAGTGCCTTAGGTACCTTAGGTAGGTAGTGTATCACAAACTTTTACTCGAAAATTAATAAAAATGTAATGTTACTGTCCTGAAATTATTATAGGGGTAATATTATGTATTTAATTAATTGCTGCTAATTTTATGAGTCCTTATGACTTGAAATAAACTAAAAACCTAGTATGATTTCTCAAAAGTGAAGGTTTGTCACAAATGTTATATGTAATTTTCTAGGTTCTGGTACAACAAACCTGCATTGCGCTGGTAATGAAATTATCAGGACCGGATTTAGAGGTGTGGAGGCCCGGGGCAGGGGGCTACTTCGTACGTTGAAATACACACCCATGTTAAGTCTGTATTGTGGAGGCCCCTCGTTTGTGGAGGCCCCTGGGCATATGCCTCGTTTCTTCTTCTTCGTCGTTATCACTCTTGACAGAGTGGTCGTGGTCATCACTTTAGGTGTTAGTGGCAAGCTTCACAACACGCCGCCACTCCTCTCTGATGGCCGCCTTTCTCGTGCATTCGTGTACTTATGACGAACCAGTCAGCACCGCTTTTATCTAGTCAGTCCACCTCATAGGCGATCTCCCTCGTGGTCTGGTACCCTCAACCTTTCCCTGGACCACAAGTCGCTCAATAGCTACCTCGCCTCGGCGGCATACATGCCCAAAAAAGGTGAGGATACGACATTGCACCAAGGATGACAAACGCTGCTTGATGCCTCGTTTGCCCTCCCCTAAATCCGGCTCTGGAAATTATGGTGCTGTGCTATAAGTTAGGTATACATAATATGCAAATTCAACATGTCAAACTGCGTAAATTACAAATTTACTTTAAAGCTTGCAGCGATATTAATTGATTCCTTTTGTATTGCACCTGCATAGTTTACTATTATTTTTCATTTCCGGATAGGACGTTGTATTATAACATAATATGTAAGAACACTGTATGTGTCAACAGAATAAATGATGTATGAAAACTGATCTTTGGATTTGATAAAACGAGTGATAACTTCACAACATGTCAATCCGGCGCCTCTATCGCCTGTGTAAAATGGCTATGTCCGTTGTATCGCTCTCTCTTTATTTTCGCTGGAAGTGAAAGAGAGGGCAATAACTAGGCCTTGAGCATTCGATAGGCCGTAGATCCGCTTCTGGAGCTTACTTTTACAAAATCGACAGAGACTTAACTAATCAGCTTAAAAATATCAAAAACATTTCGATGACAAACATTTAGTATCTACAAATTCCACTGAACTCACACTTCAAGCTCATCAATATAGCCAAGTTAAATATCTAATTAATTCACGTAATTCTCATCCATCGCCATAATTTGGTACAAAAATATACTTATTAAATATCTAGTATTGTTCACATTTTATACACGTCCATCTCTTCAAAAACAGCACAAAAAGTATTCATCGGGGCATCTTGGTACTGATATTTGTAACTTGGGGCAATTCCATATCTTTTGGCAGCTGCATCTTGATCGGAACTTCCTCTTCCCTATGATGTCGAGGTGATTTGCCGAATAGCTCTGAAAGATTTTCGGCTTTGGAAAGTAGCTTGATTTCGGGAGTTTCGGTATGAATTTCGGCGGAGCTCGAGTCCTAGGGGCGTCTGTTGCTGTGTGGTCTGTGAGTTCATCTTCATATCTCTCCGTCGCGTCCTCGGCTGTTTCCGTTGTTTCCGTAGAATCGAAGTTCCTCGCTCGTCGATCCGACTGACTAGTCTCTGACGGAACTGTATCTGAAGAACGATCTGTGTTTGATTCTGACAAATCTTCTGTAGTGTTGGTTTCTTCTGTGTTTGGGTCCGAAATTGTCTCAGATTGGTTGGTTTCTGATTGATCTAAGGTCTCCGTTAAGCCTGATTTATTTTCTGTCAAGTCTGATTGTTCTGATAAAACTGGTTTACTTTCCGAAGACTCTGACGGGGCCTTACTTTCTGACAATGTATCCAGTTGTTTCTGGTCTTGTTCTGATTTTGCTGGCAGGTTACTGTCAGGTTTTTCAAAGTCTATTAAGGAAACATTGCTAGGGAATGTTAAAGGCAGTTTTTCAATTCTGGACTCTCGCGCGTTGGAAGCATCTGCCGGGGTGTCTTCCACCACAGGTTGTATCTTAACGTATGTGACGTCACTGTCCTTAGCTTGAGGCGCTGGCGAAGCAGCCGACAGACACACCAGGATTATGACGATTAGCCTGGAATGAGATAAGAAACATGTTAGGTAGGTATCACTAGTACAAGAGTTTTTACGACCACAGTGTAGTTGCCAAAGAAGATGTTTACGGAGGAGGCGGAATAAATAATTTATATATGACAAAATTTTAAGTGTTGCGTGAAAGTCGTGAAAATGACTGATGATTTTTAGTGTAGATGTTCCAGTTTGTCTTCACCACTGGCTTTAACGGTGAAGGAAAACATCGCGAGAAAACCAGTATGCGCCAAGAATTTTTCAAGGTCATCTGCCATGCCGCTCTGGGGTAGCGTAGTACCTGCTTATATTATGGCTCCGACTTTCTCCTTGCCAGAGAAGGCCCCGAGTCCCAGCAGTGGAAACATTTAGTGGGCAGCTTATGCTAATTCTTGCGTGGATAATACTCCTCCAACACGAAGAAATAATTTCAAACAAAAGACCAAAATATATATTTTTCCAAGTTCCAAAATTTTTAAATCAAAACAACTTAAAATTTCTAAGCCATTATGCCATTCGGATGTTGTTTGCGCATTCGAAGTCTACGAATGACGACAATACTCGTAACACCGACGAAACGAGACAGAGATAAACATTTTCAAATCTATGAAAACATCCGAGCTTGTTTTGAGTTCTACGATCTTTGGTTTTGATTAGGTTTGGGTCGACTCGAAACAGGTTATTATACTTATGATATGCTACAAATAATAAAAATATAAACTCTCTAGACGAGCAAAACGCTGCCAAATATGCGTATCTATTACTTACACGTTTAAAACATTTTTTTGACGTGACAACGTCTTATAAATTGGTTTGCCGGGTGACACTTCAAGAAACTGCGTTACGCTCCGCTCACGTTATGCGCTCACAACGATAGCGAGTGAGAGGCACGCGTCCCTTCCACTCGGGCATGGTTAGCCCGCCTAAGAGCGAGAGAGACAGACATAAAAAGTGAAAGGCACGCGTCCCTTCCGTAAAATTATTTTACCACTCAAAGTCGTTGTCACGTAAAACTTTCGCCCGTATACCGACTTTACAGGCAACCAATTTTTTTTTCTAGTTTTGATTTTTTGTTTCATTATTCCGTATTTTTTTTTTTGTTATTTCCTTTATAAATCACTCTTCACTAGTCTAATGATGTCACACACAAATTAATTTTATATCTATACTTCTATGCTTTGTATTGTTGTATGTTTGTAGCGAATAAACTCTTTCACCATTATAAAGAACGCTATATTGCTTTGGTTTGATTTTACCAAATCTTTACCCGTGCGAGGTATGGTCGGACCGCTAGTCTTATAAATAAAATCTTGTATCACGGTGTTTGTATTTGTTTGTTCGTAGGTACGTCCTCGAAACATCTCAAACAATTTATATGACATTTTCTGTGTGTGTATTTGGTAAGTCGTAACCCATATAATTTCACCGCCGCGTCGTTTATTGACGGGACGGGAAGTATTACTAATAAGAAGTACGGGAAGTAATATTTTGGCACTATTTCGCTCTACGGATTGAATAAATAATATTTTTGAAGTGAACACTTCTTTTGGCGAACCACACAGAGATTTTTCTGGGGAGTGTATTGAGTTAAAGAAACCTAAGAAATGAAATATAAACACCGCCTATAGTGAAATTGAAAACTATATTTGACAGGTCTATTTGCAAAACAGGCAGGTCTGTCGTAATGCCTCCTAAAAAGAGAGCAATTTCGAATGCCAAGATCAATTTATGAGGCGGTAGACTTTGTTGTCCCCACATAAATCAAAGGTCCCCACTTGTAAAATTTATTTGATTTGAAGATGTTTTAGTTTTTGGGGACTAGACACAATTTAATTGAATTAAAAAAAATGAAATTATTGTAAACTTTACGTTGTACAAGTACTAACAATCGCTCTTTGTCGCCAAATTGGAAATTAAATTAGGTACTATTTTTTTGGTTTTTCTATAAATGTAATTTAAGATGTTTTGGCGCTTGCTACAGCAAGCGCCAAAGTTTTGTTTGGTTGTTATGATTAAATAAAAACATGTAAAACAGTAGCACAATCATCGAAATGTATCCGAAACCAGTATTCCTAGAGAGCGGTAAGGCGAATCCGTAGAGCGCAGCTAGTGACCAATGCCTACGACCGACCAGCCGTGACCAGTTAATATATTCCATAAAAAAGAAACTTGTTCGTATTTATGTGTTCACTTCCAATATTCGTGATATGGAAATGTAGCAATTTCGATTTATCTTCGCTAATGACTGCGCCTCCGAGGATAATGACCGCGGAATCAAAATACTATTAGCTGAAGCCGCGGGTTCGTCCAGGGTTGTTAACTAACAGGCGACGCCGATTTGCGGCTTTTTTATTTGACTGAGAAAGATTCTAGGAAGATGCTAGATTCTTCACGATATTTTCCACGGATATCGGGAGATATGCCTTCATTGCGAATATAGCTCGAAACCTAGTGCCTCCGTGATATTTTCCTTTGCCGTCAAAGCCAGAGCTGACGACAAACTTGTGTATAACTACACTTCGAGAAATACTCAGAGGTTCAAGCAGGATTTAAACCTAAAACCAGACGATTGCTAATCGCACGTACTAGCCTACTAGCCACCAAGCCACCGCAGCTTTGGTACTACAAAATATTTTCGTTCCTTGAGTAGGGTTTTCCGATTGCACCCCACTTAAGTGCAAGAGGTAGAGCAGTGCAATTGGGATGGTGATTGGGTCAAAAATATAGGTAGGTACCATTCTAATTAGTCCGTCAGGCAGATTATCGAAAAATAGGACACGTATATCTTGTTTAATAAAACTTTTAAAAATCGTTCAAGATACTCCTAGTATTCACATTTCTACTAGTCGCCACGCCTATTATCGATTTAAAAAAACGTTCATATTTCTATACCGATTTGATTTTGGTCAGATATTTGCCTAGCTTTTAGTTTGCATTAAGCTGTGTGCCAATATTTGGTACCTATAGATACGGCAAGTCGAAGTCGAGTTCGTTAAATGCGTAGTTTAAATAATTCTGCGTATCTCACTTTCCTATAACCTGTCTTACTGGCTTCCGATACAAATTTTCCCAAATTCCATGAAATGAATTCTTTAATTCAAGGTCGCTCGTCTCAGTAATGTGTGTTAGCTTCATTACCATAGATCACCTCGGCGGGACAAACAGTCGCACGCACCCATCTTTTAGTTGTAAATGGCGAAATTATGAAACTAATTACTACTAAAAATTAAAAACTTTAGCTTTGGGTAGTTGAAGTGTTTTCTACTTATCTATTTTTTTGTAGTATTCAGTTCTATTATTTGACGAGCAAGGCAAGTGCCTGATGGTAGGCAAGTGTCACGCAGTTACTGGAACAGTAAGAGTCCAAATCAATACCTAGCTCTATATCTACGTATTTTTGTAGTGGTAGGAATCTTTGCAGAGTCCGCCTGGGGAAGTACCACACCAGTTGCCAGTTATTCTACCGCCCGAACCGTGTTCCGGTTTGAAGGGCAAATTTCTAGAGAAATTACAGGGCTTAGAGATATAAAATCTTAGATCTCCGGGTGACGAGCGCAGTTCAATATTAAGTAATGATTTGGAGTCTTCATGTACCAATAGCTGCGTGTTACGGTGCTGTTATGTGGCACGCAAGTTGCTTACCATCAGGCACATGCCGTGCTCGTCTCGTCGCTCTTTATTTACAAAAAATAAAAATAGAGCGCTCGCCACCCAGAGGTATACATAAAGATGTTTTTTGAAATATCAACAAAAAAGTATAATCTGCGTACTTTGTTACCTGGACAACGTATTCGTAAATTTCACAAAAAATATGAAATTTAGGCGAGTTATATTAAATCGGCTTTTGTATTAAGATTAAAGACTGTGAAAAAGCACCCCTGTCTACCGATACAAACAAGTAAAACGCCAGTGGCTCCGTTACTCAGTTACATTAAAATATGAGTAAGTATTTAGGTAATTGCGCAAAGCACGGCATGGGTAAACAGAGCCCTGACCCGCCATGTTGACGCTCGCTTGGGCGCGCGTTATGTAAGGATTTTCTTTTCACAACGCGATTACCGTATCTATTATATCCTTGTCCGTGGTAATTGTTGCTTGAACAGCTATTTTTAACTTCATTGAGTATTCAGTGAGCGAAGTAAAAATCATTTTTCAGAAAAAATACAGGGCTAAACGATCAATCCTATTCATACCTAGACTACAGGACCGTGAACAAAATGTATGGGTCAAATGAACCACCAGGAGACCTATGTAAGACGATAGAAGGGTATAAAGTAATAAGATTCAGCACTATGCCGTCACTTGTAAGCTGTCCAACTGAGTGCAGTTGAAGGGGGTTGCAACCTTCGATCATTTATTCTTGTCGCGTGATTTTTGTACGGCATTGCGAAATAATATTTTTTTTAAATAATATTTTGGTTAAGCACATCGGGGGCCCTCGTGGCTAGGGGAGCTCGCTTAATTGATACGGCAGATACGGCGGTAGCTACGCCCCTGCTAGTTTTTCAAGCTAGGATAACAAGCTAGTGTTAGCAATTAGCAAGCTAGTTTTGTGTAGACCAAAAGAAGGGTTATCAATTCGGGTGTATGTTTTTTTTGTATGTACATATACTAAGTACTCTGTTTAAAAAGTATCGGGAATATGTCAATAAAAAGACCCGTGTTTTTTACTGCATGTTCGTAGCACTGTACTGATTTAGCGCGCAAAGTTTGAGCGGGATCTGTCATTTAATTTGTTTTAAACTACACTTTTTGTTGGTCATAGTTTTGAGTTATCGGCGATTTTTACAATGGAAAATATTGTTGAACAAAGAGTGTGCCTTAAATTTTGTGTTTCGAATGATATTTCATGTGGTGAACCACTAAAAATGTTGTGAAATACCTACGGCGAATCGTGTATATCGAAAACAAGGGCTTATGAATGGTATAAGGCTTTTAAAGAAGGCTGAGTAGTAGTAGACTTGCCTCGTTCTGGTAGACCTTCAACCGCTACGACTAAAGGAAACATCGACAGAGTCAAGAAGCTAGTGCTCGAAAATCGACGTATGAGTCTGAGAGAGTTGGCTAGTGAGGTGAAGATATCTTTTAAGTCCGTCCACAACATTCTCATTGACATTTTAGGCATGAAACGCGTCGCCGCTCGACTAGTTCCAAAAGAGCTCAATTTTGTTCAAAAAGCGCAGCGAAAGCATGTCGCTGAAGGCATGGTTTCCCGAGCTTCTACGGATCCGACCTTTATGAAACGTATAATAACTGGCGACGAGACATGGGTTTATGAGTACGACATGCAAACAAGCCAACAGTCTTCAGAATGGCGTCTCGAACACGAGCCGAAACCCAAAAAACCGCGGCAAAGTCGCTCCAAAATCAAGGTGATGCTGACAGTTTTTTTGACTACCGTGGTGTGGTTCACTCCGAATTCCTTCCAGAGGGAGAAACAGTAAATAAAGAATATTATTTAGGCGTCATGAAGTGTTTGCGTGGGAGTATCCGCCGAAAACGTCCAGATTTGTGGCTACACAACTCATGGATGCTTTTTTTTTTAACTATAATAGGTTCGCACTTGGCCATCATACCGTCTGATGTCAAGCGATGATGCGATCTACGATGGGGCAAGCTTACCCAGAAGAAACCGATTCACTCTCGATTTGATGACGCCAAGATTGTAACCATCGGGGAAACCCACTCAGGGAACGCATTCCACAGTTGACGTTGTTATCAAAAAACGTGGAGTCAAATCTCTTCGCTTGCGTTTTTGGAACATCAACCATGAAACGATGTCGCCCTTTTGTGGAACGAGAAGTCCGATAGAAGAAAGGGCAAGGTGGTATTAGATCATGCAGATCAGTTGCACACTCTCCGAAGTGTATCCGATAAAAAACCGATAAGCTAGCGATTTTGCGGCGATGATCAAGACTTTGAAGTCTTTTATGCACAAGAGTGTCATTGCCTATGACTGCTACTGCCTTGATTCCGAGCTTTGTTGCATTGGTAGAGTAGGTATACTAAATTAGTCATTGTAGGCTAATTAGCTACAGTCATTTATGTAGTTTTTGTTCAAACCGACATGCATGCTTGATAAAGATAATCGAGTTATTTGCAGTTGGTAAATGCGTGTTTTTGTAATATTTACAGATTTTGTGGTTAGGCTTCCGGACACAGACAATAACTACTTCGCAAACAGGGGTACGCAAAACGGGTGCGATTAGTCTAAAATTTGTGTCGGTTCTGCACATATCATTCACAGCGAAGGGTGGGATGAGCTGGCTAAACACAGCCGTTAATGGTAGGTACATCTATCTTCTGTTTATCATCTCATCTTTGCCTTATTGTAAATTACGTTACGAGTAAAAAAAATGCGAGAACCAAAGTTGAAGAAAATTAAATTCCATCCATTACGATTTTTTTTTGATAAACTTGATAGTATAACACTGCAAATATTGATCCTAGCGTAAAAATTATAATAAACAAAAACTTTGGATACAACCATTTTTGCTCCAAAGTTGAAAATTAACGAGTTATTTCCGAAACACGAAAAAAATTAACTTCAAAACAAGATGGCGGTGAATCCTTTACCGGGATTAGTTAGAAAATCGAGATTTATAATTCCAACCAACCATCCCAACGCTTAAAAAAAATCGCTCCCCGATTTTTTTCTATTTAAATGTCTACCCCGACTGGACTACTACCATTATATATTTTTTTCGCAATCGGTATGCCGGTTTTGGAAAGATGATCAAAAAACTAAAATTTACATTAATTTATCTGGAGGGCTGTGTGTTGTGATCATTCTTATGAAAATTGAACGAGTGTGTGAATTTAATCTTATGTTTTTGAAATTGAAGTTAGTTTTTGTTTGTTTCGGAGAAAATACATTTAATTATTTCATGGTATCCAAAGTGCACAATAACTGCTTTATGAATGGAATAACTGCTTTGCTATATTACCGATTTATGAATTAATTGCATAGTAATTTTATTTCCCTACTCATATTATTAATGTGGAAGTAACTTTATTACGCTTTCACGCCTAAACTAATGAACCGATTTAAATGAATGCTATATCATAATCTATAGAGACAGTCTAGATCCTGAAAACATACATAGGGGTTTTAATTGGTTTGTAAGAGGTTGAAATACCTATCGATAGTTTGAATGGATACCGTAATTTTTGAAGTTTTTAACTTATTTATTTAGTATTTGATTAGGTGTAAAAACATTACCCTGAATCGTATTTGGCCAAAATAAATTATCGTGATAATTGGTACTGGGTTACACCGTGGATCGAGGGCGAAACTATAGTACATATTATTAGGTAGGTCATTAATTAATAGGTACTAGAAGTGCCTCACAATGTCATCCGTGCCACCGATACCCTTATTTTTCTGAGATAAAATAGCCAAAAAATATTCGAGACTACTATCTATATGTGTACCACATTTCATCCACATTACTTCAATAGTTTTTGGGCGAATGAGTAACAACCATACCTACATTCTCACGAAATTTCTCGTTTAAATAATATTAGTAAGGATATCAATCAATCAATCATATATTGTATAACACAAAACCTGACAAAGTGAGCTGAGCATTTACCCTGTTAGGACATGACAATATAAGTTGAACAATTATAATTTTAACATAATTAATACAGAATTTATATGATAGGTAATTATTATGTTGTGATTGTGAGATGTTGGATATAAACAATCAAAAAAATAATTGAAGTGACTGATACATGGAGTCATTGTCTTCTTGTCTTCATAACACGCGTGCAATCCTTCCTACATGAGTCACAATTTCTGAGAGAACCGAGCGGTCCACTTCTCAGGATTCAGCAGACTTGTTACACGCAGTTAAATACAACAAAAGGGTTTGATTCTCAGGATTGGACGGTGTCTTGTGGACCACACTGGACAGGCAATAATTTGCAATTACTTTGAACACACCCTTGGTTACGTTACTGGGTAAATCTATACACAGAGTACGTACATAATCAAATGTAAAGGAATTTTACTTATCACAATGCACGGCTGTCGTCACCAGTTAATCGTAACTAATGCAGTTCTCCGGTGCTATTTCTTGTCACTTTTTTTTGTTATGTTACTAATTAGTCATGAGTATGAGTATTCGGGGTTGTAGGTTTTTTTTAACTAGTGGTTGTATTTAAGTGATATGTTCCTAATTAATATAAGTTGTATTTTCCTATGTATTAGACTCACTTTTATTTATTGTATTTTGGATGATTGTGTTTATTATGTATTAATTTGTTTTATATTGTAGTATTTAATTAGTAGTATTAGGAAAAGTGTCACCTCGCTTTGCCTAACCATGTTTGTAGGCGAATTTCCTTTAAGCGGTTGCCTGGAAGAGATTGCTCTAAGCAATAAGGCCGCCATTTGTGGTGCTAGTTCATAAGTGTTCTACTGTAATATTTCTGTTTTTGTGTCACAATAAAGTGTTATCTATCTATCTATTTCATTTCATTCATTTCATTTCATTCATTCATTTCATTTCATATCTATCTAATCACTTCGTTATACTTTACAGTCTATACTCGTATATATAAATTCATTTGAAGTGTCTCATTGTAATTCCACTTTGACAGCTTTTCATTTTATCCATCATACCAATATTATGAATGTCGAAGTTTGGGTGTCTGTTGTTAAATGTTTTATGGGTAAATAACCAGGCGATGAAGTCAGCGTTAAATTGTTCTTACTTGTAAAAAAAATGCGTGATTCCCAAATTACCTGACCTAAGCTATCGAAATAAAAGTGGTCAAGTGCGAGTCGGACTCGCCCTTGAAGGCTTCCGTAGCAGCAAGTAACATAATATAAAAGTTCTTGTAGTTCGTTGTTACTTTAATCTGTGTTTTAACAATAGTCAATTTATGACGTATTAAAATAAAACTACTTACTAGATCTCATTCAAACCAATTTTCATTGATAGTTTACATAGTAATGTACATCATACACTTTTTTTATTTTTGTCGTTCTCTTGTTTTAAAAGTTACAGGTGGGGGGGACACACTTTTTTACCACTTTGGAAGATTTTACCCTCGCGCAAACTATTCAGTTTAGAAAAAAATTATGTTTGAAACCTCAAAATCATCTCAAAATCAAAAATAGGCTATGTATTATTCTAGTCCATTATCTACCCATGTATCAAATTTCATCTAAATTCCTTCAGCAGTTTTTTGCGTGAAAGAGTAACAAACATAAATCCAAACGTTCTAACAAACTTTCGCGCTTGTGATTATTTGTTGTATATGTTTTTAACCGACTTCAAACAAGGAGGAGGTTCACAATTCTACTCTATGTTTTTTGTATATGCGATAACTCCGCTAATTGGCAATCCTTTTTGAGGATTTTCTTTTTGTTTGCTAGGTCATAGGTACTTCAGAGGTGGTGTACTTTTGAAATATTGTCAAAAATCTAAAATTAGCTTACCTAGATGATATTTGTATATTCGTTTACTGCGAAACCTCGCTCTCTCATAGGAACAGCGTGTTAAGTGGATTTCACAACTTTTATGAAATATGGTCGAATATCTGAGTTTAATTTTAAATTGAAGTCGGTGTTTGAATTTTCGGAGAAACTTTATGTAATTATAAATATATATAAAATTGAATTTTAGCATTCTGGCTTTTCAAAGACATTTTTTATACTTAGCTCAAACAAATTAATGGCTAACAACTCAAAGGCGTTAATATTTAAAATTGAATTTTAGCATTCTGGCTTTTCAAAGACATTTTTTATACTTAGCTCAAACAAATTAATGGCTAAATACTCAAAGGCGTTACGTTACTCGATTTTTCAAAAATATTTCCAGGTTCAAATTTTTGATAATTACTTTTTTTGAACTCGAGATACGACAAAATACGAGTATACTTTTTTATATACTAACGTAAAGGCTTTAACGACCATAAGTTACAATAGCCGCAGTTTTACACAATAGTATAGTTGATATAATTACGACACATATTTTTTTTATGATACGCATTATGCTTTGTCGCGCATTGTGGAGACACGTAGATCTGGAGATATGGACCCAGACGCAGACACCATGTTGAAAACAGAAGGTGCTGCAATACATTCGTACCTAGTTGGTGACTGAATTACGGTAAATAGACGTAGAGTCAAAGAATGGAACGAAATGCCGGGGTCACTGAATGGCTGGAACGTGCGATTTTAAATCCCAAGATCGTAGGGTCAAATCCCGCCTCCATCTCTGAGTATTTTTCCAATAGATGCACAAGTTTTTCATTACAAGTTTGGCTGTAAAATCATCGGGAGGAAACTGGTATGTTCTAGGAACATTTTGAGGTCGTTCGTCAACTTCATCAGATTAGGCGCGGTCCCAGCCTCGAATTTTGGAGGGGGTCACCAGTAGGCAGCTTTAGATTTGGGGGGGGGGAGGTCACCAGTAGAAATAATACTTTAAAATAAAATAAATACTTTACTAGTAGCGCCACACGATTTTACCCGCGTAGTTCCCGTTCTAGTTGTTTTTCTGCGTTAAAAAGTAGCCTATGTACTATTAGATATTTTTAATTTTCGTAGATTTTTAGTTGAACGTATACGATTTGGGGGGGGGGGGGTCATGTCCCCTGTGACCCCCCCCTTCGGACCGCGCATGCTTATGATAGCATATTGGATTAAGGCTTTGATTCTCTCCTTGTGAGAAAATGCCCGAGTCTCAGCTGTGGGAACAATTAGTAGACTGTTCATGCTAAAAAAAGTATTTTGGCTCTATAACTATACATACCGGATACAAGCCAGATACTCCTCGCAAAGGACCGGACCATCTTCGGAGATGCCAGATGGATTCTTAATATCCCTACCAGCGACACCCCAAGCCGATGTCCTACCATCTGAGGTGGCCGTGATTACAGTAAGTGTAGTAAAAATACAATAAACCCATACAGCAGAATTCCTTAGTCAAAAGCCGAGCTCCTTCTTTTTAGAAGTAGTTTAAAAAGTTCCTGTTTCAAGACGAATGCTCATTACGATCATTAGGATGGCAATGACAGGTAACCAGAAGCATAACATGAAATCTCTGCAGTCCTTAAATGTTTAATTACCAGTAGGTATGTATATCTAATCGTGAGTAATTGGGTTCCCGTGCCTAGCATTGTTCGACTGTTTGAGACAATACTGAGTTTACGAGTTTTTTGTACATTGTTACCGGCAGCTTACCTACACTGAATGACGGTGGGATTAATGTGGGTTACACACGAATTGTTCGACTAATACTAATTATACTCGTAATATATCATTAAAAAACTTCCGGTGTTTGGGTGAATAGTGCCTAGGTGTAGGGGAACAGGTTTGTCGAGACAGGTTTTGAGTTTTCTGTAGTTTTTTTATAGTTTCTCTATTAATGGTGATTTTTTAAACGATCACTGTTTTATTTTAAAACATAAAAGAGGCACAGGATGTGTACTTTACATTACACCCTCAGCCTAAATGCATTTTATATTTTTACAACATTTCAATAATTTTCAGCCTGAATGGAAGCTAAGTAGGTAACTTGTTTAAATTTAAAAATTTTATTAATCGAATATCTAGTTAATATAGATTACTAGAATTTTTGGTGTCGATACGCAGTAAAAGCATTAAATTTACGGCGAGCTGCTGAACCATTTCCATTGGAAAAATAACGCTTTTTAGTGCCAACTCCAAAAATGGAATGAAATTTCACCCATTCCTCTTTTTCGTGTAAAATTACTAGAATTCTATTCGTATAATATTGTGAACACAGTTTTAAATAATTTTTTAAATCTAATTGGTTGGTAGTACTTGTATTTAAAATTATTTACAAAATAGTTTAATGGTGTACAAAACACCATTTTTTTTTTAAATATGCACTTATCAATTTTATTCATTATTTTTTACGGACGTTTGTTATAAAATATTTCTCTTCGTGTTGTTTTTTTTTACTATGTAACAGATAATCATGTTTCCAACTCATTTACCCATATAATCACATTTATCTTTTGATATTTTAACACTTCATAAGTTTCCAAAAAAAGTTACAAAAAACTTTTCAAGTAAACATTTTTTATTTAATTTCACCAATCGATCCGAGCTTGTGAATAGCACATCCATTCAGCCGTGAACTTGAACTTGCTGTTAAAAAAGTTAAAAAATGCGCACTAACCGGTACATGGCTGAAGATGTCTCCTCTCGCACGATTCTCCCGACACAACCGCCAGGGATGCACACCGTCCACTTATAAACAACCTATTTATACAAAACGACACAAAAACTATACGACACAACATACGCTGAGATAACGGTAATTTAATCTAATGCGATGCTGAGAATTTTTCAACTTATTCAATGAATTAATCAAATTCCAAGTGGTTATAATAAAAAACAACGCAAGAAAAAACCATGGACAAATTGTCAAAATTTTATATCTGGCACTGGCCAGTGTCTGGGTGTGTATATTTTCGCGCCAAACAGTATAGCACTGAAAGCGGCACGCGCCGCAGCCTAGCTAAGATGGTGGGGTTGGGGCGTAAGGTTTCCATTGTTGTGTGTGTAGTACCTATTATACAAGTTTTCGGTGAACTTGAAAACGTTTTCCCATCAGCTATGTGCAATAAGTGAAAAACGGCAGGAAATCTGGTAGATATAATACTGTTACTGCATCGTGGTAAGTAATGTGTGTGATCTACGAGAACAATACAGAATAGGAATATGGAAATCCTAATTCGCCTAATGAGAACTTAAAATAAAACATAAAAGATAATGTTTGTACCTAATTAGAGAAATATTGGGTTTTGAGTAATACGAATATAACAGAATATCCAGATTTTATATTTTCGTTTGACCGCAAATTCGTTAATTTTAGTAATTATGCAGCCTATGATGTACGTAGCAGTAACTTGCTGCAATGATTACTGTAGGTATAGCATAAAATAAGCAGTCCATTTTTTGTAATAAAGTCCACAATTCATCACGCTGGCCCAGTGATTTGACGAAAAACCCGTGTTCTCGAAAGACGTCTTTCCGGAGACGTGCCTGTTTCCTCACTATTAGAACACAGGCCCGTGAACAATATGTATGGGTCATATGATACAGCAGGAGACCTATGTAGGATGATAGAAGGGTATTAAATAATAATATTCAGTACTATACTATATAAAAATTATAATTAAAAAATTAAAATTTTCAATTTTTATAGTTTCAATATCTGTTCTAATCCATTATTCCTCAATGCCGTACAAAAATCATGCGACACAAAGAAAAAGCGAGGGTCGCAACCACCCCTCTTCAATTTGCTTTCAATTGGGCAGCTTTCAAATGCCGGCATAGTGCTGAATCCTATTATTTTATACCCTTTTATCATCCTACATAGGTATCTTGCTGTAAATTTTATATGACCCATAAATTTTGTTCACGGACCTGTATGTAGTCTATATGTTTTCTTTCACCATTAAAGCCAGTGATTATAAATAACAAACTTATCTAAAAAATAAATCGTATATCCTCACACCAACACAGCTTCGAGTTAGCACTAAATCAATTACGGTCGTAGGAAGCACGCAAGTCGCTAGTGGCAGTGCTGGTGGTATTACCACGCTGAAGTTGAAGCTGTACCAAATAAGTTATGATAAAAACTTTAAAATCTATATATTTATAAATAAATCAATGCCACTTTTCGTTGTAATCCTTCTAAACGGCTCGACCGATTTGAATGAATTTTTTTGTAAACGCTTGGGTAGGGCCTTGGAAGGTTTAGATTCACAAATCAGCCCAGCAGATGGCACTGCAGTTGATATTTTGGTTACTATCCGAGCGAAACCGGGACGAGCCGCTAGTTAAGTATGAAATTACGACCACTTTTAACAATCACTGTACTTCACTTTTAACAAATCTCTTCCAAGTAACGGTGGTATGGACAATCAGTCCTAATAATATTATAAACTAGCTGTGTCCCGCAGTTTTACCCGCGCAGCACCTTTTTCCGTTATTTTCCCGTTATAAAAAGTAGTCTACGTGTTATTCTAATATCCATTTAATCTATGTTCCAAGTTTCAACCCGATCCGTCCAGCTATTCCGACGCAACAAACATCCAAACATTGACATCCTACTAATGTACTATTATCATAAAAGTTGGATCGTCTGAATTTCAGACGTTCCGGCGTGATTGAGCAACAAACTTTTGCAGTTTCGAGTTAGATTATAATCAGGAAAACACATCGAGGATATTTTTAACTCCAAAAATAACGGGTACGGGGGAGATACTTGAGTAAAACCGCTGGGCACTGCTAGAGAATCATAACATAGTTTATAAACGTAAATTATTATTATTATTGTTATTATAGGTTGACGAGGAGCTCTGCAGCATTTCATATATCTGGTATTCGTAAATTGGATCAATTATTATCGAAGTTATGAGATACAAATGCTGCAAATGGTCTTAACATTGTAGTAGGTACAAAGAATGTCTCTGTTATGACATCGTTCCGACATTTTCTGTAATCTCACGCACTTGTATTTCCTGGCTGTTTATAGCGATGCATTTTACTTATTCAATAATATACCTACCTAGCTGTTAATGTTTAAACTTTATCATAATTATGTACCTAAGTAAGTACCTACTCGTTTAGTTCAAGCGATTTTGTTTGTGTATTACACAGCGTTAGCTCCGGTCTTAGTTAGTTAGTTAGTTAAACGGGGTCTTTTCCGCACTTAGCTCCGGTCTTAGTGAAATGCTAAATTTTGTAAGGTTTCAAATTCTCCTTCGAAACTATGTTTTCAAAATAAATATTGTGAAGTGTAGCTTTACTTGCATTCTTGTCTTCAGTTCCTACTCATTATGTAATAGCAAAAATTAATTCGATGTTGTGGTACCTAATGTGTATGGAGCTAATAATGTTTTATTTGAGGTTGGCTTGTCCAAATACCGATTTCCACACATTTTTGTCTTCGCAAAAGCAATGGGAGCAACCGAGCTACTAACTGGCACAAAACTTTCTTCGCGAAATGTATGTATGTAGTATCGCGGATCGAGCTCGTATCTTTGCTGTTTCTGTATGGAAATTGTATCGTTATCACTAACTTTTCCAGCTTTCAATACTGGTAGGTAGACAGAGTGACATGGAGGAATGTTGTCGATGAAGCCAAGACTCACAAAGAGTTGTAGCCCTAAAAGACAAATAAAAAACAAGTAACCTAGTAAGTAGGAAAGTGTCGTTCTTGGCACTTGCGGTTTTTCACGATGTTTAGCTTCATCGCTAAAACTAAATTATACATCTGTGCTTGGAATTATAGCACACGCGGAACCACGGCTATTATGGGTATTAAAATAAATATAGAAATACTACTAAGTTTAATATTGACATCTAAGAGGCCACTACCGGTGTGAACGTGCCCAAAATGCTGGCTCCATTGCCACATTGCTGACCAAAAAAAGGGGCCAGCATTCAGATCATATGTTTGTAGGTACATATTTCAAAACGAATATTTTTATCGTCTAGTACCGAGTAATTACGAAAGTTCAAGTGTTTCTGCATGTTAATACGAGTGATTACTGCTCAAGTTATGTATGTAAGACATTTTTTTTCTATTACGCATGTATTAGATAAGTGGTTTGCTATGTAATTAACGACTGGGTAAATACAGAATTCCAAGTTTCTACTGGGCCTGTATTCACGTCTACCAATAACCAAAACACACATGTTTATTGCTGTATGAGTAACTTGGTCAAAGAGTCCCTGCGATTTTGTCTTACCATAGGTTAAGTTATACTCATTTAAATATACAGTAGTAATATGCAAAAAAAACATTATAGTGTTCCGGTTTGAAAGACAATTTTCAAGCACAGTACTTACAGCGCTAGACAGATTTGGGTTCTTGAAATTCAAAAACCTTGATGGCAAAGTACTGTCACGGAAATGCGTGTTGCTTACCATAAACCATGTCGTCCTCGTCCTGTCACATCAAAAAATAATTTAAATAATATTTATTGCTAGTAAGCAATAAACATTAAACTTATGCAGTAGCATAAGCAACCCATTTTACAATGCTGGGACTTGAAGTCTTCTATAACGAGGAGAATGACAAGGCCATAATTCAAAATCTCCGTAGATCCTTTATTAACAAAACTAAAATACAATGAGCACTACTCTACACTAACTAACGTAAATAAAGTCGGTTTATATGATGTTTGTATAGCTTATTGTCAATAGTGAATCACAACCCTGATCACGCTACTCTGACCTACTACTACTACTCGCTTTTCGTGATAAGGCCGCCAATTGTTATTAAATTTTCTTTTTTAGGTTGTTGTTTCTTAAGATTTTGTTCATGTTTTATTTAGTACAATAAAGAGTTTATCTATCTATCTACTATGGGGGCACAGTGGCTTGTTAATTTGAGACGTCATACATTTTATATCGAAGTTTTGTGTATTTTCAGAGAAAATGAACTATCAAAGTAATGTTTTATGTCTCGGCTTTACGTATATACCTACTAACATTTTAACAACTTCCATTCAAATTACACAGATGGTTAACAAATCACATTTTTTATGATTTCAAACATTTCTTTGATTCTAAGAAAACAGCAATTATGGAGTAGGCAATAATGAATGCATACGCGTTGCATATCACCTATCACTTCGTTTTTAGGGTTCCGTAGTTAAATGGCAAAATACGGGACCCTTATAGATTTGTCATGTCTGTCTGTCTGTCCGTCCGTATGTCACAGCCCCTTTTCTCCGAAACTATAAGAGCTTAAAAGCTTACTAAACTTGGTAAGTAGATGTAATCTGTGAACCGCATCAAGATTTTGATACAAAAAATAGAAAAAAACAAAAAAATTTAGGGGTGTCCCATACTTAGAACTTAAACTCAAAAAATGTTTTTTGATCAAACCAATCCGTGTAATCAAACCAATCTATGGATAGGTCATCAAAAATGATATTGAGGTTTCTAACATATTTTTTTCTAAACTGAATAGTTTGCGCGAGGGACTCTTCCAAAGTGGTAAAAAGTGTGCTGTAACTTCTAAAATAAGAGAATGACAAAAATAAAAAAAGTGTATGATGTACCTACATTACCATGTAAACGATCAACGAAAATTGTTTTGAATGAGATCTAGTAAGTAGTTTTATTTAAATACGTCATAAATTGACTATGGTTAAAACACTGATTAAAGTAACAACGAACTACAAGAACTTTTATATTATGGTACTTGCTGCTACGGAAGCCTTCATGGGCGAGTCCGACTCGCACTTGACCACTTTTATTGTTTTCTACTGTAGTAGCTTTATTTTATTTAAGATATAACTATTTATGGAACAGACTTCAGACTTCAATTTCCGTTCCAAATCTAGACATAAAACTTATTATTGTTTTGTACTTTTTAGTTTTATAATTCGTAAAACAATTTAAATTCAGGATGCCTTCTAGGCTGAAACTGTGCAGCTCTACACCATATGCTTTTAAGATCCTAATAATTGTAGGTAACCAAAATGTTTACCGAATAAATAGTTATGCCTTTTTTGATGTGGTCATGGTGATCGTTTTTTTTTTTTTTTTTTTTTTTTTATTTAAATTAGCCACTCCACAGACTCCGGGGTCCGTGATCTTTGTCATTACAATTATATATTATTAATTTTACATATTTTGGATAAGGAGAAGAAGAGGAAAATAGGAGGAGTTGGGTACATTTAATATCTAATTCTAGTGCTCGTCTGTAGAGCCGATCACTACCGGCTGGGATTCCGCTAGTAATCGACTCGACATCAGTGTTTGCCTAATTGCCTTTTGCCATTTGCTAAGCTGCCTCCTCCCGGCCCAGAGCCTCCACAACGGCCGCATTTCTGTCCCTGATGGCCATCTGTAGGTTGAAATCTCGGATGGTCTTTGGTGATGCAGCCCACGCTCGCCGCACGAAACGACCGATGGCGTCGTCGGTGTCGTCAGCGTAGTATGTGAAGGTCCCCGTGTGCCGTGAGATTGCAACAACCGCATGGGGTACGCTCTCGTGCAGCTTCATGTTTGCCTTGGTTTTGATTGCGATTACCGACTCGTATGTTAGTCCCTGAGCTTCATGGATGGTAAGGATGCGTGACCCGGTGCCTGACCCATAACCCTGGTTTGTCAGGGTCTCCTTCTCCTCTTGAGTGTGAACCAAGAAGAGGGTGTTTGGTATGTTGTTGGGTATTTGCGCTCCCTTATATCTTCTCTGCTCTAGGGACTTTATTCGGGGCGCTGAGGAGTACATACCGGAGTATATTTCCCTCAGCGCATATGCGACGTCCATTGGGTTTCGATGTGTGCAGAGCAACTCCTGGCTGATCTTTGTTACCAGGTTCGGGCGATGATACCTCATTTCGAAGAGATTTCCCATGGTGATCGTGGATGTAGGGCAGTTAGAGAAACAGTTGTAGGAGACCGCTAGTTGGAGGGCCGCCAGTAACGGATGGAGGCTCCACGCCAGGACTCATGACACTACGTAGCTACCCGGGTGCCAGAATTATAACCGTACTACGATTTTATATGTAGGTACTTAGTACTTACTATGAATACCAGGCGCGGTCCGAAAGGGGGTTCACAGGGGACATGTGTCATGTTATTGGCACAGGATTAATATTATTATTACCCAACATCCCATTGCTTTTTTTACTTATTATTATTAGAATATTATGAACTACACTATAAACTTAATTAACTACTTACAATAAGCACATCAAGCTCATGTGAATTATCCAAATAGGTACCGATGAATGTCTGAAGATATACTTGTTATTTTTGGTATAATTTCATTTTTGAAGTGAAAACATTTGTAGGCGCTCCACACAAATTTTTCGTGGTATGTGAATTGAACTCAAGCGTCACATTTGTAAGTGAAAGATTCGTTCGAGTTACCTCGGCCTTTCTACCGCCCAACTAAATCGGCTATGGCTTTGCTATTGCTGTCTCTATCATTTCATGCGAAAAGAAAAGAGAGAGCAATACTGGCCGCTATTCGCCTTTACTACCGATCTGACTATTCGGGTTAGCGCCGAGGGCGCAGGACCCAAAAATAAGAACCTAACCTATATAAAACCTACTGATATGCTAGCACTGTAGCATGGGATGATACCTGACCGACTGCCTGCGTACCGGTATAGCCCATACGCCTATACCAGTCAGGGATCATGTAGGTAGGTACAATATTTTTTTTATCCTGTGGTTCCTGAGATTAAAGCGTTCAAACAAAACACTTCTTGTGCTGTGTGTGAATTGTCACCAATACACAGTAAAACATACAGTAAAATATCTTCATACAAACGTGCCGCTCTCGGTTTGAATGTGTGCGTGCGCGCCGCGCGCCGTGTCGGCACGCGATTTCACGCACACGCTAGCATAATATATGGCGGAATAAGGTGGCGGCAGTACGGGCTGTGCAGCACGACTGCGAGCACGTGCGTACGTTACATCACCGCTCGCGTTCGTGAACTCTCGCCGGCCACTTAAAAGTGACAACCCTGGGGATCAATGCAAGAGTAGGCTAATAACTCGGCGGGCGCCCTAGATAACCTACTGTTATGAATTTACTGTGACCAATATTCATTTATTTATGCTGCAACTTTATACACATATTGGTACAGATTTTTATTGAATTGAAAACTTCTTTTGGTGTACCACAGACCACACATGTCTTTTGTTTTTATAGCGCAGTGCAGTGCTAATGATTTGTGATCTTCATGTTCCTATAACTGCGTGACACTATACGGCCAGCTAGCCATTGTTGCCGCTGGCTAGTAGCGGCAACTGTTGTCATGGGCGTGTTGCTTACCATCAGGCACATGTACTGCTCGTTTCGTCACTCAATAGGTACAATAAAAACCTTATTCCAACGCTTGGCTAAGGAATAAGTGGCTTAAAGCTTACTTTTTTAGTGAATAATGCTAGAATTCGAGTCTGTCTTACGAAGTCTTTCTGACGGTAAAAGCAGTTTTTTTTGGTTTAAAAGAAAAGACATTTTATTATAAAATTTAATAAAAGGCAGTAATTTTATTACAGGTGTTAAACCTGTCAGTGGACAGTGGACACGGCACTTCTCACTCATCTCCTCGGGTCTCTGTGTTACCGGAGGTATCTATCATAAACCTAGTCAATCGTTGGCGTACGGCGGCAGTAGGTAGGTACGTATACTTGTACTCATAATTCGCGACCGTTGACCGCGGCGGCGGCGACCTTCGGAATAAAGTAAAACAACATTTATGACATACGGACGAGGCGCTCTCCAAACAGGCGACGCTATTAAACTACGAGCTGCAAGGCATAAGTATATGGCATACTTTAACATCTTACCAACTTTTGAAAGCCCATAAACGGAAACGGAATAAAAAAGCATAGGTATTTCATCTCATCTTGGCGGCCCGTTCCGTTCCTTCTCGGCTCGCCTCACTTCATCTCATTTTATCCACTTACCTCATTTCTTTCATTTACGAACGTGACGATGAGCTTCAGTCACAACCCACGAAAGATCTGTGTGTGGTGCGCCAAAAGAAATCATCACTTCAAATAAAGCAAACTTTATATCCTTTGTACCATATTTTCTCCTGCAATTTATGTAAATCCAAATATTTTGTGGTGATAGAGTTTATTTAAAAACTCTCCCAAAACTAAGGAAATTTTGATGTCGGATAACCCTCATTATTCACCCACGCCCTCCTGGCAATGTCACCCAAGTGCCAATAGATCCTTGTAGTACTATACGGTAGTTCTTCGCAGCGTGCACATGCTTTTTGTATAAATTTTGCGATAAATTTAATCTAAACAGCGCAGCGTTACCAGTGGGATGCGTGGCCCAAATTGTAACAAACATTTACATGGTTTCATTATCTGGTTAGTGCAATTGTTTTTTTATTATTCAAACAATATTATTAATATTAACAATTTTTTGGTGGTTTTGTATCGTGTCGGCTGCGATACAACTACCGTTATCATGTTTTAAATGTGCGTTCAAATCACGAAAGATTAGAGAAAAACACCCAGACAAAACAAATATTGAAATTTATCCCGTAAATGTTTTGTCTTTGAACCCTCGACCTACATAATATCTACATTAATATGCAACTTAAATAATTAAGATGCAAAATACTCGAGAATTTCTGTGCTCGTTATTTTTCAATGCGTACGAGTAAGTTGAAAAAGTAGATCCGTAGAGTATTGTATTGTGTGAATCTTCGTCCGGTGGCCTTGTGGGCTGGATCTCAGCCAACGACCCAGTCAAGTTCCGACATCGATTACTTTTATTCCTCATAATTACATATTCCACCAACACGAGAACACAAATAGAGTAAAAACTGAGGCACTGGGACCAAAAACCTATACAACTGAGAAAACAAGAAAAAAGCTCTTTACGTATTTATGCTTGCATGTGAGCGATCATTTTATTATACTATGTTATGTTGCTATCTATGATGGAAAAATGATTACGACATAGAAACCACAACCACATATAGATTTAGATATTGTTGACGTGAAGGGAAACACCCATTCGGGAAACACAACATAGTTTGGTTGTAAACTTGGTGTCTTCAAATCGAGGAAACTTCTTATAAGTAGGTAAGCACACTCTATCGTAAACAAAATGTAAAACAAACTAAAATATACTTTATTAACAACTTAATAACAACAACAAGAACAAAATTAAAATTTTTGATTGACTTCCTCGGATTTGTAATCTGTACTTTTACTAGTCAAGCCCTTTCATTTGATATTCTATTGAGGCGAGGTGTGTAGATAATCAATGATTGAGGCAGTTGTGGTAGCGGCCATCTTGGATTAAAAATATGTCACAGTGCATAGTATTTTACTATTCAAGCCTTTTCATTTGATACACATGTTGAGGAAGGTTGTGCAGAAATATTTTATTTATGGAGGCGGCCATCTTGGATCGATATTAACCAAACATAGCTAAGAACATCCGCACGGAAATTAACCTACAAAAAAAAAAAAAAACGCATTGAAATCGGCCACAACAGCCGATTTCAATGCTTTTTTTCAAAATCAATTTCGGTGCCACAGACAGACAGACATCGACGTCAAACTTATAATACCTACCCCTTTTTGGTCGGGGTTAAAATTAAAATAAACTACAAAACCATATTAGTTTACAACCATAACCATAGCATTATAGTATATAAATCCACATTTGTCGCGCCAGTTATGAATTTATTTATGTTATCGTCTGCGTCGTCTGCCTGATAATTAACTTATTTCGGAAACTACTCGACCAATGAGTGATTACAAAATACTGGTCACGTTGCGTTAAAAAAAAAAAAAAAAAAAAAAACATAGGAACCTCCTCCTTTTTTTGGAAGTCGGTTAAAAATGAAGGATTGTTTTGTTTTAATGACTTGATATTGACATCAACCATTTATGAGAGCATTAGCAATCCACTGATTCATTTACGTTATTTTTCTCGATATTGTTTTGTTTTGGAATGAAAATTAGCCTATGGCGTGTAAAATTAACATATGACATGTGCATATTAACATATGACATGTGCATATTAACATATGACATGTGCATATTAACATATGTATAGTAACATATTATACCCGTGTCACAAGTCTCGGGATCTACTCGGGATTTCTCTCTCTGCCACACGATGGACCCGGCACCCGCACGGTGAATCCATGGAATGCTAAGATCGTCTCTGTGTTATTTCAGACCATTGGATAAGATTACAGGTAATTCGCCTGCATCTATGTGAAAACTAGGTAAGTAAGATCGGAGGCTTGAATATGTTATGTTAAGTTATTAGAATACAATAAATGAAGTATTAATTAAATTAATTGAAGTATTGCCTTGACAGCGTGAATGTAACGCTGAAGAAGTCAGAAAAGCTTACACATGTCATGGGCCCGCTAGTGTACAACATGTTGCCAGATAGCATCAGTGGGGCTCTTAGCCTTGCGTCGTTTAAATCTCGCCTAAAGCGATGGCTTATTGAGCAGACATTCTATGATTTTGAAATGCTAAAAGTACAGAAGCCATAGTAGTTTAAAGCTAAAATAAAAAATGGTGCACAATATCCATTTTCTCATTAATAGTCTTTTATTCATCAATATTATTATTTTCTTTGACATTTGCTATGATTTAATTTTAATTAAGTACACAATAAGACAATTTTTATATTATTATTATTTTTTCCATCTGTTGACTTGTATCTGTGTTTTGATATAAATAAAAAACTATGAACTATTAAGTTCTAACAAAATATTCTGTGTTGTTTTAATCAATTGCAGGACTGATAATTGAACTTAGCACCCTTAAATCTCTAGGCTATTATTTGTTTTTGGTGGGTTTTAATACTACTACTAGTAGTATATAACCCCTCCCCCTAGTTCCACGCTACCTCTTTCCTCAGGCCGTTTCGAGTACTCTTAAATCACCCAACGAAGGGTTGTATCGGACGACAATTTGCTACTATGAAAATACGACCGTGATGCTGTGTTATTTAGGTACCAAATTTTTCGTCTTTTATACGAGACAAGAATAAGAGATTTTTAACTTCATAAGAATTTCTAGTAAGATTTAATCGATAATGCCTTTTAAAGAATGAAATACGCGTTATGTGGAGTGATAAAGATATTGTCAGAATAAAGTTTTATTTTTGGGTAAGTGTAACTAAAATCAATTCGTTTATGGTGCCTATATCTCTCAATTTGTTCTGAATCTTCTCCCTTCTGATCTCAAAGCTTTTGTTTGCATTAAAAATCCAACACGAAATAAGGATTAAGTAAGGACAGGGAAGTTTTTAGGATACTTTACACTGGCAGGTGAACTCACGAAGCAAAGCTATTCAATAAAACAATTCAGTAACCCTAGATCAAACGCACACATTCACGCGTGTACGAACGACATCTGCGTAGTTGTGTGAAGAGTAGGTAATTCGACAGCGCCGTTTGTATGGAGTTATAGTGGAGTGTCCGGGGTGTGCTCATGCTTAATCCGCCTCTGTCACACTCGCCATGTGACGGTTCCCAAACCTAAGCTTGCCAGTGTGCTAAGCTATATCGACAAAAGTTTTTAATATTTTATCGTTCTAAGCAATCGCTTAATTATCAGATTAAGCGATACGTAGTACTAAAGTTCTGTAGTTATTAATTATTAAATACTCGTAGTTATTATTCCTATCAATTATTATATATTACATGCGCGGGATAAAGTCACGAATGGTAATAAAAAATTACTTTAAAATTTGAAATAAGGAATATCCTTATCGCAAAAATAATTAAAAACAGTATTTCTTGTAAAGCAGAACTACTTATACTTATTATGTTGTATTATGAAGAAATTGAACCATTTGCCACCAGCGTAGGTTCCGTATTATAAATTTATTTTAATTTAGGAGTAAGTACACAATGCAAAACACTTATGAAAAATGATAACGCTAATATAAATAATAATAAATTTAAATGATAAGTAAATAGGTAACTTTAATTTTAAAAACCCGACTGCAAAAAATCAACAAATAAAAAACATGTTAAACAAAATACTACCTAAGGACACTTGGGTGATTGAAACGAATCTAACGATATCTTAATTGTCGAAATCCATCGAGCCGTTTGGAAGATACGGGGGAATAAAGAAATTTACAAACGTACAAGAAATGCGCGAAAAACATAACCCTTCTTTCAATCGGGTAAAAACAATACAAGATCAAAATTTAAAATTTTGGTTAACTCCCGACTACTTCGGATTTGTTATCTGTACAACATTCTACTAGTCAACCCCTTTCATTTGATACTCATGTTGAGGTAGGTTGTGAAGAAATATTATGTCCGCCATTTTGTGGAGGCGACCATCTTGAATCGATATTAACCAAACATATCTAAGAACATCCACACGAAAATTAACCTTCAATTAAAATAAAACCGCATTGAAATCGACCCATCCGTTTTTTTAAAACTTTTATAGGTTTACACTTGACCGCCATCTCGTTTGAGCTCTACGGTGCCACAGACAGACATACAGACAGACACATAGACAGACAGACATCAACGTCAAATTTAAAACCCCCTTTTTTGGTCGGGGGTTAAAAAAGAAGAACGGAGAAAAAACAATATTACTTAAGTAGGTAGTACTTATTAAACATTAATTTTTGTTTGTATTGACAATACGCAGATTTCAATACAATAATAATATTTTTAATATTTTAATCTTTAATTTGGGTAATATGTAAGATGTAAGTTGTTAATAATACCAATGATGCGTTTTGCCAAACAAACCAATCTGTCAAATATAGTTCTCAATTTCACCAAGTGTGACGTCAATGTTTCATGTTGTATTTTGTGAATTTTAATTACATTAAAATTTATTGTTTTCGAAAAAAAAAACGTGTGTCTAAATAAATAAAATAAAATCTAAAAGTGAACTCCGACACTGGTAGAGCAGGCGCTGGGTGGAGTTGAGTGTGTGAAAATATGAGGACCGCATTCGGTGTAGGTACGTACGTACGGTTTTGAACATAGAAAAGGATGCAGATTCTGATTCTGAATGTTTGATTGTGTTTTGGACTCTACGAGATACCTAGATCAAAATAATGAGTGTTTTACAGCAGTGTCTATTTGTTAAATATAGAGTTTTTATCTATTACTAGCACCCGTCCGGCTTCGCACGGGTGCAATGATACTAAATAAATAGCTCTAAATATGATGCGAAGCCGGGGTGGGTCGATCAATATAGAGCATGGATATTACTTGGTTGACATATGTCCAATATTATAAAAAGAGGTTGAATTACTAATTTTAAACTATTCTTTCAATTTGATTTCTGAACGATGGGGACACAGCAAAAAAACTTAAAAACTCTTTGCATTTATACTCTTCGATTAAAACTGTCGTTTCGTTAAAATGGCTGAATATTTTCATCGGTAACGTCAAATGTTCGACTGGAAGCACACTGGAAGTTATGCAGAACAGTTTATATGAGACTAGCGGCCCGCCGCGGCTTCGCACGGGTACATACACACACACCCTTTTTTTTGTATCGGGTTTAAAAAAAAGTTAAATTATAAAGGGAGTTTGAATTTTTTTTATGATTTTTTTTATTAATGTTTTTGTATTTTTATTTTAAAATTTTATACATATATAATATAATTTACAAAAAAAAAACCATTAGTTTTAGTGAGTCAGAGCTTCCCTGTAAACGATATTTGAAATAGTTTTATTTTGTGGCAGCAAAATAAATTGATTTTCAGGAGCTCCGACACGTGGGCCAACATACAGTTGGCCATGAGTGAAATTCTTTTCGTAGGTCGATCCTAATAATTCGAAGGTTTGGCCCTGGGACTTGTTAATAGTTAACGCGAAAGATGATTTCACCGGAAACTGAAGTCGTTTAAAGGGATTGGCAGATCAGTTGGAATCATCGCTATCCTCGGTATTTGAGCTAGTTGACCAGCTGCTGGGCCAGTGATAAAATTTTGTTCAGCAAGCCGCTGCGAACGCTCGATACTTGACACTCTAGCACGCGATTGCGACGCGTATTCTCTCCGACTTGCAAGGCGATTTTCAGTTTCTGATGAAGATTCCTCATTACGCCGTATTTTTATTGCACTCGCCTGGGAACTATGTTTAGAAAGTTGATATCTTGATCTTTTTAGCATTTTAGGGCATTATAAAATGAAAATAGAAGGAAATAAATAATTAAACAGGCTTTTACTAAATTTTTGCTTATTGACATATGCTGTCGCGACACTTTTTGTAGATAATGATGAGTTCTGCAAAGTCGTAGTAAATGATTTTGTTCTATCATCAATAGTTTTCGCAGCGCACGCGACGTAAGGAATTTTCAGGTCTTTTTTACACCTTATGTTACATTATTGGAGTTTTAGTAAGGATTCTAATTTAAAAAAAAAAATATAATATAGCCTATGTTACTCGGGGATAATGTAGCTTTCCAAAGGTGAAAGAATTTTTGAAATCGGTCCAGTAGTTTCGGAGCCTATTCATTACAAATAAACAAACAAACAAATCTTTCCTCTTTATAATATTAGTATAGATAGTATAGAAAATCAAATTGTTGTTTTTACTATCTTTTTCGCAACTTTTCCATATTTTTAAACCTTCCCTCAGATACGATAAATATTTCAAAACCAAAATCAGCCCAATCGTCCCAACCGTTGTCGAGTTTTAGCGAGACCCACAAACAACAATTCATTTTTATATAAATAGATTTACTTTTGTTTACTTTGGCATTTTAAGAAAAGTTGTTTTCACAACCCAACAATTGAATATCACGCAATTAAATATTGGCATGGCAATATTTTCATAAACCAACCTATGGTCAGGTCAAACTTTGAAGAAAATCGTGTTAATAAACGTCGTCAGATTTATATTTTATCGAACACTTTACTTTACCTAGTTTTAACGTCACTTTATTCTCTAATTACACTTATGTATTTATTTACCGCATCGCTATTTAAAATTGTTATGAGAAACAAAACCTGTCCGTCCTACCTTTGTGGCTACCTCGCGCTATCGAAATTTTCTGTTCCAAATAACAATTAGCTTGGGGGAGTACTCCTTGGTAGAGTGGACGAATGAAGAGCTTCATAATCCCATCCTCCGAACCTCCATGACTACACCATAAGCAGCCCACATCATGTCCCCACAACTGAGGATTGGCCCCTTCTCTCTCTCTCAAGGAGAGAGAGTAAAGGCCATAATACACCACGTTGGGGAAGTGTATCTTAGCAGATGAGTCATGTTCTCGAAAGAGCGATTTCGAAAAATTCTTCTTCGTTTCCTCGCCAAGTTCTCTATTATCGTTAACGCCAGTGAATGGTGATGATTAACAGATAAACTTGTATTTTAACTACATTTAGACAAATCCCCAGCAGGACATGATGGGATGGACACGATGGGAACCTACGCTTGTGAAATCAGACCTTCTGACCACCATTTGACTATGAACAAGGACTATACTTGAATTTCTTGTTGTTTTCTTGAATTGCTTGTAATCAAATTTTCGTTGTTTGTTGCGGGCGTTCTTCTACTGTAGATAAATGTCGACAAACTCAGTCATTTGTTGCCCTTCGCTAGGCAGCTGGCATATACAACACAGCAAACTGCCATACGATGAGCCGCAACCGACAAGAGTAATCTTCTCTCTTCATTCTTCTTTCTTCGCTCTTGCTGTTTACGGTGCTCAATGAAAATGTTATCGACACTAGGATTTGTGGATATACAGGCGAGGACCTTGAAGACAGGCATATTCAGACCAGCCTGTTTAACGGCTAACAAAATTGTTTATTTTTTGCTTTCTTTTTCGAGCAGAAATAATGAAATATATATCATGAGATTTGGAGTTCTGCCTACCAAAAATAAAGTCTTTTTTGATATTATTCTCTCTTTATTGTCGCTTGAGTTTAATGGTCGGTGGTTTGAGTTATAAATAAGTTTTATTTTATAACTCTAAAGTGACGGTGGAGAGTAAAAAATGCTCCTTGATGGGAAGCAATATGCCCACAACAGCACTTGAAGAGTTCAAAGCACTATCTAGCACTGCACTGCACTTGTGACTCAGATACATATCACTGGATAATTTGCCTTTCAAACCGCAACACAGTAATATTAGCACATTACTGCATGGCAATAGAATAACTGGGAGAGGCGTGGTAGGTACTTCCCCAGGTGGACTGTGCATATATAGAGCCCTACCACCACAATTAGTGCAGTTATAGACGCTTGAATTGAAAGCATTTGAAAAGTACTTTCCCATCAGCTTTTCAAAGTTAGCATCAAAACCAAGCAATGATAAAAAGGATTTAGAGGCCAGTGACGCATATTGACCAAGGAGTGCTCTGAATCAATTGTGGATAGTATCTTCTTGGGAACAATGGTAATTTAACGTAAATTTAGCCAGACTGTAGACGTGACTTTCAAATGTAGACATGACATATGCGTTACTCTCGATGGTAAAATATCAGCTAATGACGTGGTACTTCCCAAGGTAACTCCCAAAGGAGTTGTTACTACCATCAAAATCAAGCACCACTATTTTTAAGATCAAATTACAATTAAGGTACCATAATTTTTGAGATCCAGTTAGTATTTTTAAGTAACACTGCTTTTTTTCCAAATGCAAATGTACAGGTTGGCAAACTTAGCATTGAATCTATGCTCAAATGAAATATTTTTTCAGTTAATTATTTCTTATCGATTTCATTCTCCTTGTTAGAGGTCACGAAATTCAGAAGTGGGACGATGCAGCAGAAGATGTTTATAAGCTATAGTCTATTGTAATATATGGTATGATGACATGGCCGAAATTGTATGTCAATTGTAAAACTCACATTTAATGTAAATATAAATAAATAATGCAGAGAAATAAAATAAAAACCAGACGTACCGCTGATGTTGGTCCCCGGCCACAGCACTGGCGTCACGGTGCCTGCGCCCGCGCTAATAAACGCTGGTTATCTACAAGGAAAGCCGAGCGTTTATTCCAGGGCTAATTAGCTCGCCGCGGTGACGTGGTGCGATCGCTGCGCCTGCGCCGGCCGCTGCTATCGCGACGTGTCCTAGGGATGGGAACTACCCTCAGCGTTCAAATGTAGACGGTCGAATGTCGTCCCTTAGCTTACAACGCCGTTCAAGTGGATAATTGGTGATTTTTTCATTTGAATGCCTTTGGTAGAAGTTGATCATTGCGTTAACCATTTGGTTACGATAAAGATTTCAGCCAATCAGAATCTGTGATCCGAAAAGTAGCGATAGCGCGCAAGTCAACACAGGACAGTTTATTTCGTCTCCTGTAAAAATGGTATAAAATGGTTTATTTTACGATGTTGTTAGATATGACAATGTTGATTCTTTTTTTTTGACTGTGGGTAACATCAAGGGGGGATCCAACTTAGGCGCGAGGGGATCACATAGCCGTGGCAAGTCACAAAATCGTGCGATAAGTGTGCGCGTGCGTTTTAATTACGAGTACATAGTGGTCCGCCTAGGTTCTGGATCTAGCCCAAGGAGGTTCATGACCCCTATGAATACCACCCCCCTGGATTAAGCAAAAAATATAAAAAAAAAACATTTGAAACTCTGTTATCACCGCGTAAGTAGCAGACTTTATGTACTTGGAGTTCACGGTGTTTTCCCATTAGGAGAGAGTGAAGTCATTAATCTGTGCTGGTCAAATGCTGGTTGACGTAGAACCTATGGCCTCGAAAGTAGTCTTTTTTGAAGCGTGGGGATTGTAAGATTTATGTATTATTGGGTGAAGAGTCCTAAAAAAATAGAAGTGTTTCGGTTTTTATATAAGTTCAAGGGTTCAAACAAAGTGGAATTCATGATGAAGATTTCGTTCTTGTTCTTTAAGTTCTTGATTCAGCCGACTGATTCGTTCTTGAAACTTCCGAACTATTTGCTTGGAGTCTAATATTACATATATTATAGCGCAGTCAGATCGATTATAGTGTATCGTACTGTCTGATAAAATGGCTCTACCAAATTTAATTTTGTAAGTTTTAGCACATAGGTACTAATGACTAACTGTGCCCGCAGTTTCACCCGAATTTTAACGGATTTTTACACGGAACCCTAATTAAACCTATGTTATGAAATTATATAAACCTATTACTTAGAAAATCAACCAGATATGTAGTATAATGAAAATCTTTATAATGAAAGTCTCGTCATAATCGTTCTATAATAAAATCGGTTCGGTAATAAAATACCGGTTCAAGTAGATGTCATTAAACCAAAAAATATGGGTTTACCTTTTGAAGTATAAATACTAAAATACATTTTTCGCGCCAAAACTCCGACCACAAAAGATAAGTTTGTTGGTTTGAATTAGTGGTCCCCAAAGTAGCCAGCGCGATTCGAGTGGATACTTTCATTTGAATTTCGTAAATAAGTAGCTCTTAATTTGATATTACACAAAGAATATAGTTTAAGTTTTTCATGTTAATGCTGTTCATGTAATTTCCAAGTAATCATATAAACTATATTCTTTGATTTCAACTTCAAAGCCCAAATCAACATCAACTTTCAATGTTGATTTGAGTTCCGCACTTTGAAAAATGTTCGCCTGAGACACTCCTTATTTATTTGTGTAGATGAATAGATTCTGTATACATTACGATTATCTTTGTTCAGTGTTTTCAATACCAGTTTAAATCGCAAAAGCTTAAAAGCTATTTTGACTATTGAAATCAGTTTCAATCGTGTCCCATCACTAGTACTACCAAATACAGTGTGTTATCGGGTTCGCAGGAAACTGCGCAGGAAGCAGTACTACCCGATATCATCGGCTGCCACGCTAATACGGTCACAGCAATATAAATGTATATTTAGGAAGAGCGACCAGCCCTATTGCAACATGACAACCAAACAAATCCATCGCCGACAAGAGGAAAACGATGGGACACATCATTTATACAATTGGGACACATCATTTACACAAATAGAAGGGTGACGTACAAGCAGGTCGAATGCCTAATGGTAAGCAAAACAACTACCAAAACTAAAAAGAAAAAAGTTCGAATGACCAACTGACCTACATCTACGATGATCGCCGTCTTATAATTATTTAAATTGGTACTCATAGAGTATACAATAGCAATTTTAGTATAGTAATTATATAATTTATTTAGTAACATTGCCCTTCAAATTGAAGAAGTAATATTTTACAGCTTAGGTTTAGAAAAATTTGTCAACTTTTCCCAACCTTTTTAGTGGTAATCTTTGCAGATTCTGCCTGGGGAAGTTTACCACAACACTTTTGGCACTGTTTCCATCTCTACGCAGCTAAGGTCACCTGTATCTTTTTGTATGTACTTTATATTTAAACTAGATGTCCGCCCCGGCTTCGCCCGTGGAACATATGTAGCACACATCGAGATCCCGCACATATCCAACGGTGAAAAAATTTTAGAAATCGGTTCAGTCATTCCTGAGAACGCTTTCAAACAAAACACCTCTTCAGCTACCTGTTACGCCACCTGTCGGAAATTGGTCGTACCAACTCAGAGATTAGCAAAGGTTTTATATTCAAGAGGTATGTAATCTGTGATATTCAATGACGCAATCTTAGACACATGCTGTCATGTGTCATGTCAAAGCACGAAACGTAGGTACGAAAACTCTTAAAAAGGAATATTTTTTCCCGATTTTATTACATTCTTGATTCATGCTCCGCTTCCGTTAATAGTAGCGTTATTTTCTGTTTCCTTGCCTTCCTCGATAAATGGACTATGCAATAGAAAAATAATCTTTCAATTCGGACCAGCACTTCCCGAGAGCCTAGCGTTCAAACAAACAAACTCTTCAGCTTTATAATATTAGTATAGATTTGGTACGGTAAAGAGTGTATCTATCTAAGCAGCAAACCAAATATTAGTACTGTCTGGATCGAAGGGCAATGTTCCAAGTGGACCAAATTAATTACTGAATTAATGAGTGAATTACTGGACGAAGAGATAAATCATCTTATCTCCGAATAGCTGCTCGGCTCCGCGTGTTTAGAGACAGGCGTGCCGCTTACCATCGTGGGCATGTTTTGACCGTCCTCTATCCTACTAATTCCAATGTTTGTATGTTCGTTACTCAATCAAGTCCGAACGGCTGAACAGATGGGGTTGAAATTTGGTACATCCAACTAATATTATACATGCCAATGTTTGTATTTTTGGATGTTTGTTGCTCAATTACTTCGTAACGTATGAATGGATCGGGTTGAAATTTGGAACACAATTAGATTAAAGTCTGGAAGAACACCTAGGGTACTTTTTATCCCGGGAATATAACGCGAACGGGAACTACTCGAGTGAAACCGCGGGACACTGCTAATAGCTATATAACAACAAACAGATTAACTTGAAGTTTGAGCTACCGCCGAAGGCACAGGGTTCTACTACTCTGTTTTTACTAACCAACCATTTTTGGCCCTTTCACAAAAATGTAAAACCTCTTTTAGCGCTTGTCACTTTCCGGAACATTCCATTTGGTGACCGGATTTTATACAAAACTAGCTGTGGGTACACAGGGTATTTGGCAGGGTTGCCAAGCTTCGTTGTGGCACATTGTGATGCAAAAATTTGATAAAAACAATCCTTGATGCGGATAATATATCATTGTAAAATTTCAGCTCGATCGGTGCAGAAGTTTTTGAGTTTTTGAAGCGTACACAAACCAACATAACATTTTTATATATAGAGAAGATAGAGATTTATTTTATAGTAGTACTTTTGTTTTGAGATAAACGCACATACAGACAGATTTGCTTGTCGCAGATGGGCACTTCCGCCGCGTCGGTGCCGCCATGACACCCGCGATGGCCGTGCGGTAGCAGGCTAGCTCTGTGAAGTGTATTTATTCTGTGCGTGCCATTGTGTGCTTTAATAAAATGTTGAGGCAGATAGCCAGGCAACAAGTTTGGTACATTGTTAAAACAAATTTGGTGTAAAATCAGGTCACAAAATGGAATGTACCTGAAAGTGCCAAGTACCAAGAAGGGTATATATTTTTGTCAAAACGCCCACATACGTAGAGCATCCTATAAACAACCTTTCTAAAGCTAAATTAGCTGCCAAAAAACTAGATGTCCTCTCAAAGGTGCGAAGGTACTTCAAGTCTGAACAGTTGCTCACGTTATACCAAGCACAGATTTGCTCCTGTATGGAGTGCTGCTCGCACCTTTGGGATGGATCGGCTAAGTATCAGCTGGAGGCTCTGGAATCGATCGAGAGATGTGCCAAAAGGCTCATAGGTAATGACATCCTCGTGCGAAAAAGACTGCAAAGTCTCGACCATCGCCGGAAAATTGCTAGCTTATCGGGTTTTTATCGGATACACTTCGGAGGGTGTGCGACTGAATTGCACGATCTAATACCACCTTGCCCTTTTTTCTATCGTAATGCTCGTAGCTTGAAAAAGCGACATTGTTTCATGGTTGATGTTCCAAAGACACGAACGAAGAGATTTGACTCTACTTTTGTGATAAGAAGGATTCAAGGCTGTGGAATACGTTGCCTGAGAGGGTTTCCCCCGATAGTTACAAGTTACAATCTTCAAATCGAGAGTGAATCGGTTTCTTCTAGGCACGCTCCATACACGCTCCATCGTAGACTGCATCATCGTTTAATATCAGGCGAGATGGCGGTCAAGTGTAAACCTATAAAAGTTTAAAAAAAAACGCACCGAGTAGATACTTCATCTCGTTCTACGGCTAGCGCAAGGGCATCTCAGAAGGCTTGAGCTCGGCTTGAGCGCCGCCGGTAGGGAAAAATCAAGGAAAGATCTGGCATCCCTGAAGAGGGTGCTCTACGGCCCTAGCGGGGGGATCTAATATTATTCCGGACATGTAGAGCTAATCCTAGCCTATCCTACTATTATTATAAATGTCAAAATTTGGAAGATTGTTGCTCAATCACGTCTGAACGGCTGAACGGATTGGGTTGAAATCTGGAACGTATAATAGTTTATACGCAGGAATAACACATAGGTTACTTTATATCACCAGAAAATAACGGGAACGGGAACTATGCAGGTAAAACCGCGGGCGGCACTAGTTAATAGTAAAATAATGTGTCAACACATCTGTATAACGCAATAAGTATTTCATAGTTTCCTGTCGTTATTTCTTAGTAAGCTCTAACTCTGGGGACTCTTTCAAGGCTTTTTACCTCTAAAATAGGAATGGTATTTTTATACCTATCTACATTTAATAGGATTTTTGTAGTTTAATGTGACGAGACGAGCAGTGCATGTGATTGATGGTAAGCAACATGCCTGCCTATAAGAGCACAGTGGCACGCAGATATTGGAATATTACTGGAAACATTGCTTAAAACAAATCGGAACACAGTGATATTTATACTGCTTGGCGGTAGAATAACTGGCACAGGTGTGGTATATTAAGTCCATCGATATAAAACAATGGATGTGCCCTGACCACCCTGCGTCTCTATGTGTAGCGTAAATGGAGTACAACTACCAATCTACTTGACCACTAGAATCGCTAGCGGCGAGGTATGTTGCGGGTGTAGGTACTTATTTTGGTTGTTGACAACGAATAGTGATAGGTATAAACGACCGGCGTTCAACGCTTGCTACAACGACTAAAACGGAATGAGTAAGCTCGCTCTTCCCAACGATAGCATAATTCCGTGCGCCTGAAGTTTGGGAGGGTATATCCATTGGTTTATATCGATGATTTGGTCCGCTACAATACAACGCGATATTCAAGTGGAACATCTTGGAGAGGGGTAAGTATGACGGTTTGTGTAGAAGTTTCGTCATTGTTGAAGCTAGAAGCTTGAAACTTATTTCTTTGGCTTTGATAACAAATGAATAAATATGACATTCAAATTTATTAGGGGGGTAAAATTCTTAACAATCATTTTCACAAAGAGTTTACATATCCTACGTATAGGTAGAGTTAGATTTTCCGCATGGTTCCTTTGTGTCAATCGTAAGCAGATGACGTGTATACTTTCTATGGCAACAGTATAACACTTCCACTAGAGCGAAAAGGCAAGAAAGATGCTACCCGTGCTTTCGGTGTTAAGCGATTGTGCTAACTCTATACGTAGTATAAATATGTAAACTCTTTGAGTTTTCATCAGGAGGCGCAGCTGCATAGGGTATTCGTCGTCTTAATACTAAATTAGGTATATTATATTCTCAGTCCTGTGAACAAAACCCAGACCATTGGGATTTCCACGTATTAATAATCTTGGTATCTTCAAATTGCATGAATCGGTTTCTTCTAGGTAATCACACGCCATCGTAGACCGCATCGTCCATGAACATCAGGCGAGATGGCGGTCAAGTATAAACCTATAAAAGTCAAAAACGTACGAACATATTAAATACCTATATTATAATGTATTATTTGTTGGTTTGAAAGCTCACGAGATAGCTTTATGTAGCCATGGGTTACTTAAAATATATAATATATCCTTATAAACGCTGACCATATGGCGTGAAATCATAATTAACATACCAAAATTATCTGTCAGGAAAACCACACGACTTCAGTACAATTATCCTGCACGTGGCTGGGAGGAAAACATTCGAAATGTACAATATCATCTGGCGTCGGATGTTTTAAATAATAAATAAGTAGGTAAGTACTTGCCTCTTGAGTTAAGTTGTACTAGGTAACTACTTCTAATGTAAGCGGACTTATTTGATGGTACTTCTTTAAAATCATTGCAAGGGGCTTTGCTAGCCTGAACTTCGGTAGGATTTCAAAGTTTTGAACACCGCCGCAAAGGTGCTAGCTTAGCGATTTAATCGGATACTTTTTGGAGAGTGTGCAATTGATCTGCATGTCGAATAGGTACTAACTACTTTGCTTATTTTCAATCGGACTATTCGTTGCTCAAAAAAGCAACATCGTTTATCGTAGACGTTCTAAAGACTTTTAGAAAGTGGTTAGATTACACTTTTGTTAAAAGAATGTCTAAGTAGGATGTGGAATACGTTGCCTGAGGGGATTATTTCGATGGTTAAGTACAATATTGTTACACTCCGCGAGGCATAAGCTGAGCTTTGCATTTGTGTGAGTGTACATGGATAGTGTAGGTGTGACAACCGGCCTTAGGCGCGGCGCCATTCTGTCTCGCCGCGCTCCTGCCTGATTGGTGATCACTTACACTAATGCAAAGCTCAGCCTATACCTCGCGGACAAAATTTTAAGCTCCTGCCTGATTGGTGATCACTCACACTAATGCAAAGCTCAGCCTATACCTCGCGGACAAAATTTCAAGCTCCTGCCTGATTGGTGATCACTCACACTAATGCAAAGCTCAGCCTATACCTCGCGGACAAAATTTCAAGCTCCTGCCTGATTGGTGATCACTCACACTAATGCAAAGCTCAGCTTATACCTCGCGGAGTGTACCTTCAATTCGAGAATAGGTCGGTCGGTTTAAATCGATTTCTTTTAAGAAAGCACGATGTATCGTAGACCGCACTGTCGCTTAATATCAAGAGAGAAGGCGGTCAAGCATAAACCTACAAAAGTCCCTTTATAAAAAAAATGCGTTCATAAACAAGTCCTTGCCTATTCAGTTTAAAATGTATTGTAAAATGTAATATAATGTAATACCTTTATAGGTGGTAGGTACTTATTAAAAAAAATCAAATCTTGATAACTTGACTACAAGATTCCAAGATACGGTTTATGATAGGGTATTTATTTATCTAGAAGAAAACATTCAATGCTCCGACAAAAAAACAATCAGTCCACTCTAACCACAGTCGAGCTGTTAGTATACCTCATGCAAGTGGCGTCAAACGTATAGTTCACAACCTCATCTCGATACTATGGTGCCTCTTCGAATAGATAGGACTCCGAAATTAGAACCTTTATTCTGGAACGAAGTTCGTAATCGCGTTACACGCTCTATCCTATCTCTGACATCAACCCCATGGGTTCAGCATTGCATGGAAATCAGCCCCATCAGCCGGTGGTTATGTGATTCTCCTAGCATCAAGTCCTGACGACGCCAAGGGTCGTGAAGACGTTCTGCCGTAGCCGGAGTTCGGACCTGGACTTCGGAGCTGGTCGCTCAGTAGCATAAATTGACAACGTCACTATCGCGGGTCGAATTTGAACTCTATTCCCATAAGAAGGAGGTAGATGATGTAATAAGAGAGAGAGACTTTAAGTCTCTCAGCTGTGGAATAGATAGTAGTAGTTTCAAACTTTGAAAATGTATACAATTTGTATGCTCTTTCTTTTGTTTTTATTTTTTATTAATTGACGTGTAAATTGTACATTTATGAATAAAGTACTTTGACTTTGACTTTGAAACTCTTCATTGTCTAAATGTCTAATACACAAAAATAAATGAGCAAAAAAACAAACTCTTATGATTTCATTTATATTCGTAAAATCCCTATCCTTACTAATATCATACAAATGCGAACGTAATTCTGCCTGTCACGCCTAAGCAACTATTGGTACAGTGATCGTATAGAATCTGAGAAAGAAAATAGCCAACTTTTAAAGGCGTAAAAAGGGTTCGATACCTGCTGAAAGTTTCATTTTCAATTCAATTTTTCAAGCTAGAAGCTTGAAACGTATTTTTTAAGATTTTGACTAGGTATGTACATATGAATAAATGTGACATTCATTACAAGTCATAAGTCAAAATGGTAAGCCGCGGGTTACATCGCGGGGCTCAAATAGTTTCTTGTACTTATTGCTGTAAGCGATCTCTTCCAGGCAATCGAAGAATGGAGAGAAACATCAAATAGAAAAGGACGGGGTGAGGGTACCTACAATGTGACGTAGGGCATCATACAAATACCTAGGTACATATAAATATATGAATAACAATACATCCTAATACTTGGAATAAATATTTAGGTAGGTACTTATAATATAACCTACAGTCACACAATAAACGTAAATATAAACATAATAAACATAAAAATAGGGTACCTAGGTACACACACGTCAATGGTTGGTAAATAAATATGACTAATACCTACCTAGTAGTCATGATGACGTATATGAGGAGCCACCTATAGAGCACAGGCCCGTGAACAAAATTTATGGGTCATATGATACAGCAGGAGGCCTATGTAGGATGATAGAAGGGTATAAAACAATAATATTCAGCACTATGCCGGCATTTGAAAGCTGTCTCCAACTGAGTGCAAGTTGAAGAGGAGGGGGGTTCTGATTTCCTTTTTGTCGCATGATTTTTGTACGTCTTTGCGAAGTAATGGATTAGAACAGGTATTGAAACTATAAAAATTGAAAATTTTAATTTTTTCATTATTAAATTTGTCGGAAAAATTCATGATTTTCCGACGATGTTCAGGGTAAATTTGGTCATTTGATTATGTACGGCATTGGTTCAATACCTGTTCTAATTCATTATTCCGCAATGCCGTACAAAAATCATGCTACAAGATGGAAAGAGCGAGGGTCGCAACCCCCCTCTTCAATTTGCTTTCAGTTGGCCAGCTTTCAAATGCTGGCATAGTGCGGAATCTTATTATTTAATACCCTTCTATCATCCTACATAGGTCTCCTGCTGTATCATATGACCCATAAATTTTGTTCACGGGCCTGTAGTCTACTAGTTGCAACAGCTTTAATGTTAACACCATAATCACACCTTGCTCTTCTCTTCTTCAAAATCTTATTCTATCGGACTAGGTACTCAAAGCTCGAAAAAGCGACATCGTTTCATGGTTCACGTTAGAAAGAATCGAAAGAAGAGGTGTTTCCACTTTCGCAATAAGAACAGTGCAATGTGTTCCCTGAGTGAGTTTCTCCCGAAAAATAGGTACGATCTTGGTGTTTCCAAGTCGAGAGTGAATCAGTTTCTCCTAGCAGTAAGCAGTTTCAATCTAAAAAAATTATCTCCAATTTGGATTTATACACGTCGTAGATATGAGGTAGCCAATACAATAAGTTTGACAAATTTCTCATTTTAGCAATTTTCAACGAAATTATATCCGTTCGTTAAAATTAGCACAAATACATATTGTATAGCCTAGTTAAGTCTTTGATACTCAAAAAGTACCTCTTGCTTTTTTACTACTTTAAAAAGCCTCATTGAGTTCGTTCTCTGAATAACTTAAAAATCTATAATTTTGATATAACAGTGTAATCAATTCAGTAAAGTCTATCTTACCTAATTTTTCAAGGCCACTATCCTCTTCAACCTCAAGGACACTCGATGACACCTATTTATTTACATTTACAACAATTTATCAAAAAGTGATATCTTACAAACAACTGAATATTCATTTTGAATGTAGTTCAATTTTTCCGAGGAATAACCTTGCTAATATTTCAGGATTGCGCTGTTATCCCGAGTTTCACGGAGACCGAAGCGAGGGATTGATCCGAGGTTACTGCCGTGTTTCGAGGTCACTGTGGCAATGTCAAGACTGGGGTCAAGGACAAGGTCTGACCCTGCGCCGTGGGGCAGGGTTGAGGCTGTGTTGCCAGCCAGGGAAATGTTTAGCTGTGTGCCGATATTTCGAGGTTTACGTAACTTCGCGTAGGTACCTAACGACGTAACGACTTCGTGTAATGAATTTTCAGGTATAACGTAACCAATTTGTTGAAAGTATTATACAGAAACAGATGTATGAGCCACAAGTCAAGCCACAATTGTTACTGTGAGATCAACATCAAAACATCAAAAATGTGTTTTAGTTTAAAAATTTATTTCAGTGCATGCATTAGGATGCTGATGCGGCTGCTTCGGTGGTGCAGCGCATCTTTAATCTATATCTATACTAATAGATATTATAAAGCTGAAGAGTTTGTTTGTTTGAACGCTAGGATCTCGGGAAGTGCTGGTCCGATTTGAAAGATTATTTTTCTATTGGATAGTCCATTTATCGAGGAAGGCTATAGGCTATAGAAAATAACGCTACTATTAACAGAAGCGGAGCATGAATCAAGAATGTAACAAAATCGGGGAAAAAATATTTTTGAGAGTTTTCGGACGTTTCGCGCTTTGACATGACAGCATGTGTCTAAGATTGCGTCATTGCTCATTGAATATCACAGATTACATACCTCTTGAATATAAAACCTTTGCTAATCTCTGAGTTGGCACGACCAATTTCCGACAGGTGGCGTAGCAGCTAGCTGAAGAGGGTGTTTTGTTTGAAAGTGAAATACTCAGGAAAGACTGAACCGATTTTTAAATTTTTTTCACCGTTGGATATGTGCGGGATCTCGATGAATGCTATATATGTTGCACGGGCGAAGTCGGGGCGGATATCTAGTGTTCGCTAAAGCTCGCACACACGATTTTCACGCGGTTATCCGCAAGAAAGTCGCCTCTCTACGACAGCGAGTGCGAGTCAGTAGCAACAGTATCCTGAAAGTGATATACGATAGAGTGACTGGATTGCCCCATTCAAAAATGGATGAATGTTGTTTTAAGACATAAATTGTGATTTTAATATCTGTTATTGTTGTCCTAAATGTTGTTAATAATCAATTTAAATTAACTAATTAATTTGTGTGACATGTAATTCTATTGTAATTTTATTGTATATGGTGTTTACTGAAATAAATGATTTAATAATAATAATTAGGCTAATTGTATCCCAAGGTACAAATCTTACTAATATTATAAATACGAAAGTTTGGGTTATGTTTGTTGGTATATCACGTTGTCGTTAGAACGGATTGAAATTTAGAATATTTTCATTTGTTAGATTATAGTCTGGAATAGCACATAGGCTTACTTAGGTTCATACTATAGATATACCTATTTACATACTTTATATCACGGGGAAAATACTTTTAGTCCACGTTCGTAACTGATTTTTGTGATAACCAGATACGAACATGTTTTTTTTATTGCTTGATAACTAGTTACGAGAACGGAATATACTTGTCGTTTTCATAACCATGTTTCATTAACATTAACCAGCTACGATAATGTTTTTTTTTCTCTTTTCATAACTGGTTATCAAAACAGAATTGTACATAAATACCTACGTATAGGCAGGATATTTGTTGCATTGTATGCAACTGGCTGATAAGAATTTTCTATAATGGGAACGCTACCTGCGCGGATAAAACCTCGTGGCGGTAGTACGAGTAGCTACTTAGTATAATCTATAATTAATAATATTAATTAAAGTAAGTAAATTAACCTGCTAGTTTTGCCCGATTAAATTAATTGCTGTTTCCGTTATTTTTCCAAGATAAAAAGTAGCCAGAGTAGCCTATGTGATGACTTCAATTTGTGTAATAGAATAGCTAATATTAAATTTGTGTTCCAAATTTCAAACCGATCAAACAAACGTTTTCATGTAATTGAGAAACAAAGATCCAATCTATCGCATTATAAAAGTAGTAGGATTATTAAAATTTGTACTTAGGATGAGAAAGTATTGTTTGTTTCTGAATCACAGCGGAACAGCTTAACAAATCGGGTTGAAATTTGAAACACAGGCTTTTTTTGATTTGGACTAGCACATGGGCTTTTCATCGATCGCGTGAAAATTACAGGAACGACAACTATGCGGATAAAATCATGGGGCGCTGTTAGTTATAAATTAAAATAAGGAAGCAAAATCATTAGGCAATAAATAATCAATCAGGAAATATTCGTCCATATCAAATAACAACTAAGGGGGGTAATGGGGGAGAACGGATATAATAACTTTCCGGCCCCAACTGTCAACCTCACCTGCACGCGCGGACAACACATCATCCGCGGCGGTATTTATACCGTGGTCCCCCTGCTAGATAACGGACGAGGCAATGGCGACCGAGCAGTGGCGGTATAACCACACCCTGGCCAGAGGTCAGAAGAGGCTGCAGGGCCTTGGGGTACAAATAACCCTAAAAATATCTGGTGCAGAAGGCAACGGAAACCACTGCAACTAATATCCCGAGAAAATCGTTATGGAAGTAGATACTAAAAGATCACGATTGCCATGCGAACCGCCTAGCGAGCGGCGCCGCACCGCGTCCGGGGCGAGCGGTGAGAAATGGACTACCGGCCATGTTGGAGTAGGATACCAGGCCCCGCATGGAATAAATGCTACTGGAAACTCCATCAAGCTGCGAAAACCCAGAAGATAGGCACGTGGAATGTTCGCGGCTTGTTAAAACCGGTAAACTTGACATCGTAGAGAGGAAGTCACCAGATGTGATTTATGTATTTGTGGACTAGCCGAAACCCACTGGAGAAATTGCGGGCATTTCCTCACCGACGCCGGTGCAGTCTACTTTTCCGGTAATGAAGATAGTAGCCGAAACGGAGTGGCAATTCTTGTTTCGCAGCATCTTAATAGCAGTGTGATGGGGTATGAGGCAGTTAGCGACCGGATTATAACCATGAAGCTCAAAGCATCACCTGTAAACTTAAACCTGATACAGGTATATGCTCCAACCAGTGAAGCTCTACCCACCGTCCTGGAGAGTTTTTACAAAGAACTACAGACAACAATTGCCAAAATCCCCAACAGAGAACTACTTATAATTATGGGCGATTTTAATTCGAAAATTGGCGCAAACTCTGCCCAGTATAGCAAATGTGTGGGAAATTTCGGACTTGGAGTGCGCAATGAAAGAGGTGAAAGATTTATGCAGTTCGCAGACGAAAACAACTTAGTGGTGGCAAACAGCCTATTTCAACACCACCCACGTAGGCTGTTCACCTGGACATCACCTGGAGGTAGAGCCAAGAACCAGATCGACTACATACTTATTAGATCACGCTGGCGTACCTCCATTCTCAACGCTCACACACTTCCTGGGGCCGATTGTGGATCCGACCATGAACTTGTTGTCGCGAAGATACGGCTGAAACTTAAATCTGCCCGACCCGCCAAGAAAATAAGACGGCTTGACATAGTAGATAGCGAGAAGTTCAACACAGCTTTTGAGCAAAAATGGAGGAGTGGGTGGATATGAACCACAATGAAGCTACACCAGACATGCTGTGGAATAAAGCTAAACATCTAATCCAAAATGCAGTAGCGGAATCTATTCCAAGAACAGAAACACGCAAACGTCAACATTGGATGACGGATAGTACTCTTGCTCTAATTGAAGAGAGGCGCCGTAAGAAAGCTGCTGGAGCAGGCATAAAAGAGTTAAATAAGATGTCTGCCAAAATCCAAGCTTGTTGCAGGCGAGATCACAATTGCCACCTTCGTAGCATCTGTGAAGATGTTGAAAACACGCTACAAAGCACGAGTCTAGAGATCTGTACCACAAAATTCGTCTTATTACCAAATCTCTGCCGACTAAAACCTGGGCTATTGAGAACGACAAGAATGAAGTGGTAACAGAACTAGAACAAATCTCTGAAACATGGAAGAATTACTGTCAGTCATTATTCCGAGACCCGCAGTCGCGACAGTTTGCAAGCACAGACCTAGAGAAAGAGAATTTGGAACCAGACATCCTTATATCCGAAGTAAGAGCTGCCATAAAACACTTGAAAAGCAGGAAAGCAACTGGTAGAGATGCAATTCCGATAGAGACAATCAAAGCTTTAGGAGAACGCGGTTACCAGATGTTTCATCTTATTTGCAACAAGGTGTGGCAGACAGGAGTTTGGCCTTCGGAATGGACGCACACCGTTTTCACACCCCTGCACAAAAAAGGTTCGACAAAGAAATGTAACAATTACCGCCTCATTGCTCTAATATCACACGCTAGCAAAATAATGTTGCACATCCTCAACGAGCGATTGAAAACGTACCTATCAAAGGAGATCGCTCCGGAGCAAGCCGGTTTTGTGAAGGGAAAGGCACTAGGGAACAAATTCTCATAGTACGCCAGATCATAGAGAAGTCGAGAGAATTCAATAAGCCCATATTCATTTGTTTTGTTGATTTCTCCAAAGCATTCGACTCGGTGAAATGGCCGGTATTGTGGAGGACCTTACTGGATATGGGCACACCAAAACATCTTGTTCACCTTTTAAGATGTTTATATGAAGAAGGCACAGCCTCAGTGCGCACAGATGATGTATTATCTGATGATTTCCATCCTAGTGCCGGCGTACGCCAGGGTTGCATAATATCACCGCTCTTATTCAACGCGTACACAGAGCTGATAATGCGCATCGTTTTGGAGGATTGGACAGATGGTGTGACAATTGGTGGGTATAAGATTGCAAACCTGCGTTACGCGGATGACACCACCTTATTTGCAACCAGTGCACAACACTTGGAAGAGCTATTGTCAAGGATGGAACGAGTGAGTTATGAGTTTGGACTTAAAATTAATCGCAACAAGACCAAGGTTATGATTATTGACCGTGTTAGAGGTAATTCGCCTGAAGTAACCCAAATCGCGAATTGCACTGTAGTCCAATCTTATATTTATCTCGGGGCTATGATTTCGGGCAATGGTGGATGCGTGGATGAAGTCAAAAGACGTATGGGCATCACAAGAACAGCAATGGACGGGATGCGGAAGATATGGAAGAATAGAAATATAACTAAAGCCACGAAGACCAGGCTCGTGAGGACGCTTATATTCCCATATTTCTTTACGCGGCTGAAACGTGGACTCTGCGAGAAGTGGAGAGACAGAAGGTGGACGCTTTGGAAATGTGGTGCTGGAGAAGTGCTTGGAGTCTCGTGGACCGAGTTTCGCACAAACGTCTCGATACTTCAGGAACTCGGCATCAGGCAGCGTCTATTTTCTGTGGTACAATCTCGTATCCTAACATTCTTTGGACATGTTTCCCGGCGTGACAACCACTCCATAGAACGCCTTGTCATTCAAGGAAAAGTGGAAGGCACAAGACCGCGCGGAAGGTCACCCACACGATGGACTGACCAGATCAAGTCCGCGATTGGAGGCTCGCTGAATGAGTGCAGCAGGATGACGTCTAGCAGGCAGCAATGGCGAAACGTCGTGAAGCGGATCACATCTGACCCCTCCAATAATACTACGAGCTCATAGCGATCACGACCGCTCTGTCAAGAGCGTACCGGATAAGAAGAAGAGAAATAACAACTAGTACCTACGGCATCCAGCGCAAAGATGCTCATAACACTGGCTACGTTCCTACGCTAGCTATGGCCATCCTTTGCACCAGGTACGAGCTGGAGCGGAAGCCACCTGTGATTCTCACCTGAGTCCATTTATTTCAATTTAAATATGTGCCTTACATGGAATGAGTTTGATAATTAACTTAGAAAGAGAGATATTTATATTACTGTAAAATTGTAACAACCCTTAGATTATAATCTAACGTCGTCAGCATAGAATAGATAATATAGATAGAACGGACACTCCCCACCCCCCGCCAATTTCAAGCTTCCTCACCCCTCAGACCGTTTCGAGTACGCTAGGAGGACTCAACGAAGGGCTGGTATCGAACATCTAATTCCTAACGAAATATCATCATGGTGGATTGTTGTGCTGTTTACGGCTGTCCGTCAACTAAACGGGACAAGATTAAAACCTTTATTTAATTTCCTAAGGATAAAATAACGTAAGATTAGAAACTTTTAAGTAAATAACGTTGCTTTATAATAACGTAGTAATTTTTAACTCTAACGTTCGTAACTTACACAGCCAGTTTTGGGCACGGATTGATAATGCCTGGAGGAATAATTATAGTGACAGAATAAGTTTCCTTCTTGGAGAAGTGTAAAATAATATGCGAATGTGTACCTACTATAAGAAATAGATATCTAGGTACCTATCTATCATAAGTTTCGTTTGATTTTACGCGCCAATACATACACCCTTTTAATTAGAATAGTATAATTTGGCTCCATTCTATTTATGTAACTCAACATTATTGCAAGTTTATAGACTACTTTCCGTCACCAGGTGAACTCAAGGGGCACAACTAATAAATAAAAATAACGCACACATTCACGCGTGTGTACGAACGACTTCTGCGTAGTTTGTAATGCCTATCAGTAAAAGCGCTTCTAGGCAATCGTGGAATGAAAGAGGCGTCATACCTAGGTACTACAAGAAGACGGTAGCATACATACATACTTCATAAATTAGATAGGCGCCTTAGATAAAGTATAAGTAAATATATCCTCTTTGATAGGCACCTAATAAGTATTGACTTAAATATATAATAATCATACATTTCAATAACAATACAACCTAATACGTACCTAACAGGTAAATATAACATAGTTCACAAACATTAGACAACACTTCACGTTGAAAACAATTAATTACGTAGGTGCATAATTTGCTTTAATTACTTCAACCGCAACTTTAGTTCAACTTTAGTTCCTTTAACGTAGCAAGAGATCTCTTCCGGGCAATAGAGTGAAAAAAAAATCTAAAAATAATCAGAAACTTATTTTTTTTTTTATCTCGCCTGATTGTCTGATGTTAGGCGACAATGCGGTCTACGATGGAGCGTGTTTAGATACCTATTCGTAGATGAAACTGATTCACTCTCGATTGAAGACATAAACAGTGTAACCATCAGGAAAAACCCACTCAGCCAACGCATTCCACAACCTAGACGTGCCAACTATACAAATTAAAGAAAGTTTAGATACTTAGGTACCTATTTGTAAATTTGGCCACATGGGCAATGTGTGTGGCATAGGATGGGCGGGATCAGACAGATTTTTTTAAATTAATATACCTACAGAAAAGATGGGGGAAGCTTTTGCCCTTTTAATTACATTTACGAATATTTACTATTATATATAGGGGGTCCGTCGGGTAACGTCAGACTCCAGTTTTTTTGACACCACAGAATCACGGCTCACCTCACTTGCGCCAGTGGCTACACACTGCGCTTTTAGTGCGCGTACGGTTAGGGGCCAAACAATTTGTTTTTAAAGGGGGCTTGTGGCTGTTTACCTCATGTGGTATACTGGTTACCGTTATTAGCTCATGGTTAGCGAAGGCGTACGACGGCAGGACCTTATACATAATACATATCCTTACGTAGAACATAAGTACTTGAAAACACACTTATACATATTTATTTAAAACATTCCATATTTTTCAAATTGTGCTTACCGTACCGTACGTAGTAGGTGCCATTTTCGCTAACGATGCTCGTAACCTCAACCACAGATGGCAAGTCATCTACTTAATATTAACTAGTATTAGTCTTCATAGTTATGAATATAGCTAAGAAGACCACCATCCCCTCTCTTGGCTTAGTTGGTGGTTAGGACGAGTACCTATAGCAAGGGTCAGCAACAGGCGGACCGCGGTCCGTATCCGGACCGCGAAGGGTCGAACCTCGGACCGCCAATAAAAAATATTGTATTGTATTGTAAGCCAAGTATACATTTTAAAATGTAGGCAAGGAACACTGTACCTTTATTAATTTAAATAATATTTTTTGCGACTTAGAATCTACCTGAGTAAATAAATGCTATTAAATATTTTCGGCAAAGCGGCTAAGAGAAACTTTGCACTTTCAAATACACGCTCCTCTTCGCCACCACATCCTGCCTCGCTGTCCGTGGACACGAACGTGGAATGCTTGCTCTCGAGGACTTTTGCGGGGGCCCAAGATAAGTCCTCGAGAGCAAGAACATCTCCATAGTAAGAGAGCATCTCCGTCCAATAACTACTAGAGAACGCAGACCGAAGAGAGCCAGAGATCCGTATCCGCGGAGTGGCTCTCTTCACAGCACAAAGCAGCAGCAACAAAGAAAGATTGGGAATAAGCTTTTGCTTCGTCTGGGAACAGAAACGAGCCCGTTTGTCACCTGGATTGTCTTGCCTGCTCAATGGCAGTACTTACCGCAAAAGTCACAATGAAGATGGAAACCTACGATGTAATGTGTGCGAGGTGTGAAAGTGCAATCGAAAAACAAAACGATTGCATTAATAGAGTACTCGAAAGGTCGGACGCCTTGCACTCACGCAAGACCGCTGCTCGCCCATCTGAGCAGAAATGCTGGTGAAACATTGACGGGTGATAAGCGTGGATGCGATGGAAATCGAATACTCAAGAGCGAAAGTCGCAGACCGGCTGGGTTGCATTGAGGCCTCTAAACATCATGAGGTTGTCATGTACGAAGATAGGAAATCTGAGCTTCCTCAGACCCCTTTGCACGATCAAACAAATACAACTGACATATGGGGATACCTGTTCCTAGTTTGACTATCCAAACCGGGTCCGCCAGCCAACGGCGGAGACAAGGATTCACGCACTTTATATCTACTTCAAATTTATAGAGCCACAGACAGCGACAAGATAAGTCAATCTCAAAATCTGCGACAGCATCATACAGTCCTATAAGCTAGGAAGTGAAAACCTCTTAAAGGCGAAACTCGAGGAGACTGAAGCAGTCATTTACAATAATGTCAATTCCCGGGTCATCAAGGAAAAAGGAAAGAGTGCAGAAAATTGTTTTGGCGTGACACTGAGCAACAAAGAGATGGAGCGCATGGGAAGACCTGTTTATGCGACACCTCCAAACGACCCAATTGTAGTTACTGCCCGATGCACCAAGATTATGCTGGAGGATAAAATCTTAGAGATGGCCAAGACCATCGAAGAGAACTCAAACGTCAAATCTGGTTAGGAAAACTGGGAGATACCGGGAACACAGTCGGTCAACGGAGTTCCAGGATGTGGAAAGACAACATGGATGATTAGAAACTTCGACGTGGATAAGGACACCATTATAACCACAACAACTGAGGCACCAAAAGATCTCAGAGAAAAGCTATTGCATCGTATCAGACACCTGGTCAAAACCAGAGGTCGAACCATGGCTTCTGCTCTGGTAAATGGGTTCGAACGCCTTCAGTTTCAGTTGCTTTATGGTGGACGAAGCTCTCATGAACCATTTTGGAGCCATTGTGGCTGACACACTGCCAAATTGTTCAAATTGTCCAAGGCATTTGAAGTGAATTCAAATGGAAATAATTGAAATTCAAGAAGATATACAACAAATAAGTAGCACTTAATTATTACCAAGTTACGGCTGGTCTAATCGGGAGAATGGCGACTACCGATCCGGAGACCCTGAGTTCAAAACCACGCGCACCACTGTCGTTTCGAAGTCATGTTCATAATGCCGCTAACTTAAAACGGTGAAGGAAAACATTGCAAGGAAACCAACATGTACCTAGAATTTTTCGAAGTCATGGGCCAGCGTGGTAGATTATGGTCTTGACTCTCTCCTTGCGAGAGAAGGCCCCGACCCCGAGGTTCAGCAGTAGGAACATATAGTGGGCGGTTTAAGCAATTATTACCACTAGTTTTTTTTTGGACCTCGTTAAAATTTTTGCCTTTCATCCGGACCCCACCTAAAACTACTTGCCGACCCCTGACCTATAGGTATACCGGAAAAGAAAGAGCAAGAGATTTATCATTTATGATTATTTATAAAAGGCGGAATACTTTTAAATAAAACACTCGAATCATAAATATACAATGTATAATGCTATATTTACTTTTCAAATTAATTTAACACAGAAATAAAATCAATATTACAATGGTGGTCACAAAATAATATCTAAAGTAACAACTATATTACACATCGCTTTCTTTAAACCGCTTTATTGTAATTCATAACTAAGAAAAATTATTTAAAATTGAAGAGCACATCTCGCTCGAGCATTTCGCAGCTTTTTAAGATAAAATATCTACTTTCTCTTTCTACCTTATGTACCCATTTATATAAGAACCGCACCGATACTTGTGGAAATAAATAAATTTGGTTATTTACTTGTAGAACCTTACTGTAGGTAACATCGCCCTTTGAGATTGTTGAAAATACCATTCAGTTTCCAAGAAAACGGAAAAATGGACAAAGCTGTCGATAATTGATTTAATTGAACTCTCTAATACATGAACTTAACTTCAAACAAAAAAAATGTTGCCGCGTTTTCTAGATAATACGTAGATAATAATGATTTCATCAAGTACCACTTAAAAGGGAACGTAGGTATTCAAATCACAACATTGTTTTCGTACTAAAAAAAAATCAAGCTGGTTATTTTTTTCTTTCAATTAAATGCCAAATAATCACAATAGTAGATACTCAATAAACACATCTCTTTTGATTCAATTATAAAAAATCGAAATACGTAAGTGAAAAAGATGCACGTTTCTTGAGCTTTTGCGTGGCACCAGCCGTGAATCGACAAAAAATGTGTTTGTAAAAGGGCCTTGTGTTTTCAGTTGCCTTCAGATTCCCTCTACTGTCGAACTTCGGGCTAGCGCAGAAGGCAAATGGCATTACTACAATCAATTCATCATCTATTTTCTATATTCATAATTCAACACATTATATTACACAGATGGCATAAATCAAGGATGGCGAAATAAGGTCATCATATACTACAAAATACAATTATACGTACCTACCTCAAATAATACTTAGACAATAATTTCTATGATCTGATCGGACGTGAAGCGAGTCGCGGTCATACGTCCTAGTTATCTGTACAAAAACCGATTATATTTCGATGACACTTGTATAATACACGCGATAACGAGGATATGTACTTACATGACAACATCTGTAATCGTTTCGCGATTGTGTGCTCCCACCGAATTGACCCACCAGTGGGACGAAAAGAAATCCATCGCACAGCAGCACATTCAATTTTTCTGCTACTTAAAGCCTTCAAAGTTTGATCTCTCACCATTCGTTTGCATAAAGATTTAGTCCATGATATTATTATTTTTTGGATTTTTAAAGAAAATGTCACAGGAGCACGATGTTTCACTACTGAAAATCTCCTTGATTGTTTTTTTATATGTTCGGATCTTACGCGTGTAATGTCGCTAACACTAACACGCCATTCTAGTACCTATTTTTATTAGACTTTTAAATATTAATATCGCATTTTAATCGTTTTTTTTACAAATACACTGTTGCTGTTTTTGTCAGTCACATTAGTGGGTAGGAAACATTCAGGTTTTCCCAACTGGTGGGGCAAAGCGGTGGTGGCAAATATCACGATCCGTCCAAAAACGGCAGAGCTGCCTTACAATAACAACTAAAGATAATAATATCTATACCTTACCTTAGGCCTTATGCGCAGGCGACAGGCGCCACAATATCAGTAGGCCTAGTAAATAGACAGAGCACAATAACATCGTTACAATCAAATACGCACTGATTTCCAACATATGGCAAAAATGTACATGATATTTGATGTTTTAAAAACCATGGACTTATTATTCTTCAAACTCAGATATGCTTAAAGTTGTAATGTTTTCAAGTTTTAGACGTCTACCTAATGAGTAGCTCCAATCGCAGAGTATTGCAATAATTTAGCATCTTTCCATGTAAAATCCAAAATTGTATTTAGTATAATGAATGATACGTACATTTGTGCCCAAAATCTGCCTACTTGGTCTATCGGTTATAATATTCCCAAAATTCAAACGTAAATAAACTTATCTGTGAATTTACCTAATAATTGTAGGTTTTGAAGTAGTGGCGCTCCCTCAGGTATCTCTCAGCACTAACCGAAATGAAAAATCGATAGTAACAGCCTGTTGTCAAATGGGATACCAGAGTGCCGATAGCAACTAAGCGCTACCGTGTTACGACATATTAAATTATCGTTCACAGTTTCGCCAGTAAGAACTCTTGTTAGCAGGGCTTATTCGTTTTTTTCGAACTTGTTTCTGGTAGCATGTAAACCAAAAAATGGCGCCTTACTTCAATCAATTCACTGATAAATTGATTAATTATAGTAATCTGGGTAACGAGCCCAGAGCAGAGCTAGGCAGTGATTTGGATTCTTCACGATTGAGTGGCTAGGAGCACTGCGATGTTATGGGCAGGTCATTAACTCATGTCTGGTTGTTCGTTCCGTCAATTTACATTATAAGAAAAAAGTTTTTACAATACTAACGCTATGCATGTCTGTGTATCTCCCATATATATTAAGTTCCAATACGTTTGCCATAAAATTATATCCACCTCACAATTTTGAGCCAGACGTATCAAAAATGTAAAACGCTACTTTGTTACACACCTACTATGAAAAGGGTCAACATAATCTTACCCAATAAAACACAGGCTGTTAAAATGGATTCTAAAAGCGTATTTTCGTTGACATGTCAATGTTACCGAGGGAGACGAAACGAAGATAAAACAGACTAAAAAAAACAACAATTTTGGTCAATGTTAAACAGTGATGTGATCAACGGTGGAAGAAACTGATTTAAAGCCTCTCAAATAGTATTTGTCAATTGGGGAAGTGGGAACAAAATGGGGAACACCCAATTGATCAAGACGTTATTTATAAGTCTATGCAACAATTATGACCTTAAATAAATATACATACATGACAATAATATGTACATTATACAATGCAAAGTTATTACACACCGCCGCGGGACACGAAAATGCACATTGAGCTCATTTTACAGTTTAACTCTAAGTAACATTATGGCTTCAAAATACATTCAGGATAACATAGATACCTTCAAGGAATAATACTACGCCAACTCTCAAGAGATAAACAGGTTTACAGGAGGAAGTTTTAAAGAAAACAATTGGGTAACTACCCAATTTTAATTCTATTTGAACCACTAAACAAGAACTACAAAAAAAAATCAAGTTTCATATTAGTTCAAGTTTAAAATTAGCTTTAGTGATATAGCAAATAATGACAATATTTTTCCTTAAAAAAATGGTCCTCCTATAAACTTACAAATATTTTTATGGTATAAACTATGTTTATATTGTGACACATTTCCAAGTGTCCCCACTGGTTTCCCCCCAGGGGGAATGTTGGGAACAAGTCGACATTATGCCACTCGATCTAAATTTGACGTACAGTATATAACATCGCATGTAACAAAGTCGCATAAAATAGTCTGAAACGAGCTTCCCTCCACAGTACTCAATTATTTACTATTATATTTCAATTAATAAAACATTTTAATGAATTCACGGATCAGTCATGTGTTATAATTAATTCAGTCCGACAGAAGTTTCAGCCGCGTACGGCACGCTTTTGCAGGGTGAGAGCGCGCGCGAGACCGTTGCTCGTTCGGAAACCACGCACGCTTTTCCTTGAAAAAAGTAGCCAGACGCGGCTGAAACTTAAGTCACACTGGATCGACCATTTCATAAGAAACCCATGAACGAATTAAGCAATGTGTATAACAACCATAAAATATTGTAAAAGTTGTTTGTACATCTTTTCATACTGCGTAAGATATAATATATGCGATCATGGTTTCCATTCGAACGAATATATCTTTTCCGGTTCACTAATGTTTCACAAACATTTTTTTGACAAAACATCACTTTAAAACCAACTAATCGTATAATATTCATTACGAAAACTTTACACCACAAAAATGTTTCATTTTAAAAACAACGTTTTGCATAATATTTATTTCAAAAATGTCTTATGTCAACAAATGTTTTATTTTACAAACCATCATTTTATAACCATTTATACGGCAAACGTTACATTTAGACAATGCATCGAATGATATTTTGTTATTTGTAAATTTTTTGTTTCATATACTATTCATTTTACAAATTTAACATTTACCAAAAAAGTCTTCCGTTGTGAAATTAAGTACAAAATCATAAAAGTACCCATTAAATTGTCCATAGGAGTTAACCGTTCTGATTAGGTCCTGTCACAGAGTTTTGACCTAACCTGTCCGATTAGGATCTATTACTAAGATTTGACTCGGGTGGGCTCCGCCAGAAAGCTCTGCGGTCAGCCCTGAGTGTCGCTTCTCCATACTCGGCCTGCGCTCCACTACGGAGGTCGCCGGCTCGCTTCGCTCGCCACCTCCCCTTCGCTACGCTTGACCTCGCATGGCTCACTCCACTCAGGACCTCCCTTGAGCTTCTGGCTCCCGCACTTTTTATATACACTCTAGGGGTAGTAGCGACAAGACTAGGTGAAGTCGGGGTGCTCTGAGTCGGATCTGAGTCCTAAGTTACCTAACCGGTCCGATGAATTAAACAACTTTTTATGTATTTTATTTTCAGAAAAATCCAGAGCAGTGGCATGGCCAAACAATTTGCCAATGATGTAGAATTTAATTGTAATTTTTGTTAAATGAAATGTTTTTATGTTTAAGTTGTTAAGTAATTAAAATATAATTTGAAATATTTGTCAAACAACACTCTGTAAAATAAAAATGTGTCAAGTGTTGGTTTTGTTTTTAAACATTTATTAGATAATTAAATATTAAACGAATCAATTGTCAAATAAAACGTTGTGTAATGAAAGTTTGTCAAATAAATATTTTGAGATGTAACCAATTTGTGAAATGTTTTTTTGTGTAATAATCATTTGACGATCCGTGAGTTTGTCGAACGTTGGTTATCAGGTGTAGATTTGTGAAAAAAAGGTTTTCAAAAGAACGGATACCATCTTTTCCACATAACCCAAAACCAGTTCTAACGGGACATATAAGTACCCTGCTGTCTCCACAATCAACACCACACCCATCCATTGCGTAGGCTAAAAAGCCAAATTTGATAAGATTATGAATTTCATTCGTTTTCTACATTTACAAGTTTATTTATAAAAATTAGCGAGTGCTGGTGATATTTTTATTCAAATTTTATTTCCAGCTCAAAACGTGATTCAGTTTTACAGATGGTTCGATTCTTGCGAAATTCAGCCATCATACAATCAGTTGTTCGTCCTAAGACGGACTATTTGATTTCAGCCTAAATATATAACAATTTCATAAGCTATGTTTTTGCCTGAACATCAAAACGTATTTTTATACTAAAACACAAAGTTATAATGCGGAATGTACACTTTCGGCACACACTGTGATAGAAAATGAATGTGGTTTCAGAATACAAATAGGTATATACCAGTTTAAGATAAGTCTTAATTTCGCCAAAGGAGGCGCCCATGTGCCATTGCACACTTTCGTTTACTATCAGCGCCTTACCTATGCGCGAAAAATAAACAAACAATTAAATAACAACTGGAAGACATTTAACTGCAAACATCTATTGGTAAATAAATAGACTTTAGGTGTTTGTTGTCACCGGCAATAATTTGAAGCATCGGCAATCGTCTGTTGCAGGACCGACAGCCGTCTGTAGTACCCCGTACAAATTAGCCTATTATTCGACTGGTACGCTCATCCACGGTATTTGCCGACTTTGTGCCAGTTGTATTGAGTTATATAGTTATAAACCTATGAGGATGTCATTATAAATGGGAAGAAAATATTTTAATTTTCCTTGTTTAATAAATAGGCAATAACTCGATTAATTAAATATTTATAATATTTTTGTAACATAAATATATTTATTATTATGTTTATATTTTATTGTTTTAGTTGCCTTTGTGACACGTACGAGGTGCATAACAAATTCAATATGGATCTTGTAGGTCGGGTGGCCTTAGATTTCTATTTCATTACTAATAATTAGAACAAATAAATAGTTGTACAAGTATGTATATCACGATTCTGATTCAATTAAACTGTTATTCTTCTAAAAATCAGAGATTTTTAAATAGATATAAAGCTCTTTTTAACCGACTTCAAAAAAGGAGGTTTCTCAATTCGACCGTATGTTTGTTTTTTTTTTTAAGGCTCCTATGGCATTTGATCTCAAATTGCCTTTTTTAACAATGATAGGTACTTGACCTTAATAATGATAGACACTTGACCGCCATCTCGGTAACGATGCGGTCTACAATGGAGCCAGTTTACATAGCATAAGCCCATTGAAAAGAAGCGGCTCTACAGCCTACCCACTGAACTTTGGTCTACCGCAAAAAGGCCCTAACAACAGAACCTGACTATGCTTACATACGTAGTGCACAGAATAAAGAGCCGAGAGTGTACAATCAGCATTACTGTTGATTCGTGCGTGGTACGTTTACAGGTCGTGGGATCGATTAGGTTCGCCGCCAAGCAACATTGAGTGTCAGCAAGCCTGGAGTATCGAATAGGGTTTAGTAAACAACGAACGTTGCTAAATATGATGAGACGACTTTCTAACTGATTTATTTGATCAATATAGTCGACGCAAAAAATGTATTAGGTATCGGTAGTTCATCAGTCTGAGGCAAAGCCGGCATAACTTTGTGTGTGTGTGTGTGAACACACGTCTGAAAAAGATGAGAGATGGGAAGAGGTGTGTTGCGTTTCACGCATTACAGCGTCTCAATGCCACATACGATAAACGTACTTTAGTACGATAGCGTTTGTTCCTGACACCTTATATTTTATTGAGCGAGGTAATGCAGTTAATTTTGAAACTTGGAAATGAATGTGACCTCTCATATTTATTAGGTAGAAGACAAACGAACTACCGTTCACCTGAAGGTAAGGGGTCACCGTCGAAGAAAGAAGGAACACCAACGCATGTAAACCATTAAACAAATCACAGTCACGTATCAGCTACAGTCGATTAAATCAAACTGTATGGATCTTCTACGCACGCAATTTCGGGAACATTTGCTCCTAAAACATTAAATTCCCCTCACCTAAAATTACGTCGACAATAAAAGTAAACAAATCAATTCGAAACGCGTCCCACCTCACAAAACTTGCCTCCTTCAACTCCTCACTCCTTACCAGGTCATCTGTCCGATTTGCCAGCATTGCCCAAATGGTTGGGCGCGTCTGCGAACGCAAACTTGAGCCTATACGCTTCTGCTACTAACAGGCTGATGTTTGAGTCTGTCCAGTTTTGCGTCGGCACGTTTTGTAGTAGGATCATGAGACCTTGGAAGTCGCGTTCGAGCATGAGTCGTTCTCGCCAGTGGAGGAGGAAGGCCGCGCAGACGTAGAGCTGGAAGGTGGCGAACCCGTCGGACTCGGCGAGGTAGGTGTCCCACAGCCGGATGGTGCAGGGGAGTGGGATCTCGCGGGTCAGGAGGTTGTTCATCCATCGGAAGGAGAACTGCAGGTAGTCCACGCCGTGCGTCTGCAGATGCTCATGCAGAGGCTGGTCGATGCGCCGGATCAGTTCTTTCAGCTGGTTCACCTGTCATAAACATTACATCCGTACAAATAGATACACAGAAACACTTCAATTTAGTGGTCCGTCTTTCAGTGTCCGCTTGGGGAAATAGGTACCACACCTGACATCTTTGCCAGTTATTCTATCGCCAAGGAGTAAAGTGCAAATATCACTGTGGCCGGTTTGAAGGGCTTCGTTAAATGGAAGTGTATAGAGACAAAGTATCTTATATCTCTCGATGACAATCACAATGCAGAGCTAGGTAAAGATTTGGATTTTTCATATTTCAATAGCTGCGTGACACTGAGCTGTTATGACCAAGTGTATTGCTTACCACCTTTTTTGTCATAGTATAAAGTGACAGTGTCCTGTCACTTTCAAGAAATATATCAACCGGTAACAGTCACAGCCCAGTGCGAGTTCGCGGTAGACATGATTATTGGAATAATATAGATACATATAACCAAACCTAACCAAACATAGCTAAGAACACCCGCACGGATATTAACTTTCAAATAAAAAAAAAACCGCATTGAAATCGGCCCATCCGTTTGAGCTCTACGGTGCCACAGACAGACACACACACAGACAGACAGACAGACAGACATCAACGTCCAACTTATAACACCCCTTTTTATGGTCGGGGTTAAAAACGAGTTACAATTATGTTTCATGTATAAGAGGAAGATGCTTGTGAGTGGTGGGATCCAAATACCTACCTGCCGCCGCCGCGCGCCGCCGGTACAACAATACCGAGTTATTTATTCAAATTATTTCCTGTTATTGTTTCATTTCTATATTTATACGCTAGCTTTAATTAAATGAATATTTCACGGTTTTCCTGTAATCGCATAAATTGAGTGGAAAATTTAATGTACCTAGTATATCTTTTTTGTATAATTTTCATAATTTACAGTTTCTGAAATGAAGACTTGTTTAGCCGCGCACTTTTAGCTGGGGGGAAATCGTACGGGTTCGCGTCCCCAACATGTGAATACAGTAACGTATGAACGGCGGTGAATCTGCGGAGCGATGATGATGATGAACGTAGATGTTTTGAAGTGAAAACTTTGTTTGGCGCGCTACAGACAGATGTTTCGTGGGCTGTGAATTGAATTCTAGCGTCACGCTCGGGAATGATAACAAATCTTCGGATAAACTCGGGACCATGACCATTGGGCATCAAGAAATGCGTCAGCATTTCCCATGGGCTATTGACTGACGCATTTCTAGATGGGCATGCTCATAGCCACGCCCTCCGGTTTCACCCGCGTAGTTTCCAAAGTGAGCTATCAAATTCTGAGTTATTAGTTTTCACTTCTATCGGCAGTTCCTATGACTGCCGATTATTTTGGATTGGTTAAATCTTGTGAGTTTACATCACCGGCATGCGTAACAGCAGTGTGCGTAATATCTGCAGGTATGCAGTTGACATATTGTGCAATATTAGTCATGTTAAACACCACAGTTATAACTTTTCACTTCTATCGGCTATTTTTTTAGATCACATCTACGTTTGTCCCTCAAATCACCCGGTGGGAAAGGTACGTTGTGGTCGAAGACGGAGCATATATTCTTAGAAGGCACTTATCTACTGTCGACTTGGAGACACTCAGGTTTTAGGTGTGAGGAAACAAGAAATAAAAGTGGTCAAGTGCGAGTCGGACTCGCCCATGAAGGCTTCCGTAGCAGCAAGTAACATAATATAAAAGTTCTTGTAGTTCGCTGTTACTATAATCAGTGTTTTAACAATAGTCAATTTATGACATCTATACTTATAATAAAACTGTAACGGGTCGAATTCTGTACATTGAAGATATTTAAAAAAAAATTTTTTTGGGGCACTCCATAGTCGATACTGATGGCGAAACTGCATTTTTTTTCTTTCATGTCTGTCTGTCTGTCTGTCTGTCTGTCTGTCTGTCTGTCTGTCTGTCTGTCTTTCTGTATAGAGATCACGCATCACGCCGAAACTACTGATTCAATTCAGCTGAAACTTGACATGATTTTAGTTTAAACTAAGGACATTGCTGTAGGCTACTTTTGATCCCCAAATTCTGATCAGTTTTCTTGCGGGAGGGGGTGAAAGCCAGAATGTGTATTTGGTTGTAACTCATGTTTGCGTTGTTTAATTTCATTAATTCTTTTTTGTTAGAAAGAACATATTTTTATATTGTCCCGTCAAAATTTGAATATTATCGGTCTGGTGGTTCGGAAATTACACAAACATTAAATAATAACGACACGCGCGGCGCGTTCGGTACATACTAACTTCTAAGTATTCTGTGTATCAGACTATCCACAGAATATCTAGATTCTAGAAAGTGCCCACGTGATCGCGTCGCGTCGTCTTGGATGACAAAATAATTGTCAAAGATATATTTTGTGTGGAAAACAAACATCATTCGGTTTTAATCGACTTCAAACAAGGAGGATGTTTTCAATCGGGTTGCATGTTTTTTATTTGGTTTTATTTTACACGATAACTCCGCTAATTGTTAGTTGATTTTGATAATTCCTTTTTGTTTAGTAGAAAATACTTCAGAGGTGATCTTAGATATCGAAAACAGGGAGGTAGTTTTCAAATATCAACAAAAACTAAAATCAGCTTAGATCCATCTGTTACGACATAGTCATAGCTTCTTATAAAATTTTGTCGAATGACAGAATTAAATTACCTATCACTGAAGTAGATTTTTGTTATTTTGGAGAAAACATCAGCATAATAAGTAGCAGCCTAAACAACCCATTAAATGTTCCCACTGCTGGGCGTCGGGGCCTTCTCTCGCAAGGAGAGAGACAAGGTTATAATCCACCACGCTGGCCCAGTGTAGGTTGGTGGATGACATATGACTTAGAACTTAGATTATAGGTAGATTTCGGTTTCCTCACAGTGTTTTCTTCGCCGTTTTAATTACCGGCATTACGAACATGACTCTGAAAAGATAGTGGTACGCGTGAGTTTGAACCCTGGGTCTCCGGATCGACAGTCGCCGTTCTCCCGACTAGGTCAGCTGTAACTTACTAGACCAGCCGTAACTTATTAGAAAACGTATTATTTCAATCCAAATACTGTTTAAAATTTAAAGGTAGTGTTCAACAAGCTTCGGTGACCGAAGCAGACCGTTGTTAGGGTTCTGTACACAAAGGGTAAAAACTAGACCCTATTACTGAGACTTCGCTATCCGTCCGTCCGTCCGTCCGTCCGACTGTCACCAGGCTGTATCTCAAGAACGGTGATAGCTAGACAGTTGAAGTTTTCGCAGATGATGTATTTCTATTGCCGCTTTAACAATAAATACTAAAAATAAAATAAATATTTAAGAGGTGCACCCATACAACAAACATGCTTTTTTACCGTTTCTTGCTCGATACTAATAATAACGTACCTGTCACAGGTAGACGTTTTAACTATTCACATAATATTTAGTTTTATGTTCTCTTTAAAAGTAATTAATTAAAATAAAATAAATTATTCAGGGGGCTCCCATACAATAAAATCCGTTTATTTGCTAATGGTTCAGAACCCTTCGCGCGCGAGTACCATTTGCATTTGACCCGTTTTATTTTTTATAAAATGTTGTTAAATCCTATGCTTTCCTAATATTATATAATTATGTCAATGTTTCAATTTTTGCTGCTCAATTACGTTGGAACGGCTGAATGTATCGAGTTAAAATTAAAGACACATTCTTGGTTTAGCTTAAGTAATACATAGGGTACTTATACATAGGCAATGTTTAGCCTATGTGTTCTGCCAGACTATAATCTAATTCTATTTCAAATTTCAACCCGATCACTTGATACGTTCTGCCATGATTAAGTAACAAACATCCAAACAGTGACATTCATAATAATTACAGGACAACGTTGGACCGGCTGAACATATTTTGAAGGAATTCGAAACACACGTAGTTTGAACTCAGAAATAGCAAATCGGTTTCTTATAAGGTTACTGTGACGTCGGAAAGACTAAGCAAATTTGGTAGAAAGTTGAAACAGAGATAACAAATAGTCTGAAATACCACATTTAAGTATTACCTATCAACCTGAAAAGAAGCATGGGCCCTAAGGAAACAAATATTAACTATCACGTCAAAACGGCACAACGATATGGGTTGACATACGAAACACATATAGTTTATAGTCTAAAATTTCACATGGGCTAATAAGTTTATATTTTCATTTAACTCCATATTAATATAAGCATATATTTTCGTAAGGAACTTGATGTGATGGTGAGGTAAAAGCCTAAAATGAAAAATTTATGCACCAGTTTTGGCGTAGATAATATAGGTGATTTGCGTTCACAATCAAAATAACAAGCAACATAATATTCTCATTAGATGGCGCTAATGCCAGTTTAAATCTAAAAGCACTAAAGCCCCATTTAAATCGATGTTTTGCTATTGTGGTATGTATTTTTTCTTTCATCACTAGGTGACGTTACTGGTATTCTAAATTGTACTAATAAGTTTTTGCTGCTAAAAGGATTATGATGCCGAATTTGGATTCTTTCGTTCTTGGATTTTTTTCTGTGTTACCTACAATTAAATTCATACATTAACATTTCACTAAGACTTGGCTTAGATTATCATTAAAACTCAAAATCTTAATCATTTTTATTCCACACAGGCTTCGTTCAAAATTATTGCGCGCAAAATTATTATATAAAATATATATATAAATATTATTTATATATATATTTTAATTATTAAATTATTTATAAAATTACGCGGGCGAATTCGCGGGTAACAGCTAGAAAACAGCTTGCGGATAAAAAGAGATAAGTAGGTATCAGATCATGAACATTCGCTTCAGACTTTTCATAATGTATCCTATAAAAATCCTACAAACTTAACACTTGCGGCTATGTTCGATACTATGAAACCTTACTAAGTATGTTTGATATTGTTTAAAAAAAAAAATGAAGATGATAAAATTAAATATATTTTTGTGTGGAAAAACAAATTCACTCAAACTCAAAGGGTTTTCAATGACTATTTATCCAAATATTTGACGTACGATACTTCCAACTAATGTATAAGTTAGTAACATCTGCTTACGCGAACGAAGTAGCGGGTTCAGCTAGTATTAAAATAAAACTACTTACTAGATCTCATTCAAACCAATTTTCGTTGATAGTTTACATGGTAATGTACATCATACACTTTTTTAATTTTGTCATTCTCTTATTTTAGAAGTTAGAGACAGTTAGAGAGTGGGGGACACACTTTTTACCACTTTGGAAGAGTACCTCGCGCCAACTATTCAGTTTAGAAAAAAAATATGTTTGAAACCTCAATATCATTTTTGATTACCTATCCATAGATACCCCACAAGTATGGTTTTGATAGAAAAATCATTTTTGAGTTTCAGTTCTAAGTAAGGGTTAAATTAAATTAAATTTTTGGTTTTTTTTCTATTTTTGGTATCACAATCTTAATGCGGTTTACAGATTACATCTACTTACCAAGTTTCAATAGTATAGCTCTTATAGTTTCGGAGAAAAATGGCTGTGACATACGGACAGACAAACAGACAGACATGACGAAATTATAAGGGTCCCGTATTTTGCTACGGAACCCTAAAAATAAGAATGTATTCGCATTCCAACCCGTAGGGTTCGCAATAAATGAGCAAAGCGAACCTTTTAGTACGAGCCGCTATTATTTATTTCATTTCATTTTAGTACGAGCCGCTATTATTTATTTCATTTCATTTTAGTACGAGCCGCTATTATTTATTTCATTTCATTTAGTACGAGCCGCTATTATTTATTTCATTTCATTTTAGTACGAGCCGCTATTATTTATTTCATTTCATTTTAGTACGAGCCGCTATTATTTATTTCATTTCATTTTAGTACGAGCCGCTATTATTTATTTCATTTCATTTTAGTACGAGCCGCTATTATTTATTTCATTTCATTTTTAGTACGAGCTGTCAAATTGTGGAATGAGCTGCCGTTGGAAATAAAGCGCGCCCAGTCGCTAGATAATTTCAAGGTTCGGATTAAAGAATTCTATTTAGAGACTTAGTTGTCATCTATCTATCCTTAAGTTATCATCTGGTTTGTGTAGGTTTTGGTACTTGTTTATTATTATAAGTTTATGTAGGTTTATTTTTTGCTTCTAATATTATAAATATTATGTATAGTCATATGTGTATATGTATTATGTAAATTAGTATGTGTATTTTAAATGTATTCCTTATTGTAAGTAGTATATTATTTTAATTTTATGCTTAGGTACGGTATTTGTGTACAATAACTTAGCTATTTGGATTTGTTGTTTAATATATTGAATTTATTATTAAGGCCGCATTACTGTTTTATATCCTATCCGTACCGTTAGTGGAACCACTCTTGAAATTGTACAGAAATACGTTTACCTAGGGCAGACGCTCGAACTAGGTAGAGGTAATTTTGAGAGTGAGGCTATGAGAAGAATACAGTTGGGCTGGGCAGCATTTGGAAAACTTCGTCGGGTCTTCTCGTCACCCATCCCACAAAGTCTCAAGACAAAAATGTATAACCAGTGCGTCTTACCCGTTATGACCTACGGTGCTGAAACGTGGACACTGACAGTGAAAATGGTCCGTAAGCTCAAAGTCGCTCAGCGAGCTATGGAAAGAGCTATGCTTGGGGTTTCTCTGAGGGATTGCATCCGGAACGAAGTAATTCGTCAGAGAACTAGAGTCACCGACATAGCTCAGCGTATTAGCAAACTGAAGTGGCAGTGGGCCGGTCACATCTGTCGCAGACCCGATAGCCGCTGGGGCAGACGGGTTCTGGAGTGGAGACCGCGAATCGGCAAACGTAGTGTAGGACGTCCTGAGACTAGATGGAGTGACGATATTCGAAAGGCAGCTGGTGGCGGTTGGAGAAGTAAGACCGAGGACCGGGCTGAGTGGCGTATCATAGGGGAGGCCTATGTCCAGCAGTGGACGAATACAGGCTGATGATGATGATGATGATGATGATCCTATCCGTACACGGTTGCCTGGAAGAGATCGCTCTAAGCGATAAGGTCGCCAATTAAAATGTCTAGCATAAGTTATTCTTAAGTTTCTTTTGTGATTTTGTTTTATTTTTGTATTTATGTGGCTTTTAATAAAGAGTTTTCTTATCTTATCTTATCTTATCTTACGAGCCGCTAATAAAATTATATCGGTTTCGGATACGGTCACGGATATGTATTTATTTCGAATTATCCGTTAGTTTCGGCTAGGTATATTAAGGTGCGTACGGACTGGAGGTGCCCCAGTATCCTCGCACGCACGGCTCGAGTTGAGCAGATAATTTAAACAACATGAGGCAGCAGGCCGAGGCAATCTGCCTCGTGTCGAGCCACGAATGAGCGACAAAATGGCGCCGTATCGTCAGCTGATCTATTTCTGTCTCTGTCCTGTCCGCCATTTACATACACAATAAACCATGACGTCGAACGAAACCCGTTCTGCTGCTGCGTTTATTACAATATATAATTTGATTAAAAAGGAAAAAAGACCACCACGTTGGCATTGGAGGATAAAACTTCTATTTAACAAGAACAAAATTAAAATTTTTGATTAACCCCCGACTACCTCGGATTTGTTATTTATATAACATTCTACTTCAAGTCAATCCCTTTCATTTGACACCCATATTGACGGAGTTGTGAAAAAAGGAATATATTGCGCCATTTTGTGGTAATGGTCATCTTGGATTTTAAATTAGTCATAGTGCATAGTATTCTACAAGTCAAACAATTTCATTTGATACCCATATTGTGGTAGTAGTGAAAAAATAATGTAATCCGCCATTTTGTGGTGGCGGCCATCTTGGATTTGAAATTTTCATAATGTATAGTATTCTACTAATCAAGCCCTTTCATTTGATACCCATATTGGGGTAGGTTGTGAAGAAATATTTTGTCCGCCATTTTGTGGAGGCGGCCATCTTGAATCAATATTTACCAAACATAGCTAAGAACATCCGCAAGGCGATTAACATTCAAATAAAAAAAACCGCATCGAAATCGGCCCATCCGTTTGAGCTCTACGGTGCCACAGACAGACACACACACAGACAGACAGACAGACATCGACGTCAAACTTATAACACCCTTTTTTTGGTCGGGGTTAAAACAGAAATAATTGCAACGAAACATTGCTTCGTGAAATTACTTTTGAATGTGAATTGTGAACCAAACGAAAAAGTCAATGTCATACGTATGCCGAGTGTAGACTTTAAAGATTTATTTTGTCTGGTAGCACCAAAAAGGTGACAAAATTTCGTAAACCTATACCAGCCAAAGACAGATTTATGATAACTTTGCGATTTCTGAGATCAGGAGATTCTTATACAAGTTTACAATATTTGTTTAAAGTTTCGAAACAATCTATCAGTGGAATTGTACCTACTTGATATCAGAAAGTTTAACTAAATAGTTAAAACCGAAAAACTTGCAACCCAATTTTGACGTGACAACGTCTTATAAATTGGTTTGCCGGGTGACACTTCAAGAAACTGCGTTACGCTCCGCTCACGTTATGCGCTCACAACGAGAGCGAGTGAGAGGCACGCGTCCCTTCCACTCGGGCATGGTTAGCCCGCCTAAGAGCGAGAGAGACAGACATAAAAAGTGAAAGGCACGCGTCCCTTCCGTAAAATTATTTTACCACTCAAAGTCGTTGTCACGTTAAAACTTTCGCCCGTATACCGACTTTACAGGCAACCAATTTTTTATTCATAACATATCTTCAAATACGCAAACAATAAGTTATAACGGGAACTACGCGGGTAAACCCGTGGGGCGCTGCTAGTCTCCTAATGTAATAGTTCCTCAAACCTCCAGTAAATAAGTAGTTTCTTGATAAGGTCGTGACATCCTAGCCCGTGATATTTTTTAACATCAGGGGAAATGGTAGACAAACGTTAAATTTAAAAATACCTACTAGTTATTCCTCGGATATATATAAAATCTATAGTAAATAGAGACTTTTTTGGTAAACAAGTAACATGCTGGCCCGTCGCGCATCGTATCGAACCTCACATACATACACATTTTTTATTTTTTTTTTAACTTTTATAGGTTTACACTTACACTTGACCGCCATCTCGCCTGATGTTAAGCGACGATGCGGTCTACGATGGAGCGTGTTTACCTAGAAGAAACCGATTCACTCTCGATTTGAAGACACCAAGATTATAACTATCGGGAAAAACCCACTCAGGCAGCTCATTCCACAGCCTAGATGTTCTTATCACAAATAGCAACAATTAAATGTTAGATAGCAACAAATATAGCGAACTACGGGCAAATCGCGATTGCGAACGTACCTACCTCTAGACATATATGAAAAAGTAGTGTTTTTTTTTTAAGTGTGTTATATTTCTTTTGGCGCACTACACACAGATTTTTCGTGGGCTGTGAATTGACCTCAAGCGTCACGCTCGGAAATGAAAGAAATCTTCGGATGAAATCTTGATTTTATTTTATTTTGCATAGTATAGTGACTAGACGAGCGGGATATGTGCGTGATGATAAAACAACATGCCTGCCACATACCTAAAAGCACAATGACACGCAGCTATTGGAACATGAAGAGTCCAAATCATTACCTGGCACTGCACTGCGCTCGTCACCCAGACATCTAAGTTGTTATCTAAGCTCTGTAATTTCTCTGGAAACATTGCCCTTCAAAACCGGAACACAGTAATGTTTGCACATTACTGCTTGGCGGTAGAATAACTGGCAATGGTGTGGTAATTCCCCAGGCGGACTCTCCTACTACAAAAAAATATCCTAAGTGGGAAACGAAAATAAAATCTAAAATAAAACTTTTTGGCGCCTGCTTCTTTTGATATCGCTTTGTCCCAAACTCCAATAGCTATACAAGTATTTCAGGAGCTTCATATTTTAAAAAACAAAATTATGTTTGTCTGTGTTTTTTTTTTATAATATAGAACAGAGGTTCCCAAAGTTATTTTGTCCATTGCCCACTTTGAGAAGAAACTACGAGTATTATTAGCGCCCCCATTTTTTCACATTCTTAAAAACCACTATAACTTGAAATTAAATAAATTAATTATTATATTAGCGCAGATTAAACATTCATTCTAAACGAGACTTACTATAATAACCCGCAAGAGTTAACTTGAGACCCGAGCCCAGTAGGTAGTCCACAACGGACTCCAAGCCTCTACACAACGCCCCCATTCTTTTCTTGGGTCTCTTACCGCCCTTTAGTCCTGCAGCGCCCATAAGGGGGCGTTATCGCCTACTTTGGGAAACGCTGATATAGAGTGACGGGAAAAGAAAAATCTGCACCTGATAGTAAGAGCGCACCTTCTCATAAGGGCCGTTCAAGTATTCCGTAAGTATGTTTATTGCAATTATTGACCCTCCCCCCTTGTCATCAAAAGTAAGCATAGCTATCCCCCCCCTCCCATGCTTACGTAAGCATTGGTACCCATTCCCCCGAAAATGCGTTCCGTATTCAAGTATAGATAATATGCGTGTGATGTGTAAAAAAGTAAACAACATACAGACCGCCCCACCCCATGTCCTCACAGCAAAACACATACCCCCCAACCCTCCCTATTGTGCTTAGGTAATACTTAAATGACCCCTAACAGCAAAGCACTGAAGAGTCCAAACCACCACTCAGCACACCATTATTGCACTCGTCACCCACAGACAGAATAAGCAGCCCACACAATTTTTCCACACCTGAGACTCGGGGTCTCCTCTCACTGGCCCTGTGAGGGTTGGTGGATAACCCACGACCTCCAAAGATTCTAGGAAAATGTCGGTTTTCTCACGATGTTTTCACTTGACCGTTTTAAGTTAGCGGCATTACGCACACTGCTCCGAAAAGAAAGAGTGGTGCGCGTAAACCCAGAGGCTCCGCATCGGCAGTTGCCGTTCTCTCGACTAGACCAGCCGTAAGGTCGGATACCGGCACGGACACACCACGATAAGTAGGAGTCTGTTGCAATGGACTCCTTTTTGCGGAGAACAGGCACGCCTGCGTCTTTCCCTCGTTAAACCTGACCAGATTGCCATCGCCCTATTTAGATACCGCCTCAAGGGTCAAGTTTAAACGGTCGATCAAAATCTCTCTCAGTGCCTGAGTTTGCTGCCTATTGGCTCTCGCGCTAGATATGTAGCTTTCTACAACGGTGCTATCATCTGCGTACCCAAAGATACCGGGCTTCGACAGATCGTTGATATGTAGCAGGAAGAGTGTCGCAGAGAGCACCGACCCTTGAGGGACTCCGGAATTGATAGCTATTTGATCCGACGAGCAGCCATCAATGACCACTCGTACTCATAAAACTCGTATTTTTTGTATTTATGCGAAATTTCAAGTCAAAAAAATCACAGGACCGACCTAGTGTGGGAGACAGAGTTCACACCTGATTAGTTTGCAAATTTGTATTACGTCCTAATTATTGTCGCAAATTCCATGTAAACTGTGAGGTGTTCGCGTAAACAACTGCCGCAACAATCCTGACAGTGCTATATTCTAAATCTAGGTTACACGCGCGCCCTAAATTACGTAGTGCTGAGTCACATAAAGCTTTTTTGATTTTGATTTTGAAGAAGCCGTCTAGGCGGGGCAATCGTGTGGGCGTGCGGTGTGAGACGCGGGAAGCGCGCTCCCGCCATTGCCAACATTACAATGTTAGTATTTCGTGAGCGCGGCTCAGTTTTTGGTTTTGTCTACCCGTGTCTAGAGATTATCTGCGTTTCTTTCAAAATCAAATGCTATGATATACTGGTAGTATTTCTTTAAACTGTAGTATTTATTACCTTGTACTGTATCCCGAGCTGCGCGAAGATGTAGTTGTCCTGTATGCTGTCGAGGAACTTGGAGAGGCACCAGAAGGAGTCCGCCTCGATGACGTCACGCGCCTCCTCCGACAGCGAGTCCAGGGGGAAGCTGTCCAGCTCCTGGCCCGGCGCCGCCTCCTGGGGAGAGGAAGTTCCAGTTCGTATAACATAAATACAATCTTAATCTATACTAATATTATAAAGCTGGAGAGTTTATTTGTTTGAACCCACAAATCTCAAGAACTACTGGACCGAGTCAAAAAATTATTTCACCGATGGATATTTATTTATTCATTCAACGAGCACACAAAACAGAATGTAATAAACAGAAACTATAACATAAGAGCATGCGCGGTCCGAGAGGGGGGGGTCACAGGGGACTAGAACGGGACTACTAATAGGACAACTAGAACGGGAACTACGCGGGTAAAATCTTGGGGGGCTACTAGTGAAGTATTTTTTGCTCGATGTATTGTATTTCTACTTGTGACCCCCCCCCCCAAAACCTGAGGCTGCGCACTGGTGACCCCCTCCAAAATTCGAGGCTGGGACCGCGCCTGCTTATAAGAGTATACTGTACATAACTGTATTACATTCCAAACTATGTGGGCCTAGAAACGACATTAGTTTAAATACAGTATGTACGTGATATGTACGTGATGCTGAGTGGTAATATTATGTATCACGGACGAAGCCGGGACGGAGTCCTGCTGGCACTGGCGCTCCATCTAGGCTTGTGAGCATTCGCGTGCTTACGTACGGCACCTTACGGCTGCGCACGGATACGAACTACTAATTGTACTCCCCGTCTTCCATTATTCCTTTCATCATTACCATTCTACGATTACCTGGAAGAAATCATACTTTTTTTTTTACTTTTATAGATTTACTCTTGACCGCCATCTCGCCTGATATTAAGCGACGATGCGGTCTACGATGGAGCGTGTCTACCTAGAAGAAACCGATTCACTCTCTTTTTACTAACTTACTTCGCTTACTTAGCGATAAGGTTGCCAATGCCAATTGGTACTTTATTCTATACATTGTCTGTATTTTTATTATTCTTTTCTAATTTAAGTGGAATGAAGAGTTTATCTACTCGTATCTAAGCGGTGGATCAATCGGCAAAGTGCGAAAGGCCGTCCAGTTCCTTTGTACCAATCGTAAGCAGATGAGGTGTACGAGTATGTTAGCTATGGCGACAGATGTGTCGCGACAAAAATACGACACTTCCACAAGAGCGACAAGGTAAGAGCGATCAGCCGTGCTTTCGGTGTAAAGCGTTTGTCCTAACTCTACACGTAGTATAAATAAACTCTTTGATTGGTCAGCTTTTAAGCAGACTTTTGTGGTTTTGGTTTTGGAGCGTAGCGTTATTTTCCTAAACCAATCTGACTCTAACCCCAAGAAAACTGCGCTGTATAGCGCGGCGGCAAACCCACCAATGGATGACAATCCCACTAATATCTATACAAATATTATAAAGCTGAAGAGTTTGTTTGTTTGTTTGTTTGAACGCTAGGATCTCGGGAAGTACGGGTCCGAATTGAAAGATTATTTTTCTATTGGATAGTCCATTTATCGAGGAAGGCTTTAGGCTATAGAAAATAACTCTACTATTAATTGAAGCGGAGCATGAAACAAGAATGTAACAAAATCGGGAAAAAATATTCCCCTTTTGAGAGTTTTCGTACGTTTCGTGCTTCGACATGACACATGACAGCATGTGTCAAAGATTGCGTCATTGAATTTTAGTAATCTGTGCATTGAATATAAACCATTGCTATATTTTTTTTTTCTAAATCTGAGTTGGTACGACCAATTTCCGACAGGTGGCGTAGCAGGTAGCTGAAGATGTTTTTGTTTGAAATCGATATTCTCAGGAATTAGTGAACCGATTTCAGTCATTCTTTCGCCGTTGGATTTGTACGGGATCCCGATGAGTGCTATATAATATACCACGGGCGAAGCCGGGGCGGGCATCTAGTTAGATATAAATGAGAAAGTATGTATGAGAAAGTTTGTATGTTTGTTGCTCAATCACGTCGCAACGGTTTTCTTCGTTTCAACGTTCTTTTTTGTGTTAGTAGTCAGAAAAATCATGCTTTTCCGACGATTTTCAAGATAAATTTGATCATTTGATTATGTACGCCATTGGTTCCATACAGTTTGAATACCATTGTTCCGCAACGCCGTACAAAAATCATAATCATAAATAAGCTATCAGCAGTTTCCATGATCGCCAATTCTGTAGTCCCCATGTTTGATGGGTGATCGTTGCGGTGTTACCTGCAGGAAGACCATGAAGAACGGCGTGACGAGGTCGTTGATGCCCTGCACGTAGCCCGAGGCGGGGTGCCGGATCGCCCAGATGTACAGGACGCGCTCGAACATCACCTGCGAACCACACACATACACATCTATGTATATACATAAAATACTAAAATAGTTTTTTTTTTAACTTTTATAGGTTTATACTTGACCGCCATCTCGCCTGATGTTAAGCGACGATGCGGTTTACGATGGAGCGTGCTTACCTAGAAGATACCGATTCACTCTCGATTTGAAGACACAAAGATTGTAACTATCGGGGAAAACCCACTCAGGCAACGTATTCCACAGCCTAGACGTTCTTATCACAAAAGTAGAGTCAAATCTCTTCGTTCGTGTCTTTGGAACATCAACCATGCCCAGAATGCCCAGTCGTACCTATAACGAACTAAATGCTTCCTTGAATGATATGGACATTTTTCGGGACTCACTTTGTAAGTTCAAAACGAAATTGTTTAGGTACTTTATATTAAAGTTATTTTTATGGGTAGTATCAGTGGCCTTGTTCTTGGAATCTCTGTTCTTAGTTTGATTATTATTGTAACATTTGTTTTTTCTTGTAATTGTTTTTTTTGTTGTTTAGTTAATCGTCTAATGTTGTAGAGAATGCTCTAAACACCTGTTAAGGGTATACATATCAGGAAACATTGTAAAATTGTAAATTCACCTTTGACTTATTTAATATGTGTACTGTTGGTGTTTCTTTAAAGAAATAAATAAATAAACCATGAAACGATGTCGCTTTTTCAAGCTACGAGCATTCCGATAGATACCACCTTGTATCAGATCATGCAAATCAGTCGCACACTCTCCAAGGTGTATCCGATAAAAAACCGATAGGCTGGCAATTTTTCGGCGATGATCAAGACTTTGTAGTCTTTTAGTTAGTTAGTTACTTTTTTCAAGACTTTGTAGTCTTTTACTTAGTTAGTTACTTTTTGAAGTGAAAATTTCTATTGTCGCACACAGATTTTTCGTGGGCTGTGAATGAAGCGTCATGCTTGGAAATGAAAGAAATGTTCGGGTGAACTTGGGACTGCCGAGTGTGCCAGAGCGAGAAAGATAAGTCAGCTGCTACTGTCTGTCTGTCACTGTCTTTTTTTAACTTATTCTTGGCCATGGATACTAATCCTTCAGCCGCATCTGTCACTGTCGTGTCGCTGTGTTAATTTACTATATTCAATTTATGTGTTCGGTTTTATTTTTGATTATTAAAATTATTCAATAGTTATTTTCTTATTTTAGTTTTCACTTCTGTCGTGCGGTCTTAAGCATATACATTTTGTTTTGATTTTAAATTTACCTCATTGACAGAGCTTTGCTCGGTTTTTCATTGCTTGAAAACAGGGAGAAAACGACGTTTTCTGCTAGAAAACGAATGCTAGCTAGATCGAATTATCGTCCCCGAAACCCCAAGGATACTTACTTTCCATGAAAATCGTTGGAGCCATTCAGACTCTACATATTATACAAGAATTACTTGTCAAAAGTTTACTTAGAATTCAGAGAGTGTGCCTCTGCTCTTTACAGAGCCGGGGTCCGCCACTACTTTATAAAGCCCCAATTCTCAGCTTTACGTTTCCAATCGCCATTTCTTTCATCGACATCTTTTGAGGACATATTCATCTTCTAGAATTCTAGATTACAAGGCTTACTACTCTTGGCTAAAATTAGTCGCTACTGAATTCAGTGAAGAGTAATAGCATTCATTGAGTGAAGCAAACTAATTTCAGAACCGAGGATTGCTTGCTTGAAGCTCGCTCCTGAATTCAGTCGAATAACCTGGGTTCTGAATTCAATGGAATCGTCAGAGAAGGGCCCGAGCCCCAACGGCGGGAACATCAAAGGGGATGCTTATGACTAGGCTGGTAGCACAGTATAAAGAAATATGTAGTACCAGTAGTACATCGCTTTGATCTTGGAAGAAACGCCAATAATGTCTAGACACGAATAGATAAAAGCAAAAACTGAACCGCGCTTACGAAATACTAACTTTGTAATGTTGGCAATGGCGGAAGCGCGCTTCCCGCGTCTCACACCGCACGATTTCCCCGTTTAGACGGATTCGTTAAACGACGTTATGATTTATTAGACTGTGCTAGTAACTACAGGCAAGCGCGGATCCAGGGGGAGTCATGAACCCCTATAGGCTGGCTTCAGTACCTAGGTGGAACACTAATTATAAAGCATGCATGGACTTATTGTACAGTTTTATGACTTAACCACGACTATGTGACCCCTCTTCTGGAGCCATGCGACCCCCCTGGAGCTATGTGACCCTTCCCCTTGAAGCCAGAGCTGGTCCGCCCTTTGTAGGTAGTACCTGCACAGTCCGCTGCTGGAAGAGCGCGACGAGCGGGCTCATGCGCGGGATGTCGATGTGTATCTGGCGGTAGGTGTCGTCGTCGCGCTCGGCGTCGTAGTACTGGCGCACGAGGTGGCGGTAGTCGGCGCGCTTGCGGCGCAGCGTGTCGGCGCGCCGCTCCGCGTTGGCGGGCAGGTAGCCGGCCAGCAGGCGCCACGTCACGGCGCGCGCCTGCAAACAACACACGAACTGTCACTCCGCTGCCAACCTGGACGTCTACTCTCTATCTACGAAAAACGTAATCTATATTAATAACGGTACGGTAGACTTGATCGAAACCTTATATGACTAACAAAACATAAAAAAATATTGATTTTGAGTCGACAACATGTGTCCACAAAATTCGGATTATGGAGAATTTCGTTAAATTCTGACGGCACTGACAAACAAACCGCTGTCGGCATCTTTGGTTTGAAGCACGTTTCGTTCCATCAATCAACACATTGCGTGCGTCCGTCGCGCCAAAAAAGTATCCATCGCAAAAAACTGTGGCTTACGTGACTACGTAAAACGAATCGTCTTGCCGCCGGACCGGAATTTTATTAGTAGGTACTTATATTTAGTATCAGCATTGCACTCGTGCGAAGCCGGAGCGGGTCGCTAGTTTCATAAACTAGCGACTTTTCTACTTCGGTTCTACGTCGTTTCGTCCGGTTGAACATTGTTTGACGTTTAAATGTTCCTACTCTAATACTTAGAGTAGGCTCAGAACATTTAAACGGACGAAACGACGGATCGAACGAGAACCGGAGGAGGAAAGTCACGAGTTTATTTCGAAATTACGTTTTTCGTAGAATGAGAGTAGACCCTGTTAACGGGTCAATCAATTTCTTCTAGATCTAAATAGAGAACCAATACACACAAATTGAGTTGTAGTCTTGTCTTAAAACTAATCGTTTACTTTTCATAGTAAAGTCTTAGTCTTGAAAGATTAATCGTATACTTTTTGTAGTATAGTCATAGTCTTGAAAGACTAATCGTAGTTATACTTTTCGTAGCATAGACTTGTACTTATCGTACAAGTTGTATTATTAATATTTCGAATATTATTCGTATTTGAGTTCCAAGTGAGAAAATAAAAAAGTAATAAAATAAAAAAGTAAGAGTAGGTAAAAAAGAAGAGTGAATAATCTTATCTAATCTTCGTGAAACAGATGGCAGTCTTGTTTCGATCTTAAACCGTAGTGGAATTAGAAATTTACTCCAGTTTCCGCAGCAGAGTTATATATCTAGCGCAAGAGCCAGTGGGCAACAAACTCAGCAACTGAGAGAGAATATGATCGAGCGTTTGAACTTGGCCCTTGAGGCAGTCTCTAAATGGTGCGATGCCAATTTGGCCAAGTTTAACGAAGGAAAGACACAGGCGTGTTTGTTCTCCGCGAAAAGGAGTCCGTTCTAACAGGGTCCTACTTTTTGAGGCGTATCCGTGCCGGTTTCTGACCATCTCGAGGTATTAGGCGTTTCTTTGTCATCGGCGCTAAGCTTTGGCACGTATATTGAGTCTAAGATTAAATTAGCCGCCAAAAAAATAGGTGTCCTCCCAAAGGTCCGAAGATACTTCAATCTTGAACAGTTGCTCACGTTAAGCAAAGCGCAGATTCGCTCCTGTATCTCCATACAGGAGCGCATTTTTTGGAAATCAACCATGAAAAGATGTCGCCCTTTTGTGGACGAGAAGTCCGATAGAAGAAAGGGCAAGATCATGCAGATCAGTTGCACACTCTCCGTAGTGTATTCGATAAAAAACCGATAAGTTAGTACTCCTACTGTTCGCACCTTTGGGATGGATCGGCTAAGTATCAGCTGGGGACTCTGGAATCGATTGAGAGACGTGCCATAAGAATCATAGGCAATGACACTCTTATGCCTAAAGACTTCAAAGTCTTGATCATCGCCGCGAAATCGCTAGCTTATCGGTTTTTCATCGGATACACTTCGGAGAGTGTGCAACTGATCTGCATGATCTTGCCCTTTCTTCTATCGGACTTCTCGTTCCACAAAAGGGCGACATCGTTTCATGGTTGATATTCCAAAAAACGCGAACGCAGAGATTTGACTCCACGTTTGTGATAAGAACGTCTAAGTTGTGGAATGCGTTGCCTGAGTGGCTGTTTCTCCGATGGTTACAATCTTGGTGTCTTCAAATCGAGAGTGAATCGGTTTCTTCTAGGTAAGCACGCTCCGTCGTAGATCGCATCATCGTTTAACATCAGGCGAGATGGTCGAGTACAACCCTATAATAGTTAAAAAAAAGTTTCCGCAGCGCACGCGGCGCAATACATTTTATTTCGACTAATTTTTTAATCAGACCGGTTTTTCTCGAGTTTTTTCATTAAAACACATAATAATTTATGTCCAAAAATTAAAATCTTTCCTCTTTAGAATAATGCTATATATATATATAGTACGTACGTACTGTTATAGCGAGAAATGCGTAACATGTATATGAAAACTGCTGAGTTTCCGATACTGTTGTTATGCCATTTCTCACGCGCATAGCCAGATCGGTTTGGACCTCCATATACTGTAAACGTCTTTTTAATTGAATAAATCTTTTTAGCATATTACATTTTGTTTTTTAAAAAGTAACTCCTGACCCGCTCCGTAGCGTCCTCCTAGTACCTACTATAGACGTACTTTTGTTTTTAATTGTTAGAGATGTTGTATTTTTTTGTTATCAGTAAAACGAAATTGAAAATAATATCATATTATTAATGATCGTAATTTTGTATAACATGTAGCTTTTACGAATAAAAAGTATACAAGTTTAAACATCATTGGTAAATTTTGAACAAATTAACCTTGAAATGTAACTTTAAAGGGGCCTTTTTAGGGGAATTTACCTGTAGAAAATTTTAATCCGAGACAACCACTAAATTAAGAAAAAAAAAAAAAAGTACTGGTGTACGTTGTCACTCGCTTTAATACCTCTAAATATTCTCAATGTCGAGAGAACCTTGTTATAGAAACCTTTTGTTCACAATGCTTTGTGTTATAAGTACTGGTGTTAATTATTTCTATTTTCTCACAAATTAAGTAGTACAATGTATTTGACTGGTTTTGTTCGGCGTTTCTTTTTTGGGAACATTTATATTCACGAGCAATGGAGCGACATTTGACTTTTCAATATAGGTACCTAGTCATAGTTTTTTATTATATGAGTAAGTTGGTATGTTATACCTTAGTCAACCTAAAGAAATCGGAAAATAGTATAACTTTACGTTTTAAATAAACATTGAGAAATATAAATTAATAAACAGTATTATAATCAAAATAATAATGTCAAATCGAATATAAAATCATTCAACTAATTCCATTATAACTATTTACTAACTGATGGTAAAATAGTAATTTAACGTCAGTATTTTAAAAATCTGGGTACCTAAGCATGCTCCATCGTAGATTGCATTGTCACTTAACATCAATAATTATAGTTTAAAAAAAACGCTACAAGCAGTTTTATACAAAAACGAGGAAGGCCTAAGCACATAATTTGCATGTGGAATTTGACGACACTCTCCGAAATGTATATGATTTTTCTATAATATCTGTTCTTTTTGTTGATGTTTTCTATAATATTTGTATAATATCTGTTCCTGATTAGAATTAAAAAAAACCGATGGAGGTGGTTATATCAGCTCAGATTGTCTTATCATGTTACTATTGTTTTGACTAAGCAAAGTTCATCTCTGATAGTCTCTGCGACGTCACAGAGCACAGATAAAATAAATCAAACTAAACAAAAATGTTAAAATGTTTGTCATCTGTTAGATTAATATTAATAAGAACATACCACTGTAGTTCTGGGGTAAAATTGCTGAACTATGTTACTTTTGTTCAATTGCAGTTGTTTATTGTACTAATTCATTAGTGGCTCCAATCTTCAACAGTCACAAGTGTTGGTACAAAGGCTATCTTCATTACATATGCAAGTAACACAACATTTACATAAGAAATAAGTAATTGCTATATCATGTTATAAAAATGTTACCAAGTAAATTACACTTGTATTTATTTTCCAAATCATAACTTGGATATGCGAAAAATATTATAATACTAATGAAACACTAATTATTTATTTTCTGTAGTTTTACAATAAGAGACAATGTTCTTAGCATTCCATGGATTCAGCATGTGGGTGCCGTGCATCATTTGGCACAGAGAGAAATCCTGAATAGATTCCGAGTCTTGTGACACAGGTGTAGGTTTAAGGTTTAAAATAGTGATTTTGGATATACAAGATGTAATTGAATTGTTTTATAATTTTGTACCCAATATTATAAATATTTCAAAGTTTATAGATATGTAAATGTATGCCTATACTTTTTATGGCAAGTCATTTGGTTTTCAAGCTGTCCAGCTGTGGAACGCCTTGCCGGTCAACATTAGGCAAGCTCCATCTCTTGTCGTCTTTAAGGACCAAGTCAAACAGTACTATTTGTTGCAGTCATCAGCAAGTTGAATTCATTATTTATGATTTAGTATATTCCTAATTGTTTAATAGTAATTGTTTTCCTTTATGCATATATTTAGTTATACATATATGTTATACGTTTTATATATTAGTTTATTTATTACTTATTTGTGTATTAGGATGTAAAATTATTAATATGCAATATTGGTACATTATTGTATAGAATTAAATTATGTATGTTAGTAATTATTAGTGTGTTATTTTAACTATATACTATACAGAAGTGTAAGCTTCTATGTACTCCAAATTGTACCCTCGTGTTCCATTAGTCATATCTTCTTCACCATCCTACGGTTGCCTGGATGAAATCGCTCTTAGCGATAAGGTCGCCCATTGTTACTTTGTTTTAAGGTGTTTCTGTATTTTGTTTTATTATTTAAGTGCAATAAAGAGTTTATCTATCTATCTATCTATGCATTCGATTATATAAACATATAATTATGTAACATACACACATAAACACAGTAAACCAGGATTAACACACAGGCCCATACTTTTAACCCATTAACTTAGTGGCAACGATCTCAATCCAAACCATGAGCCCTCCTTAACTTCAGAGCACACGGAATCTTGTTATTGTTGGGAAGAGTGAGCTCACTCTTTCCGTTGTAGTCGGTTGTAGGAAGGGGTGAATGCTGGACGTTTATACCTATAACCATTTGTTGTACAACCAAAATAAGTAGAACCACAACATACTACGCCATTACAGATTCTAGGGGTCAAGTAGATTGGTGATGTGTAAACCACTTATACTATACACAGTTTATTACCAATTTCAAGGTGCTCAGGGCACATCTAGTGGTTTATTTCGATGCTTAGTGGTTGTTTAACAGTGGTTACTCTGTGGATTGCACCTAGTATGTAATAAAAACGTAAAATACTTAAATTTGACTTCTGACTAATGGTGTTTAAATTATACCATAATGGGGTTAGGATTCCAATAGGTCTACCATCATAATATTCACACATTACAATTTTGTATGTAATTTGTGTGGCTGAAGAACTGATTCTTTATTTGATTGTAAACAGGTTACACAGATCTTACAAAATTATACTCATAGCCTCATATTAGGTATGCCACCTGACTAATTGACCATATCAGCACACTAGTCATGATTCTGATTCACATTATAAAGTTGACACTGAGTTAATTCAGTAAATGAAAAAATTCTAGGTCATGAGTGATGGTTCAGTTCAAACTTTAATTCAAATATTTTATGAATGAAAATTATTATGTACCAAGAAGATCATTGACACACGGTGAACACATTGATCAGCATACTTACAGATGTATGAATTGGGCTCTCTTAGCCAGTGGCGGATTAGCCATATAGCAAGAGTAGCAAATGCTACGGGCCCCGCGCAAGCTAGGGGCCCCGCGCTCCGACGTCTGTCTGACTGTAAATATGTAGCGAAAATATCTGGCATAACTTGACCCTTCCCTTCCTAAACCTAAGCAAACCAAGGGCCCCTTGACAGAAATTGCTACAGGCCCCGCGCTGGCTTAATCCAGCACTGCTCTTAGCAGAGCATGACAAGGGATGTTTTATAACTGAATAAAATTTTTTGGAAAATTCACTTAAAAGTTATGACAAGAATGGGCTATGAAAGATGTTTTAGAAGCGACTAGCAGTATAGGTTGCCCTGCAGTTTTACCACTCAGTATAGTAGCCGGCTAACAAGTTGACCCAAGGAAGTTAACTGCAATGGCTGCGCAGAAACGTTTTTAAGGTCTCTTTGGTGGAAGTGCACATCAAACACAAACAAAACAAATGATTCTTTCTGATTCATTTGTGCGTACATTCCTCCACGTCACTTTCAGGGCAACTTATCTACCGGCCACTATACTGGTGCAGTGGTACCGCTATTTCTCACTCCCTTTATTTTCTAGGGATGAAAAGTAGCCTGTGTTCTTCCAGACTATAATCTACCTGTGTTCCGAATTTCAAACCAAATGTTCATGTGTTATGACGTGATTGAGCAAACAAACATCAAAATATCCAAACATTGACATTTATAATACTAATAATAAGATTAAGTGATGATTAGCCAGTGGATATGTTTTGAAATGTAGGTAACATAAAATTGAAAATAATTTTACTTATTTTAGTCAGGATCTCTTCAAAGCTCAAATTTAATGCTAGCGTGCTCTTTCTATTGCTGATAACAACAATAATCTTTGAGAATAGATGACTCTCAACACTAGTGAGACTATTCTTAGCAATTTGCAGAATAGACCCAGCTTTGCAAGTTATCTCTCAACATTTTTGACAGTTCCTTTTATCTTATTTGATTTCGTAAACATTGCGTCTATTTCTGTACCCATGCTACACAAATAAATACTTTATACTTTTACTTGGTACACCACCAAGTAAAAGTATAAAATATTTAATTTTGCAAGCATTGTTTTATCTTGAACAGTTTATGCTGAACTCGATATAAGTGCTGTTTTCTTTGCACATATAAACATTAAAAAGATTTAGTTTAATTCAAGAAAACTGTAACATGACTCACCTTGACTGGAATGCCCGACCAACTCAGCTGCTTGAGCTCGTCCAGGTCTATGACAGCACTCTCGTGGAGCTGCTGGAAGCGCTCCAGCTTGGACTCGCTACTCTCCTCCCGGGACGCCAGTGCCGACAAACGCACGGGCCGTGGCCGCCCCGGGTAGTGCCTGATAGGAACCGCACCACCACTAGACACACTCGCCACCTTCTTCATCTCACTCTTCTTTTCCTCATCCTCTTTTTTCACATTCTCATTCTTTACGTCACTTTTGTTTACTGTTCCTGTCCTACTACTATTCCTATGTGAGTTTATGACGTTTAAGGCCGCAGTTTGCGATATAGCCTTCGATATCCTGGTCTCCGCGATTCCGGAGACGATGTCGTCGTCGCCCAGGTCCCAGGCGTCATTCACCGACGCCTGGAACTGCTGATACGAAGACCCGGACATAACCTCGTTTGTGCCAACTCTTTGGAGAGGTCTGCCCGGGAGAGCGCGCTTCGAGGTCCTCCAAAACGTGTCAGACAACAGGACGCCCTTGTCATGTTCGGGCTGATAGCTTTCCATAATAAAATACAGCTAGGATCATTCTAAATAACTTTGTTGGACAACAAAATATTACAAGAAAATTGATATGACATATCACCAGTCAAAGACAATTATATGCGACATTTAGTTTTTATTTTATTTTTTCATTTAAAAATTAGAATTCTCTATGGGTTTTCCAAGTGAGTTGCACGCACAGATTACATACCTAGTGCACGCATGCACGCACAGAGTAAGTAATCACTACGTGGACTACGTGGTTGCACGACTCGAATGCTAGCCCCTTATAATATTATTATGTTGATTCAAAAATTAGTAACAATAACTTATTTGACAACATAGATCAATGTGTAGTTTTATTATGAAGAACAAATCGTTACAAACACCAAGTTAACAATGGTTTAACTGTACCCATCTTTTTGTTCGATCATTTTTTGGGAAAACGATTCTTTTTGGTTACATTAAGAATTACCTAAGTGCGCAAAAATAAATTGGCAATATTAATTTCGATGACAGTGAAGGTCAATGGACAAAACATTTACATGATTTTCAGTCAATAGCATGATATTTATTTATTTTTGTCAACATTTTGCAACAATAATCCTCGTATCCTTTTCGTCTAAACTAAAACTACAACCAAGTACCTAATCGGCGTTTGAAAACGTAACATACTTACGTATACTCTTTGCTACTTTCGTTTCTAGGTGGCTTATTAGATCGATAATGTAAAAAAATTCAAGTAACCGAAAAATTCGCGAGAAAATGGCAAGTCCTACTCCCGAGGTGGATCCCTCATCAATGTTTATGCAAAAGGAGAAACAAAGAGGATTAGAAGCCCTGTAAAGTCAGAACCGTCATCAAGAAGAAACTCTATCGTTAAGGCCAATGCTCCAGCAGAAGTGATCACGGTCAAAGATTTCTTTGATTTCATGAAGACAGCTTATCAAGTTTACGAACACCTGGAAGGGGACGAAGACGAAGGCTCGAAGATAAACTGGGAAGAATTGACAAAACTCACAGTGATAAACCATGTGATCGAGCAGCAGAGAGAGACCTTCTATACCAAACTGCGTATGCTGAACCAAAGCCTGTGTCCAGTAAGAGTGAAACGACACTGGAACCGAAGAAGGCTGAAGAAAATATCGTGAAGAGATACAGTTACAGCGAAATAGAAGGTAGGTAGGTGACTATTCTCAAAATAATTCGGTGAACTGCCATCTGTGACGTGTAACATGTACTCCGTTTTCAAAGGTAAAGGCCGAAGGAAATCATTACCACCAGAAGCTAGAGTAGAAATGCTTGGAGTGTGGACCGAAGCTAACTTAAATTGCAAGTTAAATGATGTAAGTAAATAAAAAAATATGATCTATACTTGAACACATAAGCAAAATTATGTTTCACCATTTCACCATCCTCATAAAAATTAAATTCATTTTTGTGTAATGTTGTCAAAGTTAATCAATAGATGGCGCTATGGCACATTTTGACTTGTGATTTTTTTTAGGTAATAAATGAAGGAATTTTGGATTCCATCCTTCCTTATCTGGTTGGTTACAAGAAACCCAACAAAACAACAAGCGTGTATACACCTATTATAAAAAAAATTTCGTCAACGAGCTCAACCGACGTGAAGAAGCCGGCTAGTTTCGGAGGTTTGTAATTTAAGTTCGCGGAAGATTTCGATGCGAAGCTGATGATGATGATAACAATATTGAATTTTTACTAACATATTTTTAGGGTTTGTAAACGAAAAAGAATCTCGAGATAGATTAGGGCGGCGTAAATCTTCGTTGATTGCGGTACAAGAAAAGAATAACCAAAAACAAGAGTAAGTAAATTGATAATAATATATTTTCATCAAAATAAATACTGATTAATCACCTATAATAATAAAATACCTTGTTCATTTTTCTGAGGAAAGGAGGAGAAGAGAACATCTAGACTTTTTCAAGATCAGAGTGAATGAAGTACTACTATCTTTGGGTCAGCTTGTATCATCTCATGAATGATGGATAAAAATGTTGTAAAAAAGGAGAAGCCGCAAGCGTGAAAAATAAAATATTTTGATTTTTTATTTTCATATTAATTATTTTATAGTTAAATTTTGCTTAAATTACACATTTTGGACAGCACTCATAATATCCGATATGGTCTAGTGGCTAGGATACCTGGCTCTCACCCAGGAGGCTCGGGTTCGATTCCCGGTATCGGAATAATCTTTTTGCATTATTTTTACAGTGGTGACGTAGAAATCCACGTTTGTGACGAAGTGAAAGGCCTGAAGAAGGACTTTCGGTGCCCCCAGAAGTTGCTGGTCTCCAAAATGGGGTATTTTGCTGACGTAACCGCGGGACAAAGGTTGGAGGACATGGATATTTCGGTGCACTGTGATATTCAGGTTATACATATTTGCTACTTATTTCTTATTTTTAACCCACGACGCAGTGTTTGACGTGTATATTTGTGTGTGTTGTCTGTCTGTAGCATCATAGCTCCCAAACGGATGAGCCGATTTTGTGTTTCTTTTTTTTTAAAGGTGAATTTAGTCGAGATAGTTTTTAGTTAGATACCTATTTATGTTTCATTCAAATCGGTTCAGCAGTTTTAAAATTATTTCTTTTTTAGCTGTGGTATGAATCTTAGTTATGGGTAGGTAGGTACAATTTGAAACCAATGCAAGATATTTTTTTTGTAACTCGTATAATGTTGTGTAGGTATTGTAATTTTGTAACTATCTACCTGCCCCTGTTTCGTTTGTTCTGTTGTTACAAATAGTAATGTGTTTGTCATTTTTAGTACTTATTTAAGTTATATTAATTTTAACAGTGCAGCATTGTCGAAGAAATTGAGATAGAAATAGAAATGCTGTAGTTGTTGTATATTTTCAGAGCAATATTAACTCGCTGCGTATCTACAAGGCGTTACTGTGGTATTTTTGGGCTAATACTGAGTAATTCTTGTTTAGAAATACGTAGTGCAACGGACATTATGCGCCAAAAGACTAAATGGAGTGTGGACTGTTTTTTACGTCGCAATTTGTGAACATTTGCTAGTATACATTTGGAAGGCGTTGGGCGCGTAAATGTTATTTTAGAGTCTTTATTCCCAAAGTGGGCGCTAACGCCCCCTTGTGGGCGCTGTAGGGCCTAAAGGGGGGCGTTGTGTAGAGGCTTGGAGTTCTTTGTGTAATACTGGGCTCAACTTAACTCTTGCGGTTAACTTTTACTAAGTAAAGTTCTCGTTTAGGATGAATGTTAAATCTTCGCTAATATAGCTCTCAATAGTTAACTAATGTAATTTGAATTTATAGTGGTTTTTAAGTTTGTAAAATCAGGGGGGTGTTAAAGAATAATTTACTCTCAAAGTCCGCAGCAGACAAAATAACTTTGGGAACCCCTGTTTTAGAGGAATAGTGATAACACGAGCAAATAAGGATCTTAACTGTACGCACCTATTTTGATCGAGAAGAGCTCAAATGACTATCCAGCACAACACAACTCACGTCGGAAATTAATACCACTAAAGCTGTTTGCGTGTCTGAATAAACATTTATTTGTTACTTTTTGCTGCAAAAACTACTTAGGTACCTATTTAATGTTTTTCTATGAAATTTCGTACAGATAGTCCAATTTGACTTAAATCTTCGCTAATATAGCTCGCAATAGTTAACTAATGTAATTTGAAGTTATAGTGGTTTTTGTAGTGGTAGGACTCTTGGCAGAGTCCGCCTGGGGAAGTACCACACCTTTGCTTGTAGTGGTAGGACTCTTGGCAGAGTCCGCCTGGGGAAGTACCACACCTTTGCTAGTTATTCTACCGCCAAGCAGTAATGTGCAAACATTACTGTGTTCCGGTTTGAAGGGCAATGTTTCCAGAGAAATTACAGGGCTTAGAGATATAAGATCTTAGATCTCTGGGTGACGAGCGCAGTGCAGTGCTAGGTAATAATTTGGACTCTTCATGTTCCAATAGCTGCGTGTCACTGTGCTGTTATGTGTCAGGCATGTTGCTTACCATCAGGCACATGTCCTGATCGTCTCGCCACACTTTATTTAAAAAAAAAAAAAAGTTTGTAAAATCAGAGGGGCGCTAAAGAATAATTTACTCTCAAAGTCCGCAGCAGACAAAATAACTTTGGGAACCCCTGTTTTAGAGGAATAGTGATAGCACGAGCAAATCAGGATCTTAACTGTATGCACCTATTTTGATTGAGAAGAGCTCAAATGACTATCCAGCACAACACAGCTCACGTGGGAAATTAATCCCACCAAAGCTGTTTGCGTGTCTGAATAAACATTTGCTACTTTTTGCTGCAAAAACTACTTAGGTACTTATTGAATATTTTTCTATGAAATTTCGTACAGATAGTCCAATTTGACTTGGTTTTTCTTTGGCACGTTGATCGTAGACCGCATAGTCATTTAACATCAGACGATATGGTGGTTAAGTGCTAACCTAAGTCATAGACTAGATAACGACCTAAGCGAAATTGTTGAATCGATGACACGCTCTATATTTTATTCGTCGATATAAATCAATCGATGAGTTGAGTCATTTGGAAATCCCGTTCAATAAAAAAACACATGATATCTCGCTACAATCCCAGTGATTTAACATGACATTTATTTAATCTCCCCCCGACCTCCTTGCTTCACGTGATTATTTTGACAATCCCTAACAATGTCCACTATGTGTAGATCTTCGACTGGCTGATGCGGTGGGTAAAGCGAGACAGCATCCTGGTGGCGGAGTGGCCCCTCCTGGACCCTCACAACGTGGTGCCCATCCTAGTCTCGGCATCCTTTCTACAGGTAATAACCATCGATATAAACCACTAGATATGCCTTCCTAAACTTCAGGCGCACGGAATTATGTCATCGTTGGGAAGACTGAGCTCACTCTCTGGAAGTTGTAGTCTCTGATGACACGCAGTGACGCGGTCGCAAGACAAGACCACATTATATCCTCTATGTCGCTTACCTCGATCAGGGGTCTTTGTCGAGCAGTAAACTAATATTAGACATAATATGTGTAGCCATAACAATGGAATTGTTTGGTGTAGATGGAGCCCCTTCTCCACGACTGCCTGATGTACTGCCACGCCCACATGAGCGACATCGTGAAGACCTCCACGAACCTGGCCTGCCTCAGCGACGCACTGCTCACCAGGTTTCAATCTTATCAGCCTGTTTACACAACCAAATAAAGGAGGAACCTCAACAAAACGCTTAAACCTGAAACCTGAACAACAAACACCTCCTACCATAATCTGGATACCTTTCACCATTATTTTCTTTGCGCCTAAGATGTTTTGCGAATAATAACTACTTGTTAACTTTGGAATATTTACCGTGCTTATAATGGTGAATTAATGTTTCATGTTAAACTGTTGACTGGTTAAAGTTGACACAAAAGTTTCCAATTAGGTAAAGTTACAATTAGGTCTAATATATCAAAATCTAATTTAATATTTTCAACCACCCTCTTTATCAGTATTTTGTGACGGTTACCCAGGCGCGGTCCCAGCCTCGAATTTTGGAGGGGGTCACCAGTACGCAGCCTCAGGTTTTGGGGGGGTCTCAAGTAGAAATACAATAAATCGAGCAAAAAATACTTTACTAGTAGTGCCCCAAGATTTTACCAGCGTAGTTGCCGTTCTAGTTGTTTTCCCGCGTTAAAAAAATAGTCTATGTCATCATCATCATCAGCCGCAAGACGTCCACTGCTGAACATACATAGGCCTCCCCTCTAGATTTCCACAACGAACGGTCCTGCGCAACCTGCAACCAGCGGTTTCCAGCGACCTTTGTGAGGTCATCTGTCCATCTAGTGGGAGGCCGTCCAACACTGCGTCTCCCGGTTCGTGGTCGCCACTCGAGCACCTTTCTTTCCCATCGGTTGTCAGTTCTGCGAGCGATGTGGCCTGCCCATTGCCACTTCAGCTTGCTTACTCTTTGAGCTATGTCGGCCACTTTCGTTCTTTTGCGAATATCCTCATTACGGATTCTGTCGCGCGAAGAGACTCCGAGCATAGCTCTCTCCATAGCTCGCTGTGTGACTTTGAGCTTCGTTATGAGGCCCACAGTTAAGGACCACGTCTCAGTTCCATAAGCCATCACTGGCAACACGCACTGGTTAAAGACTTTCGTCTTTAGGCATTGGGGTATGCACATGGACATGACCCCCTCGGACCGCGCTTGCGGTTACCACTGTTAGTAGAACTCGAACGTTCGAGTAAATCACGACAAAACATACTCGGACGACCGGAGACTGCAGGGGAAACAAGATTCCATCCACTTCCACCTTGCTACATTACAAATTATTACATTCTACTAATATTATAAATACAAAGATTGGATCTGTAGATGTTTGCTCCATCACGTAGGAACAACTGAATGGTTCAGATTTAAATATGCAGTACAGATTATCGTGTTGTTAGTCGGGGTAGCACACAGATAAATTTTTAAGCGGTGGATCACACGCATGCACTCACCTTGAAAAAGGTCGCTGTACGCGGCTGAAACTTGAGTTTGACTGGGCGACGGTGACTGGACCACGGAGGCTAATACAAAGAGGAGGTGGGGTAATTTAAATTTCCATATGAAACGACGCGTGATAGTTTGCGGGATGAGGGGGCACTGAGGGGGTGTTATGGTCCGCCCACTTCTCAATTTTCCATCTATCGGCTAATAGCAAAACTACTAGCTTAGGTTGATGTTACTACATAGTTCAGCTACCTTACACTAGATGTCAAAAGATTTAATGAGACGGGACGTACTAAGAACATTAATCTTCAAAAAAAATTATTGGTGAATAAATAAAATTATGATATTAAAAACATGCGTTTATTACTTGTAAATAAAATGAACTAAAAGTTTGAAAATAATTTAAACATGATAATAAATGTATAGGCATATTACATTGCAACCTTTAACGATAAATTAAATAGCTTCTTCGTCTACATCGCCATAATCATAAATATATCGTACGGACAGAATGCAGTATTCGTTGTGCTTAATCGCAATCTTTGAGTACTTCTATTTTCTGTAAACATAAAATTGTATCGAATACATTAAAATCCCTTATTGGACAAGATTGTTTTAAACACTCGACCAACCATAATATGTTTGACCAATCACCAACAGTTAATCATATTGTTCTTCTGATGAAATCCATTGTAGAAAAATATATTGATATTCGTTTTAAGCATTTTGCAACAATACAAAACAATAGGGCAGGGCAACCAACCGACAACAGTTAAGTTTTTCTTTTTTTGTGTGTTTGGCCAGTGTTTCTCATAAGATTATTAAGGTTTAAGGTTGTAGTTTTGCGAAGATTGGCAAAATGTAAAAAGTATATCTAATTTAAGTGATTTTTCAATCCATTGGTGAATTCAGATATGAATATTTGTGAACACGTTTGTGAATGTATATTTCACACCTAAAATTTAATCTGAGAATGTCCGGTCAAGGTTCAAACCAGTTTATTTACAATTTAAGTAGGTTTCTACCTTTTACTTTAAATTTCTGTTTTAAAATCCAAGTTTATAGCATTCGAGCTGCAATTTTCAAGTTTTTCCATATATTTTAGACTTTGCGTATAACTATGCCGTTGGATTAGGTATTTTTCGTTAAGTATAAAATAGAAATAGATAACAAGACGAAGAGAAAACGACTATAAAGGATAACGCTACATTCGCCCAATGTAAGGACACCATAAAAATATGTTATTTACAAAATAAATAGATAGAGTAGCTCTTTATTTCATTAAATCCTACTAAAATACTAAAAATGTTAAAGTTCGGATGTCTGTCGCTTTATCTCTACTCTACCAAGGAATCTACCATGAGTCATATTATTAGTACTCTAAGATCAACCTAGATGGCGCCACAAGAAAAAATAGCTGGCGGTATCGAAGTTATTACTGCGCCAAGGGACATTTTTCAACTCGGTTTGTTCTATCGCTCTCAGGAAAGTCAGTTTTCTGACTCTACTGAACAGCCGATAATGGGCATGGATTTGACCTCATTGGGTGAATTCTGCTCGCTCGACAGAGCTAACGCTGTTTTTGACTCACCTTTTAAACACTGTATTAAGATTCATAGAGCTATGGTAGTATCTGTCATAGTTCTATGAAATGCAATCACTATAAAAATCCTTGCATTACAAAATTGCAATGCAGAGTTGACATAATATGTACGTCATATTATGAAAAATAAATATAGTTCTCCTTTTAAATTCTCACAATTGTTGTACATTGTAAATTGAAAAAAAAACATATTTGTAATATGCTGATTAGACTAAGTTACTTAGTATTTTAATAAATTAGATTAAATGTAGTAGTACCTCAAAGGTACTCCGGATCGGAGGGAGCATTGATTGTATCAAATAGCAGCTTCCTCCCACAGATCCAGAGGCCCGTTATTTCCTAGTTAGATAATAATACTATTATTCAGATTCAGATTAGATCCAGAGGCTCGTTATTTCCTAGTTAGATAATAATAATTTTAAAAACTTTGTACCTAATGTATTTTAGAATAAATAAAATATTAAAAGAAAAAAACATTATTCAATTAGCGGATTTTTAGCGAGTGCAATTATACTCGTACTACGTGTAGAGTTAGAACAAACGCTTTACATCGAAAACTTTTACCGCCTAACTAAAAATGTCTTAGATGTCATATTGCTCTCTCTTTTCTTCTCGCTTGAAATGATAGAGACAGCAATAGGAAAGCCATAGCCGATGTATTTAGGCGGTAGAGGCGCCAGTCTTCGCTCTTGTGTTGTCGCTCTTGTGGAAGTATCATACTTTTGTCGCAGTCATCTGCTTACGATTGGTACAAAGGAACAACCTGATCTAAACACTTTATTTTGTACAAAAACAGATTACATTTATGGATTTATGCAATGGCCCCCCACACTAGGCTCTGGGTCCGTGTCGTGGGTACCTTTATCAGACATTTCAAAGCTCGAGTTACATTGGGATAATCTATACAAAACAAAACAAATAGACAAAAATTAATAAAGACGATAATTTGGTTTGCAATGTTGTATCGGGATAAAAATAAGGATATTGTTACATTTTTTAAAATTAAAAATTAGCATAGGTATGCACTTTTGTAAGTAATAGTGTGCGCGTGTGTGAGTTGTGTCTGTTTGTTTGGATGAGTAGATGACTATTTAAGTACATATCTAAGGTGCAATGTTTTCAAGAAGTAAATATAAGTATTTTATAACTTTCGTCAAAGATAGTTCTCAATTTCGTCATAGGTGCCGCGTGGCGCCAATGTTTCATTTCGTTAGAGAACTGCTGTAAATGCCTCATTACTTTAATTGTAGATCTATCTTATCTCTCACTCACACAGAAGACGACCACATAAGGCTCAACTCTTTTATAATTATTTGCTTTGAACTGAATTATCGAAGAAAGAGCTAAACTCAACAGAAATAGTGAATTTGCTGGAAAGTTCAATCCCAAACTACACAAAACTAGAATAATATACGTGCGTATGTGCGTAAATATCTATACGACGAACTAACCAAAACTATTATTTTTACAGGTAATTGAATTTTTTGAATAAAATTGTGATTGTAATAACATCATTGTTTTTAATCTGCCATAAAAAAATTTACATTAAATTAAATCGTTCAAAATCTTAACCCTTAGAGCCTTTGTACACGACGTTCTTTTATAAGCACCGACAACGCGCGTACGCATCGTCAGCATATAATCCATTTTCATATAATTATCATTTATCAATAACTTATCAATGGTTCTTATTTTATTACATTATTACAATGTATTAAGTCATTAAGTTTTATAATTAAGTTTATCAAGTTAAGTTTTGTAATCCATTGCTGTTTTAAATTATCATCGGATGGAAATCTGAAATGAACATATAAAATTAGTTGGTAAAATAATTTAATTCTGAATACGGCCCTGGATATTTCTTACGTTTAAATAGTTAATGCTACATGACGATAGATGGCAGCCCGTTCATAATATCATATTAAAAGATATAAAAGTACTGTTTTAGCTACTAAAAGGTATTTAGGACTAAATGTATAACAGTTTTTAGTATTTACGTATTATTATTACAATATAATACTGCAAAATCATACGTAAACTTATGTATTTTCTTCCCAAAAATGTCGCCATCTAGTGTCAAGTAGTAGAAACTTAACACGGAAAGCTGAGAATGTTCTAGAACTTTTATATTTAATTACGTTTAAATTACTTACAAATGAAATGTGATGCCATCCATATTATCAGAACGTCTGTCTGAGTAACTTTGACAAAGTAAAACACAACACTTCATTCTTTTCTTGTTAAAACACTAAAAAAACAGACCTAAAATGCGAGTCTCGTCACATGTGCACCTGACGAACGCTGATAGCATACTAACTTAGACCCCGCCCACCGTGATGACGTCAGGACCTAGTTGAATATCACAGTGCACAACTGCTTAGGGCAGCTCCTCCTTGTGTTAGCTCCGTGGACTGGACCAACCATGTCACATTGTGAGTTACCGTTGACTTGATTAATTTTTGGTAGATTAGCGGATTTGTTTGTGGTCCAGATTAGCAGCGATGTACACCAACGCCGAGCTGGAGAGCGTGAAGGACCGCAAGGACAAGATCCAGTCGCGGCTGTACTGCAAGATGATCCTCTCCCTGGCCGAGCCCGTGCCGGAGACCCTGCGCGGGCACTACTCCACGCTCGCCACGCTCTTCAAGTGCAGCAAGTGAGAGAACAATTATGATACCTCATCATCATCATTTTTGAAGTGAAAACTTATTTTTGCGAGGTGAGGTGAGATGAAGTCTTTTTACAACACTTTTTACAGTCTTTTTACAAGACACACAGATTTTTCGTTGGGTGTGAATGAAGCTCAGCGTCACGCTCGGAAATTAGAGAAATGTTCGGGTGAGCTCGGGACCTAACGCATTTCTAGATGACCGTGCTTAGAGACGAATCTAGATGGCCTTAGAAGATTTACTCCGGACTAGCAGCGCTCTCCGGTTTCACCCGCGTAGTTTCCAAAGTGATATATTATCCTTATCCTTATTCCTTATATAAGTTATAGGTTTTCACTTTTACCAGCAGTACTATTTTTTAATTTTGTTTTTAGTTCATGATCCACGCCTTACTTGAGGCACGGCGGTGACGTGTGTCGAATCCTCGTGACGCTTTCTTCCCAAAAAATATGGCTGATTGTCAGGATACAGTTTAGTTGCAGTAAGAGGAGTGGATGATTGCAGGTGCAACAAGCTGCTGGGGCGGCACATCGCGGAGCAGGTGCCGTGCCAGCCCGCCGCCATGCGGGTGGACCGGCGGGGGAACGTGGTGTCCGCGCACTCCAAGTAACTGCCGGCTTCATTCTGTTCACACTCATCCTGCCACCGGAGCGGCATATACGGAGCAGGTGCCGTGCCAGCCCGCCGCCATGCGGGTGGTCCGGCGTGGGAACGTGGTGTCCGCGCACTCCAAGTAACTGCCGGATTCATTATGTTCATACTCATCCTGCCACCGGGGCGGCATATACGGAGCAAGTGCCGTACCAGCCCGCCGCCATGCGGGAGAACGTGGTGTCCGCGCACTCCAAGTAACTGCCGGCTTCATTCTGTTCATACTCATCCTGCCACCGGGGCGGCATATACGGAGCAGGTGCCGTGCCAGCCCGCCGCCATGCGGGTGGACCGGCGGGGAACGTGGTGTCCGCGCACTCAAGTAACTGCCGGCTTCATTCTGTTCATACTCATCCTGCCACCGGGGCGGCATATACGGAGCAGGTGCCGTACCAGCCCGCCGCCATGCGGGTGGACCGGCGGGGAACGTGGTGTCCGCGCACCCAAGTAACTGCCGGCTTCATTCTGTTCATACTCATCCTGCCACCGGGGCGGCATATACGGAGCAGGTGCCGTGCCAGCCCGCCGCCATGCGGGTGGACCGGCGGGGGAACGTGGTGTCCGCGCACTCCAAGTAACTGCCGGATTCATTCTGTTCATACTCATCCTGCCACCGGGGCGGCATATACGGAGCAAGTGCCGTACCAGCCCGCCGCCATGCGGGTGGACCGGCGGGGGAACGTGGTGTCCGCGCACTCCAAGTAACTGCCGGATTCATTCTGTTCATACTCATCCTGCCACCGGGGCGGCATATACGGAGCAAGTGCCGTACCAGCCCGCCGCCATGCGGGTGGACCGGCGGGGGAACGTGGTGTCCGCGCACTCCAAGTAACTGACCGAGGTGGAACGACGACTTACGAAAGGCGGCTGGCAGCAAGTGAATGCGAACAGCAGAAGATCGTGCTATGTGACGATCCTAGGAGAGGCCTAGTTCCAACAGTGAATGATTGTTATTAAATAGGATGATGAGGTATTCCTACTAATATTGTAAATGCAACAAAACCGTAAAAAGTAAAGGAACATAACAACTGAACAGTCGGGATCCATTATTATTCTACAGCCAATCTAATTGTTCAATGGATCCCGACTGTTCAGTTGTAATGTTCCTTTACTATAGTCCGTTCCACGAAGAGGTGAAGAAAATGTAAACAAATCAATGTCACTCTCAATATGACAGACCAGCATTTCTCAACCTTTGTTTTAGAAGATAGTTCGTTGTAAGCGTCTCTGTTTGCCCTTTTAGATTTTCGTCACATAACAAGGTTAAATATATTCCAATAAGTCCGTTTCCAACCTTTTGTCTTATTTCTAGTATTTTATAATTATACGTTTATTAAATATGTGGTGCGCATAAGTTTAAAATCATTAATACAAAAATAACTTAGGTGGTTGGTTCATGGAACACAATAGTAACATATAAACAGTTTTTATTAATTTTTTACATAAATACACGGGTTACCCGTGTATGGTGAATCCATGGAATGCTAAGAAGATCGTCTCATATATATATATATACTTATATATTTACATCCCAACCCTTATGTAAATATACATTAAATTTAAGTTAACTAAAAAGTCAGTCATTTCACATACATAATGAAAAGGTTTTTGGTGCTACATAACAAAACAAAGCTGTACTTAATAATTAATATTAATAAAAACTTTAGTATGAAAACTAACGTGGTTATTACACATTTTACATAAATACACGGGTAACTCACGTATAATGTAGTCAGTCCGGCGATCTTTTTCAACTTGAGTCGGAATGGACTGACTACATTATACGTGAGTTACCCGTGTATTTATGTAAAATGTGTAATAACCACGTTAGTTTTCATACTAAAGTTTTTATTAATATTAATTATTAAGTACAGCTTTGTTTTGTTATGTAGCACTTAAAATCCTTTTTCATTATGTATGTGAAATGACTGACTTTTTAGTTAACTTAAATTTAATATATATTTACATAAGGGGTGGGATGTAAATATATAAGTATATATATATATATGAGACGATCTTCTTAGCATTCCATGGATTCACCGTGCGGGTGCCGGGTCCATCGTGCGGCAGAGAGAGAGAAATCCCGAGTAGATCCCGAGACTTGTGACTCGGGCGTACGTTTAAGGGCCCCTTTCTGACGTACATCAACACTCACCTTCACTACTCGTTTTTCTCTCCCTGCCCAGCCAAATCTGATATGAACCTACTAGCGCAGCTTTAGATACTCGTATATATATCCACATTCAGATCCGCATCCGCGGATGTACTTTTTTCACAATACAGCACATCACTAGTGTAGTTCTTACTACCTGTGTAGCTACCATTGCTATTATTTTGTCTTAATAAAAAGTAGTGTACCTATATAAGTGGTAACCTATATACTATTCCTTGCTATAATTATTGATCTGCGTTTTATATTTGAACTAAAAATGCAAAAAAGTCTGAATATATAGCTAACGTGGCCCTTAAACTTGATTCTGTAACAAACAAATAAGGTAAGTAAAATGACAAAACAAATGGTGGCACACAAAATATATTGGTGGCACTATTTCTACCCGTTCTGAGAAGATTCAAATAGTTTTAATATTTAAGTGCCCCATTGGGTATTTTTTAATAAGAGTGGTAGGTGTAATTCATTCAAAATGCAATCAATTTCTACTGCGTTAGATGCTGTTGCAATTAATTTTAAAACGTAGAATACTGAGTAGTGCTTTCATCTATCCTAATATAAGATTTTTACATCCAAAAAAATTTGTTAATGAGCGTTCTGTTTTTACATTAAGTTTTTTTTACATTTATTATTTTAACATTAAGTTATTGCTCGGCTTAGGTGGTTTTGTCACGCCAATACGCAGATGCAGTGCCTGGTTCTAATCTCACGCGCACCTCTGCTTTTTCGAATTCATGAGCGTAATGCTTTAGCAGCATTACGCTCATGAAAGAAAACACCTTAAGCAAACTGGCATGCTCCTAAAATTTTCGAGGTCAGAGAGGTTTGTCATCTACCACCAACACGGAAGAATTATAGCCCCAGCAAAGAACTTTTAGTGGGTCGCTTATGTGAGCAGCGTCCCGCAAATTTACCCGCTTAGATCCCTTTTCCGTAATTTTCCCTCCATAAAAATAAACTTATACCTATGCTTTCCAGATCATAATCTAACCATGTTCCGCGTTTAAACCTGAGCCGTTTAGCTGTTCCATCTTGATAGAGCAACGTACATCTAAACTTTTGCACTTATAATAAGGATTAGTAGATTTTCTTGCGAATAAATATACATTATTTAGTGGTTCATTAGGTAAACGTCTTATAATTTACGTGCAAAAAGTAATGGTATGATATATCAGAAACATGCGTATACTTAAGTGAAGTGAGATCAAAGTTCAGTATTATGATATTATATGCCTTGTTTGTTGACTTCAACGACTAAAGAATAGAGATCTAAATGGTCAGTTCTAAAATCTATTTATAATAACATAGACTAGTTTTAAATACTTAAAATATGATTTGTTTTTATAATTAATGATAATTATTAAAAGCAGTCTAACTTGGCTGGTTTTAATATCATAATATTGAACTTGTCTTTCACTTCACATTTATGTTTTGATGGGAATCGCAGTTTGAGAAACATAGATCAAATTGCCACTGTTTAAAACAGTATCTACCACATTCTACTATTACTATTTATAACTTTCAAGATAAGTTAATAAATCGTTATTTGATCAATACAAATCCAAGTATGTTGTATTTAAGATCACAGTAAAGTCGAATCATATTTGTGAAAAATATTTTAAGACAGTTTTAGAAAAATACTAAGGTTAAACGATTTTTATGTTATGGTAGCACCTTTGTTTACATTTTCTACACCTCTTCGTGGAACGGACTATAGAATGTATGTTATTTTCTGCAATAGTACCTATTAATTCAATAACATGTTATTCAATTCTAGACCACCAGAAATCTAAGTGCGGGTTTTATTCTTTTCAGTTTTTATAGTATGTACGTAGTTTGGTTCACTTTTTATGCAGTCGGGTTTTTTTGAGTTTTTAAATTATATCTATTTTATTTTATACTTTTTAGTTATGAACGATGTAATTACTGTTATTATGCTCAACAAAATATGCATCTTTTGGTTTTTGATCTAATGTCTTCGATTCTGCTGATAATATGATATGTAGGTTTTTCTACTGCATGTAATTTTAGGTAGTTTTGTGTAAGTACCTATATAATCATAGATTTTCGAACGATGTTGAGTACTAAATCGTTTGAAGTCGGAGAAGGGTGACAGAGGCAGAGTAATCCGAGAGCGATTCCGTGTTCCCACCATCACCAGCAGTGTTGAAACCCCATGGAGGTTTTAGTAGATAGATGCACCATATCCATACATGGTATATATTGCAACATAACCCGGCCTTGTCCCCTGGGTGGTAGGGTATGCGTAAATGCATTTCTTCCACACACTAAAACAAGTAGTCCAATTTACCTACTAGATACTTTTGTATATACATATGTCCATCCACATTCACACGTATCTACAGCTAGTTTTTTTTAAATAAAGAGTGACGAGACAAGCAGGACATATGCCTGATGGTAAACATACCTGCCACATAAAACCACAATGACACACAACTATTGCAGCATGAAGAGTCCAAATCATTACCTAGCACTGCACTGCGCTCGTCACCCAGAGATCTATGATGTTATATCTCTAAGCCCTGTAATTTATCTGCAAACATTGCCCTTCAAACCGGAACACAGTAATGTTTGCACATTACTTCTTGGCGGTAGAATAACTGGCAAAAGTGTGGTACTTCCCCAGGCGGACTCTGCCAAGAGTCATAATACCACTACAATTATACGAAGTTTTCTGCTACCTAAAAACTTATAAATGTGAGAATGGTTGTTATACCACTTTATATCGTTACACATCCTAAACGGTCAGCCAAATCAAAAAACGTTGAAAGAAAACTAAAATTTATTTTTGAATCCCTATTCAACGATATCCCTCTTGACATAGTTTAATGAATTTCATTTTATAAATTTGGACAATATGGCGTCCCGTATCCGCCATATTGAATTTACACTAATGTCATGTCTTTAGTGTCACTCGCGAGACTAAGAAGTATCGATAAACGTGTGAATCGTAAAAATCGGCCCAAGCGTTTGGTCTGTATAGTGCTTCAAAGAATCATACATACATACATACATATATAGACTAATAAACACATTACCACTCCTTTGCGTCGCGCAGTCGGGTAAAAACAATCTCAAAACCGCCATCGGTACTACACTAAGTCCAACGTGTCGTCTCAGAGAGCCGTCGTGGAGTCTGAACGAGTACATCACCTGGTTGTATGGAGAGCTGCGGTCGTGGCGCCGCGTCTACTGGCGGCTGTGGGCCGACTGCCACTTCATGCGCTGCCAGCTCTGCGACACATACTTCCCCGCCTACCAGGTGAGCTAATACTCTATGACATGAACGTTACTATCTACGTAGATTCACAATCTAGTCGGTTCGGCCGGAGCCACGGAAGCCTAGCGCCAATTTTCGATTCACGTCAAAATGGAACCCAGTCTTAGGCCCTGTCTTCTACGAAGCGAAGATGTGTGCGATGTTTGGATTGCAGTGTAGTTAGACTCGAAGACGGTAACGAATTTCTATTTGAAACACAGCTCATCTCTTCTCGTCTCGTCTTTATTTTTGGAGTCCGGGCCTTGCCTAGGGGAGGGCAAGTAAAGTTGGCGACGTTAAACGTGTGTGAATCGTTGTGTTTGTCTCGCAGATGGAGTGGTGCTCCCACCACGAGCAGCCGCCGCACATGCTGTGCGTGGAGGGCCGCGCGCTGGCCGCGGGGCGGTACCCCTGCTGCGGCGAGCGTGCCTATCGCTTCGAGACGCTCACCAGGAACACGGTGACTGCTTCCACTCTTCACTAGCACCAACATAGTGCCAGCTCTCATGAAGACACTACCACAGTCTATTACATTTATACTTTATTTTGACCGCGAACAAACGCAAAGGGAATCTTATAATACTACCACAGAACAGATATCATGTTCTGTGAATACTACCAATGCACACGAAGGAGAAAAAAATTGGCAGTCATAGTATCTGCGATAGAAGTGAAACTATAACTCAGAACTTGATAGCTTACTTTGGAAACTAAGCAGGTGAAACCGGAGGGCGTGGCTATGAGCATCTAGAAATGCGTTTCTAGATGGCCAATGGTCATGGTCCCGAGCTTACCCCAAGATTTCTTATCATTCCTGAGCGTGACGCTAGAATTCAATTCACAGTTCACGAAACATCTGTGTGGCGCGCCAGAAAAAGTTTTCACTTCAAAAACCGGCCAATCTCGTCGTCTGCATTGCGCCATAGTGACTTAGTGCAATGTTTGTGTAACATCTTTCCTCTCGGTTGTTGATTACTTTTGTGATGGTGATTTCGTTATAAGGGGCCAATTACCGTGCGCGGCGACAGAGAGATGCTGTTAGATGGTGGCAACGCATTTTGTGTAAGGTCTGTAGTCTGTACCTACCATGTCGTACTGTCAGTCAACTTAGTCTGTGACAAGAAAGAGAAGGGGAAATAAAGAAGGAGAGCGCAGCATCTCTGCACTTATAAAAACTACCTATGTGATACAATGTCATTGGAAGTGCTTGCAATCGAAATGTAAACGTCGGACAATATACGAGTATGATGCATTCTGGGATCTCAAAACATCTGATAAAACTTTTACTCACTTCCTTGCAGTCCAGTCTGCACTTCGATCTTTTTCCGGGTTGTATGACCCCTATTCCCTTGCTCCTCTCAGGGTTGCCATCAGATCCGATTCTCTAATTCCTCATAGATCATCTCCCACCCCCAGGGTTGCCAGTTCCGCGAGCACGTGCCCTCGGAGTCGCTCCCGAGCGACGCGGCGGTCCTGGAGCTGTACTCCAAGTACCGCGACATCATCGCCATGCGGCCGCCGCAGCTGCTGTTCCCCGAGAGGGTCACCAGGCTCGTGCAGAGAGGTGACCGCGGCTGCCAGCTGTGTTCTCATCACAATCCTACCTCACGTATACTTAGTGGTAGAGCCAAAGAGGATAAGGGTAAAACTCTTTTCAGAGTCTGCCTGAGGAAATACCACACCTTTGCCAAAATATTAAAATCTACCGCCAACTAGTAATGTGCGAACATCACTGTGTTCCGGTTTGAAGGGCAATGTTTTCGGAGAAATTGCATGTCATAGGGATAAATTCTGGCCGTTACCAGATATATACCACAGTGCAGTGCTTGGTAATCTTTTGGACTCTTTCGTGTTCCAATAGTAGCGTGACACTTTGCTGTTATAGGCAAGCGTGTTGCTTACCATCAGGCACGTGTCCAGCTCGTGCTCTGCTCTACTCCATGCTTGGAAAAACACTATTACGGTACCATCTAGGTATTTGGCAGACCTTATGTCCAAAACATGATCGTTTGTGATCGAAACATATTTGTTTTTATCAGAGACCGGCGAAGAGTCAGCCCGTCTCCAGTGCAAGGAGGTGTTCTGGTGGGAGGGCATCCAGCTCGCGCCACCGCGCCCACCGCTGGGCTTGCTGGGCAAACTCTACACCAGCAATAACAAGTTCAACCGTGAGTAGGACTACTGCCACTAGGGCTTAGGACCCTTAGGGAAAATGTACTGTGACGACATGGACTTTAAGAGCCCAGAGCTGTAATCTATGAATGAATTGGCCTAAACTATGAAGATTGTATAATTCTTCATCTTTGTAATATACATTGATAACATTTCAAATTTAACGAATACAATCATAATAATTTATCTCAATGAGTTCCAATGTTAAACAGCTTTTATGATATCTATAGTAAAATAATGTTGTCCAGTATTAGGTACAACGACAAACAAGCTAAATTACTGATAGTGATCATTCAGGAACTTGAAATCGAGTTTCAATTTTCCCCATAACATTTTATAGAAATCTGTTCGCAAGTCGAACTTGTAGATTGCGGATATGCCATGTCGTCACAATACACAACCGCTCCAACTAAATGGCTAAATCTAGCTGCTGTACATATGCTGCATAATTGGCAAAACATGTAGCAGCCATGTGTCCGCTTCCAAACTAGACCTGCAATTGGCAACCCACGAATTTGTAAATACACAAAATTTTAGGGAAGTCACTAAAGCTTTAAATTTGTGTATAATGTGTATATTGAAAGATGTGTAAGTTGGTGATCCTGCAGAGATGTGCAAGGAAAGGCTGCCTGGTGTCAATCAATCAAATTAGTCAATTGGATTGACTGTTAGAAACTTGATTGATGGATGACAGTTTTTCCTCGCACACTTCTGACGGAATGTGACCCTTATAATCCTGTTTCCTTGTCAGGAAAAGGTCTCCACCTTTTCTATCAACCGGACGATGAAGGCAAGTGAATGACACGCTACTGCCAGATTCATTGATTGGTGTGCAGGATTACACTACCTACTATCAAATACACTGCGTCTCAACCATTCAACAGTTACTTCTGTGGAAAACAATCACGGTGTAACAACCACAATTAAGTTCAAAATTTTCATAACTCACGTCACACGTCTGGATATCCAGCAAAATTCAAAATGGGACACTCACTAAGGTGTCAACAAAGGTAGCCATTGAAAGTACCTATTTAAAATATCTTTGCACTAATCTTGCAACGTTAGGAAAAGATAATGGAATACTCAAAACTCTCAAAGCTTTTTTTAGCAAATCATAATTTCACACTACATGACAATGTCAATGTGCTTAACGATGGCGACTCTCATCCCATAAATAGTGAGATTTCATATTTTAATTCCGTGCTGTATTCCGCACTTTCTAATGAAAGAGTACCTTCCTGATGGGAACTGGTAGATAGATTCTTGATCCCTTTAAATTACTTAATTTAATTAATTATTACATGGCCCGTACACAGTATCCAACCAGAGTCAAATTTGCTAAGGTCTGCCGCATATCTTTGCATGTTTGGCACATTTTGGGATGGTCCATTTCGGCTACTTTCGACGGGGTCCGTCTATGCAGAGCCAAAAGTGTAAACTCTGATAGTTCCGGAGTCGCCTTATCGCATTTAAGATACTTCTATAGCAAAATCTTCAAGAAAACTGTTAGGTGTTCGACCCCGGCACCTTCAAAGATGTAGCTTAGACTCAGAACAATATATCTAAATTGCTATACTTATGAAGGTATGTCATTAAAGTAGTTGTCTCTTCCATAAGGAGCAACATTCTCATAAGAGCTGTAAGGTGTTCCATCACAGCTCTGTTCAAAGACCATCGGTAGCTGAATTGATACGTTTAGGAAGGTATATCACAACCGGAGTTTACACATAAGTAGGAACATCCTCAAAGGAGCTGTTAGGTGTTCCATCCCAGCTCCATTCATAGAAATCGACCCAGAGCCATAGAGATATCGATTCAAAGCCAGCCCTGTCTAAATTTCGACACTTAGGAGAGTATATCGCAAGCGGTGACACATAAGTAGGCACAGCTTCAAAAGAGCTATTAGGTAGTCCTCCCGGCTCCCTATGACGTGGCCCATACGCAGCATCCGCCCGGCCGGGGTCGCCGGCGCCGCTGTCGGGCGCGCTCGCGGCCAGCGTGTCCGCGCTGGGCGCCTGCGCCGGCGCCGCCGCCGCTGACAGCGAGCGTCGGAAGGACAAGGAGGACGCGCCCAAGTTCAAACTGTACAAGGTAAGGAGGCACCGCGAGGTACGTGCGCGCGTTGTGTTCGTCGCTCATCAAATGCTCGTCGTCTGAATTGTGTAAATTGTGATTGTCTATGAAGTTGTTGTCAATTTTGTGCAGTTGTATTAAGTAGTATTTTTGATTCGTAACTTGCTTGAAGAGAGATATCGCCTCGGGTACTTCTGGCGACCGCACTGCAGTCGGTAAGTTTTTAACTTCGGATTTAGGAAATTGTTTTGCATTAGTTTGAAATTTTTTTCAGCCGTAAATCTTGTAAAATGCCTAATTGGTGTATATTGTATGTACAATACAATACAATACAAAAACACTTTATTGGCACCACAAACAAAGTTGACAATAAGTAACAAATAAAATAACAAACACATAATGGGCACAAAAGGCGATCTTATCGCTAAAAGCGATCTCTTCCAGATAACCTTTGATTTACAAAGAAACAAGATTTGTAAGATTTTGGGCAGTGGTGCAACTAACAATATAAATAAACACGTGTATTAATTATATATAAATTAAATATAATAGAACAAAATACATATAATAGGTGTACAATAAATAAATAAGTTTAAATATATAAATACAAATACATATATATATAAAAAATTATGTATGTATACAATAAGAAACACAAAATCCAAGAAAAATAAACATAAATCAGTGAACAACTTTTGTCAGAAAATGCTGCCGAATCAGAGTCCTGAACGAAGCGACGCTCTGCGCACGTCTAATGGCCGCAGGAAGAGCATTCCATAAGGCCACAGCCTGCACGCAGAACGACGAACCGTAAAAGGAGCTTGTATGAGCTGAGGTAGATAATAGGAGATTTGTAGACGACCTAAGATTTATTGAATGAGTGTCGCAAAGAAATGTGAAACAGGAGCTTAAATACGGAGGGAAGAGGGGTGAAAAGTGTGTTATATAAAAGTGATAGGATGTGAGTATCCGACGTAAACTGATGAGGAGCCACTCGAGCTTAGATCGGAAAGAGAAACATGGTCATATTTTCGGAGACCGAAAATAAGCCTAATATAAAAAGTTTTGAAGACGCTCGAGCATATCGAATTGGTCCCGTCTAAGGTCCAGGTAGCAGACGTCAGCGTAGTCAAGGATGGGAAGAAGGAGGATTGTACTAACGCAACTTTGGTGGCTGTAGGCAAAAGTTTCGAATTCTTCGAAGTGATGCTGCTGAGGCATATATTTTGCGTTTTATTGATCGAATTTGTGGATCCCAAGTAAAACAACTATCGAAAATAATGCCAAGATTTTTTACTTCTGCGCTAAATGGTACTGTCACGCCACCGAATAGAACTTTAGTAGTAGTGCCATAATCGATTCTCGATATAAGCCGCGAGCTTCCAATAATTATGGCCTGAGTTTTCGAGGATTGACAGTGAGACCGAAAGACCTACTCCATTTTCAATGCGGCGCAAATCATCGTTTACCAACTTAATAGCATCATCTAGATTGTCAAGTGAGGCTTGTGCATAAACTTGGAGATCGTCAGCATAGAGGTGGTAGGAAGAAGAAATGAGAGATGTGACTGAATTTATGAATAAAGCAAAAGTATAGGAGAAAGAACGCCACCCTGAGGGACACCCGAACGCGTTTCACACCAAGAAGAAAAGCTATCTTCTATATGAACACGCTGCCGGCGACCCTGCAGGTAACTACGAAACCAATCAATTGCCGTTGGAGATATGTTAATCGAACGTAGCAATGCCAGGAGAATATCGAAATCAACAGTGTTAAAAGCATTGCTGAAATCGAGCAGGGTGAGGACAGTAAGCTTTCTGTTGTCCATTCCCAGCCTAATATCATCAGATATCTTAACAAGAGCAGTAGTAGTACTATGGCCGGGACGGAAACCAGATTGCAAGGGATTAATTAAGAAGGTTATTGCAGTTTAGAAAGAAGCTAAGTTGGGAGTGGATCAGACGTTCGAGAACTATATGTATAGTTCTTTGGATCTTTTCTTGTAGGTAAGTAAAGACCTCAAATCCCAAGATTGGGCTGTGTCAATTTTATCATACTGCATGTTGAATAATTTTAGTGTAAAATTGTAAATATATGGAATTTTGGTGTGAAATGTTATGTAGTAACTTTGTTGTGTATTACATGTTTGAGTAGTCACACAATCAATTAACTTGCATGGAAGTATTTGTATTTAGTAGTATGTACTTATTTAGATTAGATTATAGGTAGGTATTTAGTACTTTCTTATTAGTAAATGAATAATTAACTATGAAAGTGGATCTGCCGACCCAGTTGATGATTGGTAATGGTAAGCAAAATCCTATAAATATTTCGCTAATTTAAGAATTTACATTACCTATGAAGCAATGAATATACAACTTCCTACCGGATGGAAATTATGAAATGAAAAAATCTTGGTGATAATTAGATTTGATTCTGTGTTTATATTTTGTAAGAACACAGTTTGGAGTTTGGAGCTACGCATACTTCCTTTGACTATTTGGTGAATCAAATACCTGATATAATACTTAAATAATATAATAAGTAAATACTTGTATAGTTAGGTACTTTTGATTTTGTAAATAGATACCTATTACCTAAATATAGAAACACCTAGAACAAATATTCCAATTTCTGCGTGATTAACAAAATTAATTAATTACTTAGCTCACTCTTCAGAATATTCCAACTTAACACTATCCAATGTTTCACATTAAAGTAATTCATTTTATCCAGAAGTGTAAGACGTGTGTGTTATACAAAGAAAGGCGCGGGCGGCGGCGCTGGGGGCGCAGGGGGGGACTCGGCCGACGACTGCGGCGAGCAGTCCAGCTCGTCCGATAGCGAGCGCAGCTCCGCCAGCGCCAAGAGCGACGAGGACAGCGCGCCGCGGAGGAGGGCGGCCCGGCCCGTGCGCCCGCGCAGCCAGGGAAACAAGTGAGCTACACTTATTGGAAAAAACTTCATTTTACTAATTCTTGTGATATGAAAACACAGTGCCTTAGTTTCTAGTGTTAGCCCAGCAGGACGCACTAATTGATCATTTTTGCCTTAAGATTTTGTGGGATGGGTGACGAGAAGACTCGACGATGTTTCCGGAACGCAAGTTGCGAATACCATAGCAGCGAACTCGTTGCACATGAATCTGGTTTTATCCAAATTTGTCCGGAAGCCGATCCGAAACATTAGCCAGGCAGGCCAGGCTGTCCAGCAATCACTACAAGTCCTCCAGCGATTCCGTCATAACGACGATGTCGTCCGCAAATCTTAAGCGAGAGTGGCTTAAACATCAATCTATGTCACGTCCCACCCAATCCAGCGTCTTAAACATATCCTCTGGTACGTTTGAGAACAATTTCAGAGACATTATGGTCATTACCTATGTGTCATTGTCACACGCCTCGATGCAGAAGAATATGTTTTGTCTGCTGGCTTGAATTTGGACCAGCTTCGTACAAACAGCTCATCATCTCGATCTCTGTATTTTATGATATATATAGTGTGATTTATTTCTTTGGTTTAGAAGTATGACAGTTACAATTGCTTCCTATGTTTTGGAAGACGCCCCCGCGTCGTGGGGCGGCAGTGGGCGTCGTGCGTGTCGGCGCGGAGCAACCAGGACCAACAGCGGAGGTTCGAGGAGAGAGCGGCGAGGCAGATGCGAGCGGCGCTGGCGCGGCGGGCCAACGTGCAGCAGGGCCGGGGCAAGCAGCCGGCAGGTCAGTCCGCCGGCGCCCCTCCAGGGTCGGCGCTCTCTGTGACGCTCTCCTTACTGAAATCAACGATATGTTGACGCCCGGAGTCGTCACATCGTGTTTCAACAAAGCAAGATCGAGCGCAAAACAAACTTTCCAACATACAAACATGAAAGTAATAAGTTGCTGATCCTGATCTGTAAATCTGTATATCTCTACTAACCCATTCTGACCTCTACCGCCTAAGTACCTAAATCGGTTTTGCTATTGTTGTCTCTATCATTTTAAGCGAAAAGAAAAGAGAGAGCAGTATCAAATCTAGGACAGTTTTAGTTAGGCGGTAGACCCTCCGGGCACCAATCAGTCTTCATTTCAAAGAAGCGAAGTCAACCTGAGTTCCTGATCCTGATCTGTGTATCTACTAACCCTTCCTGTCCTCTCCCGGTGTCCAGCCAAGAGACGAGACTCCCCCTGCAGCCTGAAGCACGCCTCTCCCTCCCCCGCACCACTCCTGCACAAGGACCCCGCGCCGAACCAAGCCTCGGAGAAAGGTTACCATCCATCTCATCATACTGGCCATCATACATCACACCATTGATCCTTAAACCGCTTTGTCTGATTAATCCGACAAATTCTGAAGTGAAAATTTGTTTTAGCGCGCCGCAGACACATTTTTGTCGTGGGTTGTGAATTGAACTCTTGCGTCACGCTCGGGAATGATAAGAAATCTTAGCATAAATTCGGGATCCTGTTCATTGGCCATCTAGAAATGCGTCAGCATTTCCCATTGACGCATTTCTAGATGGCCATGCTCAGGGCCACGCCCTCCGGTTTCTCCCGCGTAGTTTCCAAAGTAAACTTTCTATATAAGTTTTCCTTTCTATCTGCAGTTCCTATGACTGCCAATTTTTTCATATTACACTGTACACTTTTACATATTACCATTTAAAAAAGGTGATAAATGATAATAGGTATTCATAATAATCAGCTTAATAGCTCAGGCCCACAGGGGTGTGATGATAAAAGATCAAAGAGAAGAGATCAAAATGGCCACCTCCAAAAATGGCGGAAAAAAATAATTGATTGAAAGGGCATTAAATCAAAGATGACCTCCATCACAAAAGGGCGAATTATTTACAATCTTTTTTTCACAACTACCTCAATATGGTTATAAATTACTATCAAATATAAAGAGCGTAACCAGTAGAATACTGTGATAAATTTCAAATCCAAAGTCCTAGTTGCGGGTAAATCAAGATTTTTTTAATTTTGTTCCTGTGTATTGTAGTGTGTATCTGTGTATGCCCCAAGCATTGCAGTGTAGCGTGTGTCCCCAGGCGGCGTGTACGCGCGGCTCGAGGCGGAGTGGCGCGAGCGGCACGGCGCGGCGCGCGCGCGGTCCGCCGCGGCGCCGCGCGGCCGCGCGCCCGCGCCGCACAAGTACAAGTGACGGAATACACGATGCTAACCACCTAACTTGACATTTTTATTTAGATCTATCTCCACACATCGTTTTTTGAAGTTAAAACTGATTTTGGCGCACCACACACACATTTTTCGTGAATGAATGTAGCTCATCGTCCAGGGTCGTAAATTATGAAAGAAATGTTCGGGTGAACTCGCCATCAAATTCTGAGCTATAAGTTTGTCACTTCTATCGCCAGTCCCTATGACTGCCAATTATTATTATTTTTAGTACACAGTAACGAGACAAGCAAGACACGTGCCTGATGGTAAACAACATACAAACAACATAACACTGCCCATAACAGTACAGTGACACGCAGCTATTGGAACGTGAAGGGTCCAAATCATTACCTAGCACTGCACTGCATTCGTAACAGAGATATAACATATTGTCTCTATGCCCTGTAATCTCATTGAAAACATTGCTCTTCAAACCAGAACACAGTAATGTTTACTCATTAATGCTTGGCGGTAGAATAACAACTGGCAAAGGTGTAGTACTTCCTACTTCCCCAGGTGAACTCTACAAAGAGGTGTACCACTACATAATTGCACTGTACCTGTTACAAGTTCGGTCAGTCAGGCTTTTGATTTCGACCGAAAGAGTGCTGGCAAAAAAATACTTAAAAAATATAAAAATAAATATGGGTTTCTGCTCAGTGAAATGGTGCAGAAAGAATAGCAGGACATCCAGGTTTGCAAAGGATTATGCGGTATATCATTTCACAAGTAAGTAATAGAAAGTAAATGCAATAATTACAAAAACAAAACATCATCAATATACAAAATTAATACGAAGTTTGCATAACTCTCGTTTTGTCTTGCTATCTCGTTTTGTCCGATTATTGGTGGAAAGTAGTTTCACGTGACACGGATATTCGGTTTATCACAGCGCGTATTTTTACCTCGTCCTGCGCCCCCGCGGGTGACTTATGAATTTAAGCAGATTCGTTTTATGGCCGATCAACAGGGTATTTAATCTATGATCCTAACAAATCAAACCAAAGGAGCAGCAGCACGCAACGCAACGACGAGAACTTTCATTGCGAGTCGTAGGTTCGATTCCCGCCCAGTGCAAATATTTGTAATACAAATATGTATTTGTTCCGAATCTTGGTTTTGTAAGTAAATATATAAAGCGGCACGTTCCGGCTTCGGGACTTCGCCCATGGTACACAATAGATATATAGATAACCTATAGCATTCAGGGATCAGGGTACACATCCAACAGCAAAATAATTCTTGATATCGGTCCAGTAGTTCCTGAGATTAGCGCGTTCAAACGAAACTCTTCGGTTTTATAATAATAGTATAGATAAGTATGTAATCAGATGCGTCTGTGTGGCCAAAGTCGAAGGTAACGGCCACCACGGTCTCAGTTGCACTCGATGCGTGGGTCGTAGGCCGAGACATCATGCTATCAACGACATCCTGCGGCGGGCTCGTGTGTCGGCTGAGATACCCAGCATATTGGAACCCACTGGGCTGTCGCGGGGGACTCCCGCGCCGGCTCGTACCTGGTGCAAAGGCTGGCCATAGCAATCCAACGAGGCAATGCGGCCAGTATAATGGGCACTTTTGCACCGGGTGCTGCTCGGGGTGGGTTATTATAGATAAGATAAGACGTATACTTTTTGTATGAATTATGATGTATGATTCTTATATGAAATAAGGACTTAATTATTAATTGTAGTTCTGAAAAAGGTATGTTAAATTTTTGGTAATAATAATAATGATAATAAGGGAGCTTGGATGCGTGTTATCGAACGTGCATGTGAGTTTATCGAACCCATGGAGTCTTTAACGGTAGACTCCGTAGACGTTAGTTGTGCTATCCGGACGACTCAGAACTGGAAAAGTCCTGGGCCGGACGGATTGCACAACTTCTGGATAAAGTGGTTTCGATGCTCACATGAACGTTTGGCAACACAATTTCAAGAAGCCCTCGAGACGGGTTCTCTTCCCAGTTTCATGACCACCGGAGTCACCTTCCTGCTCCATAAGTCATGCTCCACGGAACCGAAGAACTACAGACCCATTACGTGTTTAGCTACCATCTATAAGCTGCTTACATCCATTTTTGAATTTATGCTAAGATTTCTTATCATTCCCGAGCGTGACGCAAGAGTTCAATTCACAACCCACGACAAAAATGTGTCTGCGGCGCGCTAAAACAAATTTTCACTTCAGAATTTGTCGGATTAATCAGACAAAGCGGTTTAAGGATCAATGGTGTGATGTATGATGGCCAGTATGATGAGATGGATGGTAACCTTTCTCCGAGGCTTGGTTCGGCGCGGGGTCCTTGTGCAGGAGTGGTGCGGGGGAGGGAGAGGCGTGCTTCAGGCTGCAGGGGGAGTCTCGTCTCTTGGCTGGACACCGGGAGAGGACAGGAAGGGTTAGTAGATACACAGATCAGGATCAGGAACTCAGGTTGACTTCGCTTCTTTGAAATGAAGACTGATTGGTGCCCGGAGGGTCTACCGCCTAACTAAAACTGTCCTAGATTTGATACTGCTCTCTCTTTTCTTTTCGCTTAAAATGATAGAGACAACAATAGCAAAACCGATTTAGGTACTTAGGCGGTAGAGGTCAGAATGGGTTAGTAGAGATATACAGATTTACAGATCAGGATCAGCAACTTATTACTTTCATGTTTGTATGTTGGAAAGTTTGTTTTGCGCTCGATCTTGCTTTGTTGAAACACGATGTGACGACTCCGGGCGTCAACATATCGTTGATTTCAGTAAGGAGAGCGTCACAGAGAGCGCCGACCCTGGAGGGGCGCCGGCGGACTGACCTGCCGGCTGCTTGCCCCGGCCCTGCTGCACGTTGGCCCGCCGCGCCAGCGCCGCTCGCATCTGCCTCGCCGCTCTCTCCTCGAACCTCCGCTGTTGGTCCTGGTTGCTCCGCGCCGACACGCACGACGCCCACTGCCGCCCCACGACGCGGGGGCGTCTTCCAAAACATAGGAAGCAATTGTAACTGTCATACTTCTAAACCAAAGAAATAAATCACACTATATATATCATAAAATACAGAGATCGAGATGATGAGCTGTTTGTACGAAGCTGGTCCAAATTCAAGCCAGCAGTAATATTATTCATTTCTATAAATAGAATTAGTCTCCTCTCCAAAAACTACCTCCCACCAGAAGTGGAACTCGAACGAAATGTTAACTGCCTGGACCAACCCCATCCGTCCACGCAGTTATCCGTAGAGTACGAGCTCCTAGAAGACACCTCAATCTTCCACAAGGACCTCAAATTTATACTGATGGCAGTAAAATTGAAGGTAAAGTTGGAGCTGCTCTAACATGGTGGGAGAATGGCAAAGAGGTCAAGAACTCGACCTTCAAGCTCCACTCCGAATGCACAGTCTTTCAATCGGAACTTTATGCTCTGTACCGGGCAACTCAAATGGCGTTAAAGAGCAAGGACCCAGAAGTCAATGTCCTGAGTGACTCCCGATCTTCACTCGAACTGCTAAGTAACCCAAAAACGAGCCACCCCTTGGTTAAGTGCGTAAAGGAAAACATTGGACAGATAAATGCTGAAGGGAGATCTCTTCGTCTTTTCTGGGTGAGAGCGCATGTTGGCACCGCCGGCAACGAAAGAGCCGACGAACTGGCCAAATCGGCGGCACTCACGGAGTCACCCAGGGACTACGAGGGGATCCCCTTGTCCTACGTCAAAAGGAAAATCCGCGAAGAATCGGTCAAGAAATGGCAGGATCGATATGAGACCTCGGACACCGGAAAAGTCACCCAGACGTTCCTCCCCGATATAGCAAACGCATATCGAGTGATGAGAACCACGAAACTGACTCCTTTCCAGCGTTGACGGGACACGGAGGAATAGCAGATTACCTGTACAGATTTAAGCTCAAGAGCAGTCCGGCATGCGAGTGTGACCCCAACCAACCCGAAACAGTCTGGCATGTGCTAGTCGATTGTCCCCGATTCATGGTCGCAAGACATGAGCTCGAATCTATGATCGACAGCAGACTGGTTGTCTCGGATCTCCACAACATCTTAGTAGATCCAGATAACAGAACACGGCTCCTGTCCTTCATGGAGAGCTCATTCCGCATAGCGGCCATGAGAAACTCTACTAATACAAATACGCGCCCCCCATCACCACCACACCCTGTCCCGCTGTCTGTGGACGCCGCGCGGCATGCGGTTCCCGCCCAACATAACTCCTCGAAGAGCATCTCCATCAAACAACTACTGGAGAACGCAGACCGAGGAGAAGCAGGGATCCGTATCCGCGGAGTGGCTCTCTTCATGGACAGCAACAAAGAAAGATTCGGAATAAGCTTTTGCTTCGCCTGGGAACGGAAACGAGCCCGTTTGTCACCTGGATTGTCTTGCCTGCTCAACCGCAAAAGTCACAATGAAGCGGAAAACCTACGACGCCATGCCGGTGTGCGAGGTAGACGGCCACCGATTTCGGTTGGTGCGATCGAAAAACAAAACGATTGCACTAATAGAGTACTCGGAAGGTCGGGCGCCTTTCACACAGGCAAGTGCGCTGCTCGCACATCTGAGCAAAAATGCAGGTGAAACACCCCGGGTGATAAGCGTGGATGCGATGGCAATCGAATATTCAAGAGCGAGAGTCGCAGACCGGCTGGGTTGCATTGAGGCCTCTAAACATCATGAGGTTGTCGTATACGAAGACAGGGGAGAAAATCTGAGCTTCCTCAGAGCCCCTTCGCACGACCAAACAAATGCAACTGACAGCTGGGGACATCCTGTTCCTAGTTCGACCATCCAAACCGGCTCCGAAAGAGTACAGCAGAGGGCAGCCGCGGAAAAGCCTCAGCCAATCTAACTAGCAGCCGAGGCACCAACACGGCGTTCGTGACTGCTTTCAACGCAGCAGCAAGGAGCGTACTCCGAATCACATCCCATTCATCGCCCCCCTCGACGTCAAAGACCCCCAAAGCAGCTTCACAGCAACAACCAGCCCGAACGAGAGCCGACATGGGACAGGTTGAACCGCCCCGCTATGTCACGGCTTCGGAGCCGCGGAGCCATGCACGCAACGCCTTCATCGAATTCATAGCCACACTGAGCGCGACACGACAAGTCAACCTCAAGACCTGCGAAAACATCATGCAGTCCTATAGGCTAGGAAGTGAAAGCCTTTTAAAGGCGAAACTCGAGGAGGCCGAAGCAGCCATTTACAATAATCAATGTCACTTCCCGGGTCATCAAGGGAACCATGACAGGACAGTATATGGCAGCTTACAGTGCAGAAAATGGCTTCGCGACACTGAACGAGAGAGAGACAGAGCGCGCGGGAGTGCCTGTTTATGCGACACCACCAAACGATCCAATTGTAGTTACTGCCCGATGCACCAAGATTATGCTGGACGATAAGATCCTAGAGATGGCCAAGACCATCGAAGGGAACGGAAACGTCAAAGCAGATTGGGAAAATTGGGAGGTACCGAGTATACAGTAGGTCAACGGAGTTCCAGGATGTGGAAAAACAACATGGGTGATTAGACACTTCGACGTGGACAAGGACGCCATCATCACTACAACAACTGAGGCAGCAAAAGATCTAAGAGAAAAGCTATCGCACCGAATCGGAAACCTGGTCAAAACCAGAGTGCGAACCATGGCTTCTGCTCTGGTAAATGGTTTCGGTAAAGAAAGTTTCAGTCGCCTCATGGTGGACGAAGCTCTCATGAACCATTTTGGAGCCATTGTGATGGCTTCAAGGTGTTAGTGAAATTGTCCTCATTGGAGACGTCAATCAGTTGCCTTATATCGACAGGGAAAATCTCTTCGAAATGAGGTATCATCGCCCGAACCTGGTAACAAAGATCAGCCAGGAGTTGCTCTGCACACATCGAAACCCAATGGACGTCGCATATGCACTGAGGGAAATATACTCCGGTATGTACTCTTCAGCGTCCCGTATAAAGTCCCTAGAACAGAGAAGATATAAGGGAGCGCAAATACCCAACACCCTACCAAATACCCTCTTCTTAGTTCACACTCAAGAGGAGAAGGAGACTCTGACAAACCAGGGTTATGGATCAGGCACCGGGTCACGCATCCTTACTATCCATGAAGCTCAGGGACCAACATACGAGTCGGTAATCGTAATCAAAACCAAGGCAAACATGAAGCTGCACGAGAGCGTGCCCCATGCGGTAGTGGCAATCTCACGGCACACGGGGACCTTCACATACTACGCTGACGACACCGACGACGCCATCGGTCGGTTCGTGCGGCGAGCGTGGGCTGCATCACCGAAGACCATCCGCGATTTTAACCTACGGATGGCCATCAGGGACAGAAATGCGGCCGTTGTGGAGGCTCTGGGCCGGAGGAGGCAGCTTAGGCAAATGGCAAAAGGCAAACACTCGATGTCGAGTCGATTACTAGCGGAATCCCAACCGGTAGTGATCGGCTCTACAGACGAGCACTAGAATTAGATTTTAAATGTACGCAACTCCTCCTATTTTCCTCTTCTTCTCCTTATCCAAGATATGTGTAAAAACGATAATTGTAATGACAAAGATCACGGACCCCGGAGTCTGTGGGAGTGGCTAATTTAAATAATAATAAAAAAAAATTGAATTAGTCTTACATTGGGTTTTAATCAAGTTATAGAACTGGAAACTGGGTTAAAAATCAACCATTATAATAATTAGTCCGTTAGCTAGATCATGGAAAATTTGGACACGTATTTTGTGTTAAGTATATCAAATTATTATGGAGGTTCACTAATGTTTCACAAACATTTTTTGACAAAACATCACTTTAAAACCAACTAGTCGTAAAATATTCATTACGAAAACTTTACACCACAAAAATCTTTCATTTTAAAAACAACTTTTTGCATAATATTTATTTTATAAATGTCTTACATCAACAAATGTTTTATTTTACAAACCATCATTTTATAACCATTTATCCGGCAAACGTTACATTTAGACAATGCATCGAATGATATTTTGTTATTTGTACATTTTTTGTTTCATATACTATTCATTTTACAAATTTAACATTTTCCAAAAAAATCTTCCGTTGTGAAATTAGGTACAAAATCATAAAAGTCATTAAATTGTCCATAGGAGTTAATCGTTCTGATTAGGTCCTGTCACAGAGTTTTGACCTAACCTGTCCGATTAGGATCTATTACTAAGATTTGACTCCGGGTGGGCTCCCGCCAGAAGCTCTGCGGTCAGCCCTGAGTGTCGCTTCTCCATACTCGGCCTGCGCTCCACTACGGAGGTCGCCGGCTCGCTTCGCTCGCCACCTCCCCCCTTCGCTACGCTTGACCTCGCATGGCTCGCTCCACTCAGGACCTCCCTTGAGCTTCTGGCTCCCGCACTTTTTATATACACTCTAGGGGTAGTAGCGACAAGACTAGGTGAAGTCGGGGTGCTCTGAGTCGGATCTGGGTCCCATTCATCCATTCATACATCCATTCTGAGAGCAAAAATTAACGCGCATATAGTCGCGAATAACGTTTTGGCCTCTCAGAATGGATGTAAGATTGGGTCCCGTGGTACTAAGGAGCTGCTCCTCATTGACACGACCATTTGGCAGCAAGTCAAACGAAACAAAGGAGCTCTCTCCACTGCTTGAATTGACTATAAGAAGGCCTATGATGCGGTGCCCCATTCATGGCTGGAAAGGGTTTTAGAGTTGTACAAAATAAATCCAACACTAAAATCTTTTCTAAGCAAATGCATGGGACAGTGGGTCACAGTCCTTCGTCAACCAGGTAGTGTAGACAGCTCGTTTGATTCGGAGGACTTGATAAAGATTGAAAGAGGCATTTTTCAGGGTGACAGTCTAAGTTCCCTGTGGTTCTGCCTAAGTCTGAATCCTCTGAGCACTCTGTTGAAGGATTCAGAGTTAGGCTATCGTCTTCGTAGAGGAGGTGAGGTTATATCTCATTTGCTGTAAATGGACGACCTCAAACTTTTTGCACGCCAAGACTTGTGGGAGCTTTTAAAAACCACGGAGGTTTTTAGTAACGCCATCAAGATGGAGTTCGTTGTCGACAAGTGTGCGGTCATGCATGTACAGCGAGGGAAAGTAGTAAATTCAGAGAATTTACAACTTTCCGAGACTATAACTCTCAGATCTCTCTCCGAAGACGAGACCTACAAATATCTCGGTATGTCACAGTCATTGGGTATATCAGCAGATGACATTAAGAAATCGGTGAAGGAGCGCTTCTTTTGCCGGCTGACAAAAGTACTCAAAAGTCTTCTGTCAGGCGGTAACAAAACGCGAGCCTTCAACGGTTGGGTAATGCCTCTGCTGATATACTCCTTTGGCATACTGAGATGGACTCAGACTGAGCTCGACGCCCTGGACAGGAAGGTCCGTCAACTGCTCACAACACACCGCATGCTACACCCGCGCTCATCTGTTATGAGGCTGTATATCCCACGGAAGTGTGGAGGTCGAGGCTTTTTAAATGCCAACTTTCACAACCGCGAGGTATGCAGTCTCAGGGATTATTTCCGCAACGGCGAGTCCGGGGTGCGCCGCGATGTTGTGGCAGTTGACAGGAGCTTCACGCCTCTTTCATTGGCAAACGAGAACTGGCGCAAACCATCGGTGCTCAGCACTGATAACCGCAAGGAAGTATGGAAGAGCAAGGAGCTGCTCGGGCGGTTTTATCGGGCCCTAACGGGACCCGATGTGAATTTGCTCGCGTCGGTGAACTGGCTGCGCTTCGGGGACCTCTTCGGAGAAACCGAGGGTTTTGCCTGTGCAATTGCTGACGAAGTTATCAAGACGAACAATTACCGGAAATACATAATGAAGGACGGTACGGTCGACATTTGTCGGGCATGCCGCCGTCCAGGCGAATCACTTCGTCATATTATTTCCGGTTGTTCGCATCTTGCTAACGGCGAGTATTTGCACAGGCATAACTTAGTAGCCAGGATCATCCACCAGCAGCTTGCTCTTCGACACGGCCTTGTCGAGTCCGAGGTGCCGTACTATAAGTACGCACCTCTGCCAGTTCTCGAGAATGGTCGTGCGTTGCTCTACTGGGACCGCTCTATCATCACGGACAGGATATGTCGCCAATAAGCCTGATATCGTGCTGGTAGACCGGTCTCAGCGCCGGGCTGTGATCGTCGATATCACCGTACCACATGACGAGAATCTCGTGAAAGCCGAAAAGGACAAGCTTAGCAAGTACCTTGACTTGGCTCACGAGGTTACCGCCATGTGGGATGTTGATTCGACGATCATAGTCCCAATAGTCGTGTCGGCAAACGGCCTTTTAGCGAAAAGTCTCGACCAACATCTCAAGAGACTTTCGCTAGACGGTTGGGTTAAGGGCCAGATGCAGAAGGCAGTCATTCTCGACACAGCGCGCATCGTCAGGAGGTTCCTCAGTATGCAGCTCTAACCACCGGTAGCATGGGCCCTGCCCCGCTGCTGGCGGCAAACTAGGTTTAGGTTTTTATGTAATTTTATATTAATATTGTAAAAACTTAGACCTAAGGAAATAAATAAATACGTGTATGATAATAAAATATATATACATAATATATAAAATACTTAGTCCATCAGTTTCAAAATATTGTACACAAAATTCGTTTCGTTTCACAAACAAAAATGACGAAGATATAGTGCTTAAAAGTTTCTAGTGACGTCAATTGATGGTACCATTTTTACCAACATATCTTTAACTATATCTTTGTAGATTTTCCATAATAGGTATCCGTTCTTTTGAAAAACCTTTTTTCACAAATGTACACCTGATAACCAACGTTCGACAAACTCACGGGTCGTCAAGTGATTATTACACAAAAAAACTTTTCACAAATTGGTTACATCTCAAAATATTTATTTGACAAACTTTCATTACATAACGTATTATTTGACAATTGATTCGTTTAATATTTTAGTTAACTAATAAATGTTTGAAAACCAAACCAACACTTGACACATTTTTATTTTACAGAGTGTTGTTTGACAAACATTTCAAATTATATTTTAATTACTTAACAACTTAAACATAAAAATATTTCATTTAACAAAAATTAAAATTAAATTCTACATCATTGGCAAATTTTTTGGCCATGCCACTGCTCTGGATTTTTCTGAAAATAAAATACATAAAAAAGTTGTTTAATTCATCGGACCGGTTAGGTAACTTGGGACCCAGATCCGACTCAGAGCACCCCGACTTCACCTAGTCTTGTCGCTACTACCCCTAGAGTGTATATAAAAAGTGCGGGAGCCAGAAGCTCAAGGGAGGTCCTGAGTGGAGCAGAGCCATGCGAGGTCAAGCGTAGCGAAGGGGAGGTGGCGAGCGAAGCGAGCCGGCGACCTCCGTAGTGGAGCGCAGGCCGAGTATGGAGAAGCGACACTCAGGGCTGACCGCAGAGCTTCTGGCGGAGCCCACCCGAGTCAAATCTTAGTAATAGATCCTAATCGGACAGGTTAGGTCAAAACTCTGTGACAGGACCTAATCAGAACGATTAACTCCTATGGACAATTTAATGACTTTTATGATTTTGTACCTAATTTCACAACGGAAGATTTTTTTGGAAAATGTTAAATTTGTAAAATGAATAGTATATGAAACAAAAAATGTACAAATAACAAAATATCATTCGATGCATTGTCTAAATGTAACGTTTGCCGGATAAATGGTTATAAAATGATGGTTTGTAAAATAAAACATTTGTTGATGTAAGACATTTATAAAATAAATATTATGCAAAAAGTTGTTTTTAAAATGAAAGATTTTTGTGGTGTAAAGTTTTCGTAATGAATATTTTACGACTAGTTGGTTTTAAAGTGATGTTTTGTCAAAAAATGTTTGTGAAACATTAGTGAACCTCCATAATAATTTGATATACTTAACACAAAATACGTGTCCAAATTTTCCATGATCTAGCTAACGGACTAATTATTATAATGGTTGATTTTTTAACCCAGTTTCCAGTTCTATAACTTGATTAAAACCCAATGTAAGACTAATTCAATTTTTTTTTATTATTATTTAAATTAGCCACTCCCACAGACTCCGGGGTCCGTGATCTTTGTCATTACAATTATCGTTTTTTTACACATATCTTGGATAAGGAGAAGAAGAGGAAAATAGGAGGGAGTTGCGTACATTTAAAATCTAATTCTAGTGCTCGTCTGTAGAGCCGATCACTACCGGTTGGGATTCCGCTAGTAATCGACTCGACATCGAGTGTTTGCCTTGCCATTTGCCTAAGCTGCCTCCTCCCGGCCCAGAGCCTCCACAACGGCCGCATTTCTGTCCCTGATGGCCATCCGTAGGTTAAAATCGCGGATGGTCTTCGGTGATGCAGCCCACGCTCGCCGCACGAACCGACCGATGGCGTCGTCGGTGTCGTCAGCGTAGTATGTGAAGGTCCCCGTGTGCCGTGAGATTGCCACTACCGCATGGGGCACGCTCTCGTGCAGCTTCATGTTTGCCTTGGTTTTGATTACGATTACCGACTCGTATGTTAGTCCCTGAGCTTCATGGATAGTAAGGATGCGTGACCCGGTGCCTGATCCATAACCCTGGTTTGTCAGAGTCTCCTTCTCCTCTTGAGTGTGAACTAAGAAGAGGGTATTTGGTAGGGTGTTGGGTATTTGCGCTCCCTTATATCTTCTCTGTTCTAGGGACTTTATACGGGACGCTGAAGAGTACATACCGGAGTATATTTCCCTCAGTGCATATGCGACGTCCATTGGGTTTCGATGTGTGCAGAGCAACTCCTGGCTGATCTTTGTTACCAGGTTCGGGCGATGATACCTCATTTCGAAGAGATTTTCCCTGTCGATATAAGGCAACTGATTGACGTCTCCAATGAGGACAATTTCACCAACACCTTGAAGCCATCACAATGGCTCCAAAATGGTTCATGAGAGCTTCGTCCACCATGAGGCGACTGAAACTTTCTTTACCGAAACCATTTACCAGAGCAGAAGCCATGGTTCGCACTCTGGTTTTGACCAGGTTTCCGATTCGGTGCGATAGCTTTTCTCTTAGATCTTTGCTGCCTCAGTTGTTGTAGTGATGATGGCGTCCTTGTCCACGTCGAAGTGTCTAATCACCCATGTTGTTTTTCCACATCCTGGAACTCCGTTGACCTACTGTATACTCGGTACCTCCCAATTTTCCCAATCTGCTTTGACGTTTCCGTTCCCTTCGATGGTCTTGGCCATCTCTAGGATCTTATCGTCCAGCATAATCTTGGTGCATCGGGCAGTAACTACAATTGGATCGTTTGGTGGTGTCGCATAAACAGGCACTCCGCGCGCTCTGTCTCTCTCGTTCAGTGTCGCGAAGCCATTTTCTGCACTGTAAGCTGCCATATACTGTCCTGTCATGGTTCCCTTGATGACCCGGGAAGTGACATTGATTATTGTAAATGGCTGCTTCGGCCTCCTCGAGTTTCGCCTTTAAAAGGCTTTCACTTCCTAGCCTATAGGACTGCATGATGTTTTCGCAGGTCTTGAGGTTGACTTGTCGTGTCGCGCTCAGTGTGGCTATGAATTCGATGAAGGCGTTGCGTGCATGGCTCCGCGGCTCCGAAGCCGTGACATAGCGGGGCGGTTCAACCTGTCCCATGTCGGCTCTCGTTCGGGCTGGTTGTTGCTGTGAAGCTGCTTTGGGGTCTTTGACGTCGAGGGGGCGATGAATGGGATGTGATTCGGGTACGCTCCTTGCTGCTGCGTTGAAAGCAGTCACGAACGCCGTGTTGGTGCCTCGGCTGCTAGTTAGATTGGCTGAGGCTTTTCCGCGGCTGCCCTCTGCTGTACTCTTTCGGAGCCGGTTTGGATGGTCGAACTAGGAACAGGATGTCCCCAGCTGTCAGTTGCATTTGTTTGGTCGTGCGAAGGGGCTCTGAGGAAGCTCAGATTTTCTCCCTGTCTTCGTATACGACAACCTCATGATGTTTAGAGGCCTCAATGCAACCCAGCCGGTCTGCGACTCTCGCTCTTGAATATTCGATTGCCATCGCATCCACGCTTATCACCGGGGTGTTTCACCTGCATTTTGCTCAGATGTGCGAGCAGCGCACTTGCCTGTGTGAAAGGCGCCCGACCTTCCGAGTACTCTATTAGTGCAATCGTTTTGTTTTTCGATCGCACCAACCGAAATCGGTGGCCGTCTACCTCGCACACCGGCATGGCGTCGTAGGTTTTCCGCTTCATTGTGACTTTTGCGGTTGAGCAGGCAAGACAATCCAGGTGACAAACGGGCTCGTTTCGTTCCCAGGCGAAGCAAAAGCTTATTCGAATCTTTCTTTGTTGCTGTCCATGAAAGAGCCACCCGCGGATACGGATCCCTGCTTCTCCTCGGTCTGCGTTCTCCAGTAGTTGTTTGATGGAGATGCTCTTCGAGGAGTTATGTTGGGCGGGAACCGCATGCCGCGCGGCGTCCACAGACAGCGGGACAGGGTGTGGTGGTGATGGGGGGCGCGTATTTGTATTAGTAGAGTTTCTCATGGCCGCTATGCGGAATGAGCTCTCCATGAAGGACAGGAGCCGTGTTCTGTTATCTGGATCTACTAAGATGTTGTGGAGATCCGAGACAACCAGTCTGCTGTCGATCATAGATTCGAGCTCATGTCTTGCGACCATGAATCGGGGACAATCGACTAGCACATGCCAGACTGTTTCGGGTTGGTTGGGGTCACACTCGCATGCCGGACTGCTCTTGAGCTTAAATCTGTACAGGTAATCTGCTATTCCTCCGTGTCCCGTCAACGCTGGAAAGGAGTCAGTTTCGTGGTTCTCATCACTCGATATGCGTTTGCTATATCGGGAGGAACGTCTGGGTGACTTTTCCGGTGTCCGAGGTCTCATATCGATCCTGCCATTTCTTGACCGATTCTTCGCGGATTTTCCTTTTGACGTAGGACAAGGGATCCCTCGTAGTCCCTGGGTGACTCCGTGAGTGCCGCCGATTTGGCCAGTTCGTCGGCTCTTTCGTTGCCGGCGGTGCCAACATGCGCTCTCACCCAGAAAAGACGAAGAGATCTCCCTTCAGCATTTATCTGTCCAATGTTTTCCTTTACGCACTTAACCAAGGGTGGCTCGTTTTGGGTTACTTAGCAGTTCGAGTGAAGATCGGGAGTCACTCAGGACATTGACTTCTGGGTCCTTGCTCTTTAACGCCATTTGAGTTGCCCGGTACAGAGCATAAAGTTCCGATTGAAAGACTGTGCATTCGGAGTGGAGCTTGAAGGTCGAGTTCTTGACCTCTTTGCCATTCTCCCACCATGTTAGAGCAGCTCCAACTTTACCTTCAATTTTACTGCCATCAGTATAAATTTGAGGTCCTTGTGGAAGATTGGAGGTGTCTTCTAGGAGCTCGTACTCTACGGATAACTGCGTGGACGGATGGGGTTGGTCCAGGCAGTTAACATTTCGTTCGAGTTCCACTTCTGGTGGGAGGTAGTTTTTGGAGAGGAGACTAATTCTATTTATAGAAATGAATAGAATTTGTCTTCTCATTTCTATTTTTATTATTTTTGTTTACAGTTTTTCTGCTTGCGCGAAATTTTTTTAGTTGATAAAACCTTCACTTATGATTTGTTTTATCAAAACCTTAAAATTTTTGAGGATAGATTCAATCTTTTTATTTTATGAGTCATATCCGGCGCCGTGCCGATATGGGTTCCGCGCCACTTGCCGGGATAATGGTAATCGTTAAATGAAAATCACTGAGTGTTTTATAAAGTAATTATATTGCCTAGAAGATCATCCTGTGCGGGAACTGGCTGGACCGGAGGCCGAAGGGCGACTTGAGGTACCCGCGCAGCGTCTTCTTGTCGGAGCGCTTGAGGATGGCCTTGATGACCGCCTCGTCTACCAGCTTCTGGTCGGTCTTGCGCTGCTCCGACGGCACGTATTTCTGAAACGAAAAATACATTATTAATTAAGCTGCATACTTCGTGATAAAGGAGTTTTTTAAGTTCGCGTCGACTACGCGGTAATATAGCAGCGATTGGGGCATGCGCGTTAGTTTTTTTTTTAAAACAGCAATTGATGGTTAATACCAATTTTACAATTAAAATAGGGTTTTCTGCACTTTACACAGTTTTTGGAAAAGGAAGTAACACATTGTGTTTACCTACTAAAAATAATGTAACAAATGTCTTCTTTGGAATAAATTAATTTTCCGTTGAGGTTTTCTTTACCTTTAAAGCCACTGATTGTGAATTGGTAACGACAAATTCGTACATTAGTATCTGGAAACCTACCGACCGATTGGAGAGGTGTTACCGGGTTTCGAACCTGCGACTATAATCTTGAATCACATATTCTAATCACTAGGTCACCATGGTTTCGTGTTTTCTGACTATATAATCTGTGTTTCAAATTACAACCCGATCTGTTCAGGTGTTCCAACGTGATTGAGCAACAAACATCTAAATATTCAAACATCCATATTAACACTTTTAAAATATTAATAAGATGTGCCTTCTAGGTAAGCGTGCGTCAGTTTCGACCACACCGTCGCTTACCACCAGGCGAGTTGGTGGTCAAACGCGGACCTATGCGCGATAAGAAAAGGATGTACTCTTATTTGTAGCCATAGAATAAATACGTACCTCTTTCTTGGTGGCAAAGATGTCTTCTCCCTGTTTCCTCTTGACGCTGCGCTTGGTGCTCTTCTTGTTCTTCTTGAAGTAGGCGTCGTCGAGGTGCGCCGGGAGCTTGAAGTCGCTCAGATCCACCTTCGTGGAGGTGCCGATCACGAACCTCTGGGGGATGCGCCTCAGCGGGCACGAGTTGAACTGGAAACAGACAGATTATTGTTAAGAGATTTAACATAATATTTATTTTTTCAGTACTGTTTACAGTGGGCTTTCAATATTGTTTTCTTTGATTTAAAAGTTTGTGGGGTTCGTCTGTGTTGTCAAGGGATCTATGGCAATGCTACCAAACATGAAGCTAGTGAAGTTTGATCGATCGTCGCGATGCTGTAGCGCGTTAGTAGCGCGGTATACGCTTCTGTGGCGAGTTACAAATGCGACAAAATGCGCATTAGGCTAGCATATTAGTCTAGTAGCAAGTAATTTAGTGACGAAACGTGTCTGAAAACTGAAAATTTATTTGAGTTTAGTATGTGGTTATGTCGAGTAGATCCATTTTGTTCTATTTTCAACGGGCGAGTACCACCCCCCTCTACGCGTTTGAGCAGTGCGGTCATTGGTTCGGCTAAACAGGTTCCGAACCTGTCGAATTAACCTGAAGAGAAAAATTGCCTCCAAAATTTATTTCCTAATATGACGAACACGAATGTCTGTGGAATACCTTCTTTTATTGATCACACACATTTCCTCAAATACAAATACAAAAATCTTTATTGCTGTTTGTAGGTGAGATAAGATGATACAAAACATTTTAAAAGTTGCCCCATACAAACTGGCCTCTGCGAGAGGCATGCAATATGTCTGGCAAGACAATTTGTTAGTAATTTATAAATAAAAAAATTAATTAAATAATAGTCAGCTGATTAAAGTCTTCTTCTTCCTCATCTTCTATTAATTTCTGGTTTTTATTTATGTCATCTGATTCTTCATCTTAGATTAATTTCTGGCTTCTATTTGGTTGTGATATATATTTGTGTGAGATAAATGTTTGGTGAGCACAATTTCGCCAACATCTTGTGTTTCATCAGGATATTGTCTTGTGTTTTGAGTTTGATCAATATATCCATCCAGGGTCCTCATTCACCTCTTCTAATATAGCCCATTACAAATAGCTTAATCATTCATTTATTTTATTGAGTTGTATGACACAAAATGCTACTCACTTGTAAACTGTACTATAGCAAGGTGAGAATGATTTTTGAATAGTAGCAAGTATTTTAGCTAATAATTACTCGCTACTATACTAATTTACTAGTCTAATACGAACTAGCCCAATGCGCATTAATACATCGGTATTAGTACTTTTTTGCAGAGTCCTCCTGGACCTTTCCACACTTTTTCCAGTTATTCTACTGCCAAGCATTAGTATGAAAACCTCAATATTACGGTATGAAGAGCAATGAAAACCAGTGAAATTACAGGACATAGACACAAAACATCTAAATCTGTGGGTGACGAGCGCAGTACAGTGCTAGGTAATGATTTGGACTTTTCACATTCCAATAGCTGTGTGTCACTGTTGTTACGGGCATGCATGTTACTTAAACTACAGCTCTTAGTCAATGGCAATTTTTGTGATATATTCTCACAACTCTATCAATATCACGTAGAAAGATAAACCATCAAACAAGATTTGTTATGGACTGTGAAGTTTAGTTTTTGTTGTATAATGTTATCCCCATTTTGCAAAATTCATTTTGCATATTACAAAAAGAAATAGTAGCAAATTCGGAGTACACCTTAGCATTGTTTTCTCTCTCTGCCACACGATGGACCCGGCACCCGCACGGTGAATCCATGGAATGCTAAGAAAATCGTCTCAAAAAGTGGGTGAAGGCTGTAATAGTAGCAGTCTGTTAAATCATACAGTCATTCAACAAATCCATCTAGACAGGGTAATCGTGGGGGGTGATACGTGGGAAGCGCGCTCCCGTCATTGCCAACATTACAAAGTTAGTATTTCGTGAGCATATTCCAGATTTCGATTTTATCAACCCAAGTCTAGACATAATAGGCGTTTCTTCTAAGATCAAAAGCGATGAACTACAGGTAGTATTTTTTTGTGATATTAGTGTGAGAGACTCACAGCGAAGGGTCCGGTGACGAGCAGCAGGCCGCTGGGCAGCACCCCGACGAGCACGACGCGCTTGCCCGCGTGGCGGCCCGCCAGCAGGATGCACACGGTGCCGACGGTCAGGTTGGGCCGCGTGCGCCGCTCGTGCTTGCTGAACGTCTTGTGGTGAGACACGACGGGGAACCTGGAACACAATGCCACATTGTTATATGCACATTCATTTGGCCTGACCTGGTGGCTTAGTGGTAAGTCTGCCTGCGAAGCCGTGGGTTTGATTCTCCATCTGTTTCCGTTTTTTCCAGTGATAAAAAAAAATTGCCAAACACAATCCCATTACTGGCCCTGTGGCTTAGTTGGTAGTTACTCATGTCTGCTTGTGAAGCTGAGGGTTGTGGGTTCGATCCCCACCCAGTACAAATATTTGTGTGATGGATACACATATTTGGAATGTGCCTAGGTGTTTTTTATGTTTCGTAAGTATGTATTGAAAAATTTATTATCAGCTATCTGGCTTCCAAAGTACAAGCTTTGCTTAGTTTAAGATGGTGTTGAGTCAGATGGTGTTGTGTGAAATGTCCACCAATATTTATTTATTTCATTTAATTGGGACACATTTGGCAAATATTTTAAAAATATAAGTATGTATTTTTATACAATACCACCAACCACCCTATTTACATTCAAATTATGAATTAATTCAATTCAAAATTCGTATTATGAAGGAAAATATGGTGGTTTTTATCCAACAATAGGTTTTTAACATAAGTCTAAAAGATAGCTGAAACATAACTAATTACATTCAGAGTAATTAATTATATTCTCCAAATAAAAATACTGGCTTTGCAAAGACAGATTATACATACAAATATAAAAACCTTTGCTGTTTATAGGTACTTAGATAAGATATAACAAAACATTATAAAAGTTGACCCAAACAAACGTGCCTCTTCGAGAGTCTAGCAAAGCAATTAGGTTGAATTTATGCAATGATAAAAGTCAGCTGATGAAAGATTTCGTTTTTTCATTTCTGGCTTTTAATCAGTGGCGCTATATTATATTAGTGTTATTAAACATTAATTTCATAATACCAGAGGTAGATGGACCTCCAACCAAACTTCTTCATGTGCCATGTGCATTCAATGTGTAATAATAAAATCCTCGGAACAAGTACCAACAAATCTTTGAGTCATTGACCATCCAGAAATATAGAAATGCATCAACATCTCCCATTGGTCATCTAGAAATGTGTCAGCATATCTAGATGGTCACGCTCATAGCCACACCTTCTGGTTTTACATTCCGATTTCTTGTATCTTATCATAGATTACTTATTCATTGCAAAATAGGCGAGCAGCCTTTTTGCTACTTTATTATCCCAAACAAAGGCTATTTCAGCCCCGTACATCAAAGACAGCTGTCATTATCAAAAACTGGGACAAAGAAGACTTAGTTGTAATGACGAGTTTCAAATACATGTTAACTCACTTGTCCTGTGTGGGGTAGAAAGACTTCCTCTTGGTAAACAACACTTTACGGGTCCCTCCGTTTTCTCACCTCAATCTGCTTCTCCACCACGGTGGGCTTCTTGGGCTTCTCTGCTTTGGGGTTCTTTTTGCCCACAAACTTGTACTTGGCCTGAAATTATTTGAAAGATGTATAACATTTGGAAGTACTTGAGACAACTCACCAGAGATTGTAGTAATTTGCTACATGACAGTGAAGTTATAGGAAACTAGACAACAATCAAGTATTTTTTTTATTTTGTAATTTATTCTGCTGTGAAATATATGGGTTTTCTCTAATGAACCAATCTTGATGTCTTCAATTTGAAAGTGAATCAGTGTTTGTAACCTCCATTATTGACTGCACCATGCATAAGATTATTAGAAAAGTTAGAACAGCGCAAAACCAACCATTGACTAAAAAAAAAAAAATCTATCAGTTTATGTATTAAGCATAACTCTGTGAAGGTTTATCTTGAAAAGTTCTAAAAATTTAGGTATTGGTACTCTATACTAGAACTTCAATTTCATAGCATTTTGTGATGGACACTGATTCACAGGAATTATCTTGCATTGATATTCAAACTTTTAACGTTCAGATGACAAAATAGACATTATATCAATGTAAATATTTACATTGCAGTTGTAAGATATCATAGAGATATCTCTACAACTAATAGAAAAGTAAACAGTTAACAGCCAACTGCCAATGAAAGGAATAGTAAAATAAAGATTCAGCTGTTATAAAGCTAATAACAGTTAGTGTTTCAGATAAGTAATTATTATGCTACAAAAGTGCTGGTTTATAAGTTTCGAGTATTACAGTCAATAAGAAAACAACAGTTGAATTTTAGTTAGTTTACAACATGGATTAACGCATGATTTTGGTAAAAATGTGGACGTGTGTTGAATAAAACTGATACTATGAGATATAATAATCTTCATACATTAAAACCAGCATATATTATTTGTTTCCTTTCGAAATTCCAAACAAAATATTAGTCCAACATCTACTTACTGTTTTGTGGAACATCCTAGTCTTGGAGAAACGGACTACACCATTTCCCAAGTCATAATTTCTGGGTTTGCCAACTTTGGCCTTCTTGACTCCGGCGGCGGGTGCCGCGGCAGGCTTGGCTGCCGCCTTGGGTTGTGGAGGAGCCATCACGATCTGCACAAACAACGTTGCACTATAAAACACATACACCACCTGACGGAGAGGTTAGGTTAGAATTGTTTTGATATGCATCCTCTTCCAACAAGTGATTTTATCCACTCTCCACGACATAGCACTAGTGGCACGATTATTTAATAGCATTTCACAACACAAGAAAGTCTGTATATTTAGTGGAAATACACTTTTCACTGACCGAAACGTCAAACTTTTAACTCAACAAAACAATGTTTCTATTACAGGAATTACTTAAAATATTGCACAAAATCACTTGTTCGAAGAACGTTGAGTGTAATTCATACGTGATATTGAGAAAACTTCGGAAAAATACTGTAATGATATTGGATTTATTTTCAAAAGAATCTCCAGCAACTCACATTCCTACCGGGATCAAGAAAAAGAAATTGATGAAAGATTTTTTGTCTATGCTTTACTTTTAGTGATGCACTGACAGCTACCGAAAACCGGTAATAATAAACCGATAAAATGCAGGAACGTTAATTGTACACTTTTGCGTTACTAGAGATGAGACTCATACTCGTGTGAACTGCATGAACGACAGACGCAAAAAGACCTGTCAAAGACAGTTCCCAATTTCACAATGGGTGGCGCCCATGTTTTATTTTGTTAGAGAATTTCCACAAAAACCAACAGTGGTGTCGCACTTGGCAATTTTTAGAACTCATTTTGACAAGTCAATTTGCATCTGGAAAACGCCTCATTAAGTTCAACCAAGCTCGTACATCGTGTTTTTATAAGCACGAACCATCGAACGGCCGTTATCATCTTACATTTTTATAAGAAAATGTATAATGTATATGCCTGGTGGCCTGAAAGCCTCGCGGTGGCTGGCCTGGTGGCTTAGTTGGTAGTAAGTCTGCCTGCGAAGCCGTGGGTCGTGGGTTCGATCCCCACCCAGTGCAAATGTTTGTGTGATGAATTCAAATATTTGTACTGTGCCTGGCTGTTTTCTATGTATAAAATAAGTATGTATTTAAAAATCTATAAGTATTAATTATATCAGCTATCTGGCATCCATAATACAAGCTTTGCTTAGTTTGGGGTCAGGTGGTTCTGTTTGTGAAATGTCCACCAATATTTATTATTTATTTATTAATATGTTTAGGTCTTTTAGTAAATATTGCCTTTGAGCTAAAATCTTGTGCATTTTATAACATTCTACGAAATAGTTTATTAATCACAAAAGTTTAGTATTTATTTTCGATACATATTCTTAAAATATGATATCGATTTTTTACATGAAATGAAAATGAAAAAATGTTTATTGTGGCAATATCGAGAGACATAAACAAAAACACAATATATGGCATACGTTTCTTACAAGAAGAAAATACAAAAAACAAATACATGTTGTGTTAGTGTGCACTGAACCCCACACTAGGGATTTTTATATGTTTTTTTACACAAATTTATATGTATATCGAGCGCCAGTCTTCCTTCTACTAATAAAAAAATTTGCTTACGGATAGATAAAAATTGGAGAGCAATGTTTGAACTTCTAATCGGGGCCTTGGAGGCTATATTAATCTATGAAGTAAAACCATACATAATTTTAATAATATTTGTTGTTAAAGATTATATGTAATGGCCAAAGGTGTGTTATCGCTTAACGCTATACCTGTGTCAAAGTCAAAGTACTTTATTCATAAATGTACAATTTACACGTCAATTAATAAAAATAAAAACAAAAGAAAGAGCATACAAATTGTATACATTTTCAAAGTTTGAAACTACTACTTTACTGTATTACAATAATTATTGTACAGAAAACTGTCAAGCATTATACGAGTATAATGTCTTTATTGCAATTGTACTAACCTATGTCAAATTTATTTATTTACATTTTTGTGGGAACTTTGCAATCACTCTCTAAAAATTCGCTGTAACTATAAAAGTTTGATCGATAAGCCAGCACTTTAATCTGTTTTGAAGCTGCCGAAACTTGGGGCCGATATAACTATTTTGGGAAGAGTGTTATAAACTTCCGGTCCCATAATGTGAGTTAACTTCTGTGACCTCGTGAGAGTGTGGTATAACATCCAGCTTGTCGGCGTTGCGTATGTTGCGAGAATGTCTCTCTCCTCGCGTGTTGTACGATTCTAGATTATTTTGACATACACAGCCACTTGATAGATCAAGATAGCAGGTAAAGTAAGTATACCAAGCTCCTTGAAATATGGTCTGACGGATGTACATTGCGATACGCCAACAATGGCACGTACGGCACGTTTTTGGGCGCGGAACGCACGCTTCCAGTCGGCAGCGCGCGCGGATAGCTCGGCGCCGTATTGTAACCGTGAATGCACTGTGGCGAAGTAACATGCACGTGACACTTCCGTAGACACCACTCGGGATACTCGTCTTAGCGCAAAGCACGCACTGCTAACTTTAGCACACATCTTGTCGATGTGATGTTCCCACGTCATGCTGCGATCAATCTCGAACCCCAAAAATGCGGTGTTCTGGACCTGCTCAATCCTAACACCATTTAGCGAGACTTTTAGCGGTTTTGTATGGTGTCCCGACAGACAAAAGTGAATATAGTGTGTCTTTTTTGAATTTAGCATAAAACCGTGGGCACTAAACCATAAATTTAAGCCGTTTATTACAATATTTAATTTCTCTTCTAATTCCTCTATTGAAAGAGCTGTGACTACGGCAGCCACGTCATCCGCATACATGAATATGGCTGCACCCTTCACGGCTTCGGGTAGATCGTTTAGTAGGAGAGAAAACATAATATTAGAGACTGACGACCATAGACGAAGGCAACGGGTCTGATTTACTGTCGCCATCGCCAGCATCCACTACTTGAGAGCGGCCTCGTAACATGTCAGTCAATGCCTCGTATGATTTCCCAGCTATGCCATAGTGTTTCAGTTTTAAAGCTAAGGTCTCATGGTCTGCAACATCGAAGGCCTTCGATAAGTCACAGCATAAGACGGCTACTTGCTCTTTACGTTCACGGGCAGCCAACACGCTACGAATCACTTCACGCGTTAGAGAAGTCGTAGACCTCCCTTCGCGGTATGCGTATTGTTGTTCACACAGCGCCTCGGTTTCCGATAGGTAGGCCACTAATCGCGAACTCAAGCCATTTTCGAATACTTTGGCTATTGCTGGTATAATCGATACTGGTCTATATCCATCAATATCATCCCGTTTGCCTTTGCCTTTAAATATCGGGGACACTTTCGATATCTTCAGCGGCGACGGGGACGACCCCTCCCTAAGACACTTATTAAACAGTGTGGCGAGAACCGGAGCTAGAGGCAAACGAAAGAGAGACAAGGTGTTGTGGGATCCAGGCTTCTCCAAATTTTATACAGTAATAAAAGGACTGAAGAGCCATTACAAAATAAAACTATAAAACTATAAGACAATAAGCACTAAGCAATAAACTATATTTTGTAACATATATGACTAATATAGTACATTTATATGAAGTATTTCAAAAAGTTCTCCAATGCAGCGCCGTTCATTCACAAATAAATAACATGTGTGTGCTCAAAACTGCATGGCAGAAGTAAAAACTATATTTTTTTCAATTATATGTAGTGAAAAGTAACAAATGAGGCGTTTTTCAGATGCAAATTGACTTCTTAGAGATAGTTATAAATTTTACCAAATGTGGCACCACTGTTTGTTTTTGTGAAATGTCTCTAATAAAATAAAACATTGGCCCCACCTTGGAATAAGTTGCCGGCCTCCTTGTTCCCTGAGAGATACAATCTAGAACTTTTCAAGGTCAGAGTGAATAGGTGGATTCTAGGTCAACGTGCGTCATCTTCGACCACACCGTAGCTTACCATCAGGCGAGTTGATGGTCAAACGCGGACCTATACGCGATAAAAAAAACCTATGGTGAAATTATAAATTTGTTGGCAGGTCTTTTTGCATCTTGAAAGCATTATAGTATAGTATTAATCAAAATAGTAAGCACAGCAGTAAAGAGCAGCTGACTGTATCTATCTCGGTCGGGTACACTCCAAGGTCAGTTCATCCGAGCCTTCTCCTCAGAGCGTGACGCGCCAAAATTAAGAAGTTTTCATTTTCAAAATCCAAAATAGTTCCTTTCTATGTAAGAATTCGGTTTGACCAAGATTTTTATTATGTTCAAGTCAAACTAAGCATGATAAGTTTTTTTCGTCTAAAAGTGTTTTAATGACTGCATTTCTAATTGCTATGTGAGACCATTGTCTACACCGTCTACACGTTAATGAGGCGTTTTCCAGAGGCAAAAAGACTTGTCAAAGATAGTTCTAAATATTGCCAAGTGTGGTACCACTGTTGGTTTTTGTGACATTTCTCTAACAAAATAAAACAGTGGCGCCACCTACGGTGAAATTGGGGACTGTATTTGACAGGTATTTTTACGTCTTGAAAACGCTCCATTTATTTTCATGAATGCAACCTTCAAATGTCTATTTGACATTTGGCACCATTTGACATCTTGACAAATCAAAAAGAGAAAATGCCAAATAAAATCAGTGTAGAAAAATGGCTTCTCTGAGGAGCCCGTCATCGCCTACCGACGGTTATAAAAGGTTCAGTGATGATTTCGCAAACACCAGCATCAACAATTACGGCTCAAACGTCACAAGTAAACGAGAAGCTATGATTTTTCTATGCACAGTAGCCGCACAAATCTATGTACGCTTTTATTGTAATAACAAACATTTTGTTCTATTAACAGTTGATTGTTTTAATTCTCCAGCTGTTCTTTGCCTTTAACCTGGTTTTGTTGTCTAACTGCAGTTAGACGGCTGCTTTGCCGTTATGTGTTTTAATTTGGCGAAATGACGCAGCCTATGAGTCATAGACCGCTAGCACCCTACATGTATAATATACAAACATGTAAAGTCGGTCAAAGACCGCCGTAAAAATTGCGTAGACGGGCCACAAAGCTTGTACAACTTCAATAAAATGTCTTAAAATCTCCCGCATGTATTTGTCAGCTTGTCTTGCATGTAAAATCATGTTTATAACAACTCATTGTTTATAACTGCACTGTAGAATTAGACAGCTTTTAAGATAAATAATTTTAAGAATTATCTACATATCTACTATCAACTAAAATGTTTCAAAATATCTAAATTTAATAGCATTTTCTAATATACAGAAAAAAATATTTCATGTAAAACAATGCCACTTTTACTGATAAAATTTAATTCAAATTCATTTCTGAAAAGTTTGTACTGAAATAAATGCCTAAGTTTTATGAGTACCCAGAATAATTAACTATCAAATAACTTTACTTACCATGTATTTAAGTTGTGTAACTTATTGTTTTATTTATTTTCAAGAAATGAACAAAAACAGTTTTTTAATTCCTAAATTTGAAAGGAATGAAATCATTCTAAACTAAATATGACTCACATAAATTAAAAGATTAAAAAACATAAACTGAATCTAGTTTTTAGAATCTAGGTGTCTATTCCTATGTCAGAATGGGCTGTTTTCTCTAGTACTTCCCTAGCCAGATAATACTGGTATCTATCTAACTCAGGATTGGATTGAACTTGATTTCTCTAGCGTCGATGTTGTGAACTATGTTACATTGATAAGTGAATTATGTTTATTAGCAATGTCCCATGGTTTTACCCACACAGTTCCTGTAATTTTCCCACAGTAAAAAGTAGGAATAATGTGGAACACAGAATATAGTCTGGAATAGCCAATATTCTGTATTCCAAACTCTGAACTATCACATTTATAAAATCAGCAGGATGCTTAAAAGGTTTCCAGTGCATTATAAATATCATATACACGCAGATGGGTTGCAGCTCGTCTGTTAACTCTATATTGTACACAGGTTTACTTATATTCCAAGTAAATTTGTATGTGTAATTTACGGACATTATTTCCAAAACACAACGAAACTAGTCATTGAGATATAGAACTACAATAAAACGAATGGACATGCCTTACAAACATATTAATATTCAACAAAATACACATAGTCATTCTTCTAATGAATTATATTTAATACAAAGTTTTTTCTTATACTCGTACTTATTCATAAAAAGTTGTAGTTGTTTGTTGTACTTAGTGTAATTTTTGTTTTAAGTTGTGTTGTCTAGTTGTTGTAGTTTTTTGTTTATTTGTTGTTGAAGTTTTGTTGTATGCAGTTGTAAGTTGTTGTGTTTGTTAAAGTTTTTGTTGTTATAAAATAGACTTGTACGTAAATTAAAAAAAAGTTTGCATATGTAATATAAAAAATGTAAGGGACGATCCAATGAACATACATTTACAAACGACACGTCCGTGTACTGCATGGCGGACATGGACAAAGTCATGGTATAGATCTTGATAAACTAATACATAGATAATTTGTATTGTATTTTACATGACTAAGCAAAATTCTGTTGAAATTAATTGAAACACTTCTTGAACGTATGTGTGATTTAAACCAGTAGTAAAAGGGACTGTGAATGTGTTAAACCTCTAAGTCACCCTGCAACTAAGACATTAATTATGTAATAGTTTAATAGGTAGTTATTAGTTATTTAGGCATATTATATAAAGGCTGATATTTATTAGAAAAATTTTGTGTTGAAAAATAATCTGGTTTTATGTAATTTGAAACAATATTATTTAATTAGACAATGTGGGCTTACTGGGCTTACAACAATTTATACCTCTGTCTGGTTAAAAGTTGAGCTAGAGAACTATTTATGACCTTGGCAAACAACTGCTGAGCCTAACATGGCACAAAGTACCTAAGTTGACAAGGAGCTGATAATATTTAAAGTAAATCTAAGTACTTAGGATAGTAATGCTAAAACAAATGTAATACTGGTTTAGCAATGTTTTTTGTACAAACTTATTTCTCCAATTCCAAACCTGTTAAGTGCAAGTTGGACTCTCATTCTCAAGGTTTTGTACAACTATGTATGTATTTAATAATACTAGTATACATGTATTTATACATTTAATTTATATGAGGCTGTTTGAAGTCAGTGATTTTTAAATTAAAGGAGTAGTTTTCAAAACTTTTATTTAATTTTTCCGTGTAGTCAGCTCGATACACTTAGCCAAACGACAATCCAACTTCTTTAAACCTTGAAATTATTTTTCTTTTTATGTTTCAAACTCGGAAACATAGGCGTCAGTTTCAGCAATCACTTCCTCATTGCATGAAAATTGTTTGCCACTGCCATATTTTCAAGTTTGGGAACAGGAAGAAGTCACATGCTGCTAAATCTGGAGCATATGGTGGGTGTGGAAGCATTTCGTAGTGTTCATTTTCACCAGTTTGGCCATCGCCACCGACGACGAGTGTGCCGGTGCATTGTCGTGGTTGCAGAGTACTTTTTTTTCTAAGTGAGGCCGTTTTTAATCACTTAGTCATGAAATTTATAGAGCAAAGCAGCATAATATGCTCCTGTAAACTTTTATCCTTTTACCAAATAGTCAATCAAAATACCACCTTGCGAGTCCCAGAAAACAGTGGCCATGACTATTCCCGCCGACGGAACTGTTTTTGCTTTCTTTGGAGCCTTTTCACCAGGTGGTATCCACTGTTTCGATTATTCTTTTGTCCCAAAATTATAAAATTGTATCCATGTTTCGCCATCAGTTACAAATCGGTAAAAAAACTCGCAAGTGTTAAAAGACCGTTGAGAGTTTGCCACACGATTGCGTTTTTGGTCAACTGTAAGCAAACGCGGCAGATAGTATTTTCATGCCCAAATTTTCCTGTAAAATTTTGAAAACATGTTCGTCAAAGATATTTACCTTTTTTGCTATCTCTATATCTAAGTTACGGCTGGTCTAGTCGGGAGAACGGCGTCTGCCGATCCGGAGACTCCGGGTTCAAACCCCCACACGCTCCACTGTCTTTTCGAAGTCATGTGCGTAATGCCGCTAACTTAAAACGGCGAAGGATAACATTGTGAGGAAACCGACATGTAACTAAAACGTTTCGAAGTCATGTGTCATCCACCAACCCGCACTGGGCCAGCGGGTGGATTAAGGCCCGAGTCCCAGCAATGGGAACATTTAGTGGGCTGTTGTTGTTATCTATAGCACGAATTTTCATTCTTCCAATATGATATCATGGATTTTATTAACCATTTTGTCAGTAAGTAGTGACCTCATCTGGGCGTCTAGGCGTCCTGACTCCTGAGCAATGGGCATTCGACATCCTTTGTCCATATTCGACCACAACGAAACTCAGTAAACCACTTTTGAATCACACCATGAGATGGAACAGAGTCCCCGTAATACTTTCGTAGCATTTCCTTAGTATCCTCAATGTTTTTTTTTTCTCAAAAAAAAAAAAAGCTGTTTTAATTCAGAACACCAAATTTTTTTTGTGAAATCAATTTTTAAAAAGATCAAAGTTTTTTTTAATGCTGTAAAATAGTTTTTTTTTGCCGGATCGGCTTAAAATGTACTAAGTAGGTATTCCCAAAGATAATGCAATATTCCAGAGCCAAAGTAAAATAAATATCAGATCATTACAAATAACAAAATTACTGACTTATCAAACTGCACTCGTATTTATGTACTAAGTTCTGTGCAGATTTAAGTTCAAATTGTGAGCCCAACTTGCACTTGACATTTTTTGTCCTTATTCATTGTTGATATTTAGAGAGCTTAACGATTCTAACAAAGTTATCTGAATAACCATTTTCCCCACAACGCAACATTTTGACAACTATACAAATTTAGAAGCATATTTCATCATCTGGTGCCTGTCATCTGCCTTATTGTATCTGTGATTATTTTTATTGATGATATTTTCGGCCATACCATTTACTAAGCGTAACGTGTTATAAGACCTTATTAGCATAGCATAAGCAGACCTCTAAATGTGCCACTGGTGGGACTCGGGGCCTTCTCTCGCAAGGAAAGTTTTTTTTAACATAAGTTTACACTTGACCGCCATCTCGCCTGATGTTAAGCGACGATGCGGTCTACGATGGAGCGTGTTTACCTAGAAGAAACCGATTCACTCTCGATTTGAAGACACAAAGATTGAAACCAACAGGGAAACCCACTCAGGCAACGTATTCCACAGCCTAGACGTTCTCATCACAAAAGTAGAGTCAAATCTCTTCGTTCGTGTCTTTGGAACATCAACCATGAAACGATAATCCATACCAATAATCAAGTCAATAAGTAATAATAATATAAGTCAATACCATAATCCACCACGCTGGCCAAGTGCGGGTTGGTGTATGACACATGTCATTCTAAGTACGGTTTCCTCACGGTGTTTTCCTTCACCGTTTTTAAGTTAACAGCAATACGTACATGACATCCAAAATACAGGGCTCCGAATCGGCAGTCGCCGTTCCGCCGACTGGACCAGCAGTAACTTAAAAATATGAATATTCTCTACAACTTTGTAAACTGTAGTAAAGTTACAGAATACAGAGGCTAATTTCCATAATACTTTCAATTTGACATTGTAGGTATCATCGGTGATGTCATTATGAGATTCAGTATTGACTGTTTTTCCTTTCTTGGAAATGGAATTATTAATGACATGCGCCTGATCGTTATGCAGTGTTTTGAATATAAAAAAATATAATTACGGTCCAGCATTACCCTGTAGATAGTCCACATATCAGTAATCATGTTTATGATTACGCTGCGATCATCTGCAAGTATAACATAAGTACTGCTATTCCGCAACACCGAGATCTTGGTATTCCAAAAACCCGCACCATTTTTCGGCGTCTTTCGGGATTACGAGCGCGGGATCTTCATATCAGGATATACCTCGCCAAACTAGAACACAGTATTGTTTGGCAGTAGACCAGGACAGGTGGACTCTCCAATGGTGCTAGGTTCGAGAATCTCCATGTATCCTGGACATCAGACAACTTCCTAATTCCTAGAAGGTTTTTGTTGTCTGATAGTTATTCTGGAATGACTCTGAATATTACTCAGCTGATTGTTCTATCTGGCTGAGTAACACAGTAAAAGTTCAATGCCAAGAAGGAGATGGGGCCGGTCGCCAGGGGGTTTGGGTTCCAAGGTGACTGTGATACGGCTAGGGAGTCACGCGGCATAAGCGGTGCCGACACACGAGCTGCGATAATAGGCGATAGGCATCGGGGCAGTAGAGGAGAGAGGTATTACGGTGCGCAATTCTCCATGCCCGCCGCGGCCTTGCGTTTTTTTTCACTTGACCGCCGTCTCGCCTGATGTTAAGCGACGATGCGGTCTACGATTACTATTGCGGGGTCGCTAACGTGTGATAGCGGACGCGGTGGGGCTGCAGGGAAGAAGGAGTGCTAGTATTTTAGTCTCCTTGTCTTCCGTCTTCGTAAATGTTATCCCCTAATCCATTGTGGTGGATTATGGCCTTGGCTCTCGTTGCGAGAGAAAGTCCTAGAGTGCCAGCCGTGGGAGCATTAAGTGGGGTGTGTATGCTTATGCAACATTAATTCATGTTTCGTCAACTGCACCTTACAGGATGCACCTTACTGCAAATTTACAGGAACAAAATAAGCTCCGTTTCAAGCAGAAGCAGTTACTTATGCTTTTGTTATGGAATAGTTTGTCGATATAGGCAATCAAATAACGATGAAGAAGATAGAATACTACCGTTCAGTAGTGTATGGTCCACTTCAATGGTTCAATGCCTATTAGATATGTATTAGATAAATGCATTGGCTGTCTCACATATTCGCCACCTATCTTATCACATGACACGCTTCCTATCAGCCAGGTGTACTCAACAGTTGGATCTAAATTAGTAGAAGTAAAAATAAATATTTGATTTGTAGGTACCATGTGGCTGTGACTAGGAAAGTCTGAATTTATTTTATTGGAAAACATAAACTTCCGCATCAAAGGCACGGTAATATTATCTATCAGTAATTTAACTGAGCTGTTTCTTTGAAATTCATATCTACAGCTGCGAGCACGTAAACAAACGATAAGGCTTATGCGACTTACACGACTCGGCTACCTTATGTCATGCACGTTAAGATCGAGATTACATTGGGAACACGTACCGAGCGCGCCCCGAGATCGAGGCGCGTAGGTACAGCCCGCGTTTCGTCCGTTTGTATGAAGTCGAAATACTGGTAGTTAAAATTACAGTGTCAGAGGCCCCTAAACAATTATAAGATGGGGATAATTGAATTTCAGGTTGATGTATAGTACCTACGAAGCGATTGACTAACACATCAACAATTTCACATTTATTTCATTAATGGGATGATTCACTTCTCAAAGAGTGTCGAAATTATGTAATCAATGTGTACGCCAAGAAGTACTGTGCTCTCTATAATGTACAATTTAGTTATAGGTAAGCCGCGCCGTAAACTTGCGAAAGCCGCGTCGCGATTGCCGCGATTGCTAGCCGCGCCCCGCGATGTAAACTACGGCTTAACAGTTTTTGACAATATGATTTATTTTCGTCAAATTAAACTCACTTAAAAGAATTACGTACTTCATTAAGTGTGCTGCAGTAACTACCAACTTTAGCACGACAAAAAGTAATCTATGTTTTAATTCAGACAATTTTGCTTAACTGCGCTTAATATATATAATATTATTTTTTACCCTGTTATTTTTCTGTCAATATTGCCCTATAAACTGAAATTATTGACAAAAATGTAGTATTTGCCCAGGAGGTCTCCGTAAAGAATCATATTACTTACTTACTACTATTTTACAATATCCTAATACTACTATTAAAAATACAATGCGATTTTGTGTATGTTACTCAATCACGTCGGAACGGCTGAAACGGATCGGGTTGAAATTTACAACACAGATAGTTTGTAGTCAGGAATAGCAGATTTCAATCGCGGGAAAGTTAAAGGAATGGAAACTACACGGTAATGATTTGGACTTTGTGTTGAATAACTGCGTGACACTGCTGTTATGGGTACACGCTGCTCACCATCAAGCTCAAGTCCTGCTCGTACCTTATCTAACGTAAAAAAAATTGGCAGTCATAGGAACGGCCGATAAAAGTGAAAACGTATAACTCAGAATTGATAGCTATGCACTATGGAAACTACGCGGGTGAAACCGGAAGGCGTGGACATGAGCATGGTCATCTAGAAATACTGACACATGTGGCGCGCCAAAATAAGTTTTCATTTCAAAAAGTTTGATAAAATCTACTGTCAAAATTAAACTAGATTAAAAATGTTGGTTATACCTGACCCGTCTAACGACCGCGCAGTCATACGTCGTCTGATTCAACGGTAAAATGTGGCAAAAACCTGACTAAATATTACATTTTCTCAAACAAATCATCTTAGAAATCTGAATAATGTCCAAAATAGTGAGCCTTACTGACAGAGTCTACGATTCCATACGGGAACGATGGTACAAGCTGAAGTCATGTAAGTTGCGAATTCTTTTGTTTGTAACTTATCCCGGATTTGTTATTTATTTACCTAGTTAAATAGCCTAATTATAATTAGGCTACTCTAATGATTATTAGAACAAATGTCGGATAGAATTTAAGTTTTAGGAAGGAAGCATGTTTTCATTGAAGCAATAAAAGCTGTTTTTAACGCCCGACCAAAAAAAAGGGGTTTTATAAGTTTGACGTCGATGTCTGTCTGTGTGTGCGTCTGTCTGTGGTACCGTAGAGCTCAAACGGATGGGCCGATTTCGATGCGGTTTTTTTATTATTTGAAAGTTAATATCCGTGCGGATGTTCTTAGCTATGTTTGGTTAATATCGATTCAAGATGGCCGCCGCCACAAAATGGCGGACAAAATATTTCTTCACAACTTACCTCAATATGGGTATCAAATGAAAGGGCTTGACTAGTAGAATACTATTCACTATAAAAAAACAAATCCAAGATGGCCGCCACCACAAAATGGCGAATTATATTATTTTTTTCACTACTACCTCAATATGGGTATCAAACGAAAGGGCTTGGACTATTAGAATAGATTGCACTATGACACATTTCAAATCCAAGATGGCCGCTTCCACAAAATGGCAAAATACACTTCTTTTTTCACAACTCCCTTAATATGGGAATCAAATGAAAGGGCTTGACTTGTAGAATGTTGTACAGATAACAAATCTGAGGTAGTCGGGGGGTTAGTCAAAATTTTTAATTTTATTCTTGTTATTAATTACTAGAACAATTGGGAACAATCCTACTAATATTATAAATGTCGAAAGTTTGAATGTTTCTTGTTTAATCTAAATACTAGTTTTACCTTTACCTTAAAATTAAAAAAAAAACATGCGATCGAACCATTTTCTAAAACAGGAGGACCACAGATCTGAAGGCATGTTCTCTACGTGATGATTGAACGCTATCACAACCTCTTCGGAGTTGGTCAAAGTGAACCATATCATCAAATCTTTGAATTTGGGGAAAATACAGAAAACACAGGGTGATAGGTCGGGGCTATGCGCAGGATGGACGACGAGTTGTACTATTTCGGAAGCTAAAAATGACTGCAAATGCGTTGTCATGATGAAAGAGTTTGGAGGGAGTTTGCGGGACGATTTCGGATATTTCAGTGTTTCCGATCTTTCTGATACAAACCACTAGAGAAACAGTTGACAGTAAACTAAGCATACGCTGACGATGCACAGGCTGATATTGTGGCTAATCAATAAGCGTCGGACGCCGAGACGGCCTGGCCTCTGATCTACCTATCTATTACGAGTGCTTACGTATTTGTGTATTGTGATCTAGATTCTAACACTACTAATATAATAAATGTCTACGTTTCGTTGTTTGGTCTACTATCATGTCTGAACGGAACGCGTTAAAATAATTTGGAATACAGTTTGATGATAGTCTGGAATAGCACGGAGGCTACCTTTTATCTCGGAAAAGTAATGAGAACATGCACTACGCGTTTAAGAGCGTTAATTAAGTCCTGTGTAATAAATAAATAATATTGGTGGACATTTCACACACAACATCATCAGCCCCAAAACTAAGCAAAGCTTGTACTATGGAACCCAGATAGCTGATAGAATACTTGTATATTTTTAAATACATATTCATAACATTATACATAGAAAATACCCAGGCCCAGTATACATATTTGTATTCATCACACAAATATTTGCACTGAGTGGGGATCGAACCCTCTACCCACGGCTTTGCAGGCAGAATTAAGCCAACAGGCCAGCCCTGTATTGTGCTTTAATGTATTTAATATGACAATAACAAAAATCTTAATTGCTGTTTGCAGGCAAGACAGATGATACAAAACATTTTTAAAGTTGACCCATACAACTGGCCTCTTCTTCTAAAGGCATGCAATATGTCTGGCAAAACGATTTGTGTTAGTCTTAATTTGTCCGGATCGTCTCGTCACCATTAATTAAAAAAAAAAAATACAATGAAAAAATAAGTAAATAAAATAATAGTCTGATTAAAGCCTGCGTCGTATTTTAATTTCTAGCTTTTATTCGGTTGTGTATAAATAATATAAATAATATCATCTGTTTCTTCATGCCCGAGCGACACGAGGTTAGTGTTTCATGCTAGGATAGCAAGGTAATAGCTTCTAGCTTCGTGTAGACAAAATTAGCGTTTCGTGTCAACGCTACGCAACGCAAGTTTTGTCTACACAAAGCTAGAAGTACTATCTTGCTAGTTTACTAAAACTAGCTTCAAAAACTAGCCTCGTGTCGCTCGGGCATCATTTTGTACTTCAACTATGAGATAATAATTATTGGTGGACAATTCACACACAACACCATCTGACTAAGCAAAGCTTGTGTGATGGCAGCCAGATAGCTGATATATAATACTTATATAGTTTTAAATACATACTTATTATACATAGAAACACCCAGACACAGTGCAAACATTTGAATTCATCACACAAATATTTGCACTGGGTGGGGATCGAACCCACGACCCTCGGCTTCGCAGGCAGAGCTACTACCAACTAAGCCACTAGGCCAGTCAAATTATGTAGTTGCAGAAAATCGAGAAATTTTTAGTAATGCGATTGTCAGAAATTACGTAATAGTACCTGGGAGATCGAGCTTCGCTCGGTTTGTCATTGCTTGAAAACACGGACACACTACATTTTCTAAAATTTACACTTCTACATCTCCGAAACCCCTGCATACTAAATTTCATGAAAATCGTCGGAGCCGGTTCGGAGATTCAAATTCTTCAAATACATACATAAATACAAGAATTAAAAAAAAAGCGGCCCGCGTTTCAACCCGTGTAATTCCCGTTCACGTTGTTTTCCGAGATAAAAAGCTTATGTTCTATTCCAGACTAATCTAAAGAAAATCTGTGATCTAAATTTCAACCCGATCCGTTCCGACGTTACGACGTGATTGAGCAACAAACATCTAAACATCCAAACTTATGCGTTTATTAATTATATTAGGAGTACAAATAAGTTTCCGCCGTTTTATTGTAGAAGAATTCACGAAATAATAGGATTATTTACTCGTTTTCGGCAGATGGTCGGTGTTTTTGTGACCACGGCCGTTGTAATAAGAAAATTATTTTTTTATAGTATAGATTAACGAGACGAGCAGAATATTTGCCTGATGGCTACCAACACGCCTGCCCATACCTAACAGCACAGTGTCACGCAGCTATTGGAACATACAGAGTCTAAATCATAATCTAGCACTGCACTGCGCTCACTCAGAGATATAAAATGAGTCATCTCTATTCCCTGTGATTTCTCTGGAAACATTGTCCTTCAAACCGGAACACAGTGATGTTCACTGCTTGGCGATAGAATAACTGTTATATGTGTGGTACTTCCCCAGGGGAATTCTGCAAAAGCTATAGATTCCTTTTCGATCCACATTTAAGACACCAAAATATCAAGGTATTCATAGTAAACTACCTAGTAAAATTTTATCGTGCGTGCCTAAATAGAAAACTGTTGACAAGTAAAAATATATCAGTAAAAACGTGCGTGTCTATTAGATGAAATGGTAGTTGTAGAACGTGTGTCTCACATGCCATTGAAGGTTGTAGATACTGTAGGTTGGTCTTAGCACTAACACGCCATTTTATTACATTCCATTGAAATTTTATTATATTTAACCTATAAATTAATTACGCGACGCAAACAATTTGTACCCCTTTTTAACTGACTTCAAAAAAAGGAGGAGATTCATTTCGGTTGTGTTTTTTATGTATGTTCCATGACAGCGCCGCAAATTGTGACCGATTTTGATGTTTTTTTTATAGATAGTTCAGAGGTGGTCCCATATAAATTTTTTGTTCTTGCAATTTTACCGTGTTTGTTAAAAAACGGTAGAGTTACAACAACACAAACATCGACCTCAATAACGTTTATCTCAGAATATTGTCGAAGAATACCTATTCTCCTTCCTTTAAAGGTAAAACGGAATTGTGAAACGCATTGCAGAGCGCGAAAGTACGGCGCAAGGTTACATCCGATGACTATCCGTGAAAGTGGTTCGTTTCATGATGACCTCAGACCTTAAGGGCATACCCAGAGCAAATGACCTTGAGTATTTCTTACCTCATCGCACACCGCAAGAAAGAGCAAGAGAGAAACAGTAGGATTTTTCGCTGTTTTACGCTCAAATTTTAGAATAAACTCTTTAAAAAATCAGATTTTGGGCTTTTGAAAGAGACGATTTTCTTAGCATTCCATGGATTCACCGTGCGGGTGCCGGGTCCATCGTGTGGTAGAGAGAGAAAAACTCGAGTAGTTCCCGAGACTTGTGACTCGGGCGTAGGTTTAAGGGCCCCTTTCTGACGTACATCAACACTCACCTTCACCACTCGTTTTCTCTCCTGCCCAGCCAAATCTGATATGAGCCTACTAGTGCAGCTTTAGATACACGTTCTAGTATAGAACTTACTGCACTTCTGGATAAGCCAAGGTCTTTCAGTAGGTTATAGAGAGATTTTGCTGGTATACCTCTCGCTCCCACTTCTACAGCGTATAAACTAACTACATAGCCGTTTTTTGTTAATTCGTTTAGGAGGTCGTAATACTTATTTTGTTTCATCGCGTGGTCTTTAGGTATATTAGTTTCCCACGGTACGGTAAGTTCTACAAGGACTATGCGTTTCGTAGCTCTAGAAAAAGGAAAATGTCCGGTCTGGATGACGAAACACCCACATCCTCTGGGATTTCGTAGTGCTTTTCATACGTGTCCATTAAAATAGTCCAATCAGGTGCTGTACCCAGGATTGAGTAAGGCTTGTTCCTGGAGTTTGAAGTTGAGCCTTCTTTACAAAGTTAATTTGTCTGTTGTTTGTCGTCAATCCCTTTTGGGCTCTAGCTACTGAAAGGCTCATGGCTTCACGTATGATTTCAAGTACTCTGTCATGACGCCGTGAGTAATGACCCCATTAAGGAGCACCTTGCATCCCACCAATATGTGCCTTGCTGTACATATCGCCTCTCCACAAGTATAGCAACATTTTTCAGAGGCTTTTCCCCACCTTACCAAGTTACTCTGGTCAGGAGGGTCATTTGGAATGCATTTAGATAAAATTTTAATAAGGCAGGGGACCAGTCATAGATCAAGGTGCGCCATTTTAGAGCTAATGGGATACAGAACTCACCTATGGTTAACCACTCACTTTGCATTTCTAAATTCATAGCGTGCACTTTGTAACCGTCATTTTCGTCTTGTTGTAGAAAGGTTTTACCATGTCTCGGTCTTCCTTTTTTCTCGCACCCAACCCAGCAGTATTTACTTGTGCACCTGCCATAAATTGTTTATGGAATTGAAGTCTAGATTCTAGGTCTGAAGCAGTTTTGTCTTTTGGGAGAGATGTAATTAATTCGTCTTGCGACTTTCCCAAAACATGCGTTTTTGTAACTCTTAGGTGTTTGTAAAGTTCAGACGGTTTCTTTAGTTTCAGCCCAAAACTATTGTGATCCCTAAAAGAGTAGAGGATCAGCCGGATGTGCCAATCCGAACCATGACTTCAATATCTTTATGACATTGGCATCTAGCTTTGCCAGGAGAGTTTTACCGATGTCATATACTAGGAAAGGCCAAGTGAGACGTGATGTGAGGTAGTTGTCATATATCCATGCTTTTTGATATTGCTGATAGGCTGCTGGTCTACCTTATTGAGGTTGTTCATGAAATTTTCAACAACCACCTCTAATGATGGTGTACGTCCTTTGTGATCTATCTTTCTACCAAGAAATTTGAAAGGCACTGCCTCTGCAATTGTGGCAACTCCTTGGCCACTTATGGAGAGTCCCGGATCGTAAGACGTATATTTGGTATTTCTTCTACCCAGACAAAGACAATGACATTTAGATGGTTTTGTCCTCATTCCCTCCGTCCATGTACAGAACTCATCGACTTCGTTCAACAATTCTTGACACTGTTTGGGATTACGTGTAAGTATTGCAAGGTCGTCCGCAAAGGCCAAGATTGACTCAGTGTACTTATTGTTGATTTTAAACCGGTAGCCCCATTTCTTTTCACGGGATATTAATTTGTCTACTAAAATATTTATACCTATATTAAATGCTATTGGTGATAAGCAGCACCCTTGGAATAGTCCTACATTGTATTCAAGTGGTTTTGTGTATTCCTTGTTTACTGCTATGACGAATTTTAAGTGGCAATAATAAGAATTAATTATGTCAATAATTTCAGCAGGAAAGTTATACCATTTTAGGGCAAATATCATAAGTTCATGCTGGACAGAACCAAACGCGTTCTCTAGGTCTATCCAGCAGACTGTGATTTGCCTCTCATGTGTTCTGGCATCTTTCAAACTTTCTGCTAGTAATGTATTGTGTTCCAGGCATCCAGAAATACCAGGCAAGAACCCTTTCTGGTGATTGGGCCTGAAATACCTATTGCTAGTCATAAATGTGGTCATTTTTGTTTGCAAAATACTGAAAAAGATTTTAGAAATTGTATTGGTTAGGGCTATCGGTCTGGTGTCTTTGGGATGAGTTACTTCCTGCTTTTTAGGGATGAGGACAAAAATTGCTCTTCCAAATGCTACTGGGACTTGCTTTCTTGACCAGATCTTAATGAATATATTCAAGATATGTTTACGAACTGATGGATACTTTTTATACACTATGTAAGGAATGCCATCTGGGCCAGGAGCTGATTTAGTCGTTTTCTTTTTAATTTGATAGTTTACTTCCTCTTCACTAGGTGGGAATATTTCTACCAAAATGTTCGTAATGGAATTGTCTATCCGTTGGTGTAATTACGAAATCCAAATAATAGCGGGTTTTTGAGTAGATGCATGATAATTACAATTATTTTTCTTTTTATGGTTTTGTTGTGATGCTATTATTCAAACAATAAGGTCATTAACATAAAAAAAGAAACTACCATTCTGAAGCCAAGAAACTGTAGAAATTTAATGTATTTTTTACCAGTTGATATTTGTTTTGTGTAATGAGTAGATAGCTCTGAAAACTGGACAAAAAACTTGTTTTGCTGGGGGACGCCCCTTAAGCCTTGCTCGGACTATTTTTATAATATTAGTAAGAAAGTAACGGTATATACCGAACGTTTATGAAGTTAGGTTCGCATAGCTCCTAAACAATAATTGTTATCGAAAATTTAAAGTATTTTTACCGACTTCCAAAAGGTGTACGTTTTCAATTCGGGTGTATGATTTTTTTTATGTATGTTACGTGATAGGGCAGCCAATTTATGAATTGATTTTGATGGTTCTTCTTGGGAAATATGAACAAAAAACAGCTAAAATTTACCTCGATAACATAGTGATTGCTTACTTTTGAATATGGCAAAAAGAATGAATTTAATTTGAAATTGAAGTAGGTTTTTTTGAACAAAATAGATTACTTAAATTAGAGTTCTCCGGGATATAACGCCATTAAAAATAATCGGCCGAACGTAACGCGGGTCAATTACGGACAAATCCGGACGGATGACAACCCTGCGCTTGAAACCGCACGGAAACCTATCTTGAATAATAAAAAATACCCGACCAAAGTACGGTCAAGTGTAAACAGATAAGGTATATGTACAAATGAAGGTTTCCCGAATGACCCGGGTGACCTCACTCTTCCCCCTTTCCAAATACAATGGCGATGGCGTCGACGGCGTGGCATTAATTCGCTTCGCCATGTGGATAGCAAACCTATACCTATTATACTTGTGTCCATGTACCGAATGTATACGAGTAAATGTACCTACAGATACAGGCATTATTTAGCTGCGGTTTTCGCCGACGTTGCCGGTTACCGGATTTATAAAAAACGGTTTATAACTTTTTGGTTTGTGGTTTATGCGTGTCTTTCATCGCAAAATATAGGTGTACCAGCGGCTCGTTCCGATTTCGCTTGGATGTCGTCATTTAAAGACCATTATAAAAAAAACTATTCTATCTCTCAAGTTAGTACCAAATCTATGAATTTTATTTTTAATTTAATATAAAACTGAAGAGGTTTTTTTTGGACGCGGTAATCTCTACTATTGGGCCGATTTCAAAAATTCTTTCACCACGGTACATGTACATATCCCTGAGACATAGGCTATTTATTATGCACAGCGGGCGAACCCGGGGCGGACCGCTAGTTACCGGTTATCGGTTGATTTGATGAAAAGTTCACTGGGAACAAAGAACAAACATCAAGACACAATTTTTTGATGTGAAAACTTTTTTGCCGCGCCACAGACAGATTCGTGGGCTGTGAATTGAATTCTAGCATGACGCTCGGGAATGATATGAAATCTTCGGATGAACTCGGGACCATAGCCATTAGGCTATGCGTCAGCATTTCTAGATGGCCATGGCCACACCTTCCGGTTTCACCCGCGTAGTTTCCAAAGTAAGCTATCAAATTCTGAGTTATAAGTTTCATTTCTATCGGCAGTTGCTATGTCTGCCAATTTTTGTATGTATTTAAATGTATGTGTCTTCTATATGGCTTTATATAGGTAGGTGTTTTGTTTTAGTAGTGGTAAGACATGTTTGCTGAGTCCCTGCATGTTTCATTGTTGTCGAGGTAGCACAGTTACGCAGACTCCGACTTGGGAAGTAACCACACAATAGCCAGTTATTCTGCCGCTGAAATAAAATTAAACTGTATTCTGTTTGGTGTTCTGGTTAGAATGGCAATATTTTCAGAGAAATTACACCATCTTATATATTCTCTTGAGTGGCGAGTGCGCTGCAGTGCTAGACAATGGTGGCTTATCTTCAAATTACTGCGTGGAGTTGTACTTTTATAGGCGGGCGTGCTACTTACTATCAAGCGCACGACTTGCTTTTCTCGTCACTCTTTACTATAAAATGTTTCCATTATTACACTGGACTTAAGGCGTAACTTGCACAAAATCGTACAAGCATCGCTCTAAATCAAAAAGATTGGTGAGGCGCTTTATGGAATATGAGCAAAAAACTATAATTTACTTCAATTTATATGGGCGACGTAGGCTTTTTATGATTTTTTTAAATAAAGTGTGACGAGACTATCACGACATTTCGTCGAGTGACTGAATTGAAGTGAATTTACGGTTTTGGTTTTTCGGAGAATATAAATTAACTAAAGACCCGTCTTAGATGTTTAATCAGTATTAAAAGAGCAGGGGTCAAAAAGCGGTCTCTCTTTAAAAAAGGCCGCCGGCTGCGGCCGAAACTCGAGTTAGTCTTGACTGACCATAGCACAGGAGAGCTTAATAATAAATAGCACACGAGAGCGGCCCGGGAATAAATTTAAAATGTGTAACAACCGCATTAGTTTTCGTACTAAATTCCTCCTTAGCTGATTGCGTCCTTTTAGACCTTCAGAGTGTAATCAGTGCGTAAAGAGTATACACTGATACAGTGTATTACACATACACTGTAACGCGTACACTTTGAACATTATTTATTATATTCATGTTCACGTAAAATACGACGTACTTACATACAATTTACTTTCTTTCTCAATTGGTACTCATTAGAGTACGCACGATAAAGATGTTATATCTCTCTGCACTGCGCTCGTCACTCAGAGATCTAAGATGTTATATCTGTAATTTCTCTGGAAACATTGCCCTTCAAACTGTACATAACACGTTTTGATGAAGTGCCCTGTTCCTATCTAAAATATATATTAAAATCTCTCTTTTTAGATTAGTATAAATATGTTCATTAACCCCGTGTAACGAGTAGGTATATAGGTATTTTTTATTTGTAATAAAATAGGTTTGCATTTGACCGCCATTCTTACCAGATGTCTACGATAAAGCGCGCTTATCGATGAGGTGCGGTCAACTTGAAGACGCTTGTATAAAGTAAAGTGAAAGGTTGAATACTGTGTCTACAGTAACGAACTCGTGAAGTCGCCTTGAAGGTGAAGAGCAAGGCCGTAGTGTCAGGGAAGCCCTCGCGGTGGAGTCAAGTTTGGAATCCAGCTAGATTATATTGTTACAGCATGATAAAAAACCGGCCAATTGCGAGTCAGACTCACTCACGATGGGTTCCGCACCACTATCTATGAAAAACGGCAATTTCATTTTAATTTTTTTTATTTAGTTGCAAATTAAAGTGCTAAAGTGTTAAACTAAATATTTTGTGAATATTTCAAGCTATCTGTTGCCGTCATCGATATCGAGCAAAAACGAGCAAAAAAATGTGCTTACCATGTGAGATCCTCCTTAAATATTTATTTTATTCAGTTGTTAGTATTTGTTGTTATAGCGGCATCAGAAATACATCATCTTTGAAATTTCAACTATCTTAACTATTGCGGAGTTCAGGAGATACGGCCTGGTGACAGACGGACCGACAGCGGAGTCTCAGTTATAAATGTTCCCTCTAGGAACCCTAAAAATGAACTCTAAGCTTATTTTTAGGGTTCGGTACCCAGGAGTAATGTAGCTTAATGAATTAATAATGTCAGTAGGTATACAAATAATTGCGTAACGCAAGTAGGTAGGTACTCCATAGCTCTGCTTCCAAGTACCTACGTAGGTCTTACAAGGGTTTCAGCATTGTCTGGTTAACATAGAAACGAACTCACTCCATAATGGTCCAACAATTAAGCCTCACGAAGATTGAGGTTCGAATTTCGCCCGAAACTGTAACACAACCCTTTTAAACTAATAACACATCTCAATTAAGCAATGTAGAGCTACATCGCCCCAAAATAACAAAGTTATCTTGGCAGGGTCGCAGCTAGGACAAGCATTATGGGGCAAAGCCTTCTCTTAAAATAAGTATGAACTGGTCTACATATGATACTCATAGATTAACAATTAAAAATAAGCTAAGCTACATATAGCTTGTATGACTAACAATTCTCTTGATACGATCAACTTTCAAACAAAAATGCACATCACTATAATTTAGCAGTTAGGAAATTATTTGAAACTAGCTGTACCCTGCCAGGCTTCGCTGTGGCACATTGTGATGCAAAAATTAGATAAAAACAATCCTTGATGCGGATTATATAACATTGTAAAATTTCAGCTCGATCAGTGCAGAACTTTTTGAGTTTTTGAAGCGTACACAAACCAACATAACATTTTTATATATAGAGATTGTTATAAAATCATCACAAATTAATAACTATTGACACAGAATAATCCCAAAATGACCTTAAGTGGTTGAAAAGGTTAGAAAACTGAATAATAGTTACCTATGTTGAAGAATCTAGAAATGGCACAGGTTAGTAGGGATCCTGCTCCTTTTCCGGTTGCCTAAAAATATCGATCGGCAGTATAGGTCATCAGAAACGAACTAATCTTTCCCAAAGTCCTTTACAAAAATTCTAGCTACAGCCCTGTGTTTTGAGCACATAACGTTTATCAGAACAGAAGCGAGTAAGTAATGTTTGCAGAACAAACACTGTGGCGCTTTTCACTTCGCAACGAGTCACTCACAAAAAACACATTTTTAATTTACTACAGTGTAGTGTGTAGTGGTGTACCTGGACAGCTCATTATTCAGTTATAACACGTTTTTGTTAGTTGGAAAATGTTTCAGTTGGAAAATTGGTTAGACTCAGTGAGGAGTATGCGAGGGAAGGTTCGAGCAGTTATAAGTTTCATAGGTAGGTCGTGGTTATTTATACTCTTATCTATGAAGAATGTTGAATACTTTTTGTAGGTATTAACATTTTCTTTTCAACTGTGAGAATTACTTATGTATTTCATGGTCTGCACAATAATTCCTTAATTAGTCAATTAAATTCTGAATATTAATTATTCAATAATTTTTCACAAAAACTACGACAAACATGTGTCAAAATTCTTCTAGCACCTTTTTGTTGAGGCCTAGTGCGGACACCGTGGGATTTTATATCAGCTCTATGGACTGCGGGGCTCTTGTTGAGTTTCATGCTTTTTATTTGTAACCGACTTCGAAAAACTAGGAAGTTACTAGACTAGACTATGATGTAGGACTCTTGGCAGAGTCCGCCTGGGAAATACCACAATTTTGCCAGTTATTCTACCGCCAATGTGCAAACATTATTGTGTTCCAGTTTGAAGGGCAATGTTTCCAGAGAAATTAGAGGCCTTAGAGATATAACATCTTAGATCTCTGGGTCACGATCGCAGTGCAGTGCTAGGTAATGATTTGGATTCTTCATGTTCCAGTAGCTGCGTGTCACTGTGCTGTTATGTGGCAAGCATGTTGCTTACTGTTTATAGATAAGAGAGTGAATCAGTAAAGGCAACACCGGCGACCCGCCCTCTGGCGACCGGAAATGTAGGAGATCACTTAGATCCTGATGGCGTCATGTCATAAGCGTAAATGTAACTGCACATGTGCAAGAAATAAAAATATGTTCCATACACGTGGGTTTTACTAAATACACCCGTGACCCGTGAACCAAACGATGGCAGCCGAAACGAAGAACATAAACACTTACCATCAGGCGCATATATCTCGCCATTCGCCCGTGATATCACGATATTAAAATCACAATTTTGGACTACTAAAGCGTAAAGTCACTGTCTTGTATTTTCTATTCGTCGCGCGTAAAGCTTGTATGTTAGCTATAATAAATATTGCGTTTAGGAAACTGGTTTCATAACAAAAGTCATTTGAAATTGAATGGGTTATCCAATGGTAAATATGTACATTTGCTAATAATTTCGTACTTTTAAAATGGACTTGTCCATCCAGCTTTGAACGATCGTAAAGTAAGAAACAAAAAAATATCAAAATTAAAGTTGGTACATGTTTAATTCTATTTATACTGTCATTGTATCAAATAATTTAATATAATTCCAAGATCAGTCGTCATGCCTATTCTATGGTATAACGTCACTCCATTTAATCTCAGGCTACACTAAGCTTGTCGATTCGCAGTGTCTACTTGTGATCACGAATACTTATGAACTTAAGCTATTGCTATTTATCTATATATAGTGTTTACGGGCGGACAGTAAGCCGTTACACGGTTTCTAGTCGCGAATTTTCCTATTCTCAAATACTACAAACAATATGTATGTATCTGATTTACTTACGTAATCACGTAGATAACGAATGTTTATTCATTAATAACAAGGTGAATAATTAATGACTCACTTCCTTTGCGAGATCGAGGGAAATTTTGCTATTTGAGGCCACATGCATTGTGTATGAACTATGTATGTGTTTGTATGATGGCGGGGGTAGGGGGGATAGTGAAACGTTATATGATCGTACGATGGCAGCGTATAGTTATTATTTGTAAGGAGGAGAAATTAGAATTACCTAGATTAATTTTCTGACTGCCAATGAAATTTATTTTAGCAGCTCAATAGCTTATCATTTGTTAATAACATACATAATTTTGTATCGGTTGTCGATAGGAGAGTGCACCATAATTTTCCGTCGATAATAGAAATGAGATAGTCGGAAATAGAAACGTAAGTAGCAGGAAAGCTGACATGACTACTCTCTGAAATATAGCTACTTGCTAGGAAAAGAGAGAAAGAATCCAAGTGACGTCTGACTGTGATCCAAGTCCCGAAACCTAGCGTCTTCAGTCTTCACTAACGTTACGTCAACACTAGCAATTGTATGGACAATTAGGGCTGCATTATCGCCATGCTAAATCTCAAACTTATGATTTAAAGAAATTAAGTATATTTATGTACAAATGTCGCTGGAAACCGCTGGTTGCAGGTTGCGCAGGACCGTTCGTTGTTGGAAATCTAGGGGGGGGGAGGCTTATGTTCAGCAGTGGACGTCTTGCGGCTGATGATGATGAAGTATATGTTTTATAATATTATAAGCCCTAATTCATCGCAATCAGCCCACATTTGTACACTGGTGGACATAGGCCTCTCCAATAATACGAAACTTACCGTACAATAACAATCTCACACGTTAAGTGTTAGATTGCAATCTGACCATGATCACAATGTTATTTTGCTTAATTAACATATCAAAACAAAAAGGATTAACGATAAACTTTAAAACTCATTCGACAATTTGGCGGCCTTATCTCCCAGGCCACCTTAGCTTAAGCTATTCCTTACGAACCGGAACAAAGATACCTACACAGACAAAAAATGGGAGTCATAGGAATGGCCGATAGAAGTGTTAACTTATAACTCAGAATTTTATAGCTTACTTTGGAAACTACGCGGGTGAAACCGGTGACCATTTAGAAACGCTGAACGCCAATAGGACTGCTGACGCATTTCTAGATGGACATTGGGCATGGTCCCTAGTTTACCCGAAGATTTCTTATCATTCCTGAGCGTGAAGCTAGAATTCCACAGCCCACGAAAAATCTGTCTTTTGTGTCGCGCCAAACGAAGTTTTCACTTTAAAAATAATTTTATGTGTATGTAAGTAGGTATCGTAAACACCTTAGCATTTAGGGAAATTGAATTACAAAGATACACTTCAATTTAATTTATAGAAAGCCAAGTTCATTCTTCGAAGGCAAGTCACAGATACTAGTCGCTTCATTATGTACCTGAGTATGAAGTAGTAGTGTGAAGTGTGGACGTATGCGGTGCGGTGATGCGCTAGTGTGATTTCTGTTTTTGTTGGGTTCTGTTGTGTCCTCATGGCGGCCGGCTTAGAAGGTTGGTGGAATATCATTAGCCTAGTTATTGACGAGATTCTGCTACACTACGATTGTTTTCACAATTTTATGAAATTCCAAGTGAAATCCAAACATAAATGAACTTGAAAATAGTGTACCTAGTCTAAAATAGAAAATTATGATGTGGTAAGTTTTTGATAGTTAGGCATGTACTGCAATTTATTGTAATATTTTTGTATTAATGAAAGCTAAACTTAGATGTTTGAATGTTTGTTGCTCAATCACGTTGAGACGTTTGAACGGATCGGATTTAAATTAGATTATAGTTTGGATGAACCCATATGCTACTTTTAACACGGTAAAACTAGTGTTATTAGATGTTGGTAGTTAGACTAGTGTTAGCAGTTGGTTAGGTATGAACTGTAATGCATTATTATCACTACATAGTATAAAACAAAGTCGCTTTCTCTGTCCCTATATCCCTAAGTATGCTTGGATCTTTAAAACTACCAAACAGATTTTGATGCGATTTTTTAAATAGATAGCGTGATTCAAGAGAAAGTTTTATATGTATAATATGTGCATACAACAGTAGAGAAACACTAATAATTTTAAAGGTTTCTAATGTGATGTCATAAATAAACACATTTTTGGCGCTTACTTTGCAAGCGCTGGCTGGATCCTACGAGACGGATCAAAATAATGTACTGGTGTATTGTACCCCTTAAAAAAGTCAACAATAGTATGGTCTATCTCTTAGGGATAGCCCACAATAACCATTTTTATTAAAAAAAAATTAATCATCATTGCACCCTTGCGAAGCCGGGGCAGGTCGCTAGTTATGTCTAATTTATTGTCTTTGTTTTTTGTTTATAAAAATTATATGATTTTACTAGCTGCGGCGGGCGGCGTTGCCTGCCACTTGTCTAAACTATTGAATGTTTATTCACTTCTTTTGCACCCAATGACTGTTTAAAACTTTATGAATGAGTTGAACTTTAAAATTGACATGTATGTCTATTGTTTGAAGGCGTTTTAAGTGGGATGCGTTTAATGAAACTAAAATATAAAATTAAGTAAAAATACATAAGTAAAAATATGTAATGAAGTAAAAATATATAATTAAGTCAAAATATATAATTAAGTACGGGCGCTGTGATTGCCCTCCGACCGACGACTAGTCGAGCGCTGTTTTAAACCGACTCAAAAAAGGAGGTGGTTCTCAATTCGGTTGTATGTTTTGTCTATGTATGTTATACTATAGCTCCATACACACAAAATACGATAGCGACAATCGTGAATCGATGATTTTGATGATTTTTAGTAAACCATAGTTCAGGTAGTCCTATATAAATTTTATCGAAATAGTGTGGCGGTTTTTGAAATATGAACAAAAATCTACTTTCACTTATTTAGACGACATAGTGATAGATTGTTATGCAATTTGATCGAATGTTTGAATTTAATATTAAATTGATATTTTCAATTAGAAAATCTTTTATTTTTCAGAGAAAAAAAATAAACGTTATACAAATAAAAAAAAATGCCTGTCATAGGAACTGCCTGTAGAAGTGCAAACTTATAACTCAGAATTTGATCACTTTGGAAATTACGCGGGTGAAAACGAAGGTCGTGGCCATGGCATGGCCATCTAGAAATATGTCAGCCGATGGGAAATGGACTTATTTCTAGATAGCTAATGGTCATGGTCCTGAGTTTACCCGAAGATTTCTATCGTTCCCGAGCGTGACGCTAGAATTCAATTCACAGCCCACGAAAAATCTGTCTGTGGCGCGGCAAAAGAAGTTTTCACTTCAAAAAATTGGTTGCCTGTAAAGTCGGTATACGGGCGAAAGTTTTACGTGACAACGACTTTGAGTGGTAAAATAATTTTACGGAAGGGACGCGTGCCTTTCACTTTTATGTCTGTCTCTCTCGCTCTTAGGCGGGCTAACCATGCCGAGTGGAAGGGACGCGTGCCTCTCACTCGCTCTCGTTGTGAGCGCATAACGTGAGCGGAGCGTAACGCAGTTTCTTGAAGTGTCACCCGGCAAACCAATTTATAAGACGTTGTCACGTCAAAATAAATAGGAGTAAAGGACATCTGTACCCACAATTTCGCTTTTTCACGCTTTCGCCCATGTGGGCGAACGTGAGCCCCACAACTGATGAAGTTCTGCTGGCTAACCTATGTTCTTCGGTTCGCAGACACACGGACGGGCCCCGAGGCCGGCGGTGACGGCACCCTGGACATGGGCAGCCGGTCGTCGCTGCACGCGGGGCTCGCCATGTCGGAGGACGAGCACTGGGAGATGAACTACCACGAGGCTGCCATCTATCTAGAGGTAACATGATCATGGAGACAGGTTTGGAAGACATTGATATGCCTCCTGCAGGTCTACTACGAAGTCCGATAATCGATATATCGGCCGAAGTTATGGACGTTTTATACCACGAAACACAATCGGTCGGTTGATGACACAAAAACTGTCAAATCAGTGTCGGTCGGGATGGACGAAACGCCAGATCAGATCAACCGATGGATTGTATTTCGTGGTATAAAACGTCCATAACTTCGCCCGATATATCGTTTATCGGACTTCGTAGTAGACCTACAGAACAGCCCAGATTTCGATCGATTCCAATGCTTTCTCGTAGTCCACAGTATTTTTTTAGTATAGAGTGACCAGACGAGCACGTGAGGTGCCAATGCCAATCAACATGCCAGCCACATAACAGCACAGTGACACGCAGCTATTGGAACATGTAGAGTCCAAATCATTACCTAGCACTGCACTGCGCTCCCCACCAAGAGATATAAGATGTTTTATCTCTATGCCCTGTAATTTCACTGGCAACATTACCTGTAAAATTATGATAAACATAGGGCCCGACTGTACCCTTTGGTCTTCTGTATAATCTGCAGGAATGTGTGGATGTGGTATACGGTATTGTACCCGCTGTTCCGGAAGTAACAACTTATATTTAACTTAAAACTTTAGAAAAAACAACACTAACACACACACATAGCTACATATATACTGCTGTTCCGCATGTCGGTGACGCGAACTCACACGACTTCACTCATTCATAAGGGTCCAACATGCACGGGCGCTCGTCCTGCTACCCGGCGCCACTATGACGTCACCGAAACCCAAGATAGCTAATATATTCCCCAACCAAAAAGTGATCAATGTGACTAATAAGCTTCCATTGCAAAAACTTAATAATAAATCCTATGTTATTTGCAATTTGTGATAACTGCGTCTGGACTGGTGCCTGAGTGGATTTAACTTGATGGTTATCTTGGTCTTCAAAACGAGAATGAACCATTGAAATCATTGAAGTGAACCGATTTCATCTAGATAAGGACGCTCCATTATTGTAAACCGCATAGTCGTTCAACATCAGGCGAGATGATGGTCAAGTGTACCTAAACCTATCAAAATTAAAAAAAAAATTGGCGGTCATAGGGACTGCCAATACTAAAACTTATAACCCAGAATTGATAGTTAACTTTGGCAACAAAGCATTGTCGTCTAAATAATTCTTCTAAGATATCCATCAGGGACAGAAATGCGGCTGTAGTGGACTGTAGTGGAGACTCTGGGCCGGGAGGAGGCGGTTTAGGTAAATGATGACGTTGAGTCGATTACTAGCGGAATCCCATCCGGTAGTGGACGACTCCACAGACGAGAACTAGAATTAGGTTTAAAATGTTACCAACTCCTCTCTATTTTCCACTTCTTCTACTAATCCAATAAAAAAAAGAGAATTGAAATGAGAAAGGTCACGGACCCCGGAGTCAGAGGACTGGATCAATTAAATTTAAAAAAAGTCTTCTAAGCATGGCGATCTAGACTAGAGGGCCCTGGTCTCGTGCTCATCCGAAGATTTCTTTCTCTTACGAGCGTGACGATGAAACTCAATTCACAGCACTTGAAAAATCTGTGTGGTGCGCCAAATTAAGTTTTCAATTCAAAAAGGAAATCGCACTCCACAACCAATGTTTTGTTTGAAGTAAAGTGGCACAACTAAGCGGTGTGTTGTTTCCAGGAAGGCCTGAACAACGAGAAGTTCGACTCGCACCCGTCCAGCCCCGAGGAGCTGCCGGCGTACCTGCGCGTGCACAACCCCTGGTACCACGGCCTGGACCTGCTGGCCTCCCTCGTGCTCATCCTGCTCGCCTTCTCCGAGGACCCCGCCGTCCCCACCTTCGAGGTGACTCATACAACCTGAACACATCTAGTACCTGTATCTGTTCGCTACATCGTACTCTGAAACCCTATGTCGGACTCTCCTTCGAGGTATCTCATACCAGCGTGGGTATATCTACCTCTATTCTTCTTCTCAGTCGTATCTTCATTGCTGAAGGTCGCGTCTAGTTTGAGGTATTGATCACCCGTTGCACCATGCTCTTCCAAGTATTTCAGTCCTCGGCGGTCCTAAGAGCTTCGGCTATTGGTAATCCAGTGAGTGTCTTCACCAGATCTGACCAACGGGTAGGTGATCGACCACGTAGTCTTTTCCCATCGACCACCATAAGCTTCTCAAGGCTGTCAGGGTCCCTACGAGCGACATGTCCAAAATATTTGAGGATTCGCTGGAAACAAATAGTGAATAGCTTTCAGTAATGCGTAGCTTCTTAATAATGGACAGGTTGGTTCGGCGTGCAGTCCATAGAATTCGCAACATCCGTCTCCATCACCACATTTCAAAAGCACCGATTTTTGCCCTTTCTCTCTTTCTTATCGTTTCTTGTACCTCTATTACCGTAGACTAAACCTGCTCGCTACACTCGTGTTGCTTTTACTCGTCTAATAGGAGCCCCTTGCCGAACCCACCACCGAGGTGACTCATACCCGCGTGGATACACTTCTAATAACTATAGACTAAACCTGCTAGCTACCTTCGGTGTACCTCTGGCAAAGACCGGTGATAAAAAATAATTTTGCGATAATAATTGAATGGTGTTTCATATGACATGTCAAGGTTATTCTAAAATATTATCAAAATATCTTACTGGGTGTGCCCTGCTTTGTAATACGGAGGATTAGTTTTCACGTTGATTTTTTTGCCAAACACGATTCCACCACCACCACCAGCGCCACCAACTTTAGGAATAAAAAGTAGTCAATGTGATAATCCAGACAATCTATTTACTACGTTACTACTAAAAAAAATGTATCGAAATGCAGTGGAATAAAGTTGAATTTTGTTGTTTTCCAGCTTCCAGTATGGGCACACGGCACGATAGAACTATTAGCACTCGCCGTGATAGGCGTGGAGCTCCACCTCAAACTCAAGTGGATCGGGTGGGGCACCATCCTCAAACACAAGAGGACCATGCTCAAGGTAATTCTTAGTTAGTACTCGTTGAATGTAAGTTTAGGGTAGTGAGGCCCATAGGGTTGCCAGAGAGCGGTAGAGTTCTTGACATTTTTTTAAAAAGGCGTCTTTAAGCCAGCCTGCTTGTATTCTACGCTAGCTTATATCGACTGTTCTAGACAGGAAGTTTGAATGAAATTTCGATAGGATTTCATCTAAAGTTATAGGAATCAGTTTTGTAAATTTTTGACACAAGTAAAACATGATTCTCAGGTATTTGATAAGCAACCTGTCCACATCAACACTGTGTCACTACTGCACTGCGCTCTTCACTCATAAGAGAATGTATCTTTCTGCTCTGTAATTTGTTTTTTGTAAACATTATCGGAACACAGTACTGTTTGTCATTTTACACTATACAAAATGCTATACTAATCGCTTTCAGCGATAAGGCCGCCTGTTGTAGCACTAGCTGTTATTGTTTTTCTTTTTCTGTAAATATGTTTTTCTTTTGGTGTGAACAATAAAGAATATCTATCTATCTATTACGCATGTTTGTAAAGTGAACTCGCAAGATTTCATTTATAACTCGCACGTCCCACTTCGCTGCTCCGCCCCCAGCACGAAACTACGTTGATAAATTAATATGGCGACGGGAACCTATAATATTTTCTCTCCCAAAATGAGCTCAACTGATGAAGCTTCCTAAAAAGTTAATTTTCGTCTCTTAATCCAAGAAATGTGTAAAAAAAAGATGATTGTAATGAAAAAGGTCACGGACCCCGGAGTCTGTGGATTGGCAAAATTAAATTAAAAAATGTTTCCTAAAAAGAGTGAAACCTGTGTATTCCAGGGTATAACCCTGCTGATCATGGTCCTGGAGGCGGTGGTGGTGCTGTGCCGGCAGTCCAGCCACTTCCGCGTGACGCGCGCTGCGGCCCATCTTCCTGGTGGACACGCGCCACTGCGGCGGCGTGCGCCGGTTCATCCGCCAGATCCTGCAGAGCCTGCCCCCCATCATAGACATGCTAGGTAAGAGGCAACATATGTGCCAAAACTTATGATGCCAACATATCAGTGTTAGTCTATACAAGGATATCTAACTACACACTTTACATGACAACAGTATCTACTTCATAGTTTAAAATATTCCGAAATAACAAAAACCGACAAACTTCAAATTAAAAATCAACACACAAAAGACAAAAAATCTGGCTATCTATATCGTGAAAGTGCATTATAGATACGTCAAGAACAAAAGATAAAACGGAAAAGGATTCATTAAATCACCCTGGCAGAAACCTTCGTCCTGATTCTCTTATTCCTATTCACCAAGATTTACGTTAAATGGAACTAACTAACTTGGTGAAATGCTCTACCCAAATCTAATTTGGTATTTCGTTGCACATGTTTCAGGTTTACTGATGTTCTTCGTGGCGACGTACTCCCTGCTGGGTTACTATCTGTTCTCAGAGCACATCGACAATGGACACTTTAAGACGATCAGTGATTCATTTGTCAGTATGTTCGTCCTGCTCACCACTGCCAAGTGAGTAGTTACTAGTTAGTGACCTAAGATATATAGTCTTGATTTTTTTATTTATTTAGTAAGTCTTTCGGACCAGCCTCTGTACGATGCATAATGCCTGCATAATATATCATAACTCCAAGACTATTTTTATTTTAAAATTGTATCGTAATGTTCGTATTTTTTTGAAGAGTGAAATTGAGCGACGGTAATAAGAGGAGGTACCTTGGAACTAAATCTTTCTTCAGAAGGTTTGAAGCCCCAAAAACCTAGATGCAGCTGTCACTTCGACGTGTTGTTACTAAAACGACATCATTTCATTATGGGTGTTCCTAACACTCTTTGCCTCTACTCTGTCATGGACACAGACAGCCATTTCTTTATGCTTTTTACATGTTACATTTGTTTTTATCAATTTGATTTATATCCGCCTGTATTTATATCTGCTATTTGTTTTTCCAGTTTCCCTGACGTGATGATGCCGTCGTATGCCAAATCCAAATGGTACGCAGTGTTCTTCATTCTTTACATCATCACTGTACTGTACGTTCTCATGAATTTGGTAAGTTGTAGCTCATCGTAACGCGACAAAAACCTTTTTCACTATATTTTATCATTTATCTAAATATTATATCAGATACCTGGCTCCCAAAGTACAACAAGCTTTGCTTCATTTGGGGCTAGATAGTTTAATGTGAGAATTGTCCACCAATGTTTTTATTATTGTTTTAAAAGAAATTACAGTGATGTGCGTGGTATTTAGACTGGCGACCGGATCGGCAGTCGCCGTTTTCCCCAATAGGCCACGTGTAACTTTTTGGCATTACTACTTTAGTAGTAGTCGCGAATAACTGGAATGGAAATAAGGTCTAAAGCCGTGCCACTAAGGAAAGCACTGGATTTTCATGACACAAGACTTCACGTAGTGTGAGATCCAGGATTACTTTTGTACTCACCATATTGTTTTTGCTCAAATATTTTTTTAATTATTCATTTTTTTTATTACTTATTTAAGTCAAAAATCAATAGATTCGTTGAATGTTTGTTTTCCAGATGTTAGCCGTAGTGTACGAGACGTTCACGCGCATCGAGCGCGAGAAGTGCCGCGCGCTCTTGCTGCACCGGCGCCACGCCACGCGCCACGCCTTCCGCCTGCTGGTGTCGCGCCGCGCGCCGCACGCCGTCAAGCTGCGCCACTTCGCCGGCCTCATGCGCCACTACGCGCCGCACTACAGTACGTATCCTAGCTGCGCCACTTCGCCGGCCTCATGCGCCACTACGCGCCGCACTACAGTACGTATCCTAGCTGCGCCACTTCGCCGGCCTCATGCGCCACTACGCGCCGCACCACAGTACGTATCCTAGCTGCGCCACTTCGGCGGCCTCATGCGCCACTACGCGCCACTACGCGCCGCACTACAGTACGTATCCTAGCTGCGCCACTTCGCCGGCCTGATGCGCCACTACGCGCCGCACTACAGTACGTATCCTAGCTGCGCCACTTCGCCGGCCTCATGCGCCACTACGCGCCGCACTACAGTACGTATCCTAGCTGCGCCACTTCGCCGGCCTCATGCGCCACTACGCGCCGCACTACAGTACGTATCCTAGCTGCGCCACTTCGGCGGCCTCATGCGCCACTACGCGCCGCACTACAGTACGTATCCTAGCTGCGCCACTTCGCCGGCCTCATGCGCCACTACGCGCCGCACTACAGTACGTATCCTAGCTGCGCCACTTCGCCGGCCTCATGCGCCACTACGCGCCGCACCACAGTACGTATCCCCAGCTGCGCCACTTCGCCGGCCTCATGCGCCACTACGCGCCGCACCACAGTACGTATCCTAGCTGCGCCACTTCGGCGGCCTCATGCGCCACTACGCGCCGCACTACAGTACGTATCCTAGCTGCGCCACTTCGCCGGCCTCATGCGCCGCCACTACGCGCCGCACCACAGTACGTATCCTAGCTGCGCCACTTCGCCGGCCTCATGCGCCACTACGCGCCGCACTACAGTACGTATCCTAGCTGCGCCACTTCGCCGGCCTCATGCGCCACTACGCGCCGCACTACAGTACGTATACTAGCTGCGCCACTTCGCCGGCCTCATGCGCCACTACGCGCCGCACTACAGTACGTATCCTAGCTGCGCCACTTCGCCGGCCTCATGCGCCACTACGCGCCGCACTACAGTACGTTTTAACATTTTTCATGATAATTTTATAATAATTATTAGTGAAACTGCATGTTTATGAGTTTCCAGAACAACTGAATTAATTTAATAGACATAAACCTGCATACATTGCATATATAAACCATAGATATGTTATCATATCTCATCATAACACACAGGTTATCAGTCTTTACAAACCATGAAGTATCTAAGTTATTGTTGTTCTGATATACTATTAATTAATAATAATACTTTATTTTGACCAAAACAACAAGTTTACATAAATGGTGATCCAAAGGCCCTAACTAGTCTGAGACTGTGGATCGGGTGTCAATGGCTTCTCTTTTATAACAAACTTATAAGTCTTTAAACTTTGTCGACTAAATAGCTAACTTGGCTTATGCCACAAATACAATTTAGATAGTTTTACTTAAATTTAAATTAGAAATGATTAAAGTTCTGAAATAATTTAACACACAATCTGTGGAGTAATGCTCTAACAATGTTGATAATTAAATTACAAAACAAACACACTAGACTAAACTCAAATTTATCAATATTACTGTTGCCGTGAATGCACACCAATTAATAACATTAAATTATTAAAATTTGTTACAATCCAACTAAATAACATAATCTCGTTCATACAACAACATTAGTGTCTTTCATTCATTTGGCTTAATACAAGCCATTCAACATCTCTTCAACACCATGATAATCAAAGCCACCGAGCCAAGCTTCTATAACTTTTTTAATTTCATGATTACTGTACTTTTTTGTATCACATTATTTATTTAATTTAGTGTATAATCTGGCCGCAATAGTACTAAATCTTTTCTGCGCAAATCTAGATCGAGTGACAGGAATAGGAAACAGATCAAATCTTTTATTTTCTTTCAGTGTCAGAAATGGTACGGTCTTCTTATGATAGCGACGCAGTGACTCGTAGATGAACATCTTCCTAACACTGAGTACGCCACTTTTCTGGTACACCTCATTAGTAGGATGCCTAAACGGCAAATGTAGGATCACTTTCAATATTGCTCGCTGTGCGCGTTCAGCCGTTATAAGTTTGGTTTTTGCAGCCGAACCCCAGACACAGACACAATATCTAATTACGCATTCACATAATGCCTTATATGTCTGGATAAGAAGTTCTGGATCTGCTACTGTTCTTAGGGTTTTAAAAATATGAATGAGTTTCCTAATTCTCAATTTTAAAGTATTAATTTGGGCATTCCAGTTTAGCTTATTGTCTATTTGTACACCTAGATATTTTATAGATTCGACCCTGGACAGTTCGGGGCAAGTGCAGTGTAACGATTTTGCTCCACGGTTACAAGGATAAGTATGCATTTTCAGGTTTATTTTGGGATCGTGCTTTCCCAAAGACTTCATACTATAGCACATAAATTTGGTTTTACTAGCGTTTAGAGACAAAAAGTTATTTTCTAACCACTTTGTGACCATAGCAAGACAGTCTTCAGCCAGCGCAAAAACCTTTGGCCATGATTTATCATTTACCAGTAATACCGTGTTATCGGCGAACATCATCAAATCAAGTCCTTTTTCGATGTTTTATCATTTCAGATTTCTCATTTACATTAATGATCATTCAGAGATCATTAATGTAAATGAGAAACAGAACAGGCCCTAATGTACTTCCTTGAGGAACACCGTAAGTACATTCTGCACTGTCACTCAAGTATCCATCGACTTTGATTTTCTGTGTCCTTCCTGTTAGGTAATCTGCAAACCAGTCCAGCGCTATGCCTCTAATGCCCGCGTTTTCCAATTTCGTCACAAGAATAGGAATCGATACAGTATCAAATGCTTTTTGCAGGTCTAAAAATATGCCAATACATTTGTTACCGCAATCCAGATAGTCTGTTATTTTATTAGTCAAATCAAGAACTGCATCTTCCGTCGAAAGCCCTTCTCTAAACCCATATTGGTTACCATTTAACAAATTATTGGTCTCAAGATAGTAATTCTTCTTTTTGCTAATTTTTCCAAAATTTTAGAAAGTGTAGAAAGTAGTGAAATTGGTCTATAATTGTTAGGGTTTTTCTTATCTCCTGATTTATAAATAGGACACACCACTGCATTTTTAAATATTGCAGGAAACACACCAGTCTCAAAGCTAAGATTGTTAATGTAGGCAATAGGCACAGCGAGTAGTTTAATATGTTTTTTAACTAGATTTGTGGTGATATTGTCCCAACCAGGAGCACTTTGGGTTTTTAGACCAATAACAATACTCTCAACCTCATAAGGATCAGTTGGAAAAAAGGACATGGAAGATACTGGTGAATTAAAAGTTTTTGCTAGTGATGCAAGTCTTGATTCACTGGTATTCATAATATTTAAGATCTTATCTGCAAGATTTTTGCCAACAGATGTAAAATAAGTATTAACTTCATTGAGAGATTTGTTAGGATCACAATGTATATTGAGAAGATCACGAGATGCAACCCTGACCCGACCAATATCACAGACTTCTTTAATAATTTTCCAGGTTTCCTTTAGATTACCCTTATTTATTTTTATTTTATGTATATAATATGCAGGCTACCCCCAGCAACGATAAACGTGTGCTCCCGCGCAAAAAATTATAAATTACAATTATAAAGAAAAATGGCTCAAAAACCAGCCGAACCCTCGATACGTGACGTCATGAAGGTATTAAGTGCTTTGACAACTAAGGTCGATGCAATAGAAGCATTGATAAACAAGTACGGAGCGATATCTACAGGTCAAACCAAGGGGATGATAAAATCTTTTCAAGAAATAATGGAGGGTAAGTCCCAAACACTTACCCCGCAAATTGCGAGCACCTCCGCCGACACGGATCAATCGCCACCGCCAGCTCCGGTCCAGACGCAGCGCCCTATGCGCCAAGCCCGAGTGAAATCCGCCGCGCGCGCCGCCATTAGCGCTACCGCGGACGCAATAGTGCCGCAAAAAGTAAGTAACACTGGGCGGCAAAAATATGATAACACTACATCAACAAAAAAACAAGTTGAACACCTTGAACAACAGCACGATCAGCAACAAACTACAACGCCCAAGAATAGTCGGAATAATACTGAACCGCCGGCGCCGTCTACGAACAGTGGTAATGCAGGGAGAACTAAATGTGAGGCCAATAAAACAGCGATTACTTCTCCTGATGCGACTGTTACTGATGAAAACATTAACACTAACGGTTGGAAAAAAATTCCAAGAAAATCAACAAAAAAACGCGAAATAATTACCGGAACGGGGAAATCAAACGACGAGCTACAAATAGTGGAGAGATTAAAGTACCTACAAGCGTGGCAGTTCAATCCCGGTACGACGGAAAAAAACTTATTGAATCATCTAAATAAAATCGAAAAATCGCAATTGTACTACGTTGAAAAACGAGATACTAAATCAAAATGGCATGCAGTATTTATAATAGGTGTTCCCGAATCTTTGTATGACCGCATAATCTCGCCGATGTCATGGCCCGCCGGCGTACGTGTTAGTCACTGGAATTTTCGAGCTCAGGCCTCGACCGGCAGCGGCTCGCGGCCAGCGTGAACTACCCGCAAAATAAAAAATGTATAAAAAATAAATGTACACATATTAGTAAACAAACCGTTGTAATATGTCACCAAAATGTAAGAAGTATTAGTACAAAAGGAAAATCGAACGATTAGAAGTGTTATTGGAAAATGAATTGAAATGTAACGTCTTGGCGCTAACAGAACACTGGTTGTCTCAAGATAAGATTAAATATATTGAGATAACTGGTTTCAAGTTGGCCTCAAGTTATTGTAGAAAAACGGCCCATCATGGTGGGTCGTGTATTTATGTACATGAAAAAATAAAATGCGTAGAGAATGTAGATCTAACTACTATGGCTGTAGAACATTTTTAGAGGTTTCTGCGGTCGATTTGATAGAATATGACATTTCTATCATATGTATTTATAGAACGAACTTGATGAGTACAGGCATATTTCTTGAAAAATTGGAACGTCTGCTTGATAGGGCGTGCGAAATTGGAAGGGAGTTTATTATTGTGGGTGATATCAATATAAACACGCTATGTGTAGATGCTAACGTGACTAGACTGCTGGACATTTTGGCGGTTCATGGCATGTGTAACGTTGTGGATTTTCCACGCGCTTGACGGACACAACTGCAACCTGCCTCGATCACGTGTATTTGAGTTTCGAAGCGTCGGTAAATGCGACACCGGTTGCTTCCGGCATTAGCGATCATCTCGCAGTTAAAGTTGACATTCATTGTGAGAAAAGGGTTAGTTCGCAAAATATGCAGTACACGCGAATATTTACACCAATGAATAAAATTAATTTTGTTATTTCATTAGGTAGCGTGGATTGGGAAGTAATTAGGGCTCGGAGCCCTACATCTCATAAAATGGCAACAGCAATTATAAACGTGATAAGTAACAAACTAGACGCGTGTTTCCCACTTCAAAGAAAATGCCAAGCAAGGGCTGAGTCATCGTGGGCAACATCTGATATTAAAGAATATAAATTGTTATTATGTGATATAATTAGAATCGGACAATTATTCCCTAACATTGACGCATTAAATGAAATAATTTATGACATGAATAAATATTATGATAATTTAATTAACCAAACTAAATCGAGATTTTACTCAAAAATGGTGACGAACTCGGCTAATTCATCACAAACGATGTGGACTATAATAAATAAAGAAAGAGGAAAAATAATTCGCTTTCGCACAGATTTTACCGAAGTTTTATGTTCCCCTGATGGAAAGAAATATAATTCAAAACGACTTGCAGTTAACGCGATGAATTCGCGATTTCTATCAGCGGCGGCAGCCTGTAATGCGCCTCGCGCGAACGTTGTTTGCGCTGGCGAGGTGCTGCGATCGGTGCGTTCGTCCGCTGACCGCTCGCTTCGATTACGTCGATTTACCGCCGAGGAAATTTATCACATAATCACGGCGCGTATCCCTCCTAAATCATCAAAAGATATTTACGGGCTTTCTATGAAAATATTAAAGCTAGCGGCTGCTCCTCTCGCCCCAGTACTTGCTCAACTTTACAACACGTGCATCGCTGAAGGCTCGTATCCTACGGCGCTGAAAATAGCAAAAATAGCACCTATATATAAAGGTAAGGGTAAACGTGAAAATATAGACAATTATAGACCAATTTCCATAATTCCGGCTGTAGCAAAGATTTTTGAAAATGGACTAAGTAAACGTCTCATAGACTTCTTAAGTGAAACAAATGCTCTCTCAAACAGGCAGTACGCCTATAGGGAAGGAATATCCACCACATCTCTCACTCGAGAAGTGATACGTAGTGTTATGGAGGCAAAGGACAATAAACGTAAAAACAAGTTGGCATTATATGTTGCGATATGTCAAAAGCATTTGACGTTGCTGACCACGCTGTGTTAAAAGAGAAACTTCGGTTCTATGGAGTTGATGGACCAGCACATAACATCTTTTCAGGCATGATATGCGAGAGAGCGCAAGTAGTCGTGGGAGACGGGGGCTCTGTAAGATCTGACTCACTAATATCGAGTATGGGAGTTGCTCAGGGATCCGCGGTCTCTAACATCCTCTTCTCTATTCTCCTAAATGATCTGCCCGAGGCTACCGCCGGGGCCGAGGTATTTATGTACGCTGATGATGTAGCTGCGGTAGTCACAGCGACTTCGGTTGATGCACTGGAGGAAGGGCTGAGCATAGTCGCCTCAAATCTGGCGCGCTGGTTCAGATTGAACGGCCTAGCCCTTAATCTTACAAAGACCTGCTTTATTCATTTTGCCTGTCCGGAAGAGTTCCCCGACCCGTAACGGTTTCACTTAATGGCGAAAAAGTAGTACAAGTCTTTACCACAACTTTTCTGGGTTTTGAGTTAGACAAAGGACTCAAATGGGAGAGTCACATTAACAAAGTATGCGCTAAGTTGGGAAGCGCATGTTTCGCACTCGGAAGACTGGCCAGAGTGGTTCCTCCGGATGTAGTGAGGTGTTGCTATTTCGCAACGGTTCATTCGGTGCTGCAGTACGGTGCTGAGATCTGGGGTCGGGCGGCGGACTGGCAGCGTGCATTTAGAATGCAGAAACGCGCAGTCCGAGCCATCGCAAAATTTCGCAGGACACCTCTGCGCGCCCGCACTTTGCGCGGTTAGGAATCCTCACGTTCCCTTCACTTGTAATATTTCAAGTGGCAGTCTATGTGAGGATGAATTTGGCTTCGTATGGAGCTACATTTGACGTGACGCTAATGAAAGATTGCCTTGACAGCGTGAATGTAACGCTGAAGAAGTCAGAAAAGCTTACACATGTCATGGGCCCGCTAGTGTACAACATGTTGCCAGATAGTATCACTGGGGCTCTTAGCCTTGCGTCGTTTAAATCTCGCCTAAAGCGATGGCTTATTGAGCAGACATTCTATGATTTTGAAATGCTAAAAGTACAGAAGCCATAGTAGTTTAAAGCTAAAATTAAAAATGGTGCACAATATCCATTTTCTCATTAATAGTCTTTTATTCATCAATATTATTATTTTCTTTGACATTTGCTATGATTTAATTTTAATTAAGTACAATAAGACAATTTTTATATTATTATTATTTTTTTCATCTGTTGACTTGTATCTGTGTTTTGGTATCAATAAAAAACTATGAACTATGAACTATGAACTATAATATTCTTTTTTCAATTTTTTAACTATAGTGTTACAAATATTCCTGTATCTAATATATTTTTCCTTTATCTTTTCATCAGCTGGTGATTGTTTGACTTTTAAATGTAGTTTGTCTCTCTTTCTTATACATTTTACCACTCCCTGCCGTAATCCATGGCTTTAGTGGAATGTTTTTTTTTGCCACTTTTTTACTCAGCGTATTTTCTTTAATGATTTTTAATAATTTGTTAGTGAATAGTTCCGCCGCTTTATTAACATTATCTTTAATTTTGAACAGATCTTCCCAGGTTTCTTGAACTAGTCTTTCTTCAATTGCTTCATAGTTTAATGAAGATATACTACTTTCTACTTTGTTTATCGGAATATTTACATTATTGATGTAAATTAGTACAGGATTATGGTCAGTTATTCGCTGTTCAAATACTAAAGTTTTCCATGACCCTGGACTTTTTATCATAATATGGTCCAAACATGTTTTAAGTCTTGTAAGTCGGTTATTATTAGAAGTGTTGGTATAGGCGGTCTGGGCGTGTGGTGTAGCTGTTCGCTTGGCCGCAGGCGGGCTGGACGTGTGGTGTATCTGTTCGCTTGCCCGCAGGCGGGCTGGACGTATACCTGATGTTCCGGCAGCTGAGCGCGGGCGGCGCGCTGTCGCGCGCGCAGTTCGCGGGCGTGTACGAGGTGTTCGCGCTGCGCTGGGTGCCGCAGCAGGCGCGCGCGCCGTGGTACGCGCGCTCGGCGCTCGAGCCGCTCGGCCGCGCCGCCGCCGCCGCGCTGCGCTGCGCCTACTTCGAGTACCTCGTCTGTGAGTACACTACACACTACCACCCTACACAGCCACTGAAGGAGAGCGGAAAGACTCAAGGCCATTATCCACCACGCTGACCCAGTGCGGATTGGTAAATGACACATTACTGCGATTCTAGGTATAGTTGCCGACAAACAAGTTGACCCAATGTTGAAAAAATTTAATACTAGGTCAAATAAATGTAATAGAAAGAGCCTGGACTCCCACAACACAGGTCACCCTAGTGTGGGGTCCAGTGCACACTAACACATTATACTAAACCTGTACCACCTACTATATTTTGTCGCATATCCTTTGTCATGTGTTTTTATTTTATGATTGTTTTCATTTGGCACAATAAACGATTTCATTTCATTTCAATGCTGCGCATGGCAGAAACGTTTTTAAAGTCTCTTTGGTGGAAGTGCACATGCGCGAACTTTCCCCTTCCACGTCACTTTTGGGTCAACTTGTTTGCCGACCACTATACATGTCGGTTTCCTCGATGTTTTCTTTCACGGTTTTAAGTTACCGGCAATACACACATGACTTCGAAAAGACAGTGGTGCGCGTGGTTTTGAACCCGTGGTTTCCGAATCGGCTGTAATTACGAAAGTTACGGCTAGTCTGGTCGGGAGAACGGACTAGACTAGCCGTAACTTTCGTACACGTTATTTTCTGTGCTGACTGTGCTAGTGTATCCAGTACTAGCGCAGTCTATTAAATCATACAGTCATTCTACGAAGCCGTCTAAACAGGGCTGTTTTTTTTTTAATAAAAAGTGACGAGACGAGTAGGACATGTGCCTGATGGTAAGCAACATGCCTGCCACATAACAGCACAGTGACACGCAGCCATTGGAACATGAAGAGTCCAAATCATTACCTAGCACTGAACTGCGCTCGTCACCCAGATATCTAAGATGTTATATCTCTAAGCCCTGTAATTTCTCTGGAAACATTGCCCTTCACACCGAAATACAGTAATGTTTGCACATTACTGCTTGGCGGTAGAATAACTGGCACTTCCCCAGGCGGACTCTGCCAAGAGTCCTAACACTACAAAATAAAAGTGTTATGGTCAGTCAAGTCCAACTTGAGTTTCGGCCGCATCCGACGGCCTTTTTTAAAGAGATACCCCTTTAAGACCTCTTCTCTTTTGGTTCTGATTAAAAATCTAAGACGGATCTTTAATTAATTTATTTTCTCCGAAAAAAACCAAAAAAATCGACTTAGATTTAAAGTTAAATTCAGACACTCTATGAAATACCTACTCGTCAAGTGTTAACCAAGCCTTGGTCCGCGATAATATCATCGAGCTTTGAAGTTTGATAGCCAGACTATTTGGTCTTGACCTTAATACAACGTGATCATGATGGCTGCAATACTGAACGTGTGTGAAGATCTCGACTCGAGCTACGCTGCGATTTGAACCATCTTCGGTGCGACCAACCGTGCACTTATTACTAGCGACGGCTTCAATACACTATTGTTGTAATTATATTGCGATTAATACTTAAGATTAAACCGTGTCAGACTCCAAATAACTAGCTAGTATATGATTTTACTTATCGATACCTTAATTTGCAAAACAAATAACTCCATAGTAGCAAATTTCACAGGGGCCACACTAAATCACGACTAAAATGTATTGCGGAACTGGTATTTTCATTACTTTAAGTGTTTATTAACCCGCGACCACAAAAAGGGGTGTTATAAGTTTGGCGTCTATGTCTGTCTGTTCGTTTTGCAAATTAAGGTATCGTTATGTTTGTCTTGTTTCTCCCCGACAGACACGCTGATCGTGGCGAACGGCGTGGCGATGGTGGTCCGCGTGTTTGAAGCCGCGGGAGACTTGCAGGCCAGCGCCCGTCTGCTGTGCGCTTCCTGGGACACCTGGCTGTTCCTCTCACGTGAGTACTCCGGCCTGGGCCAAACAATATTTTGGAAGTAATCCTATTAATTATTAATCATATTATAAATGAGAAAGTTTAGATGTTTCGATCTTAACAACGACGAAATGCCTAAACGGTCTGAAAGGAATACAGATTATAGACTGGAATAGTACAAATAGTACAATAGTACAATGACAAAAGTCACGGACCCCGGAGTCTGTGGAGTTGTTAAATTTAAATAATGAAAAAAAAACGTCGCCGCTTTGCTAGCCATTGCATTGAAGATAAGAACAGTACTCCTAGCGGACGTAGGTGCCGTCAAACTTATATCTAAAGGCGGTTTGTGCTTTACTGGTAAATTGTAATTGTTTGTCCACAGTGTTTCTGGTAGAAGCCGCCATCCGCATGATGTCGGCAGGGCTCGGCGCGTACCTCGAGAGCGGGTGGAACGTGTTCGACCTCAGTGTTACACTGCTGGCCCTCATGGGAGCGGTGCTACTCACCATCGCGCCGACGCTGTTCATCGTCGTTATATTCCGGCCGCTGAGGTAATGCCCCATTCCCGTATATGTATGTACTCATCACCAACATATCACCGTAATTCTCATTTCCACTCTTTTCTTAATTGTCCTCGTCATTATCCTGATTTCCATTCTCATAGTCGTCCTCATCCTCACTATCACCCTATTCCTTATTTTCACCTTCATACTCATTTTCATTCTAAGCATCATCTCCAATTTTACTTATACCCGTCTCAATCCTTGTCTCGGCGTCTTTTTTACCCTCGTCTACATATTCAATGTCATTTTCGTTGTCACTCTCATATCATTTTTATCGTCGTCTTCGTTATCTTATTTAACTCTTGCTTGCGTCGTCTTAATTTTACATCTCTATTCCTTTGTACTATTTTTCGTGCCCATCTTCATTTTAAGATTCGTCCCTGTTTTTAACAATGCCCCCCCTCACTCTCTTACTCATTTCTATCCACGTCGTCGTCTACATTGTCATTCTAACCCTCTCTTTCGTGCTTGCTTCGTCTCCATTTTCAACTCAATCCTCGTCCTCATTTGTATCCTCTTTCTGTATTTTAACCTTAACCTTGTCCTCATTTTCACCCTTACTTTCGTCATCCTTCACTTTATTTCAACCTCATGTTCATCCTTTATATTCCCTCTCCTCCTAATTCAGTCTTCGTGTAGATCTCTTCATCTTCATCCACATCATTTTCACTTTCACCGTCCTCATTCCACTGCTCATTCTCATCATCATCAACACGTGGTGTTCCAGGCTGATGCGTCTGTACAAGCTGAAGAAGCGTTACCGCGACGTGTTCGGCACGCTGGTTCTCCTCACGCCGCTGATGTCGTCCGCCGGCTGCGTCATGCTCGTCATGTACTACTTCTTCGCCATCCTCGGGATGGAACTCTTCGCGGGCTACGAGCTACGGAACTGCTGCGTGTGAGTATTATATTATTAGTTTTGTATTATATGTAGTATATTATCAACCTTTGTGAACCTAGTATTTGTATAAATAAACGTTTTTTCATTTTCATTATATTATTTATTAAAGTGAAAACATCGTTTGGCGCACCACACACAGATTTTTCGTGTGCTGAGAAGTGAGCTCAAGCGTCACGCTCGTAAACGAAAGAAATTGTCGGGTGAGGGACTGGAACTGGTTAGAACCATGGTCATCTCGTCTAGATGGCCATGCTCAGAAGACTTATTTAGACGGCATTGCTTAAAGATTTATTCCAGACTAGCAGTGCCCTCCGGTTTCACCTGCGTAGTTTCCAAATTGAACTATCAAATTCTGAGTTAAGCTTTCACTTCTATCGGCAGTTCCTATGACTACCAATTTTTTATATTCTGATGAGACGAACAAGACAATCACCTAATGGTAAGTAGCACGCCTGCCAGTGACAGTACAGTGTCAAGCGTCTGTTGTACATATTTTCAATTAATTTTCGTTTCAACATGGTATCCCCCAGAAACACGACCGTGGAAGACTTCTACAAGTACTCGTACAACGGCTCCACGGCGCTGGGATACTACTACCTGAACAGCTTCGAGAACCTGGTGACGAGCGGCGTCACGCTGTTCGAGCTGACGGTCGTCAACAACTGGTTCATCCTCATGAACGCCTACGCCACCGTCGCCGGCCAGTTCACCAGGGCTTACTTCATGGTCAGTTACTATTACAAGGCTTACTTCATGGTCAGTTATAATTACAGGGCTTACTTTATGGTCACTTATAATTACAGGGCTTACTTCATGGTCAGTTATAATTACAGGGCTTACTTCATGGTCAGTTATAATTACAGGGTTTACTTCATGGTCAGTTATAATTACAGGGTTTACTTCATGGTCAGTTATAATTACAGGGCTTACTTCATGGTCAGTTATAATTACAGGGCTTACTTCATGGTCAGTTATAATTACAGGGCTTACTTCATGGTCAGTTATAATTACAGGGTTTACTTCATGGTCAGTTATAATTACAGGGCTTATTTATTACGTCGATCCATCCTACTCAACACTATGTTTTAATAAACTCTATGCCTTACTCCATACTATGTTCCCTACATCTCAATACTCTACTAACCACTATGTATTACTCACACTATATTATACGAGTACAAAACAATTCATTCTACTCAACAGCATGTTATTGATTGTTCAATCACTAGTTGACACGAAGAAGGAACGGCAGGATGTGTCCGATCTGTCGGCCAACTAGTGCATAAACGAGTTGAGAACGCGATAGACTACAACAAGTATTGTCCTAACAAAAAACCTCTTCGTACAATGCCTACGCTAGACTGATCGCACAACTTGTTGACCGCTCGCGGATCAGTCCATATTTCCAGCACATTTACAACACCCACACACGCAAAGACAACTAACTACCCATTTGACTGACCGTACGACTCCCCCTCCGTAACGTTTTATAAGCAGTACCTGGGGACCTGGTTAATTTAGATACATAATAATATTCACAAAAAATATATATATGAAAAAAGAAAGGCGGCCGGTTGGATTCGAACCCGGACCTACCATATTATGACCGCCCATCTTACCGACTGAGCTAATATGTTGTCGCGTGACGTTGCGAAATTTACCGTAACATTCTAATCTTTATGTACCAGATTTGCATTGTCTAAAAACGCGCATAAAACGGCGTTTTTTTTAAATAAAACCTAGCTAGATCGATTTATCGTCCCCGAAACCCCCTGTGTACATAATTTCATAACAATCGTTCGAGCCGTTTCCGAGATTTAGATTCTATATATATATTTACAAGAATTGCTCGTTTAAAGGTATAAGATAATTGCACATCTAACCTACCGTTGAACCCGTTTATGAATTTCTTTGCATTCTGCTCCGTCCTTACAAATTTGCATAAATGCTCGTTTTGTCATTGGTGGAAAGCAGTGCCACATGAAATGGATATTCGGCTTATCACAGCGCGTATTTTTACCTCGTCCTGCGCCCCCGCTGGCGACTTATGAATTTAAGCAGATTCGTTTTATGCCCGATCAACAGGGTGCCTCATCTATGCACACAGGTATAGTGGCGTAATTAGTTCCCTCTCACCCGTTGAAACGCATTTTAAAAGTTTATTTCTACGAAACAAATGTATTAAGTGTTGTAACGGCGTGTGTTGCAGCTGTTCTACCTGTTCACCATGGTGGTGTTGACCATCGTGGTGGCCAGCGTACTGGAAGCCTTCCGGTTCCGGATACAGTACAAGCGGAGCACCACCAAGCGGGACGGTCAGTGTTACTCCAAACCTTCGTAACATTTTAAACTAGCAGTAATGTGCAAACATTACAGTGTTCCGGTTTCAAGGGCATTGTTTCCAGACAAATTACAGGGGTTAGAGATATAACATCTTAGATCTCTGGGTGATGAGCGCAGTGCAGTGCTAGGTAATGATTTGGACTGTTCATGTTCCAATAGCTGCGTGTCACTGTGATGTTATGTGGCAGGCATGTTGCTTACCATCAGGCACATGTCCTGCTTGTCTCGTCACTCTTTAATTAAAAAAAGTGAAAACTTAATTTGGCGCACGACACAGAAATCGCCATAGATTTAGCTCTAAATCGTTGGAGACCGCGTGCTACCATGGTTACCATGACACATCTCACTATGGTCATCTAGTGTAGATGGCCATGCTTAGATGACTTATTTAGACGACAAGTCCTTGAATATTTATTACACACTAGCGGCGCCCTACGGTTTCACCCGCGTAGTTTCCAAAGTGTGCTATCAAACTCTTCTAGTTTTCACTACTATCGGCAATCTCTACGACTGCCAAATATTTCTATTGTAATATTTTAAGCAAGGAGTTAATTAAAGACGTGAATTCAAGTCATAAAGAGACGTTAATTCATGACTTCCCACATGTATGTAGTGTTTCCTCCCCTGCAGAGGAGAAGCTGCTCCACGAGGAGGTGCACACGTCGTGGGAGGAGGCGCAGCGCCTGGGGGCTGCCGGGGACCTCGCCGACGAGCTGCGGACTGCGCTGCCGCCCGGGGTAACTCGCCACATACACACCACACACCGCCGCATACGCACTACACACACACACCACACGCACTACACACACACTACGCACTACACACATCACATAAACACTACCATCACATACACACTACACATCACAAACACACTACACTACACACCACATACTCACACACTACACATCACATACATCACTACACATCACATACACACTACACATCACATACACACTACACATCACATCACACACACTACACACCTACACACCACACACTACACACTACACATCACACACACACTACACATACACATACACACTACACATCACATACACACACACATCACACACTACACACATACACACACTACACACACACACTACACACTACACACACTACATCACATACACCCTACATCACATACACACTACACACATACACACACACATCACACACACACTACACATCACAAACACACTACACTACACACCACATACTACACACTACACACATACACACCTACACATCACATACACACTACACATCACATACACACTACACATCACAAACACACTACACTCATACATACACACTACACATCACATACACCCTACACACACACACACATACACATACACATACACACATACACATACACACTGCACATCACACACACACATAAACATCACAAACACTACACTACACACACATACTACACACTACATCACATACACCTACACATCACATACACACTACATCACATACACACTACACATCAAATACACACTACGCATCACATACATACTACACTACACATCACATACTACACATACACATCACATATATACTACTACACATCACATACAGACTACATATCACATACACACTGCACACCACATACACACTACACATTACATACACACTACACACACATACACACTACATCACATGCACACTACACATAACATACACCTACACACCACATACACACTGCACATCACATACACACTACACATCATACACACTACACATCACATACACACTGCACATCACATACACACTACACATCACAAACACACACTACACTACACACACATACTACACTACACATCACATACACCCTACACATCACATACACACTACACAACACATACACACTACACATCACATAAACACTGCCATCACATACACACTACACATCACAAACACACTACACTACACACCACATACTACACACTACACATCACATACACCCTACACATCACATACACACTACACATCACATACACACTACACATCAAATACACACTACGCATCACATACATACTACACTACACATCACATACACACTACACATCACATACATACTACACTACACATCACATACAGACTACATATCACATACACACTGCACACCACATACACACTACACATTACACTACACACCACATACACACTACACATCACATGCACACTACACATAACATACACCCTACACACCACATACACACTGCACATCACATACACACTACACATCATATACACACTACACATCACATACACACTGCACACCACATACACACTGCACATCACATACACACTGCACACCACATACACACTACACATCACGTACACACTACACATCACGTACACACGGCACACCATATACACATCACCATCATCATCAGCCGCAAGACGTCCACTGCTGAACATACATAGGCCTCCCCTCTAGATTTCCACAACGAACGGTCCTGCGCAACCTGCAACCAGCGGTTTCCAGCGACCTTTGTGAGGTCATCTGTCCATCTAGTGGGAGGCCGTCCAACACTGCGTCTTCCGGTTCGTGGTCGCCACTCGAGAACCTTTTTTCCCCATCGGTTGCCAGTTCTGCGAGCGATGTGGCCTGCCCATTGCCACTTCAGCTTGCTTACTCTTTGAGCTAAGTCGGCCACTTTCGTTCTTTTGCGGACATCCTTATTACGGATTCTGTCGCGCGACTCCGAGCATAGCTCTCTCCATAGCTCGCTGTGGGACCACATAAACATCCCATACATATTTATTACAAGTAGCGCCCCGCGATTTGACCTCCACAGTTCCCGTTTCCGTTATTTTCTCATGATAAAAAATAGCCAAACAACATCCAACATCATCGTAGGTCTAAATTTGAGTGCCTTTAATTACTGCACCAGCTTCATATTTGGTTTGCACAAGTATGATCATGTTTCAAACCACCGCACTAAGCTCTAGTGGCGGCCCGTTTGCCGTCGCCGGGATGTCTGGGTCAGATCCTCCTATGACGTCAGGTAGCCGTAGACAAATCCGACCGTACGAAAAGTGCGTGCGCGCGTTTTAATTACTGGTTTACTTAGATTCTGGACCCAGCAAGCCTTTTTACTCATCCTCACTGTGAGGGCTGTTCTCTTTTGTTGGGGCTTGACTTGTTCGAAGTGACAACATCTTTCGGTGCGCCACAGACAGAGTAATGGATTATAAGTAAAGTAAGTAAGGTAAACGCAGGACCACTCCCTGGCCATGCTGACGCACATGGCCATGCTCATAACCACGCCCTCCGGTATCACCCATGTAGTTTTTTTTCAAACTTGTATAGGTTTACACTTGTCCGCCATCTCGCCTGATGTTAAGCGACGTAGTTTCCAAAGTAAGCTATCAAATTCTGAGTTTTCACTTGTATCGGCAGTTCCTATGACCGCCAATTTTTTTATCTTATCTGATTGGTTTAGGTGGAAGTGACGTTCATCGGGTCCCGGCCGCGCACGAAGGAGGTTCTGCAGAGGAGGATGTATCACGATGAGATACAGAAGTGGCTCGCCGAGGAGGACGAGAACGAAGGTACCATTGTTGTGGTGAATGGTTTAACCCGCGTCATAGGCATGACGACAGATCCTCAAATTATATTAAACTATTAAAATTAACGTGGTTGTTACACATATTTAATTGGATAACGGGACACTCACGTATATACGGTCGGTCAATCCGACTCGAGTTTCGGCCGCGTCCGGCGGCAGTTTTCAAGGCGAGTGCACACGCGGTCAGTGCCAAACGGGCAGCCACCGCGCGTGTGCACTCGCCTTGAAAAGGCCGCCGGACGAAACTCGAGTCGGATTGACCGACCGTATATACGTGAGTGTCCCGTTATCCAATTAAATATATATTAAACTATTTGATATAATGACAGTATTAAATAGCATAAAATATGTAGATAGATAGATATAGATAGATAACTCTATTGTGACACAAAAACAGAAATATTACAGTAGAACACTTATGAACTATCAACACAAATGACGGCCTTATTGCTTAGAGCAATCTCGTCCAGGTAACCAGCTTAAAGGAAATTCGCCTACAAACATGGTTAGGCGAAGCGAGTTATGTTATGTAGCAATTTTAATTTTGATATCTTTTTGTTTAACTTACTTTATGGTCATTCAAAGTTGGATGGGCAAGTCCATTTTAAAAGTACGACGTAATTAGAAAATGTATTTACTATTGGATAACCGCGGTAACCCATTCAATTTAAAGTGACTTTTGTTATGAAACCAGTTTCCTAAACGCAATATTTAATACAGATAGCATATAAAAACGCGTGACGCATAGAAAATACCCGACAGTGACGTCACGCTTGAGTAGTGTTTTTGTATGAAGTGTTTTAGGGAAACTCCAAAATTGTGATTTTAAAGTCGTGAATATCATTTTTAGCAGTGGTAGGACTCTTGGCAGAGTCCGCCTGGGGAAGTACCACACCTTTGCCAGTTATTCTACCGCCAAACAGTAATGTGTAAACATTACTGTGTTCCGGTTTGAAGGGCAATGTTTCCAGAGTATTTACCGGGCTTAGAGATATATTAACATCTTAGATCTCTGGGTGACGAGCGCAGTGCAGTGCTAAGTAATGATTTGGACTCTTCATGTTCCAATAGCTGCGTGTCACTGTGTTGTTATACATGTTGCTTACCATCAGGTACATGTCCTGCTTGTCTCGTCGCTCTCTCTCTCGTCGTCTCCTGGATATACACGTGCTACGAACGAAGCCGGGGTGAACTGTTAGTGTAATAAAGCCAGTCTTAAAGATGAGCTCGAGCGTTTTATTACTCTCCTAATAAGTTTCCTATGTAGTAAGTCTCCTAATCAGTTTTACGTGACGACCGTGACTTTACAGAAGTGTATGTTTGGACCCCAGGTGTTCCCCCGTCGACGACGCTGGCCTCCAGCGAAGACCCGCTGGCGCCGCCGCTCCTCAGCCCGCCGGAGCGCCCGCGCCCGCCCTGCCAGCTCTAGGGCTGCCCCGCGCGCGCGCGCCCACCTGTGGACATAGAACTCTCGTGTATGCAGCCCTCGATACGCTCCCAAAGTCGGCCACACGCGACACCCCTTACCCCGACCTGTCAACTTTAGCGCGACACGCTACCGCTGACGCGACTGAAGATACAAGTGGTATGATGACTGGATCAAAAATATATAAAGTTGCCATACTTAGTCCGTCAGGTTTATTGACATGGGATACGTATTTTTGTTTGATCAAATGGGGAATGTTAATAGGTATCTAAAATCACTTGAAACTTTGTTACAGTAAAGCTTCTCTATAATACAGATACACTATTTTTTTCAATAATACCAAGTAAATATAATTTTACATGCAATCAAAGTTCGCAAAAATATCTACCGCGTGTGACGTCATTACACAACGCTCCACTCCAGTAGTGGTTTACTTGCGCAGTGATTTGTTTCGTTTCATCGATTCCAGTTGTGAACGAATTGAGCGAGTGTTGTGGTATGACGTTAACGCGGACTGCTCACTTCAAAATGATATATTTTGAAAACTGATTGACGTATTGAAATAATTCTTACGCGTGTATTTATTATGTTGAACGGAGAGTACAGAAAGCTAACATTCAAAATTAGTGAACGTTTCTCATTATTACAAATCGACAAGATATAGATCATCTTCCGGAGTCGAAGATTGTGACGTCACGTCTTCCTAAAAATTGTACTATGAAGTGACGACTCGAAACTTCCAAGCTCTGTATCTTCATATTTTTTTGTGATACAGAAAAAATATTAAATATATTTCCTTTATAATAGCTTTAATCTAACTGGCGGACTAATTAGTTTTTTGTTAGTCATCATACCTATTATTGTGTATGAAGCCCTTAACTCAGCGGTGCCGTGATGTCAAGTTCATTCATTCCCATATGACTGACTGGTGACACTTCTCAGCCTGCTCTGTTTTTTTGTATTGTTATAAAAATACTTCGAAAATACATAACTTTGGATGACTAAGCAAGACCGGGCTGCCATAACGTAACTGGAAACCGGTTTTATATCGTTATAGGTAATATATACAATTCTGAAAGTAATTCTACTCTCGTATAAGAAATAGAGACTGTGAAGTAATCGGAAGTATGAAACTTTAATGAGGTGTTTTCAGGACGCAAATATGCCTGTCTCAAGTTAGTTCTCATTTTCGCTATAGGTGACGCTAATTTATAATCTCGTTAAATTCTCAGTTTCGTTAAAGTTGTTTTCTAGCGCGACATTTGCCGAAGTTGAGAACTCTGACAGATATAATTGCATACCCGTAGAATCCCAAACGGCCAAATGTGGCCAACAATTTTAGTACGGCGTCGAGGCGCCCGCGCAGATAGTCGGGAGATAAGGATGATGTCATCGATGACGTCACGCTTTCAACAAATATAACGTCAACCAAATACAAGAGCCTCAATTCTTGTAACATCTCATGCTTCGAATAATTTACGAAAACTAATCTGGGTCAAATTTTATTTTATAATACTTAATATAATAATATTATGCGTAAAAGTTCCAAAAAGTACTCAAATAATATGAAATACTCTAGCAAAATAGTATGTACCTACTAAAATTTTAAAATCGTACATAATAAAAATTGTACTCAAATATTTTGCCGACACCATCCATGTGTCATTGATAAGTCTTCTTTATTTAATGTCTGGGTTTTAAAAGATAGATAATTAACAACTGTGATAGAAGTGCTTGGTAGCATTAAAATTGTATAGATAAAATAGATTTTATTATCTAGGTTTTTTTATTCAAATTTTATTTAAATATGTTTAATGACGACGGTCACACACTAGTGCATAGTAAGAATTATTAATTATTATTATTACCTGATAATTTATTGACGTTTGGCTGTTTGCTGTACTAAAGGAATATTTAATAATTTAACAATCAAGTACATGAATTTGTATTTTTAAGGCTTTTTAACAGTATTTTTGTAGTGACTATTTTTTTCTTAGTGTCTAGCAAAATTTTCAAATTGTTTTAGCTCCACTATTTTAGTCAACTTTATTATTAGTATTACTATGAAAAAATGTTATTATTGTTTATAAAATATACCTATTTGTCTGCCAATTGTCACTCATGTCATAAAAAATTTTTTAATGGCAACACAACATATACGAGTACATTTTTGACGTGACAACGTCTAATAAATCGATGAACGTCCGCTGCATGAACGAAAAAGTGTCCCGTTATGTCCCGTTACGCTCATTGTACGTTTGCGCCGCGTCTATCAATGTTTAGTAATGACTTTGTCACGTTAAATTATCGTCCGTAAATCAACCTACTTTACAAACAATTATTTTTTTGTAAAGCATAACTGTGTGAACTATAAAACACGATAATTTCCAGTTTTTTTATTTGTTGAGTTTAAATGATAAAAAACCAACACAAAGCATATTTTACGTTCACTATAGAAAGGTTTATAATAGATTGGACTTATTGTTACATTGTGCAGTGTGTAATATTCCACTATGTAAATAGCTATTTAAGTATAGATATTATTCATACCTTAAGTATTATTATTTATGTAACAATATTAAAAACTATGTCCACACTATGTCTCGCGTTAATACTAATAGAATGTTAAATCATGTTACACTCCGCGAGGTATAAGCTGAGCTTTGCATTAGTGTGAGTGATCACCAATCAGGCAGGAGCTTAAAATTTTGTCCGCGAGGTATAGGCTGAGCTTTGCATTAGTGTGAGTGATCACCAATCAGGCAGGAGCGCGGCGAGACAGAATGGCGCCGGGCCTAAGGCCGGTTGTCACACCTACACTATCCATGTACACTCACACAAATGCAAAGCTCAGCTTATGCCTCGCGGAGTGTACTGATGTGAAGAGTTGGTATGGACATTAAAATTAGCCAAAACAATAGTAATAATAACGTACAGACGGTATACATATGCCTTCATAGGTCTAAGATGAATTTAAGTCCGTAAAAAACGCTTTATATTAGAAATTGATATTTATTTGAAATGGAGTGTTTTCGGAATGACAGAGAGTGAGAGATGGGTTAAAATATAAGTTGAATTATTGACAGTGACGTTTACTTATCTATTTTTTACAAAAATATGAAACATCGCCGCTTGTGGCTCAATTAAGAGTTCTTGTTTGTATTCTAAACACGCTTTGTTTTTCTAGTTAAATTTGAAAATGCTATTTATTAAAATTAGATACTTTCAATTTATAATTAGAACTGTATAATATCTAACGGCTTGAATTATTTAAGAGAAGACAGTAAATATAACGAAAACGCTTCTTGTTGAAATTATTTTAATATTGGCTACTAATCTTTTTTTAACGTCTGTTTTCTTTTGAAAATATATTTTTGAATATAGTTTAAGTAATTCATGTTATCTTTATTCGAGACTCATTATTAAAAAAAAATCTAAATCAAGTATCAATAATATATAAATACATACTTCTTGCAACGTAAGCGAAATATAAATTGGTTATTAATTCTAATGATAATAATTCAAGGCTTTATAAATGATCGACCCAAAGAACAATGGCAAAATAATAGTTGACATCGTTGATAGCGTCTAGAAATAACATCTATACAAAAGTAATTTGTTGTTTTTGATAAGATTTTTCACATAAATATAAATGGTAATAGAAGCCACAAAAAATATTACAATTTATTGGGTTTTAAATGATTAAAATAACTTCCTACTCAGTTCAAGTGTGACCACTAACTATAATCATACTATTTTGGAAGTAATTTTAAAACAATAATGACGCCAAAACATTTTTATTTAGAGTTGGTTACTATTAGTAGATAAAATATCAGTAGTTATAAAAAATAAACGATAGATAATGGAAATAAGTTTCACTTAAACTTCTTCCCGCTGTATTACGATTACAATATTAATACCTACCCTAATAACTATTGGTATTCATTTTATTTTAGGTTATGGTAACATCGGAAATACTTTTGTCGCTGTCAAGTGTCAAGTTCGTTGCTCCTGCGCTTTTCGTGTCGGTTTGTTTTCGTATTTGAATATCTCATTATAATTATTTGACTTGGATTGTTTACCGGACTGATATTCCCATCGTTTTATGTGACTTGTGCGTGCTTAAAGGCACAGACCAAGTAGTACACTCTTAAAGGCACCTACATATTAATCTGGCAATCTTATTTGCTGTTAGAATAACAAAACAAGACCTCAGAAAAAGTAGTTTTCTTGTTGTGAGAACATGACGTCTCGACGTACAAGTGTCAAACCAATGTCAAACCTACATAACCTAAAAAAAGTTTATACCTAAATATCTTTTTTTCACGGCCCTCTCAAGACAAAAATCTTTCCATATATTACTCAGGGGCTGACGCTCAACATTTTAAGATATTTTTGATGTATAGACGCTATCATTTCGTCTCAACTATTTTAAAGTATGAAAGTCTGCCATTGTTCTTTGTGTCCCCAATGTGCAACTATCCTAACAGCTGTTAATGTTAAAATCACCTCCTGTAAATAATTCCCTTTTAATATTGAACTTGTATATCACACTGATATTGTAGACGAAGATTTGTATTCGTTTTGTCCCTGTTCATATGCGACGGAGGAATTTTAAAATGTATACTAGTTTTTACTATTATGATTTATTTATATTAGATTAATAATAATAATTAACCATCTCATATATGCGAGTAACGAACGCAGTGCAGTGCTACGCACAATTTTTATTTTATTTTATAGTTCTTTTGGCGCGATAGAGAAAAAATTGTGATAATAAAATTTTACGTCGTCAATAAAAAACGACATCCTGAAGTTAACTAACTTTACTTTAACTGCGCCGACTTAAACTACTCGGCGACCACCTCCAAAATAAAACACACTCAAATATGGGCTTTATGTCATGCATGTTAAGCTAAAGATTACATTGGCAACACGAATTAGCAGATAGCCTTCTGCTAATTTATGCTCCGCTCCGCTCCCAACTGGCTTAAAATCGAAAATCGAATATGGGCTTTATGTTATGCACGTTAAGCTACAGATTACATTGGCAACACGAATTAGCAGACCGTTCGCTGATAGCCTTCTGCTAATTTATGTTGCCAATGTAATCTGTAGCTTAACGTGCATAACATAAAGCCCATATTCGATTTTCGATTTTAAGCCAGTTGGGAGCGGAGAAGTCAAGTAGGCGCGGACATTTATACTTCTTGTGTTGAAGATATTGTCAATTCGATGGTTCGAGTTGAACTCATTAGCAGGAGGAATGAAGAGAAGAAGTATTAACTGCTTTCTTGCGTACATAAATAGACATATAGGTACTTATTTATTTTTTAAACTAAATTAGCCTACGTTTGACCTTGCTTTACCAAGCAGTAATACAGTATATTAGAAAAGCTACACGATTGTCTAGAAAAACTTTTCATGCTTCAATAGCTGCGTGGTACTGCACTGTTACAAACAGGCGTGCTACTTACCATCAACCGCCCATCGTGCTCGTCTCGTCACTCCACCTTACAAAAATAGATAATTCTGGGCATTTTTTTTATTATTGCGTATTGTATATACAACTGACCAAGTCTATACTTCTATGTATTCCACGCTGTTAGTTTTAAGTTTAGTGAAAATGAGTATTAAACTATATTGATGTCGAATTTAGGATAGCCAGGGTGTGTAATGTTGTCTGCTTCTGTATATAAACTAAAAAATATGTGTTCGTTCTAATATAGCTAGAAAAATATCTGGTTCAGTATAATTAGCTCACATGGCGATCAAATCTCCGCTTATTTCGTTAGAATATGGTAATTTGTTACTCGAATTCCTAAAAACTCAGTCTTAATTGATAACAAATAATTTGAATATACCATTTACATGCTGGATAAAATGCCAGTCATTATTATTTCATACCTTTAGATCTTGACAAGAAACAAAAAAATAAATCTGTTATGTAATGGTTTAATTTACGTTTGGGTGAATCAAAAAAACAATTCGGTGGAATTTGTGTTATTTTAAACCTTTGTGTTGACTTTGTAGTATATTAAATTGAAGGATTTAATTTTAATTCAACTAACATAGGTAGGTAATAGCCCAATGGCAAAAACTTCAGATTTACGAATTTCCTTAGGTACGCAATGTAATGGGATCGCAACCCGCCTGTAGAGTTTTGTCCGAGTGCAAATGCATACACTTATCATTTACTACTGACTTAAGAAGGAAAATACAGCGAGAAAACCGACATATTCATATTCCACGTCTTTATTAGCGAATATCAAACATCTTTGTATTTGTATTTGACATGTGGTAAATTATCGCACTCTGTGAGAGTAGGTTCTGTTTCCCAGTTTTGGAAACCAACAGTCAAAGAGTTTACATATACCACGTATAAAGCTAGATTATCCGCACGGTTCCTTTGTGTCAACCGTAAGCAGATGACGTGCATACTTTCTATGGCAACAGAGTGATGTGCCGCGACAAAAGTATGACACTTCCACAAGAGCGACAAGGCAAAGATGCTACCCGTGCTTTCGGTGTAAAGCGTTTGTGCCAACTCTATACGTACGAGTAGTATTTGCAAACTCTTTGCCTACAATGCATTCATATAAAAATAATTTATGATTCTATGTTTTTCATTAATCTTAAAAAAGGTTTGTTTTTCTGAAATTACAAAAACAAGAACAAGAAATACAAATGTAATCATTTTGTTTATGGGGAGGTAAAAACCACCTTTTATCCATTTAATTTGGTATTGTATTAAGGAGATAATAATTTTTATAATTATTTATAATTGAGGTTATATATAGGTTGTTTATATATGAATAATTTAGCCAGTCGAATAATGATGTTACTGTGAGAATCGGTTTGACTGAATTATGTTTGATGTTAATATACATAAAAGTATTATTGACCAGCAGCAGCCCCTGGCTTCACCCGCCTAGTTCCCGTTCGCTTATTTTACCGCGATGAAAAGTCCGTCTTATTCCGGACTACAATCTATCTACTACCTATCTGTACCAAATTTCAACACGGTCTGTCGAGCCGTTCCGATGTAATTGAGCAAATAAAACGTCCAAACCTACGGATTTATAATGTTAGTAGGATACCTACTGGCTTATAAATTCTATGAAGCGTTTCTTCTGTCGGAGTTTTGTGCAGGGTTCGGAAGAATTCTATATACTTAATAGAATAGAAGAAGAATTACCGTTTCGACTCGTTTATTAGGCGGTTGAAAGGTTAACAGCCTTTAATAGCAATTCAAATCCAAAATAAATAAATAAAATAAAATTTATTTATTTATTTGCGAAAATGGGTAATTACAATAAGATCTTAAATGTTTACATTGAGAACTCCATAATCAACCTTACGGCATGCAAATATAATGCGAAATATAATCCAAGCGAAAGTATGTCGTCAAAAATAGATCATAGGGACCGGACGGTGTCTAGTTTGCTTTTACAAAATTTACTAACTCTATCGCGGAAATAGTATTGTTTTTTGTACCTATTGTTCATTATTGCTTGGAATCGACGAGATAGTAGGTAAATCTAATACCGTTTTAGTTACGCACTAAACCTCCTGCCCTTGTACCGCTTAACTAAATCAATCGGTTTTGGTATTGCTGTCTCTATAATTTCAAGCGGAAAGAAATGAGAGAGCATTATCGAAGCTCAAGCGCTAAACCTCCTGGTACAAAAGTTGGCCAATTGTCGCGGGAACGATGAACCGTCTCCTTGGCACCGGAATCAGTTCTCAGTAGGTTATTTAGGGCTTAGTAATACTTTTTAATTGTCGACATGTTTTAAATTTTAAATATTTACTGTGACTATCAAATGCATAAATTGATTTAATTTATTCGTTTTTGTAGCTTTTTAATCATTTGCCTTTTTATAAACACCTTTGGGCTTCCAAAGATCTAGAATAACTTAAAAAGAACAATTGTTGTAAATAACAGAACATAGTAAAAAAAATTGACTTCTAGGATACTACGCAAAAAGAGTATGCAGAATACTAATGGCTGTAACGGTGAAGGAAAATATAGTGAGAAGCCGACATGTTCCAAGACTCTTTCGAGGGCATGCGTCATCCGCTCACCCGCACTGCCGGCGTGGTGGAGTATGGCCTTAATTTTCTCCTTGCGAGAGTATAAGAGTCCCAGCTGTGGGCACATTTAGTAGGCTGCTTATGTCCATGCCTGATTTCCATAGCAAACTGCCGCTTATACACCCGCCGTAGAATGGTCAACCATTTTCACAGACGTTATACTAAAGATAACTATACACATACATTCTAAGCTCGATGTGATGATAATATAATTTAACAGTATTAGTTGGGTTGCTAGCGTATGCTTTAACACGTTGTTGTCATGCAAACCTAGACGTAAAATGTTAATTTATTAATAAATGCACTTTTAGATACAAACTATATTTTGTTTTACTTATTACCGTTCCTTACATATAGAAGGCACGTCTCGAGGGTCTACCGCCTAATTTATACTGGCTAAGATTAGATATTTGTCTTTTTTTTTGTTTGAAATTATAGAGACGGCAATGGCAAAGTCAAAGCCCAGTTAGGTAGGCGGTAGAGGCCCGGACTCTTGTCTAGATTTCTCTACAGATGGCGAAGTCTAACCTACTACCCGCATATTATTCCTGTACCTACTTATATATATAAATAAATAAAATAAATATTGGTGGACAATTCACATACAACACCATCTGACCCCAAACTAAGCAAAGCTTGTAATATGGCGGCCAGATAGCTGATAAATCGTCTCCAGACAACTATAGGCCTATCGCTCTACTCAGCATTATTTCAAAAATCCTTGAGAAGATTGTTAACACACGACTCACAAAATTTTTAGATCAACAAAACATTATTTCTGATAGGCAATTTGGTTTCAGACAAGGTAAATCAACGGAGGATGCAGCTTCTCTTTTGGTGAACTTGGTATCCTCTTACGTGGATGGAGGAGCGAGGTGTATTGCAGTGTTTTTAGACGTGGCTAAGGCTTTCGACTCTTTATCGCCTGGTTTGCTTCTGAAAAAGCTGGAGGCATCCGGTGTCAGAGGCGTCGCTCAGGATTGTTCCATAGTTATTTAACTGGTCGTTCGCAATTCGTCAAAGTCGGTAACCACTCCAGTGATCAACTTCCAGTTAACTATGGAATTCCACAAGGAAGCCTGCTAGGTCCGACCTTGTTCTTGCTCTACATAAATGATATAGTAAACAGTGAGCTTCCCAATGCCGATATCATTACCTACGCCGACGATACTGCTATTGTCTTCCATAGCAAGTCATGGAGTCAGGTTTTCGTCTTGCCGAGTGGTCTGGCTGTCCTTGCTGATACTCTAGATAATAATTTACTCACTCTAAATGCGAGAGTAAGTCTAAATACATCGCTTTTAGCAAAACCTCGGTTTCTCGTCCACCCTCTCAAATACGTTTGAAAATCCATTGTTGCTCTACAGTTTCCCAATCTCAATCTTTGCCTTGCTCTTGTAGCATCATTGAAGGAGTCCAGAGTATGAGATACCTAGGAGTAATAATTGACGAGAATCTTTCGTTTAAACACCACATAAACAACATATCATCACGGGTGCGTAAATTAATTCATATAATGAAAAACCTGAGAGATTGTGCACCTATATCTCTCCTTAAGGACATTTACATCGCGCTATGTCAGTCTGTCATTCAATACTGCATTTCGATTTGGGGATGCGCTGGAAAGACGTATTTTATAACGGTCGAGAGAGCACAACGAGCTCTAATTAAAGTATTGCTAAGGAAGCCTTTTCGTTTTTCCACCGACTTAATCTACTCCGAATTCAACGTGCTAAGAGTTCGACAGTTGTTTGTTTTCAACGCTGTCATGAGGACTCACTCTTGCTTGAGATCTCGCGAAGACTACTTAACGTTATTGGCTAAGCGCTCTACCAGGGCTTACTTGTTGCCACTGCCTCACGCCAAGTCATCCTTGCTAGGCGTGCGCCGTCGTACTCGCTTGTCTGCACCTACAACAACGTGTCAAGGCGGGTGCGAGACTGCGAACACTTGCAGAATTCGAACTAAAAAGAAACTAAAAGCCTGGTTACAGGGTCTTACGTATGATGACACTGAGGAACTCATAGGTTGCTTATATAGTGAATAGTTCATATATAGTGGATAGCTTAATAGTTTGTCAGACACGGTTAGATAATCATTCATGTCTCAGTACTTGTAGTTTTGTTTTATTCAAGAAAGTAAAAAAAAAAAAAAAAAATGTTTTCTATTTAGACGTTTGTTTCACATTATAATAACTGCCTAAAAGGGTTCTTTTTAATCATAAATAATTTATAGTCTAACTGTAACGAATTTATTGTTCGAAATTTCGCACTCGAGCTCCAAGATACAAGTCTTGCACTTAGTTTGGAGCTCACTGCTAATCAACAAATGTATATTGTTTAGTAAATTCTGATTTTAATTCTGTTAAAGTGTGTAACCATGTTTCTGGAAATAAATTATTCTTATTCATATTCTTATTCTTATTCAAATATAATACTTATATAGTTGTAAATACATACTTATTATACATACATAGAAGACACATACATAGAAACACCCAGATAGGGTCAATATTTGAATTCATCACACAAATATTTACACTAGGTGGGTATCGAACCCACGACCCTCGGCTTCGCAGGCAGAGACCCACTAAGCCACGAGGCCAGTCTAAGTATCGGCCCATCCGTTTGAGCTCTACGGTGCCACAGACAGACAGACATCGACGTCAAAATTATAACACCCTTTTTTTGGTCGGGGGTTAAAAAAGGGGTGATAAGATAAGATAAGATAGTAGAATTAGTAACAAATTTCATTAGAAACTAATTGCTGAACATAGTATTAATATATCTCGTCATTTGCAAAAAAATATAATGTCATTGAAAATATAAAATAATGTACATCACTAAATTAATAAAATGCTGTATAGGGGCATTATTGTTACTATCTATTATAATTTAATACTGTTACTATCTAAATTTAATTATTCTATTAAAATAATATCTATATATTATTGTGGTAATATAAGTACCTAGGCACGTACAGTCTTACATAGCCAATTGCTCGTAAGCGTCATACTCGTAGAAACATCAATACTACTCGTAGTTAAAATTTAAATATTCACCTATGCTGTACAAAGTCCTCTGGATTAAAAGCTGTTTGATCTTTCCTTTAAATATTAATTTGCTCGAGATGGTTTTAATACTTTCCGGCAAATGATTGTATAAAACTCTACCAAAGTGAATGGGCAGCCTCTTTGCAAATGCAAGTCTGTATGGTATCGGCTGCAACATCATCCGCGTACGTCCTGATCGCCGATCTTTTGCTTCAGTCAATGAATATTTTTCTATATTGTCCCTGGTGTACTTGAGAGCTTCAAATATATAGAGTGCAACCGAAGTCATAATTTTTTGCTCTCTATAATGTTCTCGGCAACTCTCCTTAAACTTTGCATTGACTAGGACGCGTATGGCACGCTTCTGCATTTTCAAAATACGTTGGGAGTCACCGGAACAACCCCAGAAAACTATACCATAAGCCATAATCGAATGAACATAAGCATAATATGTCTCTTTCAAACTCTCCGGAGACGTGATTTTCTTCAGCTGTTTTAATGCGTATGTGGCCTTGGCCATTTTCTTACAAGTTTCCTCTATATGATTCTTCCAGCTTAATGCAGGGTCTAGTACAAAACCTAACAATTTTACTGCGTTCGTGCTCATGATCTCAGTTTCATTTAATAACTTCACAGGTAAGATCCTTTGGTAATGGGCTTTAAGATTAAAGAACATAATGTTTGTTTTATCCGCATTTAAATGTAACCCATTAATTCCAAACCAATAATTGAGTTTTGAGAGAGTTGCTCTGATTTTTGTAATTAACTCTTCAATAGAGCTAGCCTTTAAAATTATCGTGGTGTCGTCTGCATATTGAATAATTCTTCCGTCTATTTCCAGCATGGATATATCATTGACGAAAAATAAAAAGGATATTTCCGAGCGCCGATCCTTGAGGAACGCCTGTGTTGATACAATGAGGGTTGGATTTTGTCGTTTATTATCGATTTTATCTCTACCGTTTGTTCCCTGTTCAATAAGAAAGATTTTATTAAGGCCAAGCTCTCCTAAAACCGTAGATTGTGAGCTTTCCTAACAAAAGCTCGTGATTTATAGAGTCAAACGCTTTAGATAAATCTAAGCAAATTGTGGCTACTTTTAATTTACTCTCCAGACCCCTACAACATTTTCGACGAGAGCATGAACTGCAGAAATTGTAGAGCGGCCAATCCTATATGCATGTTGTGTGTCGGCGATCACCGTATGCCGACTAAAATAGGCCATTATATTCTGTGCCATTAGGGATTCAATGAGTTTTGAGATAGTCGGTACAATTGTAATAGGTCTGTAGTTATTGACGGATGACTTTTCACCTTTGCCTTTATACAACGGTGTCAATCTTGATTTTTTTAGAAAGTCAGGATAATTGCTAGACTGGAGAATATTATTTATTAAGTATGTGAAATGATCTTTGAGATTAAATAAAACGCTGAATAAGAAATTGCCAGACACATCGTAGATATCTTTTGTATCAGACTTTTTTATTTTTATTTTGCTAAATTTAGAACTTGCGTAGAAGTAACAGTGTCAAATTGAAAATTGTATTGGTCTTGAACTCTCTTTTCAGAAATAACACTGCTGCTTCCACATCGGGAGGATTTTAATGCTCAAATTGTTTGATGTTAAAACAAGGTATCTATTAATATGTTCAGCAATTTCGTCTTCGGGTACCGTTACGTTACTCGCACTATCTACAAGGGACCAATCCCATTTCTTTACGTTTTATTCGTTTCTTTTTTAATGACGTTCCATACTTCCTTCTTAGGGTTTTAGCATTTGAGATTATATCACCAATGTATTTCTTTTTATTTTCTTTGATATGTTCGTCTCTATATTTTGTTTTGGTGTTATAAGTTTGACGTCGATGTCTGTCTGGCACCGTAGAGCTCAAACGGATGGGCCTATTTCGATGCGGTTTTTTTTATTTGAAAGTTAATATCCGTGCGGATGTTCTTAGCTATGTTTGGTTAATATCGATTCAAGATGGCCGCCTCCACAAAATGGCGGACAAAATATTTCTTTACAACCTACCTCAATATGGGTATCAAATGAAAGGGCTTGACTAGTGAAATACTATACACTATAAAAAAATCTAATCCAAGATGGCCACCAACACAAAATGGCGAATTATATTTTTTTTTCACAACTCCCTTAATATGGTAATCAAATGAAAGGGCTTGACTAGTAGAATGTTGTACAGATAAAAATTTAAAGTAGTCGGGGGTTAATCAAAATTGTTAATTTTGTTCTTGTTGGATGACGTAGCCATCGCACGCCGTACTAACCGACTAATAGCATCCAACATCCAATGTACAGGTAAATTTGCAACTACATATTTGCAAAACGTAGGTTATAAATGCAAGAATGTTAGCAAGAATGATTTGAGTTCACATTAACAAACATAAATGAAGTCCACGTGACACGCCCCGCTGTCGGACCGTCTCGGGAGCGTGGCGTCAGGGGCGGGGTGAGGAAGCCCCGATTGGCGGGGAGAGGAAGAGTATCCATTTTCAGTGTTTCCACTTTAATAATTTCCTTTCCCCTCGGGAACTGATATCTGTATGGACTAATTATTTTGAATTATTAACGAAAATTTTCCTCAATATGACGAAGTTTTTGTATTTGTTTGATTTTAGGCATGATTTCCCCTTTACATCTCTTTCCCCTTTTTGTTCCCCTCTGGACCCTAATTTCCCCTCAAAAGGGGAAGTTCCCCTCATTGTGGAAACACTGTCCATTTTGAATGTTTTTCACCTTCATTTGCTGTGTCATATCAAAATTTGTTTCACAAACTACACGTCAAAACTTGTTTAACTAATGTATATGGTAATAAATAAATAAAAACCAACATTCTTAAATAATTCAAACATTTAATTCCATTGAAATAAACCTATGATTCACTAACAATTTACATTAACTTTAGCACCGAGTTACTCTATCTTGAGCGCGAATTGCACGAACTAATTACATTTAACACTTCGATACATTATTTCGATTTACAAGGAATGTCCTTAAATACAGCGCATATATATGCTTCGAGGCATGCCCACTGCGAATGTGGAGAATACATCAGTACCCTGATTCACAACGCAATCGGATTGATCTCAACGCAATCGGATTGGTCTTTGTCTTATCCGTCTTGAATGACGGAGACTAAGATTATTTTTCCGTGACGGAATCGTTCCGACTGCGTTGTGAAACAGCACCCAGATTTCACACAACATAACTGACCGCAATCTCATCTGATGTTATACGACAATGCGGTCTCCAATTTCCACGTTTCTGATAATTCTAACAATTTTATTACTTATAAAAAATAGTTGTACAGTAGACATGCCCGTATATTATAGTCTCACACACAAAAGAATCTTGGAAATACAATCAGACAGCCAGTTTGACAATTAATTCCGGTAAATGTTTATCTACTACTCCGTACAACCAGATTACAATCACTTCCTATACACTTTTCAGTAACTCACAAACACAAAATTACTCTCGTGTACTATGGTTGGTATAGCCTGGTAAAGCTACAGACAGATCTATTCATTACAGCCACGAAAGCATATTTTATTGGGCAAGTTTTTCTTAGTAGCCCGTGTAATGCAACGCGGCTAGTAGACAGCTAATAAGCATACTTATTTCGAGCATACCAAAAATCAACTACCGTTTTATTTTTAGCCACCCGAGGCCAGGGCAGAATGGGGCGTGATCCGAACGCATCCGCTTGTCTAAAAGCCCGTCTATACGTTTTCTTTGAGCGTACTTATGTAGTATGCTTAAAACAAGTACACTTATTGCTAGCAAATAAACAGTTGCAGAGTATGCTAAGTTATATGCAAGATTATGAGCATATCAGATCTGTCTGTCCCATAACTAAAGTTTCAGCGGCTTTTTTACGCGCGTGTTTACTGCGTCGCTTGTGACGCTATTTCCGACCATATCACACGAGAGTGACCGATTGATTGTCCTTAAATAATGTTCTTCAGAAATTATTTAAATATTTTTCTTAAGGACACACCCGTTGCTGTATTTGTAGTGTCACAATCCGTCGCAACATATTTATAAGCGTGTGAGGTAGAACTTACGCCGACCGTCTAATTATGTTTGTTTAATACTAGGATGAGGGTAGAAAAGCACACTGGAATATACAGCATTCAACGCTATTCACAATTACCTGGCATAAAGGGCAATCAACATTTTGTAGTGGTAGGACTCTTGGCAGAGTCCGCCTGGGGAAGTACCACACCTTTGTCAGTTATTCTATTCTTGTATCCTGTGCAAACATTACTGTGTTCCTGTTTGAAGGGCAATGTTTCCAGAGATATTACAGGGCTTAGAGATCTTAGATCTCTGGGTGACGAACGCAGTGCAGTGCTAGGTAATGATTTGGACTCTTCATGTTCCAATAGCTTGTCACTGTGCTGTTATGTGGCAGGCATGTTGCTTACCATTAGGCACATGATCTGCTTGTCTCGTCAATTTTATTAATAAAAAAAACATTGGATTGTTCGACGCTATGCTTTATGCCAGGTAAAAGTGGACGTTACTTGTCACGATATCGTATCGTTTATAGTACAGGCGACATAGATTGCCAATGAACAGCTAACACAACCACTGTATGGTACTCGCAGCAATTAAATGGAAAAGCATCGCAATCCGTGGTTTTCGATGGTCAATAAACAAAACGCCAGTATACCCTGACCAGTGATTGCAAATAATTTAAGTGATACTGGGGTCTACTTTTACCGGATAACAGTTACATTTTTCATGGTCTTTGGGAATTTAGGATTTGACCAAAAACGTCTGGAAGACACCATGTAGTGAAATTATATGTATATTTGAGATATTTCTTTCAATTTCTCAATTTTGATTTGCAATACAACCACTAATAAGAGTTTTACGCGTCCTTTTAACATCGGCGAATACCCGTGGTATATTTCAGTACTGGTGTTCCAAATAGCTGGGTACTGTTAAAATTTAAGAAAAATGCAAATTGATACGTTTAATAATCAGCTGCGTTCAGTTGTACTACAGTAAAGAAAGTAATAAATATATTAAACTATTAAAGAGATTTCTACTACAAACAGCGTGATTCAAAGGTGGCCTTACATAAATTCTTACTCGTAAGTAAGAACGGCACTTACTACCGACCGACTTTGTAGGTCGGTAGTGAGTCTACTATCTAAGCCGTGTCTTGTGGAATCGAACATCCTGTGTGACACAGGACAAACATTTGTATGATAAATATGGCTGTTTAATCTGTGGTAGGATGTTTTCAAGTCTCGGGAGTACTTATTTTAAAAATATATGTATTATATCAGCTTTTTAGCTTCCATAATACAAGCTTTGCTTAGTTTCAGGCTAGATGGTGATCTATAAAAGAGTATTGGGCCTATATTTATTGATTTACCAGCGGTTTTACTCCCATACTTCCAAAAATGTACTTTGGACTCAACAAAATATATGATGTTGAGATATGTGTAATTAGTAATACAATTATTAGAAAACAAAAAAGACTTCATGTAACCACATCTGAATCAGGCTATCACTACGACAATCAATAACAAAAGTCATTTAATCATTTTAATAAGAAGAAAATTAAATAATTAGAGATAATATTCGTTAAAACCCGTAACTAAAGCAGAAAGAAGAAGGTGGGCGAACTAATAAAAAAAATTAAATTAAATCAATAAATTAATAAAAGTACATAGCATTAATAATTACAATAATTAATTTTACATTATAATTTATTTCTCTGATACAAAAATATATTTTATCAGAATGGATTACTTGTACTCAAGTAATTTTCAGTTTTTCATGATACAAAAGTAAAATCAATTTAAAAAATACTAGTTGAAAAATTTAAAAATTTATTTACATACATTTTATTTACTTTGTAAGGTTTGAAATTTTCAATTTGAACTCACTCGCTCAAACGTGTCTTATCAATGTTAAAAAGCTGATTTAAAATTGATTTTAGATAGTTACATTTTTAAAAATAATTTAGCATCATTTTCTGACGTATTTTTATTTTTCAAATTAATTTATGACACAACAAAACTAGACGGCGTTTCTGAATGTTTTTACGTTTATTGCAGATAAAAACATGTTTTCTTAAATGATTTATTCCATGTTTAATCAATATTTTTACAATGACTTTACTGAAACTGGACAATGGCCAATAATTTTACCGTTTTCTTTTCTCGTCGTTAATGTATTTTATTATCAATACAACGCGATAACCCTTTTTTATGTCTCATTGTGTCATATTTCTATTTTTTTTCATATTTTTGCAAATATATCACTTTCGCAATAACATTTTTACGGCATTACGGCATGTCATCATATTTTCTTTAACTTTAGTTACATTTATAATTTTTACTAAAGTGAACTGAAAATTACTTAAAATATAGAGTGGAAATATTAATTTCACTGTTTTTAATGCCTGGATTTGTGAAGTTTAAATTTCAAAATTTTATTAAACAGTTAAGGCTTATCGTAGCCCTTACATATGTTTAAGATGATGGAGAAGGTATTACGTAAATATTTGCTTAGTTTGGGGTCAGATGGTGTTGTTTGTGAGTTTGTGACATGTCCACCAATATTTGTTAATTAATTATTTATTTTAATGCTTTATATTAGTGTACGACTTATTCACTTGTGATTTGATCACCTCAATACTATAGGATCCAGAAGATCATGTCACACTAATTTACAATCTGTAACCACCACATAAGTTTTTATACATAATATTGTTAAATAAAATTTTCAAAATGAACACCAGTTTCGACACTCGTATTGTGTGTAGTAATCCCTAATTAAGGTAAAGCAAGCCTTATTGAATGTTAACATTAGGTACATTTGGCTCAAATTTAACTTAGGCGTACTTAAATCCTTTTACACTTCCTCCAAGTCTTAGCTCCACTCTCCCTTATTATATCTAAGAACGCATAGTAAGTCCCAAACGATCACACTTTCTCATTTTATATCTAAGTAACATTTGCATAGTCCCATTTGGTCACACTCGTTTCTTAGTCTCTATTTGTCACTTTCTTCGCAATCACACTTGCTCACACCTTTTTGTTGATCCCAGTCCTTAATTTAAAAGTCCCACACTATTATTAATATATAAGTAGACATCTGTTGTGACAACTGTTCCTGTTTTGTCACAACTTATTGATCCAATCGACAGTGGACCCTCTCATGTTAACTTAAGTGTGACAATGGTTTCCGTAATGACACGTTACTAAATGTGACAGTTTGTCAATGCTAACGCCATTAATAATGGGTGCCGTTAACACGTAGTTTGTTAGAACGACAGACGCCAGAAAACCCCTTTACGTCGTCACAGTTTGTCATCTCAACACTAAGTGCTATATTGTCACACTGTCTACCGTGAAAGTTTATTTTATTCGCAAATTAATCTCTCAGAGTTTGTTAACTCAAATGTTCCAGATCGTGCCAAATCGTCACACTTGTTAGCACGACAGTATGTCAGTAGCCAATGTGACAGTTTCCTATGAAATATTTTCTTAAACCATTTCGTCAAAGCTTTTCGGCTTCACAAGACCTAGTTAACACAATAGTTCATTTGTGACAGTTTAATCTTTCTTAATCCGCGTCAAAACTAATGCACGATCAATCGGCGTAGCATCAAGTCTTCGACTTTTTCTTTCTTTTACTGGAAGAGAACAGTAACAGCCACATAATTTGGCAGCTCATGAGAGATAGTACTATATTGTCACACTTAGTTAACACATTATATTTGTGACAGTTTGACCTTTTTTGGTTTCTCGTGCCAGCTAGTCAGCCCCGGCGGGCGTCACCGTCACGGAGCCCTGCACGCGCGGCCGGTGCCGCGTCACATGCCGACGGTGACGCCTTCCCCCCCGAGCTTCGTTTCCTTCACTCGGAACCCGTTCTCCATGAGAGCGCCGCTCAGGGAATCGATCACGGCGCGCGGAGTCGACGGGGGGATCAGCACCATGGCGTACCTAACGAAAAATAGGATATTTTAACATATTTCATAGGGTATCCTGGAGTAGAGACCGCGAAGCGGCAAAACTAGTGTAAGACGGCCTGAGACTAGGCAACAGTTGGAAGCGTAAAGCCGAAGATTGCGTTATTAGAGAGGCTTCCGTCCAGCAGTGAACGATTGTAGGCTGATTATGATGACGATGAATATATTCCACACATAAAATACAATTAAAAATTAAGCCAGATAAAATTTACATCAAATATTGATATCCTATAATCCATCCAGCCTTTGTATCATTCATCACGCTAAAATTCATGTATTGAAAATTAGTTTTCTAGATAAATTGATCATATTTTAAGTCAATTTTTTTGTAAGAAATATGTATTTACTATTACTTAAAAAATTGAAAATAAACATTTGATGAGTCTATTAATTGAACGGGTGATAAAGTTGCTGCGACATTTGCATAAAATACGTTACATAGAATATAAGTGAGCTCGAATCAAGTATAAGACTTGCATCTTATAATGATGATGGGTGTGCACTCACCCGCCTCCGCCGGCGCCGGTGAGCTTGCAGGCGAGCCCCTTGGCCTTGGCCGCGTGCCGGATGTTCTCGAGCGCCGGGTGCGACACCCCCAGGGCTGACAGCAGGCAGTGGTTCATGTCCCACAGCTCCTGCGGAGATACAACATTACAATACCCTTTCCACATTTGATATTACAAATTAGAAATTATGTGAACATGCATGTTTCTTCCTCTTTCACATTGCTACTAAAAGAATGTAGATGAAATATGGTACGTAGACAGATAATTATCCCGGAATAGCACATAGGCTACATTCCCGGGAAAATAACGAGATCGGGAATTTCGCGGAATTGTTGTACTACGGGGGCAGGTGAAACCGTGGGACCCTTCCTTCATGGATCTACTGAGATATAAGGCTTCTCCTTATAACAATAGAATAATTCAGATATATACCCATAATATATCTTGAATTTATTAAGCAGTAATAGTGACATCGCTAATGTCAAATTATGAATTTTATCAGAACTTGTAGTTAGTTAGTAATAGAATCAAAGAGCTGGCCCAGTGCGGCTTGGCAAATGACGCATGACGTCGAAAAATTCTTGGTTCATGTCGATTCCAATTTATTAATATAGGGTGCCCAAAATACAGGCCTTGCCTAGTTTGGGGCCGCTGTACCTCAATTTATCTGTATAACTTGTCATGAAATGCAATTTGTAAATGTAACTGTATGTACTTTATTTGGGAACAATAAATTATTATATTATTATGTTATTATTCGCGATGTTTTCCTTCACAGTTAAAGTAACACTTATCCATTTTGAGTTGGAAAAATATTCAGGTGCAGAAAAAAGATGACCCACCCACCTCACGATTGTGAGTCGCACATTCTAGTCCCTAGGTCACTACGGCTTTTGAGAGGCAGCTGAATAGCATTATTAAAACTACCATGCAAAATGTTCTGTTGGCAATTCATATCTACTAGTAGGACACATTTTGGTGGTATGTGGGAGCCGCTGAGTAGTTACTGGATTTATTGTATTTTGAAGTGGTAGTGGTGAAGCCCATTTAGTGGGCTAATTTTTAGTAAGTATACGATTGTCCGTCATCTGTTCTGAATGTTCCATCTAATATGGAAAATGACAAAGAAAGATTCATTGAGTTATCCTAGGTTTAACGGTATGATTCTAAAATAGATAAATATATTTTATATGGTTAGCAGATACCTAATATTTATACCACTTGTCATAAATTCTATTTTTAATTATATATTAAGCATTTGTATACAACGTTATCGCTACAATACTTACTGCCAAATGTTGATAATCCGTCTCCGAGTCCGGATCGCACTTGCCACTGGAAAGTTTTTCCAAAACCTGAAAGCAACGAACAAATTTTATCACGTTTTGTTTTATACTTATATACTGCTCGTATCTCGAACAAGCGACATCTTTTCTTGGTTGACGTCCCAAAGATTAGAACAAATAGGTTTGACTCTACTTTTGTGATAATATGATAGGCTGTGGGAGTCGTTGCCTGAGTCAGGTTTTACCAATGGTAATCTTGGTTTCTTCAAGTCGATAGTGAAAATGGGTTTGTTCTAGGTAAACCCATTCCAACGTCGGTTGGTTGGATGGCGGTTAAATGCAAAACTCTCATAAATACTTAGTGGTATTTTTGAAAATAGATATGATCTCAAAAAACACAATAAAAAACGTGACAAATCCATATTCTCTATCGCCTAATTTGCATCCGAAATGACTTGCAAACTCCGAGAGCTAGACGGAACCGGAACCAATGGACAAATAAATTGACAATAGATTATTTACGTACACAAAATACACATAATGGAGGAGACGCGAGGAGAATCGTTTGTTGAATGACGAACGGAATATATAATTTTTTGCAAATTAAAAAATATCTAACGTATTTTTTGTTTACTCCAAAGAGACTGGGAGGAACATCTTTGGAGTTAAATGGACTTTAAATTACGTTATAGATTAAATTACGGCTGCCATAATATTACATAGAGAGAAATTGCACCCATCAGGACAAACCTACTCAAGCAACGCATTTCACAGCTTAGATGATACAGATAATTTATTGGTAAAAAGCATTTACAAATCACATAATACATTAATTATTCAATAACTAAAAAGGGAATTACAATACTATTGTCTAGAACAATCGCTTCTGGTATTTGTCACCAAAAAACTCTTTCAAAGAATAATAGGTGTTCTTGTTATGTAAGTGGAGTCAAACCTCCTCGTTAGAATCTTTGGAACGTCTACCATGAAACGATAAGTCTTGGTATAGGCATAAGATCACAACGATCACTCTCATCGAATTGTTTGCAAAGTGACAAAAAATATTCGGCAAAGGTTTTACCGCCGCCGCCGATCTGTGTTTTAAGACTAATATTTGTTCTTCATCTCCGTATATGATAAGACATTTTACGGCAAATACGTGACGTCATAGATATCTGTGATCATTGTGAAATAGAGCGTAAAATTTATCCGCAAATACTGGAGTATTGAAGTTTATAGTTTACGATGTACTCCATTTTATGTATTCTGTATTTTTCCGAACACGAGGTAAGTTAGTGGAGTTGAGATCATCTCACAAGTAATAAGTAGTAATCCATCACATTATTATATAGTATTCGTATTCAACGAGTATGACTTTTAAAAGACCTAGATGACAAATAAATTTCATGTAGTTTATTCACCTCGCCGATCTAGCTACCGATTTTCATATATCACTTGAAGTGATCAAGTCTCAATCCAAACCAAATTCGATTTTAGTTTTCTACTGCATTTGTTTGCAACCTAAATTTAAAATACGAATGATCTGCATGGCAGATGCTCACTATTCACTAAGGCAACTGGCCGGCATGAAGTGGGGCTAGCTACAGCCTAGCCTGTGTGCTTTGTGACTATCTACACTACAGCGACTGACCTGCGTAGCAGTGTGGCTATGGATAACAACTGATCTGTCTGTCAACGTCAACTTGACAAAGTGGTCACTGTTTTGTTTATCTTGAAATTAATATTCCTAAAAAGTGGTAAAAAGTGTTATAATTTGTGAACAAATTGCATCAAATTGCGGGGATTATAACTGGTCACCGAGGACGGCATTGGAGAAGTTATAATTCGCAAGTGATTAGCTGTAACAACTGTGATTTATAAGGAACTTTTCGATCGGTTTGAATATTAACATAGTACTACCCTCAAAGCCAAATATTACAACTGGAACTACACTACAATAGCATTACATTTGCTTAGATACGCGGTTGACATTTTATTCCGAATTGGTCCATTGGTGTTGCAGAGCAACTTGCATACCTAAGACCCCTGGTTCGAAACCCGAGAGAAGCATTTTAATTTTGCATGAGATTATTTTCATTTCATAAGTTAGAGAGTTAGATTCGAACATGAACTGCTACGCTTGTAAAAAATCTGTGAATTCTAATCGCAGTATGCGGTGCAGTCAATGTCGTACCTATTACCACACTGAATGCATAAACTTGAAAATGAACAGTATAATGCACTTACTGCGGAATACCGCGCCAACTGGATCTGCCCAAATCCGACTTGTAGTAATGTTACTAAGCGTATTAGAAATGATAGCACGCCTGTTCGTCAGTCCCAAGTACCTAGTGTGGATGAATCGATGAACATGTCATATGACCTCACGGACCAGTCCGCACTGCAACAGTCGATGATGATTTCGTGTAATCCTGCTCTTGGTCACGACAACACTGTTACTATGGATAAGATAAGCACCCTACTAGATCAGAAATTAAATAGTACCTTGTCTACATTTATGAACGATTTTCGTCAGGCGCTCACGGAAGACGTAAAAGTACTAGTTCGTAAAGAGATGCAGTCTACTGTACAACAGATAAAGATGATTTCACATCCACGACTAACTTTATCTGTGACGAGCAATCTGATTTGAAGCAAAGTATTAAAGAAAGAGATCATCATTAAAAATTTGGAAAAGGAAGTACTACTTTTAGGGTCTGAACAATCGAAACTTAAGGAACGCTTAACCGCTATGGAACGAATGACTCGTAGTCAAAATATTGAAATTCAGGCTGTACCGAGGTAAAATGAAAACCCGATTGGAATTTTTAGTAGTCTCTGTAAACCTTAAATGTTGACATCAGCCGCGATCAAATATATTCTTGTCGCAGAGTCGCCAAAGTGAACCCCGCTTCTACACGACCGAGAAACTTACTGGTGACGCTTGTCAACCCTCTCCTCAGGGACAACATATTATCGGCTTGCTATCGTTTTAACAAGACTCACAGAGACGACACTCTAAATACATCACACCTCGGCTTCACATGTGAAAACAAAGAATTTACGTTGTGGAACACCTCTCGCCTGAATGCAAGGCGCTGCATGCCGCAGCGAGAAAGACTGCTAAAGACAGGGATACAAGTACGTGTGGGTGAAGTACGGCCGTGTTTACCTACGTAAAGACGATGGCTCCACTTGTATTTTAGTTAAAAATTTAGATAAACTGGATAGTCTAAATTAATGTTTAGATAATTTTATTTAATACTCATACTTTGTTTTTTAATAATTTCATTATGTTAATTTACTATCAAAATGTGAACCGAATCAGATCTAAAACTAACAAAGTTTTTCTCAATGTCTTAAACAGTAATTATGATATAATATGTTTAACAGAAACCAATTTTAATGATTGTATATTTGATTCCGAGGTATTTGACGAGCGATATATAGTAGTTAGACAGGATAGACACACGACTAAATTGCACAAAGCTGAAGGAGGCGGCGTTTTAATTGCTATAAATAAAATTTGGGCTTCATCCGTCAAACATCATGGGAGTCCACGTTTGAGGATATCTGGGTCAGTATTTTATCCTCGGACAAGTATGTAAAAACACTAAATATTTGTTTGTGTTACTTGCCTTCGTATCTGTCATCCGGTGATTTGGATAATTTCTATGCTAAATGTCAGAATATTGTACAGACTCATGAAAATCAGGAATTTCTTTGTATTGGCGATTTTAACACTCACATTGATTGGATTAAGTCGGACGATGCTTATGCAATGATTTCAAACAGTCATCAGGGTGTTAGAGCTGATCTTCTTTTGGAAAACATTTCCCTATGTAAATTTAGCCAGTATAATAACATACCAAATAGATACGGTAGATTTTAGATCTCGTGCTATCGACTTTATCAAATGTGAGAGTAAGAAGTGCTGATCCTTTAAGTAAAGAGGACCGACATCATCCTCCTCTGGTTGCTCAGCTCGATTTAGTAAAGGATTTTTCAAAAGCATTTAAACATAATACCGTAAAGCGCCTAAATTTCAGGAAGGGTGACTTCACTAATATCAATAGAGATCTAGAGTTGGTCAATTGGCATGAAATACTTAATTATCCTAAAATTGATGTTCAAGTTGACAATTTCTACAAAGAATTTAATAAAATATTGAAAAATCATACTCCCTATGTAAAGACTAATCTTAACAAGTATCCAACATGGTTTTCACCTTCATTGATCCGCTCTTTGAAAGACAAATTGAAATTTCACCGTCTCTTTCGTAAATTTAAAAATCCTCGGGACTACGATACTTATTCTATGTTTACGGCTTAGATGCAAAAAACTCATGGATCGTGATTACGCATCTTACATCGATTCTGTCGAAACATCGTTGAGTGAAAATAGCATGAAACATTTTGGACTTACGTTAATAGCAAAAAGGGTCCCCATCTATTCCTCAAACTGTAAAACATGGCAATATTGTATCTTCGAACGAACGTGAGGTGTGTGAGCTGTTTTCTGATTATTTCAGCTCAGTTTTGAACCTCCCGAAGCGTCATCTAGCTCTTTTCAATGTACTGATAATAACACAAATGTTCTAACTGACTTAGCTATTACACAGAAGGACATTCTTCATAAAATATCTGAGCTGGATGCCAGCAAAGGTCCTGGACCGGACGGTATTCCACCACTTGTTGTCAAAAAATTGTTCGAGGGAGCTAGTTTTGCCTCTTTACATTTTATTTAACTCATCTCTACAATCTGGCATTTTCCCATCTAAATGGAAAACAGCTCACATAGTTCCATTTTAAAATCAGGTGATAAGTCCTATTGCACAAATTATAGACCTATCAGTATATTGTCTTGTCTGGGAAACTGTTCGAATCATTAGTTTATGATACTCTATATCACCACATTTACCCACTAATATCGCCTAAGCAACATGGTTTTGTTCGTAATCGTTCAACCACGTCAATTTACTCGAATATAAAACTTTATATGCCATGGCTTTGCCGAAAATGCCCAAGTAGATTGTATTTACACAGATTTTCAAAAGGCTTTCGATAAAGTCGATCACAAAATCTTAATGGCAAAATTAGCGGCGCACTTTGGCATTCACGGCAACTTGCTTCGTTGGGTCGAGTCATATCTTACAAGGCGCAATCAATTAGTAGTGATTAAAGGCTTTTGTCCACACCTGCTCGCGTTACCTCGGGAGTACCTCAGGGATCGCACCTCGGACCACTGCTATTCATAGCCTTTATCAATGACCTTGTTGGAGCACTCAGAAGTCCCTGCCTCTTGTACGCTGACGACCTCAAACTTTTTACAAAGGTTCACTGTGTCAGGGACTGCGAGGCTCTTCAATCGGATATTGATACCCTGGCTAAGTGGTGTCGAGACAATAATATGTTTTTAAATGTAAAAAAGTGTTTTGTAATATCATTTACTACTAAAATTAAAAAATAAACTTTGAATACAAATTGGATAGTAGTTGTTTAGAGGGAAAATGGTAATCAAGGACCTGGGAGTTATGCTTGATGACAAATTTACATTTAGAGAGCACTACGACTACGTTACAAGTAGGTGCAACAAACTTCTGGCATTCATATCTCGCATCACCAAAGATTTCAAAAACCCTCACAGTTTTCTTGCTCTTTATTCGTCGTTGATACGCAGCATACTAGAGTACAACTCCGTGATTTGGTCTCCTTTCTACCAAATACACTCGAAACGCATAGAACGCGTACAAAGCAAGTGCCTAACCATTTTGAGTCACAGACTAGGCCTGAATCGGAAACTCAAAACTTACAAAGATAGATTGACTAAATTTAAATTACAAACACTAGAAACTCGACGATTAAACTCAGACTTGGTTTATTTGTATAAAATTATCCATTCAAAATAGACTCACCTTCTCTTCTGTCAAGCATAAACCTAAATACTAAGCCGAGACTACGCAACGGGTTTGCAAACACGTTTACATTAGGTGTATACAAAAATAATACATCCTACTACAACCCAGTTGTTAGAATGTGTCGCCAATACAATGAAATATCAGACAAGCATCACAATTCTATTGATATATTCTGTCAAAAACTGTATAAATTCAAAAATGATGTCAAAAAATATTGTGTTCTAAATTACGTAAACTCAAATCAAACTTAATAACTTGAATTTAGATTTATTATATGGTTATATTGTCACTTATATTGATTTAACTTAATTTTAATTAGTATCTTTCCTGATGTCATTTAATTACTCATGTGGTGTATACATAGTTAGGTGCATAGTTTAGGTCAAAACTGTAAATTGTTATATATTGTTTAAGTTTATTGTTAACTGTGTACTGTTTTGTATACCTAAATAAATAAATAAATAAATAGATCTGCAAAGTAGCGTAACCAGTTTTAACGAACGGCATACGTGGCGGTGTATCTACATAGTTACTGGATAACCTTTGTAGCAGTGTGTCAAGTTATAGTGACTGACGTGCGTAGCAGTGTAGCTACTAGCTTGTCATAGCGACAGAGCCTGCGTAGTAGTGAAGCTAGTCGTAGCGACTGATCTGCGTGGCAAAGTAGCTTCTAGCTAGCCATTGCAACTGACCTGCGTGGCAGTGTAGCTAATAGCTAAGTTGCGACCGACCTGTGTAGCAGTGTCGCTAGCAGTAACTTGTGTAGCTAGTCGTAGCGACTGATCTGCGTGGCAATGTAGCTTCTAGCTAGCCATTGCAAGTGACCTGCGTGGCAGTGTAGCTACTAGCTAGGCGTTGCGACCGACCTGTGTAGCAGTGTGGCTAGCAGTAACTTGTGTAGCTAGTCGTAGCGACTGATCTGCGTGGCAATGTAGCTTCTAGCTAGTCATTGCGACGGACCTGCGTAGCAGTGTAGCTACCAGTTAGTCGTAGCGACCGACCTGTGTAGGAGTGTGGCTAGCAGTAACTTGTGTGGCAGTGTAGCTAGGCGTAGCGACTGACCTGCGTGGCACCGTAGCTACTAGCGAGTCGTGGCGACTGACCTGCGTGGCGGTGTGCGCGATGTGGTCGCACGCCTCCATGATGTGGTCGACGGCGTGCGCGTTGCGGCGGCGCAGCGCGGCCACGCGACAGATGAGGTCGCGCGTCTCCCGCGTGACGCGCGAGTCCACGAGCAGCACACGCAGCTCCATGCGGATGTCGAGGTGCCGCGGCCGGCTGCCCTTCTTGAACGACACGAGCGCACCGAACGTGCACGTCGCGTTGTCTATGCCTGCACCAAAATACACATTTCATTTGAAGTCCGTTAAAAAAATACACCCCATAATAGTTAAAAAATGAAATTGACAAAATCAATGATCACGATTAGAAAATTTTTCATAAAATCAAGATTTATGATTATAACTTATTCCAGTAAATGTAATATTATATATAATTGAGAAAGTTTGTAAGTTTGGTCGGATGGCTGTGCTGTGCTATTCATTCTTTCACGTAAAATTTGCTGATGGATCTGTACGAAATTTGGTAAAACGTTTTTCCTTTTTCCTCACGTTATTTCCCTAAACAGTTAAAGATAGCGGTGATGACAAACTTATACATCTGCACATATAAATATACTTAGTGGTGCAGACTGGAATGGAACCTACGACATCGCCCCATCAAAGCCCCATGCAAAGCTCGAACATCGCTGGAAAATTGCTAGCATATCGGGTTTTTATCGGATACACTTCGGAGAGTGTGCGACTGATTTGTACGATCTAATACCACCCTGCCCTTTTTTCTATCGGAATGCTCGTAGCTCGAAAAAGCGACATCGTTTCATGGTTGATGTTTCAAAGACACGAACGAAGAGATTTGACTATACTTTTGTAATAAGAACGTCAAGGCTGTGGAATACGTTGCCTGAGAGTGTTCTTCCCGATAGTTACAATCTTTGTGTCTTCAAATCGAGAGTGAATCGGTTCTAGGTAAACACGCTCCGTCGTAGACCGCATCATCGTTTAACATCAGGCGAGGTGGCAGTCAAGTGTAAACCTATAAAAGTTTTAAAAAACAGATACTTTTTTATACGATACTAACTACAAGATAATTTAGTATCAAAACCTGCAATTTTCGTGCAACAAAGCAAAGCTTTTGTCCACACTAATTAAGTTTTAACGGTGAGCTGTCGCGAGCGACCTTCAGCGGCGCACCTCACGTGCCAACGTCGTAGCTTTGTTATCGAATCCTATTTCCACTCTATTGACAATAAATATTTTATAGGTTCACAATTGCGGGCGAGAACAATTGTAGCGATTGGGGAAACAGTCGTCAATGTTACACGTGACCATATATATAGGGTTACGACGCACTGTATGCGTTCAAAACCAAATTTATTTATTCCATAAAGAGTTGAATCGGTTTATTGCAGTAGGTATAGCCATTTGACTCACTATACCCTCATGCATTGTATGCTCTTGAAAGCATCTAATATATTTGACACTGGTTCAATTCAGCTGAACCAACAATGACTTTCAAGTATTGAAATACGAATGCAAACAAAATAAACTATTTTGTTTACAGGTTTTGTTACACACGTTTGTTTGTAAGTGACGGACCAACTTGAATCAGAAAACACTGACTAAATTACTCTACTCTACTACTAGCTCACTTCTTCTTGTCGTGCCACCAGCAGTTCACTAAAAGATGTCCATTGATGGAATTCTTGCGCAAGGTCATATCACCATACACGAGGCTAGTTTTTCTAAATAATATAATGTAGAATTATTACGGATCCTATTAGTAACGATAAATGAGAAATTAGATCTTTCTGTACCTTTCCCGCTCGGCGGTCCCGACTTCACCCGATCGAGGCTTACTTCCGAACGCGATAAGCCTCATTCACAGTCTACGATAAAATCTGTTAATCTAACAAGTTTCACTTTAAAAACAAACAAAACACGATTCAAATTAAACACTCAAGGCAAGGAGCGTCTCGCACCTTCACTCGAATCTGACATAACAGACGACCTCACACTCGAGTAACGTTATCCAATAAAGCGGCGTAATTCACATCCGCTGGTCAGTGTAAAATCACTAATAACTATCCGTTATTGATGTGGCATTGGTGTCAAGGTGGACTAAAGGTCGTTGACTACGATTCGCCCGGAGCTATGTATTTATTGGAAGTGTTCCGGGGCTAGGAAGTTCGCACGAGCCGAGGTCGAGGACGGTGGAGCGACCCAGACCCATCTGTGCCAGCCTTCGAGGATGCGGAGTGGACGCGGAAGTCTGGAAGACAATTTGTCGGTGTCACGTGTTTGTCAGATCACGATCAGTGTTCATTTTCTTTTTATACATTCCCAGTTATTCTTAGTTTTCCGGTTCAAACAGTAATGTGTCCAGTGAAATTACAGGTTATTCTGATAAACTATATCCCTGGGTACAGTGCAGTGTTAGGTAATGATTTGGACGATGAACTGTTCCAATAGCTACGAATCGGTGAGCTATTATGAGCAGCCATTATGGTTACCATCAGGCATAGGTCCTATGCTATCTACGCTGTAGAAAATATCGATAATATGTTCGCACTTGACCACCATGTCGCCTGATGTGATGTGTCCATGATGGAGCGCGCTAACCTAGAAGAAACCGATTGACTAGAACCAACTAAACACATCGATACCATCAATTAATACGGATTTAACATTTTTCGAATAACCGATAACCGATTTCGACAAAAATTATTTAAGATCTGAAAGTACCTAAATGAACAAAACAAAGTCATCAAAATTAATTCAAAATTGGCGGAGGTACTCACGTAACATTTAAATAAACAAAAAATATACATCGGAATTGAGACCCTCCACCTAAATTGAAGTTGGTCATTCACAATAATCCGTAGTACCTAATAACGAAAGTGACCACCAACACAATAATCACGTAATTCAACGAAGGTCTACTGCCAGCATAAGTGCCGCCGCGATGTCTTTGAGCTTTTTCGTTTAACAAAGTTCAATAATTTTAATCGTGTTTTCCGATGTGTAGGCCATGGCCAAATATATTTATGTAAGATTCGTTTATCATACGCGGAAGGTCAAGTTGGTATTAGAACATTGGTATGTCAGTTACCGGATGTCAAACATTTTAGGATCTTGAATATTTCGACACATTACGTGTTTTAAATAATAAGAATAAGAAGTTATAATAGATTTTTACTTGACAACAATCTCATCTGACAGTTAAGCGACACTCTCTGTGCGCGTGTTTGTAATTAAACTCCTCCCAAGAGACTGGACCGATTTTGATGAAATTTTTGTGTGTTTAAGCGGATTCGAGAACGGTTAAGTTAAATAAAATTCATTTTTTACATTCAAGACGCGTGTACAAGACTACGGGTCCGCTACTAATATATAATTATTGTATATAGATAATTTAACATCACTAGAGGTATAGGGTATTATTAAGTTACTGCTGGTCTAGTCGGGTTACCCGGAGCCCCGCGTTCAAACCCCACGCGCACAACGTGTCTTTTCAAAGTCATGTGCGTAATGCCGCTAACTTAAAAAGGTGAAGTAAAACATTGTGAGGAAACCGACATGTACCAAGAATCTTTCGAGGTCATGTATGCTCTGGAGCAGAGTGGTGGATTATGACCATGACTCTCTCCTTGCGAGAGAAGGCCCCGAGTCGCAGCAGTGGAAACATTTAGTGGGCTGCTTATGCTATAGGGCATTGATAGATAGGTTTCGAATTTTCAAGTTTCAATTCAATTTTAACATCGAAGACTGATTCAAATATAATTATTCAATTTGACTACACGATATATAACATAACGAATAATAACACGAATTTTTAAATGGAATAAATATTGAAATTTAAATATTTTACCTGAAATTAACTGAACAAATAATATTTATGATTAGGTATTATTTTGAAAATTTGTATTTGTACTGTACTGTCCTAAGTAAATAATAAAAAAACAACGGAGAAGCCGAAGCCCAAGCACATTAGGGGCTCTTTTTATGAAATACCATATTAAGTACCGTTAGAAAACAAGTTCTGCTTTTATAATTTTTCATGAGCAAATATAAATTTATTTGTCTTTTCCTTAATGACTTAAATAATAAATATGATGGTTAATTTTATTCTAAATGTCAGCATACTCTGAGCTTGGAAATCAAAGGACGGTTTTTAAAATTGTTTTTTTTGTTTTGCTATTTGTAAAACATGACCGAATCCCACATTTCGAAACTAGGCTAGATTTTAGTATTACGAACATCAATAAATATGAAATACTCTAACCTATTTCCCCAAGACCCCGCGTAATGATTAAGTGACATTATACTCAGAATCAAAGACTTTACATATATATACTACGTATAGAGTTGGCAGAAACGCTTTACACCGAAAGCACGGGTAGCATTCTTTCTTGCCTTGTCGCTCTTGTAGAAGTGTCATACTTTTGTCGCGGCACATCACTCTATTGACATAGAAAGTATGCACGTCGTCCGCTTACGATACAAAGGAACCGTGCGGAATATCTAACTCTATACGTAGTATATGTAAACTCACAATTCACAACGCGTCGTATTGTCAAACAATCATACCTCACTCTTTGTTATCATGAGGTTGGCGAGTTGGGTTTGGAGAGGCGTTAATAGCAGGAAATGTACAAAACTCAACAACCTCATCAGACATCAGAGGTTAACATTCAGCGAGGCAATGCCGCCAGCATTTTGCGCCGGGGACGATTTGAGATCATTTAAACTTTAAACCGTACATTTTAAAATGTACGTTGTCGTGTGTATTTTAAGTCCCATTTGTAAAAAAACATAAAAATGTGTATGTATAGATGTACGTCCTAAGCAAAAGAAGAAATACCTACGTTACAGTTCACCCTAGTGTGAGTGAGACCCAATGTTCAACAATTTACATTTTTGTCTCGTAAACCGACCCCAATTATGTTAATTAGCACTTTTTATGTGTCAGTTAACATTATTGCTAATTTGTTGTCATTTCCTTGCAAAAACTACGGAATAAAATTTGGTATTGAGTTAAATTATTGTAGCCTGGAAAACATTTCTTTTCATCGCGAAACAATTACGGAAACGAAAATTGAGCAGTTACAGATACCGTCGGATCCAACAAGTAAATACTTATAATAATAGTGTCTATCTAGAAAGGAAAAAAACGTGATCAATCAAAACGAACTCACCTGACGGAGTCCCGTGCATGATCTTCTCACAATTGAACGCCCAGTCCGAAATAATCTCCTTCTCGCCCATCGTGAACTCCTCGCTCCCGTGGTCGTAGTACGCGTCGAAGTTTCCAGAAGAACTCTTCAACTTGAGCAGCTGGATGAGGGCACCAGCGAGGCACACGGCAAAGGACGCTGAACTCCCAGTCCCCGCTCCGATAGTCAGTTCTGAACCCATCGAAATCTCCATAGCCCTCACTGGCAGACACGTGCTCCCGAATATCCCCGAAAACACATACAAGAAGCTTCGTAGAGAATTCTGCTGATTCGTAGGCAGATTCTTGAAATTCGGCTTCGTCATCTGCAGAAACTCGTTAACGCGTCTCAGGTGGAACTCGTGATCTAACTTGTCGGGCATTCTCCAGTTGAATTTTCCGGAGATTCCGGGCGCTAGTTTCGGGTGGAACAGTGCTTTTAGGATGGGCTCGAGGAGCATCGTGTCTTGCAGGTCGACGCATGGCAGGTGGATGCGCACCGTCGGCTCGGCTTGTGTGTGGATTTCCTGGAAGTACAGATTCGTTTGGTGTAATTGCTCACGCAAAGGCGATTTCTTTACCCCCGTTTTACACTGGCTTCATGATATGATGCGATAGCAGTGTTTCAAATCACTTGGCTATACAACATTTATGATCGGTACAGAGACAAATCAATATTTCAATGCCAATAGAATATTTCAATGTAAGCATTACAGGAAGCGATGACGAGCACACCATGCTTTCAATGATTCATTGCTATATATACAGTAATGTGGTCACTTACTTTGTGTAACTATTTAATTTTAGTTTCTGCTCCAATTAGTCGGTATAGTATTGCACTAGAATAACTAACCTCTTGAATCATTCTTTGAACTGTAAATATTCCTTGTGGAATATTTTGCAAATGAAACTTGAAAATAGTTTTTATACTAACCGGTTTTATATTTAGAAATTGGATAAGTGTTATTTGTTTTGAGTATATATTTACTGACGCAGATTCTATATTGATTGTAAAATTTGTTCTAAAGACGTAGATTATCGTAAAATTTTCAAGAGCAGTGTTCTTCAAACTGTGGATCTCTCTATTAGAAAATAGAACAATGAAAACTGTTGTTTCTAACTGCCTATGAGATCACTTTTTTGACGAGATTGAAAAACACTGTTTTAGATCATGACCGGAATGATGACATGATTCCGCAACAAAAATAAATTAAAACTTGAACTCAATAGTATTTAGAAAGTTCTAGTTCTATTAGACCAATCTTCTAGAAAAAAATATTTAGCTCTATATCACTTTTAATGACGTATAAACGTTCAAAGTACTTGGATCCATCACTGAGTCTAGTGTACTTTCTATTGCACGTGAGCGAATAACTGAATGTAATGAGGTTTCCTATTTCTTTCTAAGCGGAGCTATTTATAATGACGAATGGATCTGCGAATTGTTTAATTCTACACGAGTGACTAGAAACACAAACAAATTGTACGATAACGTCTTCGTCAGTGTTTAACTTACTTAGCATGAGCGCCTTGTCAGCGTTTCGCAATAGTTCCCTGAAGGAAGCGACACTGATGTAGGATAAATACTTTAACTAGTACGGAAAACATTGACGAGGCACCCTTGCTACCATACTTTCAATTAGCACAATAGATTTTAATATGAATAATACTGGAAGAGGATAAGGAAAGATGGGAAGGCAAGACGGCAAGTTTGAATTTTTTTGGCAGTTAAAGTAACATAGGTACAGGATTTCACAAACAGGATACAACAAAAAATAAAAGAACGAGCAATGGAAATAAGAGTACGGGTTTATGGTAAATGCAAAACTTGACTTGAGAAAAATTCTATGAAATCATCATAATATGTAAATAATTTAGAATTCAGTAACATTATGTGTTAAGGATTAGGAAAGGTCTACGCTCCAGATACGACTACTACTCATATTCTATAAAAGAAAACATAATTATATTTTTATTGTATCGTACACTATGAAAAATTAGAAACTAATTACAAATCTTAAATATAGGTTTAACTAATATATTTGTCATATTTGTAGTAGAAATAAAGGTTATTTTTATTTTATTTTTAATATCATGTGATTTTTTTGCCATGTAAGTGTTTAAAATAACTTGACATTTATCATTTTAATTTGTAAATGTCCAGCTCGGCATTGCTGTAGACTGTTAAGATACCGTTACTATTATGTGAATAAAATAAACTCTTACATGAATAGTTTCTAAATAGAAATTTACAATAACATCCAAAGTTTTGTAAATAAACAAAGCAAGTGAATAATGAGATTGAGATGGAATTATTAGAACAAAATGTGGTCAGAGGCTAAACTAAATCAAATCCAATAAAAAAGAATATCAGTATATACATAGTATGTACATAGGTAGTAAACCCGATCCAGAGGAGTTAGTTGACGATAACAATTACCTTAATAACAATAGAGTTTATAACAAACTAGAAAATGTTACCTAGACTATAGATTGTAAACCCGATCCAGAGAAGTTAGTTGAAGAAAAAAATGTACCTTCTTGCAAAGTAGGAAACACGGTAGATAGATTAACATAGGCAGTAAGCCCGAACCATGTGAGTTAGTTCAAGGAAAAATAGCCTTAATAAAAATTGAAAAAGAAACGGTAGATAAACTAACATCTATAGACAGTAAGCACGATCCATATAAGTTAGTTGACGAAAACAATTACCTTAATAACCATTGAACTTACAACAAACTAGAAAACGGTAGCTAGACTAAAATTGACAGTAAACCCTATCCAGAAGAGATAGTTGACGGAAAAATGTACTTTCTAGCGAACTAGGAAACACGGTAGATAGACTTACATACATAGTACGCCCGATCCATAAGATTTAATTGACGGTGGAAATACCTTAATAGCAATTAAGTTTATAACAAACTAGGAAACAGTAGCTAGACTAAAATAATCTGAAATAGACTAACATAAATATTAAGCCCGATCCATAGGAGTTAGTTGACGGAAAAAAATTACTATATGAAAATTTAGCTTCCAGCGAACTAAGAAACAGTAGATAAACTAACATAGATAATAAGCCCGATCCATAGAAGTTAGTTGACGGAAAAAAATACCTTGATGACAATTGAGATTCTAGCGAACTAGAAAATGGTAGCTAGACTAACATAGATTTTAAACCCGATCCAAAAGAATTAGTTGACGAAAAAAATTACCTTAATAACAATTGAGCTTCTAAGTCCGAGACTGCAAGCTATGGCCGTCTTGCCGTACACGACGGAATGCTCTCCGTGCAATATCACTTTCCCGGGAGCGGACACACTCACTGTGTACAGATTATCCATTGTAGTCAACATTTTGGAGGAGAAATCAAACTATGTCTTTTTAAATCTCCATTATATATTCAGTACATTATTGGGACTTCCACTGTTCTACCGTGAGCGTCTTCTGCGTGAACGCGTGGATAGTCTTCAGCTCCTCTTGTAAGATTGTGTTCACGAGTCTGAAAAGGATTAATATATACCGGTTTATCGCTTTGTTATGTTAATGTTGTTTATATGAGGTTACTCAGGCTAAGTGTCAAGTATAAGGGTACGGTTTTAAATCGCTTTTAAAGAAACTAAAAAGAAAATGATAAATCTCATTTCACAAATTATGTTTCGGAAATATGACGTTTTTGTATAATAAACTAGCAGCGCCCCGCGGTTTTACTCGCGAAGTTTCCGTTTTCGTTATTTTCCGGATTAAAATGTAGACGTTACGACGTGAATGAGTTACAAACATGCATACATTAACATTTATAATATTAGTAGTAATGGACATGTATTAAACTTCTTTTGATCAATATAATATAATATTTTATTTAGTTGAGTCATTTTGTTGTATGCAATGGCTTATAAATGTTAAACGATATTGTTTTTTGAAATTCAATTGTTTTCTTCCTTTATTTTATTTTCTTCAATTATAACATTTACCTTCCGGTTCAGTAAACTTACTGCTTAACCCTGTATCTGCACTGATATAGTAAAGGAGTATGTTAATTCTGCATGTTTTATATGTACTACCAACTCCTCGCGGCTTTACTCGCATATTTTTTCCCGTAGCCCTATGTTCTATTGCAGATTGTAACGTAACTATGTCCCAAATTCTAAACTGGTCCGATCAGCTGTTCCGACTTGATTGAGTAACAAACATTCAAACATTCGCATCAACAATATTACTAGGATTTTCGGGAACTCCGTATAAAATCCCATATTACCATAGACTATACATTATTAACGCAGATACAAAATACATAATGTTATGATAACGTTTGTCTACACAATCGGTAAAAGGAGTCGCTTTAGAGCTTCCCTACAAGGAAGCAGTGCAGCTTATCATCACTGGCTTTAACAGCGAAGGAAAACATCGTGAGGAAACCGGCATGTTCCAAAAATCTTTCGAGGTCGTGCGTCATCCACTAACCCGCACTGGATCAGCGTGGTGGATTACAGTATCGACTCTCTCCTTACGAGAGAAGGCGCCGAGTCCCAGGAGTGGGTACTAGGTTATTTGACGGGGCCTTTTCCGCACTTAGTTTCGTTATTGGGCCATGGTGCGTACATTTGGTTCACGCTGAGTGGGTGGGTACATTATATAGGCTGCTTATGCACCTCGCTAACGGAATGTCAGCCAGACAAAGTTAGGCTAGCTCACTAGTATTGTGTACGAGTATACTGAGTAATGCGGTTTCGTATTTTATGTAGGCGTTACGAGAAAGCTGCACAAATCAGATATTTGTTATCTTAGGACTTCACTTATTTATCGTATTCTGCTGACGCCGCGCCGTCGTGATAATAATGTAGATCGGATTGGTCGCGAAATAGATATACCTATGCTCTTACATAATCTTATTGGTACGGCAATCACTTCATAATACGGGACTAACAATATAATCTAGTTTATTCCTTTTGGCCGCTCCGGCGTGATTGAGCAGGAGACATCGCTGGCTTTTTGATCGATACTATTAATATAATAAAGCTGAAGATATTTTTTTGTTTGAACACGCTCATCTCAGGTAGTACTGAACCGATTTCAAAAATTCTTTCACCGATGGATATTGTACGTGGTCCCAGAGCTATAGGCTATATATGTACCACAGGCGAACCCGGACCGCGAGTTTGTAATATCAATAGGATACTAAGGCATTCATCCTAAGGCCGGTTGTATAAAAGCGATTGCTCTCAGTAAAAAGGTAGTTATCTGTGGTGCTACTTCATTAGTATTTTTATTGTATTTATTACTGCCATTTTCATTAATGTGCCACAATAAAGAGATTTTTACTATCTGCCCGTGTCGTCGTCTGCGAAAAATTTAACAAAACTATCCCTTCCTAACAAAACTATTTTTTTGGAATAAAGAGCCTATGTACAATTCAAAAATTAAATTTCAGCATGACTCATGAAGTTCTTACGACGCGATTGACCAACATACAAACTTTCCCATTTATAGTATCAGTAGTAGTATGTGAATGTTTAAATGTGTGTTGTTGTAGTTCAGTCACGTTAGAACGACTAAATAAATCGGGTAGGAATGAAAGATGAGATTCTCTAGTCGGAGCACAAAGCCTACTTTATCACAAAATATCCCAAAAAATTACAAGTCCTTTGAGAATTTGTTGTTTTGGATTTTCCCTGATAGTTCTAGTCTTGACGTCTTCAAGTCGAGCGTGAATGGGTTTCTTCTAAGTAAGCACGCTCCATCGTAGGCCACGTCGTCGCTTAACATCAGGTGAGACGGTGGTCAAGTGAAATCCTATTACAGTTAAAAAAAGAGAATAGTTCTTATTCAGGCTCGCTAAATCCTACTCGAGCGATGCCACAGGATACTTACTTGTTAATCTCTATTTATAAAAATGTTATGTTGGTTTGTGTACGCTTCAAAAACTCGAAAAAGTTCTGCACCGATCGAGCTAAAATTTTAGAATGATAAGTAATCCGCATCAAGGATTGTTTTTATCTAATTTTTGCATTACAATGTGCCACAGCAAAGCGTGGCAGGGTACAGCTAATTGTACATATTTTTAAAAGATTTATAAAGATATGTTAAAATTGCATGTAGTACCTACAGTTTGAGACCCCAGTAAAATAACATTATTTTCTGTGTTTCATTTTTCTCAAGGATACATGATTGGATTCGTTAGTGACGTAGAATAAAGAAATAAACCGGACAAGAGAGAATCGACTCTCATACCACGGGTTCCGTTGAGAATATTTAATTACATTCAGATCCATCGATCAATCAAGTTTTGACTTCAGTCTCGTCTGGATAGTTTTTAGTATTGGTACACGCTTATAAACCTGCTAAACCAAATTGAATGTGTGTATCACAGTTTTTCTTCTATTGTACTTATAGTGCAAATGGTCCTTATACTTTGCCAGTTATTCTACCGCCAAGCAGTACCGTGCAAACATTACTATGTTCCTGTTTGAAGGGCAATGTTTCCAGAGAAATTACAGGGCTTAGAACATAACGTATAACTAGGTAAATGATATTTTCCTCGTAATGTGTAATAACTTTACAGACATATTATACCCTAACATGGGCCGGGCAGGCATAGTGACGCCGGAGGCTTAATATTAAGGTCGCGTTTATTATATGGAACTCTATGAAAACATGGCTTTCTGAAAGATGGTCTTTAAAGATACAACCGTAAAATGCAGTTACTAATGGCATCATAGAACATTAATACGCGTTTTAATTCATAATAAATGGAATTATTATTATTAAATTGCTTTATGAAGCATATAGTACACAACGAGCCTATACCCGTTGCCAGAAACGATTTAGGTTTAGGTTTTATGTTCGTTTTGTGTTTGAAATTTATAAAACCTTAAACATACGAATAGAAAAAAAAAACAATTTGGAGTTTCCTTACACTCTACTAAAGCTGACGTGCAATAATATATTATGGTACAAGTGTGTAATGTTCGTGATTACCGCTGAGACGCTATTGAGACCCGACCCTTATACCCAGCATTGTGATCCGACAATGGGCTGATTATACTACGCATTATGGCAATATCAATTTGAGAGCATCAGTTCCGCGTAACGAATTTAAATATAGATTCTTTTCACACACAGATCTAAGTTACAGATTTGGCGACAGATGGATCGTTAAAAGAAGTGAGATTACATTCAAGTGAAAAATGTTTTATGTTTTTATCATTGTATCCTAAATACATGACATTAGACCCTGTTTTGAATTTCCTTTATGTTAAAACACAAAAGATTATTTCTAACAGGAAGTATCGAGAAAAAGTCACATGTAAAGAAGTGACGGCAGCAGTTGTAAATTAATATTATTTTTAGTTACGGATATAGTGTCAGTTTTTTAACAACAATAGCTATATTTTAGTAGTGGTAGGACTCTTGGCAGAGTCCGCCTGGGGAAGTACCACACCTTTGCCAGTTATTCTACCGCCAAGCAGTAATGTGCAAATGTTACTGTGTTCCGGTTTGAAGGGCAATGTTTCCAGAGAAATTACAGGGCTTAGAGATATAAGATCTTAGATCTCTGGGTGACGAGCGCAGTGCAGTGCTAGGTAATGATTTGGACTCTTCATGTTCCAATAGCTGCGTGCCACTGTGCTGTTATGTGTCAGGCATGTTGCTTACCATCAGGCACATGTCCTGACCGTCTCGTCACTGTTTTAAAAAAAAAAAAAAAAGCTATTGTAGGTTTCCTCTAGATCGCCATCTCGCCTGATTTTAAAAGACGGATGCGGTTTGCCCTGGAGCCTAGAATCGAAGCTTCCAAACAAACGAAACGCGATTTTTATGCGATTTTTTTAAAATATAGTGACGATACGAGCAAGACATGTGCCTGATGGTAAGCAAGATGCCTGCCACACAACAGCACAGTGTACCTAGCACTGCACTGCGCTCGTCACCCAGAGATATTTAAGACCTTTTATCTCTATGCCCTGTAATTTCTCTGGAAACATTGCCCTTCAAACCGGAACACAGTAATGTTTGACATTGCTGCTTGACGCTAGAATAACTGGCAAAGGTGTGGTTGCCCAGACCGACTCCGCATAGAGCCCTACCACTACAAAACTGTTGTTAGAACTGACACGATCGAAATAACTATTAGCTATAATTTGTGCGAATTACTTCAAAATTATAGTTTTGTCCTTGCCATTTGAACAAGGACTAAAATTACATGGCTACTTTTAATCTCGGAAATATATAAAACCGATTAAGGTGTTTCTCGTTGAAAGATGACCAATTTTTATTTTAAGCATCTTGAAGTAAACGGCCCTGACGATGATAACAGTTTGATACACATATTCGAGTTAGGACACAAGGAAGCCGGAAGTTTAATCATGATTTAGTACCAATTAGTGATTCTAATACTCAGCCGTTTATTGTTGGTTTCATCTGACATTGGCCGCATATAAATCGCGTACCAATATTCCGTCAGCTTATGATGAGTGTATTATAAACGCACTGATATTATTTCTGTCTATCTGTTTTTTGATTCTGAGGCAATATAAATGCAACAAAAACTGAGTGCATTTTTAAAAATGGGTAGTAGTAGTAGTAGGCTCATAGGCAAAGACATTCTAGTGCGATAAAGACTTCAAAGTCTTGAACATCGCCGCAAAATTGCTAGCTTATCGGTTTTTGCAACTGATCTGCACGATCTTATACCACCTTGTCCTTTTTACTATCGTACTTAAAAATTTGAAAAAAAAAAAAAAAACTATCGTACTTCTCGTAACTCGAAGAAGCGGCACCGTTTCATGGTGGATATTCCAAAGACACGGACAAAGAGGTTTGACTCTACGTTTGTGATAAGAACGCCTAGGCTGTGGAATGAGTTGCCTGAGTGGGGTTTTCCCGATAGTTATAATCTTAGTGTCTTCAAATGGAGAGTGAATCGGTTTCTTCTAGGTAAACACGCTCCATCGTAGACCGCATCGTCGCTTAACATCAAAAAAAATAAAAAAATGGTAGTATAGTGACGAGATGAGCAGGTCATGTGCCTGATGGTAAGCAACATGCCTATCCATAACAGCGCAGCGACACGCAGTTATTGGAACAAGAGTCCAAATCAATTGCAGTCTTTATTGGAAAGTAGGTACAACATTTTTGTCAGTTATTTTACCGCGAAGCAGTAATATGCAAACATTACTGTGTTCCGCTTTAAAGGGCAATGTTTCCAGTGAAATTACAGGGCATAGAGATCTTATATTTCTCTAGGTGACGAGCGCAGTGCAGTCATCATCATCATCATCAGCCGCAAGACGTCCACTGCTGAACATAGGCCTCCCCCCTAGATTTCCACAACGAACGGTCCTGCGCAACCTGCAACCAGCGGTTTCCAGCGACCTTTGTGAGGTCATCTGTCCATCTAGTGGGAGGCCGTCCATCACTGTGCAGTGCAGTGCTAGGTGATGATTGGACTCCTCATGTACCAATAGCTGCGTGTCGATGTGTCGTTATGTGGTAGGCATGTTGCTTACCATCAGGCACATATCCTGCTCGTCTCGTCACTACATACTATAAAAATAATCATTGTGGTCCGGTTTCCACATAATGGCGAATTCAGGCGACACGGACCAGAGGTGGGACCCCTATAGATTGAACGACACGTACCTCTGTAATAATGGATTCATTGAAATCGTACAAGTTACATGCGTATGTAAATGATTTACCTCATGCGTACACCGGGGTCCGATTGGCATCGCCGTCGCTTATTTAAGATTCAATTGCTTCTCTTTAGTCGTGTTTGGATTCTGCGCGCAAACCGACCGGTTGCGGTCTATTTGGACTGAATGTTATATTGTACTAAAACCGTAATGAACAAATCTTAAAATGACCTTTTCCCATAATGACTGATTTTCGAAATGTCTTTGATGCCTAATGTCCCATACTCATTATGTCTGACGGGACATGTACAATCAGATGCAACATCAGTACTTCATGCTAGTGTGTGTTATACTCTGGTCAATACACTGACAAGAAAACTATGATTGTTTCATCAAAGTACCATCACCAAAAATGTGCTGCTCGTGTTCTCAACACATTTTCTACCAATTAGCGTTGCAGGATCTTCTTCTTCGCCATATTATTTCTGATCTTAGATCTTTGGGTGACAAACGCACTGGAGTTCTAGGTACGAGTAATGATTTGAACTTAATGTTCCAACAGCTGCGTGACGCTGTGTTGTTATGTGGCAGGCATGTTGCTCACCATCACGCACATGTCCTGCCGTCTCGTCACTCTCTACCAGGGGTCCCCAAACTTATTTTGTCTGTTGCCCACTTTGAGAATTTATATTTTTATGTCCCCATTTTTTTCACATACTTAAAAACCACTATAATTTCAAATTCAATGAATTATTGTGAGCTATATTAGTGGGGATTCAATATTAATTCTAAACGAAACTTACTTACTATAAGAGTTAACTTGAGACATGAACCCTGTAGGTAGTACACAACAGACTCCAAGCCTCAACACAACCCCCTCATTTTTTCCTGGGTCTCTTACCGCCCTTTAGGCCTGTAGTGCGCACAAGGGGGCGTTATCGCCCACTTTGGGAAAGGCTGCTCTATACTATAAAATGAAGTCGGTTAAAAGAATATATGGCTAAAAAGTTTATCCGACAGTAATTTTGATTTTATTTATACCCGCAAATTGGGTGTTATCTTCTTAATATATTAAGTACATATTATATAAATTACGCTTATATAAGTTGCGTTGTTTGTCGGCGAATAGACTCCTAAGTATTTTAACAGATTTTAATCAAAATCGCACACCGTGTGCTGTTTGATCCAACTTGAAAGTTAGGATAGTTTTGATTTCAATGAATAGTCTTCACTTATGTGACAATATTCGAGTAAAGCTGAAGCAGGACGGTAGTATATAAACATTTTATGTTTAGGTTCTATTTCATTTAATGTTTAGTCAATTTGCACGGTTGGTTACAAGAGATCGTCCTAAGCAAAGCATTAATTGAAATATCTAGATTATAACGTTCTTAAGTATATTTTTGTGGCTTTTAATAAAGAGTTTTCTAATCTGATTAATTAAAATTTGCATCAGATTTAATTTTTATCACTACATTTTCATCAACTATCATCCAGTTCATCATAGTTATATTAAAATTAAGAATAGAAATTGTCTTTTTTTGATATAAAATTATTATCTTATTTTATTTTAAGCTTTTAAAAAATGTTACTAACTGTACTTCAATTTGACAGTTTTTTTTCCGGCATACTAGAATGAGTACATTTCAAAAATCAGTCATTATGGGAAAAGGTCATTTTAAGATTTGTTCATTACGGTTTTAGTACAATATAACATTCAGTCCAAATAGACCGCAACCAACCGACCGTGTCTGCTCTGCGTGCGTGACAACTATTTCGGTCTTTGTCATTCATAGACGCTGGTTGGTGAAGCGAGGTATGGGAGTTGTAAGTAGATATTTAACAACATTCCCTTCGGTGGTGAGTGAGTTTAGAAGGTAACCTTTTTGAAGTGCAAACTTCTTTACGCGCCACAGACAGATATTTCGTGGGCTGTGAATTGAATTCTAGCGTCACGCGAATGATAAGAAATCTTCGGGCAAACTCGGAACTATGGCCAATCCGTCTAGAAATGCTGCATTTTACGCTTTGTGGATGGGCATGCTCACGACCACGCCCTCCGGTTTCCAAAGTAAGCTATCAAATTCAGAGTTATTTGTTTTCACTTCTATCGGCAGTTCCTATGGCTGTCAATATATTTTTTATTTACCCTATATCTAAACTAATTAATATAAATATCAAACGTTTAAGTTAGTACTCATCGGTAAAGGTTAGATTTTTTTTATGTGTACTTGGTACCTAAATGTGAGAATATGTCGTCAAGTAGGTATTTATTACCCTACTGCCCCTAGGTATAATCATTTCTGTATGAACAATTAATATAACATACTAGCTGTACGGCTGTACCCTGCCACGCTTCGCTGTGGCACATTGTGATGCAAAAAGTAGATGAAAACAATCCTTGATGCGGATTATATATCACTAGCTGTACCCTGCCACGCTTCGCTGTGGCACATTGTGATGCAAAAAGTAGATGAAAACAATCCTTGATGCGGATTATATATCACTAGTTGTACCCTGCCACGCTTCGCTGTGGCACATTATGATGCAAAAGTAGATAAAACAATCCTTGATGCGGATTATATATCACTAGTTGTACCCTGCCACGCTTCGCTGTGGCACATTGTGATGCAAAAAGTAGATAAAACAATCCCTGCGGATTATATATCACTAGCTGTACCCTGCCACGCTTCGCTGTGGCACATTATGATGCAAAAAGTAGATAAAACAATCCTTGATGCGGATTATATATCACTAGCTGTACCCTGCCACGCTTCGCTGTGGCACATTATGATGCAAAAAGTAGATAAAAACTATCCTTGATGCGGATTATATATCACTAGCTGTACCCTGCCACGCTTCGCTGTGGCACATTATGATGCAAAAAGTAGATAAAACTATCCTTGATGCGGATTATATATCACTAGTTGTACCCTGCCACGCTTCGCTGTGGCACATTATGATGCAAAAAGTAGATAAAAACTATCCTTGATGCGGATTATATATCACTAGTTGTGTACCCTGCCACGCTTCGCTGTGGCACATTGTGATGCAAAAGTAGATAAAAACTATCCTTGATGCGGATTATATATCACTAGTTGTACCCTGCCACGCTTCGCTGTGGCACATTGTGATGCAAAAGTAGATAAAAACTATCCTTGATGCGGATTATATATCACTAGCTGTACCTGCCACGCTTCGCTGTGGCACATTATGATGCAAAAAGTAGATAAAAACTATCCTTGATGCGGATTATATATCACTAGCTGTACCCTGCCACGCTTCGCTGTGGCACATTGTGATGCAAAAAGTAGATAAAAACTATCCTTGATGCGGATTATATATCACTAGCTGTACCCTGCCACGCTTCGCTGTGGCACATTGTGATGCAAAAAGTAGATAAAAACTATCCTTGATGCGGATTATATATCACTAGTTGTACCCTGCCACGCTTCGCTGTGGCACATTATGATGCAAAAGTAGATAAAACTATCCTTGATGCGGATTATATATCACTAGTTGTACCCTGCCACGCTTCGCTGTGGCACATTATGATGCAAAAGTAGATAAAACTATCCTTGATGCGGATTATATATCACTAGTTGTACCCTGCCACGCTTCGCTGTGGCACATTATGATGCAAAAGTAGATAAAACTATCCTTGATGCGGATTATATATCACTAGTTGTACCCTGCCACGCTTCGCTGTGGCACATTGTGATGCAAAAGTAGATAAAACTATCCTTGATGCGGATTATATATCACTAGTTGTACCCTGCCACGCTTCGCTGTGGCACATTGTGATAAAAAGTAGATAAAACTATCCTTGATGCGGATTATATATCACTAGCTGTACCCTGCCACGCTTCGCTGTGGCACATTGTGATGCAAAAATTAGACAAAAACTATCCTTGATGCGGATTATATATCACTAGATGCCCGCCCCGGCTTCGCCCGTGGTATATTATATAGCACTCATCGGGATCCCGTACAAATCCAACGGTGAAAGAATGACTGAAATCGGTTCACTCATTCCTGAGAATATCGATTTCAAACAAAAAACCTCTTCAGCAACCTGCTACGCCACCTGTCGGAAATTGGTCGTACCAACTCAGATTTAGAAAAAAAAAATAGCAAAGGTTTAATATTCAATGCACAGATTACTGAAATTCAATGACGCAATCTTTGACACATGCTGTCATGTGTCATGTCAAAGCACGAAACGTACGAAAACTCTCAAAAGGGGAATATTTTTCCCGATTTGTTACATTCTTGTTTCATGCTCCGCTTCAATTAACAGTAGAGTTATTTTCTATAGCCTAAAGCCTTCCTGAATAAATGGACTATCCAATAGAAAAATAATCTTTCAATTCAGACCAGTACTTCCCGAGATCCTAGCGTTCAAACAAACAAACAAACAAACAAACTCTTCAGCTTTATAATATTAGTACAGATTGTAAAATTTCATCTCGATCGGTGCAGAACTTTTTGAGTTTTTGAAGCGTACACAAACCAACATAACATTTTTATATATAGAGAAGAGATAGAATATAAATTGTATGTATAGTTGCCGGCAAACAATTTGACCCAATGAAGTTAGCTGCGCAGAAACGTTTTTTTAAGGTATCTTTGGTGGAAGTGCACATGCGCGAACTTTCCCCTTCCACGTCACTTTTATGTCATCATGTTTACCGGCCACTATATCATTTATTTATTTAGTGCGAACATAAAAGAATTTACATTCTTTCATTCATGTACAGGTTGATAAACGGTTCCGGATTGCTGGGACTTGTGCCTTCTATCACAAGGAGTCAAAACCGTGTAGGCAGATGACGTACGTATTTTTTTTACTGTTACTCGTATAGTACTCTTGACCACCATGCGCTTACATAGTAGAAACCGATTCACTCTCAATTTGAAGACACCAATATTGCATTCATCGGGAAACACCCACTCAGGCAACGTATTCTACAGCCTAGACGTTCTTATCACAAAAGCAGAGTAAAAACCTTTTCCATCCAGTCTTTGGAGCGTGCCTTATGGATATTAAATAAACCGCCTACCGCCAACTAAATCGGCTTTGGCTTTGCCGTCTCTATAATTACAAGCGAAAAGATAAGACACAGCAATATCAAAACTAAGGCAATTTTAAGCCTTGGGTGAATTTTGTCGCTACTGAATAGGTACCTACACAGAATCAACAGTGAAGTACATTAATGGCATTCAGGAAGCTGGCATACTAAATTCAGAAGTGAGCATCGCTTGCTTCTAACTTGAGGCATAACTTGCTTCTAGATTTTTTTCTGAATTAAGTCACTAAATTTAGTCAAGTGTAATGAGGGCTTTAGTTAGGCGGTTGAACCCTTTCTGAATTCAAGGCAAAACTTGCTTATAGATTTTTTTCTGAATTAAGTCACTAAATTTAGCCATTTGTAATGAGGGCTTTAGTTAGGTAGACCGAAGATGCCTGCGCGTGCGCTCAACTTTCTACAAACAATATCGGTTTAGCATAAACCGTCCACTTTCTACATTTGCGATATTCCAAAGTTCATTCGGCAATTTTAAATTTATTGCATCAGACTTTCTATGTTCAAAATGATGTCACAGTGAGGTTGCAAATTTACTTTGCTGTTAACTAAAAACTCTTATCTGTAATATTTCGCCAATACTTGGAGGAGAACTTCCTTTATTTTTTTATTTTTTTTTTGTAGTTTAGAGTGACGAGACGAGCAGGACATGTCCCTGATGGTAAGCAAAATGCCTGCCACATAACATCACAGTGACACGCAGCTATTGAAACATATAGAGTCCAAATCATTACCTAGCACTCTACTGCGCTCGTCACCCAGAGATCTAAGATACTATATCTCTAAGCCCTGTAATTTCACTGGAAACTTTGCCCTTCAAACCGGAACACAGTAATGTTTGCACTATACTGCTTGGCGGTAGAATAACTGGCAAAGGTGTGGTACTTCCCCAGGCGGACTCTGCTACGCAGTCGTGTTATGCTATGTTATATTTTTGTAGTACCTTACCAACGTAAACATAATAAATACATAAGTATACATAAGTATTTATTATGTTTACTGTTCGATTTTCACAATTTGCCGCGCTAGCACTCTTTGTAGAGTCTGAAAGAAGAGGTGATAACTTACAATTTAAAAAAAAGACTTACTATTAAAAAAAAAATCAGGTACTTCTTACTGAATAGAACAAAAACATCGCTGATAATCTAAATATCTCGTAAGATAATCTCGATATATCAAAAATTGACATGTTTCCACAAAATATGATTTGTAACAGAAGTTTTCCGCAATTTCTGTTTTTTCCTTTCCGATTGTAAAAAAAGAAATGAAAATGAAATGAAATGAGGTTTATTTGCGTAAACATGTGTAGATAAATTAGGTGTAATTTGTAGAATCATGTCCATTATGTTTTCCTCGTGTGAGGTATGCAAAAATTAATTGAAACAATGTCAAAATGATTGTTACTAGAGAAAAAAAAAACATTATACAATGTCAAATTAGTTGAAAAAAAATAAAATAATTAAATCAAATATTCAATGTTATTGTCAAATGAATGAGAACTAAACTAAGAAAAAGATCGCCAATGTGATAAATAAAATACGCCCCTTCATTAGTAAAAACCTTTTTATCAGTAGGTTTGTGCTTGACCGTCATTTCGACTAAAGCCGTAGCCCGCCATTTATATACAAGGTTAATTAGTAACCAGGCTGCATCCATTAAATATATCCAGTTTTGTTATACGATTTTTAAAAATTTATATATTTTTTCCATAAAAATTAACAGGAACAAAATTTAAAATTTTGATTAACCCCCGACTACCTCAGATTTGTTATCTGTTACAACATTCTACTACCTACATTTGATACCCATATTAAGGGAGTTGTGAAAAAAGAAATGTATTTCGTCATTTTGTGGAAGCGCCCATCTTGGATTTGAAATTTGTCATAGTGCAATGTATTCTACTAGTCAATCCCTTTCATTTGATACCCATATTGAGGTAGTAGTGAAAAAATAATTTTATTCGCCATTTTGTGGTGGCGGCCATCTTGAATCGATATTAACCGAACATAGCTAAGAACATCCGCACAAATATTAACTTTCAAATAAAAAAAACCGCATTGAAATCGGCCCATCCGTTTGAGCTCTGCGGTGCCACAGACAGACACACACACAGACAGACAGACAGACATCGACGTCAAACTTATTTTAACCTTTCTTAGGTCGGGGGTTAAAAAAGTATATTTGCCCGATCTACAACATCGAATTCTTCGTAACAAGAGGGCGCAACGCGAAAAGAATTAAACAGGGCTAGAGAAGACCACAAATACTTAAAAAATATGTTGGGGTATGTTTTGAATTTCAACAAAAGTTTGTTTATGTTATTTATAATTAATTGAACATGCCTTAAATGGATGCAAAGGGTTTACCAGTAACTCTGTATAGCCTAGCTAGCTATAACTTGCGAGCTAGAGACATAGAATAGATTATAATGATATTACGTAGACCAGAGGATGGAACAAGATTCCCTGTAATTTTATCCAAGACCTTGACCTGTTTAATTGCCCTAAGTTATTGATAATTTGCATTAGAATAAACTTAATGAGTTATAGAATAACCTTTGTTGTAATAACAATTACGGCTAGCCACTTGTATTTTACAAAGACCTATGTATAGTTTAATACGAAGCGGTGGGAAGCTATATTGGGAGGTAAATAAGGAAAACTAAATGCCCTGATTTAAGTTAAGGAGAAGTTTCGCGAGCCGAGCTCAAAGAGCATAGACATTAAAAAAAAATGAGTTCTGCTACGTGTACGTGTTATTGGGGTTATATTTGCATTGCTATATAGCATATGTTGCTATGACGCGTAAAGGGGCTATTAATTATTTACGTAAGACGTAAGCGCTCAAGGGGGTTAAGAAAATCTACAATTTACAATCCCTATTAAATATTTTTAAACCCTATTCTTACGTAGTAGTTTATAATTCGAAATTTATATCCTCCTATAATATTATAAAATAATAAAGAGATATTTTGTAAAATAATAAAGAGATATTTTGTAAAATAATAAAGAGATATTTTGTAAAATAATAAAGAGATATTTTGTAAAATAATAAAGAAATATTTTGTAAAATAATAAAGAGATATTTTGTAAAATATCTCTTTTGCAAATAAAAATGTAACAATTATCAATGCGAAAGTTTGAATGTTTAGATTTTTATCTATGGCTGATTGAAATTTATGGATTCGGTTAATTTTTAGATTATAGTCACAAATAGTCCACAGGCTACTTTTCAATGCGAGGAAATGGCGTGAGCGTGAACTAAGCGGCTAAAATCGCGGGGCACTGCTAGTTTACCATAAATATACATTCCAAGCGATAAAATCGCTATTAATATAAAAGGTACACAATTATAATTCATGAGAAGTTTCTCTTACCTGTGTCTAGCCAACAGAGGTTTCCCCTGGAACTTGTCAGAGACGATGAGAACCGAGAACTTGGCGCCGCATCCGTCGCTCTCGTCTTTTACGTCCTGTTGACAAACGAAAAACTGGTTAGAGCTGGTCTCGTAAACTGTGAAGCTAGCTAGGGGTGTCGCGAAGTTTTCTTGCCCTAGGGGCCTAATGAGTGCCCTACTAGATCGATAGATAGATACTCTTTATGGTCCACAATACAATAAACAATATACAAAATGACATATCCTTAAAGCTAGTGAAACAAGTGACGACCTTATCGCTAAAATCGTTCTCTTCCAGGCAACCGAAGGATGGAGAAAAATATGAAATAGAGTTAGACGGGGTTAGATTACAGTGTGACTTAAGGTATTTTATAAACTTACATATTAATAATCATACATTCTTATACTCGGAATACTTAGTTCCTACAATAATACACTAATAAATACATAAATAATATACATATGTACTTAAATAAAATAAAATTAATAATTGATAAGTATAATTAATGTCTTGTCATCAGTAACTAGGAGAGTTCTCCCAGGAGTGTATTGGAGTTCTCCCAGGAGAGTTTCGGATCCGGAAGGAGGATATTTCCTGTTTGTAGAGAGTATTTCCTGATGGATATGTCATCGTAAAGTTATCAACACTGTCAGATTTTAATCTAACGGTTGAAGTTACAAGTAATCTCAGTTACAATCTCACGATACGTTAGGTTAGGTTGGGTTCAACAAGCTGGATGCTATACCACTCTCTCTCACAGGGTCATGGAAGCTGACTCTTCCTTGATGTAACTATTTTAGGATGTTCCCTAAAATATTTACATCGGCCCAAAGTTTCGGCAGCTTCAAAAACAGATTAAAGTGCTGGCTTATCGAACAAACTTGTTACATTTAGAGCGAATTTTTAGAGAATGACGGCAAAGTTCCTATAAAAATCTAAAAAAAAATTGACATAACTCAGTACCTACTTAAAACATAATAATTATACTCGCATAATGATTGACAGCTTTCTATACGATAATAATTACAATACATTGAAGTAATTATTTTGAGCTTTGAAAACGTACATAAATTGTCTGCTCTTTCTTTTATTTTTATTTTTTACTAACTGACGTGTATATTTTACATTTATCAATAAAGAACTTTGACGTTGACTTAATCTGACGTTACATTATGATCTGGCGGTTGATACAATTTTACGGACAGATATAATCTAATTAAAGATTAGAGTGAATCCGTTTCTTCTCCACACATTTGTACTACCACACACTGACATTTGTACGCCTAGCCGGCACAGCATGATATGGCAACACAAATTATTATTACACCCATTTGCACATATTTTGTACAAAACTCACTCATGTTGTATGCAAATAAATATATCTTTATCTTTATCCACATTATCTTCCACATTGTCGTTCAACATCAGTGGAGACGGCAGCCAAGTGCAAGCCTACAATAGAAAAAAAGAAAACAATTTGCAAGCCGTTCCTAAGAATGACAACAAGATAGATATTGAATAAATCACGTCATGAATGAAGTGCGAACTCCCTCAATAGAGCGGGAGTGGGTCACGTTTCAATCAGACTTCACAATACTGCTACCATTATTTTATCACGTTTACACGGTGACACAATTTCAGACAGGGATACGCCGTGTCTGGATATGGAGACCGGAATATCGCAGAACTAAAAAAAATACGATATTTTAGCTAGAGTGATCTTTTTTTTTATAGCGACAAGACGAGCAGGACATGTGCCTAATGGTAAGCAACAAACCTGCCCATAACAGTGTGCACACACACTGTTATGGGCAGGTCAGGCAAAAAGACACAAAGACCAGAAAGGCACCAAAGACACCTTAAAACCGCGGTTTTAAGTTTGTCTTTGGTGGAAGTGCACATGTGCGAACTTTCCCCTTCCACGTCAATTTTGGGTCAACTTGTTTGCCGGCTACTATACGTAGACAGATAATAGTATGATATAACATGTAGGATAATTTTTATCCCAGCAATACAACAGGATCAGGAACAACACGAGCGTAGCCGCGGGCGTTTCTAGTAGGTTAATGATATATGGCAATATGTCAATAAGTTGCAATCTTCCCTCAATAAACCGGGACCGGGTCACGTTTCAATCAGGACTGCTAACGGTAGCCACGTTCCGCACGGTGACACAATTCTAGCTGCCTGCAATTGTTAGGATAGCGGACTAGGGTAGGAACGCAATTTCAATGGCCTCGTGGCTTAGTTGGTAATAAATCTGCTTCCAAAGCCGAGGGTCATGGGTTGATTACCAACCAGAGCAAATATTTGTACTGTGGCTTGGTGTGTTTTATTCGTATGTATGATAACTATGTATATAAGTATTATATCAGCTATCTGGCTGCTATAGTACAAGCTTTGCTTAGTTTGGGGTTAGATAGTGATGTATGTAAAATGACAATGACAACGGCAAACTATTTATTGAGACAAAAACTTAATCTAGTATTAAAATGATTGTTGGACCCCACTCTGAAGACACGGTCCAACACTAAGACCTATGCAGTCGCTGTGTCTTCTGACTATTGATAGAACAGATAATAAATATAACTGCCAGTCTCAATCCCGAACGTTGCCCTCAGAGTTGGATCACATTGTGTATGTAGAAATGTCCAACAATAATTTAAAAAATGCCTTTTTTTATGAGGGGAATGCATTTACACAGGACCGGCAAGGAGGGCCCTGGCCCTGAGGGGTAAGGCGGGCTCGACACCACGGACGGAGTTGGTGCCCCTACCGACTGAAACCAACACAGGTTTCTCGTGCCTATCGCTTGATCACGTTTGCACGGTAACAAAACTCCAGCAGACTTTAATTGTTAGGATAGCGGACTTGGATATGAAAGCAATGTCTTTTATGTTTTTTTTTACCTTTTATAGGCTCACACTTGACCGCCATCTCGCCTGATGTTAAGCGACGATGCCGTCTACGATGGAGCGTGTTTACCTAGAAGAAACCGATTCACTCTCGATTTGAAGACACAAAGATTGTAACCATCGGGGAAAACCCACTCAGGCAACGTATTCCACAGCCTAGACGTTTTTATCACAAACGTAGAGTCAAATCTCTTCGTTCGTGTCTTTGGAACATCAACCATGAAACGATGTCGCTTTTTCGAGCTACGAGCATTCCGATAGAAAAAAGGGCAAGGTGGTATTAGATCATGCAGATCAGTTGCACACTCTCCGAAGTGTATCCGATAAAAAACCGATAGGCTAGCGATTTTTCGGCGATGCTCAAGACTTTGAAGTCTTTTTCGCACAAGAGTGTCATTGCCTATGAGCCTTTTGGCACGTCTCTCGATCGATTCCAGGGCCTCCAGCTGATACTTGGCCGATCCATCCCAAAGGTGCGAACAGTACTCCATACAGGAGCGAATCTGTGCTTGATATAATGTGAGCAACTGTTCAGACTTGAAGTACCTTCGCACCTTTGAAAGGACACCCAGTTTTTTGGCAGGTAATTTAGCCTTGGACTCGATATACGAGCCAAAGTTGAGCGTAGATGTCAAAGTGACGCCCAAAAGCTCAAGACGGTCAGAAACCGGCACGGACACACCTCGATGTGGGGGAAATGCATATACGCATGACCGCCTTGCAAGGACATGGCGGGCTATGTCGTGTATGTGTGTGGCTCAACACCACAGACGGAATTGGTGACTTGGAACCGACTAAAACTCCCACAAGTGTCTCCTTCCAAACGCTAGATCACGTTTGCAATTGGTACAATTCCAGTAGACTGCCACTAACACGCACAGGGCCAGCGTGGTGAATTATAACCTTAAGTCTCTCCTTTCGAGAGCAGAGGGAACAATTTATTGGGCTGTTTATACTTATTATGCAGCAGACAGAAACTTTTAGAATAGCGGACTTGGACAGGAACGCAATGCCTTGGGTACTTATGATTTGGTTCTCTTTTAAACCCCCGACACAAAAACGACAGGTGTTAGATGTGTTTCTCTCCGTGTGTATACTTGTCTCTGGTATCAAAAGTATATGGAACCTCGCCTATGTTGAACTCGATCAAGTAATGAAACAAAATTATATTATAATGAGTTTCGTAACATGTGTAGTGATTATTTATGAGATGTAAATAAGAGTCAGAATCGGGTTAATTCGTTTAATTAAGTACATTAACGAGCCTGATTTTTAATTAATTGCAATTCTACTAAATTGAATAACATGTACCTAACATATCTAACAAAGTAATGAGCGTAGCCTCTTGTTTTATCAATACTTAAAAGGCGTTCTCAGATTCTGTTTTTTTATTGGTACGTTACAACGATTAATACGTCACAAAATCCGTCATTGAATGAATGAATGAATGAAAATTCTTTATTGTTCACACCATAAAAGATACATAAAATTTAGGAAAACAGTAAAAACTAGTGAGACAACTGGCGGCCTTATCGCTAAAAGCGATTTCTTCCAGGCAACCTTGGGATGGACAGAAATGTTTTAAACATAAAGCGTGGTGCGCAACAATTACTCTTTAGGTATATAATAAGACTATGAGATAGACGTAAATTCTAATAGTGTTACATACAAATACATAAAACTACAGATAAAATGAAATACAATTAAGTATATAAGTATAGTAGTAAGTATACAAAAAAGTATATATAATTAAAATAATTACATACCAATAGTCATTAATTGTTTGAAACTTTCAAACATATTAATAGTAATGATAATTTACTAACGAATTAAAACAGCTCAATAATTTTGCAATAGTCACAAGAAGGGAAAAACAAAAAAAATGTACATACATTCTAAACGAGACTTTTACTACCCGCAAGAGTTATCTTGTGACCTGAGCCCTGTAGGTAGTACACCACGGACTCCAAGCATCTTCTACACAACGTTCCCATTTATTTGTCTAGGTCTCTTCCCCCCCCCCCCCTTTTTACGCCTGTAGAGCCCACAAGGAGGCGTTATCGCCCACTTTGAGAAAGACTGCTCTACTGCCTAGCCAATATTGGGTTAGAAATATACGTTAGTTGCGCGTTGGCACCATACGACTAAAGGCCCGCGTCAAAAAAAAATGGTTCAAATGAACCACCAGAATACCTATGTAGAAAGATATACGGGTATAAAATAATAAGACTCAGCACTATGCCGTCACTTGATAGAGTGTAGGTGAAGAGAGGGGATTCAAGATTCAACCCTCGATCTTTTCCCTTGTAGCATGATTTTTTTGTACGGCATTGCGGAATAATTGCGGATTACGTGCACACGTGCGTACACTAGTGTACATATATTTTATTATTAAATCAATTAAGTATATATATTTTACGATACAAATAAATAATTATAAATGTATAATTTCCTAAATTTTCTTATTATTTTAGTTTCGCCTTGGCACCGACAGGCCAGTTCTAATATGTGCATAATTATGATAAGAATAATACAACAAATATCTTGTCCAACGAGCTCTGGATGTTCTTGACCCAATTGTTCAGTTAAATTATTATATATGTTGTTACGAAATAGTTAAATCCGAGGTTTATGTGTTTTATAGTAAAGAGCGACGGGGCGAGCGGGACGTGTGCCTGATGGTAAGCAACACGCCTGCCCATAACAGCAGTCTGAGGCAGCTCTGTAATTTCTCTAGAAACATTGCCCTTCAAACCGGAACACAGCAATGTTTTTGCACATTAAGTACTAAAGTAAGAATAACTGACAACGGTGTGGTGAAGTACCGCAGGCGGAGTTTGCAAAGAATCCTACCACTACAAATATCGATATAAATAAAATATTTTAACCAAATATAATAAATACCTCTGAATTTATGAAACTAGAATACTTTTTACAGGAAAAACGCGAATGTAAACAACACGGGTAAAACAGCGGGTCACTGCTAGCAAGTGTATATTAAAATTACATAATATTATGTATTTTATCAGCTATCCGGCTTCCACAGTACGATCTTTGTTTAATAGTACTGTGCGAAGTAAATGTCGACCGACCAATCACTTTTAATATACTTGACGTAATATATGTATAAACAAAGAGAGGATTGCATTGACGCACATTTGAATGCACAAGATCAGTTTTAACGCGCGGCCTTGAGGTGACGCGACTTCAACACGAATAATACATATAGTACTTAATTCGTCTCAATTTACATAAATCAGTAATGAGGTACGAAAAACGTTTAAATTCCATATTAATATTTGCAGCACGTTAGTCGTTTATATCTTTACTAATAAATAAATTGGATTGTCTTTGTGCAATATCAAATAATAGTTATTTGTTATACAAGAGTGCAAAGTTGATTTTTAACCGCGTGCTCAATTTTGATGACCGAGCAAGCGAAGGATTCTAAAATTGAATCACGAGCGCAGCGAGGGATTCAAAATTAGAATCCTGAGCGTAGCAAGGGAATCAAAAGAGCACAAGGTGAAAAATCTTTGCACTCGAGTGCAACACGTAACTTTTCATTCCACCTCAGCGAGGAAATGACTAAATGCAATTTTTTTAATGTTTTCGCGCTAAACAAATTAAAAAAAACTAAGTACACCAAGGAGGTTCCGAGTCAAAGTTTTTAACATATTAAAAAAAATGTATGATGCATTCGGCACCAAGGAGGTAGAAATAGATAGGTTGAATTATGTTTTGAATTCAAAACCTCAGTACACACGATGTTCTAAATTCAAATTTACTTTAACCTCTAGAGGGTAAAAACGACTTTTGCGCCCTGATATCGAGGAGCAAAAGTACTCTTTCCGAGCTGGTGGGATGAAAACATCTTTTTGCCATTTTAAAAAATAATTTAATAAAAGTACGGATGATACCGCGGGCAGATTTTGTCTGAAATACATGTTTGTAAGCTTTTGTGTGTCTGACTGTTTCGGCTTACTTTCACTACCAGATTGGTGACGTTCTAATTCTAAAGCATAATACAGGCGATTCTTACTTGACCAAAACAAAAAAAAAAAAAAATCTTATAAAAAGCGGATCAAACCACGGGCCCTTCTAGTCTTGCATTTATTCCCGCTTGTGGTACTCGGGTCTTCTCTAACAAGAAGAGAGTAAAAGCTATTAATCCACAATACTGGCCAAGTGCGGATTGAGGGATCACACGACAATATTTTAGATTTACAACTTTTCAATGCCCAAATTTTATTCGTATTCGTATAATACAATAATTGGGTCGATATATTTGCCAAATAATTGATATTGACATCACCTAACTAAATTTATCTAACAATAAACATTGGAACCATGTTAGACAAAAATGAGAACTATAGTTCAGCTCTATTTGCACCGTGTAAACGCCTCACTAACCTCAACAGGAAAGGAATATCAGAAAGGAAACGACAACGCTATTATGGTAATAACATTTTGTTTACTGTACATACGTCTTGTGACTATAGAAATGTCACGTTTTCCAACCATTAGAGAAAGTCGACCACAAACAGTAAAGTGAAGAGGAAAATATCCCGATAGGTACAACTTGAAAGTCTTCAAATCTGGAGTACTTAGACAGCCATTTTCTAGGTAAACGTGTTACACCCAGGTGGTATTGCTAAAAAGGGAAAAATCTTGATAATAATCCAAACATATTATAATTTATAAACAAACGGCGAATGGTAAATATAGCGAATATATACTTATAGCGAAAAGTCTCGATAAGAGACTTTCGCCAGACAGTTGGACGGCGGGTCAGGTACACACGGCGGTCATCCTCGACACAGCGCGCATCGCCAGGACGTTCCTCACTCTGCAGCCCTAACCACCGGGAGCTTGGGCCCTACCCTGCTCCCACCCGGCGGTAAGTTTTTAGGATTCCGTAGCCAAATGGCAAAATACGGGACCCTTATAGATTCGTCATGTCTGTCTGTCTGTCTGTCCGTCCGTATGTCACAGCCACTTTTCTCCGAAACTATAAGAGCTATTATACTATTGAAACTTGGTAAGTAGATGTAATCTGTAAACCGCATCAAGATTTTGATACAAAAAATAGAAAATAATTTTTTAAGGGATGTATATAGAACTGAAACTAATTTTTTTTTTGTTATCATACCCATTCGGGTTTATCTATGGATAGGTCATCAAAAATGATATTGAGGTTTCTAACATATTTTTTTCTAAACTGAATAGTTTGCGCGAGGGATTCTTCCAAAGTGGTAAAAAGTGTGTGTTTATTAAAAAAATACAGCAAAAAACTTAAATAAGTACGTGAATAATTTATAATTTAAAAAAATAGGTGTACGGTCGAATTGAGAAACACACATTTTTTGTAATTTAAGTTGGATTTCAAACACTGCCGGATCCACCTAAGACCCAAATAGATCGCAAACTGCACGTCGAGATACTCATACAATAAATCTGCAGTAAACGTCAGAAAACAACATGTAATTGGTAAGGTCGAGTGCACATCTGATACAATGGCGGCCGGCTGCGATACTAGCCATCCCGATAGCGGCTTCGCTCGCGGTTCCGACTGCCACACCGCAGGAACCACTATCGGTCACTAGGAAAAAAAACAGTGTGTATTTTGTACGCACGCGAGAAATTTATACTTCGTAAGTATCTCTATTCTTCGTGCTAAGCAACTTCAATCTTATACCTTTAAACGAGCTAATCTTGTATATATATATATATATATATAATCTGAATCTCGGAAACGGCTCGAACGATTTTCATGAAATTATGTATACAGGGGGTTTCGGGGACGATAAATCGATCTAGCTAGGTTTTATTTTTTAAAAACATCATTTTATGCGCGTTTTTAGACAATGAAAAACTCTTACAATGTCATTAGAATACGATAACTTATCGCCACTGTTCATTAAGTCTAAATGGCTCAGACGGAATATGCTCGCCCTCGGAGTCAAATAGGCTCCGGTTCGAATCCTGGTGGTCCTTTTTTTTTTTTCTTTTTTTTCTGAGAAAATTGTATACTTAGCGCCTTTTAGTAGGTCTAAGTAAGTCATCACTTCGTAATTCGTACCTGCCTAAACATCATTAAAAAAAACCGAGCAAAGCTCGGTCAACCAGGTACTAATAGATAATATGAAGTATTATTGCAGTAGTAGCAGTGTAGTTTTAGGTAATGATTTGGACTGTTCATGTTCCAATAGCTGCGTGTCACGGTGCTGTTATGTGGCAGGCATGTTGCTTACCATCAGGCACATGTCGTACTCGTCTCGTCACTCTATACTTTAAAATAATGATTTTCCCCAACGCGCCAAAATAAACTATCGAACAAGAATCGCAAACGTTGCAAATATTTGTGCGAAGCGTAACATCCGTGCTACGCAGAAAATTAATTATTTACTTATTATTATCTGCTGAGCACAATATCTATGTCAAGATTTCTCCGAGAAGCCGTGAAGAGAAATTTGATAAACCGACGGTAGTGTACGGCGATAGCCAACTCACAGGAAAGGAAACAGGAAAAGAGAGTCAATCTTGGTGTCTTCAAATCGAGAGTGAATCGGTTTCTTCAAGGTAAACACGCTCCATCGTAGACCGCATCGTCGCTTAGCATCAGGCGAGATGGCGGTCAAGTGTAAACCCTTAAAATAAAAAAATAAAAAGTCATCCTTCTAAACAATCTAAAGTTAAGTTAATTTAAGTTAACGCGGTTAGCTAGTCCTACAAGATAGGACAAAATGGCACCGCCCCGCGGTTTCACCCGGGTATGTCCCGTTCCCGTTATTCTCTCGAGATTTATCTGAACTTTATTTATATTGAATTTATATGAACGGATCGGGTTGTAATTTGGAATACAGATTATTATTGTGTCTGGATGAACACATAGACTACTTACATCCTTTATATCTAGAGAAAATAAAGGGAACGGGGGACTGTGCGGGTAAAACCACGGAGTAATACTAGTTTATAATACCTCTATAAATAATAAATAAATAAATATTGGTGGACAATTCACACACAACACCATCTGACCCCAAACTAAGCAAAGCTTGTAAGATGTATATAGTAGGAAGTTGGATGACAATGTTTGGATGTTTGTTGCTCAATCACGTCGGAACGTCCAAACGGATCGGGTTGAAATTTGGAACACAGTTATATTAGAGTCCGAAAGGAAACATGCTACTTTTCATCCCGGAAATATAAAGGGACCTACGCGGGTAAACCCACGCGGCGCTGCTATTCTATTACAAAACTGCTCGAATAACAAAATAAAGTTTTTCTAATTCGTCGACGTAAAGTAGAAAGCTGTGAAAAGTGATATAATAATTTTAATTCAATAAATAAACTTGTTCTTGGTATTAAACTAATACAACAATTATATAATAATCGGACACGTAATACTTTAGTTAGAACACGTTTAGTTAGAACTGTATGCTGTGACGTAATTATGTATACTTTATTAACTGGTTTATTTAATTTAATGACGAATCCGTACAGGGTTACGAAGAACATATATAACTTCTATAGAGAGAGATGCACAGAAAGTGAACCGAGTTAGACCGCATCGTCGCTTAACATCGGGCGAGATGGCGGTCAGTGTAAAACTATAACAGGGAAAAAAAACAATATAGGGTTAAATAAATATTGGTGGATATTTCTCAAAGAACACTATCTAGAAACCTAAAAACAAAAGGTTCATGTTTTTAAAACACAGCTAGAATAATTAACGGGAAACCAACCATTTTTTTCGCATTTTCGGGTCCTACGAGGGTCAAACTGAAAGTTCTTAGAAAATCAAAAACTGATTACATTATATCTTTTATTTATTCAAAATATTGTCCATTCACGTCAATACACCGCTACATGCGATGGAACCACTGGGAAAAGCACTTTGCCCACTCGTCCTTAGGGGTCTCTTCAATGGCATCGCGATACGCAGCCACCGCTTCTTTAGCATTCATAAACCGCTTTCCTTTAAGTTTTTCTTTAATTTTCGAAAATAAATAAAAATCACAAGGCGCGAGGTCGGGGCTATACGGCGGGTGACCCAGTAATTCAACGTTTGATGTCGCCAAATAGTCGATCGTTCGCTTGGCGGTGTGCGATGAGGCGTTGTCGTGGTGAAGGAGGATCCTACTGCGAGGTCGTTTCTCTCGAACTTTTCCAAGACAAGTGGCAAACAATTGGTAGTGTACCATTCTGCAGAAACTGTTTTTGATCCTCTAACACAATTGTTGCGAAATGACCTATCCTTCCAAAGAACGAGGCCACCATTTTTTCCCCCACACTTCGATCTCTCTTCACTTTAGTTGGCAACTCCTCGAAAGGAAACACCCACTGAGCAGATTGTCTTGTGGTTTCAGGATCATAACAGAAAATCCAACTTTCGTCACCTGTTAGTATGTCGAACACAGCATTTGAGTCACCTCCGTTAAATCTTTCAATCATTTTACGGCACTAATCCACACGATGGAGTTTTTGAGCCTCAGTCAAATTATGAGGTATCCACCGGGCGCAAAGCTTCCTGACCGCTAAATGTTCGTGTAGGATTTTGTGCACTTGACTCATACCGATGCCTAAGCTTGTCCGAATCTGCTGATAGGTCACTCTTTTGTCAGTCTCTATCATACGCCGCACAACACAGATGTTATCTTCAGTCGCCGTAGAAGGCCGTCCCTCACGTAAATCATCAGTGAGATTAGTGCGACCACGTTTAAACTCATTAAACCAGTTGTAAACAGTTGCACGAGATGAGGCTTCATCGTGAAAGGCCAATCGTAGTCTATCATAACTTTCTTGTTGACTTAAATGACATCGAAAGTCATAAAAAATCATTGCACGAAAATTTTCTCGTGTTAAATTCATGTTGACGTGACAGACAATTTTCAATTTGCCGCCAAATCGTAAAACAAATGACAAATGAATGAAGTATATACTCAGTAATGTTGGCAAAGAGTTCTATTTTCAAATTATAGAATTATTTTTTTATTATATTGTTTATAAGTGGCCAGTTCTAAGAACTTTCAGTTTGACCCTCGTACTGTGAAACTTACAAACGCTAAAGTTTGTGAGAATGTGTGGATGTTTCTCTTTCACGTAAAAACGGCTGTAGGGATTTGAATGAAATTTGGTATATAGATAGATAATGGTCTGGAATAACACACATAGGCTATTTTTTCCCGGGAAAACATTGAAATCGGGAACTACGGGGGTGTAACCGCGGGTCACTAGTTGGTCATATTTTAAGATTTGTAATCCCTTTCCACATAGCACAAGTCTGAATAGCCCCGTATTCTGCACCAATAAATTGCCTAATAATGTTAATTACAATTGTATCGCATGCTCTACTTTGTAAACACTTTGAATTATCAAAGGAATGCAGTAGTAATTTCTTTTTTACAACACGTTCGGTTATTGATCAAACAGCGCGTAATTATTCAATAGTCGAACAAAAAGCGAAGGTTCTCGGAAACTGGGTTTACAAATTAACAAGAAAATATTTTAAATATAGCTTTCATACCCTAGTAATATTATAGAAGTTAAAATTTTGATGTATGTTGCTAAATCAATTTGTAAGACCTGAACGAAATAGGCTGTAATTCGGAACTTAGATAATATCACATATGAAAATGAATAACTATTTTGACGTTTAATAAATTGATGAACGCCGGCTGCATGCATGAAAAAGTGTCCCGTTATGTCCCATTACGCTCATTGCCTTGTTACACTCATTGTACGCTTGCATCGCATCTACTCGTATCAATATTTTGTTATGGCGTTGTCACGTTAAACTATCGTCCGTAAACCAACCGAATTTACAGACAACCAATTTTTTTATCTCGAAAAATGACTGTTGTTAAGGCAATTCTTAGGGACGACCCTCCCTTGGGAGAGAAGGCCCTCGAGTCCCAGCAAGTGGGAACATTCAGTGAGCTAATTAGGGGTCTTATGTATTATATATCGTAGCCGTATTCTAACTCGTACGCGGACAATGTTGCGGGATGACACTAGTTTCTCGTATTTCTACGTGTCATTGCATTGACCGTCACAATCTAATCTTTACATGCCGAATAATAAACGCGATCCAAAAACGTTGCGAAATTTTTAGATTCAATTCAAATTGGAGTAGGTGTGGGTACATTTTTGCCGTTTGTGACGTCAAACGAAATTAAAAAGGACAAAAGCCATACAATGTGTTTTTGATGTGGTGGTAAGTAGGTATGTAACAAATCAGTTCAAACATAAAAAAGCACATTGTGTAAAAGTGTGTAAGCACATTTGCATCTTGCCATCTCCCCGCTACCAAGCAAAGCGCAGGCGCAGGAGCGGAGGCGGCTGCCAGAGCTAAGCACCTTAAGTACTCGTCTTTGGGGTCGGCATATCGGGCTGGCTGGTATCTGGTTCAGCGGATTTCCATGGCGATCCAGCGGGGGAATGCGGCCAGTATTATGGGGGGCCTTTGAGCGACGTTCGGCGCGTGGGGGAGTTTTTATTTGACCAGTAACTTTTTTTTGTTGTTGCGTGTTTTTGTATTTAATTTCTTTTTTGACAGCTTTGTAATTTTATTTTGACAATAGTTCATGAATAAATAAACATAAAAAAATATACCTACATCATTAAACCCATTTTATTCAAAAACTAAATTTTAGTAATAATTATTATTGATATACTAACAGCACCCGCGGTTTCACTCGCGTATTTCCGGTTCCGTTATTTTCCCGCGATGAAATATAGCCAATTCCAGAATGTACCTACTCTATCTGTGTTCCAAATTTGAACCCGATCCGTTGCGACTTTACGACGTCATTGAGCAACAAACATCTAAACTTGTGTATTTTTAATATTAGTAGGATTACTAGAAATATTAATTTTAAATATTCTTTGTCGACTCCACTTTTGTCAGACAAAAGATATTTGATGCGGAAACAGAACAACATTATTTTTACATGAATTTTACTATAAACATGTTTATGAATAAAAGGTTAACAATTTTAAATTATATGGTTTTGAATACATACTTTAACACAAATATAAGGTATCGTTAATGTAAAGAAAATTAACAATTTAAGTTCTTTAAGCAACTGTATCAACAATTATTTTTTTACTATTTTTTTTTAATGATGAAACAATTATTGACAAACAAACAATTTTGAAATATAAAAAAAAACTGTGTAATCTTACTTGACATAAATGTTATTTATAGAGTTGAATATAAATTATAAATATTACAATGCTGTTTCTTTGCTACGAAAACTATGTTATACATACAAGTATCTACGTTTAAAGACTAAAGCAACAACAACGCGAGTCAAACCGGGTCACGGGCAACGAAATCTGACATTCACCTACCTTTAGCGAAAACGATCACTTGCACACAACACTCAACTAAAACGAGTAAAAAAAAACTTTTTAAAAAACGAAAACGCGGGAAAACGGACTGCCGGTTTTTTATATATCGCGTGAATCGGAACGTTGCGCGCCAAATTTCCCGCGCAAACGCGCTTGCTCGCTCGCGAACGCGGCCGAATGCGTACTGGCCGGCAATGTCGTGGCATGCACTGCCCGGTGCGCGATAACATCGATGCTACTATAGATGTATGCTTCGGACTTCCCAACGCTCAATACACAGACATTTTTCGCGGTAAATCGTAAATCTTCACGATGTTTCAGCTCTGTGAATGGAGAACAAATATTGGCCTGCGTTGGCATTGAACGATGGAAATGGAAACCAATATGGGATTCTTTTCAGGGACGTTGTTGGAATGTTTCATACATTAGCAATTACTATTATTAATGCTAAATTAATAGAAACAATATACAAAATGATAAAACTATATAAGTATGCGCCAAGTGAAATGACATATTTATAGTAGCTTAAATTTTTTTAATGTTTCCTCTGTGTAGTGGATTTTTAAATCAGTTTTATTGTCTTTGTAGGCGAATACTTTAAAAGTCAAATAAATATTAAAGATCTTACGGTTCCTTTTTACAGTCTCTAGAGACGCTGTTTTAACTTTCCATCAGAAATAACTTACTATTAAATTGTCTACACTACATACATGGGTGGTAGGCAACAGTGATTCCGGTAAGTAATTACCAGTATGCCCAATGCGAGAGAATAAAAATATAACATTCGTTAGACATAACGGAGACACTAACTGCCTTCTCCGTGTTATAAAAAACTGACACAACCTCGAGAGTTGTTTGGAGTAAACGCATTAATAAATTGCAAGATGTTTGTACGTGTAATGGAACGTTTTCCTGTCCTGTCTAACAGAATAGAAAAAAGACAAGATAGAAAAAAAGTTCCGCAAAAAGTGTGACCAAGTATTTTTATACTTTGTTAAGTGTAATAAAAGAGCAAAAAAAACGAAACTTTTTGCCGAAAATGTGAGACTGGGCAACCTCAACAAAATCAGAAAAACTTTTTAGAGAGAAATTTCGAAATACATTAAAGTCGTTTCCTTATCGGTCATTCATCTTACTAATATTATAAATGCCAAAGTTTGGATGTTTGTTGCCCAATCACATCGGAACTTATGAACGGATCGGGTTGAAATTTGAAATATAGTTATATTATAGTCTGTAATAACACATATGCTACTCTATATCACGGGGAAATAACTAGAACGGGAACTACGAGATCAAAACCGTGCTGCGCTGCTAGTTATTCATAAAAACAATTTATGTGGTACATTTTACGCGGTGATCATAAAATGCTTGTTCCATTTATTGAATTTTCTAATATTTTTTCACGACTCGTTCGAGTTTTATTTTGTACCTACCTTACAATCTCAACTTCTTAAATGTAGGTATATTTACAGATTACATAAGAATTTTCTATTTATAATATGGCAAAGAAGGTGAATGACCAAACTTTCACAAGCATTTTTTATCTATGACGCTTAGTTATCTTAAAATATACCTACAACCAAAGATCTCAATAAAAAGATCAATACGGGTTTCGCCGAAACCGGTCCACCGGGGATATTCTAGCGTACGTCACTCACATCTGGAGTGAAGCTATCGAGAAACACGGGAAGCACTTGCAGTCTCCTGGATATCTCGAAGGCTTTCGACAGGGTTTGGCACGATGGTTTTAAGCAAGCTTTCAGCTTATGGTTTGTCTCCAGGTTTTATAACGTGGATATCGGACTTTTGAGGATCGATCCATACGAGTGGTCATTGATGGCTGCTCGTCGGATCAAATGGCTATTAATGCCGGAGTCCCTCAAGGGTCGGTGCTCTCTGCGACACTCTTTCTGCTACATATCAACGATCTGTTGAAGCCCGGTATCTTTGGGTACGCAGATGATAGCACCGTTGTAGAGAGCTACATATCGAGCGCGAGAGCCAATAGGCAACAAACTCAGGTACTGAGAGAGAGTTTGATCGAGCGTTTAAATTTGACCCTTGAGGCAGTCTCTAAATGGGGCGATGCCAATCTGGTCAGGTTTAACGAGGAAAGACGCAGGCGTGTCTGTTCTCCGCAAAAGGAGTCCTTTCCAACAGACTCCTACTTTTCGCGGTGTATCCGTGCCGGTATCCGACCATCTCGAGCTGTTGGGCGTTACTTTGTCATCGACTCTCAACTTTGGCTCGTATATCGAATCTAAGGCTAAATTAGCTGCCAAAAACTAGGTGTCCTCTCAAAGGTGCGAAGGTACTTTAAGTCTGAACAGTTGCTCACTTTATACCAAGCACAGATTCGCTCCTGTATGGAGTACTGCTCGCACCTTTGGGATGGATCGGCTAAGTATCAGCTGGAGGCTCTGGAATCGATCGAGAGACGTGCCAAAAGGCTCATAGGCAATGACATTCTCGTGCGAAAAAGACTGCAAAGTCTCGAACATCGCCGGAAAATTGCTAGCTTATCGGTTTTTTATCGGATACACTTCGGAGAGTGTGCGACTGATTTATACGATCTAATACCACCTTGCCCATTTTCTATCGGAATGCTCGTAGCTCGAAAAAGCGACATCGTTTCATGGTTGATGTTCCAAAGACACGAACGAAGAGATTTGACTCTACTTTTGTGATAAGAACGTCTAGGCTGTGGAATACGTTGCCTGAGAGGGTTTTTCCCGATAGTTACAATCTTTGTGTCTTCAAATCGAGAGTGAATCGGTTTCTTCTAGGTAAACACGCTTCATCGTAGACCGCATCATCGTTTAACATCAGGCGAGATGGCGGTCAAGTGTAAACCTATAAAAGTTAAAAAAAAAAAAAAAAAAATCTCAATACGCCAATGTGCCCTCCCAAACTTCAGGGCGCACGGAATCATGTCATTGTTGGGAAGAGTGAACTCACTCATTCCGTTCCAGTCGGTTGCAGGAAGCGGTGAACACCGGACGTTTTTACTTTTCGCTATTCGTTGTCAACACCCAAAATAAGTAGGACCACAGCATATCGCACCGCTAGCGATTCTAGGGGTCAAGTAGATTGGTTATGTGTAAACTATTTACGACACACATAGAAACGCAGTTTATCACCAATTTCAAGTTACTCAGGGCACATCCATTGGTTTATATCGATGCCTACAACCTACATATTAATTTACACAGCTGGGACTGGGATCCTTGTCTCACAATGAGAGAGTCAAGGCCATATACCAGCATGCTGGTTGATAAATGTCAAACTTTTTCAAACCAGCTGTGTTCTATCTCTGTTAAAAGCAGTGGTGGTGAAGGAAAGTTTCAAGGATGAGTAGAAACTCTGAAATCAGAAGTACAGACTCGCATCGGATGATGATTCATCATTAAAAGCTACGACATTCCGAAGTATAATATGTATACTATATTTTTTATATCGACTTCGACCACAACTAGGCTTATTGATAGCAATGATGTAATCAAAGGTGGAGCACGCTATTACTGAGATAGCTAGTATTTGTCTGTTTATCCGTGAACATACATGAAACTGCACTGAAATATAGGAAACTTGCACCTTTCAACCACGGTAAATATTCCGTAATTAATAACTAGGTGTCTAGAGTTTAGGGGAACTTGCTGCGCGACCTAAGAGCCCCCAATGTGTGACATGTGCCCGTGTTCCACGCATCGCCATCGAGACTTTGAGACCTGGACAAGATTTGGACGGAGCAGTATCTGCTCCTCACAAGGAGCGGTGTTACCAGCGGTGTCGGGGCAATCATGGACTGCAGAAGCGTGCCCGTAGCGCCAACCAACGAAGTAAGGTCATAACTTCTGTACTTTGTAACAGAAGTCCAATATAACCACTGACTCATGACCAAGGGGACCTAGAGGTATACGTATATATTATTTATTTTTATATATTCCCTGGATCAAAAAAAATGATACAATGATACAATGCTTTATTGGCCTGTGAAAATGTGTTTAGATTAGCGGTTCGAAACAAAAATCAAGTATGTGTACTTCGCAGCCAAAAATACAATATTCCTTCTTTTACTGCTCGTGCTAGCTTCAGCCGTAGTATAAATACAAATAAATATAAAATGGTTGGACATTTCACACACAACACCAACTGAGCAAAGTTTGTATTATGGAAGCCTGATAGCTGATATAATACATATATAGTTTTAAATACATACTTATTATAAATAGAAACACGCAGACACAGTGCAAACATTTGAATTCATCACACAAACATTTGCACTGGGTGGGGATCGAACCCACGACCCACGGCTTCGCAGGCAGACTTACTACCCACTAAGCCACGAGGCCAGCCATAAGATTATATCTTCAACGCAACAAGTATTATCCTGAAGTTAGTTACACGATTTACTAAAAATTTGACCAGTTCTTCAGGGTCTCGGTATTTCGTGACGGTGTACGCGCGCATCTTAAAAGATTCCTTTCATGATTTTCCCCTTATATGCTCCAAAAGAAGTATATACGTGAACTTCTAAAATATTTGAAAAGGTTTAGCGTAGATCTTGCTAAAGTTTACAAGCCCTGTTCTCCTATTTGTTGATATTCCATACTAATTATATAAATACGGTATTCTAAGGTAAAACAATGATTGAATCCCTCGAAGCCGTGTATGCGCACCTCACTGAAACAATGGCCGCTGTTGTGAAATATTCATAAACTAGCAGTAATCATAAGCCAAATAAAATAAAGGCGAGAACACATTATGAACCATGCACGTCTCTTTACCGTTACGCTATTTTTTTAATAGCATGAGCAGCAAAAGCATGCGGTCCCTCTTGATGGCAGGCAAGCGGTAGTCGTTCCTTATGAACACGGATTAAATACCCTGTTGATCGGTGATGAAACGACACTCGCCTACATTCACAACTCACCAGCGGGGGCGCAGGACGAGGTAATAAGCCGCGCTGTCATAAGCTGAATATCAGTCATAAGCCCACAAAACGAGATAGAGTTATGCAATCTTCTAAGGACAGAGCAGGATGCAAAGAAATACATCAAAGGTTTCCATTTCTTTTTTTATGTTCGTTTTAATTTTGTAGATTGATGTTGTTATGTTTTTCTAATTATTGCATTAAATTACTTACTTGTGAAATGATACACCGTCCTTTGTAAAGCTGGATGTCCTGCTATTCTTTCCGCAACATTTCACTGAGCAGAAACCCATTTATTTTATATTTTTTGGGTATTTTTTTGCCAGAACACTTTTGGTCGACATCAAAAGCCTGACTGACCGAACTCGCAACAGGTATAGTGCGCTATAATAAAACGCTAAGCAGGGGCAGTCGTAGGATCAGTCAAATGGATATTATGTTGCTTACGAACAAGAGAACACGCCGAAGAGGTGTTTAAAGATATCCTTTTTAAATGTTTCCCAGTCAGAGTTTGTCGGCAATAGCTAACTGGCTTACCTAGCTAACTTGGAAGTCCTCGATCTTCCCTACCAGCGGCTGCCCATGCCGGGGTCATACCGTGAGAGGTGCCTGTGCTAGTCGTCGAACGAGATGTAGTACTCGTTGAGTAGGATAAGTGAGTAAGTATGAAATAGAAAAATAAAAAAACTTGAGAGGTGTCAAGGGACACCCGGATAAAACGAAGTTCCTTTCGATTAATTAGTGAAGGAATTATTATTATTATTATTTTTTATTATTTACAAAAACCCTGTATACACTCAACAAAAATAATCGTCGCGAAACCACACTGTTCAATGCGAAATAGAAATGAAAATATCTGGCTTGCTTTCTATAAGAGAGAGAGAGAGAGAGAGAGAGTCAGACAGAGAAACATGCGACGCCGCACAGCTTACAATAGCAAAAAGCGTCGTGACAACTTTTCGTAAGATTTTTTTCCGTCTAGCCCCCTTTCACAACGCGCGATAAGGAACTTCGTTCCAAAAATAGATTTACAAAAGTGTATAATGCTTTGAGGAAGATTAGCTCAGTAGGGTCCTGGACTTTTGCGCTAGGCCAGACACTTAGATAGATAGATAGATGGAGAGGTAGATAAATTTGAAGCCAACTTACTTTGACACATACATTTTCAACTCTCTGCTACGTTTTCTTGGTAAGTGTATCTCCGCTTTACTGGTGACGTCGCCAGCCATTGTGAAAAAAATTGGCATTGAAGTGGACTCTATTTTGAAACGATAGAGTTCATAATAACGGTCGGGTCAAGTCAAGGTTTCTATATTATGGCTGTGACGAAATAATGCGACATCTTCGGGGTACGTTGCAACATACTAGGTGATAGATAGAAATTTATTCTACGAGTTTATTGATTCTTAATGTATTGATTAAGAATTGATTCTATATTATCGTCCTTCAGCTAGTGAATCTACCCACTGAGCCTAAGGTCGTTGGTTCAATTTGCACCTAGAATTTAAATGTTTGTACGATCATATTCGTTTTGTCTAGGCGTTTCAATGTATTATAATGTCATAAGTAGACATTTACTATGAAATAAGTATCAGCTATCTGGTACCCATAATACATACAAGCTTTGCTTAATGTGTGGCTAGTTAGTGTTGCGTGAGGAATGCCCACAAACGTAAATGTGTTTGAGCAAGAACGGGGTCGTCACGATCGCCCACAACCTTCTTTATTATGGTTGTAGATCTTCTTAATGCTGGGTGACTTATTACTATAAGTTGACCACATCTATAAAAGAAGGCACATTCACAGGACGTTGCAAATATAAACCCTTGTCCCACGCCAATAATTTCCTCAAATCAAAATACTTTTAGAGAGAGCTCGTTTAGGTGAGAGCGAACGTTTGCTGTTTTGGTTAGCAAAGGAGTGAAAATAAATTCGGTACAAGCTTTCATGAACCCACTACAATTAGCAACGTCTCCCAAATAACGTTCAGCCATTAGCGGTCACCCATCCAATCAGTTAGTATTTCTAAACCGGCCGATGAGCTCACAGTGCATACTAGCCGACGTAATCAGCAATCGTTTGTACGCGATCGGAATCGAAATTGAAACGAACTGGAAGTGTGCTCATCTATGTTTTGATACCCTTTACTTTAGCTGAACGGGAAGGAAAAATGAGAATTGGTCCGGCTTTGTTTGGGGCAATCATTGTGGGCACGACGGAATAAAATATACCCTTTGACCATGTCGACTCAGGAGTGAACTCATAGCAAACATGCACGGTACCCGCCATTTGAGGCTTTGAATACAATCCATGGATCTTAGAAATTACTTTGGGAGATTCGACTAGACTAGTTGGAATCCACTAGAGTCCGCCGATGGCAACAATGTAGTATGGATGGCACTCTTGTATATGTATTGTTGTGCTGCGCTTATTTCCAGATCGTACGCTCGATTTATAATTTTTTCGTTTGTTTTTCGTTATGGTAGAATTCTCATAATAACGAAAATGCGTCCATGAATATGTTTTATGAGGATAGCTTCAGCCTACATCCACCTAGTCGAACTCCCAGATTACGAGTGCGCGGTGCTTGACAGCTATTTAGAGCTGTGTCTTTCATCTATCCTCATGTCAGGTCATCGCAAAATTAACAAAACGCTAGTAAAAACGATACATACCGCCGACCAAACTGCCTATGGGTTTTCCGATCGAGATAAATTAGGGGCAGTATTAATGAATTCGGTGAAAGACCTAAGTCGAATTTGATTTGATTCAGCTTAAATTGATTATGAGATATTTAACACGTGATTGAAAACGATAACAAAAGAGAAACATTAAAATTACGACTAATGGGAACTAATTTAACATTCTAACGATACGATCATTAAGACACGATTTAAGTTAGTCTTCTATTGACAGAGGACACAGCTTAACCAACGGTCGCTTGATTGTTTGACGGTTAGCAAGTTTAAATACTGCGCTTAGAGCGATCCCATCAAGGCCACTTTGCAATTCGCAATTTGATAGCAGATAGCACTGATATTTCTATTGTGATCTTAAAACCATATGCCTTCCCGTGCTATTGCCCCAAAATAAAATACCATATCGAAGCAGCGACGAGATATTACCATTATAGGGCGATAATAAAGTAGGTTTACTTGCTCTCTTTGACAACATAATATGGAGTGCGTATGAATACTGACTTAATTGAAATAACTAATAATTGACTTTAACTGAATTAAACCTCGAACAAGAGCTTTTGACATGATTTTTCCAGTTTAAGGTGTCGTCTTCATCTAAGAGGTAAGTCTTTAAATAAGCGTAACTACGAGTATATGAAAGCAAAAGTTCAACAGTATGATCGTCATTTTCAACTTTCTTCCATCTTACATCTTCTACATTCTAATATAGGCCTCTTAACAATTACTTATAGTAGACCACCATCTCGCATACGTCACGAGAGAAGAATTCAATTCACTTTCGATTTGAAATCACCAAGATCTTGTTAAACCGTAATTTTACAATTTCACGCATAACGCGGTCAAAGAAATCAATGCTTATCGAAGATTATTTATGGAACAATACCTGTTTAATGTAATTTGTCTCATGTGAATCGTGAGTGCAGGTGAGTCACCGACGACCCGTGTGATGGATGTGGAACGTCAAACGCGTTAGTTACGTCGACGTTACGTGGCCGAAACATGTGTGCGTAAAGAAAGCTAATAAACGCACACTCACAAACCTCTAGTTCAAAGATTCGAACTCGAAAAGTTGAAAGGTGGAGAATGAATCAGTCCCTTTTGAATTTGAATAAGCACGCTCCGTCGTAGACAGCAACATTGGTTCGTCGGTAAATATCAGGAGAGATTCGCAACTCCACTTTCGAAAGAACTTATGGACTTATGTTGTGTGTGAATTGTCCACCAATATTTATATTTTTATTATTTATATTATAATCAGTGTCTGCAGATTGAGAGCAAATATTTTTCTTGTAGGTAAAATATTTTAGGTCGCTCCATTGCTGGCAGTAACGAAGAGATACAATTCTATTTATTAGCGAAGAAAAACATACGATTACAAATTAATATTCTAATGACAATTGTGACAAGTGACAAGTGACAAGTGATTTAGCTAGATATCAATGGTTTGGATTTTAACCACTGTGTTAACTACGCTTAAACTCAATTCTCTGTGTGAGTTCCTTTGAAATCACAAACAATAGACATCTCTGCGTCGATTTACCTATGTAAAAATTACCAGTTATCGTTTCTAACCAACTTCAAAAAACGAGGTTTCTCAATTCGACCGTGTTTTTTTTCAGTGTTGTTCCAAGTGGTATTTAAATTTGTTATAACTTGCTTTAACAGCGAAGGAAAGCATTACGCAGAAACCAACATGTTCAAGGTCATCTGCCACTCTGGCTAAGTGCAGGTTGGCGGATGGCACATGTCCTCAAAAAATGAATTCCCCATCCTTTCCATATGAGACAAGGCCTCAAGGGTCTCAGACTGAGACCTAAAAGTGGACCGCTTGTGCTTACTTATGTAAGACAGTTTATTAATATTAGAATTAAACGACTTAAGAAATGGTACCAAAGAACCAATTTCCTCAATCTTACAAAAATACATGACGTGAAATCTGTCGGCAACTTTCACATTATTTAACTTTTTTAAAGTGCTTCACTCAAGCATCATGCTTAAACTACAATGCGGTGTTACAACAAGTTTAAACTTTAACTAATTAAATTTAAATTGCGAATTCGTCCTTCGAGCCCAGGCACAAAACCCGTCGTATAAGTCACAAGCCGAGCAAGCTGTCGAGCCTGCTTGACTGCTGATTGCACAAACCGAACCTCAAACCCGCCGGCCGGTACCGTGTGGTGTAGGTAAACTCGACACCGATGACGCCGACGAAATCACTTCTGGCGTAAATTGATCCCAGAACTCGGAACGACTCATTGGATTCGTTTGTCTACTATATTTAGACAAGGTCCCCATAATATAGTAATGATTGCAATTCCCAAACGTGAGGCCGTAGGATATTTTTTTTTTCATGGATGTAGGTAATCTCAGTATTACAAAAGTCGACAGTGAATCTATTCCTTCTGGGTTGACGCGCTATATTGGTTACCGCATCGTTTAACATCATACAAAATAGCAGTCAAGCGTAAGCTTTTTTTTAAATTTTTAATCTAACAAGAAACTACACAAACTTTCACTGATAAACATGCGACACAATATCAGTAAGCGTCATCTGGGGTGACCCCTGCGATACGGGTCTTCCCTAGTGCAGGCCTCTTATCTCCAAATTTCTAAGCAATCATTTAAGCTCCCTGCAACATCACAACAAACCACAAAAAACCACCTCAGTTATCCAAGGTCTGGACAAAGGTATCTGAAAGGTAAGGTATCCCGGTTCTCAACTTACATCGTCCTATCTCATTTAAACGTTCCGAGCTCGTCTTTCTTTCGCGTTGGCGGTTGGCGGACGACCCTGGGGTCGACTGACCGATGGCGTCCACTCTGTGAATAAGTGAATACCCTATCCCACCGATTAGGGTGGATCCACTCATCAACGATTAAACGAAAATAGACCCTAAGCTCTCTGAGCTAGCCCAAAATTCGGTAGGCAGTAGAGCATAGATAAAACATACATATATACAATTTACAGAAAAAAAGTGTAAATAATAATATTTAGTAATTTTAAATTGTGTCGTGGTCTACACATTAGGAACTACATATTGTTTCATCTTTAAAACTTTGTAAGAATATTGACTGGCAGAATTAACCTATTTTACCTTTTTTATCTTGGTCCAAAATAGTCCACATAGTCCACACACAAGTCACTTTCAATGAATTGTGTGTGGCCTTTTATTCAGTGTGGAACCAAGTGACTTTTATAGGATATAGTCCAGGATCCATGGTCAGTTTTTGCACTTATTACTATCAAGCTAATTTTCCGTGAGTAGCTTCACTTTGTTGAGACGTTCAGAATTATATTGAGATTTGACAAAAAAAAACCGTTAGTAATACATATTTGAGGATGATTCTATCGATATATTCCATCCTAGATACCTGTTACCAAATTTTATTGGAACGAAGTTCCTTATCGCGCGTTGTGAAAGGGGGGCTAGACGGAAAAAAATCTTACGAAAAGTTGTCACGACACTTTTTGCTATTGTAAGCTGTGCGGCGTCGCATGTTTCTCTGTCTGTCTCTCTCTTTTATAGAAAGCAAGCCAGATATTTTCATTTCTATTTCGCACTGAACAGTGTGGTGTCGCGACGATTATTTTTGTTGAGTGAGAGTTTTTTGTAAATAAAAAAAATAATAATAATTCCTTCACTAATTAATCGAAAGGAACTTCGTTCCATCCGGGTGTCCCTTGACACCTCTCAAGTTTTTAATACAATCTAGAGTTTCATTCAGGATCAAAATGGAGCTCACGGAAAATTCAGTTGATAGTAATAAAGTGTAAAAAATGTACCAGGGATCCTGGACTATTTACAGTTGACCGCTCAAAGAGCGAGACCTAGTTACTGACCGGAGAAAAAGAGCCTGCTGTTGCGGCGCGTCAGCTTGCATTATTCAAGCAATCTCAAACAATCGCTCAGTGAGCCACTGGTTCAGTAAACAAACGGGACTAGTTGGAAACGGTGCCGTTCAGCCACCGGTCGACATTCAGTTACATAAGAGGCGCGGCGCAAGGTCGCGACGCGGTGATAACCGGCGATAACGGGCCAAGTTCACCGCTACTGTCGCCGCGAACCATCAAGTCACATCCTCAAACATTCACATTTCTTTTTTACTTAATCTACAGCACCTGGTTGACCGAGCTTTGCTCGGTTTTTTAAATGATATTTAGGCAGGTACGAATTACGTAGTGACGACTTACTTAGCTACGTATTAAATGCGTTTAAGGCTCTAAGTATAAATTTCTCAGAAAAAAAGAGAACTAAAAGAAAAGTCCCGAGCGTAACCATCAGGATTCGAACCGGGGCCTGTTGACTCCGAGGGCGAGCATATTCCGTCTGAGCCATTTAGAATTAAAGAACAGTGGCGAAATAAGTTATCGTATTCTAATGACATTGTAGGAGTTTTTCATTGTCTAAAAACGCGCATAAAATGATGTTTAAAAAAAAAAAACCTAGCTAGATCGATTTATCGTCTCCGAAACCCCCCTGTATACATAATTTCATGAAAATCGTTCGAGCCGTTTCCGATATTCAGATTCTATATATACCTACAAGAATTGGTCGTTTAAATGTATAATAATAATAATAAGATAGATCGCTATTAGCGATACGGCTGTCAACTACTACAATACGAGTAGTTACATATCAATTAACTAGAAGTGCGCCGCGGTTTTACTCGCCTAGATAATTTTGATGCAATGAAAAATAGCCTATATGCTATTCACGATTATCATTATCAAGAGTTTATGGAATCATCAAAGTTAACGCAATGGCGATTCCTAGGCGGCGGCACCATAACACGACACACGACATGGACGATCACATGTCGTATCTACTTTTTTTTTAACGGCTGAGCCTTTATTAACAAAACTAAAATACAATGAGAACTACACTACAAACCTACTTAACTAACTACTTACACTAAGCACACCTGAATTATCCTATCTACTACACAAGCACATCTTAAGTATCGTATTTACTACATACGAGTATCTTAATATGTATAAATTACACGTCCACGTTGTTTGTTCGCGATTTGCTCCTAAGCTCCATACCCGGTGTTAAATATTGGTGGATAAATAAATAAATAAATAAACATTGGTGGTGGACAATTCACACACAACACCATCTGACCCCAAACTAAGCAAAGCTTGTGTGATGGCAGCCAGATAGCTGATATATAATACCTACTTATATAGTTTTAAATACATACTTATTATACATAGAAACACCCAGACACAGTGCAAACATTTGAATTCATCACACAAATATTTGCACTGGGTGGGGATCGAACCCACGACCCTCGGCTTCGCAGGCAGAGCTACTACCAACTAAGCCACTAGGGCAGTCAAATTTGTACACCGTGTGTAGTTTGATTCAATAGGATAGTTTTGATTTCGATTAGTAGCCTTTATACGACAATATCCGAGCAAAGCCGGAACGGGCCGCTAGCTTATTACACATATACTCTACATGTTCCAATAGCTGCGTGTCACTGTGCTGTTATGTAGCAGGCATGTTGCTTACCATCAGATACATGTCCTGCTCGTCTCGTCACTCTATCCTATAAAAACAAATAGTGTATATAAATATAAATCTAATATATAAAATTCTCGTGTCACAGTTTTCGTTGCCATACTCCTCCGAAACGGCTTGACCGATTTTGATGATTTTTTTTGTACTTATCCGGTATCTATGAGAATCGGCCAACATCTATTTTTCATCCCCTAAATGTTAGGGGTAGTCCACCCCTAAATTTGATTTTTTAATTTTTTGATAAAATTTTTAATTTCTATTTTTTTATGATACAACATACAAAAATACATACAATCGTCAATTTTCACCCTTCTACGATCAACCCTTATTTTTTAATAGCCATTTTAGTAATTTAATCATTTTTCCTCTCCGGTCGAAAACTGATCAATCGTCATTTAATTAGTTATCCCCGCCAGATGTCTACAGGTGTCACTTCTGACCCAGTAAACAGCACGATAATTTGGGGATCAAAAGTAGTCTATAGCATATATATAGTTTGAACACGTTAATCTCGGGAACCACTGGACCGATTTAAAAAAATCGTTCACCGTTCTTTCATATGTACGTAATCCTTGAATGCTGTAGGTTATATATATGTACCACGGGCGAAGCTGGGGCGGGCCGCTAGTATTATATAATATTATGTACACTTTTAGACTTAATATATTTTTTAAGTTATTTTGTTTATTTTAGTTAAGACTATGTATTTTTGGTGGGTGTAATAAAGCATTATATTACTATTATTATTATTATAAATATAATATAATGCTTGATAGTTTTTCTGAACAATAATTGTTATAATACAGCAAAGTAGTCATTTCAAACTTTGAAAATGTATACAATTTGTATGCTCTTTCTTTTGTTTTTGTTTTTTATTAATTGACGTGTAAATTGTACATTTATGAATAAAGTACTTTGACTTTGCGTTAGTACCGCTAGAAGCGAGCGTAACTGTGGTAGTAAGTAGTAAGGAAATATTAGATACTGACAGATAAGATAAGAAAGTAACGCATAGTTATCATTCACCACCACGTGCAAATTTACAGTACCTATCTATAATACTATACCGTTTTGTAGTGAATGTAGTGGTAGGACTCTTTGCAAACTCCGTCTGAGGAAGTACCACATCTATGCCAGTTTTTCTACTGCCAACCAGTTATGTGCACACATCAATTTATTCCAGTTTGAAGGGCAATGTTTGCAGATAAATTACAGAGCATGGTAAATTCTCTTATACTCGTACCTATTACTAGATGACGACTTCAGTGCAGTGTTAGATAATGATCTGGACGTCTACTCTCTTTCGACGAAAAACGTAATTTCGAAATAAAGTCGCAAATTTCCTACTTCGGTTCTACTACGACCCGTCGTTACTACTCTAATTAGAATAATTAGAACATTTAAGGCCGTCACAGACGCAGCTATAATATATATTTTCGTGACGTCAGCAAAATATACCGTAATATATTCATATTATGGCATCTTAACATAGCAAGACATATTTTGAGTTTACAGTATGTTTCAACATTGTCTGAGCGCACGTCACGAGTCTTTAGAACTTTTTAACCCCTGAAGCAATAACGACGGGTGTTATAAGTTTGACATAACTGTGTATGTGTTTGTAGCATCGTAGCTCCCAAAAGGAAGATCCGATTTCATCCGACCAAGACAACTAAAACGATCCCAGATTTGACGAAGTTTCGTCATTTCATTACAGAGTTCCTATGACCCACTCCAAGATCCATCATCAGATCTTGGTTAATATCGGGATAGGCGAAACTAATAAATATAAGCTTGTAAAACAACTCGTGATGTATGCTCGGACAATGTTGAAACACGCTGTACTTTCGAAATATGTCTTGCTATACCACAATTTATATTAATATGCCTTAATATATATTATGGTATAGTTGGGTGACGTCACGAAAATATATATTATAGCTGCGTGTGTGGACACTCCAGGATTTGTATAGAAAATATACGGAAATATGTCCAGCTATGAAATATGAAAATATATATTATAGCTACGTCTGTGACGGCCTTTAAACGTCAAACAATGTTCGATTGGAGGAAACGACGTAGAACCGAAGTAGGAGAGTCGCGAGTTTATTTCGAAATTACGTTTGTCGTAGATAGAGAGTGTCCTGGACTCTCCATTTTCCAATAGCTGCGTGAATGACACTGTGCCTTATGTTGCGAATTAAATACTAAGCGCCATATTAAACGATAACATACCCTATTACTAGAAGCGCCACGCGGGTTTACCCGCTTCGTTCCCGTTCCCTTCATTTTTGCGCGATAATATGTAGCTAATGCAGACTATACATATCGATACCTTAATTTGCAAAAGGAATAACTCCATCGTAGTAAATTTCACAGGGGTCACACTAAATCACGACTAAAATCTATTGCGTAAGTGGTATTTTCATTATTTTAAGTGTTTATTAGTTAATAACAAAAACAATTTCGAAAGGGATATTTGTTTTTTTCTTTTGAAACTTATTTTTGATGTGACAACGTCTTATAAATTGGTTTGCCGGGTGACACTTCAAGAAACTGCGTTACGCTCCGCTCACGTTATGCGCTCACAATGAGAGCGAGTGAGAGGGACGCGTGCCTTTCACTTTTTATGTCTGTCTCTCTCGCTCTTAGGCGGGCTAACCATGCCCGAGTCGCCGATTCGCTTAGGCGCCTGCATACAAATTTACACAATTAAAATTTTGTTAATATGAAATTCAGTGCGAGATTCTTTGTATAAATTAATGTTTTAAATATAATTCTTTGTATAAATAAATGTTTTAAATTGTTACTATTATTTCATCCTTCTTCCTACCATACGAATGAATATTCACATTAAAATTATTTTACCACTCAAAATCGTTGTCACGTAAAACTTTCGCCCGTATACCGACTTTACAGGCAACCAATTTTTTTTATATTAAGTCTTTCGTGGCCCCTGTTAGATTTGTTATTATGGGGTTATTCGTTTTGCAAATTAAGGTATCGATATACAATCTGTGTTGCAAATTTGAATTAATTTATGGATGGCCCTATCTTTAGTTGCTACGACGCCTCAGGTAGCAGCGGCGCTCACTTTGGGAGCCCCTGGTTTTAGGCAATGTTACACGTTTATTTTCGTCTGTAAAGACGAGGAAACAGTAATCCAGCCCAAATAATACGTACCGATTGAATCACACATCATGCTCGATTCGTATTTCAGTATGCAGTAATAATTATAAATATGTGGATGGCGTTAATTTTCAGTGCCTGCTCAGGGTAAGTTAAGTTTCAGGCTGTGATTCAGCAAAAAGATTTATAGTTACTGCAGGGTTACGCAGACCACATACGCTTATACATAGTATCATGTACGGGCTAATGTACGCTCAGCCACGCACGCACACACACAGAGAGAGCGAGAGAGAGAGAGAGAGAGAGAGAGAGAGAGAGAGAGAGAGAGAGAGAGACGGACATGTGAAATTTCTAACGCCCCGTCATTTTTGCATCGGGGATTTAAAAATAATTCATAGTTCATAATGATACGTATGATCTATGGGGGTCTATCGCCTAAAGAAAACGGTCTTAGCTTTGACTGTAGAAACAGATTGTGAAAAAGTGATGTGCATTTTTGAATATACCTACTCGTACTTATGTTTATGGTACTTATGTTTAGTTTATGAACACTGTAGAAATTATCACAACTTTTATTTTTGATCATTGACACGAAACAGAGATTATATATGTTAAGTGAAGCTTACTACAATATACTAGTGAAAACTACAAACAAAATCGGATGAGCCGATTCTGAGATTAGCGCGTTCAAACAACCAGACAAACACAAAAATTCCAACAATTATTGTTTTGGGTGCTAATGCGTTGATAAAGGTTTCCTATAATTTTTTTTTTCATATGTCTTCCATGTACAGACGGCAATCCGTTACATTTTCATTATATAACACTATATGGCACTAGTTAATAAGTGTTTATCTCTATATATAAAAATGTTATGTTGGTTTGTGTACGCTTCAAAAACTCAAAAAGCTCTGCACCGATCGAGCTGAAATTTTACAATGATATATAATCCGCATCGAGGATTGTTTTTGTCTAATTTTTGCATCAGAATGTGGCACAGCGAAGCGTGTCAGGGAACAGGTAGTTTGTAATATTTTAATTTGTTTGTGTCGCAATAGAGAGTTTCTATCTACATAATATGTAAGTATAGATAGCAATAGCAATACCTATAGCGAAGCCAAAGCCGATCAAGCTTGGCGATAGAAGATTCGCAGGTCTAACGGCTAACTCTCCTGGCTTTCCGTATGCAAAGGAACTGAAAACAGATATTTATTTATTGGCTAATAATAAATACTACAACTACAATGCCAATTACACTTAAAACACAGTTAAGACATGTAATAGTAAATTAGTTAAAATATAAAAAAAACAAATAATAATCAAAATATCTATTTAATTGGATAACGGGACACTCACGTATATACGGTCGGTCAATCCGACTCGAGTTTCGGCCGCGTCCGGCGGCCTTTTTCAAGGCGAGTGCACGCGCGGCGGCTGCTCGTTTGGCACTGCGGGCTGCCGCACGTCGCGCACGCAAGCTCAACGGCTGTTGCGGGGGTGCAGGTGAGGGGGTGCGAGAGGGTTGCGCAGGTATACACTCGAACTCTTCATCACTGGTAAGCTGCGAGTCGGGAACATTGCAGCACACTGAGCTCACTGTGTCTTCACTCATATCGCGAACACTATACCGAGCACTATGGAGGCACGGCTTCCAAGCGGGCGGCACATGCCATCCTCCATCTCTATTAAAAGTCGGACGCTTACCGATTTCAATGGCCTCCCTGACCTTACGGGGTACAAAGAACTTCTCCCGTGCCAGGACCTCCGCCTTATCGAATCGAATAAAATGTTGGGCGTCCGACCTAAGAGCATGTTCCGCCACCGCAGAGCCGTTAACATCTACATTTTCATGGCGCGTATGTGCTCCGTGAGTCTTGTGGACACATTTCTCCGTGTTTCCCCTACGTAACTTATGCCACAATCGCAAGGAATCATGTACACTCCCGGAACACCCAAAGGGTCTTTGTCTTTTGGAGAGCGTACCATTTGCCTTAGCTGTCTGAGCGGACGATACATTGTCTTGATGCAATATCTACGGCGTAACAAGTTTCCAATTTTGTCCGTCACTCCTTTGATATATGGCAGGTACGCGGGTGACCTCTCCACCGAAGCTGGACCCGTTCTCCCTCCATAGTGCTCGGTATAGTGTTCGCGATATGAGTGAAGACACAGTGAGCTCAGTGTGCTGCAATGTTCCCGACTCGCAGCTTACCAGTGATGAAGAGTTCGAGTGTATACCTGCGCAACCCTCTCGCACCCCTTCACCTGCACCCCGCAACAGCCGTTGAGCTTGCGTGCGCGACGTGCGGCAGCCCGCAGTGCCAAACGAGCAGCCGCCGCGCGTGTGCACTCGTTTTGAAAAAGGCCGCCGGACGCGGCCGAAACTCGAGTCGGATTGACCGACCGTATATACGTGAGTGTCCCGTTATCCAATTAAATATGTGTAACAACCACGTTAATTTTAATACTAAAATCAAAATATCTATGGATAAGTATGTATTATACAACAACTATACAACCATATAAGTATTATATCAGCTATCTGGCCGCTATATTACAAGCTTTGCTTAGTTTGGGGTCAGATGGTGTTGTGTGTGAATTGTCCACGAATATTAAATATATTTAATTTAAAATGTTAAGTCAATATCACAAAATAATGAAGAATAAATTAATTAGTCATTCAACAAGATTGAAAATCCAATAGTTATTTATATACACACTACTTACTAATACTTTCGCAAAAATATTTGAAATGTGTGTCAATCTGTGCCCATTCATCACAAAATATTTCACATTCTGGACATTGTTTAAGGAATGCGTTAAGACCACGGACGATGCGCACATCGGGCTATTGTCTCTCGACTTGGTGCGATTGCTTTCATCGGCGATACACCAAAACGGAAAGGAGGAGAGTTAGGCGGTAGACGTGCCGTTCTGCGTAACCCCGTGCGTATAGTATATTGTCATGTTTGTTTGTTGTGTTACGACATCCGTGTAAGGCGGCAGGTGTGAACGAGCTCGGCCTTCGAAGCCTCGGCTCGCGCCCATTGTCACAGCCGACAGTTTACGGCCAGCGCAGACGAGGGGCAAAACAATCAATAACTTAGCACAACCGCAACGGCGAACGAAACGACGAATCAAAAATCCTATTAATAATATAAACTAGCAGTGTCCTACCGTTTTACCCGCGGAGCTTCCGTTATTTATTAAATATTCTCGTAATACAATTCTATTCTAGACTATACCTACACGTTTTTTATAGTAAGGTGTGACAAACATATTATACTCGTATTACTGCAGTCGTCACCCAGAGATATGAGCTGTTTTATCTCTATACCCTGTAATTTCACTGAAAACATTGTCCTTCAAACCGTAATACATTACTGTTTGGCGGTAGAATAACTGGCAAAGGTGTATTCTGACCAGCCCGATTCTTTCAGCTCAGATTCTAGATAACCATCCAAATGTTCATAAACATTGTTGCACCAACACTGATAGATATGATATGAGATCACCTTACAGATATATGCTATCGAACGACAGAGCAATTGATGCAACGTGCAGTCTAATTGTGTATGTCCTCGCCGGAGCGTGTTAGAAACATACAACATATTAATAAAAATTCAGGCTCAATAGGCCCAAGCATGGCATAAGCAGCCCACTAACTATTACCACTGCTGGGATTATTTCCTGTTGCGTAACAAATAGACAAACAAAAATATTTAAAATAGTTATTTGTTATACAAGAGTGCAAAGTTGATTTTTAACCGCGTGCTCAATTTTGATGACCGAGCAAGCGAAGGATTCTAAAATTAGCCTGAGCGTAGCAAGAGAATCAAAAGAGCACAAGGTGAAAAATCTTTGCACTCGAGTGCAACACGTAACTTTTCATTCCACCTCAGCGAAGAAATGACTAAATGCAAATTTTTAAATGTTTTCGCGCTAAGCAAATTAAAAAAAGTAAGTACACCAAGGAGGTTCCGAGTCTGAGTTTTTAACATATTAAAAAAAAATGTATGATGCATTCGGCACCAAGGAGGTAGAAATAAATAGGTTGAATTATGTTTTGAATTCAAAACCTCAGTACACACGATGTTCTAAATTCAAATTTACTTTAACTCTAGAGGGTAAAAACGACTTTTGCGCCCTGATATCGAGGAGCAAAAGTACTCTTTCCGAGCTGGTGGGATGAATTTTTTTTTTTTATATAGGTACCGTATCCAAATACGTACTTTCAAATGTAGTAATAATTAATAAAAAAGTAAGGGGCTCCTTAAACCTACGCCCGAGTCACAAGTCTCGGGATCTACTCGAGTTTTCTCTCTCTGCCACACGATGGACCCGGCAACCGCACGTTGAATCCATGGAATGCTAAGAAGATCGTCTCTCTGTTAATTTGATATTACATCCAGTTACACTCTTTTAATTTTTTTGTATAAAAGTTTGATGTATGTAGTTATAACAAGCGATCAATTTCGACAGCCAAAGACCTCGATGTTGGGATGTCCCTCAGCTGCGCGGGCCCTGAGTTGAACTTGAACGATCATCATTAGGGACCGGTCGCGGACCGAGTTTCGACATTTGATCAGTCGCCTTCGACCATTATTAGATCTGTGGTTGTATAACAACCGACCAACGTCCTCAAAGAGGCTATTCGATCCCCGAATATCTTTTAGACTACCATTTAATAACATCGCTGTTACGGTTTGAAGGGCAATGCTTCCAATGAAATTACGGAACACAGAGATAAAACAACTTAAATCTGACGAGCGCAGTGCTAGGTAATGATTTGGACTTTTCATGATCCAATAGCTGCGTGTCACTGTGCTGTTATGTGGCAGGCATGTTGCTTACCATCAGGCACATGTACTGGTCGTCTCGTCACTCTTTATTTAAAAAACGCCCAAACTAAGAACGTCTCACATGAAGTGCATTTACGGTAGCCTTCGTACAAGATATCATACTCTTTGAGTACGGTAAGATTATGTTAGTCCTATGCCTTCTGGGCTAGCCCTAAACTCGGTAGGCAGAAGCCACTTGAAACCAACTGTCAAAGAAATTAATTAAATAAAAAAACTAGCTCACTTTGGAAACTACGCGGATGGAACCGGAGAGCGTGGTCACGACCATGGTTATCTAGAAATGCGTCAGTATCAGCCAGCAGTCAATGTCCAAAGTTTACTCGAAGATTTCTTTCACTCCCGAGCATGATGCTTGAGGTCAATTCACAGCCTACAAAAAATATGTCTGTGGTGCGCCAGAAGAAGATTTCACTTAAATAAGATGTTTGTACATGTACATGTACACATACATCTTTTTAAAATGAAAACTTCTCGAAAGGATGGGGCGGGTATTATTTAAAAGTCAAAGTTCTTTATCGATAAATGTACAATTTACACATCAATTAATAAAAATAAAACAAAAGAAAGACCATACAATTTGGATAGGTTTTAAAGGTTTAAAATAATTACATCAATGTATTATCGATCGAAGATAATAGTTATCGTACATAACACTGTCAAGCATTATGAGGGTATAATAATTATGTTATAATACAATTGTACTAACTTATAATTATTTTTTTACATTTTTATAGGAACTTTGCCATCGCTCTCTAAAAGTTTAAGAAACGTTTTGTACCTAGATCTAGTAACCGCTATTATCTCTCAAACGAGTAAATTGTATTACCTTTCTACTGAGAAAGCGTCAAACGGAATCCAAGAATCGAATCAAAAGACACTTCCCATAACAAATAGTAAATTCCCCGAATCGATCTCGACTACAAAGCCATCGTACACAGAAACAAGAACAGATATAGACCAGCCCTACGACAACAACGAGTGTCTGGGTCGCCGCGGTTGACTGACATGGACGGAAATTAGGGTTGCCAGGTCTGCGTTTGACCTAATTTCACGTATTAGACGTTCGATGGGCAGTTATTTTCGTTACAGTGGAATGTGACGATATTTAAGGCGTTTCCTACTGTGTTTCTGTGTGTAACAACACCTAAACGTGTCTGATTCACTTTTCATCATTTTGTAGTGGTAGCAGAGTCCGCCTGGGGAAGTACTACGCCTTTGCAATTTATTCTACCGCCAAACAGTAATGTGAAAACATTACTGTGTTCCGGTTTGAAGGGCAATGTTTCCAGAGAAATTACAGGGCTTAGAGATATCTTAGACCTTATATCTCTGGGTGATGAGCGCAGTGCAGTGCTAGTTAATGATTTGGACTCTTCATGTTCCAATAGCTGAGTGTCACTGTGCTGTTATGTGACAGGCATGTTGCTTACCATCAGGTACATGTCTTGCTCGTCTCGTCACTTCTTATTAAAAAAAAACAAAACATAATTGGATTTTGTTTTTGGTGTACGAGTACATACGTAACGCGATAGCTCCGCTGATTGTGAATAGATTTGGATGGCTATTTTTGACGTGACAACGTCTTATAAATTGGTTTGCTGGGTGACACTTCAAGAAACTGCGTTACGCTCCGCTCACGTTATGCGCTCACAACGGGAGCGAGTGAGAGGCACGCGTCCCTTCCACTCGGGCATGGTTAGCCCGCCTAAGAGCATGGAGAGAGGAGACAGACAGACATAAAAGTGAAAGGCACGCGTCCCTTCCGTAAAATTATTTTACCACTCAAAGTCGTTGTCACGTAAAACTTTCGCCCGTATACCGACTTTACAGGCAACCAATTTTTTCTTATGTTGTATGTTATAGTGAAAATACAATTCACTTCGATCCACACTCCAGGAGTGTCACTTCATCTTTTTAACATGCCCCATACTAAATGTTATACATACAATCTTTGCTTGATCATCATTGTAGATAACTTATCTGCCATCAATGTTTACGCTTTTGATTAAAGTAGGAAAAACACTCTGAAAAGTAAAAAAATAGAGAACCCGGATATACGCATAATATTTCAAAACATGCAAATGCCAAATGATCAAAGTTTTTAGCTTAAACTTTACGCAACGTAATCCTTGTGCGCTAAATCCTATCAATGTAATAAACCATTGACCGAGTAATTAATCTTTAGATTATATCTGATAATCTGATTTTGGTTGAGAAAGTCTAATTAGCTGGGTAATAAAGTGTGTGATGGTAACACTGATTAAATAAATACCCTGTTGATCGGCGATGAAACGAATCTCGCCTACATTCACAGCTCACCAGCGGGGGGGGCGCAGGACGAGGTAAAAACCGGGCTGTGATAAGCCGAATATCCGTGTGACGTGCACTATTTTCCACGAATCATCGGACAAAACGAGACAGAGTTATGTAAACTTCTAAGGACAGAGCAGGATGCAAAGAAAGACATCAACGGGTTCCCATTTCGTTTGTTTTAATGTTCGTTTTAATTTTGTAGATTGATGACGTTATGTTTTTCTAATTGTTGCATTAAATTACTTACTTGTGAAATAATATACCGTCCTTTGTAAAGCTGGATGTCCTCCAATTTTGTCCGCACCATTTCACTGAACAGAAACCCTTATTTTATACCTGATTGACCGAACTCGCAACAGGTATAGTGCAATTATGCTAATAAAATGCTAAGGAGGAGAAATCGTACTATCAGTCAAATAGGTATTTTGTTTTTGGATGGTAACGATACCGCCTACTCAAAACACAGATGGTTACGAGTAAATAAACACTGACCACAGACGCTCCGATTGATTCTCTGATTGAGTCTGATCTGATTGAGATTGATTGATTCTCTGTGCGGATTGATACGTTGACAAGATTCGGACTGTCACCCCATAACGTATCGAAACAGGACACACAATTTTAAAATGTAAGAAGTATTTTTTATAGTATAGAGTGATTAGACGAGCAGGACCTGTGCCTGATGGTATCCAACATGCCTGCCCATAACAGCACAGTCCTCTCGCCAATGTATAAGCATAGAATAGGTATAAGGTAAGATGATTTGTAGTTTTGCAGTACATCGACAACGTTTCTAATGTTACATTTTTTTTAACATAAGAGTGATGGGACGAGCAGGCAAACGGCTGATGGTAAGCAATACGCCCGTTTATAATAACACAGTGTAATAAGCTATTTGAACACAAATACTCCAAAACGCTACCTAGCACTGTACCTACTGCGCTCCAACCTGTCACCCAGCCATATAAGACGAATAATCTGATTGTCTTGTTCTTTTCCGGAAACACTATCTGTTATTCCGAAGCACAGTAATATTTATCTCGAAATCATCGCTTGGCAGTAGAATAAATTGGTAAAACCGCGGCACTTCCCCAGACGGACTCCGCAAAGAACCCTGCGACTATAAAAATAATTCAGATGCCCATAAGCGGCAATAACCACTTACACTCAGACGAAGAGTATTACAAAAAAAGAAGTGTGGCACTCGGAGACTGCCGCGGTGAAGCTATTGCATGTTGCATGCATTTTTATCAACATAAGCAATAGGGATGTTAATAATTTTTCGGAATTGTTTTTATTTTGAAGAGTGATATTTGTTTACCATAAAAAATATCACGGGAAATCCGTTAAGCTGGCAACACTGCTAAGAGCATTTAGTCTGTAAAGCTAATACAGATAAGATTCAAAGTCGAATGACCGAGTGGGGAAGACGGCGTTACGGTCTTCCATCCCTCTTTCTTGTGAACATAAAAAAGAGATGCACGATCACTAAAATTCGGTCCCCAGGCCCGCGATAAAAGCTATGCAATAGCTTAAAAAATATTGTTATACTCGTACGTGGCTAAATGAATATGAGCCGTAAGTAGTCGACATACGGGTTTTTAACCAGTTAATAGAATAACAGATGCGCTGACAGACGAAGGAAGGGCCCTACGATTTGGTTCAAGACAACTAAATTCCTCAGCATAGCGTGATAGACGATCAGTTTCTATCTTCACAGAATTCCTTCAACGCACACATCTAATCCATGGTTGTATAAAAAAGTCGGACGTAGTATCGCTAAAACAAAATCTGTGTCACTAGAGTCGGCCACATTTGCACGTGTGCGTTGTCAGATTGTCACTGATAGGCTGACACGCACACATAAGTAGCGCGCGTAATGACCCATTGATGTGATGCGCACACGTGGATATTATGTGGCCGACTCGATGGACACAGTTTTTGTTTTAGCGAGACTCCGTCTCTACTAATCCTACTAATATTACAAATGCAAAACTTTGTCAGTAAGGATGTACATAATATATGTTTGTTACTCTGAAGTGATCTGGAAGAAATTTGGTACAGAGATAGACAGGTCCAGGATGACACAAAGGCTAATTTTTATCTCGAAAAATAAATGGATCCATCGGGAACGACGAGGCCGAAACGAGTGGGAGGTGTTAGTAAGAAATTAAATGATTACCTTTGAATTAAAATTAATTAATTGCTGGTTGCCTGGAAGAGATTGCTCTAAGCAATAAGGCCACCATTTGTGGTGCTAGTTCATAAGTGTTCTACTGTAACAGTTCTGTTTTTGTGTCACAATAACGAGTTATCTATCTATCTATAAAATGATTTTTCCGAATCGGGATGCTAATTTTTCTTTTTCCTGCACTACGTCCCTTGTCCTTGGTCCTGTAAGGATCACAATTATTGATTTTTTCATAGGTGAAAGACTAACAATCTTCCATACCAAAAAAAACGGATTTTTAATATCAGTAGAAATGGCTTCAATAATAACACGTGTTTCTGTCTGTCTGCCATTCTGAGGAACCTAAACAATGACGCACCCACGTACATATGTACATAGGTACTCCCCGCTGATGTATCAAGGCCCGCTGTTTCTATACGAGCACTAATCTTACAAACTACATCCTGCGGATCTACTCAGTACTCACAAGATGGCGCGGCGCCTCGTGAAGGAAACGCGATTATTATAACTAAATCGAGGTCTTCAGGAGGCCAGATTTGAACGGTTTGACAATTGCTGAGATTTCAAAGGTTTAATGCTATTGATAAATTTAAACTAACTACTAGCTGGAGGTATTTTAATTTAGTTAACGGGTAACTCACGTGTGTGTATGGTCGGCCCAATCCGACCCAAATTTCGGGCGTGTCAGGCAAAATAAGTTTTTTTTTTTTTCAAAAAGTTTGGCACTAAAACTTCAGTTTGAAACTTGAGTCGGAGTGATCGACCAAATCACACATTTTAACTCACGTGATCTCACATAATCATTTTTATTCATAAAAAATATAAGGTACAAGTCACAATATTTAACAGCACAATGTCAAACAATATATACTTTATTATCATTATCAATTACACGAAATGTTATTAATTAAAAACAAGTAATCTCTCGTCGATACTATCAATTTAATTAATTACTTATCTAAAATAACTACCCGTTGACTTAATTACATATGTGTAGCAACCACATTAGTTGTATTCTAAAACCAGATGGAGGCTTTGGAATCCATCGAGAGAGAGACGTGTCAAAGTCTCAAAAGGAACGACAAAGACTTCAAAAGTCCCGTACATCGCCGCAAAATTACTAGCTTATCAATTTTATATCAGATACAACTCGGAAAGAGCGTAACTGATCTGCATGGTCTAATACCACTTTGCCCTTTTTTTCAACCGGACTGCTCGTAATACATAAGTACGAGCGAGTATACGAGTACGTAAGACATTGACGTTCCAATGATTCGAACGAAGAAGAACTCTACTTTTGTGCTAAGAACGTCTAGGCTATGGAAAACTGCAGGTCTGCTACGAAGTCCGATAAACAATATATCGGCCGAAGTTATGGACGTTTTATACCACGAAACATAACCGATCGGTTGATGACACAAAAACTGTCAAATCAGCGACGGTCGGAATGAACGAAACACCCGATCAGATCAACCGACCGATTGCGTTTCGTGGTATGAAACGTCCATAACTTCGGCCGATATATCGTTTATCGGACTTCGTAGTAGACCTGCTGGATTTTTGCGACAGTCGATGTTTACAATCTTGATGTCCTCAATCGAGAATCGGTTATAATTCTAGGCAAGTACGCTCCATCAAACACCTCATCACATTAGCAGCATAGGTCCCGTTTACTTAAAATTAAGTAAAATGTATCATAATAACTTGCAGCTACTTCCCAGAGTTAGGTAATTAATCGTCAGGTAATAGGAATAATTAAAGGTAATAGGAAGACAATTGAAACAAATAATTGTTCTCTAGAAAATAAATAATTAAAAAATATGAGATTGAAAATTTCCGCTGAATTTTGGGAAATTTAGTATACCTATATGTATGCATATTTTATACCTATTAGGGATGGCGTCAACAGTTCTTAAGGTTCCGCAATCTTGCAAATTAAATTTGAACCACTTCTCGGTTCTTAAATCTTGAAATGTTGTAGCATTGTTACGGCTTCATTGTACAATAAAGTCGTGGTCTAGTAGCTATTACGTGTGATTCAAAATCAAGAGGTCGTAGGTTCGAAACCCGTCTGCAATACTGAGTTTTTTTTTAACTACAAGTTTGTTTTCACCAAAAAAATTAAATCAAATCTGTTTAGCCGCTCCGGCGTCATAGTTAGTATTTGTTCTAAAAGGTACTATGCAGTATCACTTTTCTGGGATAATAAGTAGCCTATATGCATTTCCACAATTTATGCTAAATTTCAACTCGATCCGTTCGGCGTGATTGATCAACTAATATCAAAACCATAGCATTAATAACATTAGTACGACATATTAAAATACATATATTGTATTCCCCGGTTATATTTATAAAACCTATGGAGGATCACAACATCTCATAAAGTTGTTTACCTACATAACGCTTGTGGTGGTCCGAAACCTACAATGTGTGAGTCCGACTCGCACTTGGCGTTTTTTTTCTTAGATAAAAGAAATGAATGGTTAGGTCAAGACCGGTGCTTCCAGCGTAACTAATGAAGTATCTTGCTTACAAGAATAGGTACGATTTAATCGTTTCTGTTTTCGTACAAATTCAGTCGCTGAATGCATAATACTTGAATATATGACATACTAGAAGCACCCCGCGGTTACACCTGCGTAGTTCCCCTTCTCGTTAATTTCTCGTGATAAAAAGTAGCTCATGCTATTCCAGGCTTGTAATACATGATCCAAATTTCAATCCGATTCTTTCAGGCGTTTTGACGTGATCGAGCAAGAAACATCCAAACTTTCCAATTTATGACATTATAACTTTTAATCACAGGTACCTAATACGATAACATGTAATGAGAATGGAAAAAACGGGGGTAAAACCGCGCGCCACTGCTACTTTATAGTATTATAGAAATAAAGAATTATCAATCTATTTGTCACCGTAAAATTGTTAATTTCGTAAATTATAATCCAACGACGTCAGATTACAAACTAACCTAACCTACCGTGACATTAATCTCACGCGTTAGATTATAATCTGATAGTATTGACATTTTGACGGTGACATATCTACCGACCGCACCGTAACACCACAGTCTATAAAATCGAGTAGTATTTCTTTCTACTGCGGTAACACACAGTAACAGGTCAATCAATGTAACTCACAGAAGCTCCCAGTATTTGGCACGCGTCCGCGACTGAGGTAACGCCACGTCAAATCACGTGGGACGTGCCGCCCGACGGACGGTTTTCATTGCCTTACGTAACAATGGCCCGTACTACAAGCGCTCGAATCTTTCGAATGATGCGTTGTCAGAAAGCAGAAAAAACCTGTCGAAAATAATTTTCAATGGAGCGTTTTCCAGATGCAAAAAGACCTGTCAAAAACAGTTCCCAATTTCACCATGGGTGGCGCCCATGTTTTATTTAGTTAGAGAAATTCCACAAAACCAACAGTGGTGCCGCACTTGGCAATTTTTAGAACTTTTTTTTGACAATTATATTTGAATCTGGAAAACGCCTCATTTCGCCAAAGTTTGGAAGAATTTTAAAACGTAGGAAATTTTGTTAAGCTTACGTCAATTTCAATAATTTGTAATTTTTTCACCCATTTTGTTTTGACAAAAAACAAAAGTTTACATCGATATCTTCATCAATCTTCGTTGCGCCACACGCTTCATGTTCGGTTTTGTTGGCGAATTTTAGTAAGCATAGGTCAAAATTAATAATTTGACATATTTTTCACCCACCCGTCACTCATATTTGTCATTCTGACAGTACCGTTAGGTAAGAAGTGACAGTGTCACATAGCATGATCAAAAGAGACTGCAATTGTTGGATCTTGATTCTGGACCGTATTTCCATATAATTGGGACTGACATTGATTTACTAAATAGTTTGTTTCTGCTCACGGTTCAGCGAACAGACTCACTACCGATATATGGAAATAGCTATATTATGTATCAATAATATTCTCAATAATGAAAACTTAAAAGTAGACTCATCGATTCATCATCATCATAATCAGCTGCAAGACGTCCACTGCTGAACATAGGCCTCCGCCCTAGATTTCCACAACGAACGGTCCTGCGCAACTTGCAACCAGCGGTTTCCAGCGACCTTTATGAGGTCATCTGTCCATCTAGTGGGAGGCCGTCCAACACTGCGTCTTCCGGTTCGTGGTCGCCACTCGAGAACCTTTCTTCCCCATCGGTTATCAGTTCTGCGAGCGATGTGGCCTGCCCATTGCCACTTCAGCTTGCTTACTCTTTGAGCTATGTCGGCCACTTTCGTTCTTTTGCGAATATCTTCATTACGGATTCTGTCGCGCAAAGAGACTCCGAGCATAGCCCTCTCCATAGCTCGCTGTGTGACTTTGAACTTCGTAATGAGGCACACAGTTAAGGACCACGTCTCAGTTCCATAAGCCATCACTGGCAACACGCACTGGTTAAAGACTTTCGTTTAGGCATTGGGGTATTTTGGACTCAAAGATGTGCCAAAGTTTCCCGAACGCTGCCCATCCGAGTTGGATCCTTCGCTGGACCTCTTTGTCGAAGTTGGATCTACCTAATTGGATCTTTTGACCCAGGTAGACGTATTCGTCAACAACTTCGAGTGTGGTATTTCCAACAATAACCGGTACAGGTGAGACATGAACATTTGACATGACTTTCGTCTTGTCCATATTCATCCTCAAACCTACCTGTTGGGATAGTCTCCCTGAGCATAGCACCGAGGTCCTCCAGCGACTCCGCCACAATGACTATGTCGTCGGCAAACCGAAGGTGAGTGATGCATTCGCCGTTGATATTGATGCCATATTCCAGTCCAGTAGCTTAAAAACATCTTCCAGCGCGGCAGTGAACAGTTTCGGAGATATAACATCTCCCTGTCTCACGCCTTTCTGTAGCTGGATATGTTTTGTGCACTGGTCCTGTAATCGGACAGACATTGTGGCTTTACTGTAGATACACTTCAACACTTCGATATAGCGATAGTCAATGCGGCATCACTGGAGAGACTGAAGCACTGCCCAGGTCTCGATGGAATCGAAGGCTTTCTCATAGTCCACATACGCTATACATAGTGGCCGATTATACTCCTCGGTTTTCTGTATAATCTGCCGAAGCGTATGGATGAGGTCTATGGTACTATAGCTTTTTCGGAAACCGGCTTGTTCGGGTGGCTGTTAGTGACTCATCGATTACAAATACAATAAAAGTTCCGTGGTAGGGGTCGCGTCACTCGCGTCTTGCCGAATTGCATAAGGAAAGGGCAACCAAAATGGCCGGAATGAATGGAGAGCCATGCCGGTCTACGATCAGGGAATACCAAGTCTGTACGCGAGACAAACTGTGGCATGGCCAACCTTTCGACACGTCGATCCGCAGTAGGTATAGTTTGTGGGCATAGTTCAAATTAATGACTATTAGCTTAAATATGTGAACATTTGTTACTCAATCACTACGTAAGAACGCGTCATACTGCAATTTAAAACTCAGACTAAACCAATAAATGGATAAACTCTATCATGCGCCCATAATCTCTACAACATCGCCGGAAAATAATCAGCTTTTTGTCGTTGATTTTTATCGGATACACTTCCGAGTGTGCACCTAATATGCATGATGATACCACGATGATACCACCTTCCTCTTGATTTAGGAAGTTTGTCTCCACTTCCATATTCCGTAATAAGAACGTCTAGGCTGTGGAATGCGTTACCTGAGTGGTATTTTTTTTCAGATGGTTAATCTTCAATCTTAGTGTCTTCCAAGTCGTGAGTAAATCAAATTATTCTATGCCCCGTCGCTGAACATCAGGCGAGATGGCGATAAAGTCTTTATTAAAAACAGAAGGCGCAGTTTTTAAGACACTTCAGTTGATATCTCCATTTAGTTAATAAGCTCTTCATGAAGCAACACATGGCCCGTCACATAACGCATACATCGGCACGCGACCGCACTCGACCGACGCTATTAAATCTTACGAAATCTTTTGCAGAGCAAATTACTCGAAAGACCTTGAGGTTTGGATCAATTGCGCGAAAACTTGACTCAGTTTTACAATACTTTAAACAACCTTGGGCCAGCGTGGAATGATACCTATGGAAGAATTATATCGAGAAAAACCATCTATAACTATGAAAAATAGAACTACCCCCCCCCCATTCAGTTTTTTGGCATGTTTACTACTTGTTGTAGAAAAATTGTACCTAAAACTCGACAAAGCACTATGTATTGCTAATTTTATTATTTGGGAGACAAATAATTATTTTTTTCCTTAATAATTATCTTTTTAACACACTAAATTCTTGCACATTAGGCCACCGCGTCTTAACCTATCTCATCCATAGACCCCAAGCCACAAAAACTGACGGGCCTCGTGGCTTAGTGGGTAGTAACTCTGCCTGCGAAGCCAAGGGTCGTGGGTTCGATTCCCACCCAGTGCAAATATTTGTGTGATGAATTTAAATATTTGCAGTATGTTTGGGTGTTTCTATGGATAATAAGTATGCATTTACAACTATATAAGTATCTGGCCGCCATATTACAAGCTTTGCTTAGTTTGGGGTCAGATGGTGTTGTGTGTGAATTGTCCACCAATATAAAAAAACCGGCACAGACCGACCCATCGCCATAATCGATCAATGAAGCAACCCATTAAACCAAAGAACAGACACGCCTATAAATTATACAATGGCTCAGAAAACTGCGCAAAAGGAAATCGAACACCGAATTTGCTTAACAAGTCCTTGACAGATTCATTCGTCTAACCACCAGATACCAGACAATAGCTAAATTAGCATTTAGAGAAATCGCTGTACCATTAGCGCTAAATTGCGCGATTAGCAATAAATAACGCTTCACACCCGAAGGCCAGAGGGGTGAAACAGCCCCTCACAATGAAGCTGGAGTGAAGAATATGTGTATTTACTTTTATTTATTGTCGTAATAATAAGTACGGCTATAATGCCAATTACACTTAAAATTCAGTTAAAATTTAAACATAATAAATTACTTAAAATATTACAAAAACAATAATTATTAAAATGTCAAGTTATTATGTCATAACATAATTAAAAAAAATGTCGTTAAATAACATTTTATAGGTTTACACTTGACCGCCATCTCGCCTGATGCTAAGCGACAACGCGGTGTACTAGCCTAGAAGGAACCGAACTCACTCTCGATTTGAAGACACCAAGATTATAAACATCGGGAAAAATTCACTAAGGTAACGTATTCCACAGACTAAAACGTGTATCATATAACAAATGTAGAGTCAAATCTCATCGTTCGTGCCTTTGAAACATCAACTACGAAACAATGTCGCTTTCTCCAATAAGTAAATAACGCTTACACCCGAAGGTCCAAATCATTATCTAGCAGTGCACTGCGTTCGCCAGCCCTAATTTAAATTTCCCTATAAACATTGCCCTTCAAACCTGAACACAGTGATGTTTGTACTTTACTCCGTGGCGGTAGAATAACTGGAAAAATTGTGGTACTTCCCCTGGCGGAATTTGCAAAGAATTCTACCAACACAAGATAAATTGGTTGCCCCGTACGTACCATTTTAGGGTTGATGATCTTAGTTCTACTAGTTATCTACCTATTTTTTGTAGGGATCACCGGGGGAGGTTACGCGGTGACCGCGGCTATCACTATAGTTATCACTTCACTTACACCAGTTCAAAGAATGGTCGAACAAAAAAATGATGTTTGTTTATCAATATCAGTTCGGCCATTAATCGTGGCGTTTTTGTTAACTCTATATTTTTTCTGTTTAAAGGACTAGAGGCAGTTGGCCTCAGATGCCCTCTACCGTTCGTCGAACTTTGAGCTATCGAGGGATAAGGCCCAAACAAGTTATAAATTAATAAAAAATAAAATTATGTAGGTGGACATTTCGCACACACCACCATCTAGCCCCGAACTAAGTAAAGCTTGTACTTATGGGAGCCAGATAGCTGATATAATCTCTATATATAAAAACGTTATGTTGGTTTGTGTACGCTTCAAAAACTCAAAAAGTTCTGCACCTATTGAGCTGAAATTTTACAATGATGTTTAATCCGCATCAAGGATTGTTTTTATCTAATGTTCGCATCACAATGTGCCACAGCGGAGCGTGGCAGCTAGTATTTATTTATTTTTAAATACATCCTTACAAAGACAATTATTATTACCAATTTGACTGATCGTACGATTCCCCCTCCGTCGAGTTTTATAAGCATAATTGCACATCTAACCTACCGTTGAACCCGTTGATGTATTTCTTTGCATCCTGCTCTGTCCTTACAAGTTTGCATAACTCTATCTCGTTTTGTCCAATCATTGGTGGAAAGTAGTACCACGTGACATGGATATTCGGCTTAACACAGCGCGATTTTTTTCCCCTTCGCCCCCGCTGGTGACTTGTGAATTAAAGCAGATTCATTTCGTGCGCGATCAAGGGTGCTTAATCTATGCAACCTTATTATACCTAGAAATCACCTAGGCACAGTACAAATATTTGTATAGATCACACAAATATTTGCACTGGGTGGGAATCGAACCCACGGCTTCGCAGGCAGTACCAGGCGTACCCATAACAGACTTAACAGAGCAGTGTCACGCAGCTATTGAAACACGAAGAGTCCAAATCATTACCAAGCACTGCACTGCGTTAGTCGCCCATGTGAGATGCTATCTAAGATGAAGTCGACTTACCTAGAACAAAGAAATAATTGCATATTAGTTTTAAAGAAATTACCAACTACAGAGTAAATGTAGGCAGAGGTGTTGCAGCGACCCCAGCGTAAAGTGGAAGATAAGTGAATGATGCACAATCAGCCTACTAAATGATCCCACTGCTAGAACTTGGGACTTGGGAGCTTTTCTTTACAGACATAAACACTTTATTATGCACACCAGAAGACGTACACAGTGAAAAAACAATAACACAGAACATTACTTATAACCAGTACCATAAACAAATTGAACAAATTGAGGATATGGTGCGAAAGTCACAAGAAGAAGAAAACAATACCAATGTCGTTATTTTAACCAGTTAATAGTTATTTGTTATACAAGAGTGCAAAGTTGATTTTTAACCGCGTGCTCAATATTGATGACCGAGCAAGCGAAGGATTCTAAAATTGATTGAAATTGATTCAAAATTAGAATCTTGAGCGTAGCAAGGGAATCAAAAGAGCACAAGGTGAAAAATCTTTGCTCTCGAGTGCAACACGTAACTTTTCATTCCACCTCAGCGAGGAAATGACTAAATGCAATTTTTTTAATGTTTTCGCGCTAAGCAAATTAAAAAAAAAGTAAGTACACCAAGGAGGTTCCGAGTCTGAGTTTTTAACATATTAAAAAAAAATGTATGATACATTCGGCACCAAGGAGGTAAAAATAAATAGGTTGAATTATGTTTTGAATTCAAAACCTCAGTACACACGATGTTCTAAATTCAAATTTACTTTAACCTCTAGAGCAAGGGTCAGCAAGAGGCGGACCGCGGTCCGTGTCCGGACCGCGAAGGGTCGAACTTCGGACCGCCAATAAAAATATTGTAATGTATTGTAAGCCAAGTATACATTTTAAAATGTAGATAAGGTACGCTGTACCTTTATTAATTTATATAATATTTGTTTGCCACATAGAATCTACCTTAGTAAATAAATTATTTTTCTATTAAATATTTTCCACAAAGAGACTAAGCGAAACTCCACACTTTCAAATAGACGCTCCTCTTCACCACCACACGCTGGCTCGCTGTCCGTGGACACGAACGTGGAATGCGGTCCCCGCCCAAGATAACTCCTCGAAGAGCATTTCCGTCTAGTAACTACTAGAGAACGCAGACCGAAGAGAGGTAGAAATCCGTATCCGTAGAGTGGCTCTCTTCATGGACAGCAACAAAGAAAGATTGGGAATACTTTTGCTTCGTCTGGGAACGGAAACGAGCCCGTTTGTCGCCGGGATTGTCTCGCCTGCTCAATGGGAGTACCGCAAAAGTCACAATGAAGAGGGAAACCTACGACGTGATGTGTCCGTGGTAGACTTCCACCGATTTCGGTGCGAAGGTGCGATCGTAAAACAAAACGATTGCATTAATAGAGTACTCGAAAGGTCGAACGCCTTGCTCTTACGCAAGAGCGCTGCTCGGACATTTGAGCAGAAGTGCTGGTAAACATCATGAGGTTGTCATATACGAAGACAGGGGAAAAAATCTGAGCTTCCTCAGACCCCTTTGCACGATCAAACAAATGCAACTGACATATGGGGACACCTGTTCCTAGTTTGATCATCCAAACCGGCTCCGAAAGAGCCCAGCAGAGGACAGCCGCGGCCAACCAACGACGGAGCCACGGAGTCACGCACTTTATGCCTTCTTAGAATTTATAGCCCCACTGACAGCAACAAGACGAAGCAGTCATTTACAATAATGTCACTTTCTGGGTCATCAAGAGAAAAGGGAAGAGTGCAGAAAATAGTTTTGTGACACTGAGCAAAAAAGAGATGGAGCGCATGGGAAGACCTGTTTATGCGACACCTCGAAACGACCCAATTGTAGTTACTGCCCGATGCACCAATATTATGCTGGACGATAAAATCCTAGAGATGGCCAAGACCATCGAAGAGAACTCAAACGACAAATCTGATTAGGAAAATTGGGAGATACCGAGAATACAGTCGGTCAACGGAGTTCCAGGATGTGGAAAGACAACATGGGTGATTATAAACTTCGACGTAGAAAAGGACACCATCATCACCATAACAACTGAGGCACCAAACGATCTAAGAGAAAAGCTATCGCACCGTATCGGAAACCTGATTCAATTCAATTCAATTCAATTCAATTCATTTATTCATACCATAAATTCATAAGAACACTTGGTAACGTCATTTACAAAAAGGCAAAGAATCTGTGTACATAATATGATAAAATAACAACGTCAAAAAAGAATAAAGCAGCTGTAAAGGGGCCTAGTCAATTACATGCAGCTGTAAAAAGGCTTTGTCGAAGACAATATAACAAATAATCAATACACACAGTATACAGATACTACATTAGTACAAACAATGTAACATCAAAAGTCTTAAAAATCTATTATTTTACCTTATTACAAGATTCTAATTTCGACACATTTCTCTTCCATACGTTACTATCTTTAACAAAGTCGTCTATATTATAATATGCCTTGCTCAATAGGTAGCTTTTTATTTCATTTTTAAACTTGGTTTCATTGAGGCCTTCCACTTGTACAGGGATTGCATTATAGAAGCGAATACCATTACATTTGAAAGAGTTATTTGTTTTCTGAAGTCTGCACTTAGGAGATACAATTTTGTGTTTATGGTGCGCTTTTGGATTCAGATCAGTTAATTTCTGCAGACGACTTCGATTTTTTTCTTACATACATTATACATTCATAAATATACAATGAAGGGACTGTTAATATGTTAATAGTTTTGAACATCTCCCGTAAAACCAAAAATCTCCGGTAAAACCAAAGTGCGAACCATGGCTTCTGCTCTGGTAAATGGCTTCGGAACGCTTTCAGTTTTAGTTGCTTTATGGTGGACGAAGCTCTCATGAACCATTTTAGAGCCATTGTAGCTGACAGACTGCCAAATTGTTCAATTTATCAAAGGCTTCACTTCAAATGGAAATATTTGATATTCAAGATGATATATATATATATATATATATAAATATATACAATGGCTCTAAAATGGTTCATGAGAGCTTCGTCCACCAATATATATATATATCTTTGCAAATGTATAAAACTGTATCCATTGAAGAATTTTGGGCCAAACACATCTCAGAAAAATATGGAAATCGCAAAAACTAGCTATCAATTTGGCTACTATGTTTGATTCGACTTACGTATAATATGGGTCATCTTTCTCAATTTTTTTAAACAAATAATTTTCGATATTAATCGCCTCCCAACTACTCGTAGAAGACACACGTCGAATTTGCTATTCTTCTCGAGAACCAAACTATAAAGAGCAGGTTCAACAGGATCGGTGTAATTTGTCGCATTGATTTTAGGTCTTGTGTTTTAATAATTACAAATTGAGTTTGATACCGTACAATAAATAAGTACCAGTTAATTATTACCAAGTTACGGCTGGCCTAATCGGGAGAACGGCGACTGCCGATCCGGAGACTCTGGGTTCAAAACCACGCACACCACTGTCTTTTCGAAGTCATGTTCATAATGCCGCTGACTTAAAACTGTGAAGGAAAACATCGTGAGGAAAACGACATGTACCTAGAATCTTTCGAAGTCATGTGTCATCCACCAATCCGCACTGGGCCAGCGTGGTGGATTATGGTCTTAACTCTCTCCTTTCGAGGGAAAGCCCCGACCCCGAGGTTTAGCAGTAGGAACATTTAGTGGGCTGTGTAAGCAATTATTACCACTAGTTTTTTTCTGGACCTCGTTAAAATTTCTGCACTTCATCCGGACCCCGCCTAAAACTACTTGCCGACCCCTGCTCTAGAGGGTAAAAACGACTTTTGCGCCCTGATATCGAGGAGTAAAAGTACTCTTTCCGAGCTGGTGGGATAAAAAAAAATTGCTCTTGTAAGGGAATCAAAGCTACGAGTATAATCCACCACACGGGCTCCGTGCGTATGACACATAACCTCGAAAGATTAAAACCAGTGATGACAATCACCACTTGGAAACCGGCTTGGGGACTATCAGCGGCTCGCCTACACATACTGATTTGACTTATTGATTTTTTTTATTGTTCATACCATATAGGATACATACTGTTTAGGAAAATTAGTAAGACAAAACAATTGACTGGTTCATGAATCAACGTTTTCCAAGTGTCCATTGTCCATCGTCAATGGTAGCGGTTCTGGCGACAGATTGGTGCAATGGTGTCATGGAGCACCTGGTTTTATACCCTTCAACGGCCAAGACACACAACATTAACTATAATAATAAAGAAATCGCAGTAAGGAACCTCAGACTTGGCACGGCTTTGTCTAGATTTCATTACTTTTTAGAGATAAATATACAGCTCCATCGAGACTTGGCTAGTTTTTTACAGAATGTTTTTGGTGGGATATACTTTAAAAAGCTTTGAAGCTTTATCTTCGTCCAATCTATGTATTAACGAGTCATAGATTAAGCTACAGTCACTAAAAAAAGTTGTTCGCTGCCGAGCGTAGTGGGTACGATAAATATTGGCGGGCAATTTATTTCAGAGGTTGGTATTTTGTTTTTCGATTTACTTTTTCACCAAAATAAGGGATTATCACTGACCAACTATTATAGTTACAGTATTTTTTTTAATTAAATGCAATAAAGCGTTAGTCTATTTACTTATACACCTTACCTCCGATTAAAACCTCTGCTTTATAAGTTTCGGAACCGAAGGTCTCATAATAATCGGAAGTTCCGACTTAACGGAGTCGGAGCCGGAGCTCCGGAACATCCCTGCTTACACGCTTAATATACAGCCCCACAGTGTGGGACCAGTTGATGATGATACTTATTATTACTTACCATTAATAAAAGTGATGGCAGCCCCCGACGGCTATTATTGGGTTTTTATTAATGTTTACGATAATTTTATTTTAAATTAAGAATTTTTAAATTACATTACATTCCATACTAATTTAATCGTTTTTCGATAGCTTTTTAAACGCCGTGGGTTTTTTCGAAATCTTTGTTTTCATTTAATTTTAAACTATTTGGAGAGTATAGATAACGTTGATTTTATAATTATTCTACTTACCTGTCGAGTTCTATCTAGTTTCCTTAATGTACCTCTAATAGCTACGACTATTTTAATGCAGTGCTCCCATGTGTGCTACTATAGTAACACCAATTTAAGAACCCTCGCTAATCAACTACTTATCGTAGTGGTAGGACTCTTGGCAGAGTACGCTTGGGGAAGTAACACAAGTTATTCTACCGCCAAGCAGTAATGTGCAAACATTACTGTGTTCAGGTTTGAAGGGTAATGTTTCCAGAAAAATTACAACGCTTAGAGATATAACATCTTAGATCTCTGGGTGACGAACGCAGTGCAGTGCTAGGTAATGATTTGCGAGTTGCTTACCATCAGGTACATGTCATGCTCGTCTCCTCACCCTTCATTAAAAAAAAACTAAACTCACCCCAAACACGTTTACCGTGTCCGTTCCGTCGCGGGTAACAAATGGTGGATAGCAAAGTAATCTGATTAAAGGAAAAAGCTGGACTCTTCAGAGGAACGTGATTACGACCATTCAGGTTGAGGCAAATCTTGTGCAGTACGTTTGTTGCCTTATCTTCTAATATACATAAATCTCCTGTCACGATGTTTGTCCGCGATAGGCTCCTAAACTACTAAGCCGATTTTAAACAAATTTGGACACCGTGTGTAGATGGATCCAACTTAAGAGATAGGATACTTTTATAGGTTTACACTTGACCGCCATCTCGATAATGGGATTTATGTGACGATATCCGAGCGAAGCCGGAACGGGCCGCTAGTCTTACTATAAATCTTAACTCAAACTGGGAACTGGGACTGACGTATACTTATGGATAAGAACTGGGACATACAATCCAACCTACGCATCCTTATAGATAATGTTTGGGTGCATGAATATCGACCTACGTCTTCTTATGGGCATACAAACCAAACTACGTATTATTTTAGTGCAGAACGGGGACATCCTACCAACCTAGATAATTCGTATGGATGAAAATGGAACCTAAAATATTATTACCAACCTACGTATCCCTATGGATACACGAACGCAACTAAGTATATTTTAGTATTAAAATTAACGTGATTGTTACACATATTTAATTGGATAACGGGACACTCATGTATATACGGTCGGTCGGAAACTCGAGTAGGATTGATCGACCGTATATACGTGAGTGTCCCGTTATCCAATTAAATATACGTATATTTTGTTATCGCCGATATTTTAGGAATAGCTAGGTAAAACAAAATCTCTTTCTGAAGCGGATTTTGGCTAGAACGGAACAGTGCGCCATATACGGGTTGAAATGTCTAAGCTTGTGTAGAAACTTGCTTAATGTAAAGAAAGTCGTTCAATCCACGTGTCTATAAATATCTGCTTTCAAGGGAGCATTAAGATTCTAGGGCATGCTCATTGCTACACCTCGCGACCGGCGGCTGACGACATGTGTTAGGCAAGTGGCTGACGGTCGGTAACCTATCGGGATATGGTCGCCATGTGTAGACCCATGCAAGCCTATGTATGTCTCATCACAACCAAGGGGTGATAGCAAGGTCAGAAGGAACCTTAAAAATCTGCGTGCTTAACAGTTAATCAAAATGTTCACTAATTATTGCTGATTAATGCATAAACATAAACAGCTCTCTTTCTGTCCTCACTGCTAAGAATACGGTCCTTCTCTCACAAAGTGAGAGCGGCTTGGCGGATTACTCCTGTCCTCGCAAGATATATTTCTTGGCCCATGCCATTTCCCTTCCGAAGTTTTTCTTCCCAGTTAAAGCTAGTAGCGATGAGACATACCTGTTCTTCTGCACTAGGAGAAGTACTCAAACGTGGAAAAAGATTAAGTACAAGATTCTGACCAACGAAAGGCTACACAGAGACTGCAGTTTAATATCCCCAACACAGGCCATTTTTCGTTTGGTTTGTGTCTTAACACCTGGAGACTGAGTGACTTGTTTGAAACAATATCAAGTTATGTTTGTGAATGTACCAGCCAGAGTTTCTACAAAGTCGACACCGTCGGCTAGTCGACCCCAGAGTCGTCTTTCAACGCGCTAGAAAGACGAGCTCAGAGCATTTAAAAAGATTAGAAGATGGCAGATCAGAGGCGGATAAAGTGGAGAGAATTGGGGGAAACTATGTGTCCCTCCAGACTATAATCTGTGTTCCAAATTTCAACCCGATACCTTGATACGTTACGACGTGATTGGGCAATAAATAAAACATCCAAACATTAACATTTATAATATTAGTAAGATAAGTTTAGTAAATTTCATACTAAACCGCTCGCACAGTTTTCGTAAAAAGGGGTACAAAGTGTTTGCTTCACGTTTATTGTAGATATTTATACAAATTTGACAATAAAACAAGTACTAATGCTCCTGTCTGTTTATCTAGGTCCTAAACAATTAGCTGTGCAAATTATTTTGCAACACCGTCAACACTTTCGCAACTGCTGACCGTTTTGTCTCGCAGTTGACAGAGATAATGAGCGGCGGTATGAGGTAGCCTTGGCGGTTACCTACACGTTGTTGATTTACACAAATTATTATTTATACCTCGTTTGTAGAAAAACGTTGGCGAAATAGCATACAATCTATATATAACGTCTCACTAAAACTCGAAAATGGCTAGGTCAATTTGGCTGATTTTGGTTTAGAAGGGAAGTCGTAGCTTAGGGAAGGTTTAAACGGTGACAAAATATGGAAAAGTTGCGAATATAGTAAAAACAACAATTTCATTTTCTCATACAAACTGTCCTATATAATTTTAATTTTTCCAGATCAAAAACATTTTTTGACGTTTTAATCGATCAAAACTTTCATTATAACCATAACACAATAACCATTTTATTTAACGAGAGCCATTTTGATCAGAACCCACAATAACCATTTTTATTTAATCCATTATAACCATAACCCACAATAACCATTTTTATTTAATCAGAGAGCCATTTTAACCATAACCCACAATAACCATTTTTATTTAATCAGAGAGCTATTTGAACCATTATAACCATAACCCAGAATAACCATTTTATTAGAATATTTAGAAACAGCAGTGCACCCGTGCGAAGCCGGGGCGGGTCGCTTGTATATGATAAAAAACTTCATTCAAATCTTTTCGTTCCTTTAAACGTAGTTTACGAGAGCGCTTAGATCGAAACAGTAATTTCACCCCGCAGAGAATTTTCAAGGTAAAAAGTCGAAATAGTAATTCTATTTTTGGACACAGCAGCAATAGTTATGCTGAACTGAGCATGTAGGTTACATATTTACATACACGAACGTTTGCAAAAACTGATTTCAGTGAGCATCGCTACTTGCACGTACGATTGTACAATACGGACCCGACTTGTTTTTCATTAGACTTGTAGTTGAAGGCAGGTTAGCTGTCAAATGTATCAAAGCTAGTACTGGATGTAGACTAAATGGACACCTATAGAAAACATTACAATTTAACATTGATCATCAGCCGCAAGACGTCCACTGCTGAACACATAAGCCTTCCCCTAGATTTCCACAACGAACGTTCCTGCGCAACCTGCAATAGCGGTTTCCAGCGACCTTTGTAAGCTCATCTGTCCATCTAGTTGGGAGGCCGCCAAACACAGCGTCTTCCGGTTCGTGATCGCCACTCGAGAACTTTTCTTCCCTAACGGTTTTTGTTTCTGCGAGCGATGTGGCCTGCCATTGCCACTTCACCTTGCTTACTCTTTAAGCTAAGGATAAGCTCTTTGATAAAGGACGAAGGCAATCAAAGCGTTTGTAAATTAATTTTTATTGCGACCATGGCTGTCGTAACACGACCAAAACTTTGGGAGGAGACTTCCAAATATTCAGACCACAATTAAATTACAGAAGTCTAACTACACATAACACACGCTCGAGCTTCGCACACAAACACGTCGCCCACTACGCGATGTCTCGGAACGGTTGGGAACAGTACGAGTGCGAGTGTCGTTTGTTTCAGACATGAGTCTTGCGACGGTTATTCTTTCCGAAAAACCAAACAACCAACTTCCATTTAAAATTTGAACTCACACACTCTCAACTAAGCTAGCCACTTTTTGAAGTTGGTTCCAAAAAGAGTCACTTAATTACACTTCCAATTTATCTATATTTTTAACCCCCGACCAAAAAAAGGGGTGTCATAAGTTTGATGTCGATGTCTGTCTGTCTGTCTGTCTGTGTGTATGTCTGTCTGTAGCACCGTAGAGCTCAAGCGGATAGACCGATTTCGATGCGGTTTTTTTTATTCGAAGGTTAATTTTCGTGAGGATGTTCTTAGAATAAAGATGGCCGCCACCACAAAATGGCGGACAAAATATTTACTCACAGCCTACGTCAATATGGGTATCAAATGAAGGGCGGCGTGACTAGTAGAATACTATGCACTATAAAAAAATTCAAATCCAAGATGGCCGCCACCACAAAATGGCGAATTACTTTTTTTTTCACTACTATTTCAATATGGGTATCAAATGAAAGGGCTTGACTACTAGAATACTATGCACTATGACAAATTTCAAATCCAAGATGGCCACCACCACAAAATGGCGAAATACATTTCTTTCTTCACAACTCCCTCAAGATGGGTATCAAATGAAAGGGCTTGACTAGTAGATTGTTGTACAGATAACAACAAGTTTTTTGAAATCGGCTCAACAAAAAAACCTCTTCAACTTTTCAATATCAGTAAAGAAGTAAATATATGGAAGAAGATAGTCATTTCCGTCTTTCATGTTCTATTATCACACGACACACATACAAAACAATTTGTCAAATCTCGCTCTAATGAAACATCGTTACCGAACAGGAAAGCGTCATTAGTTCCAAGTACGAAAATCGCGGGACAATGATCTCAAGTGATGACGTCACTCAGGAGTAATGGCTCCGCGATAATGCGCGGCTGGTGGTGAGTACCGCTCGTAAAAACCATCAGTTACGCATCCGATGGCCCAGAAACGAAAATAAAATGTAAAATAATCTCGTTACTTATTCCTAAGTAGTACATAAGGAGCCCACTAAATGTTCCCAGTGCTGGGACTCGCGGCCTTCTTCCGAAAGGAGAGAGTCAAGGCCATAATCCACCACGAAGGCCCAGTGCGGGTTGGTGGATGACCCATGACCTCGAAAGATTCTAGTTACTGTCGGTTTTTCCACGACAAAAACTAAAATTTACTCTAATTTATCTGAACGACTTAGCGATAGTTTAATCTGAAATATGGCCCAGTTTCAGAATGTGATTAAAAAGAAATTTAAAAAATTAAAATTAATTTATTTCAGGCCATTATACCCATAAATATACAATTAACAAATGAAATCTATAAAAATCCAAAAAAATAAAAATAGTATTCAATTGTCCCACAAAATTAAAATGTCAAAATAAATAAAATCAGAGTCTCAATCGTCACATAAAAATATAAATTAAAATGTCAGAATAAATACATACAAATTCTATGTAATTTTTTCTATTTAATTTTAATTTAAAAAGTTACTGGCTGTGTAAGTCGGATGTATTATAAATTTTTTTTTCATCGAAGAAAATCAATTATTTTATTTTAAAACATCCTTGTGGACACAGTTACGAAACAAAACTTTAAAAATAACACTAAGTTCATTAACATGTTAATGAAATGTACAAATTGTATTTCGATGAGCAAAATCAATCCTCGCGAATAATTTAAAGCTTAGGATTGATTAGAAATGATATGTAGTAATGTGATTTAATCCACCGACTGACCGACCGATAGGGTCAGGGATTTTACTTGATAATACATTTATTTCGTTGTGTTAGTTAGATTTTAGCTGAAATAAATGTGTTTTGTTCACCGGTTCACATATAAAATATGTTCGATGTTTAAAATCTTCGAACTATAAGGCTAAGAACTCATGGAGCGGTTTACAACCCGCTCGCGCAGCGCGCGCCTCGCGCGGGCACGCAGCTTCTGTAGAATGCAATTTGTACGCGTATGCTAAAATTTTAATCAAAACTCACGAGGCGTTTTACGCGCGCGGCTGCCACGCGTCTCTCGCGCGGTAGCCGCGCGCGAAAAATACTCAACGTCTGGGCATATTGACGTGTAAATTGTACATTTAAACCAGCAACCTAAATGTTCCCACTGCTGGGACTCGGGGCCCTCTCTCGCAAGGATACATACGAGGCATAATCCACCACGCTGGCCCAGTGCGGGTTGGCGGATGACACATGACCTCGAAAGATTCTAGGTGCATGCCGGTTTCTTCACTATGTTTTACCATCACCGTTTTAAGTTTGCGGCGTTACGCACATGACTTCAACAAGACAATGATCCGGGTGGGATTTGAACCCGGAGCCTAGACCAGCCGTAACTTACGGGATTACTACGGGAGGCAATATTATTGCGTAGTGTTGTACTGAATTAAGGTATTATAGAATAGCCGTGTCAATCAATTAGCATGTCCCTTTTGGCTTACACATGCGCAAACGCAAATTTATATTTATAACCTTGATTTCAGGCGCGACCCTGATTGACCTCTCAGGTCAACTGCATAAATATTAGAATTGATTTATCAAAACGACTACATTGGCATCGAAACTGTATAAATTCACTGTTAACATATAAACTCCAAAGGCATCCATAAATTAGGTGAGGTAAGTTTTACGATTTTTTCTATTCTTAAAACACATTTTTTACTCAATAAAATAAATATGTGAGCTTTTGGCGTTGATATTTAGAACACAGAATATAGCCTGGAATATGACATAGGGTACTTTTTATCACGGCTAAATAACGAATACGAAAACCGCGCAGGTGAAACCGCGGGAAGCTACTTGTATATATTTGTAAAAGACACTGAAAAGCTAAAGGTATGCTTATTTAAGAGTCAAAGTACATAAACTCTTTTTAGACAAAAAAATAAACCGACTTCAAACCCACAAATAGGCATTCAAAAGCGAAAATTAAATTGAAATAATAATTATAAGTGCTACTCACTCGTCTGTTTGAAGTCGGTGCCAGTCAAGTCTAAAACCTAGTAGGTAGATAGATACTATGTACGCAGTAAGTAGACATAGGTAAGTAGTATCTATCTACCACCATTTAGACTTGGCTGGCACCGACTTCAAATAGACGAGTGTGTAGCGCTTATAATAATTATTTTAACTTATTTTTCACTTTTGAGTGCCTATTTGTGGATTTGAAGTCGGTTTAATTTTTTGTCTACAAAGAGTATATTTTACCCTTTTTAGTGCAAAACAAGTTTTCAACAATGCATTTACGAAACTTCTGTTGACAGATTCGAGTTTCATAACTTTTGTGAAATGTACAACCGTGTCATACAGACAAAATTGTCGGCGAATTTTAGTTATTTGTTCATACAAAAACCACCCCCGGCCGAAAGCATTAAAATGTATATGGGACCATTTGGGAAGCAAATCCTCATCCGAGCAAAACATAATTATGTAGTTACCTACGCACTGCCCCTAAGCAATATTATGAAAGAACAACTTCAAATAATTGCACCCGGTTTAACATTGCTTATTTCGCTCAACATTGACCTTCATAACGGATCACATTAACTAAACTCGTTTTATACGATTTTGCAAAACACCAGTGTACATGTAAAGAATAGGTAAATACCTGTTCCGGTCTTTGCCTGTTCAAATTAGTGTCTTGAACACACATTTTGTTTGCCTCCCCCAAGGCAACATTCTCGGTCACATAACATACGTAGTATGTGCGATACTAGGAAAAATTGGCAAACACACAAGCTCATTAGATTGTATTGTGTCAATATTTGATGTTATACTGAATTTCAGCTGTAATTACTCATCGAATGTAATTAAAATGTGTTTCTCAGAAGTGGAGCATGTGATGTAGCCGAAAAGTTGAGTGACATTACTCAGGGGAAAATGTTTAATACTCAAATTTTGACAATTATTTCTCGCACAGATCAAATACCCTTGTCTCTCGGGTATATTAATAAAACTGTCGAATCTCCTTCTTTTCAATAAATGCAATGCAGGTGCAATAAATATTCAAAAACCATTTTATTACTATCTGGTCGCAGAAACACGATGTAAAAAATTCGGCCATCCCAGGAACGTTCAGTTCAATTCCGTTTGAGGAAAGCTAATTTAATGAGAGTTCTACCAAATATTGGAAAAAAATACTTTTGTATTTTTTTTTTTTTTTTTTTTTTGCAATAAAACAAATCCAATGAAAAAACAAAAACCTTTAAATAAGCATTTGTTGTATTATAATAGATGTACATATTATGTATTACAGTATAATTTGAAACTCGGAAATGTGTTTTTAAATAAGAAAAACATTTATTTCTTTAATTATGTAAACAAAACATATTTCTTTAAAGGAATTTTCAGAGATTTTCAGAAGAGCTAGTCATTAACGCTGATTCCAATGCTACCCTTTTCGATTCTTAAAGTATTCTATAGATTCACAACGAATATATACTCGTACTTATAGACCGTGCCCGGGCCCGTGAACAAAATGTATGGGTCATATGAACCACCAGGAGACTTATGTAGGATGATAGAAGGGTATAAAATAATATTATTACTATATTATTTATAATATTACAGTTTAAACACTGTCTTAGTCAGTCTTGGGGCACTTTAACCGCGAGGACTAACTCAGGAGCGGTTTCCAGTAGCCCTATCATCATTCCTAGAACGGGAATGTAGTAAATCTTTACTACTGCAGAGAGTCATACATCAATGTGCAATTAATTTATAGCATTTTATGAATTTAACATGACACTGCCATGATGTCACTGACTCCATGTATTAGTTTTTGGTTTACCCCTTGATGTAACATATATCACGCTCACAAATGAGGCATTTATGTAATAAATTACTTTCATTTCATTTCATAATTAGGGAGTACGCAACTGACTAATAACATCTCCGTGTCACGTAGTAATAGTTATTTCAACTTAAAGGGTTCTCAATCTTCTATCAAATGATTTAACTATGTGCCCTGTATTTTTTCAAGAATCATTCGCCTTCAATCCGGAACACGGTTATATTTGCATATTACAACTTGGCGGTCTAGTAATTAGCAAAGTTACTTCTGTAGGCAGCCGAAATCTGCAATTTGGGGGTGGCTTCAAATCGCCTGAGAATAAGATTCATTTATTGTTTTAAGCTTTACAGTACTTCACTACACTAGTGTCAATAATCGCGGGATAGTATCATCATCATCAGCCGCAAGACGTCAACAGCTGAACATAAGCCTCCCCCCTAGATTTCCACAACGAACGGTCCTGCGCAACTTGCAACCAGCGGTTTCCAGCGACCTTTGTGAGGTCATCTGTCCATCTAGTGGGAGGCCGTCCAACACTGCGTCTTCCGGTTTGTGGTCGCCACTCGAGAACCTTTCTTCCCCATCGGTTGTCAGTTCTGCGAGCGATGTGGCCTGCCCATTGCCACTTCAGCTTGCTGACTCTTTGAGCTATGTCGGCCACTTTCGTTCTTTTGCGAATATCCTCATTACGGATTCTGTCGCGCAAAGAGACTCCGAGCATAGCCCTCTCCATAGCTCGCTGTGTGACTTTGAGCTTCGTTATGAGGCCCACAGTTAAAGACCACGTCTCAGTTCTATAAGCCATCACTGGCTACATGCACTGGTTAAAGACTTTCGTCTTCATTACAATATTAGTATAGATTAGAAAAAGTATGAAGATATTCGACTCGGACGAAGCTCGGAGGGGATCTATAGTTCAAATAATGCTATCAGAATGAAGTAAACTATCACATAGACGAAGTGGTCATATTCTTCTATCAATATTAGTCCACACCTCGGTACGCAAGTCGCGTGCTAGTGACAAAACTATTAGGTAATGAAGACCGTAGGTATGCGGTTGATGAGTCAATATTTATTTTAAAGCTGGTTCCATTTACTTTTACAAATATTCATTTACCTGTTACTAAATATGCAGAAGTTGCGGAAACAGTGAATTACGCGGGACCAAGGAATCGACCTTGTGGGAACCGAATTAGTATGAGGTTAGAATGAAAAACGAATCAATTCAGTACTTTAAGGCCATCGTATGGTACATGCTATTCTAAATTACACATTATCATCCACACCCTGGATGTGGAAAGAAGCCACAGCCCACCGCTGAACATTAGGAACAAAGGGCGAAACGATCCACTGCTATAATAACTTTACGTAGGACAAGCATTGACATCGTTTATGAAATGGTATCAATTTTATCATTCCACGCCAAATAGGACGATTTATCAAAAAGAGGCTAAATATCCTCTTCGTCTGTAACCATTATCCTAATCCTCATTCCTGACATTTAAAGGAAAATCGCCCAGAAAATTCAATGATACTGTATTAGTATATAAAACTATGTTTTTTTACTATAGAAAGAGTGAATTACAAGTAACAACAGACATCTGCAACACCAGACACTCGCTGTTTTGTGAAACCGAAAAAATGGTCAAAACCCCGTTTAATTCCTTGTTGTATGAGGGTGAAAACCCTGCATGCAAAGTGTCATGAGATGCAAGGTATAGGTAATACTTTGGTACTTGGGACTTCTCACATTTCTGTGAAGGAGTATAGACCCTCCCCCAGTGTTGGTTACCATGAGGCACGTTTGTACGAATTTTGTGTCATAACACAATGTTTTAAGAAAACATTAGACATATAGTAGCATCCCGTGCCTTTACCCGCTAAGTTACTGTTCCCATAATTTCCGCGCTGTACAAAAAAAGCATTTAAGCATTCCAGGCTAACCCACATCTGTACCAATATATCAAAGCCCATTCCGTGTTTATTGCACGCAAGTAACAAACATACATCTACAGAATCTTATAATATTAATAGCATTGCCCTGTTCTTGTTCTCGCACTCTTGTATAAGAATGAATAAGCATCTCTGTATTATTAGACTGGACAACGAGACGTAATAAAACTCGCATTAAAACGAGGGCACGAATCACACCGGACATTAACTGTGTTGCCAATTTTGATCGATGTTACTAGAACTGCAATTGGCACCCATTTCGAGTCGTTAATGGCCTACTTTAAATCATTCTATTTATCCAGACGACCGTTATTTAAAAGGCCAGATACGTAGAGAGCAGAGTATCCATGCAATGCTGAATGCATTGTTAGAAATGTTTCATGGCGTATGACGCAGAGGACGCTCAAGTATGGAATGGCACACTCAACACTACCTCTATATATGTATTACTAGATGTCCGCCCTGGCTTCGCCCGTGGTACATTATATAGCACTCTTCAGGATCCCGTATATATACAACGGTGAAAAAATGACTGAAATCGGTTCAGTAATTCCTGACAATATCGCTTTCAAACAAAACACCTCTTCAGCTACCTGCTACGCCACATGTCGGAAATTGGTCGTACCAACTCAGATTCAGAAATAAATTTGATTAGCAAAGGTTTATTTTCAAGAGGTGTTTAATCTGTGATATTCAATGACGCAATCTTAGACACATGCTGTCATGTGTCATGTCAAAGCACGAAACGTACGAAAACTCTCAAAAACGAATATTTTTCCCGATTTTGTTACATTCTTGATTCATGCTCCGCTTCTATTAATAGTAGCGTTATGTTCTATAGCCTATAGCCTTCCTCGGTAAATGGATTATCCAATAGAAAAATAATCTTTCAATTCGGACCAGTACTTCCCGAGATCCTAGCGTTCAAACAAACAAACTCTTCAGCTTTATAATATTAAGTATAGATTTATGTAGCTTTGTTCTTTTGTGCAGAATCTGACATTAATTTCACTTTCTCTCGACATTTTCAAGACGTTTGCGTCACAGCCAACTTCAAGGTGAGATGAAATGACGTTTTATCAGAGGGCATAAAAATACTATACAAACGTCAACTAGGGTATATGTACAGTGACAGACAGGCCTTGGGAACGGGTCCACAAAGGCGGATATCAGGGGACGTATCAGATTATCATTATTGTTTTTGTTGGACAACCTGTTCAAAAATTTTGCTGACATTATTGAAAATTTATCGCTTCCTAGGGGCAACAGATATTTTTTTAACTGATGCGTCAGTTGGACATCTGTCACAGACATAGGTACGTTTTTTTTACAGACCGCCACATGGGTATACCACGTGAATTAGTAACAAACAGACAAGTAGAATCATTACTATCGCTTTTACTCTACTCCCTATATTAATAATGCTAACAATCGTTGCTTACTTTGGGGTCAGATGGTGTAGCGTGTGAATTGTCCACCAATATTTATATATTATTTTTAATGTTTTGGATGTTTGTTGTTCAATCACATCGGAACGAGCAAACGAAACGGACTGAAATTTAGTGGAACATACATGAGTATTCGTAGATAGGTTATATAGTCTGGAATAGTACATAAACTATTTTTTATTGCGGAAAAATTAAGGAAACGGGAACAATGACTGCAAAGCCGCGGTTTTCTACTAGTATTGTAAGTGGAGATAGTACGATTTTAGTGGAACCAAAAGTTTTGTGCATATATACATCTATCATTGCTTTACTGCATTCTGATATGCTTGATCGCTAAACATCAACACATTCACTTTTTTTTATAGTATAGAGTGGCAAGACGAGCTGGACATGTGCCTGATGATAAGCAACATAACGGTCCATAACAGGGCAGTGACACGCAGCTATTGGAACATGAAGAGTCCAAATCACTACCGTACCGCACTGCGCTCGTCACCCGGAGATATAGATAGATAGATAAACTCTTTATTGCACTTAACAAAACAAACTACTTAAAAAACAATCTTAAAGTATAGTAGCAAATGGCGACCTTATCGCTAAAAGCGATCTCTTCCAGGCAACCATGGGATGGAAAAGAAGTTAAAGTATAGAAAGACGGGAGTAATCAAATAAAATAATATAAGGTGTTTTATCTCTTAGCCCAGTAGTTTCTACATTACCCTTCAAACCGGAACACATTAATGTTTGCACACTACTGTTTGGCGGCAGAACAGCTGGCGAAGTTGTGGTACTTCCCTAGGCGGACTCTGCAAAGAGCCCTAGTACTACAAACAATTATAAGAATAGCAGAAATATAGGACATTACTTCTAGATTCGGGGGGTTAGTAATTGTTTATACTATGTCCTTGTTAATTTTAGATCGCTTCAGGATGGGGCCCGCCGTCGACAAAGGAATTCGCGTCGACATGGCCCATACGTGCGCCGGTTCCGAAATAAGCTCCCCATATGGGTTGTGTTGCTTTACAATACAAATTCCGATGCCCTGATCGATTCGCGCGTTCCGATTTATTATTAGGACGCTCTGTTAAATTATGAGGGCATGGAGTTAAATGGAGACGCAGGAGGAACGAAAGACTCGTATTTTAAAGTTAAAACTTCGTAACTATACTTCTAAACTAATATTATAAAGCTAGTTATAGTTTGTTTGTTTGAACGCTAGGATCTCGGGAGATAATGATCCAAATTTAAAGATTATTTTCTGTTGGATAGTCCATTTATCGAGGAACTGGCTATATAACATTACGTTACTATCTACTATCGCGGAGCGGAGCTTCTATCGCGGAGCGGAGCGGAGTATCTACAAGAGCGGAGCAAGAATACAGGATTTAACAAAAACGGTAAAAAAATCCCTTTTGAGAACTTAATTCTTTGCATGCGCTGACGTCTCCTGAAGTCCGTGACAGCTTGCGTTTATCTTTCAAGTTTACATCATTATACGCTTTTTTATGCTATTCAAATCGCGGATAAACAAAGGTGTCGCGTAATTTTTATATATATATATCCGAGTGAACTCACTCTGAACTATATCTACTAAACAAAACAAAACAGGAGTCATGGGGACTGCCCATAGAAGTGAAAACTAAATAAATAAATAAACTAAATAACTCAGAATTTGATAGCTCACTTTGAAAACTACGCGGGTAAAACCGGAGAGCGTGGCCGTGACCATGGCCATCTAGATCATCCGAGTTTACCCGAAGATCTCTTTCATTTGCGAACGTGACTCTTAAGTTAAATTCACAGCACAAGGAAAATCTGTATGTGGGTATCTATACTCCGAAAGAAGTTTTCACTTAAAAAATATCCACCAAAATCGATTCACATGAAATAGAAAAACATAACTTTCTATAAGAGAGAAAGGATTGAGAACATGCGACCGCACAGCTTACAATTTTGGAGTCGGTTAAAAATGGCATCATCAACAGCCCCTTAAATGTTGGTGCTGGAACTCGGGGCCTTCTCTCGCAAGGAGAGAGCTAAGGGCATAATCCACCACGCTGGCTCAGTGCGGGTTGGTGGATGACACATGACTCCGAAAGATTCTAGGTACATATATGTCGGTTTCCTCACGATGTTTTCCTTCACCGTTTTAAGTTAGCGGCATTACGCACACGACTTCGAAAAGACAGTGGTGCATGTGGGGTTTGAACCCGGGGTCTCCGGATCGGCAAGCGCCGTTCTCCCGATTAGACCAGCCGTAACTTCTATATTTTTTTTATTTATATCATTTATATATAAAATGTTATGTTGGTTTGTGTACGCTTCAAAAACTCAAAAAGTTCTGCACCGATCGAGCTGAAATTTTAGAATGATATATAATCCGCATCAAGGATTGTTTTTATCTAATTTTTGCATCACAATGTGCCACAGCGAAGCGTGGCAGGGTACAGCTAGTATATTATAAAAAAAATTGGTTGCCTGTAAAGTCGGTATACGGGCGAAAGTTTTACGTGACAACGACTTTGAGTGGTAAAATAATTTTACGGAAGGGACGCGTGCCTTTCACTTTTTATGTCTGTCTCTCTCGCTCTTAGGCGGGCTAACCATGCCCGAGTGGAAGGGACGCGTGCCTCTCACTCGCTCTCGTTGTGAGCGCATAACGTGAGCGGAGCGTAACGCAGTTTCTTGAAGTGTCACCCGGCAAACCAATTTATAAGACGTTGTCACGTCAATATGTCACAAATAACACAAAAACATTACTAAAGCTTCTGAATTTACAAAAGGTAACTCTTATTATCCTTAAGTTAAGATATTGGCTACATCTCACTCAAGATTCCGAGTACTCCAAATTAGGAGTTGTAGTCACGTATCTATGTGGGGGCAAACACTGAGTCAACATTGTATGGATTCAGTAATACAATGAGTATGTCATAAGTTCCTGGAAGCAGTGAGGCATAACCCGTAGATCAATCAATTTAGCGGACCCATTGAGACGCTTCCGAGTATAACTTGAGCAATTTGGGAATCCACATCAGCGGACATGATATGTTTGACAATTCGACATATGCGTGATATATTCGTATAAGTTACGGCTGGTCTAGTCGGGACAACGGCGCCTGCTGATCCTGGAAACCCGGGTTCAAACCCCACACGCACCACTGTCTTTCAAAGTCATGTGCGTAATACCGCTAACTTAAAACGGCGAAGGAAAACATCGTGAGGAAACAGACATGTACCTAGAATGTTTCGGAGTCATGTGTCATATACCAACACGCACTGGGCCAGCGTGGTGGATTATGGTCTAAGCTCTCTCCTTGAGAGAGAAGGCCCGAGTCCCAGCAGTGGGAACATTTAATGGGCTGTTGATTGTGATCTGTTAAACAGGTTCTGAAAGATTTGTTGAAACCCTGTAGTGGTCTACGTGATGCCATTTATTGTACCACCATGTATTAATATGCAAATATCATTACGTTCCGGTTTGAAGGGCAATGTTTTCACAGACATTTTTTTTTCTATAATAATAGTAACGAGACAAGCAGGACAAGTGCCTGATGGTAAGCAACATGCCTGCCACATTACAGCACAGTGACACGCAGCCATTAGAACATGAAGAGTCCAAATCATTACCTGTATAGCACTGCACTGCGCTCGTCACCCAGATTATAAGATGTTTTATCTCTATGCACTGTAATTTCACTGGAAACATTGCCCTTCAAACCGGAATACAATAGTATTTTCCATTACTACTTGGTTTGTATCACTGGCAAAGGTGTGTACTTCCCCACACGGACTGCAAAGAGTCCTACCGCTACAACAAAATAAATTATATGGTAATGAAATTTAATAGTAACTCTTTATAATCGTCATATATTATGACGATTAGAATTCTTTCACGAATAATTAATAAATAAATAAATATTGGTGGACAATTCACACACAACACCATCTGACCCCAAACTAAGCAAAGCTTGTAAATATGGCGGCCAGATATCTGATATAATACTTGTATGGTTGTAAATACATACTTATTATACATAGAATAATGAACATGAAGAAAATAGTAATCAGCTTTAGGCAATTGGGGCTTAAGGTGTTGTATGAGAAAGTGTGAGCCAATAATGTGTTATAAAATATTTTCCGTTCCTGAATGGCGATAGAATAACTGGCAAAGTTGTGGTATTTCCCCAGGCGGACTCTGCTAAGAGTCCTTCCACTACAAAAATAATCGATTAATTGATTTTACTAAGATTAATTAACTTACAAAATGATTATTCATTAAAGAATCTACCATAAGAATGGCGTATCGTTTAAAAATATTACCTAGGGTTGTCAAGGAAGTCTTCCGGACGTACAAAGAAAGTGAGAATCCTTGAACAGAGTAAAATACAAACTATATTATTATGCTTAATTAAACAGCCATTTATGACGATAATTTGATTTGCCTTGTCCCGTTTTGGTAAAACTTTATGGGCATTTCCGACCTATAATTATAACTTTTTTAATAATAACGACTTTTAAGTTTTGTAAAATGTTATTGACAGTTTTTTTGCATGTCTCGCCTATAGTTATAACGTACTTCACATAGATAAGTTAGATTGCATATTTTAAGTTTTGTTTTGAACTGAAAACGTTTTTTAGATCACGTTCCCGTTATTTTTATGGGATAAAAGGTAGAGCCTACGAGTTTCAGCCCGATCCGTTCATATGCTACGACGTGATTGAGCAACAAACATCCAAATATCCAAACATTTTAAAATATTAATTTATAGCTCGATGGAATGAATATTAATTGAATCTAAGATCAAAATAATCCAGTCTTTCTCAACAATTTGTAGTCAACCCTGCACAATCGGCGGGCCGCACGCATCATCCGTACATGCGCCGAAGCCATGCGTGTAATTATGCAACTCGGTGAAAACGGCACGCGGGCCGCATGCCTGGACGCTTGGTTAGCGCTGCACGACCACGGCCCGCGCCAGACGACGGTTTTGTGATGGTCTTCATCGTTTAAGCCATAGATATAAATCAAAAGATGTGCCCTGAACACCTTAAAATTGTTAACTAACTACGACTCTGCGCGTAGCATGAGTTGAACCCTAGAATCGCTAGCGGCGAGGTATGTTGTAGTTCTACTTATTTTTGTTGTTGACAACGAATGGTGATGGTACAAACGTCCTGCGTTCACTGCATCCTACAACTGCGACTAAAACGGAAAGCGTGAGCTCACTCTTCCCAACGATAACATAATTTCGTCTGCCTGAAGTTTGGGAGGGCAGGCACCTCTATTAATTTATATCGATGGTTAAACCTGACCCCAAACTAAGCAAAGCTTGTACTATGGCGGGCAGATAGCTGATATAATACATATTTAGTTTAAAATAGCTCAGGCAGGAAGGTGGGCGGTCTTGAAATAGTAGATCCGTGTTCGAATCCAGTCGGTTCTTCTTTTCAAGTTCTTTCTTTGAGAAAATCTATTACTGGTAGCCCTTTATCTGTGGGCATCTAAGTATACTCAGTAATTAAACCGAGCAAGCTCCGTCACCCAGATATAGAAGTATATATTTTCATTAGTAGAACGGCTTCGTCTTAGGCCTTATATCTGCTTATACCGGGATCAGTGACTTTTAGCACGCTCTAACCTTCTAACACATGACGAGTGAGTGAGAGGGCAGACTGTAAGTAGGACAAGTTGATCCTATTATGTGTGGATGTTAATTTAACTGCAGTTTGGCAGCGCACGAACTCATTACTAACAGATTACCAGATTCAGGCCACTTGCACCGGGTCATCTTTTGGCTGTCATTACTAACAAGTACCAGATTCAGGTCACTTGCACCGTGTCATCTTATGGCTGTATCAATAGCTACTTTAGCCATACACAAGCAGCCCACTAAATGTTCCCACTGCTGGGACTCAGGGCCATCTCTCGCAAGGAGAGAGTCTAGGCCATAATCCGACACGCTGGCCCCGAGCGACACATGTCTTCGAATAATTCTAGGTACATGTCGGTTTCCTCACGTTGTTTTCCGTCGCCGTTACGTTAGCGCTATTACGCACATGACTTCGAAAGGACAGTGGTGAGGGTGTGATTACTTATTTACTCATTTATTTATTTACTCAGAAATTTTTGGCCCATTTCCACACACACACACAGTCACACACATACATAAACACACAAACACACACATAAACACACACACACACGCACCCACCAATACACAGACACGAACACCTGAGCTTCAATAATTAGCTTGCAATTTTTTTTTTTTTTTTTTCTTCAACACAGATACTACGTAATTGTAAAATTGTAAATTTATTAAATTGTCGTTTTATGTATAACACCATCCAACACGCGGAATTTGTGTAAACCTAACAGAGGAATTCCAAGATACCGGCCTGGCCGAGTTTGGGTTCCACTTTCTATTTGTTAAATTGTAATTGTCTAACTTGAAAACTGAATAAAAAAAAAAAAAAATTATCTAAATTAAAAAAAAAAAAATTTGAACTCGGAGGCTTAGGATCGTCAGTCGCCGTTCTCCAGTCTAGACCACCAGTAACGTTAGCTATGCAATTCCATTCATTTATTCGAACCATAAATAAGAAAACTTGGTATTGTTTTCAAACTTTTGCTTTTGAACACATTGTTTTTTTTTACACTTTACAGGACTTCATCACGATTAAGACTTCTTGTGACCACGGCGGTTGTAACGAAACGTCGAGGTACACCCTTAGAAACACACAAAACTTTCGTTTTTATAATACTTACTTTTGCGACAAGTTCTATACGTTATACGGCTGGTAGGTCTAGTCAGTCTAGTATCCTGAGCCTCTGGTTGGATGTAACAAGAATCACTGTCTTTTCGAAGTCACTTAAAAATGTGTTGTTTTGCATGTTTCTACAATCTTTCGCGGTCATGCTCATCCACCAAATTGTTCTGGGCCAGCGTAGTGGATTATTACCTTGACTCTCTGCTTGCGAGAGGAGGCCCCGTGTCATAGAATAGATAATATAGATAGAACGGACACTCCCCACCCCCCGCCAATTTCAAGCTTCCTCACCCCTCAGGCCGTTTCAAGCATGCTAGGAGCACTCAACGAAGGGCTGGTATCGAACATCTAATTCCTAACGAAATATCATCATGGTGGGTTGCTGTACTGTTTACGGCTGTCCGTAAACTAAACGGAACAAGATTAAAGGCTTTTTTAATTTTCTAAGTATAAAATAACGTTAGTTTTAATAATTTTTACCATAACTCACAAGCCACTACAGTGTGGCCAACCTAGTGAATATATACTAAAACTGGTAATAGTTGATTGAGATGGCTCTGTAATTAAGCAAATTTTCGTTTTATGACAATTACTGCTCTAGAAAAGCGAAAAGAAGTAATGGTGTATCATTATTTTAATGACATACTTACATAATTACTTCGTCGAATCTACTCTAAAAAGCAATTCATATATTAAACGAAACAAGAATAAGAGGTGTTTTAATTTTGTAAGAATTTCTACTAAGATTGAATCGTTTTTTGATAAGTTCCCAATTGACAAAATCACAAGAGTTTTGCCAATTTAATGGACTTTTTACTAAGATTGCTGTAGTTCAGATTTCTTGGTGAGTGATTATTTCTTAACGTTCAACCGAAAAAAATAAAGAGGTTCTATATATTCGACTACCTATCTGTACCATTATGAGCGTCCATGAATACATCCGTCAATAGAGAACACTGAATATGCGGTTTCATCTAATAGTAAGTTTTATTTGCATTCAAAAATACAACACGAAATAAGGATTAAGTAAAGACAGGGAAGATTTTAGGATACCTTACACTGGCAGGTGAACTCACGGGGCAAAGCTATTCAATAAAACAATTCAGTAACCCTAGACTAAACGCACACATTCACGCGTGTGTACGAACGACATCTGCGTAGTTGTGTGAAGAGTAGGTAACTCCACAGCGCCGTTTGTATGGAATTTTAGTGAAGTGTCCCGGGTGTGCCCGTGTCTAACCAGTAGAAACATCGGTTTACTTATGCTAAATTCTCTACTAATAGAAATTGCCTTTCATTCTTTCCCTTTGCCTTTTTGTAAATGACATTCTTTGTCTTTATTGTAAATGACGTCACCAAGTTAGTATTTTCATAATGTAAACATCATTATTTTTATTTTAAATAACAAGTGACGAGACGAGTAGGACCTGTGCCTGATGGTAAGAAACATGCCTGCTACATAACAGCACAGTGACACACAACTATTGGAACATAAAGAGTCCAAATCATTACCTAGTACTGCACTGCGCTCGTCACCCAGATATCTAAGATGTTATATCTCCAAGCCCTGTAATTTCTCTGGAAAACATTGCCCTTCAAACCGGAACACAGTAATGTTTGGCCATTACTGCTTGGCGGTAGAATAACTGGCAAAGGTGTGGTACTTCCCCAGGCAGACTCTGCTAGGAGTCCTCCCACTAGTTGGTCACATTTTTGAGACCTCCCCTACCACTACTAGTGTACGTACCAGCGCACCACTACGTCACATATTTTGCAACTTTCGGTTAAATTTAGTAGTGTAAAACTTAGATATAAAATATGTTTAAAAAAATGTGACGTCACCAAATTCGACGGTCCCGCCCCTTGTCACACTTAATCGACCCTCACCCTCACCCTCCTCTCCGCTTGACGTGTGATGTAATTAAAAAATTTCTCACAAAAATTCAGTTTTATTTGAAGGTTAATATCGTGCGGGTGTTCTTAGCTATGTTTGGTTAATATCGATTCAAGATGGCCGCCTCACAAAATGGCGAAATAAATTTCTTTTTTCACAACTCCCTTAAAATGGGTATCAAATGAAAGGGCGTGACGTAGAATGTTGTACAGATAACAAAGCCGAGGTAGTCGGGGGTTAGTCAAAATTTTTAATTTTGTCCTTGTATCTATCTAGTTTGAAAAACAGAGACATTCTGATTATCATGGTTATACTGTATAATAAGAAAGTCTTATCTTGATGTACCATAAATTGCAGGATATACGATTTCCAAGTACCACTTGGATTCATTTTATTCAGAGCTTCTATAGACTGAATTTATGGGACAGAATCTATTAAGAGCTGTTTGCATACATTTTGACTCATGTTTTGGGGTCATGCTACAGTCTGAATAATAAAGTAGGTTTTGTACAAACAATTGATAGAATATAAATGTTGAAAGTGTTTAGGAATGTGTGCAGTACATTATTAATTTTAACTGCTGTAATCTATACTGATCTAGGAGTTTCTACCATACATGCTCCTTCCATGTATTTTAGTGTTCTTTACACATGCTGGGAAGTAGTGGGTTTAAACTCTTATGAGCTCTCAAAGGTGCAAATGCAAAGATACTTCAATTCTGAACAGTTGCTCACGTTATAGGTACAAAGCACAGATTCGCTCCTGTATGGAGTACTGTTCGCACCTTTGGAATGGATCGGTTAAGTATCAGCTGGGGACTTTGGAATCGATTGAGAGACGTCTCAAAAGACTCATAGGCAATGACACTCTTGTGCGTAAAAAACTTCTTCAAAGTCTTGATCATCGCCGCAAAATCGCTAGCTTATCGGGTTTTTATTGGATACACTTCGGAGAGTGTGCAACTGATCTGCATGATCTAATACCATCTTGCCCTTTCTTCTATCGGACTTCTCGTTCCACAAAAGGGCGACATCGTTTCATGGTTGATGTTCCAAAAACGCGAACGAAGAGATTTGACTCCACGTTTGTGATAAGAACGTCTAGGTTGTGGAATGCGTTGCCTGAGTGGGTTTTCCCTGATGGTTACAATCTTGGTGTCTTCAAATCGAGTATGTACGCTCCATCGTAGATGGAGAGTAAGTACGCTCCATCGTAGATCTCATCATCGCTTAACATCAGGCGAGATGGAGGTCAAGTGCGAACCTATTATAGTTAAAAAAAAAGTATGTTCAAATTTATTTTATTAACTTTTTTTTAATAAAAAGTGACAAGACGAGCAGGACATGTGCCTGGTGGTAATCAGCATGCCTGCCACATAACAGTACAGTAACATACAGCTTTTGGAACATGAAGAGTCAAAATCGTTACCTAGCACTGCACTGCGCTCATCACCCAGAGATCTAAGATGTTATATCTCTAAGCCCTGTAATTTCTCTGGAAACATTGCCCTTCAAACCGGAACATAGCAATGTTTGCACATTACTGCTTGGCGGTAGAATAACTGGCAAAGGTATGGTACTTCCCCAGGCGGACTCTGCCAAGAGTCCTACCACTATTATTCTTCACTGTTTCACCACTGCATGGGCTCTCTACTCTACCTCCATTTCAATCTACTACGAGCTATGCTGCCAAGCAGTAATGTGCAACAGTGTTCTGGTATGAAGGGTAATGTTAAATGTAAATTCAGCGCATAGATTTATCATAAAAATGTGATTTTACACATACATTTTATTGTATTTAATTGGATAACGGGACACTCACGTATAATATACGGTCGGTCGATCCGACTCGAGTTTCGGCCGCGTCCGGCGGCCTTTTTCAAGGAGAGTGCACGCGCGCGACGGCTGCCTGTTTGGCACTGTGGGCTGACGCACGGCGCGCACGCAAGCTCAACGGCTGTTGCGGGGGTGCAGGTGAGGGGGTGCGAGAGGGTTGCGCAGGTATACACTCGAACTCTTCATCACTGGTGAGCTGCGAGTCGGGAACATTGCAGCACACTGAGACTTCACTCATATCGCGAACACCATGCCGAGTACTATGGCGGCACGTCTTCCAAGTGGGCGGCACATGCCATCCTCCATCTCTATTAAACGCGCCATAAAAAATGCAGATGTTAACGGCTCTGCGGTGCCAGAGATGGTCTTAGGTCGGACGTCCAACATTTTATTCGTTTCGATAAGGCGGAGGTCCTGGCACGGGAGAAGTTCTTTGTACCCCGTAAGGTCAGGGAGACCATCGAAATCGGTAAGCGTCCAACCTTTAATAGAGATGGAGGATGGCATGTACCGCCCGCTTGGAAGCCGTGCCGCCATAGTACTCGGCATGGTGTTCGCGATATGAGTGAAGACACAGTGAGCTCAGTGTGCTGCAATGTTCCCGACTCGCAGCTCACCAGTGATGAAGAGTTCGAGTGTATACCTGCGCAACCCTCTCGCACCCCCTCACCTGCACCCCCGCAACAGCCGTTGAGCTTGCGTGCGCGCCGTGCGGCAGCCCGCAGTGCCAAACGGGCAGCCGGCGCACGCGTGCACTCACTCTCTTGAAAATGGCCGCCGGACGCGGCCGAAACTCGAGTCGGATTAACCGACCGTATATACGTGAGTGTCTCGTTATCCAATTAAATATGTGTAACAACCACGTTAATTTTAATACTAAAATTTTAAAATGTTTTGACACATAAGCATCACAGGAGTATGATCAACATAATTAAAACAAGCATCAGATAGTGTTCTGTGAATTGTCCACCAATATTAATAAAAAATCCAATTTAAAAAACTACACTGCGGTTTTACTTCACAATGTTAAACACAGAAGGAATCGAAGAATAAAAACAGTTGGTTGATCTAAGTACATTTATTGACTGAAATGCATAGAAAATATTAAAATCGATACGCTACTTACTACAGGAAAAGTAGATTTGAATTAGAACTATACAAGATATAGTACTACTAGTGCCATGAGTAGGCAGAAGGTAAGTAGTACCCCCACATAATACAACTATTTAATATGTGACTACCATTAAACACATGACAAACTAAAATAAAGTAGTTAAACTACCAGCATATAAAGTTGTACTACTAGAACATAACAGGTTTATTTTCAATAAATACATATTTAAATGTAAGTCAGTCAGTATTTTTATACAGAATGAACTAGAGTCCAGATAAGCTTAACACAATGAAAAGAATAATTTAATATTATGTTGCAAGACTAAGCCGGCTGTTATTATTAATTAGAGGATATTTACTATGGACAGAATGAGTGAATCCGGATACAGTTTTTTGCACCATATCACTGATAAATTGATCTATATTTCACTGCAAAATTCCAATTATTACTGTCAGTTTGCAAGATAACATGCAAGATCATAAACCCCACAGTAGGTATTACAGACAGTTTTCAGTCTAACATCATCAATTATTGTATCTATTGGTTTTTAGTATTTCACAGTGACATGTTACATATTAAACTTCCAATAACTAATAATAATCAATAATATGTTGAGCGAATGTAAAAATTTAACCACATTTTCAACGTCTCACTTGGGCTCCAGACACTAGTTTTGTAGGTTGCGATGCTGTAGTAGTGTGCTGTATGCCAGGTTATTATGATGGGAAACTGAATGGCAATGTAATATATTAGGTAATTTGTTTTATCGTAGTAAAATCTCATTACACTACATTCATCACTACTTTTTTTTTAATTTAGTTTCAAACGACATTGGCATTGATAATTGCTGATAATAAAAGTACAGGAAAAAGAAAGCAAAATGTACAAACGAAAACACTGAAACGAACAATGGGAATACGTCAGGATATTTAGCAGGTGGCTCTACAAATATACTCGCTAATGTCATCCAGACAACACCAACCATTGAGAAGAAAAAGTTGATTGAAAGTAGTCTCAACAACATTGAATTTTCAGTACGATTTGGTTCCAAAATCTTGTTGATACGGTTAGCATTGAAAAATGAAAAGTAACCAGCTTTCAATTGAGATAGTTTGATGCTATAGCTGTATACGGTTATGTAGACTGCATTTGTTAAAAGAAAGGGCATTGCTAATTCATCTTTCAAAAATAACGGGAGCATACTGAAGTTAGATATTAATAGGAACCAGAAACACATAAATGGATCATCCGGGAAATGAATTAAAACCGGAATAGACACTAACAGGATTGTTTTTTCATGAACTTGGAAAGAAAATAGGAAGAAAGCTAGAGACACATTAATGAGAGATAGAACAAACTTCTTTTTGTTGATACGGAAGAATAGATCTAAGCAGGAAGGCAATGCTGCTAATCCCGTGACGGTCAGACAAGTCCATGCCATTGTTTCATTAGTGTAAATGGATTTTAGCTTTATGAAAACGTTTATAAAGCACCAAACATTAGACACTTTGTCCTCAAAGATACCACGTTTCAGTGGAAATAGACGGTGGACTACTTGTTGGACATCTTGAATCGAATTCATGAATGGATACCAGATTATTATAAAACAAGACAACACAGCTATTGCTAGCCTATTGAAACGAGTCACAACATATATTAATGTACTCTTTGGCGGTATATTTAAAAACACTTTCTTAACAAATAAAAGAAAAACGGCAGCGCATGATACAACTCCATCTGCTTATAATTAAGAGCGAGAACAAAAAATATAGTGCAAAGTATGTCGTTTTCTATGGCAATTACAAAGAAAGTAGCCCAGAGAAAGAGTCCTAGTGACACACAATTGTATTGGAAATGGCCATGATCAATTAAAATTATACCAGGGTATAATAAAAATAATGTGGTAGCTATGTCTACTCTTTTGAAAATGTTTCTGTGGACTTTTATTCTCACTTGTCCTTTTTCTTTTATCTTTACACGCTCTGCGTCAATGCAGATACACAGCACAGCAGTCACAAAGAAATATATGTCGCTTAGGAAAACAGTCCATCGCATGAACGCCTTATGGTTCTCATTTTCGTAGCCGCGCGATGCAAACAGGCGAATCGATTCAGGATCCAGCCATTCTGCTACCAAGCCCATCATGTAGCTGTGATACGCTGTGAGAGGAGGGTAGTCTAACCCCCAATAGTTTAGATCATTCTGTGTCGTGTTGTGGTACCAGGAGACTAGAGGAGTTTGCACTGTTATCTCCTGCCAGTGCCTCTGAGCCTCGAAATCCCCATACATAGGTGGTTTCTTGTATCCAGAGTAAGGATACTGGGCGACACACCATCGAACAAGTAAAGCGAAAAACACACCCGGCAATAACGCATCTTTCGTCAAAGTAAATCTTTCGGGGTCTAATTTCTTCGTCATTGCGTAAAATAAACAAAGTCTAAGTCCGGTTCGTGCGGCTTTTCATTCACAATAATATTTGTAACAACGCGGCAGGTTAGTTAGTCGATAAAATTTTGACAGATTACTTACGACGTGAACGGCGTCAAGTTCCTTGGTCAGCTTTTCCTTCAAATATCCCTCCGTAATCACCATAATTATAGACAAAAATCCATTTATTGTAACACACAATTAGTGCACAGCCCACAGAAATTAAATTACACCTCTCACTAGAATTTACTACACACAAACTGGTTCCACAATCTACGCAAGAATTGGATTTTTTTCGAAAGTGAGAAACGAGAAAGCGGTTCACGAAAGTGAAATTGCGGTCGCCGAACTGACGAATTTCACACCGGATGATACCCGCCGTGTGTAATCCGACCAAATTAAAACTAATATATTTAAGTTACAATATTGTTCGAATATGTAACCATTAGAATTTTATAGAACTTCCATGACCTTGACATGCAAAAAAAAAAACCAATTACCATTGGTTCTTTTTTACGATAGGTACTCAGCAATCTCAGTGTATATTCGAGTTCGAGTTTAGAGATGAGATCCATATTATGAAGTACCTAGCAAAGAATGTATACTAATCTATACTAATATTATAAAGCTGAAGAGTTTGTTTGTTTGAACGCTAGGATCTCGGGAAGTACTGGTCCGAATTGAAAGATTATTTTTCTATTGGATAGTCCATTTATCGAGCAAGGCTTTAGGCTATAGAAAATAACTCTACTATTAATTGAAGCGGCGCATGAAACAAGAATGTAACAAAATCGGCAAAAAAATATTCCCCTTTTGAGAGTTTTCGTACGTTTCGTGCTTTGACATGTCACATGACAGCATGTGTCAAAGATTGCGTCATTGAATTTTAGTAATCTGTGCATTGAATATAAACCTTTGCTAATTTTTTTTTTCTAAATCTGAGTTGGTACAACCAATTTCCGACAGGTGGCGTAGCAGGTAGCTGAAGAGGTTTTTTGTTTGAAATCGATATTCTCAGGAATGAGTGAACCGATTTCAGTCATTCTTTCACCGTTGGATTTGTACGGGATCCCGATGAGTGCTATATAATATACCACGGGCGAAGCCGGGGCGGGCATCTAGTCATTCATAAAACTATATCATTTTGCCATACCAAGAAAATGATCGATGTGTCATTTCTTCCATGGTCGAAAAATTACAAAGTAGATGGATAGATTTATTTATTGTCGTCTCGATTTAGAAGTTTAAGTAGATATTTGGCTCATACTTGGTAGAAACGAAATGACATCTTAAAGGCTTTTTTTACACTAACTTGGCTTAATTTAGATGACTGAATTTAGTCGCTCTTGCATTCAGTGAAGTGTAATAGCATTCAGCGTAGCAATTCTGAACCCACTCGGATAGATCCGACACGGAATCAGTCCTCGCAGTCCTTGTATTATCTGTAGTTTTATGTTTTAGTTAGTATTGTATGTTTAGAAAGTATATAGTGATCTGTGGTTTAGAATGACAGAGACAGGACTAGAATGTCAGAAATCCAGAACAGGAGCGGTCGCAGCTTAAAATTATGAGGAGTCACCAACAATAATACAATATGGCGAGTAAAAATACTTTACTAGTAGCGCCCCACCATTTTAACAAATAGGTACTCATAATAAGCCATTTTAACCGACTTCCAAAAAAAGGAGGAGGTTATCAATTCGACCCCCAATTTTTTTTGTATGTTACCTGATTTCTCGAGAACCTCTGCACTGATTTTAAAATTTCTCTTTGTGTTCGGATGGGTATGCTTCCCGAATGGTCCCATATAAATCTTATCGAAATCGGTCAAGTGGTTTTTGAAATATGAACCAAAAACTAAAATTTGCGTACAATTTTCTGGATGACGTAGTTGAAGATTCGACAAAAGTTATGAAACTTGATCCTGTCAATACGAAATTGTGTAAATGTATTAATAAAAACTTGTTTTAACTCCCGACCAAAAAAAAGGGGCGTTATAAGTTTGACGTCGATGTCTGTCTGTCTGTGTGTATGTCTGTCTGTGGGACCGTAGAGCTCAAACGGATGGGCCGATTTCGATGCGGTTTGTGTGGATGTGGATCCACACCCGTGTGGATGTTTTTAGCTATATTTGGTTAATGTCGATTTAAAATAGCGGACAAAATATTTCTTCACAACCTACCTCACAATATGGGTATCAAATGAAAGGGCTTGATTAGTAAAATACCATGCACTATAACAAATTTCAAATCCAAAATGGCCGCTACCACAAAATGGCGAATTATATTATTATTTTTCATTACTACATCAATATGGGTATCAAACCAAAGGGCCTGACTAGTAGAATACTTTGCACTATGACAAATTTGAAATCAAAGATGGCTGCTACCACTAAATGCCGAAAGGCATTTCTGTTTTCACAACTCCCTTAATATGGGTATCAAATGAAAGGGCTTGACTAGTAGAATATTGTACAGATAACAAAATAAGGTTGCCTGGAAGAGATCGCTTTTAGCGATAAGGCCGCCAACTTGTCGCACCAGTTTTTAAGGTTTATTGTAATTTGTGTATCCTATTCTTTTGGTGTATCAATAAAGTGTATATCTATCTATCTATCTAAATCCGAGGTAGTCAGGGTTTAATCAAAATTTTTAATTATGTTCTTGCACACTAAAAAGGGTAATATAAACTATTTTCGTACAAAAAACTAAACCGACTTCAAAACCACAAATAGGCACTCAAAAGCGAAAAATAAACTAAAATCATTATTATAACCGCTACTCACTCATCTATTTGAAGTCGGTGCCAGTCAGGTCAAAAAGTTAGTAGATTGATGCTATGTAGGCACATGGTAAGTAGAGACAGGTAAGTAGTAAGTAGTATCTATCCACTACCTGTTAGATTTTTGCAATTTTCAGTATGTCGGACGATCTGACCGTTTTCCAGATGCAAAAAGACCTGTCAAAGACAGTTCCCAATTTCACCATAGGTGGCGCCAATGTTTTATTTTGTTAGAGAAATTTCACAAAAACAAACAGTGGTCCCACACTTGGCAATATTTATTACTATCTTCGACAACTCATTTTGCATCTGGATAATGCTTTATAATGGTTCCTTCTTCTTTGGTGTGGTTTTTTGAGAGATGTTTGAAATCTACCAAATCTGTGAGATCTACCTATAAATTTGGTAGTCTATGGAAAAGTAGATAAGTAAATCCGCTTACAACGACTTTTATAGCAATTCAATTAAATTTGCTATAAAATAAGAAAACATACAGTATTAAAACTACTTTTTTATTTATAATCAAATTTAAATTTAGAGTTCAGTTCAACAAACTATTGGTTTTATCAGTTTCATGATACTGAAATGACTTGAGAACCAATTCAAATAAAAATGGCGGCATTTATAATCTTGACAGGTTGTCTTTTCAGGTAAGAAAGCGTCGTTTAATATTTCAAGATGAAAATGGAAGGGGAGACATCATTGTTGAAGAAAAATTTAACAGAATGGCGTTTCAGCCAATATCCAAAATACATTCTACTTCCTATTGATGAAAACCATGATCAAATTCGGTCCAATATCAAGAATGTTATATTTTCCGAAGTAAGTTATTTAATGTTATATTAACCATCGATATAAATAAATGAATGCGCCCTCCCAAACTTCAGACGCACGGAATTATGTTATCGTTGGGAAGAGTGAGCTCACTCTTTCGGGCTATTGTAGGAAGCGCTGAATGCTGGACGTTTATACTTATCACTATTCGTTGTCAACAACCTCAATGAGTATAACCGCAACATATCTCGCCGCTGGCGATTCTAGGGGTCAAGTAGATGGTAGTTGTAAACCACTCACGCTAGAAACAGAGACGCAGTTTGTTAAAAATTTCAAGGTGGCCAGGGCACATCTTTTGATTTATATCGATATATTTAACACAATAATTGTTTTCTATAGTTTGATAAATTCCAATAATTATGCTTCTGAATCCAAAACATAAGTATATCATAATTATTATTATAATTATTTTAATCGAATCATTTATAATAAAGCCAGAAACCAGTAGATTCCTGACTATTTTATACTCGTAATATGAGTGGGCCACACCCATCCAATGATAGGTCACTTCTCTTTTTGACATGACAACGTCTAATAAATCGATGAACGCCGCCGCCGTCCGCATGCATGAAAAAGTGTCCCGTTATGTCCCGTTACGCTCATTGTACGTTTGCGCCAAAACTATCAATGTTTTGTTGTGTCTTTGTCATGTTAAACTATCGTCTGTACACCAACTGACTTTACAGACAACCATTTTTATAATGAAACAGGAATCTGCTCAAATGTAAGTTTCGGAAATTAGAATGAGAAAAGTATCCGTAGTGGCCGAGAATAGAAAATATTTTTTGCAACCGTCCAGTAAGTAATGATACGTCCAAATTTACGTGTTCATATTTCGACATCAAGTGGTGCTTAAAAGCTTACTATATATATACTATGAGAGCAATAATATAACTTAATGATTATCAACTAAATTGTAAATAAAAATGTGATCGTGGCAGGCCAGTCCTCATCCCCTAGAGCGCAATGTGCGCCTGGTCTGCTCGTCCTCAGACGTACTGACGAACGTCCTCGACATGGACCCCGACATCGCCGACCGTGAAGAGTTTGCGGAGTTCATTGCTGGAAAGAAACTTCCGTATGGGGCTTTGCCTGTTGCTCATAGGTGAATTGGATCCCAGTAGTATCCTATAAGGTAGAATATACATCAAAAGAATAGTGTCATTTTTGGCTTCGCTGACTAATGTGGGCTGTAACACCATGCACGTTTTTCTATTTAACTCTATCACTCGTCAATTGTGTACTTATCTTTGCGGTCATATTCACAGTTACGCAGTTCATCTAGATTTTTTTGTTTAAATATACCATATACATTTATTTGCTCTTAGCTTAATCTTTTTTATTTTCTTTCTTTTTCTTTTAAAGCATTGAATTTTAGGTTATCACTTTCCTGCTTCTTTTAACGTAGTCATTTTTGAACCTAACGTTACCCCATACATCTATTTCAACATTCTGAAATCAGTGGCTGCAAGTTTTTCTTAACTGATCCTATTTTACATTGTTTTATTTCAGATACGGAGGGCATCAATATGGACTATGGGTTGGACAACTTGGAGATGGAAGAGCTCATATTCTTGGAGAATACGTAAACAGGTGATCAGTGCTATTATTTTAAAACTATTCATATTGTTATAGTTTTCATTCAATCAAATATAAATCTCTATGTCAAATATTGGTGAAAAAAAACGATTTTGAAACCATACTTTTGTAACGTGGTGGTGGTAGAAATTTGATGAAATAGTTGTATATAAGATAACCATAATATGGATGGCGGTAAGTTTACTGTTCTAGCTCTGTTAGACTTCAGTAATGCTTTTAATGCCGTCAATTTCGACATTTTGCTTGCGTTACTACGCTCTCTTAACATATCTCCACCGGTAGTTGATTGGTTTCGTAGTTACCTACTGGGACGCCGGCAACGGATTCGCCTTGAGGATACTTTTTCTTCATGGTGCAATACAATAGCCGGCGTTCCTCAAAACGGTGTCTTATCTCCTCTTCTTTTTGCAATTTTTATAAATTCAATTTCCAATCACCTTACTTCTTCCTACCACCTTTATGCAGACGACCTTCAAATTTACGTTCAAGCTCCTCTAAATAAACTTGATGCAGCTATTGCGGAAATAAATGCAGATCTGCGTCGTATTATGCAGTGGAGCACATCTTTTGGCCTAAAGTTAATCCTCTTAAGTCACAGGTTATAGTAATCGGGAGCTCTCACTGGATTTCCAGAATTAATTGGATTACTTTACCTCGTATTGTATTTAATGGAGTTTCAATACCGTTCAGTGATTCTGTGAAAAATCTGGGATTAGTCTTTGATCGTACCTTGTCTTGGGACTCCCATTTAAAATCAATCAGTGGCAAATTATTTGCAGCAGGTAGTTCCTTAAGACGCCTGCGTAACTTTTTGCCGACTGCCACTAAAATTGCTCTTGCTCAGTCTCTCCTACTTCCTATCCTGCATTACGCTGACGTCTGTTATCCTGATCTCAGAGAGGATCAGCTAGATAAACTTGAGCGCCTTCAAAACTATTGTATAAGATTTATATTTGGTTTACGCAAATATGATCACGTATCTCAATTTCGTACGCAGCTCAAGTGGTTACCAATTCGTCTTCGACGGGATGCTCATATTCTCTCTCTCTTCTATAACATCTTATTTAATCCCTCTACCCCGCACTATCTTAAGGAACGCTTCACTTTTATAGAAGATTATCACCCACTCCCCTCTGCACGAACAGAAACCTTCTATGGTAGGTCGTTCACTTTTAGAGCAGTTGTTTTGTGGAACGAATTACCCGTGTCTATCAGACGCTTGTCATCACTTGAAGCCTTCAAAAAACATGTCAAACAGTTCTATTTGTCAAAATTGTAGCCTCGTTAAAAGTTTTATAGTTTTTACTTTTTAATTGACTGTTTTGTTTTTCCTTTCTTATACATACAGATATACCTATTCATATATTTTGGATTAGTATGTATTATTATATTATAATTAGTATTCGTATTTATATTATATTATAAGTATGTATTAGTATTTATTTGTTTTTATTTTATTACTAAGTATCTTTAGTAGTATAATATACATTGTAATTCATCGATGTTATTATGAATTACCTTTCATGTCACATGCACACCCCGTCTATTAACACTCCTCTTATCTTTTTTCCACCCTAAGGTTGCCTGGAAGAGATCGCTCTTAGCGATAAGGCCGCCGATTGTCGCACTAGTTTTATTAGTATAAAATGTTATATTCTTGTAAATTATTTTTATTTGGTGTGTTCAATAAAGTGTCTCTATCTATCTATCATAATAATATACATTCAATTCTTCTGAAATTATAATCTAATAATATTAATTTAAAATCTGAAACTGGCTTTTCTCAACTAAAGCTGGCATGTGAGTGAGTTTAAATTTCTGGTACAAGGTATGGTGAAAGATGGCAGGTCCAGCTCAAAGGGTCAGGCCAGACCCCGTACTCGCGCGTTCACGACGGGCGCTCGGTGCTCCGAGCCGCTATCAGGGAGATGATTGGCAGCGAGGCGTGCCACTTTCTCGGGGTGCCTACCGTCAGGACAGCTGGTTTAGTAGGTTAATAACCCATCTTAAATATGGTTTTTGGTGTTTACTTTAATTGTTTATATGGTCCAGATTTGTTTGGCTGGCTGGCTTGGTTGGTAGCAAGTCTGCCTGCGAAACCGTGGGTCGTGGGTTCGATCCCAACCCTGTGCAAATGTTTGTGTGATGAATTTAAATATTTGTACCTACTGCCTGGCCTACTGTGCCTACTGTGTTCTATGTATAATACGTATTTATTAAAAATATCTATGTACTGTGGAACAGCTATCTGGCTTCCATATTACAAACTTTGCTTAGTATGGGGTCAGATGGTATTGTGTGAAATGTCCACCCATATTTTTTTATTTTATTTGGTGAAAGAAAGAAATTACAAATATAAAGTTTGGTTCAGCATAGCAATTCTGACCCCAGTCGGATTGATTTCGACACGGAATCAAATTTATCGGTCTTTATCTTATCAGTTTAAAATAACAGAGATAAGGATTGCCATTCCGTGCTGGAATAGTTGAGATTGCGTTGTGAATCATCCACCCAGATCCCAAATTTGCGCTTCTAGCAATTTTGTCATACGTCGTCTTTGGGAAACTATAAAGCAAAAATTGCATTGTACATTCCGTCAGGAAGTCCCATTCGTTTCTACAACTTATCAAACGTTTTCCCTCTAGTAAGCGATGAAGTAGTGATCCGCGACATGTACTACACGGGGAGTCCCCGGCGAGAGCGCGCGGCCGCGTTGCTGCGCGTATCGCGGAGCTGGTTCCGATTCGGTTCCCTGGAAATGCCAGCGAAAGCGAGCGAGGTGGCGCCGTTGAAACAACTGGCTGATTTCATCATTAAGGTTAACATGCGATCTGATAAAAACTTTTTTGTAAACCCTAAGTTAATGATCTTAAGGTTTAGTCCAAAGTTCTGTAGGCAGTTCATGGTACTACGGCATCTGTACCTCCCAAAAGTTCCTTAAGTGGTCGAGGCTATCTGAGTTGAACTACCTTAAGCACTTTTAAATCATCTTCATCAGGCTTCCATAGTATTAGCTTTGCTTACATTGAAGCTGGATGGTGTCACGTAAAAATTGTCTACCACAACATAGGTTTAAAGAGTCATAGTTACCAATAACAATCTTCGGCATCGGTGAAAAACGTTTAAACGAAAACAGTACGACACAAACACTGACTTTTATTTACGCCATTAGGCTTCCATTATGTAACAACATGGGGAACATTCATAGCTTCATGAGACATAGACTGTCTGTATGACAGACTGTGTACAACTTACTTTTACTACTTACTTTTGTGTGTTTTGCAACTTAAAAAATTTGATATGAATTAATACTGATTCACGAATTCGTATCGAAATATGACACGTATAATTTCGTCATGAAAGTGATTATTTTTTCAGGAATACTTCCCAGAAATACATTTGTCTGATGAGAACCGCTTCATAAGACTATTTTCTGAGGTTGCTCACCGTACACTAGATTTGGTGGCTAAGTGGCAAGGTTACTATAATGAAATTCAATTCTACTATTCTTATGCTAAGTACTCGTGGAGCGATTTTCAGCCGCGCCCACTGCGATTTTGGGCCCATAGCTTCTGTATAATACAGATATATGTATACCTATGTAAAAATTGAAACCGCAACTCACGACGCGTTTTACGCTCGCTGCGCGCGCTGCTGCCGTGTGATGCGGTCTTCAACCGCGGCGTCCGCGGCGGACGCGGGTGAAAATCGTTCCACGAGTCCTTATCTTTACTGTCTACTCATAACAGAAAATATAGTTTCCATAATTATCCTACAACACTTTGTTTTTGCTCTGAATTGTATATAGTTATGAATTAATTTAATCAATTTATCCTATTCAGGATTTGGATTCACCCACGGTCTTCTTAACACCGACAATATGAGCATCCTGGGTTTGGCTCTAGACTACGGCCCATTCGGGTTTGTAGACTCGTATGACGGTGGCTTTGTGGCCAATTGTTCTGATGGAGAAGGACGCTATGCATTGGCTAAGCAACCTGATGTAAGCTTTTTTTCAATAGATTATGCAACAATAGTCAGTAAATCATATTAAGTACTCACCATTTTTTGAAGAGAAAAGCATTTTAACAATGACATTACTTTTTGTAGTGGTGTTTAACATCTTAAATTTGTAACTCTATCATATAATTGTGCTCTATTTTATTGAGTAAGTAGTTGTTGACCACTATGTTCAGATGCTCACAAAATTAGATTTTGGTTATGAATTCCATACGTCTGCTTTTGAACACCACGCCTGCGCAATGATGACTATCAACAACCCTAAAAATAGCGATTCGTCAAGACAAATGAAATGTATTGTCTGGTGAAATATTTTTATGACAATTTTTAGTAAAATGTTTTATGTATAATTGAGATTTAATTAAAGGTGGTGGTTTGGAATATTGAACAGCTGGCCAACGCTTTGAAGCCATTGCTAACTTCCTCGCAACAAGTTCATATGTCGCATATTTTGAAAACCCTGGACACTTACTGCAAGAATAAAATACTGTTAGTTATTACTTTTCTCGTTAAATTATACATAGTTAATTGCCAATAAGTTGTGAAAATGATTCAACATAACTTTTGATCCAATAAAATACTTCAAGCTTTCTCATTGTATAGAGAAACGTTTCTGATGAAGATCGGACTGAAAAAAGAACGTTGGGGTGATGAACAACTCGTGGAAAAACTCCTCGACATGATGCAGCAAACGGGAGCTGACTTCACTTGCGCTTTTAGACAGCTTGCTGAGGTAATATAAAAGTTTTACTATACAAGCTGACCCTGCGAACTTCGTACTTTTATTTCCATTTTTTTTTTCATCACAGTATAAAATAATTTAAATAACATTTTTAAAAAATTTCTTCTATACTTACCTTGACAAACCGTGACAATAACGGATCCATAAAACTAAGAATCATCCAATTTGGTGCAGTCATTTAAAAGTTATGAGAATTTAGAAGATCCATTTTTAAATTAAAGATGTTCGAGGTAATACTAAATTTATACGAAGTATATTATGTCCTTGTATTTAATGAAAAAATAAAAAAAAAGTTGGGGTCACTGTCATATCTCTCTACTTATAAAATTAGTTCTGGTATCGTGAAATACTTTGCCACTCCCTGTTGCTAAAGAGGATCCCTTAACGTTAAAATGTTAAATGTTTTCTTGTTTTTATTTCCCGCCTTATTTGGTAAGTCTAAAGGTTTTCAGTAATACTATTGTGTATTGCAGCTAGAACCCAATGAAATGGTGAACGAAACCAAGTTAGACGATAAATGGGCGCTAAAGCGTCTTTCGTCCCACGCTTCCTGGGGATGTTGGCTCGATCAGTACCGAGAGAGGCTGGATAAGGAAGCAGGTAAGAATTCATCTGCCTTGTTAAACTTCATGAGCCATTAATCAATTTCATAACAAAATTGACTTTGCTATTATTTCGAGATTTCATTTCATTTCAATATGTTTAATTACAGTGGATTCAAGCTCGTCTAGTTTATTTGAAGATGAAAGACGGCGGCGCATGCTGGCTGTGAATCCGGTGTATGTTCCTCGAAATTGGATGCTACAAGAGGCTATTGCTGACGCGGAGAAAGATGACTTTCAGAAGGTAATGTATAATGTACAATTCCGAAATATGTTTTGTTCTGTATACAATCTGATCCCTTAAATGGATTATACATTTACATTTCATATCTGATCGTAGGGACACCATTTTTTGGAGCTAATAAAACTTTTGTTTTTTGATACCCTCTAGGTATCAAGAAGACGGGCAACATAAATAAATAAATACATACACAAATAATACCACTAGTGGCAAAAACAAATGAATTACGATTTTAATTATACAAAAGCCCTGTATTTAGCTGTACAAATTTGAAATTTGAATCCCTAATCAAAGAGGAGATATTTGAGATCAAAAACGGCCAGTATGACCTCAGAGCCTCAGACCAATTATTCTTAGGAGAGGAGCCTAGTTCTAACATACCCCTGTCGTGCCCAGATAAATGTCAAAATGATACATATTGTCAAAAATGGTCAACTGCGTTTTATAAAGCGTTTCGTAGATGTGTGCATTATCGTTTAGGAGGAGTGTAGCATTTAAGTTTGTGTTTATACATATAGAGATTTGATTGAGATTTGCCCTTGTGTGAGCTCAAGTTTACAAATGTGGGAAATATACATAGCCCTGCTCCCGAGACAGATATGTGAAAAAAAGTTTGTTAGCAATGTTTTGCGTCCTCCTATGCTTAAATCCTCAAAGAGTATGACAAAACACTAATTTCGTAATGTATGGACTTAATAGCTTTTAACAATATTTTTTTATTGAAGTGAAAACTTCTTATGGCGCGCCTAGATAGATTTTTCGTGGGCTGTAAATTAAACGCTCGGGTAGGATAAGAAATTCTCGGGTGAAGTCAAAATGCTTGAGCGAGAAAGAAAATATAGTGAACAAGCGCGTCAGAGCGAGAAAGATGATAGAGTCAACTGCTCTTCGTTGTTGTGTCCCTGTGATTAATAGTTTTTTTTTTTTTTTTTTTATATAAATTAAGACTAACAAATTGTCTTGCCAGACATATTGCATGCCTCTCGCAGAGGCCAGTTCGTATGGGGCAACTTTTAAAATATTTTGTATCATCTTATCTTACCTACAAACAGCAATAAAGATTTTTGTATTTGTATTTGTACTACATTAATTGAACCTGTCATAAAATATTAAATTTGCATTTCATATCCATTGCAAAAAAAAGTTTTTGTTGTAATATATTATTGTTTTATCACAGTATTTACACTCTACGTAAAAACACAAAATGATACCTATTTTCATCACAGTACTTACACATACACCATAACACAACATACTTGTGCATTTTTAGTGAAATACTTATAAATTAAATAAATAGCAAACACTAAAGAACTGCGATTCAAACGCTATTTCCGACCCTCGTAAAAATAAGTTTTTTATTTATTCTTTGCCATGAATACTATTCATTCAGCCGCATGTTGTTTTTCAGTTGCTGTACTGACTAGGTAATAGATATATTCAATTACAATTTATAAATCGTTTTTGTTTTTATTTATTAAAATTAGTAAGTAGTCGTTAATTAGTTAATTATTTTTTGTTTTAATTTTCACTGCTGCTGCGTGGTAGGTACCTACACATTGTTTAGTAAGTCCAGTGGTCCACAGAGCCCTAGAAAACTAGAAATAGATAAAGATACTTATTTCATGCCTGACTGGGATATGCCGATGACAAAAATGATAATGAATACGGGTTGTTTTGGTTGCAGGTTCGTTTTCTCTTAGAAGTGCTGCGCACACCGTATCAAGTTCAGCCCGAAGCGGAGAAGTGTGGGTTTTCTGCTCAACCCCCGCAATGGGCGTACGCTTTGAAAATCAGCTGTTCTACATAAGATTTGTTTTCTAAATATGTTTTCTTAATGTACCCATTGTTGGAATAAACGTTATTTTACTTTTAAATCTGACTGCTGATTAGAGATCCTTTGAACTACGTCACAATGAAAGCTGCAAGTACGAGTACGTCATACACGTATCACGTAGCTAAATAGACTAACTACACCTGTAACAAAGGTATCCTGATTCACAGTGCAGTCGAGCTGATCTCGACGCGGAACCAAACATCTCATTTTTTGTGTTATTCGTTTGGAATCACAGAGAGAAGGATAGTCATTCCATGTCTGTATCGTTGCCTTATACCAGTAGTGCGGCTTGGTAGTGCCGTGGGGACTTTTTTCCTTCTGCACTACCGGCCAGTGGTGTCGTGGGGAATTTTTAAACGTCTTACATCTTCGTTCCCTTCTGCACTACTGAGTACAAAAATGTTTTACCAGTAGTGCCGTGGGGAATATTTTAGCACTACCAGCCAGCAGCTTAGGTACTGGGTAATTTATAATGGGGTTTTTACATCACCATTCCCATCGACGCTTCTACTTATTCATAGGTCCATGAGCTAACCTAATTAATAAATTACTATCCGAATTAAAAAATAAATTAAACGAAAAAAATATTAAGGTTGTCTTGAAGAAATATTTTTTCCAAGTAGGTATCAACGAAGTGGGAGCAGCCTGTATCTTAGGATTGCAGCGCGCGTTGACTACAGCGGTTCGTATGGGCAAATTAAAACACGAACCGGTTTCACATTGAACTAAAACCCGACGACTGTCTTAGGTGCGCGTGTGCTGATATCTGTTAAAATGTACCTACATTGTGATAATTTTAGGTATTTTGTCGATGTAATATTTTTTTTAATGTTCACCTTGTGATATGTCGAGAACTATTGTGTCCTAGACAAACCTTGTACTTACAGGTTTAAAGGGCGAATTTATTAATACCTGTAACAGTTACTGTGGTTATGAAATAAATTTAAAAAAAACCGTCTCAAGATCAATCCGACTGAGTTCAGAATCCCTGCGCAGCACCATCTCGTACTTGGTCTGTGATGAACACCCAAAAATAAAATTATGCAAGCCAATGTAATAAACTGCTTTACTGCAAAACTGCTTGGTAAATACTGAAATATACTCTTCGGAACTCTTTGATATTTTCCTTTTTCTGGATAGTAGTCCCCCTATTTAGTCTGTGATCGTAGATACCCGCTCGTAAAAAAAAAAAAACGTTGGCGATAAAAGCTATAGACGATATAGTTTAAGCTGCTATCACATGTCACAGTGACAGCTGTTATCAATAGTAATTTTATCCTTCTTTCGAGCTTCTTTCAGATTGCATTATTGATATTTCGCAATAATAAACTTTATCATAATGCATTAAAGTGGAAATTGCCAACTTATACAATATTTAATTGTTTGTTTATGAAAATACTAAAAATATACAATCACTGTGATTAGCGATAATTATTATAAAACTAGTCATTTAATGCGGTAACTATTGTATAAATACGCAATTCGCCTAGTCACGGCCCATGAAGAGAGGTATTTGCGCGATTGCGGCGCTTCTGCAACAGGAAATACCTAGTAAACCCAAAATGAAATTGTTGAATAACTTCAAGGAGTGGAAGTTCAAAGATCCCCCAAACTACACAGCGCTCCCTATTGTTGAGAATATAGGATATAATATACCAATCGCAGTAAAGAACGCTGTATTCTCTAAGGTAAGTGTTGTACTCCAATATTTTTTTTTAAGAATAAGACGGTTTTTATTGCTGCATTTTGTAAAATAGGTCCTAAAATACTAAAATGTATTAAAAATATAGAAAGCTCTTTAGTGTGAGAAAATAAACTCATACATTTCCTACAGAAAACACTTGTGAACTAGCATAGCAAATAAATAAATGATAAGTAGGTATTGTTATAATTGGTGGACAATTGGCCCTTGAACAAAATTTATGGATCAAATGAACAACCAGGAAACCTATGTAGGATGATAGATGGGTATTGAGTAATAAGATTCAGCACTGTGCCGTCACTTGTAATCTGTCCAACTGAGTGCAATTGAAGAAGAGGGGGAGGGTTCTAACCCTCGATAATTTCTCCTTGTCGCATGATTTTTTGTCTGTCAGAAAAATTAATGATTTTCTGACAAGTTACAGAGTAAATTTGGTTATTTGATTATGCATGGCAGTTTCAATACCTCTTCTAGTCCATAATTACGCAATGCCATACAAAAATCATGCAACATGGAGAAATGATCAAGGATTGCAACCCCCCTCTTCAACTGCACTCAGTTGGACAGCTTACAAGTGACGGCATCATGCTGAAACTTATTACTTTATACCCTGCTATCATCTTACATAGGTCTACTGGTAGTTCGTTTGACCCATAAATTTTGTTCACGGGCCTGTAGTCTAATAGAAATGTAAAACTTGTTAACTTAGAATTAATTAGGACAATTCTCTTAACATAGTTCTTTGCTAAAACTGCAGAGGGTGCTGAAATAAAAGAAGGAAATGTATTTGAAAAGCATTTGGTGACGATGACTTGAGTTTCTTGATTTTTGTTCACTCAATAAGTGTTCAATGTGCTTAAAGAATTTTACACATTTACAATATGTATGTATCTGTTAGTTATATACATTTTCCAGGTGCCGACAGAGCCTTTAACAGGCACACTCCACCTGGTGTGTGCTTCAAATGATGCTCTCCAAGATATTTTGGACCTGGAACCCTCAGTAGCTGAGACAGAGGAGTTTGTCAACTTTGTAGCAGGAAAATATTTGCCTCCTGGAGGGCTGACTGTTTCACACAGGTAAAATTGAAATATGCCAGTATGTATAAATACTAGCATAGCTTCGCAAGTCAAGACAATTAGACTTAGTTGGTAGTAAGTTTGCCTGCAAAGCCGAGGGTTGTGGGTTCGATTACCACCCAGTGCAAATGTTTGTGTGATTAACCCCGCACCTCAGTATAAAGTCTAATACATAGATTTGTTTTGTGTCTGGGTGTTGCTATGCGTAATAAGTTTGTATTTAAAGCCATACAAGTATTATCTCTGCAATCTTTGCTTCGTTTGGTTTTGTGTGAGAAATGTCCACCAATATTTGTATATTTATGAATGCTGATGCTATTCCAGGTATGGTGGATATCAGTTTGGGTTCTGGGCAGACCAGCTCGGTGACGGCAGAGCTCACATCCTGGGGGAATATGTCAATAAGTGAGTAACTATTACTTTAACATTTTAAAACATTTCTGATACACCTCTTTTATTTTATTTTTTTGTAAACTTTTTATAACGTTGAACACTCTTTGGTTGGGGGGATTGTACAGGTTGGCATCACTGACATGCCAAAATACAAATGTTCATAATGCTACAAAAGTATACAGTATTTTCTAGAAAAAGAATTTAAAGTATTGCTTAGCTGTGTAGTTCGCCAGTGGCGTCTGCCAAGGGGACCCACCACTGCTAGAAATGTTTAGTTTTATTTTTAAATTTTCAGTAAAGGCGAGTCGTGGCAGCCCCAGCTGAAAGGCTCCGGCGAGACTCCGTACTCGCGTTTTGGTGACGGGCGTGCCGTACTGCGGTCTTCTATTCGAGAGATGATTGCGTCGGAGGCCTGCCACCACCTCGGGGTGCCTACCACCAGGGCAGCCGCACTCGTGGGTAAGACTTGTCTTGTATATTTATATGAAAATGAATGTTTGTCTGTATAATATACTTTATATTCGATCGCTGATTGTGCTAAACGAGGTGCGAACAAGCGCGCGCACTCTCCCCTTTGGAAAAGATCGCCGGACGCGATAGAAACTTGAGCCGGACTGGACTGACTATTTCAAACGTGAACGCTAGGATCTCGGGACCTACTGTTCCGAATCGAAAGATTATTTTTCTGTTGGACTGCACTGCGTTCGTCACCCAGAGATCTAAGATGTTATATCTCTAAGCCCTGTAATTTCTCTGGAAACATTGCCCTTCAAAAACTTCACAGTAATGTTTGCACATTCCTGTTTGGGGGTAGAATACCTGGCAAAGGTGTGGAGCTTCCCCAGGGTGACTCTGCCAAGAGTCCTACCACTACTGAAACAACGAGTTGTTACCAATTTAAAGGTGGTCAGTGCGCATGTTTTGATGTATATCGATGTGGGTGTCAGTGAGCGACGAGCACCGCGTGTACCGCGACAAGGCGTACACGGGGGCGGCGCGGCCGGAGCGCTGCGCGGTGGTGATGCGGCTGGCGCGCGGCTGGTTCCGCGGCGGCTCGCTGGAGATCCTGCACCGCCGGAAGGAGCCCGAGCTGATGAGGACGCTCGTCGACTTCATCATCGAGGTACTTTCATTACAACAACACTTCAATAATAGTAGGCCTGTCGACAGGTCTTGCAACTATATTAAATTATTTGAGATAATGACAGTATAAATAGAATAAGATATGTACCAATTTTATTTTGATATTTTTTAGTTTAACTAACTTTATGATCATTTAAAGCTGGATGGATGGGCAAGTCCATTTTAAAAGTTCGAAATTATTAGAAAATTTATTTACCATTGGATAACCCATTCAATTTCAAGTTTTTTTTTATTTTTTTTTTAACTCGTCAGCATTTCCCATTGGTCATCAGAAATGCATGACAGACACACAAACAGGAAGACAGGCATCGTCGTCGACCAACAACCGTCAACCTTATAACACCCGTTTTTGTGGTCGGGGATTAAAATAATAATTGTGCGAATATTTTTCTGTACTGAATTATTATACTAATTAGAAATAAGAAATACTAATTTGCCATGAATTCGGTTATGTATAACCATTCATTATATTATATTATCATGTATCATTTTGAATCCATTAGATCCAAACTAGTACAATTACTGTATCTCGATATCTAATTATGATAATGCTTCTTGTTTATGGTTGAATCTAATTTTAATGCGATGCGACGACTAAACTTTTTTCAGTTTTATATTTAAAAAAAATATTGATACTTCGCGTTTTTTTTTTTTAAAGCAAGTAAAGCGTAGTTTTAGTATTAAAATTAACGTGGTTTTTACACATATTTAATTGGATAACGGGACACTCACGTATATACGGTCGGTCAATCCGACCCGAGTTTCGGCCGCGTCCGGCGGCCATTTTCAAGGAGAGCGCACGCGCGCGACGGCTGCCCGTTTGGCACTGAGTGAGTGTCCCGTTATCCAATTAAATAAAGCGTAGTTGTAAAGCTTTTAAAGGAATACTAGTGTAAGCTCGCTGATTCACTCAGTGTCTTGTCTGCAGTTGTAAACCCAGTGCTGTGTGTTTCAGCACCACTTCCCGGCGATAAGCCCTACGGCTGAGGACCGGTACGTCACGTGGTTCACCGAAGTCTGTCACAGGAACCTCGACATGGTGGCCACGTGGCAAGGTAATAAACCAACTAATGTCATTAACTAGCAGTGGCCTGCGGGTTTTTCCGCGTTGTTCCCATTATTTTCTCGTGATAAGAATTATCCCATGTGTTATTCTAGACTACCTCTATAGAAAGACGATCTTCTTAGCATTCCATGGATTCACCGTGCGGGTGCCGGCTCCATCGTGTGGTAGAGAGAGAAAACCCGAGTAGATCCCGAGACTTGTGACTCGGGCGTAGGTTTAAGGTCCCTTTCTGACGTACATCAACTACTCGTTTTTCTCTCCCTGCCCAGCCAAATCTGATATGAGCCTACTAGCGCAGCTTTAGATACTCGTTCTAGTATATAACTTACTGCACTTCTGGACAAGCCAAGGACGTGTTCCAAACTTTAACCCGATACGTTTTAACGTTTCGATGTGATTGAACAGCAAACATCTAAACGTCCAGACTTTTGCTTTTGTGATGTTACTAAGAAGTAGAATGCGAAAGTTTGGATGTTTGCTGCTCAATCACGCTGGAACGGCTGAACGGATCGTGTTGATATTTGTAACACAGTTAGAATATACCCTCGCTAAGCTGGGGAGTCTGCTCTAGAACGCCTCTCTTCACTCTTCACGGGATTTAAAAAAGCGCCCTCGCCGTATTTGCTTCCTATGATACAATCTACTATCTGACAGTTTTCTGCGGGATAATTATTATAATACAGTGAAGTGATCATTTTTCAAACTCTAAAAATGTATACAATTTGTATCCTCTTTTTTTTTTTATTAATTGACGTGTAAATTGTACATTTACGAATAAAGTACTTGGACTTTTTACCCGCCATTTTGTGTCTACTAATCACCGCCCCCCCGCAGGCGTCGGCTTCGTCCACGGAGTTTTGAACACAGACAACGTGAGCGTCCTCGGCGTGACCATAGACTACGGACCGTACGGGTTCATAGACCACTACTACCACCACTACGTACCGAATACGTCGGACGACATGGGGCGGTACGCGTACAACAAACAGCCCGAGGTAACGTAGCACTTGATCCTACGACGCTGCTGTGGGACTTTTGCAGAGTCAAATACAGGTACAATAAAAGCGGCCAAGTGCGAGTTCAACTCGCCCATGAAGGGTTCCGTAGCAGCATAACACATAAGTTCTAGTAGTTCGTTGTAACTTTGATCGATGTTTTATTAATAGTGTAATTATGTATGACGTACTAAAAAAAACTACGCACTAGATCGAGTTCAAACCAATTTGCGGTGGAAGTTTACATGGTACATCATATTTTTTTTTAGTTTTATCATTATCTTATTTTAGAAGTTACACACATTTTACCACTTCGGAAGCGCCTCTCGCGCAAATTATTCAGTATAGAAATAAATGATATTAAAAACCTCAACATCATTTTTAAAGACCTATCCATAGTCAGAATAAATAAATAAGGGTTTGATGGAAAAAATTTTTTTTGAGTTTCTGTTCTTAGTTTCGGGCACCCTCAAAATTCATTGTTTTTTTATTTTTGTGTGATAATATTAATGCGATTCACAGAATACATCTACTAACCAAGTTTCAACAATAAAGTTCTTATAGTTTCGGAAAACAGTTGCTACTTACAGACAGACAGACATAACAAATCCATAAGGGTTCCGTTTTTACGTTTTACGGAACCTAAAAAACTTTATGCTGTTTGCAGGTAAGATAAGATGTTACAAAATATTTTAAAAGTTGGCCCATACAAACTGGCGTAGAGGCCGAGAGACATAATATGTCTGGCAAAACAATTTGTATTTGTCTGAATGACGATGATAAAAATAATAGTCAACTGATGAAAGTCTCCTTCTTCTTTTCATATCTGGTTTCTATTTGTTTGTGCTATATGTAAGTAAGTGTGATCTGATTCTTAATCTTCTATTCAGTTGCCCTATATAGCTATAAGTGATAGTATATCACTATGTTCGATGAGCACGATCGATCCTGAGCCTTTCGATCGTGCTCATCTGTGCTCATTCTGTGTAGTAGAGTATATTATTATCTACAACATAGAATGCGTTGCCTGAGTGAGTTTTGGAATCTTACTTCCCTCCTTTGAGGCCGTTGAATTTTATGATTTTTATATTCCTCCCCTTTCCTTGTCACAGTTAATCACATTATCGAGACATCCCCCCTACCTAATGTGACGTCACACATTTTGCAATTCAAGTTTAAATTTAGTGTTGTAACACTAAGATATGAAATATGTACCACATTTTAAAAAATGTGACGTTTCAAAATTTGAGACTTCTCCTCGCCCCTTGTCACACAATGTCACACTTCGTCGACCCTACCCCCTTAACGTGTGACGTAATTTATGAATGGCTCCTTGTGAGAGAAGGCCGAGTCCCAGCCGTGGGAACATACGGGCTTATGGTAAATATTTTTAATAATTTATAGATAATAATATGGAACATGGGTAAGCTGGCCGAAGCCATGGCGCCCGTCCTCAGTGAAGACCAGCAGAAGAAGACCAAGGAGGTGCTGGCGAGCCTTGAGGAATACGTCACTGCTAAGGTTTTGTGAGTAATTTTAATGTTTTCTAAGTAAATTAATACGTTTTTGGAACAGTCAAAAATTGTGATTTTAAAATCGTGATAGCACGGGAAGTTTTTATGATAACAAAGTAATTCTTTTACCTATGTTTCATTTATTGAGTAGCCTTTTGATGGCACATTAAATCCAAAAATGAGTCGACATGCCTATTCCAACAAGAACACACAGGCTATACAGACTATACGTGCTTTTTATCCCGGGAAAAGAACGGGAACCGGAAACGGGTAAAACCGAAAAGCGCTGCTAGTTTATAATAAAATAATATCTAATTTAGACTGCCCTCGTGGCTTAGTGGCTTTCGTTTAACTCTGCCTGCGAAGCCGTGGGGCGTGGGTTCGATTCCAACCCAGTGCAAATATTTGTGTGATGAATTCAGATGTTTGCACTGTGTCTGGGTGTTTCTATTTATAATAAGTATGTATTTAAAACTATATAAGTATTATATCAGCTATTTGCCCGCCATACCACAAGCTTTGCTTAGTTTGGGCTCAGATGGTGTTGTGTGTGAATTGTAAAAAAATAAATAAAAAAAGACTATTTTTACATTTACATTTGTATTTTTTTTAAATAAATACACGGGTAACTCACGTTTAATATAGTCAGTCCAGTCCGACTGACTCAGTCAGTGCTAAACGAGCTGCGAATCCGCGCGCGCATTCTCCTTGAAAAAGATCGCCGGCCGCGATCGAAACTTGAGTCGGACTGGACTGACTACATTAAACGTGAGTTACACCCGTGTATTTATTTGAAATGTGAAATAACCACGCTAGTTTTCATACATTTTTTGTATTTAACTTTTTTATTCTATCCTTGCTCACCACAGATAAAAAATCGATTAATGTTATAATTTGGTTTGTGTCGCAGAAAAACTTACCTCCATAAATTGGGTCTGACAGAGATCCAAGATGGCGACCAGCGGCTGGTCGACAAGTTGTTGGATCAGATGCAAGAAACCATGGCCGACTTCACCGCCACCTTCCGCCAGCTGGCTGAGGTGAGTCGGTAGTGGTAGGACTCTTTCCAGAATCTATAAAGAAAGAACCACACCTTTGCCAGTTATTCTACCGAGCATTAATAGCACATCACTGTTCCGGTTAGAGTATCCAACTGGGAAAGAACCACACTTTTGCTAGTTATTGTACCGCCAAGTAGTAATAGCACATCACTGTTCCGTTTTGAAGGGCAATGTTTCTAGTGAATTTCCAGGGCATGATAAAGATCTTGTATCTCTGGGTGACGAGCGCTGGGAGTTGACTCTTCATGTTTCAATAGCTGCGCGTAACTGTGCTGTTACGGGCAGGCATCTTGCTTACAATTTTGGTGTCTTCAAATCGAAACTGAATCGGTTCCTTCTAGGCAAGCACGCTCCATCGTACATCGCATCTTAACATCAGGCGAGACGGCGGTCAAGTGTGAACCTATTATAGTAAAAAAAAGTAAAAAAAATTTAGTAGTGGTAGGGCTCTTGGCAGAGTGCGCCTGGGGAAGTACCACACCTTTGCCAGTTATTCTATCGCCAAACAGTAATGTTTGCACATTACTGTGTTCCGGTTTGAAGGACAATGTTTCCGGAGAAATTACAGGGCTTAGAGATATAACATCTTAGATCTCTGGGCAACAAACGCAGTGCAGTGCTAGGTAATGATTTGGACTCTTCTTGGTACAATAGCTGCGTCACTGTCAGTCACTGTGCTGTGATGTGGCAGACATGTTGTTTACCATCAGACACATGTCCTGCTCGTCTCTTCAGTCTTTATATTAAAAAAAAAAACTCTCAGGTGTATGTCCTCCTCGTCTCGTCACTCTATACTATTAAACAAGAACAAAATTAAAAGTTTTGATTAACCCCCGACTACCTCAGATTTGTTATCCGTACAACATTCTACTAGTCAAGCCCTTTCATTTGATACCCATATTAAGCGAGTTGTGAAAAAAGAAATGTATTTCGCCATTTTGTGGAAGCGGCCATCTTGGATTTGAAATGTGTCATAGTGCAATGTATTCTACTAGTCCAGCCCTTTCGTTTGATACCCATATTGAGGTAGTAGTGAAAAAAATAATATAACTCGCCAGTTTGTGGTGGCGGCCATCTTGGATTAGATTTTTTTATAGTGTATAGTATTCTACTAGTCAAGCCCTTTCATTTGATACCCATATTGTGATAGGTTGTGAAGAAATATTTTGCCCGCCATTTTGTGGAGGCGGCCATCTTGAATCGATATTAACCAAACGTAGCTAAGAACATCCGCACGGATATTAACCTTCAAATAAAAAATACCGCATCGTAATCGGCCCATCCGTTTCAGCTCTACGGTGCCACAGACAGACAGACAGACAGACAGACAGACAGACATCGACGTCAAACTTATAACACCCCCTTTTTTGGTCGGGGGTTAAAAAAATGCTGTTGATGCCTAATAATGCTATCGCGTCATCGTCGTCAGTCGAAGTCGCAAAAAGTACTGCAGACCACACCGGTGCACCGTACGGTCTTCCGCCTTACAAAAGTACTGCAGACCAGTACGGTCTTCCGCCTTACAAAAGTACCACACCGGTGCACCGTACGGTCTTCCGCCTCACAAAAGTACTGCAGACCACACCGGTGCACCGTACGGTCTTCCGCCTTACAAAAAGTACTGCAGACCACACCGGTGCACCGTACGGTCTTCCGCCTTACAAAAAGTACTGCAGACCACACCGGTGCACCGTACGGTCTTCCGCCTTACAAAAAGTACTGCAGACCACACCGGTGCACCGTACGGTCTTCCGCCCACAAAAGTACTGCAGACCACACCGGTGCACCGTACGGTCTTCCGCCTTACAAAAAGTACTGCAGACCACACCGGTGCACCGTACGGTCTTCCGCCTTACAAAAAGTACTGCAGACCACACCGGTGAACCGTACGGTCTTCCGCCTTACAAAAGTACTGCAGACCACACCGGTGCACCGTACGGTCTTCCGCCTTACAAAAAGTACTGCAGACCACACCGGTGAACCGTACGGTCTTCCGCCTTACAAAAGTACTGTAGACCACACCGGTGCACCGTACGGTCTTCCGCCTTACTAAAACTGTCTTTGATACTGCCCTCTCTTTTCTTTCCGCTTGAAACGATAGAGACAGCACTAGCAAAGCCAAAGCCGATCTAGATAGAGCGGGAGCCCTGCTCGGAGTGCCCCGGCAGGGCGCGCCGGCCCCCGGCCCGCGCGTCCGTGGCTCGCGCGTCCGTGGCCCGCGGCGGAATGTGTCCGACTATGTATATTTATTTGTATTCCTGTCGGACCGTGTCCGCGTAAAACAGTTAGAATACTCACCGAAAGCTCCTTCTTCGAACCCGTGGACATCTGCGGATGATAATGACGCTTTTATTAGCCGGTAGACCCGCCGGTCGTACCGTGTAGCGTGTATGGCTTACATAAGGATACAATACATTCACACACATTATAATACATACACACATTATAATACATACACACATTATAATACATACACACACACATATAATACATACACAGGATTCGTAAAAGCTCGTAGTCAACGAATGACACATAGACGCACCTAGACTTAATTTTTTTTAATAGGTTTGCTCTTGACGGCTTTTTAGCTTGGTGCTATAAATTGATATTGTGTTTTCCAGGTAGACAGAAAAGATCTGACAGACAAGACGGTGTTGGACAGCAAATGGTCGTTAGCGAAGGTTGGCACAGCGAAGGAATGGGAGAAGTGGGTGGAGGCTTACCTGAAGAGGCTTGAGCAAGAAAAAGGTAACCGCCAACTACCTATTTACTGTCATCTTTTTACCGTCCCTATTCACCTTCATCTATTCGCTGTCACCTACTCATATTCATCTATTTATTGTCACTTATTCACCTTCATCTATTCGGTGTCACCTATTCGCTGTCACCTACTCATCTTCATCTATTTATTGTCACCTATTCACCTTCATCTATTCGGTGTCACCTATTTACCTCCATCTACTATTCACCGTCACCTATTCACCTTCATCTATTCGGTGTCACCTATTTACCTCCATCTACTATTCACCGTCACCTATTCACCTTCATCTATTCGCCGTCACCTAATTCACCTTCATCTATTCGCCGTCACCTAATCGAACTTCCTCGTAACTTGCGTACTTACAGTAAATGCTAACTATTCCAGTGTCAGAAGAGGAGCGAAGAGAGAGGATGATGCGAGTGAACCCGGTGTACGTGCCGAGGAACTGGATCCTGCAGGAAGCCATCGCTGACGCCGAGAAGAACGACTTCGAGAAGGTAACTTAAGAATCAGAATACATTTCGGATAGTGTGCCTCTGATTATCTATGCTATGCCTCTGATCGTTCTGTGCGTCACAGCAAATATGTCACAAAGAATGTTTCTTACCATCAGGCACATGACCTGCTCGTCTCGTCACTTCTTATTTAAAAAGAAATTCGGATTTTAACCGAGTTCAAACATCGAGAGACATCGATTCGGTCGGTATTTTTCTTTTTAAACTAATTGAAAAGTGTAAATAACCTGAAAACTTACGTGGTTATAATAAATACACGGGTAACTCACATTTCATTTCATTGAACTTATGAACGACGGCACACTCACTCAAAAACCAGATTTGGTCCTTGCCTATATTAGCTCAAACATGTAATGCGTTGGTTTTTACTGTAAGTTCCATGTTTAAATTTTAAATAAATAAATTTGATATAGTCTGTCCAGTCCGACTCATTATCGCAGCTCGTTTAGCCCGTTCAGGGTAGTAACCGGGTAAACCCGCGAAGCACGTCTATAAATAAATAAAGAAATCATTTTTTGTTTTCTCCAGGTCCGGTTTCTCGTGGAGTTATTCCGGCGCCCGTTCGACGTGAACGAGGAGGCGGAGCGCCGCGGGTACTCCTCGCACCCGCCCAGCTGGTCCCACGGGCTCAAACTCAGCTGCTCCAGTTAAAAACCTGATAACGTTACCCGACAACCCGTTTTCTTTAAGTTGATGTGTTTTTTTTCAATAGGTTATAGCTTTTATAGCAACCATTCTATATAATATCTATATGTTGTGGTAGGGCTCCTAGCAGAGTCCGCCTGGGAAGTACCACACCTTTGCCAGTTATTCTACCGCCGAACAGTAATGTGAAAACATTACTGTGTTTAGATTTGAGGGGCAATGTTTCCAGAGAAATTACAGGGCTTAGAGATATAACATTTTAGATCTCTGAATGATGAGCGCAGTGCAGTGCTAGGTAATGATTTGGACTCATGTTCCAATAGCTGCGTGTCACTGTGCTGGTATGTGGCAGACATGTTGCTTACCATCAGGCACATGTCCTGCTCGTCTCGTCAGTCTTTATCTCTTCTTCAAAAAACATATCTATACTATAATATTATAAAGCTGAAGAGTTTGTTTGTTTGTTTGTTTGACGCTAGGATCTCGGGAAGTACTGGTCCGGATTGAAAGATTCTTTTTCTATTGGATAGCCCATTTATCGAGGATGGCTTTAGGCTATAGAAAATAACGCTACTATTAATAGAAGCGGAGCATGAATCAAGAATGTAACAAAATCGGGAAAAAATATTCCTTTTTGAGAGTTTTCGTAGGTTTCGTGCTTTGACATGACACATGACAGCATGTGTCTAAGATTGCGTCATTGAATATCACAGATTAAACACCTCTTGAATATAAAACCTTTGCTAATCAAATTTTTTTTTGTAAATCTGAGTTGGTACAAACAATTTCCGACAGGTGGCGTAGCAGGTAGCTGAAGAGGTGTTTTGTTTGAAAGCGATATTCTCAGGAATGACTGAACCGATTTCAGTCATTCTTTCACCGTTGTATATGTAGGGGATCCTGATGAGTACTATGTAATGTACCACAGGTAACGCCGGGGCGGACATCTAGTATATATATATACCTATGAAAGACAACCCATTTGACTGATCGTACGACTTCCCCTCCTTCGCCGTTTAGTAGCACGATTGGTCAGTTCAGCACGAATCCGTTGTTGTCTTTGCATCCTGCTCTGTCCTTTGATGTTTGCATAACTCTATCTCGTTTTGTCCGGTCATTCGTGGAAAGTAGGATTCGTCACACGGATGTTCGCTAATCACAAGTGCGGTATTTGTACCTCGTCCTGCGCCCCCCCTCCGCTGGTGAGTTGTGAATGTAGGCGAAACTCGTTTCATCGCCGATCAACAGGGTATCTAATCTGTGACATAATTTATATAGAGGTAAAAGCGAAAGGTCACTCATCACGAAATCTCCGAAATTACAACTGCTAGGAGGCATCTATCATCAAAGCTGATTGTACGGAAATTTGAAATCAGACTTGGCAATGGACCTCAAAGATTAGAATTGCTAGAAAAGTGAGTTAGGCACAGATTTCTAAACAGATGAAACCTTCGTGAACGACACTGTGAGGCCAGTAATTAGTTATGTATGCGTGACAGCTCTCACCGACGTTGTCAAATTACTCACGCTGGTGTGCGTGTAATGTTCCCAGTCTTAAGAAAAAAATCCCACTATTGTTGTCTTAGCTTCGGAAATCTTCGCGTATAATAAACACATATATCATAATGTTAAAATAATTTATTATTACTCCGATTATATATTATGCAAGGATTTCTTGTTATTACTATTTCCATCCTATGAATTTTGACTTTGCATGCAACTAATTCAAATATTCGTACAGAAAATTCGGAATAAAAAGAAAACGCCGAATAATAGTAAAAGTCATGTGTGTGTTTTTTGAGTATTCTATCGGAGCTTCTTGTAAAATGTTAAATATTATGCTTGACAAAAGGTGGCAACTACTCATTGTGGAGGTGCAGAGAATTTTTGTCAACTGATTTGATGTTGGGAGGCCAGATCATTTAATTTGCTTATTATACAATCTTCGTCTGGTCGCGTCTCGCAAACGAAAAGTTCACTTTTTCGAAAATGTTGATACAAACCAACAAAAACCGCCTAAGAGTTTTTGTAAATCAGTTTAACATTATTCACATCGCCACCCAAAGTTCCGTTGTTGAGGTGAGAAATGAGGTAGATTAAAACGATTAGATCTCTCAAAAGAACTTGCCTACTTTTTAAGCTCCACTATACATGCTTACAAGTATTAAAACTTGCTTCATATTCATAGTTTTCATCAACACTATTAGTATTTTTATAAACACTAGTAATGACGTGGATTTATGCTAGGCATCGATTCACATTAAAAAAAAATTACGATTATAAAAATAGGGTTTAAAATAGGATAATACAATCTACTTCAGTACATAAAAATTTGGTCTACGAGTATCTTCAAAAAATCATAATCTATATTTTACCTTAACTTTAGGGAAAATGATTTCAATTTAGTGTAGCAACACTTACAAATTTTCGTTGAGGTGTTGTGTTTCTATTCATCAATCGAAATGAAATCGTCTGAATTATATAAATATCAGTGAAAATATTCTATCTATCAAACTTTCCTATGAAATGATATTCCTCTTTCCTTTTCTTATTTTTGGGAACAATGTTTGCAATGTTTGAAGACACAAGATGGCATAATCTTAAACAAAACTTAAAATCACACGGGACTCCCGTACGAGACGGAAGCCAGTTTCGTACTGACTGGAGTTTGTATTTGCTTTGGCGTTTGATATTTGCTTTCTGGACCTAAGGATCTGTGTTCCGTACGTTCTATCTGCCTTTTGTTTTAGAAATCTGTGGAGTTAGGTTAGAACTGTGACCCCAAAAGAGCGAGACGAGCGAGCTAAGCAGCCGGAATTGATTTGTAAAATAGCATGTTATGCCAAACCTTATCTAATATATAAAATTCTCGTGTCACAGTTTTCGTTGCCATACTCCTCCGAAACGGCTTGACCGATTTTGATGAAATTTTTTGTGCTTATCCGGTATCTATGAGAATCGGCCAACATCTATTTTTCATCCCCGAAATGTTAGGGTAGTCCACCCCTAAATTTATTTTTTTATTTTTTAGACAAAATTTTTAATTTCTATTTTTTTTGTGATACAACATACAAAAATACATACAATACTCAATTTTCACTCTTCTACGATCAACCCTTATTTTTTAATAGCCATTTTAGTAAACTTAATCATTTTTCTTCTCTGGTCGAAAACTGATCAATCGTCATTTAATTAGTTATCCCCGCCAGTTGTCTACAACAGGTGTCACTTCTGACCCAGTAACCAGCACGATAATTTGGGGATCAAAAGTAGCCTATAGCATATATATAGTTTGAACACTAATCTCGGGAACTACTGAACCGATTAAAAAAAATCGTTCACCGTTCTTTCATATGTACGTAATCCTTGAATGCTATAGGTTATATATATGTACCACGGGCGAAGCCGGGGCGGGCCGCTAGTTTGACTATATATTGCTAACTGTAAAATTTCGAAGTTGTATTGCTTGTGGTACTTTGGCAAACGTTTTTTGCTAAACATTAGTATAATCCATAAATCGTGCGAAGTCGTCTAAACGAGCTGCGAACAGGCGCGCGCACTCTCCTTAAAAAAGATCGCCGGACGCGATCGAAACGTCAGTCGGGCTGGTCTGACTATATCAAACGTGAGTTACCCGTATATTTAAAAATCTATAAATTGACCCTTACAGTCTGGGAGCCATTCAACGAAGAGGTACCTTTTTAGACCAAGCAATATGTTTTATAAAGTTTTAGGAGTGGTAAAATATCTTTATACGAGTCAGGAGCGGTCACACCAATGATAATACAATATGTCGAGTAAAAAAGCTTTACTAGTAGCGTCCTACGATTTTAACCTCGTAGTGGCCGTTCCAGTTGTTTTCTCGCGGTAAAAATATAATTACGACTAATACTAGTCGATATTTTGTAAATTTTTCAACAAGGTTCTTAACTGTCTGGATTAGATTATTAAAATTATTATTTTAATATATTGTATTAAGTTATATTATGTACGTTGATTTTGTGATACCTAAAGATATTGTTTAATTGATAAGTGAAATATTATTTACAATGGGAAATCATTACATTTTGTAATTAAACTGCTGTTGTTTTATTTCGAGTTTCATTATTGGTTAATAGTCTTAACTTAAGTATGCTTTTGAAGCACATAACATAATTGACGATATTTTGGTACTATCTCAAAAAAAAAACATAGGCCGATATTTTACGAGAAGTAACACAAAAAATAAAATAAGCTTTTTTTTAAAACATCAGTATAAGAGTACAATTACTGTTACTTATCTCTGTTAATGTTTCAACTCTAGCAAATGTATGACAACTATAGCTCTTCATTTCACTATAAATGCTTTTTTATTTTACTATCTACCAGGGGAATTACTGCCAGTTATTCTACCACCAAGCAGTAATGTGCAAACATAACTGTGTTCCGGTTTGAAGGGCAATGTTACCAGAGAAATTAGAGAATATAATAGAGAATTTAAACAAGGCTTAGAGATAAAATATCTTAGATCTCTGAGTAACGAGCGCAGGGCAGTGCTAGGTAAGGATTTGGACTCTTCATGTTCCAATAGCTGCATGTCACTGTGCTGTTACGTGGCAGGCATGTTGCGTGCCATAAGGCTCATCACTCTATAATATAGAAAAAGAGCTCATTACTTTCCATTTAGCTTGGTCAGACTGCACGCGAGGGCGCGGCGCCGCGCGCGATCATACCTGTGCACAGTGGAGCGCGCGGCTCTCTGGAGTATCCCCGCTTTCCGCGTGTTTGCCGCCGGACACCCGCGCGCTCGATGCGGCCACTTGTATGAAGACAGTATGGGTTGAGTTGCACGCGCATTCCCGCGCGGCGTGCCCGCTAAAGACTTAAGACGCTAAAGTGATAGCAGTCTGGCTGAGCACTTAGTGTTTAACATAACAGAGAAGATAGTAAAAGTATTACATTTACTGTAATTTGCAACAATCACAAACTGTATTCTGATAGTTTCATAATTTCTTACACATTATAATTATTTACAGGTAAACATAATTTCACTTACAAATAACCATTTGTATACATTCATTCATAATCTTCATCGCTACTGTGATCTGGCTCTGAATAATCTTCATCTACTTCTATTTTCCTCTTTTTATTTTCTGGGACATTCTCCTTTTCTTCTTCCTTGTTCTGTTCTGCTTGGGCTTCAGTCTTAGCTGATCTGTGATGGAATACAAAAGATATGCTCTTAGCCAAGTCCCAGCACTGCTTTAGAACTAAATCTGCAAGATTCTTCTTGTCAGCACAGTGATACCAGTTAGATAGGTCTGAGGTGCAGTCGGAATTCTCCGGTGGCAATGTGATTTGTATATTGTTGACGCATCTACGGCATTTGAACTTTCCATGTGTGTCTGACAGTGTGTTCTCTTCCAGTCTGAAGAGATCTTTCAGGTCTTCAGATGTAAAATGTCGTAATGATTCCTCGTTCTGGTCCACAACTGTGTCACTTAAAGCTTTTTTGTGTGCTTGCCGTTGGAATATCTTTTCTTCTATAGTACCTGTTGCTAGGAGTCTGTAGATGTAGCATGGTTTCTTCTGGCCATCTCGCCATACTCTGGCCATTGCTTGGTCGTCATTGGCTGGGTTCCAGTCAGGATCGAACATTATTAGCCGATTGGCTCCAATGAGATTCAAGCCACATCCTCCTGCTTTGGAACTGAGCATGAAGATCCATTCCTTCGATTCTTTGCTGTTGAAACTTTCCACTACTTTAGCTCTCTTCTTGATAGTCATGGAGCCATCAAGTCTGACATATTGATAGCTTCTTTTTCTACATAATTTTTCAAATAAGTCTAGAGTCTGAGTATAGTTTGATACAAGCACTATTTTGTCATCAGTGTTGGTCTTTAAGTTAGCGAGTATGCAGTCAAGAATCATGAGTTTTCCTGAATATTCAGGTTTGACATCTTTGATGTCGTAATTGCTCGGGAGTAAGTCCCTGGCTTTTTCAAAGCCTTCTGATCTTTCAATGATTTTGTCATAAACTAGGTCAGGATGGTTGCAAAGCTTTTTGAGGGTAGTTATGCTTGAAAGAGCACTCAATGTGTTGCCTTTCTCACCAGTTCCAGAGAACTTGTTACGAATAGCATCAGAGTTTATAAAGTTCTTGTAGATTTGTGTCTGGAGTGGAGTCATCTTGACACAGATGACTTGTTCAAACTTGACCGGCAAGTATTTTGTGAGCAAACTGCTGGTTCTTCGAATCATGCACTTGTTGACTATGGAAGTCAGGGTTTGAAGACATTCTTGTGCTCTCTCTCTTTCTGAAGCAGTCGCTAAAGCATCTTGACCTCTCAATATTGGATTCTCATATCGTTTTTTGAATTCTTGAGCTGTACCTAAGATCCCTTCATTGACAAAGTGGACTAAGCTGAAGTACTCTGTCAAGTCATTTTGTATTGGTGTCCCAGAGATTAATATTCTTCGTTTCGCTTTAAGCCCCATTAATGCTTGGTAAGTCTGATTTTCACTGTTTTTTAACCTGTGCCCTTCATCACACAGAACCAGTCCAACTTCTGAAGAATGCAAAATATTTGCATATATTCTGAATGTTTCATAAGAAATTATCAGAACAGGTGTGGCGACTCGGGTAGCTGAGAAAGTGTTCATAAACTGCTGTAGCTTTAGAGTTATCTCGGCTTTAGAGCCCCCATCCATGGCCAATGCATTAATCCTTTGAGCAAGCCATTTGTGGATTTCATTATACCAATTCTTGACTAAACTACTGGGGCAGACAATTATTGCTTTTGATATTGTTGGTTTGCACTCAGGTCCTTGCCTTAAAAGGGTCCAGAGCAGTGTGATACATTGTAAAGTCTTACCCAGTCCCATTTCATCTGCCATTATACATCCGTAAGCGTTTTCTATTTGATGTCCCGTGACACAGTCGTACATGAACTTGACTCCGTCCCTCTGATGGGGCCGTAGTATGTTACCGAGCACAGGATCCACGACGACAGCTACTCTAATGTCTTCCGGTTTCATCTTCATCTTTACGTGCTCAGGAATGTCCGGTGGGCGATGCAAAACAAGCGCGTTTGGTTCATCAGGGTCATGTAAGGCACGTCTAACTTGACTTCTTTTTAATCCCAAACTTTTGCTACAGTATGATGATACGTAGTTCGGTATCGGTACCTTGAAGGGTTTACTCAATATCTGGCGGATTAAATCTTCGTGGTCGGACATGGAGAGGGTTTGAGAGGAAGATTTTTGAGCTAAAGGGATTCTTGCACATTCCCTCCGTTTTCGTTTGTTTTGGAGAAGTGGGCTCTTGAATACATTGTCACCAGAGCCAATCTGGCTTGGCGCTTGGCTACGCCGCATCTTTGGTTTGGTCCGACGACAAATCTGTCACCATGAATGGAATAAAATTTGTCTATTTTGGAAAACTGAAAAGAAACTAATTTAGACTTGTAGCGACTTGCGGTAAAACAAAACAAAACAATGATTGACAAATTGACATCATTGACATAGACATAGTGTATTGACAAGTTGATAATGACATATTGAACAGAACTTTGAAAAGGTGTGGGTAGCTGTTTGCTGTCCAAGTTCCATCTAATGAATATTTTTTATTCTTTACAACCTCGCATTAAGAACAATTTGCCGCGTAGTGATCATAACCTATATTTTTCTATTATAAACATATTTTCCGTAGATCGAGTTGACTGAAAGTTGCTATTGAAGAAGCAGTGCGCAGCAGCCTAGAAGGTTATTTTGAACAAATGTGAGTGTGACGTGTGACACACGGAACCATCTTTTTTTTTATATGAAATAGGTTTTCTGTGTGTCATTGTCAAATGTCAATATAGTCATGCATGTCTTCATCAAAATCAAAATTTCAATTTTCAAATTGGCATTTTTATTGTGATGCGTGTAAATTGTGTTCGCAGATTTTTCGTTACGTTTTGATTAAAATTCATGTTTATTTTGTTCTTGGTCGATAATCTTATAAAATATCATCAATATGAGTGCGTGGCCTGAGGTTACGACTGCGAAGTCGGAAAATAGGCATGAAATCAAATTGGCGGGTGCTGCGATTTCGAATCGTATTTCCGAGACTGGTTTGGACAACACAATCTTCAGTATTTCACATTTGAACCTTTTAAACATTAGTGACACTTGTCTAGAAGCTATTCCAGATGATATTAAGCGTCTGGTTAACTTACAATCGTTGCTTCTCTTTGGAAATAAAATTCAAGAGTTGAACGTAAACATAACCTCTTTGACGAAATTAAAAGTGCTGGATCTTTCCCGGAACCAGTTGAAAAGTATTCCTGACCTAAGTAACATGAAAGAGTTAACTAATATTAATTTTAGCAGCAATTTGATCGAAGAAATGCCTAAGCTTGGTGATATGCCTAATCTCATAACCTTAGACGTGTCAAACAATAAACTCAAGGCATTCATCAATGTGGAGAACGCTAACTTGCCTCACTTGACTGACGTGAAGGTGAAGGGTAATGCTATTGAAGAGTTACCAGCACAGGTTGCACGGAGTATGCCTTCGTTGAAGAATTTTGACCTGGGAGACAATCAGTTAAAGACGATTCCTGGTGAAGTTGCTAGCATGTCAAAATTGAAAGGTAAAACAAAGTTGTGTGATAGTATAGTGTTATTCTTTAATTATAAGTCCATTGTCATTGCACCATGTTTTATTTTGGCTAGCAAACTAGCAGATGATTGCACAACATTAATCTGACTAATGCAGTAGTACTATAATTTTCATATCAACAGTATTATATATCTGCTTGGTGTAAATTATTAGTATGTATCTTCAAATAGTACACTTTTTCCCATTCATAAAAAGTTTTCAACAAAATACCTCCAATAATAAATACTTCTAACATTTAAGTCCTACATACCTACAAAGTATTCATAAATGGTAATAAAAATGATTTTCTTTGATAAGTGTAGTATATCTTTGGATAAGTAAGGCAAGTTCATAGTGCCCATCTTGCCCATATTAATTATTACAGCTGTTGTGTAATATCTACAAGTGACTAAAACTAAGTAAAGTAATTTAGTAGTGTTAGGACTATTTGCAGAGTCTGCCTGGGGAAGTACCATACCTTTGTCAGTTATTGTACCACCAAGCTGTAATGTGAAAACATCACTATGTTCCGGTTTGAAGGGCAATGTTTCCAGTGAAATTAGAGGGCAAAGAGATAACACATCTTAAATTTCTAGGTGGCAATTGCAGTGCAGTGGTAGGTAATGATTTGGATTATGGGTCATGTACCATATGGGCAGACATGTTGTTCACCATTAGGCACATAAGTATACTGCTTGTCTCTTCATTCTACGTTTACAAAAAAAAATACAAATAAATTTTAAGTTTTGTAACAGGCCTGTGGCATGTGCCTGGCCCTGAGTGAGGGAACATGACCCCTCCCAAAATCGCCAATCCAATCCAATATGAGTGTCCACTTGAGTCCAATACTCCACCCATCTGCTTATAACATAGCTGATTGCAGACAAAACCGAAAAAAAGCTAAGACTAATTCAATTTTTTAAAACATCTACTCATAGATGCAAAATTGTGAAGGTTCCTTGCAGCTTCTGCTCTCACATAATAACACCATATATAACCATCACCCATTGACACACAGCTACCTCATTTCAGAACTGAACCTCAAAGGCAACAAACTCTCGGACAAGCGTTTCATGAAGCTCGTAGACCAGTGTCGGACAAAACAAATCCTCGACTACATCCGAGATCATTGCCCCAAAGGCGACGCATCTCAACCCACCGGCAAAGGCAAAGGAAAGAAAGGCAAGAAAGAGGAACAATCGGCAGACACTCAGGAAGAGCAACTTGCCCACGCTTTGAAAATATTACACGTTGAAGATGACGTGATCAGAGTTAAGATTTTGGAACAGCAGGTGGCAAACGTTCGTCCGTACATACTCTGCTGTGTGGTGAAAGATTTAAAGTTTGACGATGTATTGTTTAAGAAGTTTATTCAGATGCAAACGAAGCTCCATGACACGGTCTGTGATAAGAGAAACGTGGCGACTATAGCAACACATGACTTGAACAAGATACCCCCAGGTATATCCATTATTCTTTATAAAGGTGTTTTCATGGAGTTCATCATCATCATCATCAGCCTATCTTAGTCCACTGCTGGACATAGGCTTCTCCCATGGCTCGCCACTCAGCCCTATCCTCAGCTATACGTCTCCATCCACTGCCTGCCGTCTTCCGTATATCGTCACTCCATCTAGTCTCAGGGTGTCCTACACTACGTTTGCCGATTCGTGGTCTCCACTCAAGAACACGTCTACTCCAACGGTTATCGGTTCTGCGACAGATATGACTGGCCCATTGCCACTTCAGTTTGCTAATGCGTTGAGCTATGTCGGTTACCTTGGTTCTCTGACGGATCACTTCGTTCCGAATACGATCCCTCAGAGAAACTCCAAGCATAGCTCTCTCCATAGCTCGCTGCGCGACTTTAAATTTGTGGACCGCTTTGACTGTCAGTGTCCAAGTTTCGGCACCGTAGGTCATGACAGGTAGGACATACTGATTAAAGACTTTTGTCTTTAGACATTGTGGAATAGACGACGAGAAGACACGACGTAGTTGCCAAATGCTGCCCAGCCCAGCTGAATCCTTCTCATGGCCTCACTTTCGAAATTATGGTTCCCTACTTCGAGCGTCTGCCCTAGGTACACATATTTCTGAACAATTTCTAGAGGGACACCATTTATAGCAACCGGTCCCGGAGTTACACGCTCGTTAACCATGATCTTGGTTTTATCCACGTTCATCCGGAGACCTATGCGTTGAGAAGCATCAACTTCAGGCCATTCAGCATCGACTGTAAATCCTCCAACGATTCAGCCATTATGACGATGTCATCAGCAAATCGAAGGTGCGAGATGTACTCGCCATTTATATTTATGCCACGTCCAGCCCAATCCAGCGTCTTATACATATCTTCGAGAGCGTTTGAGAACAATTTGGGGGAAATCACGTCCCCTTGTCTCACTCCTCGACGAAGATGGATATGTTTCGTCTGCTGGTTTTGGACTTGGACTGTCATCGTTGCGGCGTTATACAGACATCTCAGCACCTCGATGTATCGCCAGTCAACTTGACACCGTTGCAAGGACTCCAGAACAGCCCAGGTTTCGATCGAGTCGAATGCTTTCTCGTAGTCCACAAACGCTAAGCATAGGGGCCGATTATACTCTTTGGTCTTCTGTATAATCTGCCTCACTGTGTGGATGTGATCTACGGTACTGTACCCGCTTCGAAACCCAGCCTGTTCGGGGGATTGGAACTCGTCGAGTCTCCGCACCAGACGATTTGTGATAACCCTTGAGAACAGCTTATAGACATGGCTTAGTAAAGATATCGGCCGATAGTTCTTCAAAAACATGGAGTTCATGGAGTTTCATGGAGTTACTAAGGCCTTTTTGTATACTTAAGTGCTACCTATTTATTTGGTCGGAAGTTCCGACTTTTCGTGGTCAGCAAAAGGACCATGATCTGCCTGTTGCTGACCGCGGTTCTAGATTAATCTATTTGAATTACAAATTATAGTTCTTTCGACGTTATTGAGCAATATACATTCATACTATCACATATATAAAATTAATAAAAAAAAATCATAAACAATGTTACGTCATATCCTCAGGAGACCTAACATACACCGCGAAGCCCCCCGCAGCTCTCAAGCTGACCCCGCTGTCGCGGCTGAAGCCGGTCTCCGGGGAACACCTCGTCCAGCAGCTCACTGCAGAGGCCGAGGCGCTGAGGAAAGAGAAGAAGAGGAATGTCTACTCGGGGATTCATAAGTGAGTGGAAAGTGGAACCATAAACTGGTAAACTTCGTAAGTAATGCCGTCTCGACTTGAAGCACAATTTTTTTGAAGTGAAAACTTCTTTTGGCGCACTACATACAGATTTTCCTTGAGCCTCCCTCCGGGGATCATACCTCCACCGAGTTGATGGTCTTTACCGATGGTTCGAGAACCAACCAGGGCGTTGGATCCGGCACCTTCTCAGAAGACTTGATTATCAGGTACCACACATCTCTTGGGGCCCACAACTTTCAGGCAGAATGTGTGAGCATCACGAGGGCTGCTGCCATAATCAGCGACAGGAGGGTGCAGGGTTATAACATCCGCATACTCTCTGACAGCGCGGCGATCCTACATGCCCTAAAGAGCAACACCATCACTTCGGGACTAGTCCTTGAATGCCACAAGTCTCTGACGGAGGTTTGTGAACACAATCAAATCGTTTTCCAATGGATCAAAGATCATAGCGGATCGAGAGGTAACGACGCGGCGGACGAACTGGCGAGGAGGGCATCAGCGGAACAGGTTCAGGGCCCTGAACCGATTGTCCCGCTCCCACTGTCGCAGGTTCGGAAATGGCTGCGAGAGAGGTCATTGAAAGAACATAACGACAACTGGACCAAGAGGTCGGACTGTAGTCAGTCTAGAGCGGTACTGGGGGGCCGTAACTCACGGTACATCCGGCAGCTGCTAAGCCTGAATCGTCAACAGTTGCGACTGGTCACGGGCGCACTGACAGGTCACGGTTTGTACAATAAACACCTATTTACACTAGGTATTACCGACAGTCCTCTTTGCAGAGCTTGCCTTTAGGCTGAAGAAACGGCCGCTCATGTGCTCATGGAGTGCACGGGAGTGGCGGCTCATCGGGCGAAGTTCCTGGGCACACCGGGGACGCTCCGTGAAGCATGTGGCAACGTCAAGAAGCTGCTGGGCTTTCTGTTGGAGTTGGGTTGGCGGGAGTGAAGCCCACTTCCCCACACGCAAAACAGGCGCACTGAGACGTCGAGCTGCGGAAACAGCCCGCCCACAAAGCCTGAGCGGAGCGCTACTACTACCTTGAGCTGTGAATTGAGTTCAAGTGTCACGTTCGTAAATGAAAGAATCTAGATGGACATGGTCATGGCCACGTCCTCTGGTTTCACCCGCGTAGTGTTTCCAAAGTCACCATAGTAAGCTATCTGGTTCTAAGTTATTATTTGCACTTCTATTGGCCAATTTTTTTAAAATACTTTTTCCGTTTGCTCCCTTAGGTACTTGTACCTATTGGAAGGCAAGCCACTGTACCCGTGCCTCCAGGACGCGACCGGGTCCGTCATCAGCTTCCCGCCCATCACCAACTCGGACAACACCAAGGTAAGCCATCTAAATAATAAATTAGAATTTTAACCTACAATAAATAAAACTATAAAGTTATGTATGAATCGAAAAAGATCGACACTGCAACATGTGTATTTATTTATTTATTGAATAATAGGCGAGCAGCTTTAGTTGATATGCCTATATCTCAGTCAGTCGGTATATATTCATGAAAAGATTTAAAAACGTTTAAATTTATTTATGTAAGAATAGACATACGTTTTCATCTCAAGCGTCTGAAGCCATATTATTGCTGTCCCACTACTGACCGTGAGTTTGCCCGTTTTGCGGAGAATCTCCAAAATCATAATGGAGAATCTATAAAATCTCCATAGAGAAACTTCAAAGTCTCCGCGAAGAACCTACAAAATTAGCGGCGTAAATCTTCAAAATCCACGCGAAGAACCTTCAAAGTCTACGCGGGAATCTCCATAATTAACAAGGAGAATCTCCAATATCTCCGTAGTGAATCTCCAAAATCTGCGCATAGAATATTGTAAATCTACGCGGCCGTACTCGCGGACATATTATGTAGTTTCCTCATATCGTGTAGTACCTTGATAACAATAATTAATTGTTACTAATATTATACCTATAGCATTTTTACAATTAAATCGTGTACTCATAAAGTTATCCATGTTACGAGGTGATAAAGTTTGTATGACTATCTTAGCTACTGTTGTAGCTACGATACTAAGTCATAAAAACTTGGCAAATATGTATGTATATAAATTTCAAAAAGTAGTTTAAGACCTGTAACTTTTATTAGATTTGATGACAACGAAATTTAGCAATAACTAGTATAAATAAAAGTAAATTTTATTTAAAAATACATAAATAATAATTAAAGCTGCTGTGATGATATATGTATAGAAGAGGTTCAAGAATTAGATTTAATTTACAGAGAAGCCCTCGGTCGCCGCAATGGAAACATTTGATCGGCTGATTTTAAGCGACAAAATTACCATATACCCTTCGCCGTAAATCTTACACAGACAGGTTAAAAGCCCTGCGCCTCACTACATTGGAGGAGAGACGGTTGCGGGGAGACTTGATCGAAACATTTAAAATACTGAATGGATTTTATAATCTCCCTCACATTAAGAACCTGTACAGATTAAAGGAGCATAAGAGAGACAGTCGGCGTCATAAGTCCCAGTTATCACCCGTGCCATCACTGACAAACACTGCACATCACATCCTCATCAGAGAGTGGTTTACAACTGGAACAGGTTGCCTGAGGATGTTATTTCGGCAAAGTCGTTAAACTCTTTTAAGAACAAACTTGACAAATGGATAGTAAAAGATAAAATCATTTTAACAGACAATTACTTATAATTTGTTATTTCAACACTGAGATATAGGCATGTCAGCTAGCTACTCGCCTATTTTTCAATAAATCAAAAATAAAAATTTGCTGTCATAATCAAATGACGGTTAAGCTAATCGCATATATTTATTTATTATTTACCTACCATGGACGTATAAAAAAGTCGGACGTAGTCTCACTAAAACAAAAACTGTGTCAGGCTAGAGTCGGCCACATTTGTATAGATAGTTCAACTCAGTTGTGCGCGCGGCCCTATGTGTGCGTTGGCTTGTAAATATGCAACTTTCATTCGTGTGGCAGTCGTCGATAAAAACCATGTCTAATACTAACAAAGTGTCATTCAAAACTTTACTTACATTTCTGACTACCTAATGCATTAAAAACAAATTTGTGACTAAATATAAAAATCGCCATTAAACAAACTTATCCATTAATATTACTTTTATAAAATATCATGAATCGTTGAGTGCTAAACAATCACGAATGTATTAGACACGAACTTCGATAATGAAATGAACCAGTACATTTACACTGTTCATAATAGAATTATCAACACGGCGACACGGCAAAATGACTCGTTTATTGTTGATTTTGCTAACACCCTTCGTATCGCCTGTGCGCTCTCAAGACGCGAGTGGCGTGCAAACAGCGAACCAGACGCTTCAGGACGCTTACGACAAGTTCAGAATTACTCAGGATGTGTTGATGGAGGTGCCGCTAAATTTGCTCACGGTAAGTCATTCATTTTATTTTTTGTTTTAAGGGGGTAAAATCTTCGAATGTAACTTAAAACGCAACAATAAAATTAAAAACATCAAATGCATACATTTTTCGTTGCGTTAAATACAGTGCTTTTTCGCGCTTACTTTTTAGGGTTTCGACATGTCTGCCTGTCTGTCCGTCCGTATGTCACAGCCACTTTTCTCCGAAACTATAAAAGCTATGCTTTTGAAATCTGTAAGACGCATTAAGATTTTGATACAAAAAATAGAAAAAAAAACAAAAAATTTAAGGTGTGTCCCATACTTAGAAATGAAACTCAAAAAAAAATTTTTTGATCAAAACCATGTGTCCAAAATCTATGGATAGTTCATCAAAAATTATATTGGGGTTCCAAATATATTTTTTTCTCAACTGAATAGTTTGCGCGAGGGAATCTTCCAAAGTGGTAAAAAGTAATCCCCTCTAACTTCTAAAATAAGAGAATGTCAAAAATTAAAAAAACTGTATGATGTACATTACCATGTAAACTATCAACAAAAATTGGTTTGAATGAGATCTAGTAAGTAGTTTTATTTTAATACGTCATAAATTGACTATTATTAAAACAGTGATTAAAGTAACAACGAACTACAAGAACTTTTATATTATGTTACTTACTTGCTGCTACGGAAGCCTTCATGGGCGAGTCCGACTCGCACTTGACCACTTTTATTATAGTAACATCTAATTTCGAATTATCACGAAACATCCTCAAATTACGTTCTTAGTTTTATTAAATACTTACTAGTGTAGTGAAGTTGATTTTTTTGGCTCGGCTTTGCATTATTTCTGTTTAATATCGTCCTGATCCTTAATAGTATCTTTTTTGAAATGAAAACTTCTTTTAGCGCGACTCAGACAGAATTTTCGTGGGGTGTGAATTGAATTCTAGCGTCACGCTCGGGAATGATAAGAAATCTTCGGGTAAAGTCGGGAACATGACCATGGGCCATCTAGAAATGCGTCAGCATTACCCATTAAATAAATAAATAAATATTGGTGGACAATTCACACACCACACCATCTGACCCGAAACTAAGCATAGCTTGTACTATGGCGGCCAGATAGCTGATATAATACTTATATAGTTTTAAATACATACGTAATATAATAATATACTGACGCATTTCTATATGGCCATGGGCAATATAGACATGGCCCCGCCCTCCAATTTACCCGCGTAGTTTCCAAAGCGAGCTAGCAAATTCTGTGTTATAAGTTTTCACTTCTATCGGCAGTTCCTATTCCTATGATTGCATTTTTTTATTTTTCTTGTATTTATTCTTCTTTTTGGCTTTATTTATATTTCCAGTTATTAGAACAAGTAAAGGGATGTACGACATATGTATTTTATTTTCATATAATTTTGAAGCAACAACAAAACTTGTAGATAAGTTACTCGGACGGGCCGGTGCCTCTCGGCGCCTCGCTGCGCGCGCCCGCGCGGGCCGCGGTCCCACCGCTGGTGCAGTGGGACTGCAATGACACCATGTTCTACACTCTGATCATGGTCGGTATGTAGCTGTTTTGTTTTTGTTAAAATTACTTTATTTGCGAGAATGGGTAATTACTTGAGTACTCTACAGGGTTACTGGCAAACAGCCTGCATCTGTTTAAAAAAATAATAATTTAAAGTTACATATTGACTCATAGTAGGTAAATACATACAATGTCATAATATTATTACAGTGTTTTTTCATTTCACTACTAATATGATTGAAAACAATGAAAACAAAATAAGAATAAAAAAATATACATGTCACCATAAATTATATATTTAAGGGCTGGTTTTGACCACTTATTTGTTTAGCACGATAGTCTGTCTATCGTCCGCGAACATCCCTGAATAATGTTCGTTTAAGAAATTTAAACATCTTTAGTTCTAAAATACCCCTAAAAATAGTGTTTGTTGCCCTTGCTGACACTGTTTCTTTTAGTTTCTTTTTTTCGGTATAAATTGACGAGTGTAAAATTGTCATGTTACGAATTGTTACGAAGAACTTTTTGACTAAATACATTTTTTTTAATTTGTATGTAAATATACAAATTTTTATAAATTATAGAACAAAAGTTGACGTATTTAATTACTTGTTAATTAATTGTTATTACTTTATTACTTCAGATCCCCTTAAAAGGACGCAGGCTGGTTACTAATAACCCTGTATAATTCACCTTGCGGCATGCCAATAGGTTAAAATAATTTCACATTATTCACTATTTAATTGGCAAGTTAACAATGTTGAAACATTTGATTTTTTATCTGTATCCACTATAAATCAAAGGAACCCTGTCTGTCTATTACGTTTTCAAGTCTATTATAATAGAGATCCGATTTAAATTAAATTTGGTACAAAGACAGTCAGACAGACAGCCTGAGAAAGGACTTGGACGACTTTTTATTACGTATATAGAAAAAGAGGATGAGAATTTGTTCAGAAGTTTCGTAATATTTGAAAGTAGAAGTTACGTCATTACTTTATTTATTTATTTTTAAACCTTTATTTTTTCAAAATCTAGACATATGTTTGTTTGTTTTTTTCTGGCATTCAAATATATATTAAATATTGGTGTACGTTGCTCACACCACCTGACCTCAAAGTAAGCACGGCCACTATGAGAGCCAGATAGCTGATACTTGTATAATTGTAAATACATACTTATTCTAAAAAAATAAGGTTGAGAGTTCCGCAGATCCGGACGCAGTGGGCACCAGCCCTGGCCGCCAACAGCTGCAGTGGTGGGTGGACGGGATCCCGGGCTGCTCAGTCAGCCGGGGGGTGACTCAGGCGCCCTACCTGCCGCCGGCGCCGCCGCCGCTGTCCGGGCCCCATCGATACTGCTTCTACGTCTTCCAGAATACAGACGATCTCACTCCCTCGTTTACTGTCTCTATCAGCAGCAAGTACGTCTCTATCATGAGGTTCTTCTTCTTCAGCTTTTTTTTTTTGGTTTATTTGTTTTTGTTTGAACTCGCTAATCACAGGAACTACAGGGCCGATTTCAAAATTTTATTCACCGTTGAATACGTTTGTGATCCCCGAATGCTATCAGCTATATATTATGTATCACAGGCGAAGCCGGGGCGGCCATATGTGTTCCTACTGCTCAGATTCGAAGCTTTTTTCTTTAAGGAGAGTCAAGGCCGTAGTCCGAAGTGGATGGTGGTGGCCTTGAATCTCCTTAATATTGGTGGATAACGTATGTCCTCGAAAAGTGTTTTCCTTGAAACATATAGTGTGGTGTATGGTAGTGTAGACATCATGGACTGCATCGTTGATTAACATCAGGCGATCAAGTGCAAAACCTGTAAAAGTAAAAAAAAAACATTGACCATAGTTTGTCTCCAGTGTCCGTCTTGGGACGTACCATACCTTTGCCAGTTGTTACACCTCAAAAAATATGTACAAATGTCTTCCGGTTTGAAGGGCAATGTTTCCAGATAAATTACCAAGGATCAGAATCTAAAAAATCTTTGAATGAATACTATAGAAAATATGGATGAGGGATATAATTCCTTAGTTTTATTATAATATTTATTGGATTCCAGAATGGGTCTGCTCTTCTCAACTCAGGAGTTCTCGCTGAAGTACGGGCCTCCGTGGGCGGGCACGTTCTTCCTCGCCGAAAGCGTAATATTCGGAGATATAAAGATCTTCCGTGGCTAGTGGCGTTCTAATTATTATCAATAAATTATATGAAAACTGAACTTGTTTTATTACTATAAATTAGCTATTTAATATTATTTTCGATCTCGACCGACTTCGACGGATTTCGACCGATTTTCCTCAAAAATAGGTATAGTAAGAACTGTCTCAATTCATTCACCTTTCAACTACAAACAAACAAAAATGCGTCCGGGAGCTACGATGCAATAGACAGACACGCACGCACGCAAACAACATTAAGTTTTTCTTGTATTTAAAAATGCGTACCTTGACTTTTTCTCCTGACGATGCCGCAGATGTCGAAGTTTGGTAGACAGCAAACGCTACCTTACGCCAACTGTATTAGGTTTCTAATACAATAACGAGGTCGACGAGGTCCGCGTAGATATCGAAGTTCGGTATGTAGTAAAAGCGCCCTTACGCCAACTGTTATAGGTTCCTAATACAATGACGAAGTCCTCGCGCCCCGTAGATGCCGGAAGGCAGTAAAAGCTATTAGTAGACAGTAAAATCTACTTTACGACAACTGCTATAGGTTCCTATTACAATAACGAGGTTACCGCAAATGTCGAAGTTAATTTCACAGTAAAAGCTACCTTACGCTAACAACTATAGGTTCCTAACACAATACAAAGTTCCCGTAGATGTAGAAGTTCGATAGACAGTAAAATCCACCTTACGACAACTGCTATAGGTTCGTAACACAATGCCGAGTTCAACGAGGTCCCATTCGATGTCGAATTTTGGTAGAGAGTAAAAGCTACCTTACGCCGACCGCTATAAGCTCCTAATCTACGTATCCTGGGTACAGATGTCGGTGTCGAGCACGGCCATGCTGGCGGAAGTGACGTCACAGGCGTCGCTGGGCGCGTGCCGGCTGGCCATGGACCGGCTGCTGCAGGAGTGCCTCATGCTCGGCCTCGGGGAGACCGTGGACGGGTTCCACTCGCTCACCGTGCAACAGGTCTGTGTTACCACACTCTATTAAATCATACACCTTCTCGTCCTTCCACGAAGCCGTCTAGACGGGGGCTATCGTGCGGGGTGCGGGGTGAGACGCGGGAAGCGCGCTCCTGCATTGCCTACATTTCAATGTTACTATTGCAGGAGCGCGTCAGGGCTGACGTCTTCCGTATGTTTTAATTTTATTTTGGTAAATACCATTTTTGTTTACGACAACCCTACCCGTGTCTAGACTTTATATGGGTTTCTCCCAAGATTAAAGGCGATGAACTACTGGTAGTATTTCTTTATACTGTGGTATTACATAGATTTTAGTTAGGTACCGTTTCCTTTTGTTTCTCACGATAAAATTATGCTTACCATATGTGTAATACATACATACGGTGTTGAGACATGGATACAGGAGACTACATACGACATCAGAGTAGCACAGGGAGCCATGGAAAGGTCTGAAAGGTCGATGTTCGGCATCAAAGTCCAAGATCGTATCCGAAATACCGAGATCCGACGAAGAACGAACGTTCCGGACGTCGGAACTACAGTAATGCAGTTAAAGTGGAGTTGGGCTGGACACGTTGCTAGACGCGGTGATAACAGGTGGAGTAGAGTAGTGAGCGAGTGGTGGCCGAGGCAAGGTAAGCGGAGTGTAGGACGTCCAGCTCAAGATGGGTCGACGATATCGATTCTATCGCGGGTTGAACTTGGACTCGATTGGCACAGGACCGAGGAAAATGGCAAGATACAAGAGAAGCCTATACCCAGCAGTGGGACAAAGAAGGCTGTGGATGATGATGTGTTACAGGAATTGTGATATAATCTTATAGACGCGACGTCACCCGAAAATACTAAACACTGTATCTTCCTCATTTTTTACTGAAGCGAAAACTTCTTTTGGCGCGCCAGAGATAGATTTTTCGTGGGTTGTGAATTGAATTCTAGCGTCACGCTCGGGAATGGTAAGAAATCTTCAGGTAAACTCAGGGACCATGCCCATTGGCCATCTAGAAATGTAGAAATGTGTCGGCATTTTCCATTGGTTATCTAAAATGTTGTCAGCATATCTAGATGACCATGCTCATGGCCACGCCCCTCGGTTTCACGTTCCGGTTTCCGTAGTTTCCAAAGTGAGCTATCAAATTCTGAGTTTATAAGTTTTCACTTCTATCGGCAGTTCCTATGCTTGCAATTTTTTTCTGTGAAACAAAAGAAAAACAGTACAATATTTTTGAGTAATTAACTAGTTAAGAAAAACAGTACAATATTTTTGAGTAATTAACTAGTTAAGAAAAACAGTTTTTAGTAATTAACAGTTATCATATCTAATTTGTTGGTAAGCGGAATAATTAGTTTTTTTTAGTTATCATACCTAATACAATAGTTGTATTTGTTCGTCAGGTGAAAGTGGTGGATACAGAAGGTAACCTGAAGAACGTGTACCCGTCGCGGACGGACTGCGTGTACGAGGGAGACAACATCAAGATCCTGCGCTCGTCGAAGAAGTAACCCGACCCACCCACCGTTCACTGCGACAGAACACAAGGACTACACTGCGCCGGGACACGTGTCATTTATTTATTTATTTTATTTATTAAATTTCAGTTGCCTTCTGTGCTTACAGTATACACCAAAGCGCACAGAAGGCCAGAAAAATACTACAAAACAACTTAAGAATAAATTACAAATCAATCATCATAACTTGTAATAATACCTAGAACAAGAAATATTAAAGAAAAAAAAATACATATATGAGTCTCTAACATTCACAAATTATACGCTACATAAATTATGATCTTCATTGCAAATTTATGCAGTAATTACAATATGAACCATAAACTCAAAATAAATTATACATAATATGAATACCGTCATATACCGCCACGAACCAGTTCTACCCGTCAATGTACTACAACTACCTATAGTACTTTTATCTGACGAAGCGACGCGCGTCTTACTTGCTGTGACAAGTGTACACGCTAAGTATGTGTGCGTGAAGAGAAATACGCACACATTCACAGCGTGTTTGTGAACATCGTTACCACAAGCTCGCGTTGCTTCGTAAGATAAAAGTGCTCATTGCGATATCAACTTTGAAAAGCTAAAAATCATTACTTTCATAGGGGGACTTTTTTTGGTGTTGTAATTATTTTTTGCGTTTGTCCCATTATAAAGATTATGTAATTGCAATAGAACGCGACTATTCCGGCAAATCATCGGTATCTAATGTATTCCTTCCTGTCGTTAGTGTCTTTTAAAGTGGAACGTGCTGCCATCTATCGTACGTATTCTATAACTGATTATCGAATTGCGAAAGAAAAAAATACGAAAATGTGATAAGGACTGTATTAAACATTATTTTGTATTGTGTTCGCCATTGTCATTTTGTAATTATATATTAAAAAAAAATAGCTGCGTCCCGTGGCTAAAAAACGCTACTTTAAACGGGATAAAAAGTAGCTTGTGTCAATCCAGGTACTGTACTTACTACGTACTGAATTTCATTCAAATCTCTACAGCCGTTACAGTTATACGAGGGAAAATCATACAGATACACACATACAAAGACACACGCCTTTATCAGATTAGTGTGATATTAATTCACGGGATTTTTTTAATATTTCTAGATTAAATTTTTGTAAATATATTCTGTTTTACACTATTAAACAATATCTCGTATGGCAGTGTGCAGCAAGCGAAGTATGAAATACTTGCGCTTGCGATATTTCGATGTTCGTTCAGGCACCATTGATGAATAAACTCAGAGTTTACAAAAAAATCATTAAAAAATATTGTTGAGTTCTTGTCACAATGAGTAGTAACGAAATACAAAAGGTCGTTTTTCATTTCATTTTAACAATGTTACCGGATTACTGGATTGACCAATAGCAGCTATTAAACTTCGTGACATCATACCAATCTTGTACAGACATTGGTCTACGTCAAATCACGTGTTCTTGTAATTGATTACTGAATTTTCATCAATGAAAAATTATATTTGAAAATACAATATGTGATTATTTTGTGTGTACTAATCTAAGACATAAAACGATTATCAAACTCTCCAAAATGACAATATGTATCGGAAATAGCTAAATAAAAATATTTAATATTTTGTCACGTGTCAAGATGATCTGTCTGGGGAAATTATATTACGGATATGGCTTACTACTTTATAACGTAAAACTTTTTTAACACTATAATCTAGTTTTTTTCTTATGCCATTACGGTCTAAGTTGTTTATGTGATTGCTTTGATACCATTTTAAAAGCTATAGTCGGGAAAAATATCTTTGAATGTCATTGACCCTTCCTTTTCTAACACCCAATAAAAATCATTATGGATCTGCCTATGTTTTTTTCTCTCTTACAATATAATCAATATAATCATACAAAGGAAAGCATAAACATTATACCCACCAGTATAGTTATGTAGCGAGAAGAGGAAGGAATTGAGGGAGTGCTTAACCCAACAGTGGAACAACTGAAGTTTGTATTTATGAAATGGTTCTTCGGTCTCAACAGAAGCAATTTTGTAAAACAGTCGACCAAAGGTATGAACAATGTATGATGATGACAATGACCGGATTGACCAATCAGAGCTCTTTATGTCAGAGTTACCAGTGACTGAGCGTCTGTGATTGGTGGACGCCATTTTGTGTATGTGAGGTTGGTATGGAAATAGACTATAGTAAAATACGACAATGTTATTCAGTTATTTGCGATAACTCAATCTTTAATGTCGCTTAGCTTGTCTTCGTTTAGCTTATAGTTTTCTTTAATTATTTATTTACGTCCAAAGTGTAACAGTTAACCCACCCAGTGGGTATTTTCAAATAATTTTCAAATTGTCTGTGATGTAACCATTCTCGAGTGTATTTAAAATAAGAGTTTCATTTTGTTAATAGTTTTTTTTGAATAAAGTATTTTTACTGACTTTGAAACAGGTTTTTTTCTTAAAATCGCACAAGCTGCGTTCCTCGGTTTTACCTGCGTAGCTTCCGTTCCCGTTATTTTCCCGGGATAAAAGTAACTATGTGTTTTCCAGGTTATAATCTGTGTTCCCAATTATTCGTGTATACGTTACGACGTGAGTGAGCAACAAACATTCAACCATTGACATTGACAATTATAATATTAGTAGGATTATTACATTAGTCAGCAGTTATGTTTTTCGTTTTGAAGAGCACTCCAGAGGAATCTCTGGGTTAAGAGGTAAATCGTCTGGGTGACGAGTGTAGTGCAGTGATTGCAATTATTTGAACTCTTCACGTTCAAATAGCTGGCACATGTTTTGCTCGTCCCGTCACGTCCCGTGTGTAATAGATTATACAATAATAAAACGTTACCAAAAATATTGTAAATTCAGTGTCTGATGTAAACTAGACTTTGAAATTAGGTATCGATTCCGATTTTTATTGAATTAAAGTTGGCAACACTGGTCACGCCAGTTTTTCACTTTAGTTGTCACTTCCGTTATATATTTTTCTTACGGTTTTGGTCTCTCATTTTGTTAGTTCGGTCTCCTTCAAGTCTGTCATAAGAAACCTCGTTCAGAAATTACAGTAGCAAAATATGATAAAAGTGGTCAAGTGCGAGTCGGACTCGCCCATGAAGGCTTCCGTAGCAGCAAGTAACATAATATAAAAGTTCTTGTAGTTCGTTGTTACTTTAATCAGTGTTTTAACAATAGTCAATTTATGACGTCATAAAATAACTAATTAAAAATTTAATATAAGTATCTAATTCAAACCAATGTTCGTTGATAGTTTACATGGTAATGGACATCATACACTTTTTTTATTCGTATGGTTTTGATGGAAACATTTTTTTTGAGTTTCAGTTCTAAGTACGGGACACCCCTAAAATTTATTGTTTTTTTCTGTTTTTTGTATGAAAATCTTAATTCTGAAAATCTTAATGAATAACATCAACTTACCAAGTTTCAATAGTATAGCTCTTATAGTTTCGGAGAAAAGTGGCTGTGACATACGGACAGACATGACGAATCTATAAGGGTCCCGTATTTTGCCATTTGGCTACGGAACCTTATTAAATTCAATTCAATTTATTTATTCGAACCATTATTTCAAAAGAACACTTGGCAACGTCACTTACAATAAAATTATATAGTACATAAATAATCTGTGTACATAATAAAATAATACTAAAGAATAATGTCAATTAAAAAATAATCAGCTGTAAAAAGGCTTTGTCATGATGAAGAAACAAATTATCCAAATAATGAATACATACAGTAGGTACTTAAACAAATTTACATTAATGTTTAGTATTATTCTACCTTACTTGATAGTTCTAATTTTGACATATTCCTTTTCCAAATAGTGCTGTCCTTTACAAAATCATCTACAGTGTAATATGCTTTGCTCATTAGGTAGTTTTTTTATTTCGGTTTTAAACCTAGTTTCATTGAGACCTTCCACTTGAGCAGGTATTAAATTATAGAAGCGAATACCATTACATTTGAAAGAGTTAAGAGTTGATGGTTTTCTGTAGTCTGCATTTAGGAAATACAATTTTATGTTTATGATGTGCTTTTGGATTCAAATCAGACATTTTCTTCAGTCGAGTACGGTTTTTTCTCACATAGGTACATTATACTTTCATAAATGTATAACGATGGGACTGTTAGTATATTATACTATATTTATACTTTTAAACATCTCCCGTAATGATTTTCTAGCAGACAGATTGTACAGAGCACGGATTGCTCTCTTTTGCAATATAAAAATGGAATTTCTATCCGCGGCCGATCCCCATAATAGAATCCCGTAGGACATAATACTATGAAAGTATCCAAAATAAACAAGTCTAGCTGTTTCCACGTCAGATATTTTCTTAATTTGACGAACTGCATGGGCAGCTGAACTAAGTCTCTCAGCTAGTCTCTCTATGTGAGGACCCCACTGTAGCTTTGAATCCACTGAAATGCCCAGAAAAAGAGTAGATTGTACGGGTTCGATCACTTTATCTTTCAGTCTAATATCAAGTTTACGGCCCAGTACATTGCATAGCGTATACTTTATACATTTAGTTTTATTTGGATTTAGAACTAGATTATTTGCATCAAACCATTTGAATGTGATGTCTAAAATTGCGTTTATTTCTGTGAAATCATTTATTCCTCTTTTAACTTTAAAAGAAGTGACGTATCATCAGCGAACATAACTATTTCTACGTTCTTATGGGTTTTTATCATAAACGGTAAATCATTAACGTATATAAGAAACAATAAGGGTCCAAGGATGGAACCTTGAGGTACACCCATTTTTAAAGGGGACTCATTTGATTGCACACCGTCAATTTCAACTATCTGTACACGATCTTTAAGATAAGAAGAAATAAAATTTAGAGCTGGCTTCGATAGCCCATAGAACTGTAGTTTCTTTAAAAGAGTATCATGATGAACGCAGTCGAAAGCTTTAGACAAGTCACAAAATACACCCAGAACATCGTGATGGTCTTCCCAGGCACTTAATATATAATTATTCAGTTCAACGCCTGCATCAATAGTGGAACGTCCCTTTGTGAATCCAAATTGGTTGCTATGTAATAGGTTATTAACATTAAGGTAAGATAGAAGTTGATTGAATATAATTTTCTCAAATATTTTACTAAGGCATGGTAATATATTTGAGAAAATTATATTCAATCAACTTCTATCTTACCTTAATAAAAAAGGATAAACAAAATGTTCAAGTAAACGGAAACCATCTGTCCACGACTCGTGATATCAGCCAACACGTACTTCCAGCGTGCTCGATTATGCAATTAACGGATCGTGAAATAATCCTGTTGCTCAAACACGTCGAAAAGTTTGAAAGGATCGGGTTGAAATTCGGAACGTAGGTATACCTACTATAATTTGGAAGAACACATAGGTAGACTTCTTTTCATCCCGGGGAAATAACGTGGAGCTGCTAGTGGTATGTGGCAGGAAGATTTGATAAAGAGAGTTTTTGAAAAAGTAGGGATTTCGCGAAAACACGGATAATTAAATATTGGCTATGAGATTTCTCAATCTTCTTGAAGAAAATTAGGGTTTTTGCGAAAATATGAAAGTCAATTCGTAAACGGATGACGACGTACGAAAAATAGACGTTACGATTCAATTTGTTTTTTTATATGGTTTAGGATCACTTACTGAGCATAAAATCACAAAATGCTGACAGACCAAGCGCTATTTTGAAAAAAGTTTTATGGCCGACATCTTGGCCATAAGTATATTATTTTCGAGATCGCGGCCGAGTTTTCTTTTCAAAAGTTTTAGATACTTACCATTATTGTAGAAAATAAAATTTCGCAAATGTTTTGGATTAATACCGTTAATTTATGGCCCATTTAATTAACCGGTTTCTCTATTGCGGCCGATTACTCTTAAAATATTACATTAATTGGTTCATTAGTAAGTAGGTAGTTACCTATTATTTCGGCTATCTGGTCAGCTTTGCTTAGCATAGGCCTAGTTTTGTTTGAATAGCATAAGCATCCCTGGGCTCGGACTCTGGGCCTCCTCTGACCAAGAGAGTGTCAAGGCCATAATCCACCACGCTGGCCAAGTGCGGTTTGGTAATGACTTATTATGACCTTGAAATATTTTAGGTAAATAGGTACGTGTCGGTTACCTCACAATTTTTACCAATTTTCACCATTTTTAAGTTAAGGGCGAGAATGCCCATGAATTTGTATTTTAATTTGAAAAAAATGTTGCATTTTGACGTGACAACGTCTTATAAATTGGTTTGCCGGGTGACACTTCAAGAAACTGCGTTACGCTCCGCTCACGTTATGCGCTCACAACGAGAGCGAGTGAGAGGCACGCGTCCCTTCCACTCGGGCATGGTTAGCCCGCCTAAGAGCGAGAGAGACAGACATAAAAAGTGAAAGGCACGCGTCCCTTCCGTAAAATTATTTTACCACTCAAAGTCGTTGTCACGTAAAACTTTCGCCCGTATACCGACTTTACAGGCAACCAATTTTTTAATCTTAGTTCACGGAAGTACGCTAAACTACGTGTAAAATCGAGACACACAATAAATTAGTCTGAGAAGATAGGTACCTACCTACCAATTACCAATAAATTAGCAAAAACAATGATTTTGTGTTATACTCGTAAAAATCTGGACGTCACAATATTTATCACCTGAATCCGTGATTACAGATATAATAATGCCCAAAATGTGATAACTAGGTAATTAGTTCTGCAAGAATGTGGGGTGCGGTCGTTTTGTTCGCTTGCATCGCCGGAATATCGGTAAGTAATGATTTAAAACTAAATTAAACTTTTTGAAGTGAAAACTTCTTTGCTTGAACATTTTCTGGTAAGGGAAGCGTAAGCCACTGTTTGGATGAATAAAATGTGCGTATATGCGCTATATAGTTGATCAAAGAGTTTACATATACGACGTATAGAGTTAGAACAAACCCTTTACATCGAAAGCACGGCCCTTCCACCGCCTAACTAAATCGGCTATAGCTTTGCTATTGTTGTCTCCATCATTTCTAGCGAAAAGAAAAGAGACAGCATTATCTGCTAAGACAGTTTTATTTAGGCGGTAGACCGGGTCTTGTCGCTCTTGTGAAACTGTCACACTTATGTCGCGGCGCATCAGTTTGTTGCCATTGCTAACATACATCCTCATCTGGTTACGATTGGTACAAAGGAATCGTGCGGAAAAACCTAATCTATCTATTGACTTATTCTTTATCTAATCAGTTGACGTATTATGCAACATTAGCTGTTTAGGTAATACTAAAATACTAAGTTATGAATTTTCACTTCTATCAGTCCCAGGGCCAATGCCTAAAGACGAAAGTCTTTAACCAGTGCGTGTTGCCAGTGATGGCTTATGGAACTGAGACGTGGTCCTTAACTGTGGGCCTCATAACGAAGCTCAAAGTCACACAGCGAGCTATGGAGAGAGCTATGCTCGGAGTCTCTTTGCGCGACAGAATCCGTAATGAAGATATTCGCAAAAAAACGAAAGTGGCCGACATAGCTCAAAGTAAGCTGAAGTGGCAATGGGCAGGCCACATCGCTCGCAGAACTGACAACCGATGGGGAAGAAAGGTTCTCGAGTGTCGACCACGAACCGGAAGACGCAGTGTTGGACGGCCTCCCACTAGATGGACAGATGACCTGACAAAGGTCGCTGGAAACCGCTGGTTGCAGGTTGCGCGGGACCGTTCGTTGTGGAAATCTAGAGGGGAGGCCTATGTTCAGCAGTGGACGTCTTGCGGCTGATGATGTTGATGATGATGAGTCCCAGGGACTGCCGATTTATTTTTATAAAACCGAGTGATTTGTTCAGCATGCATGCACCTGATGGTAAGCCTACCCCTAGCTACACGCTTTGTTATTTGGGAAGCTTAGTATTGTACTACGCTCTTTACCCAGAGATTCAAGACGACTTATACTCACCGGACAAACTGCCGAGCTACAATAGGATTCAATTTTATAAAATGTGCTTTAATTTAATTTAATTGTCTTGGGAAATAAATAAAATACTTTTTTAAATAAAATAAATAATTTATTTTCCTAAACACAACGTATTACATTAGTTATAAATAACATACATTCATTTTAAAAATCTGTTTGATTTGCTGAACTCCTATAATGTGAGCTCGATTGTAGACTTCCCTACTCGTATAACAGAAAAGTCACAAACTGCGATAGTCCTTATTTTTACAAATGTAGCGCGAGAACTTACTTCCGCAAACTCCATAAATACGCTTCTGTCAGATCATTTAGCCGTACGCGGAGTAGTGACATTCGCTCAGTCTATGCCAGTACAGCTCACTCGCCTGACGCGTGATTTCTCGCAAAATAACCGCGCAAATTTTATTATATCTGTTGACAGTATAGATTGGTCTGAAGTAAATCAGAGAAACAAGACCGCTCATGCATTTGTGTTGGCACTGATAAATATTTTAGCAAATAAGTATGACACTTGTTTCCCGATAAAACAAAACCAAATAGTAAACGTGACGCGTCGTGGGTTACACCTCACATACTAAATCTGAAATCGTTGTTATTTGACATTTCTAAATTAGTTGACAAATTTCCTGAGGAAGAGGACTTAATAGCTATATTTGACGATCTCAACAGGAAATATAATTCAACTTTGAAGATGTCTAAAACAAACCATTATAATAGAATTATACACGGAAGTACAAATCCGTCTAAAGCTATGTGGGGCATCGTGAACACAGAGAGGGGGAAAAATAATACACCTAGGTTGAATTTCACCGATATCGTAAAGGATTGCAACGGCAAAAAGTTTAGTTCACCAAAAGACGCAGTAAATGCTATGAACGCTCGTTTCTTAAATGCAGCTGCTACCTGTGGGGCTCCTAAAGCTGATGCTGCTACCGTTGGTAAAATTTTAGTGTCAGCGCGTCATCCAACTAACGGCTCTCTCAGACTGACCAGTTTCTCGGCGGATGAAGTATTCCGCATAGTCTCGACTAGAATACCCCCAAAAAAGTCAAAAGACATATATGGTGTGTCGATAGAGCTACTAAAACTAGCAATTTTGCCCCTAGCTCCAGTTCTCGCCACATTGTTTAATAAGTGTCTTAGGGAAGGCTCGTACCCGTCACCGCTGAAAATATCAAAAGTGTCCCCGATATTTAAAGGCAAAAGGGATGACATTGATGGATATAGACCGGTATCGATTATACCAGCAATAGCCAAAGTGTTCGAAAATGGCTTGAGTTCGCGATTAGTGGCTCACCTACCTATCGGAAACCGACGCGCTGTGTGAACAACAATACGCATACCGCGAAGGGAGGTCTACAACTTCTCTAACGCGTGAAGTGGTTCGTAATGTGTTGGCTGCTCGTGAACGCAAACAGCAAGTGGCAGTCTTGTGCTGTGACTTATCGAAGGCCTTTGATGTCGCAGACCATGAGACCTTGGCTTTAAAGCTGAAACACTATGGCATAGCTGGGAAATCATATGCTGTGTTGACTGACATGTTACGAGGCCGCTCTCAACTGGTGGATGCTGGCGATGGCGATAATAAATCAGACCCATTGTCTTCATCTATGGGAGTGCCGCAGGGTTCGTCAGTTTCAAACATCATGTTTTCACTCCTATTGAACGATCTACCTGACGCCGTAAAGGGTGCAGACATATTCATGTATGCAGATGATGTGGCTGCCATAGTAACCGCCCTTTCGATAGAGGAATTAGAAGATAAATTAAATACTGTAATTAACGGTTTAAACACATGGTTTCGTGCTAACGGTTTTATGGTAAACTCCAAAAAGACTCATTTTATTCACTTTTGTCTATCGGGTCACTGTACAAAATCGCTAAAAGTCTTACTTGACGAGGTCCGGATTGAGCAGGTACAAAGCACAACATTTCTGGGGTTCGAGATTGACCGCTGCATGACATGGGAACACCACATCGACAAGATGTGTGCTAAAGTAAGCAGTGCGTGCTTTGCACTAAGACGGGTATCCTGAGTGGTGTCTGCAGATGTATCTCGTTCGTGTTACTTCGCCACGGTGCATTCCCGGTTACAGTACGGAGCCGAACTATACGCACGCGCTGCCGACTGGGAGCGTGCTTTCCGCGCCTTAAAAACGTGCCATACGCGCCATCGTGGGCGTGTCGCAATGCACATCCGTCAGACCATATTTCAAAGAGCTTGGCATACTTACGTTGCCTGCAATCTTGATCTACCAAGTAGCTGTGTATGTCAGAAACAACTTAGACTCATACGACACGCGAGGAGAGAGGCATTCGCGCAATATACGTAACGCTGACAAGCTGGATAGTATACCTCACTCTCTCGCGAGATCGGAAAAACTGACTCACATTATGGGACCGGAAGTTTATAACACTCTTCCTAAAATAGTTAAATCAGCACCGAGTTCGGGTAGCTTCAAAAACCGATTAAAAAGCTGGCTTATCGATTAAACTTTTTATAGTTACAGCGAGTTTTTATATAGTGATGGCAAACTCACAATAAAGTTGTAAAAAATTGACATTGTTCATTACAATTGTAATAAGTCCATATATTTTAATTTTTGACACTTATTTGTACGACACCTTTATCGTACAATACAAAGTTCAATTTAAACTTTAAAAATGTATACTCTTTGTATACTCTTATTTTGTTTTTTTATAAAATTGACGTGTAAATTGTACATTTATCAATAAAGAACTTTGACTTTGACTTTACTAATTGAAACCTGCGGTAGACCAGCAAATGTCTGGTGGGTCGCAAACTACGCTGCGAGTTTTGGGCACCCGGTAACAACGAGAAGAATAGCACTGAACTCTGAACGCAGAGTTAACTCTCATAGTGTAGAGTCGATAGTTACTTACCTACCTACTTAATTATTACTTATCCAAGCCCTCTGATTTATCTGGAAACATTGTCTTTCAAACCGAAACATGAAAAAGTTTGTACGTTGTTTTTATTTTCCGAGACAAAAAGTTGTGTGGAATACACATAGGCACACAAACATATGTATATATACATTAAATATAAAGAGTGACGAGACGATCAGGACATGTGCCTGATGGTAAGCAACATGCCTGCCACATAACAGCACAGTGACACGCAGCTATTGGAACATGAAGAGTCCAAATCATTACCTAGCACTGCACTGCGCTCGTCACCCAGAGATCTAAGATCTTATATCTCTAAGCCCTGTAATTTCTCTGGAAACATTGCCCTTCAATCCGGAACACAGTAATGTTTGCACATTACTGCTTGGCGGTAGAATAACTGGCAAAGGTGTGGTACTTCCCCAGGCGGACTCTGCCCAGAGTCCTACCAAGTATATATATATTATGTATTTACTGTGACATAGATACATAGATTGCTGTTTTTTTAATAAGAGCGACGAGAGACGAGACGACCAAACTAGTTTTATCCTTGGTTAAAACAATGGCATCAGGAACTATGAGATGCTTTTAGTCATTGATAAACAAAGTCCATGAAAAATGCATGTAATGTTGTTATCACAATGATTTCATTTAATGTTATGCAATCACGATATTTTATCTTCCAGGCTTCTGTCGATTCCGTCGCCCCCGAACATGGTAAGTGACATGGAAGTTTTATTTGTGGCTATAGTAGATAAAAAATCGAGGAAAACTGTGGTAGCTCAGTGGTCAATCTGCGATTCATAATCTTGAATTAGTAAGTAAGTTTAAGTATTTTGTCAATTTTACAAGTTTGTTGTCACAATGCAATAACCCTTTAAGAACATCCGCACGGAAATTAACCTTAAATAAAAAAAACTGCATCGAAATCATGCACACACACACAAACAAGCAGACAGACAGTCACACAGGCAGACAGACATCGACGTCAAACTTATAACACCCCTTTTTTGGTCGGGGGCTAAAAAACAATCTTATTCAGGAGCTTGATATAAGTAGGTATAATTTAATTGTATTGACGTTAAGAGTAATGCATTACTTTTGATAATTGATCATAATCTATCAATTAATTTAATCTAATGGATAGATAATAGCCGATAGATCAATAATTAATTATTAAATCTTTTACATTTAGATTTTTCTTATTATTATTATTATAGATATTAACCAATATTGCCCCAACGTTGCGCAGGCCTCTCTCAATTGGACATTATCGAGAGCTATAGTGGGTCAATCCTTGTAGTGGGCGTTGACCTCATCTTTGCATGCTTTCTGAGCTGACCTGGTGGCTGTTTACCCTCCGGGAATTTAAATTTACAAATATTATTTTTAGTTTCAAATATTGTTTTAAGTTATTGTGGTTGTTTGCTACATTAGTATCATGTATTACGGAATTTTATGATAGGTCCGTAAGACCTATTTAAAATAATATGATGGTGAGATACCGTGATTATATTATGGTGCAAGTCTCAAATATTTCGACCGTGTCAAATACCTATGTTCACGGCTAAACTCGATCGAAAAACCGGGGATCGTTCCAACACTTAAGCACTGTGAAAATTGCGTTAAGAATGATACTACTGTTAAATTTGATATATATGTATACCTATAGAAGCCATCTCGCCTAATGTGGAGCGACGATTTATGATGGAGCGTTAAACACGCCTCATCTAATCCTAGAAGAAACTGATTCAATCTCGAGTTGAAGACGCTAAGAGAACCATCAGGAAACCCCACTTAGGCAACGCATTTCAGCCTAGACTTTATTATCACAAAAATAGACTTAAACCTCTTCGTTCGTTGCTTCTGTTCCAGGGTCCCGCATCGTGTCCGGGTGGGAGGCCGCTGAGGGCCAGTTCCCTTACATGCTGTACGTCCGGGGGGTGACGCAGTTCGGGGACATCGGCTTCTGTGGAGGCTCCATCATCCACCGTAGCTGGGGGCTCAGCTCTGGCCGCTGTACAGCTACGTAAGCCCACATATATATCTTTTGTTCAAAAACAAAATATTTTTGCGTCACCCCCGACAATCTACGATTTGAAATTAGGGTATTCTACTAGTTAAGTCTTTATTTTATACCGTTACTGAGGGAGAGAGGGAAAAATGTCTTATCCGCCATTTTGTGGCGCCGGCCATCTTGGTCAATTTTCACCAAGCATAGCATAGAACGTAAGAATACTCCCGACTAATTCAACTTCCAAATAAAGAAAAAATAAAACCTAAAGTGGATACCTAATTGTGGAAGCAATGTGGAAGGTCCACATTAAATTTTACAGTTTCTGGCTTGACAATATCTTCATGATCCCTGATCTGATCATGATCTTTCTACTGTTTCGGGCTTGACAGTATCCTTATTCCTCCAGCCGCGTGTTCCTTATCGTAACCGGCGGCATGGTGAACCTGAGCCGCCCTCGCTTCATGCTGCAGACATCCACCATCATCACCCCGCCGGGGTTCATCGACGAAATCCACCCGATCACCCAGCCCCACGACCTGGCTCTTATCGGATTCAACACGGAACTTACCTTTGACGGTAAGGGATTTGATGAAATCTTACGTACTTACATATTTACGAAATAGTTGGTGGTATTTAATTTTTTGTGGTGGTATTAGTTCAGTACAACCTACAGACCGACCAACTTATCTGTAAAATATAGCGATTACGCCACGATCGAAATGTGAAGCCACCAATCACAGAATTAGATATCTCCTGTGTCTGTTCTGTGGGCGTCGGTAGTTCTACTTTTGGCCGCCCTACAGATAAGTTGGTGACACTATATTTCCCCGTATGTACCCGCCCGTCATGACCTACGGCGCTGAAGCGTGAAAACAGACAATGAAAGATAAGTTCAAAATCGCTGAACGAGTTGCGAAAGAGCTATGTTCGGGGTTTCTCTGAGAGATTGCATTAAAAATAAGGTAATTTGTCAAAGAACAAGTCATCGATATATCTCAGTGCATTAGCTAACTGAAGTCACGGTAATATTATCTATCAGTAATTTAACTGAGCCGTTTCTTTGAAATTCATACCTACAGCTGCGAGCACGTAAACAAACGATAAGGCTTATGCGACTTACACGACTCGGCTACCTTATGTCATGCACGTTAAGATCGAGATTACATTGCGAACACGTAGGCACAGAATAGATATACGTAGGTACACTCCGCGAGGTATAAGCTGAGCTTTGCATTAGTGTGAGTGATCACCAATCAGGCAGGAGCTTGAAATTTTGTCCGCGAGGTATAGGCTGAGCTTTGCATTAGTGTGAGTGATCACCAATCAGGATACGCTCCTGGCGCGGCGAGACAGAATGGCGCCGCGCCTAAGGCCGGTTGTCACACCTACACTATCCATGTACACTCACACAAATGCAAAGCTCAGCTTATGCCTCGCGGAGTGTACCGAGCGCGCCCCGAGATCGAGGCGCGTAGGTACAGCCCGCGTTTCGTCTGTTTGTAAAATTTTTGTATGAAATCGAAATACTGGTAGTTAATATTACCGTGCTGAAGTGGCAGGGGGTCGATCATATCTGTGACAGATCCGAAGGTCTACCGCCTAATTAAAACTATGTTAGCTATCGATGATATATATGTGATATCGTTCGCTCTTTTATTTTCGCTTGTAACGATTGAGACAACAATAGCAAAGCTACAGCCGATGTAGTTAGGCGGTAGAAAGGCAGATTAACAGATAGATTTTGGATGTTTTATACAGGTACGAGTATATTTTGCTCGAGAAAACATTGACGTAACTTCATTCACTCTCTCTTTTTCTCTCGGGCGGTTTCAACTTGATTATGATTTCTCACTATCTCTATCTATGATTTCTCACGCTTTGCGGATCTTTTTGCGTTACGAAAAAAATCTAAATCTATGCGAAAACAGTTCAAAAAATCAAGAAATTGTTCCCGTGTTTGATTGTTTCTAGCTGTGTAATATATGTGAAACTTCCAGCATACGTTCAGCCGATCCGCCTGCAGCCGTCCGCGCAGTGGAACCGCGACTACTCCGGCGTGCTGATGACCACCAGCGGGTGGGGCACCACCTGGACCGGCGGTACGGACCTACCCTCCAAACACAAACATTTTCATAAACCCTTTCCGAGTGCTTGGTCGGTGCTTTTATTTCGCTCAATGTTAAAATAAGCATGGCAACGTGAAGGAACCGTTTAGCGTGGTAGTAGTGGTAGGACTCTTCGTAGAGTCCGCCTGGGGAAGTGTCACACCATCGCCAGTTAGTCTACCGCCAAGCAGTAATGTACAAACTTTATTGTGTTCCGGTTTGAATAGCAATGGTTCCAGTGAAATTACGGGGATTAGAGTTATGACGTCTTTGATCTCTGGGTGATGAGCACAGTGCAAGGTAATGATTTGGACTCTTCATGTTCCAATAGCTACGTGTCACTGTGCTGTTATGTGACAGACATGTTGCTTACCATTAGGCACAGTTTATTTAAAAACTACTTACTACAGTCACTGTTTATTAAAAAAAAAATATCGCCAGAATGCTCGATACGCTTCCGACTGGGGTTGATCATCTTGATTTCTTTAGGCCGTAGAGTTGGAAGTAGCAAAACTTTGCCAGTTATTGTACCGTCAAGCAGTATTTGGCAAACTTCCCTGTGTTCCAGTTTAAAAGGAAACGATGATAAATTACAGGACATAGAAATAAATCATCTTATATCCCTGGATGGCCAGCGCAGTGTGCTTTCAGATCAACGGATAAATATAAAAACACCACAGGCGCCGTTAATGTTTTATTTGTAATGTGTTTTTTTCGATAACAAGCCCATATAGACCAGATCCAATAATAATTGGGTGTGTGTGATTGTGAAGTATGTTTTTCTTCTGATTTAACGTACGAATAAAAGCTAATTTTTATCTCAGTCGTGCTTGTCATTCTGAAAAATCGCATTTTAAAATACATTTTTTTTCTTATCCTAATCCATGAAAAAATCATACTTAAAAAAAAAACAAAACCGACTTCAATTTAAATAAAAAATGCAGCCAAATACACCTCCTAGTACCTCCTCCTTTTTGAAGTCGGTAAAAACCGTTTTTAAACAGAAACAACAGATCGAATGCGCGTACAGGTTCTGGTCGCCATACCATTAGTCTTCGTTTGCGAAGATCGATTGCGCGAAATCGCCTTATTGGGGCATAATTCAGAAGTAAAACGTTACAACTCTCAGGATATTTTCTTGATATGCTTTTGGAGCTCATGGGAGTTCCAGCTCTGTTCGTAATTAGTTACCAAGTTAGTAACCAAGTATACTCGTGCTAATAAAAAAAGATGTGTGGCACTCGGGGACTGCCGCGGTTAAGCTATTGCATGTAGCATGCATTTTTATCAACATAAGCAATAGGGATGTTAACAATTTTTTGGAATTGCTTTTATTTTGAAGAGTGACATTTGTTTACCATAAAAAGTAATCACAGGAAATCCGTTAAGTTGGCAACACTGCTAAGGGAATTTAGTATGTAAAGCTAATACAAATAAGATTCAAAGTCGAATGACCGAGTGGGGAGGACGGCGTTACGGTCTTTCATCCCTCTTTCTTGTGAACATAAGAAAGAGATGCACAAACACTACAATTCGGTCCCCAGGCCCGCGATAAAAGCTATGCAATAGCTTAAAAAAGAATTTTGAAAATCAGTCCACAATTTACGGAGAAATCGGTAAACATTATATAGAAAAAAATATTCATATTCATATTTATTGATAAAAGATACTTTTACACGTCACTTCATAAATCCAAAATCAGTAGGTACATAAATCAAATTGTAAATCAAATGTATACGTAGGTACATTATTGTATCAAATTAAATTAAATCAATAACGATTGTGTCAATACATAAATCCAAATCAATTGATAAATCAAATGTATACATTATTGTAATTGTCAAATTAAATTAAAATTAAAATTAAAATGTCACCAATAATAATAAAATAAAAAAATTACAATTATAAAAAACAATAATACCTAACAATTGGACCATTTTATCATATGGTCGGTGTGTTCGGTATGTCTATTACAAATAAAATAAAATTAAATACAGGAATTCAGAAGCTTTCTATCATAAAACCTTGGAAGCAAATTCATCTATTCGATAGAACGCTTGCTTTGTCAGCCATAATTTTGCCCCATATACCATATACAGTCGGAACACAGTACTTCCTCCTTTTTTGAAGTCAGTGGAAAGTTCACGGAGCCCAGGGTCTATGGAGTGGTTAATTTTAATATAAAATAATTAAATAATCTATACTAATATTATAAAGAGGAAAGATTTGTTTGTTTGTTTATTTGTAATGAATAGGCTCCGAAACTACTGGACCGATTTCAAAAATTCTTTCACCTTTGGAAAGCTACATTATCCCCGAGTAACATTATATTTAAAAAAAATTAGGAATCCTTACTAAAAATCCAATAATGTAACATAAGGTGTAAAAAAGACCTGAAAATTCCTTACGTCGCGTGCGCTGCGAAAACTATTGATGATAGAACAAAATCATTTACTACGACTTTGCAGAACTCATCATTATCTACAAAAGTGTCGCGACAGCATATGTCTAAATATTATAGTTAATACCTTTTTATATTTTTTACATTTCATTCGGAAGATATCACGAGTTTAAAATGCAAGTATTAGAAAAAGTCGCGTGGTTGTCGCTCACCGCGCTCAGCTAGCCAGCATGCGATGTAGGCTCCATGTAAGCGTCACTGGGGTACGGGGGAAGTCAATGTGATAAAATAAAGTGCCGCGCGGCTCACTCGCGCGATCGGCTCCCTACGCAGCAGTCGTGTGCGTGATCGTATGATTTTAGCTTGAAAAATGTTGAATTCGTTTCGTAGGTAAATAAGTATATGATAATAAATATTATATTTTAATGTAACTATTCAAACTGCTTATAGTAGTATTCCTGTTCAAAATTTCAGCAAAAATTTAGTAAAAGGTAGTTTTCTAAGCCCATATTTTCAATTTTTTTCAATAAGTAAGTACCTACTACTTACCTGATAATAAATATTATATTTTAATTATTCAAACAGCTTAGTACTTCATATAGTTCAATAAGCAAAAATTTTGTAAAAGCCTGTTTAATTATTTATTTCCTTCTATTTTTCATTTTATAATGCCCAAAAATGCCAAAAGATCAAGATCTCAACTTTCTAAACATAGTTCCCAGGCGAGGGCAATAAAAATACGGCGTAATGAGGAATCTTCATCAGAAACTGTAAATCGCGTTGCAAGTCGGAGAGAATACGCGTCGCAATCGCGTGCTAGAGAGTCAAGTATCGAGCGTTCGCAGCGGCTTGCTGAACAAAATTTTATCACTGGCCCAGCAGCTGGTCAACTAGCTCATATACCGAGGATACCGATGATTCCAACTGATCTGCCAATCCCTTTTAAACGACTTCAGTTTCCGGTGAAATCATCTTTCGTTTTAACTATTAACAAGTCCCAGGGCCAAACCTTCGAATTATTAGGGATCGACCTACGAAAAGAATGTTTCACTCATGGCCAACTGTATGTTGGCCCACGTGTCGGAGCTCCTGAAAATCAATTTATTTTGCTGCCACAAAATAAAACTACTTCAAATATCGTTGACAGGGAAGCTCTGACTCACTGAAACTAATGGCTTTTGTTTTGTAAATAATATTATATATGTATAAAATTTTAAAATAAAAAAATACAAAAAAACATTAATAAAAAAAATTCATAAAAAAATTCAAACTTCCTTTATAATTTTACTTTTTTTTTTTGAAACCCGATACAAAAAAAGGGTGTATGCGTGTGTGTATGTACCCGTGCGAAGCCGGGGCGGGCCGCTAGTAATAAATAAATAAATAAATATTGGTGGACAATTCACACACAACACCATCTGACCCCAAACTAAGCAAAGCTTGTGTGATGGCAGCCAGATAGCTGATATAATACTTATATAGTTTTAAATACATACTTATTATACATAGAAACACCCAGACACAGTGCAAACATTTGAATTCATCACACAAATATTTGCACTGGGTGGGGATCGAACCCACGACCCTCGGCTTCGCAGGCAGAGCTACTACCAACTAAGCCACTAGGGTAATCTGTAGGTATCAAGCAGTACACATATTTTCTAACTTCCCAGGCGAGACTGTCGAGAATCTGAACTGGGTGCACCTGCAGGGCGTCTCCAACTTTGTGTGCCTCCTCTTGCACAACTCCAACTGGCTGGTGCAGGAGACCACCATCTGCGCCGGACCTTACAACGTCACCAGTCAGGGAATCTGTTCTGTACGTAGTTCTATCTAATTGAAATCACAAAATGTGATTTACATGAGCAATGGTAAAAATGTGCCCGAATCATTGAATCATTTGTAGTAAGGTTCCTTTACTGAGTTTGCCTGGAGATATATCACTTTTCCAGTTATTCTATCGCCTAACTGTACCTTGTGTGGAAACAACGGAAACATGATGGTGTTTTGGTGGCAAAGTATTCTGTGAAATTACACGACAATGAGATAAATCATCTTGTAGGGTTACGAGCCAGGGCGTGGTCCGAAGAGGGTTACAAGGGACATGAAAAAATGCTTTAAAATCGGTCCATCCGTGTAAGAGCTACGGTGCTACAGACATACGCACACACAGACATTAATAGACAGACTCTTTTAGTCGGGGCTTAAAAAAAAATGTGAACACAAAGAGAACGAAAGTTGCAACAACTCGGGGAGCGAACGAATAATTACTTTTTAACAATTTTTTACATAAAATAGTCCTCTTAATGTTAAAAATTTCGTTAACCTAATCGTATTTAAATACCTTAGTAAAGTTGAGTAAATGGTGTTATTAAACCTTGTGTGTGTTATAATAAAGCATTATTTGTGTTGAATATCGTTATGTCTTGTGTTGCAGGGTGACAGCGGAGTCCCACTGGTGACCACGGAAGCCGATGGCGTGCCCACTCAGCTGGGCGTGGGCTCATTCGCAGCCTCGTGGGGCTGCCACGTCGGCTTCCCTGGAGGTACGAACAGTTCTTTGAAATAAATATATTTTTAAATTATTGATAGGCTTACTCTAACCACCACCTCTCTCTCTGTGGTCGCTCCCTCATGACTGAGGATCGTGGTCATCGCTGGATGTGGGTGCTCTACACCTAGATTTTGTTATCTGCTTCCATTGTTCTCTGCTCATCGCGTCTCTGACGACCGTGCAAAATTCGGTTGATGAAGAGCCTCTCACTTGATCGCTCCATCTAGTTGGGGGTTATATCTCTTCCTTTCCAGACGACATTCAGTCGGGTCATTGCATCCTTAGCCATGCCAATACGCCTCTTTATCACCGATACTCAGAGCACTTAGAGCACCCAGATAAACATTGTCATCAAAAATGTCAACCCTAGAGATAATGTTATTTGTGTAATCTTTAGCTTCGTCTTGCTCCTGTTTACCGTGAGACTCATCCGGTCGCTCTCCGTCTCGAGTTTCTGATACAGCTCCTGCATATTCTCCACAGATGTCGCTAAAAGGACCTTGTCGTTGGCATATCTGAGGTTCTAAATCCGTTTCCCTCATATCAGAATCCCCCATCCTTGCAACACTTTTGGCTTGATAAACTCCTCATATATATTAAAAAGGATGGGGGATAGGATACATCCTTGCCGCACTTGGATCTTTGTTCCGAACACGTTGGATTGGAACAATCGGCGCCGACTCTGAAAAAAGAGCGGTTCTCAACATATAGGTTGTATCAAGCCAATAAGATGTTCAGGAGTTCCTATCTCGCGTAACACAGTCGTAATTAATAGCTATGACGATAAGAAATACTATCTAATCAGTTCGTCCATCAGATTATTTAAAAACATGGCACACGTGTTTATTCTTTTGTTTCACAAACAAATAATTACGTATAAGTATTATTATTACCTTTAGAAGTATCGAGCGATCTTACGTTGCACCATTTTTACGAAGACGTGACGTCACAACTTCCCACTCCGAAACTTTAATGATCTATATATTTGTCGTCAAGACGTTGGCGTAATTGTGCTCACCAAACATACGAGTATCACACTTACATAGCATAACTAGATAGAAGTCAGAAATTAATAGACGATGAATCAGATGACATTTAATATGATACAACCGATTAAAAGCTAAAAATGAAAAAAGAAGAAGAAGAATTTACTAATAATAATCTACCATCTACCTAACGGTCTAATTGACATGATTTATAAAATATATTTGATCTAGTGATCATCCCACTTATTGTTGTACTTTCGTTCCAAGTTACATTTATTTATTTATTTATTCATTAACTACTTGTCGCACTTACAGACATGCCAACACGCACGACAAGCCATAAATTACATTTATTAAAATATTCCTTAACTAAAGATGTACAAAACTATACATTTAAAAATAAGAGAGTATTATAAATCATCCTCCTTTCATTAAAATATGCAAAAATTGATAATAAAATTAATAAAAAAAAAAAAAAATTGATATTGATAAATTGAGGAGAAATGAAACAAAAATCAAACTAATAACAATAATAAAGAAAAAACTCTGTCAAATAATAAAAACAATAATAATAACCAAATCAATAAATAACAAGGAACTTAATGTCAAATAGGAAAACAATACTAACAACAATATCAAAAGAATTAAATTAATGTCAAATTGGGAAAACAATAATAATCTCAATACAAATAAAAAACAAGGAATTTAACGTCAAATTGGAAAAAACAATAATAATCACAACATCAATAAATAACAAAGAATTACCCTTATGTCAAATAGAAAAAACAATATCAATAAAAACAACGAAATAAATGTCAAACAAATAGGAAAAAATTTAAAATATATAATATAAAATACAACAAAAAAGTCAAACTAAATGTCCACTTAAAAACGCAACACAGACATTTATAAACAAACACAATTTAATCATAAATATATCAATGTCAGGGTGTTGAGCAAGCAAGGCATTAAGCAGAGAGACGGCCTGGGCCGTTGGAGCGTACCGAGCCGTGTCCGAGCGCGCCAGCACGACCGCCAGCAGGCGCCGCGTGTGCGGCCGCCGCGCGCGCCCGTCCGCGACCAGGGAGAGGCGAGACAGCGCACTAGGGTTATCAATCTTGTTGTGGAGCAACAAGTAGTAGTGCACCATTACAGCACACTTACGCCTGAGCTCCAACGTGTTCAAGTTTATCATCCCTGTTACGAACAACGATGGGTCCAGGTATGGATAGAATCCATACAACCGGCTGTACAAATATCTAGCGAACCGCTTTTGTACCTTCTCTACCATGAGCTTGTACTTGAATTCATGGGGGTCCCAGATAATGGAGTTATATTCCAGCTTACTCCGTACAAACGCATAGTAGAGGGCCACAATGGTACTCCTATCCATAAACCGGCCAGCCTGTCTCATGACAAAGCCCAAGGATTTGTGGGCGCGAGCACACATCTCGTTAATGTGATCGTTAAAAGTTAGCCCTGTATCCAGAGTTAAACCAAGATCACGTATACGTTCCGTCCTTTCAAGAGGGACACCATTGACGCTGTAGGGATATACTAAAGGTGCCAGAGTGCGAGTAAAGGTTATACTTTTACACTTTGTCTCAGTAAGTCCCAGAATATTTCGTTCACTCCACGACACAACCCTATTGATGTCCCTCTGAAATGCCTCGCAGTCAGCCTCCGTCCCTATGGCCATGAAAAGTTACATTGTAGTATGGTACATTGTAGGGGTTTTCCCGAATATCCGTGGTTTTTTCTCAAATTTAAAAAAGGGGCTTTTATTTCTTAACAACTTTAAAATATTACAACTATGTGGCGAAATTTTAATTCTGTCGACATCTGTTTTTTTTGGTTTTGACTAGTTTCAGCTGCTTTCGATTAGGCTGAAAATTAAAAACTTTAATCCGACTAGACCAATATCGCACATCAGTAATCCGTTAATAGAATGTTGGGACATCCGTGGTTGGGACCATTAGGTACGTTTGATATCATTGTAAAACTTACTTTCTGACTGTCCATTGAATATTATTTGCCGTTCAGTCTAAATACAGTTGTAATGACACACCTACCTACTACTTACATACATATTATGTACATTTGAGTTTTCACGGTTTTCCAAAATACTCGAATATTTACAAGAGTACCTGGGTGACCGAGCTTTGCTCGGTTCTTAGATACATACTGATTTTCTCCAAAAAAAAAACAATAACTTGAAAAAGAAAGGGGGCCGGTTGGATCCGAACCCGGGCCTACCATATTATAACCGCCCATCTTCCCGACTGAGCTAATATACTGTCGCACGGCGTCGCGAAATTTACCGTCGCATTCTAATCTTTATGTAACAGTTTTCCATTGTCTAAAAACGCGCATAAAACGACGTTTTTTTTAAATAAAACCTGGCTAGATCGATTTATCGTCCGCGAAACCCCCTGTATATATAATTTCATGAAAAATAAGATCTTAGATCTCTGGGTGACGAGCGCAGTGCAGTGCTAGGTAATGATTTGGACTCTTCATGTTCCAATAGCTGTGTGTCACTGTGCTGTTATGTGTCAGGCATGTTGCTTACCATCAGGCACATGTCCTGATCGTCTCGTCATTCTTTATTTAAAAAAAAAAAATCGTTTTCGATTCCGAGATTCAAATTCTATATATATTTACATATATACCTACAATAATTGCTCGTTTAAAGGTATAAGATAAGATATTTACTGAGCTTATGTTGTAGAGAGAATTCCCGACATTTCGGAGTAGCTTCAAGTACAATGTTATCGGGTATATCCCGTAAAAATACCATAATTGATGATAATATTATAATATTTCCAGGTTTTACCCGCGTCGGGTTCTACCACGATTTCTTCCGTTCGGCGACCGGCATCAACTTCGACTGGACTCCTACTGCCAAAGAGGGCGCTCCTGTGAAGCTCGCTGACATGAGCGAACATTAGCATTTCCACAAATATCGAAGAAGAGAGCCTTAAAAATAACAATAGTTTTGTTGACTACTTATTCTATTCTGTAATTGGGTGTATACTGAATACTGTGTATCATAAGTAATTCGTATATCGACGGCTCCCACGTAAATTGTTCCATCTCCAAAATTGTGATTTTACAGGAGAGCGTGCCAAAGATAAACATTGCATTTAAGTCGTCATTTCTTGTTATAGTTTTGTAAAATTTGGGTAAAAAATATACATACAAATTTTACAAAAATATAAGAAATGACGGTTCAAATGTAATGTCAAATAATAAAATAAATGTCTTTGGCGCTCCTGTAAAACCACGAATTTGGAGATTTTACGTGGGAGAATTTACGTGGGAGGCGTCGATATATAGGTAATATGAAGAATACCATTGAATGAACGTGGTAACACCTAACATATATAAATACATTATGAAATAAAAGTACCTTTTTGGTATTTTTTTACAAAGTTACTTTAGTAAATATTTCAAAAGGTTCCTCGAAATCGTAAGCTTTAAATACTTGTTAATGAGGATTAAACAATTTGTTATTTTTGTTATTATTTTATTTTATTTTGTACTGTCTGTACCTTGTGCGCGTTCCTACGCCATCTGTCGAAATTAATCGTAGGTACTCGTACCATTAGCATAAATTTTTTGGATAAAACCAAAGTCATGTGCAACGAGTTCGTTGCTCCAGGGCCGATTGCCGTAAATGGACCCACTCTCGAAATTGTTCAGAGATACGTTTACCTAGGGCAGACGCTCGAACTAGGCAGATGTAGCTTTGAGAGTGAGGCCATGAGAAGAATCCAGCTGGGCTGGGCAGCATTTGGTAAACTTCGTCGAGTCTTCTCGTCACCCATTCCACAAAGTCTCAAAACAAAAGTCGGTATACAACTAGTGCGTCCTACTCGTTATGACCTACGGTGCTGAAACGTGGACACTGACAGTCAAAATGGTCCGAAAGCTCAAAGTCGCTCAGCGAGCTATGGAAAGAGCTATGCTTGGGGTTTCTCTGAGGGATTGCATCCGCAATGAAGTAATTCGTCAGAGTACTAAAGTCACCGACATAGCTCAGCGTATTAGCAAACTGAAGTGGCAATGGGCCGGTCACATCTGTCGCAGACCCGATAACCGTTGGGGTAGACGGGTTCTGGAGTGGAGACCGCGAATTGGTGAACGTAGTGTAGGACGCCCTGAGACTAGATCACGGATATCGGGGGATATGCTTTGAGGGCGTGGCAGTGTCTTCTCGATACGGTTAATATGACCGCATAACTCTGACATTCGTTCAGTCGCTCTGAAGCGCCTAGAGAGTACGTTGGCGCGTTAGTGATGGGGTAATGGAGTTTTGCCGATGTAAAATTTCTTCGGTAATTTACATGGACAATGTTCGTTTTTTCATTTTTAATTTACTACCTATTTTTCCATGTTTTTTTTACTTGTTTTATGATTATTATTAATAATATACAAATAAATAAAATTGAGCGTTTGTATGTAATATCAAATTAACAACTGCTTACTAAGTTCAAATGAAAGTATGTACGGTACCAATAGCTAAAAAACTATTTAAAACTTTTTGTCTATTATTTATTTATTTATTAATAATTATGATTATTTAATTTTTTTTTAATTATTTATTTCCAAAATAAAATACAGCACAGTATAACATGTTGGCAGTTTAGCACGAATTAATACAAGATAGGTATAAGTATCCGTGGGCTCCAAACTAGGCAAAGCCTGTGACTTGGACGCCCCTCAAGTACTCAAACATTTCCAAGTTTAGAGAATGCTGCAGACAAGATCATGATGACACAATTTCCGGAAAAAAATAATTAATCAATTAATAAAATAGATTACTACAAAAGCATAATTAATGAATACAAATTTATACATAAAAAAAAATGTAAAGAAACCCTGCAACCGTCAGTGATTTCAGACAAAACCATTTTCTACCTTACAATATAATATCATTTTCATAAAATTAAATTGACATTATTAAATATACAAACAAAAATAGCATAACAAAGAAAATTAATTAAATACATTTTAAACTAGCCAATGTGGGTTGGTGGTGGTAAGTATGATTGGGTGGATGTGTATTTGATCTAGTGTGTCTATCTTGTTTGTTCCGCTAATCTACCAAACAGCTGGACCATTTATGACGGGACTTTCACTACCAGACAGCTGATCGTCTAAAGCATAACTTTTTACGTTTTTTTGACCTGTACTTTTCTCTTGCTTGATGAAAATAATATGTTAATATTATTACTATTATATACTTAACGGTGAGCCTCATAACGAAGCTCACTAGCCTAGATTGTCCCACTGCTGGGCAAAAGCCTCTCTTCCTTACTTGCAGATAGTCCAATTCACGGCATTAGGATTTACAGCGTTCGACAGTCTGAGATATAATGTTTTACCTCCATGCCCTGTAAGTTATCTGGAAACATAGTCCTTCAAACCGGAATAAAGTGATGTTTATTTAAGCCTATAGCTAAACCATCAGATATCTCTCATTAAAAGTCCCTTAAAATTATTCCAGCCGTTTCAGAGATTACCCAGTACAAGCAGGAAAGCAAAAAAATAAAAATGTTTTTTTGTCATTGGTCGATACCAATGACAAAATCCTACTAATACTAATACTAATAAATCCTACTACCTAATATTACAAATGCCAATGTTTGGATGTTTGGATGTTTGTTGCTCAATCCCATTGAAACGTATGAACGGATCGAGTTGTAATTTGAAATACAGTAAGATTATATTTTGGAAAACACATAGGCTTAGGCTACTTTTATCTCGATAAAAGAACGGGAACGAGAACTACGCGGGTAAACCCGCGGGGCACTGTTAGTACTTTCGTATACATTTGACGTAAAACTGTTAATTTGAACAATGCAAACTGATTTCTACTCCAACTTTATCCATTTCTTTATAGTATAATACATGTCGTACAGGGTATCAATTTTTATATATAAATATATTTACGTACTTGTATATTGGGGGTGTAAGGGGGAAGCGCTTAACATCTAGCTTCCCCAAATGTCAACCTCTCCTGCGCGTGGTACACCCTGCTGCCAACTAACGAGGCTCTGACGACCGAACCAATGGCGGTATATCCATTAAAAACCAGTCCTAAATTAACCAGGTCGATGACGGGCAGCGGCGTCATCGATGCGAAGGGCTGGTTCCGCGGTCACCAACCCGCCTGCCAAGCGTGGTGACTATGGCAAATACCCCCATATGATAGGCACAAAAAGAAACGGCCCCTGGTCCCCGGCGGCTCCGCTATTCCAGGCGCTGGTGGCAGCCTTGGTTCCGGCGGAGCATGGGGTGCTAAGAATCCCGGCCGACGCCCCGCCACCAAACCCAACGACTCGACCTGGTAACATTTAACGCACGTACGCTGAGGGCTGACGAAAAGATTGTGGAGCTGGAAGAAGAAGTGGACAAGTTGCGCTGGGATATCATAGGGTTATCAGAAGTCCGTAGACAGGGCGAGGACAGGATAATCCTTGAATCCGGCAACTTGTTCTACTACCGGGAGGAGATCAACAATCCCAGGGGGTGTCGGGTTTATCGTCCGCAAGTCTCTCGTCAACAACGTGATAATGATCGAGAGTGTGTCGAATAGGGTTGTATACCTTGTACTTAAAATTAGCGACCGGTATTCATTAAAGGTCATACAAGTATACGCACCGACCTCGACACATCCCGACGAAGAGGTTGAGGCCATGTATGAGGACATCTCCAAAGCCATACATGTCTCGCCAACACATTTCACAGTTGTGATGGGAGACTTCAACGCGAAACTGGGCAAACGTAGCGATGATGAGTTGAGAGTGGGGAATTTCGGATATGGGCAGCGGAACCCAAGAGGGCAACGTCTAGCGGATTTCTTGGAAAGGAGAGCCTCTTTATGATGAACTCCTTTTCAAGAAACAACCACAAAGAAAATGGACCTGGATTAGCCCAGATGGTTCCACAAAAAATGAGATCGACTTCATTATGACGACTAAACGGCAAATATTCAGCGATGTCTCTGTGATCAGCAAGGTTAAGACCGGCAGCGATCACCGTATTGTAAGAGGCACGCTGAATCTAAACATTAAGTTCGAAAGATCACGTCTAATGAAGTCCACGCTCCGACCAAATTATGCTCAGATCGAAGATCCCGATAACTTTCAACTCGAACTTCAAAATCGCTTCGAATCCTTAGATGAGTGCGTAACGGCGGACGAAATAAATGACAGGCTAGTGGAAACTGTACATGCTGTTGGCAGAAAATTTTATAAGAGCCGACGCCAAAATAGAACCCAAAACTCTCTGATCAAACTCTAGATCTCATGGCAGTCAGACGAGATATGCGGTTACAGTCTTCGGTCGACATGACGGTATACAGACGGCTCAATAGACAGATCTCTACTTGTGTGCGACGCGACATACGCTGCTTCAATACTTCGAGTATTGAAGAAGCAATCAAGCAGAACAAAGGCTCGAAAGTGTTCGCAAGAAATCTGTCTCTTGGGCAAAGTCAGCTGACCAAACTGAAGACCGATAGTGGTAGCATCGTCTCGTCGAAGCCCGAGATTTTGGAGGAGATTGAGAGGTTCTATGAACAGTTATACACCTCTACGCAAGCACAACCTGTCGTTAGCATGGCAAAAGACCCCAGAGCCAAGCTGACCCGACACTTTACCGAAGATATCCCGGAAGTCAGCCTGTATGAGATTAGGATGGCCCTCAAACAACTTAAAAACAACAAGGCACCTGGCGACGACGGAATTACGACGGAGCTTCTGAGAGCGGGTGGAAAACCGGTACTTAAAGTCCTCCAGAAGCTGTTCGACTCCGTCATACTTAACGGTAATACGCCAGAAGCGTGAAGCAGAAGTGTGGTGGTGTTCTTCTTCAAAAAAGGTGACAACACCTTGTTGAAGAACTACAGACCCATCTCACTTCTGAGCCGCGTTTATAAGTTGTTTTCGAGGGTCATCACGAATCGTCTCGCACGCAGGTTTGACGACTTCCAGCCACCCGAACAAGCCGGTTTCCGAAAAGGCTATAGTACCATAGACCACATCCATACGCTTCGGCAGATTATACAGAAAACCGAGGAGTATAATCGGCCACTATGTATAGCGTATGTGGACTATGAGAAAGCCTTCGATTCCATCGAGACCTGGGCAGTGCTTCTGTCTCTCCAGCGATGCCGCATTGACTATCGCTATATCGAAGTGTTGAAGTGTATCTACAGTAAAGCCACAATGTCTGTCCGATTACAGGACCGGTGCACAAAACATATCCAGCTACAGAAAGGCGTGAGACAGGGAGATGTTATATCTCCGAAACTGTTCACTGCCGCGCTGGAAGATGTTTTAAGCTACTGGACTGGAACGGATATGGCATCAATATCAACGGCGAATACATCACTCACCTTCGGTTTGCCGACGACATAGTCATTGTGGCGGAGTCGCTGGAGGACCTCGGTGCTATGCTCAGGGACCTCAGTAGAGTATCCCAACAGGTAGGTTTGAGGATGAATATGGACAAGACGAAAGTCATGTCAAATGTTCATGTCTCACCTGTACCGGTCATTGTTGGGAATACCACACTCGAAGTTGTTGACGAATACGTCTACCTGGGTCAAAAGATCCAATTAGGTAGATCCAACTTCGACAAAGAGGTCCAGCGAAGGATCCAACTCGGATGGGCAGCGTTCGGGAAACTTCGGCACATCTTTGAGTCCAGAATACCCCAATGCCTAAAGACGAAAGTCTTTAACCAGTGCGTGTTGCCAGTGATGGCTTATGGAACTGAGACGTGGTCCTTAACTGTGGGCCTCATAACGAAGCTCAAAGTCACACAGCGAGCTATGGAGAGCTATGCTCGGAGTCTCTTTGCGCGACAGAATCCGTAATGAGGATATTCGCAAAAGAACGAAAGTGGCCGACATAGCTCAAAGAGTAAGCAAGCTGAAGTGGCAATGGGCAGGCCACATCGCTCGCAGAACTGACAACCGATGGGGAAGAAAGGTTCTCGAGTGGCGACCACGAACCGGAAGACGCCGTGTTGGACGGCCTCCCACTACATGGACAGATGACCTCACAAAGGTCGCTGGAAACCGCTGGTTGCAGGTTGCGCAGGACCGATCGTTGTGGAAATCTAGGGGGGAGGCCTATGTTCAGCAGTGGACGTCTTGCGGCTGATGATGATGATGATGATGACTTGTATATTAGTAAAACTTATATTTATAAACTGTAAATAATACAGCCTAAAATAAAATGTCGAATAAATTTTGCAATCACTATTTTCAATCCCTAGTTACGTGTGTGAGCGTTGAGAGTGACTCCTTCTACATAAACAAAATTATTTGTTTATACGGAAATGTTCCGCCCATTTTATGTATGTTGTCATAAAGAGCGCAGTCATAATAATTCTTAGTGTGCGTGCTAAAATATGCAGTTGTGTGTCGTAATTATTACTTTTGTTTGTGTAGTAATTATTTAGGTAGGAGGAGACTGGAGACACTAGGTTTCGAACTAAATTCGCAATCAAGGCATATCCCCCGAATATCCGTGGACTAGATGGAGTGACGATATACGAAAGACAGCTGGTGGCGCTTGGAAGCGTAAGACCGAGGATCGGGCTGAGTGGCGTATTATAGGAGAGGCCTATGTCCAGCAGTGGACGAACACGGGCTGATTATGATGATGATGACTCGTACCATTAGCAGCCCCGGATCTAGGAGGGGCAAGCCGGGGCCCGTGCCCCGGGCGGGGCGGCACGCCTCAGGGGGCGCCAAATTGAGCAACTCATCACTTGAAAGTCATCGTCGTAATATCCGATCCAATATTATCATCATTAGAAGGGAATAGGGGGAAGTTAGGGGAGATTATCTAGCTCCCGAGGGGAAAAGAAGAAAACGGGGTATGTCCCTCCTGCGCATGGTGGTCATGAGTAGATGCACCGATGTCCCTCATTGCCCCCGGCGGCATTTTCAGATTTTGCCCCGCCTAAAAAATATTGAAGATCTGGGGCTGCAACTTAGAAACCTACATTGGCGCATGCACAAGAACTTTGCCATGTTCAAATAGTTACGATTATATAAAGGGCATATAGACAATGATTGATTGATTTTTGTGTATATTTAGACAGATGAAAATCCGAGAAAATACTCATTAGGTAAGTAATAGCTAGCTTGATGTCGGGGGAATGCCGCCAGTCTACTAATACATACATACTTACCTATCGCCTTATCGTAATTCCAGGTACATGGTTATATTACTACTTCATTAAATTGAAATTCTAATTAAAACTGTCGCAGTTACATTGTAAGTATTTAAACATTATTTCCACCACATTATCTACTGTAAAAATCGTTATATACCTATTCACTTTTACAATTGGTTTAAGGATTATTAGTGTGTTTATGAAAGCCTGATTAAATTAAATTATTTTGTTTAGAGCAAGAATTAATTTGCATTAAATTTGGATTTATATAGGTAAAGTTCTCCCGAAGTCCAGACGCTATAGGTACCTATTTAAACCTGCCGTAACAACGAAGGTGTCTCTCTCTGTCTTTGTTTGTGTCTGTGGCATCGTACTGCCTGATTGGATGAACCAATTTTGTTTTTTTAATGGTGTATTAGAAGTGGTTCAGCCATTTCAAAGTTATCATCAGCTCTTTTGTTATCTGCAGTAGAAATGTTAGACGCATGAAGAGTATTTTCATTATTGCACTAGATAAAGCCAAGCAGGCGCGGTCCCAGTCTCGAATTTTGGAGGGGGTCACCAGTACGCAGCCTCAGGTTTTGGGGGGTCACAAGTAGAAATACAATAAATCGAGCAAACAATACTTTACTAGTAGCCCCCCAAGATTGTACCCGCATAGTTCCCGTTCTAGTTGTTTTTCTGCGTAAAAAAATAGTCTATGTACTGTTAGATATTTTTAATTTTCGTGGATTTTTTGTTTAACTTATACGATTTCGGGGAGGGGGGTCATGTCCCCTATGACCCCTCGGACCGCGCATGAAGCCCAGTGGAATGAGAGAGGAAGGAGGCCTATACCTAACATTGGGACATGTGAGGCTCTTAATAACAAATTCACATTATCTTTTTATCGGATTTTCCGATGTGAATAACTCAAAGTAATCAGCTGATAGTGAATCAGTCTTGAATACTAATTATTTGCTTAGATAAGAATTAATTCAAAGTGCAATAAGATCTGATTTCTACTAACTGCATTAGTTGGTCATTTGATATTGCGAAGATTAATGACTGATAGAATACTCAAGAATAATTCGCCCAACGTTGCATTGCCATATTCAGTGTGGTAATGCTAATGCTGGCAGCATACTGGGCATATTCCTATTGGTCATGCGCGGTCCGAGGGGGGGGGGGTCACAGGGGACATGACCCCCCCCAAAATCGTATACGTTAAACAAAAAATCCACGAAAATTAAAAATATCTAATAGCACATAGACTATTTTTTAACGCGGGAAAACAACTAGAACGGGAACTTTGCGGGTAATATCGTGAGGCGCTACTAGTAAAGTATTTTCTGCTCGATTTATTGTATTTCTACTTGTGACCCCCCCCAAAACCTGAGGCTGCGTACTGGTGACCCCCTCCAAAATTCGAGGCTGGGACCGCGCCTACTATTGGTAGTGGGTTTGAACATCTTGATTGTATGTAGACCTTCATTGGTCTATGCGTCTATGGGTAATTCAGATGTGTAAGTCTAAAAGTATTGAGTTAGGTATGTAGCGTAGTGTGATTCTCATTGTATTTTGTATTTTAGTTTAGTCGAGGTTTTATTCGGTATGGGATACGACATGGTGCCCCTACCGACTAAAACCCCCACAGATTTCTCCTGCATGGCCAGGGGTCAGGGTCGCGGTGTCACGTATCGCACTCCTACGACGACCCGAACCCACCTGCCACTGTCCTTGCGGACTCGCCTCGCGGGGGTGCTAGTACCCCCGCGTTTGGATCTAGTGACCACTAGTAGTGACGCACCGGAAATCAGCGGCGCGTCACCGCCTCGAAGGCATATCCCTTGGTGGGGCGTCGGACGGCCCTGAACATCTAACGTCCCAGGCTTTGCCGTGGAGACGGGGTGCGAGCCCAGAGTCGGCGAATTTCTAGGCTCGCCCCCGTGATCCCATGTCCACTTCCGCCTCAGTTATGGAGCGAGAGGCTTCCGACTTTCGTTCTCTAACTCACGCAACCTCTCACTGTCGAGATACTTTCATCACACCTCGCGAGAGGTCCGCCCTCACCACCGCGGCTAGGGATAGGCGCGGTTCCGCCTCTATGGCTGCATCGGAGCCCTTGTCCTTTCACGCAGCATTCTTCTAATCAGAGTGCTCGTGGAGGACGCTCATCTGGAAGACTTAGGGATATTAATTGATCGATATTTCAGCCGAGTAACCTTCCTAAGTCTTCCAGTCCCCCTTCCCAACCTCTACACGCACTGCTCAAGGGGGTGAGGAGCGCGTGTAGAAGTTCCCAGCCCGGCCCGGATTCGCCATCACACAACAAGATGCCACCGTGGCAAGTTGTTGTTTGATGCCCAGGGGGTTGCAACACTTGATCTTTTCCCCTTGTCACATGATTTTTGCACGGCGTTGCGGAAGAAGAGATATTATTATATTTCATTTTTTTACTATTTTGATAGTTTTTAATCTTCAGGGAAATTTGGTCATTTGATTATGTACGGCTTCGGTATACAGTCACGCCACAGATTGTTTGCGGAAAGTCCGAAAGGTTTAAATTTCAAAATCTTATCGCTAGGCTGTGATTACCGATTTGGGAAATGTCCAGAGATAGGCGATATTATCATTTAATCCCTCGCTAAGCCGACCCGATGTTTTGAACACAAGGAGGGTTGAGGACCAGTTGGCAAGATGGAAAGCTGGGGGTGGTTCGCTGTTGTCGCGCTTGCTGTTGTGGCGGTGAGGATTTAAATTTCTTGCTTTTGACTGACTAACTGTGGTTCATGGTTTTATTCCTGGATGCCTTTAATAGTTATACTAATATAAAATTATTATTTATTCAAGATTTCCACGTAGTATATACTAAAAAAACACACTTTTGACGTGACAACGTCTAATAAATCGATGAACGCCAGCTACATGCACGAAAAAGTGTCCCGATACACTCATTGTACGCTTGCGTCGCACCTATCAACGTTTTTTCATGACGTTTGTCACGTTAAACTGTCGTCTTATCGTTGAAATATCGTTTTTTTGTGAGTAGCCCAGTACTTTTTTTTGAGAGTTTCACAACCTCATCCACTTTTTAGGTAGCTCTTCTTGCGAACTAGAAGAGCCAGTTAAAAAGTGGGTGTGGTTGTGATATAGTCACGGCGGTTTGTTGTACGTGAATATGTACACTAGCCGCTGAAATGCATTTGGGTATGAAAAAGGGTAAAAAGCTAAAGTGCACTGCTAAGTTGTTATTTGGAGTCTTTATATTCACCTAGGTCCATGACGCTTTGTTGTAATAGAACACAGACTACTTAAGCGCATACCCGAGCGAACGACCTTGAGTATTTCTTACCTCATCGTACACCGCAAGAAAGAGCAAGAGAGAAACAATAGGATTTCTCGCTGTTTTACGCTAAAATTTTAGAAAAACTCTATATTATAAAATCAGATTTGGCCTTTTGAAAAAAATATTTTACCAAAAATTTCGTAATAGAATTAATTGCCTATCCGTTGGCCAAAATCCAAATAATGGCGGATTTTCGAGTAGATGCATGATAATTACAATTATTTTTATTTTTTATGGTTTCGTTGTGAGGAGATTATTATAAATTCATTAACAAAAAAAAACTACCATTTTGAAGCCAAGAAACTGTAGAAATTTAATGTATTTTTTACCAGAATAGAATAGAATAGAATATGCTTTATTGTATAAACTGTGTACAGGTAAATGATGTCACAATTTTTAAATACTTAGTTCCAACAGTTTTATCCATTACGAATATACAATGTTTTTGTGCATTAAAAACACAATAGTTTTCAATAATTGTACAATTTCACATTTTTGACATTGCTGAAAGGATTAAAGAACACATCACCGCTGTAAAAAATCGCCAGACACAGAAATCTGCGATTGCTGAGCATTTGATTGATGCGGGAACTGGTCATTGGATCGAGCTCCACGACCCGAAGATTCTCTCCACCGAACGTCATTACTACGCAAGAATAGTTCGGGAAGCCTTAGAAATTAAAAAACATCGTAATTTCAACCGGGAGGATGGTTTTCGGTTATCGGCGTCGTGGAATCCAGTCATAAATAAATGTACGCATCGCGGAGTGAGTTCGGAGAAGCCTGGTGATACGGTTAGTGTTGTGTGTCGTGGTGGTAGTAACCCTGCGATTTTCGAAGACCAAATGAGGGTAGATCTAGATCCCCTCATTTCGCAATGAGACGACCCGCAATTTCTTCAGTCTTCTCGTGACCACGGCGGTTGTAACGCTGCCGAAACGTCGAGGTATTTAAACAATGAATTAAATCGTGATTAAGTCCTGTACATTATAAACATTATGTGTTCAAATCGCGAAAGCTTAAAAACAATATGAGACGGTATGACCTCGGCTTGGGTTCCCGCCGGTAGGGGAGATTTAGGAACAAGCTGGTATCCAGGAGTGCCGTACGGTCTTAGCCTGGTTTTTCGTATGATCTACCGACCTTCACAAAAGTATTAATTATTTTTAGCAAAATTGATAACGGAATTAATATAATATATGTACCTAACCACATATAATGTGTGTATCACAGGGATTTTATAAAAGATTAAGAATTATCTATTTCGAAAAGATTACGTTTTAATAATTAATTAGTTGCCTCCTGTTGGCCTCCGTTTTTATTCGGAAGCAGTTCGATCGACAGCAGAATATTCTTTTTTATAATGTACCCGTTTGGTGGAAAAAAAAATGTTTGTTAGTGTGAAAATGTTTGGTGGAAAATATACTCGTAAATAAATAAATATTGATGAATATTTCACACACAAAAGTATAATACCCCAAATCCCAAAAAGTACCCACAAACCCCCAAAAAGTACCCAAAACTAAGCAAATCTTGTACTATGGAAACCAGATAGCTGATATATAATACTTATTATACATTTTAAATACATACTTATTATACATAGAAAATACCTACGAGTATACTCGTATTCTATAGACGGTTCCACCTTTGTGGCCACATCGAGGCCCTTGTACTTCCACTGAGCAGTCTGCTAATCAGAGTGCTTGCGGAGGGCCCTCCGAGGATTGTAATTAAGTACGTAAACCTACCTGTTAACTGGCAAATAACTACATTGATTTTGACTTTGACCTAATCTGGAATACTAAGGAATTTTACTTGGCCTATAGGAGTACTAACCGAGTAATCTTCGTAAGTCTTCCAGCCCCTCTCCCAAACTTCTACGTGCATTGCTGCTCAAGGGGGAGAGGAGCTTATATAGGAGCTTATATGGAGCTTATGAGTATAAGCTCCCTCTCTCCGACCGGAATTCGCCATCACACAACAAGATGCCACCGAGGCAAGTTGTGGTGTGATACCCAAGGACACCACGTGGAGATTCCCGAGCCTCGAACTCTATTATTTTCCATCCTAAGGTTACTTAGAAGAGATCGGTATCAGAGATAAGGCCGCCAACCGTTGCATTAGTTTACCATTGGTCATTATAATGTGTATCTTGTTTTAGTGTATCAACTATTATATTTAAAGTTTAATCAATTTTGTTCTGCATTACGGCTGTTGCGATTAATACCGAACTTGAAATTGATATTTGAATGCAAATCATATAATTTTACAAGGGTTTGTTTATTAGTTTCACCTGTCTGTAATCAAATCATGCCAGTTAAATTGACACACTTCTAGTTTTGATCCATTGACTTCGAAACCTGGAATTTTTGTCTACATGTGCAAATTGGAAAACAATGCAAAATGATTGTGACATGGAGCTGATCTGATAATGGAACCAGAGAGTGGGCATAGAATCTTGGCAGTTACACAACACAACCTCTTCGAATTTTGACTTTTTTGATTCGTCTTCACGAATACCTACTCTGGTGCTAGATGGTCTGAAGATAGAGGTGAAAGATGTCCATTATCTTTTAAGTTATTTTTTTTATTAATAAGTAAAATAGGCTCGTTTTAAATGCGGTTGGTTTTTAAATACAGGTTGTTTATACAAAATTTCTTGGTATTCCAGGTTTCTGCTGAATCAGATGTCACCTTTCCTGAAGTAGCGAGAGGTGAGTAATTTCCTTACGATTTACTAAATTACAAAGCCACCATTGTACTAAAATAAAAATCATAAATTATTAGAATAGAAATAGATACTAAGTAAAGGACGTAAAAGAAGAAATTGTACGAGCCATACACGCATAGTACACTCACCTCATTCAGCCTAGGGATCGTACAGAAATAATCTACGTATTCCGTACTTCTGGACAAGTATTGTTAAGTCAGTAGCGCCCTGCGTCTTCTAGGCTATGACCAACATTTGTTATAGTTCTTATTGTCCTAGATCCCAGAGCCGCCAGACGTCACATATTTTCTGATGGATGAAATGCGGACGATTGGGTAGAGTTAGTACGTACCAAGAACACATGCTTGCCCGCTAACTTGCTTAGACGGCCAATTTTGCAACACGGCCAAACCGACGCTTTAAAACTCGCAATAATAGAGTTTTAAAGCGTCTGTTAAGCAAAACGGCCGACGGAAAGTGTCTGGGAGTATTGGGGCCTTATTTTCACCACATTTCATCCATCAGAAAATATGTGACGTCTGGCGGCCCTGGGGGGCTTACTCTATTAAATCTCACGAAGCGATGCGAGCTTTATATGTGGTAACGGTGTTTACAAATACGCTTTGAATGTGTGCGTGACAGGCGCGCTCAGGGCCTCCCGAGACGCGAGCGAAGGGATTTATTTTGTTGTCACTCACACATATTTGCACATACGGTATTTATTTTCACGCACACATACTTAGCGTATTATTCATTGCACTTGGCCACTTTACTATGTCAGTATCAGTGAGAGTTTGTGTCAGTTCTTCAGAGTTAGTTAATGGCGTGGTGTTTCAGAGCGATCGAGCCGCATAGTGTCAGGATGGGAAGCGTCTGAGGGGCAGATCCCGCACCAGCTGTCCATTCGCATGGTGTCTCCTGTGGGTTCCGTGTTTTCCTGCGGTGGTTCTATCATCAGCCCCGAGTGGGGGCTGACTGCTGCCCATTGCACTGCTGGGTAAGTCGTTGGTTGCAGTATTCATGTGGTAGCCAGAATTCTCATAATCGATATATCTTTATGCCTTTACAGTCGTTTATCGTTCGTGATCCGCGCCGGCGTCGTGAACCTCACGACGCCCTACTACATCTTCGAAACGACTAAATTCTACAACTACCCTCTGTACGATGAGAGTGACGCGGGAACTGTCCAGCCCCACGACATTGGACTGATAGAGTTTGGCAGAAAGCTTGAATTCAACGGTGAGCATGAGTATTTATTATACAGATTTGCTATCTAGATTAGATAAATATGTTCTCCATTTTTCCAGATACAAGATGGTATCTAGAACCCCCATAAACTTTCTTGTGTCTCCACATATCTCTTTCCTATTTTTTATCATACATTTGAATTTGCGTTCAAATATTTTCAGAACTGGTGAAGCCAATCAGAATACAGGCTTCGGCAGACAAGAACAAGAACTATGACGGTGCGCTTTTGACCGCCAGCGGTTGGGGCCGCACCTGGACCGAAGGTTCTTCCCCGGAGAACCTAAACTGGGTCTACCTCCTCGGGGATGCTCATGAGCGGTGCTTTACATTCTACCCGGATATCGTGGTTCCGTCTACGATCTGTGCAAGCCATTACAATGTCACAAGCCAGTCTACCTGCCAGGTAAGATTTATCAAATCACAGCGTTGATTGCAGAATTTATTTCGTTTCATTCCGCTTCATTTTATCATGTTTAGTCCTGTTGTGTTCTGTATTCCAATCCTGATTTTTTTGAAATGCCTAATGTAATTATCCTCAGTTGGCCTCTATTGAGTGTTATAAGGTGAAACTATGGGGTACAGCCGTGACTTTATAACGGTCATAACGGTTTTACTGTGTTTTTTGCAGGGTGACAGTGGTGGCCCATTGACCGTGGTGGATGTTGACGGAGTGCTCACCCAAGTCGGAGTTACGTCCTTTGTCTCAAGGACCGGGTGTCATACTGACTTCCCTGCTGGTGAGATCACAATTCAATTAATAACACGCTACTGCAATTGTTGATTTCCCCAAGTTGTATAACATACTCTGCAGGATATGGTATGTATTAGGCACTGGATTGGGCTGGACGTGACATCAACACCAATTGCGAGTACCTACATCTTACACCTACGATTTGCTGAACATATCGTCGTAATGGCTGAAATGCTGGACGCATTGGCTAAGTTTCTGAACCTATGCTAATTCTTTCCAATCAAAGTTATTAGAAATTTTAAATGAATACACGTGTAACTCATATTTGATATGGTCAGTCCAGTCTAAAGTTATTAGAACCGAAGTTATGCCCAGTTTACATTATTCCAGTCCAGCGATCGAATCCAGCGCTGGATAGCTTACTGGAACAATGAAAACCGGCAGACTAGAATGCTAACTGGATTCCTTTCTTTCCAGTACCGGTTCACATTTTTACAGTAAGTAATCTACCGCTGGATTGGATCGCTGGACTAGAATAATGTAAGCCGAGCATTATATGCAATGAACTTCACTTCGTTGTTCGTCTTTTGTTGCCAAAACTGAATGACACAATGAAGATTGTTTATAGCTCAGTTTATAGATACATTTACTCCAAAATAAGTAGACATAAGGTAGAGATTTACGGGTCTGGCAATGTCAAATTAAATAATTCAAAGCGAGTTCTAGAAAGAACTATTTATTACATACACAGCTCATCGCATTAACAAGCTGAAGTGGCAGTGGGCTGTTCACATGTATTGTAGAACTGGTAACTCTTATGGTAGATGGGTTTTGGAGTGGAGACCGCGAATCGTTAAAGGTAGTGGAGGACACCCAGAGACAAGATGATGTAATGATTTACGAAAGTCAGTTGATTGGAAACGTGAAGCCGTAGATCATTCTGAGTGCCATATTAGGGGACAGACCCACAAACTAAGACTAGACTGACAGACCTATGTCCAACAATGGGCTAGTTTCATAATAAATCATACTTTTAAAATTGGTCGGTCTAACTACCACGACATAGAGGTCAATCCTGGAATAAACAATTCTATCCACTTATCTATCTTATTCTTATCTATCTATTATATACGATTTTTTTGTTGAAAATCTGTATATCATCAATAACAGTACTAGACCACAGACTAAGTAGAGATATACTCTAAGTTTTGCAATCGTTTCGACAAATATCATGATCATAAGAGTTTGTTTTGTATTCCAGGATTCATCCGTCCGGGTCACTACCACGCCTGGTTCACCGAGATCTCCGGAGTAAACTTCGATTGGGATGGAGACGAAGAAATCGAATGTGAAGACGAGGACGATAACGATGACGCAGAGACTCGTGTTCACTTCGCAAATTAAGACTCGTTACTCTAAACTGTACAACAAACTACACTAAAATCATTCATTTCAAGAAATTTAATCTCAAACACATTTAACTCTGCACTGGGCTATATTTTAGCAAATACAGCAAACAAAAAAACTACGCCGAGTGAATCGTCAGAGTTATCACAAAGCGTTATAGCGCTAAGTGTCTTTTCTTCCGAATTAAACACAGAATAATCTAAAACGTTGCCGTTTCTTCTTCCACAAATATATACACCTTTTCATTTAATTTGTACAGTCAGGATTTAATTTGTTTAGGCATAAGCCAAATCAGCTTACTAAACATTTAGTGGTCTGCTGGCACTTAGGCCTTCTCTCGCATGGAGTAAGTCAAAGCTATAATCCACCATATTGCCCCAGTGCGGGTTGGCTGATGACTCTTGACGTCGACAGATCCTCGGAACATGTCAAGGCGACATAATCCCTTCATTTGGCTTCTGCGACGCGTCAAACCAGTATCACGTACTCCTCGGGAAGGCTTAGGTATCTCTAAATGGGGTGACGTACTGCCCTAAAGCGCCCCACTTCCTCTTTAGGAGACGCGATGCGACCCAGGGGGTAGGTTCACCATTTTTTCCACTTTCACCTCGTTGGATATGCGAGAGGTCATTGCCTCTTCTCGCTCCTCCGCCTCACTCTTGGTTAAGAAGGTCAATAGCGACTCATTCAGGGCTAAGGATAGCCGCCGTTCCGCTTTCGTGATCACATCGTGGTCCTTGTCATTCCGCTGAGTATTCTGCTAATCAGAGTGCTCGTGGAGGAGTCTCATCTAGAAGACTTAATACTTGACCAATGGGAGTATCAGAGGACTAGTCTTACCATGTCATCCATCTCTATCCCCAATTTCTACACGCACACTGTTCTAGGGAGGGAGAAGTGCGAGTAGAAACTCCTTACGCGGCTGGAATTCGCCATCACACAACAAGATGTCACCGAGGTAATTTGTTGTTGGATGCCTAAAGTGCACCATGTGGAGATTCCCGAGCCTCGCGCCTCAGGTGGCGGACATTTCACGTCTTAATTTGGAACTTAGATTTTGGTAATACCACATAGCCTACATTTTATCCCAAAAATGTAGTTAGATCCTCAGGGAGAAGCTTTTTTCTAAATTAAACATGGGCACAGTCGTAGGTATATGCTAGTTTATAAATTCAATGGCTAGAACGTACATAAAACACTCGGACAAGCGATATCGTCATCTTTGGCAGCAACTTGAATATGGAATCCTTCAGATCTCCGACGTGATAATTAAATTGTTCCAAAGATTTAGCATATTGTTATTTTTAGTTATGTTTCAATTGAACAAATTTAATAAAAACTATGACATGTATTTTTTTTTTAAATGTATGTTTTTTTTGTTAAATTGCCCCAATTATCTTCAAAGATTAAGTTATTAAATTTATAACGTCTTCACTCACCTACATATATATGTATGTATGTATATACCTAACACACTGATTGTGGTAATAAGCCCGGTAGCTACTTATTACATGTTTCTTGTTTAGATGGGTTGGTGTACACAATGTTAATGGACTAAATAAAAATAGTATCTACGGTAGTTCCAATGTATTCGAAATATTTCGTCATTTTCTTTGTTTTTACAGGCTAAGATGGGATTGACAAAGAATTGTAGTCCAAAGGCCTCCAAAAGAAAAGAAATAAATCTATTTAAAAATATAAAACTCTCGGATAAAAACCAGTATGGAACTGTCTAAGCAGAAAGATTCTAATTTCGGACTAAAATCTCTTCATGAACTACCTACGTAAGTTGATAGCGTATCTTTTACGCAAGCTAAGGGCAGTGATTAAAGATTAATGGGGAATATCGATTAATCATTCAAATTATCATTTAATCCAAAGCCTAATGCAGATATACTATTTTAATTTAGATTATGATTTAATAACTTAGTTACCAAAATGGAGGTCTGGGGAGTGCTCGTTTGTCTCGCCTTAGCGATTTCGGCGGTAAGTTGGAGTTAAATCCTTAAATTTGGTACATCGTATTAATATCATAGAGTTTGGATGTTTCTTGTTCAACAAAAGGGATCAAGCTAAATTTGGTACGCAACTAGATTATGATAGAGGCTATCGATAGGCCAAATAGCTACTTTTGCCCTGAAACAAACCAGTTCCGTAGGAAATCCGATATTTCAAATTCTTTGTTAACAAATTTACGGACTGACTTGTGTATGTATTGAAAGCATAGTAAATGTTGTTTTAGCCAGATTTATCCTACTTCGGGGAAAATTCTATCCGCCTTGCATTTATTTAATTCTAAGATTATAGCTTTTACATTAGCATTCTAAGAATATAGATCTTTGAGGTAAGAGTCGAGTTCATCCCACCGTATCCTGTTAGGTTTGCCGGAAATTCCGTAATACAGGAATCCAAACCGTGGTGTTTATCTCATTCAACATCCACCAGATATGACCAGCCCAGCTCGATACAAAAATAGCATTCGTTGGAACAAGTTATCAAGACCTGTTAGTGACACGATAATGGAATCATACATTTCGTGATCATGGGAAAAAAGACTTGGCAGACTGTAAGTCATCATCATCATCAGCCGCAAGACGTCCACTGCTGAACATATGCCTCCCCCCCCTAGATTTCCACAACGACCGGTCCTGCGCAACCTGCAACCAGCGGTTTCCAGCGACCTTTGTGAGGTCATCTGTCCATCTAGTGGGAGGCCGTCCAACACGGCGTCTTCCGGTTTGTGGTCGCCACTCGAGAGCCTTTCTTCCCCATCGGTTGTCAGTTCTGCGAGCGGCCTGCCCATTGCCACTTCAACTTGCTTACTCTTTGAGCTATGTTGGCCACTTTCGTTCTTTTGCGAATATCCTCATTACGGATTCTGTCGCGCAAAGAGACTCCGAGCATAGCTCTCTCCATAGCTCGCTGTGTGACTTTGAGCTTTGTTATGAGGCCCACAGTTAAGGACCACGTCTCAGTTCCATAAGCAATCACTGTAACTGTAAGACTGTAAGTAGTGCCCTGGAAATTGGGTCGACCCCAAGTTTGGGACGCAACTTGAGTCGATATTTTGGCGTCCTCATATTTACCAGAGCCACAACAGTAAATATCTTGTCACTTCGCTTATCACATCGTCCTTCTTTAGGGGGTTTTACCTTCTTACCCTATTTTTCAATCGCGATTGTATAATTTTCATTTGAACACGTTTTTGTAGTAGCTACGTTCCGTGGTAGGTAGGTATAGTCCCCAGTTTTTCATGATAATTTATTTTATACAAGTATTAGTATTCACGTATTAATTTCATTTCATAAGTTCTAACTTTAACGGGATTGAGAGTAGGTAACCTATGTAAATCCAGGCAGTACTAGTTCAAAGTTTTCGGGGTCGGCTAGTTCAAAACAAATTTCATAAAATCAATTTGCATGTCATCATTCAAACTACAAATGGTTTATAACTACATAAAGAACGAGTGTCTAATATATCTGCCATCTAATAAAAATAGTAACATTTCATATAAAACGTGAAATGTAATGTAAATGACTTTCGAGAATCGTGAACGCATATCTCACGGTAGCGAGATCTTAATCAAATTTAAACCTAAAGGAATTAACACTGGATTAAGATTGTTAATTATTATACTATAGAAATAATCTGAAAGTATTGATAAGACTGGTTTGTCTGTTTCTTGTCAGTAAAATCTAGATAAGACGTGTAGCAGTAATCACCATCATCATCGTTAGTCTTTTTCATCTCCACAGCAAACCACGCCACATTCAATACATTTTGGCCCGTGAATTCAAAACCTTTGTAATAAGGCAGGCGTTTTTAAGGTGTACATACATCCATCAAATACAAATAATCGTCAATTTCACCATATTTATACCTAGTGTTAAAGTCTCATTTTGTCACAGAAATGTTAGAAAAGGAAGCATTGGCGCCACCCCTGGGGAAATTAAAAACTATTTTTGACAGCTCTATGTGTACCTATTTGTCACAGAGTGTTTTGTATTTTGAAAAATTTACGGCTGGTCTAGTCGGGAGAACGGCGCCAGCTGATCCGGAGACCCCGGGTTCAAACCCCACACGCACCACTGTCTTTTCAAAGTCATGTGCGTAATGCCGCTAACTTAAAAACGGTGAAGGAAAACATCGTATGGGAACCGACATGTACCTAGAACCTATCAAAGTCACATGTCATCCACGTACCCAAACTGGGCCAGCGTGGTAGATTATGGCTTTAACTCTCTCCTTGCGAGAAAAACCCGAGTCCCAGCAGTGGGAACATTTAGTGGGCTGTTGATGATGAAAAAGTCTCATTTTGTCTTCAAACCAGTTAGGATGATGGACTACTGTTTAGTTGGAGTAATCGATCTAATCGTGGGTTTATACTTAGACCCACAAACCTACAGAGCCCGGTGACTAAAAGTACGACTAAACATGAGTCTAGATGGAGTGACGATATACGGAAGACAGCAGGCAGTGGATGGAGATGTATAGCTGAGGATATCTATACGAAACATATCTTATTTACATTTGAAGACATCAAGATTAAAACCATGGGGAAAACCCAAAGCAGCATGGGAGTGCTAGGTTATCATAACCTAGGATGCAGTCTCAGTGGAATCTTCATGTTCCAATAGCTGCGTGTCACTGTGCTGTTATGGGCAGGCATGTTGCTTGCCATCATGGCACATGTCCTGCTCGTCTTTTCACAATATACTTTAAATGTATATGTAAATGTATTTAATCGTTATAGTAGAAAGAATAGTCGGCAAGTTTAAACACCAGGGAGCGTCAGGGATTGGTAAAATTCATCATTCGTATTTACCGCTTGGGCAGGCTCTTTGTATGCATCCATTAAGATGTGGCATTGGTGTGTGTTTAGATAATTTGGTTGATTCTTGATTTTTTCTTTCAGGTGTACACCGAACCGGAACCTACTTTCCCCTGAAATAGCGAGAGGTAAGTTGAAAGAAGCTGGCCGGTGGTGGGCTAGCGGCGGAAACGTTTGATTTTACAAATGAAAGCTCTAGACTCCAATCGCCTCTGCAACTACAACAAGTACCTATTCAACAAGGCACGATATCGTTACTACTTGAACAGAAACCTGTGTTTTCTGTACAGCACCCAAGTGTCCAAAATGAAACGCACGTGTAACATTTACAAAGATTATATTCGGTTGTTAGGAAATGCTGAACCAAAGGATAACGTGTTAATACATAGATAAACGAGTGATTTGTCTCGGAAAAAAAAACATCATCGCGTTTTAAGGCTTTCTAGCGCCATTTAGTTTTGTTCGAGACAAACCAATTATTGTTTACAAAAAATACAAATTAAACACAGGATGTAATCGCGAGCTCAATTTTAATTACTTATCTTATCTCGAGCGTCTCCAGAATTTTTGTATTCGGTTTATTTTCGGCCGTCGAAAGTTCGACCATATTTCACAGTTCCGTAAAAACTCGAGTGGCTCCCTCTTAGGCTTCGACGGGATACACATATACTCTCTCTTTTTTATAATACACTTTTTAATCCCTAGTCACCCACCTATCTTAGTTCTCGTTTCATATTTCTTTGTGATACTCACTCTAGTAATCTTAGGTCATCTAACAATCTTCTTCTGTCCACTCCATCTCACACTAGTTCCTTCTGTGAGTCTGAGTTCTGCGTGAGAGCGGTTGCTCTCTGGAATGCGCTTCCGGTGGGTATTAGCGTGCGTGCGCAGAGCTTAGACTCCTTCAAGGCTCAGATTAAGAAACACCATCTCTCTGAATTATTCTCTTGATTCATCTTACTTCTTAGTTGTTTCCTGAATGATCACTATAATTGGATGTATATTTATGTATGTTTATTTTTATTTTATTAATATATGTATTTTTATTTTTAATATCTAAATTATATGTGTAAAATATTGTTAAGTAGTCTATTAAGTTTTTTTTTTTTTAATATCTGTTTGTTTATGTTTTTACACGACGTCACATTGTTATTATTTTTTGCACTCTATCCTCACTGTATTCTTATTGACATATTTTCCTGCTGTTAATGGTTGCCTGGAAGAGATCGCTTTTAGCTATAAGGCCGCCATTTATGGCACTAGATATTAAGTTATTGTTTTTTTATTGTGTATGTGTTCGTAATTTTCTGGTGTGCATAATAAAGAGTTTCTGTCTGTCTTATCTAATACGGTAATACGCTCTAATACAAGTATATTACTTGATTTTAAAACGGCTAGGTATGCAGTAAAAATTTTCGATTGTCTCTAAAGTGGTCAAACATAATTTATTTACTTCAAAAAAAAAAAAAAAAAACTGACGCCAATTTAATATAAAATTTAGGCATTCCACTAAATTCAAAAGTAAGTAAGTTTTTTTTCATATATCGGAAACTACTACACCGATTTCGATGAAATTTATAAGGAATACCTCTGAACTATGATCCACAAAACAAAAAGAGAACCATTAAAATCGATTTACTATTGGTGGCGCTGTTGCGTAACATACATAAAAAAACATCCATCCGAATATAACCTCCTCCTTTTTGGAAGTCGATTAAAAATCCATGCTCGAGTATGACGCATATGACAACCATCGCTTATATCCTCAAAAATAACGAAAGAGGGAGACTACCTGTAGCGCCGGTATGAGAAGATTATGCTTAATGGTGAATTACCTATGGCTTCCTACATGTATTGTCAAAATCACTCCATTAATTTCGAAAAAATTATATACGACCACTTACGAACCACCATACAAAAAAAAACACGTAAATTGGTTCTAAAACGACATAGTTATCCGCTATCACAAAAAAACGCCACCGAATTGATTACCTCTCCTTTGTGGGAAGTCGGTAACAAACAAATAATTTTACGGTCGAATTGCGAAACCTCCTATTCTGATAAAGCTAATAATTACGAGTAAATATAAATATTGATGGACTCTTCACACACAAAACCATCTGACCCCAAACTAAGCAAAGTTTGTAGTGTGGAAGCCAGATAGCTGATCATACTGATGCTGTTGACGTTTGCAGAGCGTTCCAGCCGTATCGTGTCAGGATGGGAAGCAGAGGCCGGCCAGTTCCCCTTCCAGCTGTCGGTGCGGATGGTGTCTCCCATCGGAGCCGTGTCCTCCTGCGGCGGAACCATCATCAGCGCCGAGTGGGGGCTCACCGCCGCCCACTGCACCGCTAGGTCAGTTCCCACGAGATGTCTCTAGAACTTACCCACCATACATAATCATAAGCAGCCCACTACATGTTCCCACTGCTGTGACGGGGCCTTCTTTCGTAGGGAGAGAGTCAAGGCCATGATCCACTACACTGGCCTAGTGTTAGTTGGTACACATAACCTCGAAAGATTCTAGGCACATGTCAGTTTCCTTGCAATGTTTTCTTTCACCGTTTTACCTAAGTTAGCGGCATTACGCACATGACTCCGAAAAGACAATGATGCGCGTGGGATTTGAAACCGGGGGCTCCGGATTGGCAGTCAGCGTTCTCCCGATTAGGGTAACCATAAGGTGTTCAAAAGTGCAGATAAAGCCTGTTTTAAATAATCCCGTAATATGGTAATATTTGCATCAATAATTCGTAATCTGTATTATTCTGGCCCCTAACGTTTTCAATTTGAAAGATTTTGATACATTAAATATAATTTGGAGCACTCTCTCTTTCGACTGCAACATTTTGTAAATTATTACCCACGGAGGCTAATACAAAGAGAAGGTGGGGTAATTAAATTTCCATATGAAACGACGCGTGATAGTTTGCGGGATGAGACGGCACTGTTATGGTCCGCCCACTTCTCAATTTTCCATCTATCGGCTAATAGCAAAACTACTAGCTTAGGTTGATGTTGATGTTACTACATAGTTCAGCTACCTTACACTAGATGTCGACTACGACTATGAGACGGGAAGTACTAAGAACATAAATCTTTAAAAAAAATATAGGTAAATAAATAACATTATGATATTAAAAAACATGCTTTTATTATTTATTACTTGTAAATAAAATGAACTAAAAGTTTGAAAATAATTTAAACATGATAATAAATGTATAGGCATATTACATTGCAACCTTTCACGATAAATTAAGCTTCTTCGTCTACATCGCTATAATCATAAATAAATCGTAGAAACCTAGATGTATATATTTATTATCAAACTCCAACGGTCTTATTCATAAAAAGTTATAGCATGTCTAAAGTCTTGCTATAGTACGTCTTAAGAAAAATGGTATTCATAACAGCATTTTAGCGCTAAAACGTGTTATAAGCCTTCTATAAAGTTATAGAGCCGAGAACCATACTTTAGCGGTGTTTTAAGGCAAATATGGCCGACTCTTAACAGCTGATTACTGTCAAAATGGCGTTGTGACATATTCAACTTAAACTTTTTTTTGGTTTCCATTCGGTAATGTCACCGTAATTTCGCCAATGTCCAGCGTTTGAGCGTTGGGAGTATCTTTGTTATACCTATTATGTTCTTAATTCAAGTGCTCAGTTTTCCATCTTCTTCATAGCTTCTGAGAATTATGAGCTTGATTGTCGGAAAATACGTGAAATCGAGGTAGCACGATTCTTGCTTCAAATATTCCAAACGTTTGAATGTATGTAAATTTAGTGAGTATAATATAAGCTATTATGTAGTGTATAAAAAGTTAAAAACCAACGGACATATATAAATAACAATACACATAGTACCTATTTAATATGATATTAATAAAGTAAGTAAAAATATATACATCTAATACATGCAGATTTAAACAAATACTGTTACAGTTTAATATTATATTTGTGAATATATTTAGACTAGATGTCCGCCCCGGCTTCGCCCGTGGTACATATATAGCACTCATCGGGATCCCGTACATATCCAATGGTGAAAGAATTACTGAAATCGGTTCAGTCATTCCTGAGAATATTGCTTTCAAACAAAAAACCTCTTCAGCTACCTGCTACGCCACCTGTCGGAAGTTGGTCGTACAATCTTGGATTTAGAAACTTTGATTAGCAGAGGTTTATATTCAAGAGGTATGTAATCTGTGATATTCAATGACGCAATCTTAGATACATGCTGTCATGTGTCATGTCAAAGCACGAAATCTCTCAAAAAGGAATATTTTTTTCCCGATTTTGTTACATTCTTGATTCATGCTCCACATCTATTAATAGAAGCGTTATGTTCTATAGCCTATAGCCTTCCTCGATAAATGGACTATCCAATAGAAAATCTTTCAATTCGGACCAGTACTTCCCGAGATTCTAGCGTTCAAACAAACAAACTCTTCAGATGTATAATATTAGTATAGATGTATGTACATGCACAAATGGAGAATTACAAGAGGGAGAAGATTGGAAAAGTTTGTAGGACGGAAAAAATCAGGTGGAATCATATTATAAAGGGAGTCATGTGATCTAATACAATAAAAAAAGATGTGATCGGTGGTGCCTTCTACTAAAGTATAGAGACTGGACAAATAACTAAGGTATAGAGTGCTAGTATAGTACACTCCGCGAAGCATAAGCTGAGCTTTGCATTTGTGTGAGTGTACATGGATAGTGTAGGTGTGACACATGCGCGGTCCGAGGGGGGGGGGGGGGTCACAGGGACATGACCCCCCCCAAAATCGTATAAGTTAAACAAAAAATCTAAGAAAATTAAAAATATCTAACAATACATAGACTATTTTTTAACGCGGGAAAACAACTAGAACGGGAACTACGCGGGTAAAATCTTAGGGGGGCTACTAGTAAAGTATTTTTTTCTCGATTTATTGTATTTCTACTTGTGACCCCCCCCAAAACCTGAGGCTGCGTACTGGTGACCCCCTCCAAAATTCGAGGCTGGGACCGCGCCTGGTGTGACAACCGGCCTGAGGCGCGGCGCCATTCTGTCTCGCCGCGCTCCTGCCTGATTGGTGATCACTCACACTAATGCAAAGCTCAGCCTATACCTCGCGGACAAAATTTCAAGCTCCTGCCTGATTGGTGATCACTCACACTAATGCAAAGCTCAGCTTATACCTCGCGGAGTGTAACAGTTGTTGTCGGTTGGGCAACCAACCGACAACCACCTACCGTTATTTGAAAAAATATTTCTAAAACAAAAGAGTATTTAGAATTCGCTAAATATTTCTTGACCTATTTAGTGGCTCCCGATGAAGATAAGCCTGTTATCGCTACAAATCGAAAAACTGGCTTTATAGGCCTTTTAACATGCGTAAACAGTACTCTTTTGTTGTACAATCGCCTAATTGAACAGGAAAAGGCACTGCAGTATCTGACTCTGTACAAATTTTCACAAGATCATTTGGAGCTATTTTTTGGAGTAATAAGGGCACATGGAAGAACCAATAATAACCCAACCTCCCGTAAATTCAAAGTTGCTTACAAAAAACCCTGTTAAATACAGCACTAAAAGAAGGTTTTAGAGGAAATTGCATACCTTTAGAAGATCTTTCCATTTTAAATGTATCTTCTGTGCAAAAAAATAATATTACATCAGAATGTTATCGGATTTTAAATGATATGAGTTTTGAATCTTCAGATAGCACGGATGTCGAGCCTATGCCTGACGATACGAGTATGTTGTTGCAATTTGATGAACAATTAAATACAACTATAAGTGACTATTTCCGCCGTCAAATAGTAGCATATATTTCTGGGTATGTGGTCAAACCTATATTTACATTACAAGATCAAGTGTCAGAGCTATCTCAAAGAATTATATGCTGATAACTACGACGATAGTGACCTTGATTTGATAAAAACTAAAAATAAGGGTGGTCTTACTTTCCCATCTAGAGATTTATAAAAATATGTATACGGACAGAATGCAGTATTCGTTGTGCTCAATCGCAATCTTTGAATACTTCTATTTTCTGTAAACATAAAATTGTATCGAATACATTAAAATCCCTTATTGGACAAGATTGTTTTAAACACTCGACCAACCATATGTTTGACCAATCACCAACAGTTAATCATATTGTTCTTCTGATGAAATCCATTGTAGAAAAATATATTGATATTAGTTTTAAGCATTTTGCAACAATACAAAACAATAGGGCAACCAACCGACAACAGTTAAGTTTTTCTTTTTTTGTGTGTTTGGCCAGTGTTTCTCATAAGATTATTAAGGTTTAAGGTTGTAGTTTTGCGAAGATTGGCAAAATGTAAAAAGTATATCTAATTTAAGTGATTTTTCAATCCATTGGTGAATTCAGATATTAATATTTAATTTCTTACGTTTGTGAATGTATATTTCACACTTAAAATTTTTTCTGAGAATGTCCGGTCAAGGTTCAAACCAGTTTATTTACAATTTAAGTAGGTTTCTACCTTTTACTTTAAATTTCTGTTTTAAATCCAAGTTTAGAGCATTCGAGCTGCAATTTTCAAGTTTTCCCATATATTTTAGACTTTGCGTACTTATAACTAACTATGCCGTTGGATTAGGTATTTTCCATTATAAAATAGATAACAAGACGAAGAGAAACCGACTATAAAGGATAACGCTACATTCGCCCAATGCAAGGACACCATAAAAATATGTTATTTACAAAATAAATAGATAGAGTAGCTCTTTATTTCATTAAATCCTACTAAAATATTAAAAATGTTAAAGTTCGGATGTCTGTCGCTTTATCTCTACTCTACCAAGGAATCTACCATGAGTCAAATTATTAGTACTCAATGATCAACCTAGATGGCGCCACAAGAAAAAATAGCTGGCGGTATCGAAGTTATTACTGCGCCGAGGGACACTTTTCAACTCGGTTTGTTCCATTGCTCATAGCTCTCAGGAAAGTCGTAACTGACTCTACTGAACAGCCGATAATTGAGCATAGATTTGATCTCATTGGTTGAAATGTGCTCGCTCGCTCTTCAGCTATCGCAGAGCTAACGCTGTTTTTTGACTCCCTTTTAAACACTGTATTAAGATTCATAGAGCTATGGTAGTATCTGTCATAGTTCTATGAAATGCAATCACTATAAAAATCCTTGCATTACAAAATTGCAATGCAGAGTTAACACTATAATAATGTACGTCATATTATGAAAAAAAAAAAAATAGTTCTCCTTTTAAATTCTCACAATTGTTGTACATTGTAAATTGAAAAAAAAAACATATTTGTAATAAACTGATTAGACTAAGTTACTTAGTATTTTAATAAATTAGATTAAATGTAGTAGTACCTCAAAGGTACTCCGGATCGGTGGGAGCATTGATTGTATCAAATAGCAGCTTCCTCCCACAGATCCAGAGGCTCGATATTTCCTATTTAGATAATAATACAATTTTAAAAACTTTGTACCTAATGTATTTTAGAATAAATAAAATATTAAAAGAAAAAAACATTATTCAATTAGCGGATTTTTAGCGAGTGTGATTATACTCGTACTACGTGTACAGTTAGAACAAACGCTTTACATCGAAAACTTTTACCGCCTAACTAAAAATGTCTTAGATGTCATATTGCCCTCTCTTTTCTTCTCGCTTGAAATGATGGAGACAGCAATAGGAAAGCCATAGCCGATTTATTTAGGCGGTAGAGGCGCCGGTCTTCCCTCTTGTGTTGTCGCTCTTGTGGAGGTATCATACTTTTGTCGCGGTCATCTGCTTACGATTGGTACAAAGGAACAACCTGATCTAAACACTTTATTTTGTACAAAAACAGATTACATTTATGGATTTATACAATGGCCCCCCACACTAGGCTCTGGGTCCGTGTCGTGGGTACCTTTATCAGACATTTCAGAGCTCGAGTTACATTAGGATAATCTATACAAAACAAAACAAATAGACAAAAACTAATAAAGACGATAATTTGGTTTGCAATGTTGTATCGGGATAAAAATAAGGATATTGTTAAATTTTAAAAATTAAAAATTAGCATAGGTCTTTCTGTGTGCACTTTTGTAATAGTGTGCGCGTGTGTGAGTTGTGTCTGTTTGTTTGGATGAGTAGATGACTATTTAAGTACTTATCTAAGATGCAATGTTTTCAAGAAGTAAATATAAGTATTTTATAACTTTCGTCAAAGATAGTTCTCAATTTCGTCATAGGTGCCGCGTGGCGCCAATGTTTCATTTCGTTAGAGAACTGCTGTAAATGCCTCATTACTTTAGTTGTAGATCTATCTTATCTCTCACTCACACAGAAGACGACCACATAAGGCTCAACTCTTTTATAATTATTTGCTTTGAACTGAATTATCGAAGAAAGAGCTAAACAGAAATAGCTAGCTCAACAGAAATAGTGAATTTGCTGGAAAGTTCAATCCCAAACTACACAAAACTAGAATAATATACGTGCGTATGTGCGTAAATATCTATACGACGAACTAACCAAAACTATTATTTTTACAGGTGATTGAATTTTTTTGAATAAAATTGTGTTTGTAATAACATCATTGTTTTTAATCTGCCATAAATAAATTTACATTAAATTAAATCGTTCAAAATCTTAACCCTTAGAGCCTTTGTACACGACGTTCTTTTATAAGCACCGTCAACGCGCGTACGCATCGATAACTTATCAATGGCTCTTATTTTATTACATTATTACAATGTATTAAGTCATTAAGTTTTATAATTAAGTTTATCAAGTCAAGTTTTGTAATCCATTGCTGTTTTAAATTATCATCGGATGGAAATCTGAAACGAACATATAAAATTAGTTGGTAAAATAATTTAATTCTGAATACGGCCCTTGACATTTCTTACGTTTAAATAGTTAATGCTACATGACGATAATAATATAATATTTTGGGAATTTTTTTGAATAAAATTGCTGCCATAAATAAATTTACATTAAATTAAATCGTTCAAAATCTTAACCCTTAGAGCCTTTGTACGACGTTCTTTTATAAGCACCGTCAACGCGCGTACGCATCGATAACTTATCAATGGCTCTTATTTTATTACATTATTACAATGTATTAAGTCATTAAGTTTTATAATTAAGTTTATCAAGTCAAGTTCAATTAGTTGGTAAAATAATTTAATTCTGAATACGGCCCTTGACATTTCTTACGTTTAAATAGTTAATGCTACATTACGATAGATGGCGGCCCGTTCATAATATCATAATAAAAGCTATAAAAGTACTGTTTTAGCTAGTAAAATGTATTTAGGACTAAATGTATAACAGTTTTAAGTATTTACGTTTTATTATTACAATATAATACTGCAAAATCATACGTAAACTAATGTATTTTCTTCCCAAAAATGTCGCCATCTAGTGTCAAGTAGTAGAAACTTAACACGGAAAGCTGAGAATGTTCTAGAACTTTTATATTTAATTACGTTTAAATTACTTACAAATGAAATGTGATGCCATCCATATTATCAGAACGTCTGTCTGATTAACTTTGACAAAGTAAAACACAACACTTCATTCTTTTCTTGTTAAACCATAGAATAGATAATATAGGTAGAACGGACACTCCCCAACCCCCGCCAATTTCAAGCTTCCTCGCCCCTCAGGCCGTTTCGGATACGCTAGGAGCACTCAACGAAGGGCTGGTATCGAACATCTAATTCCTAACGAAATATCATCATGGTGGGTTGTTGTGCTGTTTACGGCTGTCCGTCAACTAAACGGGACAAGATTAAAAGCTTTATTTAATTTCCTAATGATAAAATAACGTAAGATTAGAAACTTTTAAATAACATTGCTTTATAATATTACAAACTTTGCTTAGTTTGGGGTCAGATGGTGTTGTGTGTGAATTGTCTACCAATATTTATTTATTTATAATAACAAAATCATATTTGACTCAAAGTTCGTAACTTACACAGCCAGTAACTTATGTGCCCAAGCACGGATTGATAATGCCTGGAGGAATAATTATAGTAACAGAATAAAGTTTCCTTCATGGGTAAGTGTAAAATAAAATGCGAATGTGTACCTACTAACAGAAATAGATATCTAGGTACCTGATCTAATCTATCATCGGTTTCGTTTCATTTTACGCGGCAATACAAACACCCACAGATTTCTGAAACAATTTACAAATCTGTGCAAACACCCTTTTAATTAGAATAGTATAATTTGGCTCCATTCTATTTATGTAACTCAACATTATAGCAAGTTTATAGACTACGTCACCAGGTGAACTCAAGGGGCACAACTATTCAATAAAACAATTCAGTAGCCCTAGCTCTAACGCACACATTCACGCGTGTGTACGAACGACATCTGCGTAGTTGTGTGAAGAGTAGGTAGGTCAACACCGGCGTTTGTATGGAATTTTAGTGGAGTGTCCGTGGTGTGGTTAAACACTAAAAAAACAGACCTAAAATGCGAGTCTCGTCACATGTGCATCTGACGAACGCTAATAGCATACTAACTTAGACCCCGCCCACCGTGATGACGTCAGGACCTAGTTGAATATCACAGTGCACAGTTGCTTAGGGCAGCTCCTCTTTGTGTTAGCTCCGTGTTATTACCAGTGTAAATATAGGTATACTATATTTACAAAATATTTATAACTATTTTTACCTGAAAAAAAGAAAACTTGTAAATATATATACTACACCGATTTCGATCAAAATTATATGGGACCATTCAGAAAGTCTAGGATTTTGAACAAAAACAATTATCAAAATCGGTTCAGCCAGACAAAAAATATACAATTAAATTGCATAACAATAATAAACAGTAACAAACATAAAACAAATACAATTAAATTGAATATCTCTTCCTTTTTCGAAATCGGTTACTAATAATTTGTGTTCGCCCCCAGTCGCGAGAGTTTCGTCCTCCGCGCGGGAGTGGTGAACCTGACCCGTCCGTTCGCCATCTTCGAGACCACGAAGTTCTACAACCACCCCCGAGTACGACAACAGCCGGCCGGCCGTCGTGCAGCCTCATGACATTGGTCTCTTGGAGTTTGGCAGGTCGCTGGAATTCAACGGTAAATAAATAACACCAAATGTAAAGGGCGTTGGGCCTGTTTTTTTAGAGATCTTTCCGGGAGGCCTTCGTCCAGCAGTAGATGTTCTTCGGCTGATTAGATATGATGATGATGATAAAGACTGTTCGGAGTTCGGACGTTCGGACATTTTGATCTTAGTTCGATTTTGAAATTTGAGTTGCCAGTTCCCTGTGACGACGACAATAATTATGTAGCAAAAGCTTCTATTTTTTATTTTATAGAGCGACAAGACAAGCACGACATGCGCCTGATCGTAAGCAACAACTTGTAAATTAAAGCTAGCACACAGCTATTTTACCGTGACGTTTCAAGCCTAGTTCTGTACTGCACTGGTGATCCAGAAACGTAATATAATTTATATCTGTCCTGTAATTTCTTTCAAACCGTAACACAGTAATGTCTGCACTACTATTTCACAGCAGTATAACTGGCAATGATGTGGTAGTTACCCAGGCGGACTCTGCAAACCGTCATACCGCCAGAGATCATCTTATATGTCTGGGCGACCAGCGCAATATATTGATTTGGACTCTTTCTGTTCCAATAGCTGTGTGATACTGTGCTGTTATGGGTAGGTATGATGCTCGTTATCAGGCACACATCCTGCTCATCTTGTCACACTCTTTTACAAAAAAAAAAAAAGCGAAGTGACAAATTAATTGAATAACATGATTGTTCAGAGCTCGTGCAACCAATCCGGATCCAGCGCTCGCAGTCCCGAGGCTTCAACTACGATGGGGTGCAGCTGGTGGCCAGCGGCTGGGGCCGCACCTGGACCAACGGAGCCGCCCCGGAGAACCTGAACTGGGTGTACCTGCTGGGAGACTCCCACGAGCGCTGCCGCACGCAGTACCCCACCATCACCGTCGACTCCACCATCTGCGCCAGTGCTTACAACGTCTCCAGCCAGTCTACGTGCCAGGTGAACTAATCCTACTAATATCATTTCATTGAGCTATGGATAATTCAGATGTGGTTAGTGTAAGTAGTTAGGGATGTAGCGTAGTGTAGTTCTCGTTGTATTTTAGTTTTGTTAATAAAAGCTCTGCACGTTATAAAAAAGTTACGCCACGGGCAACTCACTTCTGCTAATGACGCGGTCAGCCGTAGGCGCGTGCACTCTTCTCGAAAACTGTCCGTGCTTTCAGGCTATGAAAACCCGAGCAAAGCTTGGACATCCAGGTACTTAGTTTAAAACGTGCAACAACCACGTTGGTTTTCATTCCAAAGCTTGGATGTTTAAATGTGTCTAGCTCAATCAAATTGGAACGGCTGAATGGTGTTGAAATTTGAAACACAGATATCCTGGAACTGAATATAGACTATTATTACGGGAAAAGCACGGGAACGGGTAAAATGCAGAGATCATGAAAAATGTAATTAATTCCTTTTGATGGGATCGCATTACATTTTCCAACATTTTAATTGAACTTATTCGGTATGGGCATTGAACAGTTTCTTCATATGTATTTATAATTCTCCTGCTTCTCATAGGGTGACAGTGGTGGCCCCTTGACCGTCGTGGACGATGATGGTGCCATCAGCCAGATCGGAGTGACATCGTTCGTCTCCGGAACCGGATGCCACACTCCCTTCCCAGCCGGTGAGTTTATCTTTTTTATACTTTGATTACGACACAAGTTTAGATGTTTGTCGCTCTATTACGTCGGAGCGGCAGAACGGATCGGGTTGAAATTTGGAACACAGTAAAAATATAGCCTGGAATAACACGTAGGCTATTTTTTATCCCGGTAAAATAACGGGAACAGGAACTACATGGGTAAGTCCACGGGGTGCTTCTGGTCTAGCACTATAACAAAACTCATGATGAACCTTATTCTGAAACAGAAAACATTTCAAAATTAAACCTGACTAGAAAAACAAACATACACTTCAGATATCTATTATATTTGAAGTCTAAACTGAGCGACTCAAACGGCGCAAATATGCAACCCTCGGAAGTGGTTACATATTTGAGCCCTTTGGGGTTGAGACATTGGGACCGTGGGGGCCGGGAGCTCACCTCATCTTCAAAAGCCTATCCGAGCGCTTGGTCGACGCGACGCGTGACCAAAATGCTGGCGTTTATTTGGCCCAACGCATAAGCATTGCCATTCAGCGTGGTAATGCCGCCAGCATGCTGGGTACGCTTCCGATTGGTAGTGGGCTTGAACATCTTGATTATCTATAGACCTACAGTGGTCTATAGATAATTCAGGTGTGCTTTAGTGTAAGTAGTTAGGTTTGTAGTGTAGTGTATGTAGTTCTCATTGTATTTTAGTTTTGTTAGTCTACTTAGAGGCTGTTTTTTTTATTTTGATTGATCTGTGGTTATTGAATTTACTGACTTATAAGATACTAGCTGTACCCTGCCACGCTTCGCTGTGGCACATTGTGATGCAAAAATTAGATAAAAACAATCCTTGATGCGGATTATATATCTTTCTAAAATTTCAGCTCGATTGTTGCAGAACTTTTTGAGTTTTTGAAGCGTACACAAACCAACATAACGTTTTTATGTATAGATGTACATGTAGAGTTGAAACAGATTCCTGTCCTTTCTTCCAGGGTTCATCCAAGCTGGATACTACCATGACTGGTACTTGGAAGTGACCGGTGTTAACTTCGACTGGGAGTACGACGTCCCCACCTCCACTGCGGCAACCACCACCGTCGCCGATACTGAAGAAGAAGAAGATTGTGAAGACGAAGAAGAAGAAGAAGATTGTGAAGACGAAGACGATGATGCAGAGGAAACTCGCCATTACGTAAATTTCGTCAACTAACTTTAAAACAGTTTAGTAAATTAACTATAAATACTAGTGACTTCTTTACCGTTGCGTAAATGCTTTTAAATATATGGAGAATATGGTTCCTTTTACATCCACTAGGGCCGTTGCTCCAATGATCATGTATTTGCTAGGTTTTATGTGACGGTAACGGATTCGTATTTTGTTTATAGTATTTTTACTTTTTGGTAATAAATGCAGTTTGAAAAAAAACTATCTCGCAATTTTTAACCGACTTCCAAAAAAAGGAGGAGGTTATCAATTCGACCCCTATGTTTTTTTTTTTTTTTTTTTTTTTTTTTATGTATGTTACCTGATTTCTCGAGAACCTCTGAACCGATTTTAAAATTTCTTTTTGTGTTCGGATGGGTATGCTTCCCGAATGGTCCCATATAAATAATTTTGAAATCGGTCAAGTAGTTTTTGAAATATGAACCAAAAACTGAAAAATTGCGTATCTGGATGACGTTGTAGATTTCACAAAAGTTATGAATCTCGACCCTGTCAATAAAAAATTGTGTAAATACTTTAATAAAAACTTGTTTTTAACCCCCGACCAAAAAAAGGGGTGTTATAAATGACGTCGATGTCTGTCTGTGTGTCTGTCTATCTGCTGTGGCACCGTAGTAGAACTCAAACAGATGGGCCGATTTCGATGCGGTTTCTTTTATTTCAAGGTTAATACCATAGCAGATGTTCTTAGCTATGTCTGGTTAATGTCGATTCAAGATGGCCGTCTCCACAAAATGGCGTACAAAATATTTTCACAACCTACCTCAATTTGGGTATCAAATGAAAGGGCTTGACTAGTAGAGTACTACTATGTACTATAACAAATTTCAAATCCAAAATGGCCACCACGACAAAATGGCGAATTATATTATATTTTCATTACTACCTCAATTTGGGTATCAAACGAAAGAGCTTGACTAGTAGAATACTTTTCACTATGAAAAATTCAAATCCAAGATGGCCGCTTCCACAAAATGCCGAAATACATTTTCTTTTTTCACAACTCCTTTATATGGGTATCAAATGAAAGGGCTTGACTAGTAGAATGTTGTACAGATAACAAATCCAAGGTAGTCGGGGTTTAATCAAAATTTTTAATTTTGTTCTTGTTCACTAAAAAGAGTAAAATAAACAATTTTCGTACAAAAAATGAAACCGACTTCAAAACCACAAATAGGCACTCAAAAGCGAAAAATAAACTAAAACCATTATTATAAGCGCTACTCACTCATCTATTTGAAGTCGGTGCCAGTCAGGTCAAAAAGTTAGTAGATTGATGCTATGTAGGCACAGGTAAGTAGTATCTATCCTATACCTGTTAGATTTAGCTGGCACCGACTTCAAATAGATGAGTGAGTAGCGCTTATAATAATGGTTTTAGTTTATTTTTCGCTTTTGAGTGCCTATTTGTGGTTTTGAAGTCGGTTTAATTTTTTGTACGAAAATTGTTTATATTGGATTGTTTAGCTTTGTAGGTATATTCTCTTGGACCGTGCCTATCTTAGTTAGGAAACTCTAATATACCTACATTCTTTTAAATGCGAAAGTTTGTAAGTATGGATGTATGTTATTCTTTCACGCCAAAACAACTGGATCTGGATGAAATACAATACATAAATACAATACAATATGAAATTTGGTACACAAATAGATAATAGTTTGAAATAACACAGCCTAACTTTCATTTCTGGGAAATAGTGTAGTGTTTTGCAATGGTAGGACTCTTGGCAGAGTCCGCCTGGGGAAGTACCACACCTTTGCCAGTTATTCTACCGGCAAGCAATAATGTGCAAACATTACTGTGTTCCGGTTTGAAGGGAAATGTTTCCAAGGAAATTACAGGGCTTAGAGATATAACATCTTAGATCTCTGGGTGATGAATGCAGTGCAGTGTTAGGTAATGATTTCGACTCTGCATGTTTCAATAGCTGCGTGTCTCATTGCTGTTATGTGGCAGGTATGTTGCTTACCATCTCGTCTCGTCTCGTCACTATTTATTAAAAAAAAAAAACAGTACCGAGGAATATGCGGGTGAAACCGTGGTGCTACTAATACTCGTACGAGACCGCGCGTGATTATTTCAACAAGGTTTTGGCAGAACACATAAAGCAATATCCTAGCCGAGAATCCATAGTAGTGCTCGGCACTTTCTGCAGTAGCTCAGAGTTCAGTGGCATATAAATTCATTTTGATAGAGTGATTCTTGTAGTGGTAGGAGTATTGGCAGAGTCCACCTGGGGAAGTACCACATCTTTGCCAGTCATTATACCGCCAAGCAGTAATGTGCAAACATGTGTTCCGGTTTCAAATCCTCAGTTTTTTTTTTGCTTTGCTGTGTGCTGTGTCTGTAATTTCAAGCGAAAAGAAAAGGATAGCAATGTCAAAGCTAAGACAGTTTAGTTAAGCAGTAGGCTCTCTGGTCTGGCCTGGAAGGTAATGCACACGTTTCATGTTCCTGGCAGGACTCCTCGTTCGTTCGTCATTTGTTTTCTGTTTGTTTTAATCCCCGACCAAAAATTGACGTGTTATAAGTTTGACGTCGATGTCTGTCAGTGTGTCTGTCTGTGACTCCGTAGAGTTCAAACGGATGGGCCGATTTCGATACGGGTTTTTTTTTATATGAAGGATATTTTCCGTGCAAATGTTTATAGCTATGTTTGGTTAACATCGATTCAAAATGGCGGCCTCCACAAAATGACGGACAAAATAATTCTTTACAACCTACCTCAATATGGGTATCAAATAAAAGGGCTTGACTAGTATAATGTTGTACACATTACAAATCAGAGGTAGTCGGGGGTAAATCATTTTTTTTTGTTTTTGTTATTCTTTTTCAAATAAGAGGTTCTGAAACTAACAGCGTTTCGTAGTTTTACGCGTATAGTTCCTACTCCCGTAATATTCACGCTATGAAAAGTATTTTAGTGTGTTATTTAATGCATTATTCTATGTTTCGATTTAAACTATCCTATCTCTCAAATTTAACCAAATTACATGGAACCACCAGTGATATTCACCATTAAAATGGTCAAGTGATATTCACCATTAAAATGGTCAAGTGATATTCACCATTAAAATGGTCAAGTGACATTGACCATTAAAATGGTCAAGTGATATTCACCATTAAAATGGTCAAGTGATATTCACCATTAAAATGGTCAAGTGATTCTTTCCCCCTGGGATATCCCTGAGCGCTATAGCCTAAATATTATGCACCACGGGTGAAACCGGGCGGAACGCTAGTAGTATATATATTATTAGTATGGATTAGTCGTATTTTGTTCACGTCGCGTCGCTCAGCCGCCTCGCTCAATCGGAAGTTCAGTGCGTTCCGGGCTTGCTACGTGTTCGTACTTAACCTCGATACTGTTTACCTTCGTCGCGAGGGGTCGTGACGTGGCAGTGACGCACCGCCGGTCGGGCGACGGCGCCCGACGCCGGGACGGAAATAGGCGCAACTCCGACCGCCGTATTGCAGTGGCGGTGGGACGCGCATGCGCCAACGGGCTGCCAGGACTGAGAGAACTGTTCCCTACTGGGGAGATTTTTTAACCTAATGGGAACGAGTTGAAGTGAAGACAGCTAAGCATTGTCCGTTAGTTGTGTGTAGTGACTTTTGCAATTTTCGCTTTTGTCTGGCCGCAATACTGCCAGAACTGGTTTGCTAACTTTTCTAATTGTTGTATGAAGCTGACTTTTGCAAATTTTGATTCCCTCTGGGAAAGATATTGCAAAATACATGCATGTAGTTTGGTGTAACCCTCCAATAATGATTACCTATTTATATTTTGTAAATACATGAAGAGCAAGGAATTCATTTAGAAAAATTAACATTGTTGTAAATTTCTAGTATTAGTAAAAATTTTCGATAATTGGGTCAATTTGAGCAGTTAGGGGTGGGTTATTCGGAGATTAGTTTTAATACAAATCTTTTAACATATTTAATCATATAAAACATTTCTAATACTCCATTCGATTTATAAGCTCATTTAGAAGAAGACTCATTAGTGTAAAATTTTAAAGCAGCGAGCAGTTATTTCCCGTCCATTGAAGGAGTTAACCCTGTCAGCCACACCGGCGCTCTTTTGGCGCGCGCGCGAATCGCTCCCTCAATCCAACATGGCGTCCGCTCAGCGAACGCGGTTCGCGTTCTTGTGACCGCCGGAATCCTCTACCTTTGTTCACAACAGTGCAGTGTAATGATGTTATAGTGTCGCAGTGATTCTGTTATAAGTGTTCGTGCATTTTGTTTGCATGAGTGTACACCATGGGGTCAGTATGCGGGACGGCAGAGATTCTCCGGCCAGCACTGAACAGCTAACGTTAGTATTTCAATATCCTTGTCCTTGCTTTATGAAAACTAAAAAAAAAAAAACACTATAATTTAAAAATAAAAGTAAGTGGCCAGTCTGCAATTATTCTATAGGTAATATATTTCGATTCTGTCAATAATTTGAAAATCGAGCGCTATTATGTTGCCATAATAAAAATGAATGCACAAATGATTGGACTCTAGTCAAGGCATGGGTGAAATGTGTGAAATACCGCACCCTCTCGTGTAACACCAGGAGCTTGCATCGCTTTTCATGAAAGACAGTATCTAAGTGAACGGAAATTAAGTATTATATATCCCAAGGTATACCTACTTTGTGATGTATCTTAGACAAAATGCTGAATCAGATAAAAAAATCGCCTATGGCTGACAAAAAAAATGTAGTCGTTTTAGCATTTTTTAGCCGAAACTCTGACTCTTCTGGCGCCTAGATTGATTGCGCATGTCTTTGTATATGTTCCATGGCATCCTCAAACCGTGGAGCCTAACTGGGGTATGCAAAATGTGCCTTGTGAGGTTTTTATCATATCGGGTGTATTATGTAGCGTCTGTGGCGTAGGTCAGTACCTATTTAGGACACCCGCATAATGTACCTACAAGTTTAACTCCATAGGGACTATTTGCTTCGATTGGAAGTAGCGTTCGTGTGTAAACACTTCAATTAACACACACTAAATCACAGATCCTACTAATAATGCGCATGTGTGTATAGGGAGTTTTGTTTCTCTTTCATGAAAAAACTACTGAACGAATAATTATACATTTTTGTACGTAAAGTCTGGAATTACACATAAGCACATTATTTTACTTTTATTAAGCACATACATTTTTATATTTATTACATAGAAAAATAACAGGATCGGGTGCTACGCGACTGAAACTGCGGGATCTTGTTAAATTTTATTTGACTTAACTAATATAATCTGGTTATTTTCAAGATCAGAATGACAAGATACACAGGTCACTGCGCATAGACCACACCAGCGTTTACCACCAGGCGGATTGTTAGTCAAACGTATGTAAATGTAAATAAAATAAAACTGGTCAAAAACGTCTACAAATGTTTAGCTGACAAAGTTTTATTTTATTTTATTTATAATAATATTCTTTATCAAGTTAAATAAATAATATTATTATCAATAAATTATCAATCTTAATCAGGCGTTACATGACATGTCAACTTCTACAATGAAATAATAATTATAATTATATATAATACTGACCATAGCGTGCATATTTATCTACGCATAGAAATACATACATACATACCACGGCCATAGAATAGTGCTACGACTGACAAAATGATTATTTACATTACAGTCATGTCAGTCGCTTTAGATGTGAACACTTCAAAGGAAATAAGATACTACATTTAATAAATGGTGTTAAATTGACTAGGTTATTTCCATTTGATGGTAAATTTGGTTAAACAATCATCCGAGTATTAATTTAAGAATTAGAAAATAAAAAAATAAATACTTACCTTTAGATTGAGATGAGATAAGGATTCATTCGTCAAATTCAAGACATAATTACCAAGAGTAGTTAATATTTTTTTTAATCTCTATTTGTTAAAGTATATTGAAACCCTTGGTAACAAGAAAAACATAAAATTTTTCCGTGTTCTTAAAATAATCCTATTTCCTGTACGATGAGCTCAGTTCCAAAAACTATACGAGTGTATGTCTGTCTTCAACACGATGACTGTCTTCAACTCTCGGCATTATTTAAATTTTTTAACTTTTATATATTTACGCTTGACCGCTATCTAGCCTCATGTTATGTGATATACTATGGAGCGTGCTTACCTAGAAAAAACTGATTCACTCGCGATTTGAAGATACCAAGATCTTGGGAAAACCCCACTCAGGCAACGTAAATAATTTATATAGCACTTTGACATACATTTTTTTTATAGTATGGAGTGACGAGACGAGCAGGACATGTGCCTGATGGCAAACAACATGCTTGCCACATAACAGCACAGTGACACGCAGCTATTGGAAAACGAAGAGTCTAAATCATTACCTAGTACTGCACTGTGGTCGTCACCCAGAGATGTAAATAAATAAGATGTTTTATCTCTATGCCATGTAATTTCACTGAAACGTTTCCTTCAAACCGGAATACAGTAATGTATGGATATTAGTGTTTGTCAGTAGAATAATTGGCAAAGGTGTGTGGTACTTCCCAGACGGACTCTGCATAGAGTCCTACCACTACCAAAAATGATACAGGATTTTAATGAGATTTTCTTACTTTCTAAAGGGAAGGGGGGTTCTTTGTACTCATTTTTAGTACGCATCCTTCGCCTACAGAACTTATTTATAAATACTAATATTATAAAGCCGAACAAGTTTTTTTTAAAACGCGCTAGTCTCAGGAGTTACTGGACGGTATCAAAATTCTTTCACCGTTGGATATGTTCCTGTTTCCTGAGTGATTTAGGCTTAAATTATATATTTCAAAGGTGAAATCAAGGCAGATCGTTAGTATTAAACACTTGGCGAATTTCGTACCATAATACTTTAAAAGTTATAATGTCAATCTGTCTATGTTTTTTACATTGAAAATTTCTCATTAAGACTACTGTATCATTCACTAACTCACTCTTCCCGGGAAATAACAAAAAATGTTCCAACTTTGTAAGATTACGTCACCGACATGTATCATAATAGCGACATAATTTCATGGTTGATGTTTCAAAGACTCAAAGAGATATGACTACATTTATCGTACAAGAACGTCTAAGCTATGGAGTGCGTTGCCGGAGTGGGTTTTTCTCCGATGGTTACAATTATGGTGTTGATAACATCGAATCAGGCACATATCCTGCTCGTCTTGTCACTCTTTAAATTTGTTAAATTTATTTAAAAAAAAACGAGAGTGAACTGGTTTTCTTCTAGGCAAGGACGCTCCATAGTAGACCACATCGTCGCTTAAAATGATGGCGTGATGGCGGTCAAAAATAAACCTATCATAGCTAAAAAAAACTGGCAATATTTTTCCATACATTAGCGTAGCGTTCGTAGTCGATAGTAAGTGTACTTGCTGATAAATTACGCGTCGTTCCTAGAATATCCTCCAGCAGTACGGCGGTGGCGTGCCCGCTATCTGAAAGGTTCGGGAGTAGCGGCGATAAGCCGGTAAGTGGCCGCCGCTGGAACACTGATAACTAATGACATCGCCCACTCAGCCGGAAAAGCCTTCCACAAAGCCTAGGAACTATTGTAGTTTTTCTTTTATTCAACTCAAGCTTAAAAGTAAACTAAAAAACCGTCCAAGTGTGAGTCGCACTCGCGCATTGAGGGTCCCGTACAAACTTGTAGGTAAATAGTGTTTACCTACATACTCGTGAGTAAAAGTAATTAACAAGTTAAAAATTAAGTAATTGGTTAGTTTTTGTAGAATGATGTAACTAATATATACCTTTTCTAATGTTTCCTTAATCTGCGCTAAAAGACGTTGCTTCGTACCAAATTCCAAAATTCTGAGTATCACGGGAAGCCCTGTAGAATTTGATTCCCTTGCGAGTGTTTCAAATTTAGCATAAACGGCCTTATTTTTTATTGCGTTGGCTTAGAAGTTTATTTTTTTTCTAGCTCCAAGGAATAGTAGACCTGAGTAATGAGTTTTAGCTTGATATCTCCAGGCGTTCCTGGAAATAAGGGGATCTTGAAAAGTAGACAGACGGACAACAAAGTGATTCTATAATCGTTCCACTTTTTCATTCATAGATGGCGTAAGTAGTAGTATTTATTTCATTCGTTTGAAAGTGAGCTCAGAAAATCCGCTTCAAGGTTTTCTTTCCAATGATACAATAAATAAAATTCGGCCAAAAAGTGATATTAAGTGGTATCTTCCATCTACGGTGTCGATTTGTAGAAATTCCTCACATAACTAACAATTGTTTTAAAATATCAGCAACGGAACATTGTGCAGGAAATTGTTTTAAAATATCGGGATTCGCTCTACCATGTATATATTTAACTATTGTAAATACTCGTATCCAAAAATACGAGTGTCATTTTATAATCAGTCATTCGTTCATTCACTCCCACAGTTGAATGAAACCATTCGGTATTTCGATCAAATGTAGTCACGTTTCTGGTGCATATATATTTACGATTACAAATTTCAAATACTTTTTACCGCTTTGAAATAAAGTTCACACCATCAGAATTCAAATTGTGTTAGTGGAATGTTAAGGAATGTTTGATATGTTAAAGGTATTTTTGTAACTCGAGTAGAGGTATTTGAATACTTTTAAAAATAATACAATATCGTTGAAAAAGTGGTGGTTTGGCATGGCAAGAATGTATTGTTTTTGTATATCCAGGGAAGTACTGGGCTCGTGAACTGTCTCCGATGATCAGTGCCGTTAGCTTTTGCGCCCTATACGAGCTTTTATACTTGTAACTGCGCCCTGGCCTTCTACCGGCTAACTAAATCGGCTTTGCATTTGATATTGCCATCTCTATAATTTCAAACAAAAAGAAAAGAGATAGAAACATCACATCATCATCAGCCTAGTGTGCCAGAGCGAGAAAGAAACAATCAGCTGCTGCTGTTCTTTACTGTTGTGTCGCTATGTTAATTTTATTCTATTCAAGACGTTCGATTTTAATGTATTTTATTATTTCCGATTTTACACCGACCTTCGATTTCTTACCCTATCCCTTACACATTATTTTGATTTTATAAATACCTTAGCTACAGCACCGATTTTATTGAAGACAATTTTTATTTCTTCATTTAAAGCTTGTATTTACTTATTTTCCAATCCAATACCAAAAAAAATTGCCCGATGTTTAATCTAATTTGACAGACATTTTTGATGATACTGGCATGTAGGTTGTACGTATGTGTTGGAATCGAGCACCAAGAGGACAACGGGAACTTATCAGGAGCATATCCAATATGTACACTAAAATGTAGAAGAACGAACATGGAGGGCTATTTATATGAATGCTATTCTGATGCAGCTATTTGCACCGGATGGTTTCAAGGGCTCCGGTGTCTCTGAACTCTGTCTACGACTACGATGACGTCTATTTATGGCACACATTAAAACCGCTATATTCTTGTCCTTACTAAAATTATTAATGTAAAAGTTCGTATGTATGTGTGTATCTTATACCGTTAAACGACCAATTCCTGTAGGTATATAGGTATATTTATATAGAATCTGAATCTCGGAAACAGCTCGAACGATTTTCATGAAATTATATATGGGGGGGTTTCGGGGACGATAAATCGATCTAGCTAGGTTTTATTTTTAAAACATCATTTTATGCGCGTTTTTAGACAATGAAAAACTCCTACAATGTAATTAGAACACGATAACTTATTTCGCCACTGTTCTTAACGTTGAAATGGCTCAGACGGAACATGGTCGCCCTCGGAGTCAACAGGCCCCGGTTCGAATGCTGATGGTTACACTCGGGTCTTTTCTTTCTGTTTTTTTTTTTCTGAGAAAATCTTTTACTTAGAGCCCTTTATAAACGCATTTACACCGAGCAAAGCTCGGTCAACCAGGTACTGGTTGTTAATCATTTACGTAAAACTACTAAAGGGATCTGGATATAATTTAGTGCACAGATAGATAATAATAAATAGTCTGGTATAACAGTGACTGGCCTCGTGGCTTAGTGGATAGTAACTCTGCCTGCGAAACCGAAGGTCGTGGGTACGATTCCACCAGAGCAAATATTTGTGTGATGAGTTCAAATATTTGTACTGTGTTTGGTGTTTCTATGTATAATAAGTATGTATTTATAATCATACAAGTATTATATCAGCTATCTGGCCGCCATATTACAAGCTTTGCTTAGTTTGGGGTCAGATGGTGTTGTTTGTGAATTGTTCACCAATATTCTTTTCCAGAAAAAACAAAGCGATCGGACTACGCGGAAACCGCAGGGCGTTGCCAGTTCGATGCAATACGACTGTTTTTTTTAACAAATGTAGGTATACGCTTGACCACCATCCCGCCTAATGTTAAGCAACTACGAGCTTTAAGATAGAGCGTGCTTACTTAGAAGAAACCGATTCGCTCTCACGATATTCTGCACTATTTCCGCTTAAAATTATTGTTCCAAGTTACGGGTGGTCTAGTCGGGAGAACGGCGACTACCGATCCGGAGCCCACGGGTTCAAATCCCACGCGCATCACTGTCTTTTCGAAGTCATGTGCGCAATACTGCTAATATAAAACTGTGAGAGAAAACACCGACATATACCTTGAATCTTTCGAAGTTATGTGCTATCTGCCTTCTTTTTACCACGCAGGCCCATTCCGAGGACTGAGCCAGCGTGGTGGATTATAACGACATACATGCATTCACTGCTACGATTGCTGCACGATTGTCAAACAATACCAAACACATGCTAACCGTATTTTCCTTGGATCCCAAAGAAATCGTCTTAAACGGGCTTTATTGTAATTTAGTCGTTATTACGTGTAGACGCACTGCAAGCAAGTTTACCAAATTAGAACAACCCCAAACAAAGTTAAACATCCCTTTACGACGGGGATCATAAAAACTCGCCGGGTTAGGGAGTCTGAAACTGTGCCAAGACGACAGATCTATACTCACTGACATACCCACCTACTTATCCAACCATATATAGGGCAGGCGAGCATATATGTGAGGGTGGGGGGTTGGAAAATTTACTTTGTAAGGATTTTGGTAAATTGATTAAGTGAAATGGATTGAATTTGACTATTGAGGTGTGTAATACAGTTCCCAATAGCAAAAAAAAACTGAAAAAATATATTCTATCCAATGCAGTTTTATTGTTTTCTAGTGTTTGCTATAAGTATCATGTACAATTAATTTAAACCATAAAATCACTATGATCTCCTGATAATTTAATATCTAATAGCTCGCAGAACACTTGAGAACCCGAAAAAAATCCGACACAATTGTCCAAATTGTTAGTTTAAATTTCAAGCATATGAATTATTAACAAACGAAGCTAGAAGCGTCTTGAAACGTTCTTGAGAATAATGGTCTCAAACGGGTACAAGTAAAGCGGCATTTCATATGCTGAAGTATAAACAACGCACTTATGTAACCTGACGCCCGTTTTCCCGCCAAATTTGTAAACGCGAATAGCGGGCGGTGTATCAAGCGGATATTATAAATGTGAAGTTAGGATGTTTAGAAGTTGGTTGCTCAATTGCGTCGTAAGAACGAAATAAATCAAACTTAGATCTATAACTCTAAGTAGACAATAGTCTGGAACTGGGTATCGGCTACTTTATCCTAAGCTATAAAATAGCTAAACGGATTTAATGAAATTAGATACGTAGTACGTACTTAATCTACTTACGTACTTCGATTAACGCATTATTCGGGATGCTAATCCCGAAAATCTGTTAAGCCTCGTATTAATCTGGGGCGCAGCTAGTTTTTTTTACATGCAATAAGAACATAAAAGATCACTATATAATGTTGCCAATATAACAATTGAAAACAATTGAGTCCCAATTTGGGCGCCACTTTTACTAAAGTACCACGTTGGGCGCCAGTATTATAAAAAATTGCACGTAACGGAATCGTTTTATGCGAACGTTCGTAAATGGGTCACACCGTGTCACGTGGCGACCCGCTCAGAGCGTGTGTGCAGTGTATTCATATTTTATACAAGCTCAGGGATGACTGGATGCTTGCAGACTGTCTTAAACAAACTTACTGGATGTTTTTATATGCACAAAAAATGTCCGTTAAAAGGGTTCCTATACAATCGTACTTCCTACCAATATTATGAATGTTAAAGTTTGAGTGTTTGGATGTTTCTTGCTCAATCACGTCAGATCGTCTGAAGGCACTTTTGTAATATTAAAATAAAGGGAATGCTTATATGAATTAAAAATGCTTAAATATACATATAAACTAGTCAACACTTTGAACTTATTAACATAATTTATTTCATAAACCTGTTCAACTGCTGGCTGAACAACTGAACATTCATCTATCTCAGACATTTTTCAGTCTTCTGTGGGTGATTTTAATATCTTGCGTCTATTTTCATACGAGTATTTTCTTTCATACTTGCGTAAAATATAAACGTTGGTATTACATTTATTGACTATCCGTAAACAATACAAGCTTTATTCAAAAAGAGTAATTAAAACAAGCTTAGAACACTTATAAAAAATAAATAACTAAAATGTATGGCCATCATCAAAGTCCATCAACATCAGTGCCTGGTAACCATTTAGAACCAACCTACTTGTCAAGACAACTTATATTTTATGAGCCCAACCAAAAAAGGTTCTGTCATTTTATTGAAAAGTTCTTTTGCCATCAGATAGCACCAGATAGCTCAGACAAGTACCATGACATAACGTACCACGTTGCATTGTCACGCAATTTACACAAGTACACAAAATGTCGGCTCAATCGGTAACAGGGAAGTGAAGCCAATTTCATTTGCAAGATTTGATGAGAAACATCGGTAAAGGTGAAATTAGATATTAATATCAAAATTATTGGATTACGGAACTCATTCATTTGTGTCCAAAGCGTTTCAAATTCAATAAAGATCAATACATTGTAACCGTGGCCCTGACTCCACAATGCACTTCAAATGCGCAGTTTGCATTCAACTACAAGTGGATTGAAAAATAACAATACGAATGCATATTTACTTGCTTACTGACATTGAAAGCTTGTGAATTAATTTAGTAATAGACGACCATTTTGCACAATTGGATGTGACTTAAGGTTTCAAGGCGTGGTGGTAGTGGTTAGAGCATCGGATTTTACTATCGCAATATTGTATGTTGAGATACCACCAGCCTTTTGAAAGTTTTTGTCATATATATATCATAAACCTACAATAGTTTAAAATTAGTCAAGTAACAGATTTCATAACGACACCATACGTCAGTTCACAGCAGAATAAAAATAGGGTAACAACGCCGAAGTTGAATCACAGGATGAAGCCAAGGAGCAAGCGACTTATTGTTACCACATCAACAATATGCTATTAGCTCCTTGGACATACTTATACATATATCTGTACATATAGCTAAACCCGTTAGGGATCATTCTATTTGTTTTACGTTATTTTACAACCTTTTTTGTATATAGAATAGAGCGACGAGACGAGCAGGCCATGTACCTGGTGGTAAGCAACATACCTGCCCATAAAAGCACAATACCACACAGTTATTGAATATTAGGAGCCCAAAACAATACCTATCTCTGCACTGCGCTCGTCACCTGGAGATATAAGGAGTTTTATCTCTTAGCCCAGTCATTTCTCTGGAAACATTGCCCTTCAAACCGGGAACACGATAATGTTTGCACACTACTGCTTGGCGGCAGAATAACTGGTAAAGCTGTGGTACTTCTCCAGGCGGACTCTGCAAAGAGCCCTACCACTACATAACATTTTGGGGTCAGATGGTGTTGTGTGTCCACCAATATTTCGTGTTATTTATTTTAAGTAATTTGAATTCACGAAATTGTTAGTCAATACTCAATAAACTACCTATTTAAGGGCGTGTGGGCCGTAATTTTGAATTTTTAAAACAACTTTAAGGCCTTTAAAATAGTGTATTAAACTCTGAAAAAAAAATATATGTATTAGTTAAGGATCTAATCTAGTGCAATTCGCAGTCAGTAACACGATTTAATGAATTTTACTTGATAGAAAAAATCCCAAAGTTACCCCTATTCAAAAGTTATTTCAAGTTTATGACTAAACTAATCATTTTTTTACTAAATTTTGTACTCATCGAAAGCCACTAAAAAGTCATAGATGCATTCGCAGAGTTTGACTTGATAAAAGTATCAGTTATTCACTATGTTTTAATATCTACCATATATATAGCGCGCCGTTCGGCAGGCCTGATCAGTCGCGTTTCGGCGCTCACGGACGACGGGCCTGTGCTTGATTTTGCAATTTTGACAACCGATAAATTTTAAATATTACGATCACAGTGCCACAGTATAACAATATCAGTAGGTATTACTAGTGAAGCACGCTATGATCTTGATTTTTGATTCCGTTTTCATTGGAATTGCAAATAGACGCTGATACTAATTAGTACGCTGTTTACTTTATGTTGTAGATCAAAGTTGTAGGGGAGTCTCAAAAAACTGACGTCGATAACACATCAGTAAAAAATTCAATGCGGATGCAATGGAAAATAGATAAGTATCGGTAAAATATTCGTTCGTCAAATCAGAGATCGGGATAAGGATACAATGAGAAGGGAGAAATCCCCTGCGTAAATCCCCTAATATAAATGCAAGTTAGGTATCATAAATGATACCTAACTTGCATTTATATGCTATTTAGGTAAATTCTTTGGTAGTAAGGTACTTAGTACTTGGAAGAAAAGTCCTCACATACAGATTTTACCACTTTGGAAGAGACTTTCGCGCAAACTATTCAGTTTAGAAAAAATGTTAGGAACTTCAATACAATTTTGAACACCTTTCCATAGATACACGTATGGTTTTGTTAGAATTTTTATTTTTTATTTCTTTTCCAAGTTGGTGACACCACCAAAATTTATTGTTTTTTTTTTTTTGTATCAAAATGTTAATATTGTTCATAGAAATTTAGACACTCGACCAAATTTGATAAGAAGCCTTTTAGGCAGTAAAATTACTCGTAGAATTTAACTCTGCACTAAGTTTCCGATTCGTATTTTTTATATAAGGGTTAGAATCATTTCCTGAGCATAAAATCACAAAATAATAACAAATCCAGGTGGAGCTTCAAGCACTAGCTCGAAAAAAACGTTTTTGGCCGATATTCTGAAAAAGTTATAAAGCCTATTATTATTGTAGAAAATAAAATTTCCCATCTTTTGTTGCCAGTAAACTTTTTTTTCGAACTTACCGATTACGATTTATTATGTCAAATTTGATGATAACAATGTAAAAATAATAAGATGTGAATTCTGTTCCCAGTAGCATAAACATGTCCCTTTTTACCGGAATGGAAGAAGGGTTATGTTTTTCGCGCGTATCTTTTATGTTTGTAAAACTTTTATTTCCACATATCTTCCAAACGGCTGGATGGATTTTGGTAACTAAGATATTCTAAGACTAGTCTGACTCGCTAAAGTGTCCTAAGATAGAAGGTAATATTTTTTTACGTGTAGATTTTTTTGTAGTCGGGGTTTTTAAATTAAAGTTATTCTATCTTATTGCTCGTTGCTCGAATAAACAGCACCATTCATCATCATGATTGAAGAGTTGAACGAAGAGTTTGGTCTCCACTTTTGTAATAAGAACAACGAAGCTGTGAAACACATTGCCAGAGTGGGTTTTGTCGAAGGTTCGAACCTTGGGGTTACGAGGTACACTGTGCTTGTTGCTATTAGAGAAACAAGTTCCATCGTAGACCACATCATTTTCATTATTAGCGGCATCATCGCAATCGTATCATTAAATGGGTTATAAATCGTAAACGGTAAGTTTTACAAAAAAAGTTTACTAGCAACAAAAGATTTAAAATTTTATTTTCTACAATTATTGTCAAAATATATAGTTTCCAAAATATCGGCTAAAACAATTTTTTCAATTGGCGTTTGAAGCTCTACCTGGATCTGTGAGCATTTTGTAATTTTATGCTCAGTAAGTGATCTTTACCTCATAGAAAAAATTGGAATAGAAATTTAGTGCAAAGTTGACCAAAAACCTTCTATTTTTACTGGCCTTTCATTACGTTTCAGCACATTTTTAAAATTTTGACGAACTTGTGAATTGTTAGGAAACATTTTAAAAGATGGATGAAATTGGAAAAGCCGTTCTCAACTTATAGTGTGACGAAAAGAAAAGGTTAAGTTTTGTATATCTACGAGTAAAGATAAATTTAATATTTCTTCGTTTATATATCAAAAACTCTTATCACTTCACAATTCACAAAATTGTTATCACTAGTATAAACAAATATTGAACAAAAATGAGTTTAAATTACATAGTCCAATATTTTAATGTTATTTCTGCACTGTGGCACCGATTCCGCGGTCGGTGACGGTCGCGAGAACAAGACAGCGTTAAATGCCTAATTTGACAGAACTACCTGGCCTTAAGATATTTCGAGAGACATTTCACAAACCTTGCTTACTCTATTGAGGAACTAATACGTTCTATTCCATTCGCTCTTGTATGGGAAAACGTATTAAATATAAAAATTACAAAATGTTGGAAAACAAATATTTCATACAAAGACGATATATACCCATTTGACTGATCGTACGGCTCCTCCTTAGCGTTTTATAAGCAAAATTGCACTATACCTACCAGTTGCCAGTTCGGTCAGTCAGGCTATTGATATCGACTGAAAGAGTGGTGGCAAGAAAGCAGTAAAAAATATAACATGGGTTTCTTCTCAGTAAAATGGTGCGGAAAGAATAGCAGGACATCCAGCTTTACAAAAGACGGTGTATCATTTCACAAGTAAGTAATTTAATGCAACAATTAGAAAAACATAACATCATCAATCTACAAAATTAAAACGAACATTAAAAAGTAAACGAAATGGGCTGATGTCTTTCTTTGCATTCTGCTCTGTCCTTAGGAGTTTGCATAACTCTATCTCGTTTTGTCCGATCATTGGTGGAAAGTAGTGACACGTGACACGGATATTCGGTTTATCACAGCGCGGCTTTTTACCTCGTCCTGCGCCCCGCGGGTGACTTATGAATTTAAGCAGATTCGTTATATGGCCGATCAACAGGGTATTTAATCTGTGGTTTCATCTTTTATTTTATTGCCATCAAATTTCCATCCTATCGTACCTACCGTACATCTAGCCAGTCATGCAGTTTGTGTCTTTGTACAAAATCTCATCGACGAGTGTCGTCTATGAAATTTTTAACCCCGGCTAAAAAGAGGGGTGTTATAAGTTTGACGTCGAAGTTTGTCTGTCTGTGTGTGCGTCTATCTGTGGCACCGTAGATATCAAACGGATCGACGGATTTCAATGTGTTTTTTTATATTTGAAAGCTAGTTTCCGTGCAGTGAAACTAGCTATGTTTGGTTGATATTGATTGATTGATGGTGGCCTCCACGAAATGGTGGATATTTTTTTTACAACCTCCCTCAAATCTTAAATGAATCAAATGAAAGGGTTGGACTAGTAGAATACTGTACAAATTTTAAAACCCCCTGGAGTCCCCGGTTAAATCTAAATTTTCTATTTTTTCTTGTGTATAATATTAACTAGCGGTCCACCCCGAGTTAGCCCGTGGTACCGTTCGCGTGTTCAAACAAGAAACCTCTTCAGCTTAATTTTAGTATAGTATAAGATTATTGAAATTCAGAAATTACGCAGAAATTTTAAGCCTTAAATTAAAATGATCTTTGGTACGTCCGCCAAAGATGAAACAAAAACAAGTAAAGAGCGAAGAAGATTGATCGATTTCTAAGTTTACGGCAATAGAAACTACGAGTATCTAACTTAAGTTTAAGCCAGTCAGATCTAAGTATTATAACTTTATTAGAAGGATTTATTGAAAGTCTCCCCAGACCGCAGACCACAGGCCAGCTGAAACAGTAGCCTCGTCGCAGCGGACTGACGATCGGATTATATATGTACCATATCTGATCCGATTCACGTTCTTACTGAAAGATTTACTTGTCATTCTGTTTCATTAAACTCAAAGATAAAGGGTGTATACTACCTCAAATGACTTATTGTTTATGTGTACCAAAAATAATATCTGCCAAACTACTGAATATTTAACTTTAAATAATTTAATATAATAAATATTTTAAAATAATATAATAATAAATAAATATTTTAAAATAATATAATAATAAATAAATATTTTAAAATAATATAATAATAAATAAATATTGGTGGACAATTCACACACAACACCATTTGATCCCAAACTATGCAAAGCTTGGCTTGTACTATGGCGGCCAGATAGCTGTAACATATAATGTATAATATATAACACTTATACAGTTTTTGTATTATATAAATTTAAATACAGTTACCTATTTTTTTTTTAATAAAACGATGTTTTCTCAATAAATACAGAAGAAGATTGGTTCTTGATAATTTAAGCAAGAGAGCAGAGAGAATAAGTATAATAATTTGGGCAAGTACCTATCCTACTAATATTGTAAGCATCAATGTTTGGCTATTTGGATGTTTGTTACTCAATCACGTCGTAACGTATGAACAGATCAGGCTGGAATTCGGAACGCAGTTAGATTGTAGTCTGCAAGAACACATAGGCTACTTTTCCTCTCAGAAAAACACCTCTGAGAACGGAAATTACGCGGGTAAAACCGCGGGGTACGGCCAGTAAAAATTAATGTACTTAAATATTATGTCGCAGCTGTATCGTATAATCCGCCGTATTACATTGCGACTAGCCGTTTTGAAAAACGGTCACTCTGATTAATACAATTAACCCTACAATTTAAGCAGTAGTACAAATGCGGCTAAACGTTGCCCGCTGTATTGAAAAACGTATTGCAATGACGATCAGGCTAATCGTTAAACCGCCGCTTTACAAAACGGCTAGCCGCAATGTAATACGGCCAATTATACGATCCGGCAGCGACATATATAAGTCCTGTGTACTGTTTGGTTTCGTAGTTAGGCAGCGGGACGCCGATAGCGAATTTGAATCGAGGATTCTTACTCGAACGCCTTCAAATCGATGAGGTTTACTCCTCGTGGTGTAGTATTTCTACCAGTATTCCTCAGAGGGGCATTTTATCTCCTCCTCGCTTTTCGCAATTTTTAACCTTTGACACAAAAACGGCGTGTTAAGTTGGACGTCTCTCTCTCTCTGTGTTTGTCTGTGGCATCCTATCTCTCGAATGGATGAATTGAGTTTTTCTGTTTGAAAGGACACTCCCGACTAATTCAGTCGGGAGTGTTCTTATGTTTCATCAAAATCAGTTAAGCCGTTTCAAATTAACCACAGTTCTTGCGTTAGCTGTTTACATTACTTTCAAACATACGTGTTTGAGAGTAAAGTAACGTTAAATTTTAGGATTTGAAACATTTTTTTAAATTTAATACGTACCTACCTACTTTTTTGAAAAGGGGCAGAGCCTTTATTACCAACACTAAATGTAATGTAAATGTAAAAACTAAATGCTCAGTAGTGTATTATACTACTCTGTGTAAAAAGTATCGGCAATATGTCAATAAAAAGACCCGTGTAAAAGAGGTCGTTCTAATTTTTAACTCATGGGTATATATTATGAGTACGACATGCAAACAAGCCAACAGTCTTCAGAATGGTGTCTCGAACACGAGCCAATACCCAAAAAACCGCGGCAAAGTGGCTCCAAAAACAAAATGATGCTGACAGTTTTTTTGACTACCGTGGTGTGGTTCACTCCGAATTCCTTCCAGAGGGAGAAATAGTGAATAAAGAATATTATTTAGGCGTCATGAAGTGTTTGCGTGGAGTATCCGCCGAAAACGTCCAGATTTGTGGTTACACAACTCATGGATGCTGCACCATGATAATGCACCATCACACACAGCCATTATAGTGAAAGAGTTTTTAGCGAAAAATTCAACAAAAGTTCTCGACCAAGCACCGTATTCACCTGACCACTTCGAGGAAAATGTTTTGAGTCGATAGAAGCCATAAAAGAAAATTCGCTGAATGAGCTAAAGGCCATACCGCAAATAGCCTATGAAAAATGTATGGAAGACTGGGTGAAGCGTTGGAGATGTTGTATTGCAAGCGATGGGGCCTACTTTGAAGGCGATAAAATAAATTTAGATGAATAATTTGTATTTTTGGTTTTATTGCCAAATTCCCGATATTTAGTACACAGAATGTATACCTAACTACTTACACTAGGCACACCTGAATTATCCATAGACCAATGAAGGTCTACAGATAATCAAGATGTTCAAGCTCACTACCAATCGGAAGCAGACCCAGCATGCTGGCGGCGTTACCACGCTGAATGGCGATGCTTATGCGTTGGGCCAAATAAACGTCACTTTGGTCACGCGTCGCGTTGACCAAGCGCTCGGAAAGGCTATTGAAGATGAGATATATTATACCTACCTACTTGTATTATCTTCGGATGTTGAGCCAAAATCCTCAGTTGATTTGTTTTATCGTCGACTGTTTATATACATTATTTTATTTTCTGCATTTTATTTTATTAATACTCTGTATATTTCTATCATAATCTTATTATTTATCGATTTTGCCCAGGCTTTTTATTTTGGGACATATTTTTGAAACAATTGGATTGGGATTTATAAAATTTATAATTTTACAGTCTAGGCGAATTAGTCAAATAAGAGCAAGAATCTCGGAACTGGTTAAAGATATAAAAAAATGTTGAGAAGAAAATTGAATTAAATACAGAATTTAATTCTACGAGTCATTGTAAAACAACGAAAACAGTTTTTTCTTTTATTATAGGTAGTACAATCCGCGGTTTTAGCAAAAATCTACGTTAAGTGAGCTATTAAAACCCAAGTGATTAGTTTTCACTTTTTAAAATTAAAAGTCATTTATTTCCATATGAATAACAGCACATGAATACTAATTAATATTGTTGAATTAGTGTCAATAGCTGGCTCCGCGGTTTATTTGGTGGGTCCCAAACTAGGCTGAGCCTGTATTTTGGGCACCCAAGAGTACAGTTTTTACAGTAGACTTGCGCTGATCGGGTTACAAGGAGTTTTTTTATGACTTGATATGTGTAGAATGTGTACTTCCATCGGCAGTCCCTATGACTGCCAATTATTTTGAGACGATAATCCTTACTGCAGGCTTGTAGGAGATAGGGATTTCACTGCGCGACAGAACTGAAAAAGCGATGCGTAAAAACTCACTGCGACCCGTGTTGCCAACTTTATTTTTTGATTTATTCATTTCTCAAATGATCGTACCATAAAATAAAGCCCTATATTTGACGTGACAACGTCTTATAAATTGGTTTGCCGGGTGACACTTCAAGAAACTGCGTTACGCTCCGCTCACGTTATGCGCTCACAACGAGAGCGAGGGAGAGGCACGCGTCCCTTCCACTCGGGCATGGTTAGCCCGCCTAAGAGCGAGAGAGACAGACATAAAAAGTGAAAGACACGCGTCCCTTCCGTAAAATTATTTTACCACTCAAAGTCGTTGTCACGTAAAACTTTCGCCCGTATACCGACTTTACAGGCAACCAATTTTTTTTGCAAAACGTGTTGCTTCGTTGAAGGAATTTCGTAACTACCTGGATGTCGCCATGATACCACGTTTTTTATCTTTGATTAATTTTCCAATTTCTTTGATCTTTGATCACCAAAGAAATTGGAAATTTAATTGACCATGAAATGAAAAAGTCGAGGACACACCACGAACAAGAACAAAATTAAAAATTTTGATTAACCCCCGACTACCTTAGATTTGTTTTCTGTACAACATTCTACTAGTCAAGCCCTTTCATTTGATACCCATATTAAGGAAGTTGTGAAAAAAGAAATGTAATTTGCCATTTTGTGGTAGCGGCCATCTTGGATTTGAAATTTGTCATAGTGCAAAGTATTCTACTAGTCAAGCCCTTTCGTTTGATACCCATATTGCGGTAGTAGTGAAAAAAATTATGTAATTCGCCATTTTGTGGTGGCGGCCATCTTGAATTTCAAATTTGTTATAGCGTATAGTACTCTGCTAGTCAAGCCCTTTCATTTGATACCCATATTGATGTAGGTTGTGAAGAAATATTTTGTCCGCCATTTTGTGGAGGCGGCCATTTTGAATCGATATTAACCAGACATAGCTAAGAACACCCGCACGAATATTAACTTTCAAATAAAAAAAACCGCATCGAAATCGGCCCAACCGTTTGAGCTCTACGGTGCCACAGACAGACACACACACACACAGACAGACAGACAGACAGACAGACAGACAGACAGACAGACAGACATCGACGTCAAACTTATAACACCCCTTTTTAGTCGGGGGTTAAAATAGGTTTTGAGAGAAGTTTTTATTTCACTAAATTAAAGGTTTACAGCCGACTCTGATGAAACAATAAAACCTTAATATTCCTGAGCTTTGTATTTGACAAATCTATCAGGAATTTTGCACAAATCTGTAACTCTAACAACGCCTTACTTGAAAAGAACGCCATAGCAATGTCGTAAGCAATCCTGTTAGCCGCCAGCCGACTCGACGCGACACCGACCTTAGCAAGTATCGATCAAGTGCTACCCGGCCGGGGCGTTCACACTGGGACAGGGTTCCCGCACTATTATACACACTTTTAATTGATGCAGATTTATTTACAGTATAGAGTGACAAGACGAGCAGGACAAGTACCTGATGGTAAGCATAACAGCACAGTGACACGCAGCTATTGCAACATGAAGAGTCCAAATTATTACCTTGCACTGTGCGCTCGTCACAGAGATATAAAATGTTTCATCTCTTAGCCCAGTAATTTATCTGGAAACATTGCCCTTCATACCGGAACACAGTAATGTTTGCGCACTACTGCTTAGCGGCAGAATAACTGGCACAGGTACTTCCCCAGGCGGACTCTGTCAAGAGTTCTACCACTGCAACGACGTGGTTAAAGCGTTGTTATCCAAGGTAAAGTGCCACCTTCTTTACTGTAGGACGGCCAAAACCGGAACTACTCTGAGTCTTAAAGAACACAGAAGTTGTTTAATTTTGCAATACTTAAGTGGATACATTTGTGGTCGTGGTGCCATCGCATCGTTACATTCTACAAATAAGTTGGTCGTACAGACAGATGGACATAAACTCTTTATTATGCACACCAGAAAATTACAAACACATACATAATAAAAAACAAAGTCGTACTGTGTGATACGTGTGATACTGACACGAGTTGAGGGGACAAATCACAGATTGTAAACTCTTTGTATCAAATGTATTGTTGACATTAAAATTATCAACTCAATGAAATGTCAAAGGGCCGCGACATGGCCGCGACCATGAATTTAGGTATACTATGTAATCTGTGATGTAAACTATCTGTAAACTCTTTGGTCGTGACAAGACAACTCATGTATGTACCTAATTGATTTAATATTCCAAGAGCTGGCAACAAATTTTGGATAAGTATTTGAGACTGAAAACTTGCCACATAAGTCTCACATTATACCCCGACAATGAGGTGGAGACCTAGTTGGAGAGTAGCGGGACAAAATAAAAATATCCAATCGTCCAAATTTTGATATTTTAATATAAGTTGGATCAGTAGCACCACGTAATTACCCATAGTCGCAATATTCCCGTGGTAAAAGTAATCTATGTATATCTGTGTATACTATAGACTATAGACTATGTGCAATATCTTATTTGTTGCATTATCATAAAATACATTTCATCCGTCATACATGCATACATCTGTCTAAACACACTTTCGCAATTATAACATTAGTAGAATTTCACAACTTTTTTCAAACTTCTAGCATCTTCGAATGTTTTCTTTGCTAACATTGAATCATCCTTTGAAGGACAAAAAATACATACTCAGATCCATATACCCAGTAGCCTATAAACTAACAGATTATGTAAAACGGTCTGTCTGCGCCAGACTCACAGGCGACCACTCTTGGCAGCGGTCCATGACTTACTGACTCACGCCGGCCGGATGAATTGTCTGACTATTATTCGATATTTTTGAAATGAAAACTTCTTTGGCCATGTTTTATTGGTAGAAGAAAATCATCAATTTGCGTCACCGACACGCTAATGTAGCCGCGTAGCGTCGGAGCAGCGAAGCAGCACGTGTATTTTAGATGAATTTAAGTTGCGTTCAGTTTGAAAAAAATATTCCATTAAACCTTCCTTTGAAGGCACTACTTCACATACCCTTATCAGATACTCGTTCTAAAAGTACTTCTGAAATATACAGATAGAATTCAATGCAAGCATCCAATAAAACTAATATTTCAATATAGTCCCACGTTGGGCGCCAGTTTTTACGATGCCAAGAATAAGGAAGTATCAGTAAAGTTTTCCGGCACAAATGCAAATAAATATAAGTACGTATACGTGCATTATACACTGCGTACGATTTTAGTGTTCTATTTACGTTCATACTACGTGTCTTTGATGACGTAATAGCGAAATAATAAAAAGTAGCGAAGAATGTGCCAGCTGTAAAAGTCACAACATTTCATTGTTGATGTTTCTAAGATCAACGAAGATGTGTGACTTCATGTGCGTATTGAGATCATCTAAACTGAGTAATTAATTTCCTGAGATAAAAAAGCTTTGATATTCTGCAAGCATATAAAAGGAAATTAAAAAATATGTAGTTATGCTGAGTTGACGATGACCTGGTGTTACAAGCCATTTTGTTTGACCTTCAAACTGGAACACAATAATGTTTGCACATTACTGGGCGACAGCAAAATAAGTGGCAAATGTGTGGGTACTTCCCCAGACGGGTTCTGTAAATACTCTTACCATTATGAGTATGACAAAGAGTATGTTTGAAAGATTATGTTCTTGATTTCAAACCTTTCTTTCAACTCAACGGATTTCGTCAGTTTATCGCTAATATGAAACATGAAACTGTGTCGAAATATCGGGCTCTATATTTTCATATTCACTTACCCATATGCCATTCTCAAATAGTGCAATAGTACTACGAGTATAAATATACAAGTACCTGGTTGACCGAGCTTTGCTCGGTTTTTTTAAATGATATTTGGGCAGGTACGAATTACGTAGTGATGACTTACTTACTCGTAGACCTATTTTGATACGAATTAAATGTGTTTATAAAAGGCTCTAAGTATAAGATTTTCTCAAAAAAAAAAAAGAACAAAAAGAAAAAGTCCAGAGTGTAACCATCAGGATTCGAACCGGGGCCTGTTGACTCGGAGGGCGAGCATATTCCGTCTGAGCCATTTAGACTTAAACAACAGCGGCGAAATAAGTTATCGTATTCTAATTACATTGTAGGAGTTTTTCATTGTCTATAAACGCGCATACAATGATATTTAAAAAAAATAAAACCTAGCTAGATCGATTTATCGTCCCCGAAACACAACGTATACATAATTTCATGAAAATCGTTCGAGCCGTTTCCGAGATTCAAATACTATATATATACCTACATACATATATATACTATATACCTACAAGAATTGCTCGTTTAAAGGTATAAGATAAGATAACTCGTAAATTTAAAATATTTTAGTGTTTACTGAAATAGAATATCTGATAAATCAACTCGTAACTCTTTTATTCAATTTGTAGTCTATAAACGTGTCTGGTACCAGGTGATTTAGAAAAAAACATTTCAAACGTGATTCATGCTCTGAATTCCACGAACGTGCTTCGAATTATATGGGGATACGCAGGAAGCGTATACACCATAAAAGGGCACGATATACATATTAAATTGTTACTAGTTGGCCCGGTAAACATTGTTTCATGAATATTTTACAGTAGGTACTATAAGGGGGTTGGTGGTAGAAAGGTGAACATTAAGAGTTATAATATTATTATATATTTAATTTCAGGCCTTATTACTCAGAAATAGCCTACAACCTATCCTCAGTCCTAACAAATATATACAACAAACAACATGAAAATCGGTCAAGCCGTTTCTGAGGAATTTGGTAGAAAACATTGTAAAATGAAAACTTTTACTGTGCGACAAAAAAAATTGTTAAATTTGTAAAAAAACAATTTGTTTTCATTTTTGAAAGGATTTTAAATTATTATTTTATTCACAAGTGTGTTGAAAAACGTCGTCACGTATCTATTGATGATTACCGTCCTCGGCTTTATTAACACTCTCACCAAGGCTGGGGTCTCAATAGTGCCTCAGTGGTAATCACCAACTTTACACACACTTACACAAGCTACTTTTTTTTAAATAAAGAGTGAGGAGACGGGCAAGACATGTGCCTGATGGTAAGCAACATGACTGCTACATAACAGCACAGTGAACAGTGACGCGCAGCTATTGAAACATGAAGAGTCCCTTTAGTCCATTGGTAGCAGTTTAGTTTGGAGGCAGTATAAAGAGGCTGTGATGCTGTGTTTGTTGTGGTAAAAATATTCACATTGTTACATAAATAGAGATTCAGTTGAAAGTCTCCCCATCGATTTTTATTGTTTTTTTACGGTATTTCTGCTCCACCTAGTGCTAATTTAATTGGATATCTGTCGTAGGGCTGTAGCCGAGCGCCGAGGGTTATTGAAACCCCACCGGTAACTAAATAACGTGTTGCGATTACACACGCCACGCGGAAATAACTTTCCCGCCGAAATCTAACAGTTGGCCGCCATTTTGTTGCTATGTCTGATGATTCAGTAAGGAGTAGGTAAGGACGTGGGTTTGAATCTCGCCCGCACCTCTAATTGCAAATTTATCAATATTTGGCGTTGCCATTGAAGGAAAACATTGTAAGGAAGCCGTCAGGTCCCAAGAAAGATATCTTTCGAGGACATGCGATATCCGGACCCGCACTTAGTGCGTCTCCCACAAGCGAAAAGGTATATGTAAATGCGTGTACCTTTACCAAGTAAAAAAGATCACTTTAAAAATAAAGGTTTTGAATGGGGTAATTTTAGTTATGTTTGCAGTTACCCTAATCGAGTTGTTTTACCTGTCAGCCTTAGGTTAGAATTAGCCTTGAGCAAATGTTGGGATTTCGGAGGTTTATAGACAATCTATATACAATTGTTTTGTTAGAAGTTCTGTTTGTCACGTCAATCCTCGCAGTAATCAGCGAACAATCAGCCGGGGCCGCCACGATGACGCAGGGGCGGTCACGGCCGCCATTATGGCTGGTATTTGACGCCCAAAACATCGTTATTACGTGGAAGTCTTTATAATTCTTTTATCTCTTTTATCATGCTCACGTTTTTTACATGGTTGCACAGAAACCCATTACTACTAAGCTAAAACGTCACCATGTTGGACTCTAAATATATGTATAAGTATACCTGAAGCAAATACTTCGTATCTTTAACTAAACTTTGTGGAGGATTGGGACATTTCGCGCACTTATATAGTTTTTAGGTATACCTCTAGAGAAATACCAGTAGTGGGACCGCTACTGGTACCTATCTCGCCTGAACTCAAGTGACGTTTCGGTCTGCGATAAAGCGTAATAACCTAGAAGAAACCTATTTACTCTCGACTTAAAGACACAAAGATTGTAACCATAAAAAAATAGCCACTCAGGCAACGCATGCAACTCATTATATGCCTAGAAGTTTTTAATCACAAAAATGAAGTCCTAGTTCGAGTCTTTGGAACATCAACCATGAAACGATCCTACCTTTTCGAGCCACCAGCAGTCTATAGCAAAAAGGGCAATATGGTGTTGTTAGTTCTTGCAGATCCGTGGCACACTCTTCGAATACGACAAAAAACCGATAACCTAGCAATTTGGTGGCGATCAAGACATTGAAGTATTATTCGAACATGGGTGTTTCTTAGCCTGTTTCTCGATCGATTCCAGCGCCTCTAGCTAAGACTTAGCCGACCCATCCCAACGGTATCTCACAGTACTCTATACAAGGGCAAATATTTGCTTTTTAAACATCAGTAACTGTTCAGATTTGAAGTACCTTCGCGGCAAATAGTTTTACTTCGATCGGCTAGGTACCTGCCACTAGATGGTACTTAGTCGATCTTATTTCCTTACCTTTCGGGTTTCTGCGATGCCCTGCAAAACATTAGGATGAAACACTGTTTGAGTTTTAATTTATTTTAATTTAATTTTAATTATTTACTTATTTTTTGATTTATATTGTTATCATAATAATTAATTTTGTCTGACTGGTATTGAAACCTGTACCAATGACTGTTTTAATTAACTATTTTTAATTGATTTATTGTCTGTATCATATTATTCATTAAGGATTATCAGAATTATGTAAACGTGACGTGTAACCCCCTGGTTATTAATAAATGAGTATATGAGTATATGAAAAAAAAAAATTAATTGACTTGTGATTTGTATTATCTTATTGAAATGACATGTTGCTTGAATTTATTATTAAAATGGAATTGTAATTAATTTTTAATTTATATGACATGTCGTTAACTAGTCGTTAACCATAAAAGAGTATGAGTATGAAATTACATATGGGACAGGGGAGTTAGTTAAAAGCTTATTTGTTTAAACGCGCTGATCTCAGGAGCGACTAAACCAATTTAAAAATCACAGTTGAATATGTCCATGGTTCCTGAGTGCTATAGGCTATTATGTACCACGGGCGAAGCCGGGGTGGACCGCTAGTTAATAATAAAAGAGTCTAAAGTGTAATCCAGTCGAAGGCCTGAACTGACGCACGCCCATAACCTTCCGGCGTCACACCCGCCGCTGCACCCCGCCGGTCACGGTCGCGGCATTTCGGCGGACACCTCGCTTCCACCGCCGCCTTGGGCTTAACTTCTTTTGTACGGTAATGATGTTCCTTGTGTTGGCTAAAAAGGTTATACAGGCATTCTCTGTGAAATCATTCTGAAAGGTTTACGGAGCCAACGAAAATACAGAGATATCCTCTGTATTTTATAATTTCACAATTTCATGATACAGATTTAAAATCTTCTTCTATCGTTCGAATCGAAGTTCAAATGCGAAAGTTTCGATGATTTGGTTGTTTAGATGTTTGTTACTCAATAACGTCGGAACGCTTCAACAGGTCGGATTCAATTTGGAATACAGATAATACATTATTATAAATAAATAAATAATAAATAAATAAATAAATATTGGTAGACAATTCACACACAACGCCACCTGACCCCAAACTAAGCAAAGCTTGTGTGATGGCAGCCAGATAGCTGATACAATACTTATATAGTTTTAAATACATACTTATTATACATAGAAACACCCAGACACAGTGCAAACATTTGAATTCATCACACAAATATTTGCACTGGGTGGGGATCGAACCCACGACCCTCGGCTTCGCAGGCAGAGCTACTACTAACTAAGCCACTAGGGCAGTCAGTATTATTGTCTTGAATAACACATACCTAGGTTTTAATTAACACATAGGTTTTAATTAACACATAGGTACTTTTCAACGCGGGAAAATTACGAGAAAAGGTACTACGCGGGTAACACTGCGGCTGACACTGTTAGGAGAGGTACGAGTATATACCTACCTATATACCTCTGCCAGCAGTGTCGTGCGTGTTATGTAGGTTTGTCTACGCCTCAAAAACTACAAAGGTCTACATCCAATTAGCTCAAATAATCCGCATCAAGATTGTTTTTTACCTATTTCTTGGATCAGTGGGATCATACTGATGCGACTCCGAATATGGCGCGCCACAGACAGATTTTTTCGGGTCGTGAATTGAATTCTAGCGTCACCCTCGGGAATGATAATAAATCTTCGAGTAAACTCGGGACCATGGCCATTGGCTATCTAGAAATGCGTCAGCATTTCCCCATTGGCTGACGTATTTCTAGATGGCCATGCTATAATAGCCAGTCCACGCCCTCCGGTTGCACCCGCGTAGTTTCCAAAGTAAGCTATCAAATTCTGAGTTATAAGTTTTCACTTCTATCGGCAGTTCCTATGACTGCCAATTTTTTAACCGCTTCTTGACTATACATATTTATTGTATCGCATCACCCTTATTTTTCGTAAGTTTTGTTAGGTACGTGAATCGTGAAGAACGTCTTAGGATGTTTATTTATCAATTTGACTAAAATATAAATTCTATCCAATTAATTGACAAAGTTTGTATGCATGGATGTATTACGTTTCTCTTCTTTATTGAAAAGTACCAGAATTGAACCCATCGGAAAAAAAAACACTCAGAAATCCATTCTACAGTGATATGTTGTACATACAACATATCACAGGACATACCTAGTCAACGAAATGTATATCCTAATCTGTGCGGTAAACAGTTAATATCATTCATACATTACAATTGGTTTATTTCATTTCAACTTATGTACCTAAGGTGTTAATTTACGACAAAGTTCAAGATATTTATAAATTGACAATTTACGAAACCAAATCGGTCGGCGTATAACATCGATCGACCGCAGCGCTCGCGGGCGAAAACCACTCGCGAAACTTGTGACAAGAATAAATCGATGCTTGGTTTGCGTGAGTTGTGCGATAGTCACAGTAATAGTACAATATAATTAAAGCCAAATTAATTTATTTGCATATTTTACAAATATTATACCTAAATCCGATAAACGTTTGTATGTTTGCTCAATTCCGTCTGAAAGCCTGAACGCATCGGGTTGAAATTTGGACCACAATAAGAATATAGTCTGGAATAACATATAATCCTCTAATAACATATAAACCTCTTTATCTCGGGAAAGTGATGAGTACAGGAACTGCGAGGGGATCCGCGGGGCGCTGGTAGTATAGCTTACATTGTATGAGACGTATCATTCCAAAAATACTCGTAATGTCTGTAAAGGTGTGATTAAAAAACGACGTTCCATTTCACAATCTCCTTTATTCCTTTTCTCTCTTACACCTATGTACATTTTCTTAATCTATCTCTTTTATACATTCACTGAGTTAGCCCACTCTTTCATACTCACAATTGTCTCGCATCTATGCTTCTCTTCCACACTAACATTTTGTTCCATTCTTAAGTTATGTTGTTCCTTGCTTAAAGTATGGCTTACATATTATATTCGGGAGGTTTTGAGAATATTTGATGAACACTATAATAACATAATTATAGGTAAATTAGCATGAAGAGTCTAAATAACTGCCACACTTTACTTTTAAGAGATGACTTACGAGTATATTTGGACTGTGATTTCCGTGAGAATGTCTGGATTGTAGCCTTGACTCTCGCCTTGTGTGAAAAAGCGCCGGGTACCAGCAGCGTGTATGCTACTCCGGTTTATAATTTATCTATTTCAATTCCGTTTAGTTCCTACAATGTGATTGAGCAACAAACATCCAATATAAGCCTCAAACTTCGCATTACACTAGAAACACCCAGCGGTTTTACCCGCGTACTGCTCGTTCTTGATATTTTCCCTCGACAAAAATTAGCTCACATTCCAGGCCACATGCTGTGTTTTAAATTTCAACCCAATTCCTGTTCAGTTGTCCTGACGTAATCTGACCAACAGACGTCAAAACATTCAAAGCCTTGCATTTATAATATTACTTATCACTTAGTAGAAATAAAAATATCTGTGAAACAAATCGCAATGAAACGTTAACCTATTACGCAAAATGTTAAGACCCTTTGCACCAATCGATCAGACGCCATTCATTTCACATTATGCTCGAAAAACGAAAATTGGTCTCTGGATCTATAGATAAATCTCTCCAGAATTGGAAACTGGGTCAATCCAAAAACATCCAATTCACCAATACCTCTAGCGTGGGCGTCAGTCTGGGCCCTTCAATGGATGACGTAGACGTATCTCTATAGTATCCACTCCACAGATTATCGTAAAAGGGACCAAACCCTTCACAAGGGTTCGATACTGATATCTGACCTTCAAACTTCAAAGCCAACAATGCCGATGGAACCTGTCTGCCCACTTCATTTAATGACGGAGCTCTTAGTGCTTAATCAATTAATCCCACGCTTCGGCCGAGGATTTACTTGGGTCCGCATATTTTCTCGTGGAATTAATATTATAATTCCAGTCATAGAAAGGCGGGAGCGTCCGGGAGCGTCTGATATGGATTCAAATTCCCTTCCCCTACTATTTCCTATAAATAGAAAATCGGCGCCTCATTAATTTATTTAATCTTTACATAAATAGAACGAAATGACGACCTTATTTCTAAAAACGATCTCTTTCACCGCGGGATGGAAACGGCGTCTTTTTATATTATAGAGTGATGAGATGAGCAGGTCATTCCCCTGATGGTAAGCAAAATGCCTGTCCATGACGGCACAATGACACACAGCTATTGAAATAGAGTCCAAATCATTACCTAGCACTGCACTGCGCTCATCACCCAGATTCATAAGGTGTTTTATCTATACGAGGGTCAAACTGAAAGTTCTTAAAAAATCAAAAACTGATTACATTAGCCAGTTGTTAGTTTTATTATATCTTTTCAAAATATTGTCCATTCACGTCAATACACCGCTGCATGCGATGGAACCACTGGGAAAAGCACTTTGCCCACTCGTCCTTAGGGGTCTCTTCAATGGCATCGCGATACGCAGCCACCGCTTCTTCAGCATTCATAAACCGCTTTCCTTTAAGTTTTCTTTAATTTTTGAAAATAAATAAAAATCACAAGGCGCGAGGTCGGGGCTATACGGCGGGTGACCCAGTAATTCAACGTTTGATGTCGCCAAATAGTCGATCGTTCGCTTGGTGGTGTGCGATGAGGCGTTGTCGTGGTGAAGGAGGATCCTACTGCGAGGTCGTTTCTCTCGAACTTTTTCCAAGACAAGTGGCAAACAATTGGTAGTGTACCATTCTGCAGAAACTGTTTTTGATCCTCTAACACAATTGTTGCGAAATGACCTATCCTTCCAAAGAACGAGGCCACCATTTTTTTCCCTGCACTTCGATCTCTCTTCACTTTAGTGTGCAACTCCTCGAAAGGAAACACCCACTGAGCAGATTGTCTTTTGGTTTCAGGATCATAACAGTAAATCCAGCTTTCGTCACCTGTTAGTATGTCGAACACAGCATTTGAGTCACCTCCGTTAAATCTTTCAATCATTTTACGGCACCAATCCACACGATGGAGTTTTGAGCCTCAGTCAAATTATGAGGTATCCACCGGGCGCAAAGCTTCCTGACCGCTAAATGTTCGTGTAGGATTTTGTGCACTTGACTCATACCGATGCCTAAGCTTGTCCGAATCTGCTGATAGGTCACTCTTTTGTCAGTCTCTATCATACGCCGCACAACACAGATGTTATCTTCAGTCGTCGCCGTAGAAGGCCGTCCCTCACGTAAATCATCAGTGAGATTAGTGCGACCACGTTTAAACTCATTAAACCAGTTGTAAACAGTCGCACGAGATGGGGCTTCATCATGAAAGGCCAATCGTAGTCTATCATAACTTTCTTGTTGACTTAAATGACATCGAAAGTCATAAAAAATCATTGCACGAAAATTTTCTCGTGTTAAATGAATTTAACACGAGAAAATTTTCGTGCAATGTCGACGTGACACAGATAATTTTCAATTTGCCGCCAAATCGTAAAACAAATGACAAATGAATGAAGTATATACTCAGTAATATTGGCAACGAGTTCTATTTTCAAATTATAGAATTATTTTTTTATTATATTGTTTATAAGTGGCCAGTTCTAAGAACTTTCAGTTTGACCCTCGTAGAGATACAATTACAGATAATTAAAAAGATAGAATTCAGGGAAATTACAGGGCCTATTGTCCCTGGAAACGTTGCCTTTCAAACCAGAAAACATACATACACCGGTATAATAACTGGCAAAGGTGTGGTGCTTCCCCGGGTGGCCTCTGCAAATAATCCTACCACTACAAAACTAAATTAGCTTAACCCTTAATGATGACGTGGTTCTAGAATAGAAGCCTTGCGTTTGGAATCGTTTTCAATCCTTCGTTTGTTCTCCTCTGGCGCTCAGTTGGCTACGCTTATTGCCTAGTTACGTGTTGTGAAACGTTACGTAGATAATACGTAGTTTAGAGTTGTACACATGACGAAGTTCACACGAGGGTGCGTGTGCACCCCTGTAGACACGCGATACGCGTCGCCTCCGCGGCGCCGAGCAACCCCTCCGGAACTGACCAGGCTGACCCTAAATGTCTTTGAACTTGCGTAATCAATAGGATCTTCCTGCTCTTTTGTAGCCTATTTTACACAGTAAAAAGTATAAATGTTAAGTAACTAATACGAAATTTCCTGCAAACATGTGCCAGGAATAAAAAGTTTTATATGAAGGTTGACGGAAGGTACTTTCATCTTCTATTTCCGCCATCCCCCTCATTGGGGATTGAATTTTGGTAATTCTTTCTTAGTAATACTTACATCATAGGAAGAACTGCGCGTGAAATTTTAATGTTTCTAGCTCTAAGCTAGTTTCTAGCTTGTGCGTTTATGCGGTTTATGTAAAATTTTCATCCTCTATTTTACCTTATGAGGGGTTAAGTTTTGGAAAACAATATATAACATAGCTCATTATTTAGGCCAAACTCAATTCCTATGAACTGTAGTGCAAATATGACTGTGTAAGGAATAAAAAGTTTAAAAATTTCACCTCTTACAGGTTGGTTTTTTTAAATCCTTCCTTACTGGGTGCTGACGTCATAAGAAAAACATTTCTACCCCTAACGTTTTGGACTGTGCGTTGATCTATAAGTCAATCACCTTTGCATTTTACACGAGTATAAACATGTATTAAAAAATGATAACATATTATTATTTTTTATTATATTATCCATAGATAGATAGATTTATTTTTAACCGCCGACCAAAAATAGCGGTGTTTTAAGTTTGACGTCGATTTCTGTCGGTCTGTTCGTGTGAGTGTATGTCTGTGGCATCGTAGTTTTCAAACGGATGGACCGATTGCGACGTAGTTTCTGTTTCTTTTCATTTGAAAGCCAGTTTTCTTGCGGTTGTTCTTAGCTATGTTTAGTTAATAAAGAATCAAGATGTCTGTCTCCACAAAATGGTGGAAACATATTTTTTCACAACCTCCCTCAATATGGATATCAAGTGAAAGGGCTCGACTAGTAAAACACTAAACACTATGACAAATTTCAAATCCAAGATGGCCGCCACCACAAATGGCGAATTACGTTTTTTACACAACTTTCTATTTGAGAATCAAATAAAAAGGCTGGACTAGTAGAATACTGTAATAAATTTCAAATCCAAGGTAATCGGGGGTAAATTTAAAATGATGTTCTTGTGTATTGTGTACAGGAGATGCGCAGAGCAAGAGAAGGGGTCGTGCTCTGGCGAGGGGGAGGGCGAGACGCGCGGGAGCACCCTGCGCGGGGGCGGCGCCCCCCGCGACCTGCGCTTCTGGCCGCAGCTGTGGCCCACCGTGCGGAGAAACCTGCTGCTCAAAAAACGGGACACTAGGAAGACACTCGCGGTTCGTGACATTCCTTCTTGTGTATTAAACTAGCAGTAAAAAGCAACTGCTGCAACGGATTGGATTGAAATTTGAAACGCAAAACGATTATAAGGCCCACTTATACGACTCTGCTCCTCCTGTCCTGCCTCCTAAGATATAGATTACATTGGCAGACGGCTGTCAGCGAGAGGTCTGCTAATTTGTGTTGTCAATATAATCTGTATCTTAACATGCATGGCATAAAGTCCATATTTGATAATTAAAATTAAAAACTTCCCGTGATATCACGATTTTAAAATCACAATTTTGGACTCTTCGAAAAACGCTTAAACGCTTGATACAAAAACACTACTGAAGCGTGACGTCACTGTGTCGTATTTTCTATGCGTCGCGTGTAAAGATTGTTTGTTAGCTATATTAAATATTGCGTTTAGGAAATTGGTTTCATAACAAAAGTCACTTGAAATTGAATGTGTTATCCAATGGTAAATACATTTTCTAATAATTTCCTACTTTTAAAATGGACTTGCCCATCCAGCTTTGAATGATCATAAAGTAAGTTAAACAAAAAAATATCAAAATTAAAATTGGTAGGTACATAATATTTTATTACTGTCTATCTGTCTGCCTGTGTATATTTTATTTGTAAATACTGTCATTGTTTCAAATAATTTAATATAATTAATTCCAGGACCAGTCGGCATGCCTATTATATGAAGAATGAGTACTGATTATCACTTTTGTATAAATTTATATGTGATCCGCAGGAGACCCTCGTACCCTTGTACTGCCTGGGCGTGCTGATCTTCCTGAAGATGCTGATCCCCAACCCCAACTTCCCCGAGGTGTCGAAGCCAGGCCGGCTGCTGCGCGTCTCCCCACAGAACGCCTTCCCCGACAACCAGTCCGTGGCCGTCGTCGCTGACTGGACCAACGCTAATGGCACTGTGGTGAGTTTACTGTCGTCAGCATCAGTATGTCTCTCATCAGTACCATTATAATCAACAACATCATCTACAACCATCTATATCACTTGTATTATTTAACCGTCATCAAGTTGTAATGTCAAAAATTACTGTTTTCTGGTATAAAAGACAAAGTTTGCAGATATATACGGGGGAAAAATACTTAAGTCCAATCATGGTATATCTCTTATTGACGAGCGAGTGCAGTGCTAGGCAGAAATTTGGTCCCTTCATCTTGAAATAGCAGCTTGGTACTGCGTTTTTCCAGACAGGCGTATTGTTTACCATTAGACGCATGTCTTGTTGGTTCCGTAAAATATAATTAAAAATGAACTTTGTATTTAACACCATTAAATTGTCATTCAACCGACAGAAGTAAATGCCTAGTGTTTGTAACCCAGTATCGCTAAATGAAGCAATAAGTAGAAATGAAATGAAATCTTGAGGGGCGTCCAAGTCACAGGCCTAGTTTGGGGCACAAACACTTCTATTGTGTACTTGTTAGTTCGTGCTAAATTACCATCATGTTAAATTATTATATTTTTGGAAATTATTTGTTATTATTTTCCTATTGTGAATCTGACATCTTTTCCAGGATTTCCTGCAAAACATCAACGGTCTGCTCCTATCGTCCGGTCAAGCGCCGATCCACTGGGTGCGGTTCAACAACACCACGGACCTCAACGACGCCTACCACGAGGACTCCAAGCTGTTCCCCATGGCCGTGGTCTTCCACACCGACCCCACCTCTTACAGCGATCCGCTCAGGTGAAGAGACTGCATTACCCTTTAAGAAGGCAAGACTACATATGCCACTCATGTTAACAATCATGAGATTTACAGTTAAAACATGATTTTACTTAGACGACATGACTATACTTGGCATGGCACTCTTTGTTAGCTAGTTTCATTGTTATATTATGTATAATGAAAATCCTCATCTGAGGACTCCAAGCTGTTCCCTATGGACGTGGTCTTGCACATCAACCCACTCAGGTGAAGAAACTGCATTACCCTTCAGTACAATAGACAAGACTACACTTAGCATGTGACTCATTTAAATCTATTATGATCTTCTGTAATGAAAACATGAGTTTACTAAGACGTGGTAATTATACGTATGTTTGCCGTTGATTGTGATTTACCCTCTATTTCGCCTAATGCTAGCTCCTCTTTTTAACCCCCGACCAAAAAAAGGGGTGTTATAAGTTTGACGTCGATGTCTGTCTGTCTGTCTGTTTGTCTGTCTGTCTGTCTGTGTGTGTGTCTGTCTGTGGCACCGTAGAGCTCAAACGGATGGGCCGATTTCGATGCGGTTTTTTTTTATTATCTAAGTTTACAAAACACGACGGTATTTCACCTTTGTAGAAAGCAATGTATTCGTTCTTGTATGTAGTACTGGATCAATCCTGTGAAGTCGTATTTACGACAATTTTGCATGATATATGACTCACGACATTTTCACTTTTTGAAGCTTAGAGTCTTGAAATTCATGGTTGTTATGCATGTCATAATGATCATCAATTATATTGTCTAGCACATGGAATATACTACTTCTTTTCTCGTTTTCTAGGCCATTGTTCGTGAGATTGTTGTTATTTTTTGCTACGATGTGGTAACCTTCTACCTCCCTCATTTCAGATACACCATCCGCACCAACCCGTCCCTGGCTCGCACCCCTTCCACCCGCCTCCTCTTCACCTCTCCTGCTATCTGCCGCGAGCGTGCCGAGCGAAAAGACTGGTCGTCCGACTGGTCTCGCGGCGGGCAGCTCATCCCACTCTCCGACGTGCACAGCGACGAAGTCTGCCCCGTGCTGCAGTATTACTACTCGGGGTTCCTTGCCTTGCAGATACTCATCGATTTTGTTAAGATTAAGGTATGGTTGTCAACTGATTTTACTCAGTAACTTAACGTTGGATTCTTAAGAAAACAAAACTATACAATGTAACAGTCGTTAGTTCTCGTACATCTCGAAATTCAGTAACTAGAAGCGACGTTATTGCAGAATTCAATACTGGATTTAATACTTAAATTCAGTTCAAACTGGATCCGTTATAATATGTAATTTTATTACACTATCAAGCAATATTGTCAAACATAGTTCTCACTGACCGGATTGGGGTTTCGTATTTACCTTAAACTTACACCAAATAAGGGTGATGTTTGTACTTACTTTTATGGAAATTAAAATAACATAGAGTGGTCTGATTTTTGCGTGTGATATTTTTCTTCATCATTAAAACCAGTAGTGATGACAAACTTTTCTACATCTACATTTGGGATAATACTCAGCCCTGCAGGTGGAATGGGACCTTACGTCGTCTCGATTACGAAAACGGACGTTTTCACCACTACGGCTTATTATGGAATTTTTGCAAATTCCAAATGTTGGTACTTTCAGATGGACACAGAGTCGAACATCCTGCCTCCTCGCGTCGATTTCCGTCAGTTCCCGAAGCGGCAGCACACTGGGGACTGGCTGGTGATCTTCCGCGTCATCATGCCCATGTACATGGTGATGACTCTCTCCCAGTTCATCACCTACCTCCTCATGTTCGTGGTGGCCGAGAAGGAGAACAAGATCCGGGAGGGGATGAGGATCATGGGACTGAAAGACTCCGTTTATTGGTGAGTTTTTTCATAATATATAGTGACGAGATGAGCAGGACATGTGCCTGATGGTAAGCAACATGCCTGCCCATAACTGTACAGTGACACGCAACTATTGGAACATGAAGAGTCCAAATCATTACCTAGCACTGCACTGCGCTCTTCACCCAGAGATATGATGGGTTTTATCTCAATACCTTGTAATTTCACTCGAAATATATTATTTCCCTTCAAACCGGAACACAGTGATGTTAAAGAAAACATAACTAAATGTAAAATAATTTTTAATAATCTACTTATTGTCGCACTATTTCTGTTTTAGTCATTTAATTTTGAAAGCTGTAATTCTTTGGTTTTAGGTGTTCCTGGTTTCTGATCTACGGCGTGTTTGTGACCATCCTCTCCGTCTTCAGCACCGTGCTCCTCTTCACGCTGAAGGTAGGAGATGGTCTTATAATCTCTACAGCATAAGCAGCTCACTAAATGTGTCCACTGCTGGGACTCGGGTCTTTTCTCGCAAGGAGAGAGTCAAAGCCATAATCACACAGGACTTAACTAGGATTAGATTTCTTAGCACTAGGAGTAAAGGGTCAATCAAGCATTATGTAAGGACTATACGGGAGCAGAGGGTTTGTGCTTTGCTTATTTTTTAATGAAATGGGGGTGGGGGTCTAGATTATGATTAAGTCAGCAGTAGTTATTTATTTTTGTACACATATGGCAACCCCCACGTTGTCTATACTTGAATACGAAACCTATTTTCGGGGGAATAGCTACTAATGTTTACGGAAGCATGGGAAGGGGGAGTAAGAGCTTTGTTTACTGTTGATGATAAGGGGGGGGGTTAATAACTGTAATAAATCTGCTTATGTAATACTTGAACGGCCCCTAAAGAGAAGAAGTACTAACTTCTTGCGTCCGTACATATGAACACACAGGTGGGGGTCAAAAGGGGTCATAACCTCGACCCTCACCCCCCTCTCCGGGCTGGGTCCAGAACCTAGAAACACTAATTAAAATGCGCTCATACACTCGTCGCCTGATATTGTGCCTTGACCACGACTGTGTGGGTCTGTGTGGGCACATAGTTGTGGTGGTCAGCGGTGGTGCTAAAGCTTGATCCACCCTTGCACACACAGTTTTTATTTTATTTTTATGTTATTACAGTAGTGACCCTTTCGGCGTAGTGTAGACTTTCTGTCCAATCCATCTTAATAACACATATAAAATCGTAATAGCAATTTTGGCAACGATCTCTGTGTGATGGTTTTGATAGGCCAGCAGTCGGAAGCTCTGCTAACAGGAAATTATAATTTTACTCAAACAACTACAAGTTTTACGTAATTGCACATGTTAAATGGATCATGTCAAGACAAATAGTGTCTGTCTGCCAAGAGTAATGCATGTTTGGCTCTTGACTGCACTTGCTGAACTAGCAGTTGGCTGTAGCATTTTTTTTATACACAGATAGATAGATTCGCGCTTGACCGCTATTTATTGAGATATAAAGCGACGATGCAGTCTAAGATATGTAGAGATATGTATATATGTAGTGGTAGGACTTTTGGCAGAGTCCGCCTGGGGGAAGTACCACACCTTTGCCAGTTATTCCACCGCCAAGCAGTAATGTGCAAACATTACTGTGTTCCGGTTTGAAGGGCAATGTTTCCAGAGAAATTACAGGGCTTAGATATATAAGATCTTAGATCTCTGGGTGACGAGCGCAGTGCAGTGCTAGGTAATGATTTGGACTCTTCATGTTCCAATAGCTGCGTGTCACTGTGCTGTTATGTGTCAGGCATGTTGCTTACCATCAGGCACATGTCCGGATGGTCTCGTCACCATTTATTAAAAAAAAAAGATAAAGCGCGCTAACCCAGAAGAATCGGGTTCACAGAAGAAGTTTATCATTCGAAGACACCCATTCTTTGAGGAGCTACTCTTTGGAAAAGACCCACTTGCAAACATATCCCTTTGCCACTTATACCTATTAACTCTTGTTTAAAGGTTCCCGGATTGTAGCAATACCTTTTTAACATATTATCGTCCCTATGCCTTAGATAAGGGTTCAGCATAACCCACTGTGTGTTCCCACATCTAGGACTCGGGGGTTTTTTCGGACAAGACGAAAGTGAAATAATTCACCAAGCTCGCCAAGTGCTAGTTTATGCATGAAACATCCTGGAAAAGCCTTATAGTGTGAATCGGTTTGCTTCTAGGTAAGCACGCTTCATAGTCCGCATCTTTCGTCATCGGGCGAGATGGCGGCAGTGTAAACCTAAAAAAGTAAAAAAAGAGACGCAGGGGGGTTGGAACCTGAGTCCTGAATGAAATCGGATGTTCTACATACTAGGCAACCACGGATGTAAATCCGGGTTCAGAATAGTATGATGAAAGTCCTAACAAAGCAGAATTAGAATTTGAAGAGCAACTATAACCAGTAACTCCGAAACATGAACAACAATTACCTCAATTTTAATACGTAATTATGGATAGGTACTAAAATAATAAAAAATAAATTAAAATAAAAATAGCCTTTATTTCTACTACAAATATGACAAATAATTACTTAAACCTATATTTAAGATAGTAAATAAGTTTCTATTTTTTTTTTGTACTATACAATAAATATATAATTATATTATCTTTTATAGAGTATGAGTAGTAGTCGCCTCTGCAGCGTAGGCCTCTCCTAATCCTTTCCATTCGTGTCTCTCGCGTGCGTTACGCATCCAGTGAGAACCACCCCTCTGGTTGAAAATGTCGCTCCATCTTTTGTGTGGTCTGCCTTTCCTTCTCTTACTGTCCCTTGGTATCCACTCTACTAAAGGTACTAAAATAATAACTACATAATTAATATTCTTTTTAAACTTTCGTGATTTAAAACATAATGTAACAGTCCATGTCCGTCGAGGTTTTTAAACAATGAATTATTCGTGATTAAGCCCCGGACTATAAAAACATTATACATAATTAATATTCAAAGTATGTTTGCAGGTGTTCCAGCACTCCTCGTACATCCTGGTATTCCTGCTCATGCTGATGTTTGGATTCACTATTATCACCATGGCGTTCATGCTGACTCCATTCTTCGACAAAGCCAGGGTGCGTATTTACGTCCTGTATCAATCAATAAAATCCCCACTGCTGGTGCACGGGTCTCTCCCTATCCAAGTCGAGAACAAGTCATGGTAGATACATCGGTCCATAACAGAACTTCACTACCCAATAATTTCAAAATGAATAGTTTTTGGCCACAGTCCTCGTTCGTCATCTGGATACGCAATCTACATTTATAAGATAATGTCTGGAGTTATAACTCTAAAGGTAACCCAGCAATGACGTGACTGCCAATTGTTATTATACTCGTATTTTTACGGGTTTCGTTCAAAACCTTTTAGCTTTACTCCAACTCATTTATAAGCCACTTTTCATAACTGGAAATATATTATTAAAAAAATAAAATTAACAAACTTAATTACAATCCTACTGATGTTATAAATGAGAAGGTTTGGATGTTAGTTGTTCGATCACGTCGGAACGCCTGAACGGATCAGATTGAAAATTGGAACAGATTATATATAGGCTAGAATAACATAGACTACTTGTTATCACCCGTAAATAACAGAAACGGGAACTGTTTGGGTAAAACCACGAAATGCCGCTAGTCATACTAATATTATAAATGTCAATGTTTGCATGTTTTGTGCTCAATCACGTGTGAACGGATCGGGCTGAAATTTGGTGTACAATATTTGGAAGGACACATAGGCTTATAGTCTCGAAAAAAAAATGGCGTGTATGGTGACTAAAAACTGCTATAACAGGTATGATGACTAAAACAACTGCTATAACAGGTATGGTGACTTAAAACTGCTATAACAGTTATGGTGACTAAAACAACTGCTATAACAGGTATGGTGACTAAAAACTGCTATAACAGGTCGGCTGTCCAAAATCAAAACCTAGCAAGAGCATTGAGCAAATTTTGTAGGAGAAGGAAAAGAAACATTTTCTTTGACCATTCAGAATACAACATCCTTTTTGTACTGTTTTCATTTTGATATGTATAAATATAATTTGCTTTACATTATAAGCTATTTTAACTCAATGTTTGTCTAACTGTGCCAGTTTTATGTGCCTTACTTAAGTTTGATTTGGGAAATCCAACATAAGTATAACATAAAATCCAAAATAAAAACCTAGTAAGGCAAATTACTAAGTGTTTTAATTGGTTTCTCTAAAGAGTTTTTGTTATTGGTCAAACAATAAAAACCTAGCAAAAGCACAAAAAAAAAAGTTTATTTACGAAAATAAATCATTTTCGGCTTGTCTTGCTCCCGAGTGTAGTAGGGGCTAAAAGTATCATCATCAACCCACTAAATGTTCCCACTGCTGGGACTTGGGCCTTCTCTTGCAAGAGAGTTAAGGCCACAATCCATCACGCTGGCCCAGTGCGGGTTTTGTGGATGACACATGACTTTGAAAGATTCTAGGTACATGTCGGTTTCCTCACGATGTTTTCCTTCACCGTTTTAAGTTAGCGGCATTACGCGGCATCACTATGACAAAAGCTTTTTTTTAGAATAATAATAGACCTGAATTTTCAAAATCACCTATCGCCAGTAATAAAATTTTACTATTTAGGTATGGAACTTTCACGTAACATGCGAGCAAAACCGCTGCCTAATGTAATAAACCTACTCCTTTATGAATGATTCTGAAAACCAATATTACAAATGAAATATAGTGAAACAAATATAAAGTCAAATTAAGTTTCTTCTGGCATATCGTCTTCAGTTTGAAGATCAATCGATCCATCATTAACTGGCATTTGATTCCAAAACATTCGTCTTGTTTTGGCATTAGAGGAACCAATTTAGCGACAATGATGTCCTTTTTTCGAGTTGGAATGTCTCGAGGTCCTGATATGTCTTCGGGTAACTCTGTTACCTTAAACTTTTTGGGAAGGAAATCCAACTCTGCGAATGGTTCATCAAAACTGAAAATAATAACTTTCATTAGCTACTCAAATAAATGCTTAAAAACTGATAACGTAGGTTTGTTAAAAACATTCCTTGAATCAGCAATGAATTTGACTTGAACAACTTGGCCGAGCAAGAATGATTTCATTAAATCTTCGTCGTCATTTTTTCTTGCTGTTCTTTTTTTCTTTGGCCATTTTCTGCTATTATTTAATTCGCTGATCTGTATCTTTTGTCTTGAATCAAGAACCACTTCCTTAAAATCTTCGAAGTCTTAAACATCTCCTTGTCTTTTAATTTTTCTTTCTATGTTTCCATGAACTGGATCCGCAGTCATATGTGTATGTCCTTTTGTTAGGCAACTCAAAGTCACAGTCTCTACTGGAAGATCGATATTGACAATTGTAGTCAAAGCAGTTAACAGTGTCCAGTTCTTATTTTCAGCTGTGCAATTGTCAGCCCAAATATTAAATTGTTGACAATCTCTATTGTTATTTTATTGTTATTATGACAATCTTTACTGTTAACAAGTCGAAACACAATCGTGTGACAGCGCTCCCCTGCCCCGCGCATTTACTTTCAATTCTCACTGACTTGCTATTATTTACTATAAGTAGTAATTGGAAATTTCGTTGCATACTTCACTGGTTTTGTAACCAAAACCTAGTATGACACAATTCCAAGTTCAAAAACCTAGCATAGGGCTTAGCCCAAATTTATAAACCTAGTAAGTCCCATTTACAAAATCAAAAACCTAGTATGTACCGTACTTAATAGGGTTTAGGATTTAGAAATGCTACTTGCTAGATTTTTGACTTTGTTAAACCGGACTAAGACGTGCACTTGCTAGGTTTGGCATTTTCATATCTATAGTACTAATTGAGATATAAATATGGTTGTTTTTGCATTAGATGCAGCACAAATTTTTATGTAGTTTGGTTAAAAAAAACGTATTTTGCCAGATATGTCCCTTGCTAGGTTTTGATTTTGGACAGCCGAGGTATGGTGACAAAAAAAACTGCTATAACAGGTATGGTGACTAAAAAAACTGCTATAACAGGTATGGTGACTAAAAAAACTGCTATAACAGGTATGGTGACTAAAAAAACTGCTATAACAGGTATGGTGACTAAAAAAACTGCTATAACAGGTATGGTGACTAAAAAAACTAAATACTCCGTCAGATTATTAAATTACCAAGACACAGTGCTTAGAAGTTTCGAGTGACGTCACTTCATTGTATGGTTTTTACATTGATGTGAGGTCACAGCTCTTACTCAGGAAGTTTGATGATCTACATATGTATGGATTATTGATAATTATATAAAACAAACCATCAATGTACATGTCCTGCTCGTCTCGTCACACGTTAGTTAAAAAAAAAACGACGGACTAATTAAAAGAGTAAATCTTTGGCCCAGTCTCCCAGTCATCATTCCAATTGGTAAGACTGGTGGTGAGTGAACTGTGTGTGTTGACAGACGGCCGGCATCGTGGGCAGCTTCCTGGTGAACCTGATGAGCGCGCTGTACTTCATCCAGGTCTTCGTCTCCAACGCTGACTCGCTCGCCTTCTGGTTCGTGTCTCTCATCAGCTCCAGTTGCTACGCGCTCGCCATGGATAAGGTAAGCTGGGTTTAAATTACTACTGGTCACCAAATGGTCTACCCGCCTAACTGAAACTGTCTTAGCTTTGGTATTGCTTTGTCTTTTCGCTTGAAATGATCGAGACAGCAATAGCAAAGCCATAGCCGAATGAATGATGTGGTAATCCAATCTCTACTACTATTATAAAGCTGAAGAGTTTGTTTTCTTCTCTTAAAAATTCTTTCACCCTTGAATATGTACGTGATCTAGGAGTGCTACAGGCTATATATGTTTCACGGGCGAAGCCGGGGTGGACGGCTACTTCATTATATTTATTTTTTTAAACACGGGTTGTACACCATTAACATTATGCTGCTGAAGCTATGAGGGTTCAGCATTTATTTTTCTTAAATTTTATAGATTTTCACTATAACCGCATCGTTGCTTAACATTAGACAAGACACGGTCAAATGCAAACCTATTATCATTAAAATAAGCTTTTTAGTGCGCTTTTTGCTATATAATTAAAAACCAAACACCTGTGAACTAATTAAAAGCTGAAATGAAGCTAAGTCATAGAAACGCGCGTGTATGATCGACATCTGCGTAGTTGTGTAAAGAGTAGGTAATTCGACAGCGGTGTTTGTATGGAGTTATGCTCGAGTGTCCGGGTGGGGCTAAGTATTATTATATATATACTGAACCAGTGCGCCGAAGATACAATACAAAGCCAGCTCAACCTAGTTTGGGGCTCAATGTAAACTGTATAATAGCCATTGAAAAAGAAATTAGCCATAATATTGTTTATTGTAAAATTAAAAAACAGTAAAGTATCCCAAAGGAAAAAATGATTTATTATTTATTTACTCGGCGCCTAAGCGAAAGCCGTATGTATGCGTTAATCGGAAGCCAGTTTGTTTGTCATTATATGAATTCAAAAATGTCTGGATGTATCTATATATAAGAAATAGTATGTATTTACAATTATGTAAGTATTATATCAGCTATCTGACCGCCATACTACAAGCTTTGCTTAGTTTGTGGTCATATGGTGTTGTGAGTGAATTGTCCACCTATTATTTATTTATTATTGTAGTTAATCTATCTTCTCCTTCCAGGCTTTAGTCCTGGACATGGCGGGAGTGGGCGTGACGTGGGACAACCTGTGGAGCGGGCCGGGGGTGCCGTTCGGGGGGAGTCTCATCATGATGGCGGTGGACACGGTCCTCTACGGCCTTATCGCCTACTGGCTCGATGCCGTCATGCCTAGTATGAACTTATTTTTGAAGTGAAAACTTCTTTGGGCACGCCTAGGACAGAACTTTCGTGGGATGTGAACTGAAATGAACCGTCACGCTCGGGTATGATAATAGCTTTTCGGGTAAACTCGGGATGCTAGAGCGAGAAACAAAACACAGTGAACAAACGCGTCAGAGCGAGAAAGATAATATTATATTCCCTGTGAACTTGTGTTTATTATATTTATATCTTTTTATACCGACATTAACTTCTAGGTACTTACCACACCTATTTCCGAACCTATAAAATAATATATGAAATATATTTTTAAATTTATTCTTGGCCATAGATACTAATCATTTCGCCAGATGTTATTCTCGTCTTGCTGTGCTTACTAGGTATATACTTATTTTAATTTCTAAATATTTTAATTTTTTTATTATTAAACTTATTTAGTGGTCTTTAAATATAAGTATTTCTTATTTTGGTTTTGTCATCGTCACCTAACGCATTTCTGGATAGCCATGCTTAGAAGACTAATTTAAATGGCCATTCTTAGAAGACTTATCCAGATGCTTTGAAGATTTAGCTCGACCAGACTAGCAGCCACCGCACCCGTTTCAACCGCGTAGTTTCCAAAGCTATCAAATGGCAGTCCCAATGACTTCTATTTTTTTTTACTTTACTACTCCTGTTAGTTTCGTCAATAAGTTGTCATTTTAAAAAGTTGTCGTTTTAGGAATTTGTCGTTTTAGGAAGTTGTCGTTCTCAGCCTGAGGGATACAAAGGTGTCGGTAACGGTAACAGTGTCGCGAGATCAATTATTTTTTCCTAAATCAAAAAGCGCGCCTAAAAAAGTTGTTACTTCAATTTGGTATATCTTAAAAATCTCTCTATCTGTCCCAAAACATTTCTTTGGCCATACAGAGTGAAACCACGTCGCCAGTCTGATGGCCACTTCTGGTTGACGATTAGACGAGCGCGGAGACTAAATCAATGAGTCCAAACTTGTGTTAGTAGTATTTAGATAGATAGATAACTCTTTATTGTGACACAAAACAGGAAACAAATACAGTAACCCGCAATTATGAACTAGCGCCACAAATGGCGGCCTTATTGCTGAGAGCAATCTCTTCCAGGCAACCAACTTTTAAAGGAAAATCGCCTAGAACAAGGTTAGGCGAGGCGAGGTGATATTTTCCTTAATACTATTACTAATACTTAATTATACTATTTACTATACTATTATACAAAACAAGTTAATATATATATATTTACTACAAAAGTGAGTTTAATACAAACAAAATGCTGGAAATTATAAACCTACTAAAACTAATTATTATTATTTTTGATCAATTTTTACATGATGAATGTAACATCCAAGATAAAGTAATACAGCCGTACAAACAGCAGTGGACAGCCATACAACCACTTACGATTTACTGGTGACGACAGTCATGCACTGTGCCAAATAAAATTCTTTTACATTGTTTTCAAAGATGTTTAGAGACTGCGAGTTTCTAATAGAGGCCGGTAGAGCATTCCACAAACGGACAGTCTTAACAGAGAAAGAATTTTCATAGAAAGATGTTTTATGTGATGGAGTGACAAGGTTGAGCGCTACTGCCGCTCTTAAGGGACGGGGCCGAGAAATTTCATGATAAAAAGTGAGGTAAAATGGGGAGGTAGGACTCCCGCGGGTTAGGTATTTGACATATTATATATTATTTATGTAATAAAACATTTGACATATATTTTGTGTACATACATGCAGATGTATTAACGTCCTAGGTATATGTACTCATAGGAGTATTAAATGGAAAATTTTCTTTTTCAATTCAAAAGTCACGTTATGAATATTTACTAATTGTCAACATATTGTTTCTTTGGAACAATGCTCTTAGAAAAACGTTGACTTGTTAGATGAAACAATTGGCCATTAGTTACAGGCGTTCGACCACAGCTCGTCGTTACGGCTGTTACACAAATTCTAGTTATTAAGTTGCAGAAAAAATTCTATTCCAAGGCCGACATGCGTAATTTGCAACAGGATCTAGATTTCAAAAACACTAGCTTAGGCTACTCATTAAACTAGGTATATGAATAGCTTCGAACATCTTTTGTAATCACCATTTACCATAGTATATATCTATATCTTTGTCTACATTGTACCCCTATTTACGAAAATTGTGCGGAGGGACAGGAGCATGAAATTTCGCACACTTACAGCATATACATAGTTTTTTTTAATTATGTATGAAAATACATGAATAATAATTGCCAGTCGTAGGAACTGCCGATAGAAGTGAAAACTTATAACTCAGAATTTGATAGCTCACTTTGGAAACTACGCGGGTGAAAGCAGACGGCGTGGCCATAGTCCCGAGTTTACCCGAAGATTTCTTATCAATCCCGATCGTGACGCTAGAATTCAATTCACAGCCCATGACAAATCTGTTTGGAGCGCGCCAAAAGAAGTTTTCACTTATAAAAAACATTACACACTGCCATGTACTTTGTACTTAACACATACATATGTTAGAATTTCGCCTACTTGGCAACCACTAGTACTATTAACTATTACTGAGTAACACCACTAAGAACACACCTGGGACTTGGGGCTTTCTCTCACAAGAAGTGAGAGACTTAGCAATGTAGAATTTAAGATCTATCTAATATGGAATACTTCTGTTAGGAAAATTACGTTGCGAGTTAGGATTTAGATTTACTGAGGATTGACAGAAACTTGTCTGGGTTACTTTCAAACATAACGTAGAGTCCTATTCTGTTAGACGATCACATGGCCAATTCAAATCTTTCTTCAACAACAATCTTCAAATCTTCGACAATTCAAATAACTACTACAATAATTCACATCTTCTACAATACAATAACATCCACCACGTTGGCTTAGTGCGGGTTAATGTAGAACGCATAACCTCGAAAGATTCTAGGTTGATTTCCTCGCAATGTTTTTCTTTGCCGTTGTTAAGTTTACTTAAAGGTGTAGGTTGGCGCGGAAATCGTGATCGGAGATCGCGACAGGCACTTGACATTATGGAATTGTATGGGCACCAGTTCAGGCCAAGACCGCGACAGGAGACCGAGACACGTGTCACGGTCGCGGCTTTACACACACGACTTTAAAATCACAGTGCTGGTGGTTTCGAGCCAGGGGGTCCGGATTGGCAGTCGCCATGCTCCATTCGCCATTATCCGATTAGAACAGCCGTAACTTTGAGGTGGTGAACTAAAAGTGGTTTGATTTGGCAGGTGAGTACGGTATCAAGCAGAAGCCCTGGTTCTGCCTGATGCCGTCGTACTGGGTCAGCGGCCGGCGCAGCCGCGTGTCCGCCGTGCACCTACATTCCAACGGAGACGCGGCTCACAACAAGGACGTCGAACCAGTGCCCAGGTGACCGCGCATTTAGCACGCTCCATTCTATACGTTAAGAATGATGAAGGTAAAGATGGGGTTGATTCCAAGTTCTTCAATGAGAAGAAAGATGACACCTTCGAAGGATTTTTTTATTGGATTACTTTAATGGTGGAGAATCCCACACGCCCACAACCTAAAATAGTGCCGTAGGGTAATTACGTGTGAGTCACACACACAATAACTGATAACGATGTGTACTTAGTTACTTAGGATCGGTTGGGCTGTTTAGGGGAGGGAGGGACAAGTATTCTCAGAATTACAGAATTATGCGCAGTAGAGTGTTATGGGAGATATAAATGTCTGGTAATAGGCAGAAATATACTGTTGATGGTTTAATCAGTTTCAAAAAGTTCAGTCATAAAAAGGAAAAATGCAAAAGAATTATTGTACATCAAGATTCTTTCACCTTAACAAAATTCAGAATGTCGCCAAGCTTTACACATTTTCTTTCGCGTTCTAGAGAACTCCAAGACAAGGAGGCGATCAGGATCGTGGGCCTCCAGAAGTCATTCCGCCAGTGCCGCCGCCCGGAGACCAAGGCCATCGACGGCATCGACCTGAGCATCTACGAGGGCCAGATCACGGCCGTGTTGGGACACAACGGCGCTGGCAAGTCTACGCTCTTCAACATCCTGACTGGACTCACGGCGCCCACAGCGGGAACTGCCTACGTTTATGGCTTGGATGTGAGGTGATGAATCTTTTGTGAAGAATGTACCTACTGTGTCTAATTTATTGCTTTCCAGTTCCAGTATATGGTGGCCTGGAACTGGAATAGTTCTACCATATTTATTGTTTAACTAAGTATTTCCAAACCAATAATGATTATAGGTTCTTATAAAGAATATTATTATGATCGCGCCACTTGTTTAATATTACAAATATAGGTAACATACTTTGCAGATGATCTTAGGACATACTTTGGTGTTTTTTATAGTACACGGGACGAGCAGGACATGTCTCTGATTGTAAACAACACGTCTATAAAATTATAGTGAAAAGTATAGTGTCCCGCAGCTATTGGAACTTGAAGAGTCGAAACCAATAGACCATTACCTTGCACTGCACTGCGCCACTTAGAGATATATAATGATTTATCTCTTTAGCTTGTAATTTTTCTAGAAACATCGCCCTTTAAACCGTAATACAGTGATGTTTGATGTCTGTTTGGTGGTAGAATAACTGACAAACATGTGGTACTTCCCTAGGAGGACTTTGAAAGAGTCCACCACTACAAAAACTCTGATTTCCGAAAAACGGTTAATAAGAACATAATATGTTTGATTCCCAGGGACCCAAACGACATGCACGAGATCCGGCAGATGACTGGCGTTTGTCCACAGCAGGACGTGCTGTTCGACCTGCTGTCGGTCAAAGAACACCTGCTCTTCTATGCTGCGGTAAAGGTACGACTCACCAGTTTATATTTAACGATACAGGATTAAATCGGCAACCTTCACACATTTTTAAAGCGAAAGCTTCATTAGCAGAGTTGAGTACTTTTTGGTATGGGAAAATTTTGTGGGTTCTCGATACTGACATGTTAATGTTGGGTGGCATCAGCGTAGCGTCGGAGCGGTAGTAGAGCAGCGGTAGCAAAACGTTAAATGGGGATGATTAACTTTTGTGAGATTTTCTATTTGTAAAATGTGGTCTAGTGGCGGTTTTTTTATAGTTTAGAGTGACGAAACTAGCAAGTCTTGTGCCCGATGGTGAGCAACATGCCTTTCTGGAACATGAAGAGTCCAAGTAATTAAGTACCTAGCACTGCACCTTCCTTCAAACTGGAACACTGTGATGTCTTCACATAACTGCTTGTCGGTAGAATAACTGGCAAACGTGTGGTACTTCCCCAGGCGGACTCTGCAAGGAGTCTTACCACTATTAAAAACTTTGTTTTTTTGGGAACTGGTCTACCTGTTCCTTTCCTAGTATTATATTCTACATATACAGTGCCAATAGCAATAACTACTTAAATGTTACATCACTTAAAAGGGTATATACGTTCCAGGGTGTTCCAAGAAGAAGAATATCGGAACAGATTCACAAATCACTCTCAGAAGTGGGCTTGCTGGACCAAGTGAACGTCTTCGCTAAGCATCTCTCCGGTGGACAAAAGAGGAAGCTGAGCATTGCCATCGCACTGATCGGGGATCCCAAGGTGAGTGACTGAGTGGCTTGATCCAGTGTTTTCAGTGTCGGTGACCAGGTATCAACAATACTACACGAGAGTTTTTGCACGTAAATAATTTTAATTCTTTGAAATCAAGAACTGACATATGTACCTAGTTAGCCTTAGACTATTTAACTATTATGTCGCAGAGTTAGGCTAGAACATACTTGTATCTGAGTAGTCATTGTATACAGATATTTACTACTGGCTACTGGTAGTCAAAGTCAAATTAATAAATCTTATCAAAACAAACTCACTTTATCACTGTTTTTATTTTATTTATCTGGAACACAATTCGGACGCATTTTTTGAAGTGCAAACTTCTTTAGGCGCGTTGAGACAAAGTTTTCGTGGACTGTGAAATGAGATGAACCGTCACGCTCGGGTATGACAATAATTTCCGGATGAACTCGGGATGCTAGAGGGAGAAACAAAAACAGTGAACAAACGCGTCAGAGCGAGAAAGATAATATTATAGTCCCTGTGAACTTGTGTTTATTATATTTATATCTTTTTATACCGACATTAACTTTTAGGTACTTACCGCACTAATGTCATTAATGGAACTTGTTACGAAATATAAAATTTGCATTTCACATCCATTACAAAAAAGTTTTTTTGTTGTAATATACTCGTATTATTGTTTTATCACAGCACTTAGGTACTCTACGTAAACACACAAAATGATACCCAATTTTTATCACAGCACTTAAACATACACTTTAAACACAACATATATGCATTTATGCATTTTTAGCGAAATACCTATAAAATAAATAAATAGCAAACACTAAAAAATTTGCTACTCAAACCCTATTTCAAACCGCGTAATTTTTTTCTTAAATTTATTCTTGGCCATAGATATTAATCATTTCGCCACATGTTATTACCGTGTTGCTGTGCTTACTAGGTATATACTAATTTTAAATTTCTGAATAGTTTGTATTTTTAATTATTAAAATTATTTAGTGGTCTTTAAGTATAAGTATTTCTTATTTTAGTTTTCACTTCTGCCGTTCGGTCTTAAGCGCACACATTTTTTTTATTTTTAGAACAACAACATCAACATAGAATTTCAGGTACTTTAAGGTGATCGTCATTCGATTTATCATTATCATAATCAGCCCACGCTCGTTCACTTTTGAACATGGAACTTTTCAGAAATCTTAACTTCATCTACATTATTATGCTCACCGATTCGCGGTCCCCACTCCAGAACCCGTCTACCCCAACGGTTTCGCGTCTGCGACAAACATGACCAACCCAGTACCAAAATTATTCGATTAAAATTCCAGTAACTCATAATTTCGATAGCTTAAATATCTTACCTCATGTATATCTCTAGTACGTAGAAAACAACTCTAACATTATAAACAACGTATATTGAAAATCATTTGTTTATTCTTACTCGTAATTTATAATTTCTTCCACATTGTAAAATCGGACTCTTGATTCTTGCTTGTCTGCTCCGACGGGAATGGTACTCCTTCATACTATTCCAACAACCCTGAAATTTCAACAGGAATTAACTAACATTAAACATTTTTAAAGACATACTTTTATTTGATCGATTGCTATGTGAATTTATTACGGTGTTTGTTAATAACAATGTACCTACTCATTTATTAACAACAATAATTTATTAACAAACACTTGACCGCCATCTCGCCTGATGCGGTCTACGATGGAACGAGCTTACCTAGAAGAAACCGATTCACTCTCGATTTGAAGACACCAAGATTATAACCATCGGGAAAAACGTACTCAGACAACGCATCCCACAGTCTAGACAGCGTTCCAACTCCAGCTGGAAAAAAATAATATAATAGTACATTTGGCTTAAAGAAGCGTACCTACTACTTGCACATCCTATATTTAATTTTATAAATGCCAATATTTGCAAGTTTGTTGCTTACTCTCTTCGTAACTTATAAACAGATCGAGTTCAAATTTGGAACATTGATGTCTGGAAGAACACACATGCTACTTTTAATCCCGCATAACAGGAACGGGAACCACACGTGTAAACTCGCGGGGTGCTGTTAGTTTAATATACGTCGTGGTGGCGTAGTGGCGAGAGGGTTCGATTTCACAATCGTGAGCCGTAAGAGTAGCTTCGAATCTCGACTGTACTCCATGTGCAAACGTATTAGTTTCAATACTGTCTTTAACCGTAAAAAACATAATAAAACCAGCGTTTTCCTAAAAATCATACTTAATATGAATGATCACAGAAACACACATGTCAGAACTAACACTGTGTTCCGGTTTGAAGGGCAATGTTTCTAGTGAAATTAAAGGACATAGAGATAACGCATCTTATATCTCTGGATGACGAGCGAAGTGTAGTTTTTGAGATCAGCGCGTTCAAACTAAAATATCTTTAGTTTTATAATATTACAATATTAGTATAGATTATAGTATAGAGGTAGATAGCGGATATTTTTCCTCACCTTTGATACCAATGTCTTGTTCGATCTTCGCAGGCACTCCGCCATCGGTCGAACACAACATGATGTTAGCAGCGACAGGGTTTCCATATTTACTATCACGGCCAAAATCGATTACAGAGAAATCTATTCGGCTGATGTCCCTAAAACATTTAATTTGCCTCTAATTTTTGGTCCGTTTTCACAAATAAAAGACTACAAAGCACTGATATATAACATAATAAAATAAACGGCTTATTCCCCACGGCACTACCAAGCCGCACTACTGAAAGTGCCGTGGGGATTTTTTTTTCCCTTCTGCACTACTGGCCAGTAGTGTCGTGGGGAATTTTTAAACGTCTTACATCTTCGTTCCCTTCTGCACTACTGAGTACAAAAACGTTTTACCAGTAGTGCCGTGGGGGAATATTTTAGCACTACCAGCCAGCAGCTTAGGTACTGGGTAACTTATAATGGCACTTTTTACATCACTATTTCCATCGACGCTTCTACTACTACGTACTACACTATATCCATTAAAATTTTCATAACTACGCGTAAAAGAGATAAACATAAGCAGTTTACTAAATGTTACTAACTCGGGGCCTTCTCTCTGAAGTGACCGTTGTTAAGTTAGTGGCATTACGCACATTACTTTGAAAACACTGGTGCACCTGGGATTCGAACCATGGGATTCCGATCGGCAGTTGCCGTTCTCAAAGCTGCGAGTAGGTATAGATTATTTCTGCTCTAAATAAGAAGGTAAGTTACCTACTTAAAAGTGTTTAGTTTTCAACTTCTTGCAGTTTGACAGAATATACTGAAAGTAAAATAATGACAAAAAAAACCTGTTTGCTTATTAAATAAATTTAAATTGAATTAAAGATTTTGAAAAGTATAATATCTTATATGTAGTTTGTTTAAGTTCGTTTAAAATTTTAATGGATATAGTATAGTACGAGTAGAAGCGTCAATGGGAATGGTGATGTAAAAAGACCCATTATAAATTACCCAATACCTAAGCTGCTGGCTGGTAGTGCTAAAATATTCCCCACGGCACTACTGGTAAAACGTTTATGTACTCAGTAGTGCAGAAGGGAATGAAGTTGTATGACGTTTAAAAATTCCCCACGACACTACTGGCCGGTAGTGCAGAAGGGAAAAAAAATCCCCACGGCACTACCAGTAGTGCGGCTTGGTAGTGCCGTGGGGAATAAGCCAAATGACCGAACTACACGAGGCTAATTTTTCAACCTAGGATAGCAAGCTAGTGTTGACAACCTAGTACTTCTACCTTCGTGTAAACATCGCTACTCAACGCTAGTTTTGTCTACACGAAGCTAGAAGTAGCTTGCTAGCTTACTAACACCAGCTTGAAAAACTAGCCTCGTTTAGCTCGGGCATTAGATTGCTAGATAGAGACGCTTTTTATACATATCAAACTATTTTTAGTAAATCTCACAGGGCTCACAATATTTTTTTAATATTATATAGATACACTATTGTCATGTCATCTGAAGTGGCTTTCGTACGAACCGCAGACGTCGTACGAAATGTAGTAGGCATTCATTGCGTGCGCTAAGTGACAAGTATGCGGAAAGTATTACGATATGCATTATAATTTATGGAGATTACCGGTTGTCCTGTGGAGTAAGACAAGGAGGACTCACCTCTCCCGACCTGTTTAACCTGTACGTCAATGAGCTGATCGAGGAGCTGAGCTGCACTCCAGTCGGGCTCAGATTAGATGGCAGATATGTCAACAACCTGAGCTACGCTGATGATATGGTGCTGATCAGCCCCTCGATTAAAGGTTTGCGTAAGCTCGTAGCTATTTGTGAAAAATATGCCCTAACACATAGCTTGGTCTATAACACCAAAAAGACCGAGATGATGATATTCAGGTCGGGCAGGGGACCACAGAATGTTCCGTCCGTGAAACTTAGCGGCCAGCCGGTGGCCATAGTTGACCGTTTCAAGTACCTTGGCCACATCGTGACGTCTAGTCTATCAGATGATGAAGACTTGGAAAGACAGAGAAGATCTCTTTGTGTAGTTGGTAACATGTTAGCCAGGAAATTTTTTAGGGCGGCACCTGACGTGAAGATTACATTGTTTAAGTCTTTTTGCCAGTCGTTCTATACGTGTCAACTCTGGACCAGGTACACCCAGAAGGCGCATAGTGCGCTACGTGTTGCCTACAATAACGTCTTCAGGCACTTGATGGGCCTGAAACGGTATTGCAGCGCCTCCACGATGTACACGGAATGGCGAGTAGATTCTTTTAACGCCATTCAACGCAAACGTATAGCGTCATTTATGTCCAGAGTTGACGCGTGTAAAAATACGATTGTCAAAAGTCTCGCGGACCGACTGTATCTAACTGTAACATACAAACGTTGGGTGACTATTGTCACCTAGCTTGTGTTTATTTTTATTATGACAAATATTTATAGCATTTTATTATGATGACGAATTTTATTTTATTTTTTACATGTATTATGGAACTCTGTTTTCTGAAATAAATGACTATTATAATTATTACTAGCTGAACCCGCTACTTCGTTCGCGTAAGCAGATATTACTGACTTATACATTAATTGGAAGTATCGTACGTCAAATATTTGGATAAGTAGTCATTGAAAAACCTTTGAGTTTGAGTGAATTTGTTTTTCCACACAAAAATTTATTTAATTTTATCATCTTTATTTATCTTTTTTTAAACAAAATCTTTAAAATTTAAAATTAGTGCTTTTAGATTTAAACTGGCATTAGCGCCGTCTAATGAGAATATTATGTTGCTTGTTATTTTGATTGTGAACGCAAATCACCTATATTATCTACGCCAAAACGGGTGCATATTTTCTCATTTTTGGCTTTTACCTTACCATCACATCAAGTTCCTGACGAAAATATATGCTTATATTAATATGGAGTTAAATGAAAATGTAGACTTAATTAGAGTCTAAAATTTCACATGTAGCTCATGTGAAATTTTAGACTCTAAACTATATGTGTTTCGTATGTCAACCCATATCGTTGTGCCGTTTTGACGTGATAGTTAATATTTGTTTCCTTAGGGCCCATGCTTCTTTTCAGGTTGATAGGCAATAAATACATAAATGTGGTATTTCAGACTATGAGTTATTTCTGTTTCAATTTTCTACCAAATTTGCTTAGTCTTTCCTACGTCACAGTAACCTATAAGTAACCGATTTGCTATTTCTGAGTTCAAACTACGTGTGTTTCAAATTCCATCCAAATATGTTCAGCCGTTCCAACGTCCTGTAAATATTATGAATGTCACTATTTGGATGTTTGTTACGTAATACATAGAGTAATTATAAATAGGCAATGTTTATCCTATGTGTTCTTCCAGACTGTAATCTAATTCTATTTCAAATTTCAACCCGATCACTTGCTACGTTCCGCTATGATTAAAGCGGCAATAGAAATACATCTGCGAAAATTTCAACTGTCTAGCTATCACCGTTCTTGAGATACAGCCTGGTGACAGACGGACGGACGGACGGACGGACGGATAGCGAAGTCTCAGTAATAGGGTCCCGTTTTACCCTTTGTGTACGGAACCTAACAACGGTCTGCTTCGGTCACCGAAGCTTGTTGAACACTACCTTTAAATTTTAAACAGTATTTGGATTGAAATAATACGTTTTCTAATAAGTTACGGCTGGTCTAGTAAGTTACAACTGACCTAGTCGGGAGAACGGTGACTGTCGATCCGGAGACCCAGGGTTCAAAACCACGCGCACCACTATCTTTTCAGAGTCATGTTCGTAATGCCGGTAATTAAAACGGTGAAGGAAAACACCGTGAAGAAACCGAAATCTACCTATAATCTAAGTTCTAAGTCATATGTCATCCACCAACCGACACTGGGCCAGCGTGGTGGATTATAGCCTTGTCTCTCTCCTTGCGAGAGCAGGCCCCGACGCCCAGCAGTGGGAACATTTAAAGGGTTGTTTATGCTGCTACTCATTATGCTGATATGTTTTCTCTAAAATTTAATTAAAAATTTACTTCAATGACAGGTAATTTAATTCTGTCATTCGACTAAATTTTATAAGAAGGTATAACTGGCGTACAGATAAATCTAAGCTGATTTTAGTTTTTTGTTGATATTTGATATCTGTTTTCAATATGTAAGATCACCTCTGAAGAATTTTCTACCAAACAAAAAAGGAATTATCAAAATCAACTAACAATTAGCGGAGTTATCGCGTAAAACAACACCAAATAAAAAAACATGCAACCCGATTGAGATCATCCTCCTTGTTTGAAGTCGATTATAACCGAATGATGTTTGTTTTTCCACACAAAAATATATTTTTGACAATTATTTTGTCATCCAAGATGACGTGACGCAATCACGTGGGCACTTTGTAGTATCTAGAATCTAGATGTTCTGTGGATCGTCTGTGATACACAGAATACTTAGAAGTTAGTATGTACCGAACGCGCCGCGCGTGTCGTTATTATTTAATGTTTGTGTAATTTCCGAACCAACAGACCGATATTGTTCAAATTTTGACGGGACAATATAAAAATGTGTGTTCTTTCTAACAAAAAAAAAAGAATTAATGAAATTAAACAACGCAAACATGAGTTACAACCAAATACACATTCTGACTTTCACCCCCTCCCGCAAGAAAACCGATCAGAATTTAGGGATCAAAAGTAGCCTACAGCAATGTCCTTAGTATAAAATAAAATCATGCCAAGTTTCAGCTGAATTGAATCAGTAGTTTCGGCGTGATGCGTGATCCCTATACAGAAAGACAGACAGACAGACAGACAGACAGACAGACAGACAGATGAAGAAAAAAATGCAGTTTCGCCATCAGTATCCACTATGGAGTGCCCCAAAAAAAAATTTTTCAAAATATCTTCAATGTACAGAATTCGACCCGTTACAGTTTTATTATAAGTATAGATTATATAGTAATGCATAAATAATATATAATGTGTAAATATAGTAGATCTCCAAACTTTATGTGCGAGCCCAAAGTTCAGTAGGCACCTGAGGCCTACTGTCATAGTTGCCTTTATAAAAAAAAATACACGTCACCCATAATGAGTTTCTTTCAATACTGTAAAGGGTGTTGAAAATATAACTCTGCTTGGTTGACTATGATGCTCCGTAGAGCACCGATCATGAGTTTCATATCCCTTGGTAGCATTCCAAGAAGTAAATAGAAGAAATTATGATATTATAAAAACTTTACAACGGCTTAACAATTACTTATGAATATAATCGTTTTTATTTGTAAGTACTAATAACTTTTTTCTCAGGGATTAATACAGAAAACTAAAATTAAATTGACATTGCTGCATTTTTTCACTCAGTTGATTAGCTTTGTTTGTTCAGCTTGATCAGCTATTTTTTTGGAAAACGTAAGGAAACCAGCTGGTTCCAAGAAATCTTTCGAGGACAGCGTTTGTGCTTTTCGAGGAGTAGATTCCTCCTTCTCTTGATCCTTTAATTTATCTTCTTTACTATGAAAAAATATTGTGAATCGTAATACCTACAACATTAACGTTAAAGTTCTATAACTCACATTTCCTTCAGCCTGCTCACGTGCTCTCCGTCGAAGGTATAGAACAGTTTCTGGAAGAGCAAGAACATGTAACGATGGTAGCCAGTCCCGGGCGGCGGCGCCGGAGAAATGTATTCCTTCACGGGGTCGCAGTTGTACTGGCAGTCGAGTATGCACATCCAGTGCAAGAAACCAGTGTCTTCCGCAGTACCTAGAGCGTCTAAATCTGTGCACAACGAAAATAAATATATAAATATTAGTGGTCATTTCACACAACACCATCTGACCCCAAACTAAGCAAAGCTTGTATTGTGTAAAACTATGTGTGCAAAAAAAATATTGGCAGACTATTTTAGCATTCTACTCACCAACCATGGCTAAAACATGGCTAAAGTTCAGCCTGTCTTCACAATTATCAAACGAAATGTTCGGAGGTAGAAGTGTGGATAAAGGTGAGATTATATCACCAGGATCCAATTGTTTGTCGTAAGAGACCTAAAACAAAAAGTGAGGCCTTTCAATTTGTCAATGTTTTTTTACATTCGGATTCCAGGTCAACACTCAAAACGATCACTAACGATATCTGTAATAATAATAGAACTGGAGAAAATCTGAGTTGAATTTTATCCTCAAGTAGAACTTGCGATGATTTACTTTTAAAAAAATTGGTTGCCTGTAAAGTCGGTATACGGGCGAAAGTTTTACGTGACAACGACTTTGAGTGGTAAAATAATTTTACGGAAGGGACGCGTGCCTTTCACTTTTTATGTCTGTCTCTCTCGTTCTTAGGCGGGCTAACATGCCCGAGTGGAAGGGACGCGTGCCTCTCACTCGCTCTCGTTGTGAGCGCATAACGTGAGCGGAGCGTAACGCAGTTTCTTGAAGTGTCACCCGGCAAACCAATTTATAAGACGTTGTCACGTCAAAACCTTGAAGGAAGAAGTTTAACTCTACTTTCGTAATAAGAATTTTTAAGATGTTGAATGTTTTAACTGAGTGGTTATTCTATAAATATGCTTAGTGAGTTTTAAATATGTATGGATGTCTTTAAATCTATAATGAGTTGGTTATCGCACTGCATCGCAAACCGCATCGTCACATAACAAAACAGGGGCGATTGCGAACAAACAAAAATCCATAATTGGCCTGGTGGCTTATAAAAAAATAACAACATGTATTAAGCAGTTTATTTCTAGGTAGTCAAATAATATTGAGGCGTTTTCCAGACGACCAGACTTGTCAAAGATAGCTCTAAATATTGCCAAGTGTGACACCACTGTTGTTTTTGAAACTAAACACACACAAAATAAAACAGTGGCACCACCTACGGCGAAATTGAGAACTGTCTTTTGGATTAGTTTAAAACAAGATGAAATGAGAATGAAATGTTGTATGAAAACAATGACGACCAATATTTGTTTGTTATATATCTGAAGTCAATGGCATATCTAAGGCATAAAACGTTCGATGATCAGTAGAACTTTCTTAAACAAGAAAGAAATAAATTACCTGGACTATTCTTTCTGGTGTATGTTCCACAATATCATCTGTTACATTACACACTCTAAAAGCGTGTTCGATCTTCTCCATCTCTTGCATTCTCTTCTCATACTCCTCATAACTCTCAGTTATCGCCACAGACATAAACATTTGCACTAACACACACAATAATATATAAGAAAACATTTTATATTATATTTAAATCTATGTAACTGTGCTGAAGCAGAACCGACTTGTGATGCAAATGAGATGTCATTCGAAGATTTTCGCAAATATATACTCAGGCCTGACGGATTGAGAAATGATTGTGGACCACTAAAAGATCATTGGACGAGAAGATACTGTTTTTTTTAACGGTGCTATGGAATTAATAGCTAAACTAAAATTTTAATTGTTGTGTCAATTGTTTTGCCAGACTTTTGTATATATATATATACATATATATATATTTGTGAAAGATTTTTGGTTTTTTCTAAACTTATATAATTTAAAAATTTAATTTTTTTTTAACTTATATGTTAATAGGTTTACACTTGACCGCCATCTCACCAATGTATTTGACTAGCCTCGTGGCTTAGTGGGTAGTAACTCTGCCTGCGAAGCCGAGGGTCGTGGGTTCGATTCCCACCCAGTGCAAATATTTGTGTGATGAACTCAAACATTTGCACTGTGTCTGGGTGTTTCTATGTATAATAAGTATGTATTTAAAACTATATAAGTATTATATCAGCTATCTGGACGCCATATTACAAGCTTTGCTTAGTTTGGGGTCAGATGGTGTTGTGTGAGAATTGTCCACCAATATTTATTTTATTTATTTATTTTATTTGTACGTGTATTTGAATAATACCAACTACTAATATCATAAATGGGAAAGTTTATATGTGTGAATCGGGTTGAAAGGAACATAGATATATTACCTATTGTCTGGAATAAGCATATAGGCTATTTAATATTGAAAATAACAGAACTGAAACGGGAACTACACGGGTAAAACCGAGAGCCATTGCTAGTAGTAGATGTGTTTTGAAACAGGAAAATATCAAATTAACTAAACCGAAATTCTTAATATTATATTTAGAAGATAGATTCGATTATAGAGACTAAGATAATATTCTTGTGTGATTATTTTTCAGCATATCTTATAACCAATTCGGATACATCGGTGCTGATTCTCCAACTGATGTTATTGATTTCTTGAAACGTATTTAGGTTTCTTCGCAATGTTACCTTTACCGTTACAATATTAAGTTGTTCGGAGACCACATCGATCGGCGCTAATCAACAGCCGAATTAGTGAAAAACGTAAACTGATTCGCGTTAAAAAATGCTTACTTATAAGACAAACAAATTTATGAAGAAAACATCGCATAGCTCACCTAGTACGCACACAGCCTTTACAAAAATGGCATTGGCAAATAGTTATTTCAGATGTCCATATTTTGGTACATGTATTTCAACTTACATCATTATATTGTGACGGTATGTTTACATACAAAACTCCAATTTTATTTTTGGAAATGCGAAAACAAATGGACTCAAATTTTAGTTTTTAAAGTGATAACTTTTTAGCACGTAGAGTCAAGGCACGTAGGGTACGACTTTAAGCATGTAGAATAATAACGCCTAGAAACCGGAGGGTCTATCGCCTAAATAAAACTGTCTTAGCTTTATAATAAGTATGTATTTAAAACTATATAAGTATTATATCAGCTATCTGGCTGCCATCACACAAGCTTTGCTTAGTTTGGGGTCAGATGGTGTTGTGTGTGAATTGTCCACCAATATTTATTTATTTGATTCATCAACATCATCAACAGCCCACTAAATGTTCCCACTGCTGGGACTCGGGGCCTTCTCTCGCAAGGAGAGAGTTAAGGCCGTAATCCACCACGCTGGCCCAGTGCGGGTTAGTGGATGACACATGACTTCGAAAGATTCTAGGTACATGTCGGTTTCCTCACTATGTTTTCCTTCACCGTTTTTAAGTTAGCGGCATTACGCACATGACTTCGAAAAGACAGTGGTGCGTGTGGGGTTTGAACCCGGGGTCTCCGGATCGGAAGGCGCCGTTCTCCCGCCTAGGCCAGCCGTAACTTATTATGCTCTCTTTATTATGAGATTATGCTCTGTCGTTTCTTTTCGCTTGAAATTATAGAGACAGCATAGCAAAGCCATTCCCTATTTTGTGTAAGCGGTAGAGGGCCAGGTCCGCGCAAGAAAAGTGAGGCAAATCATAGTGAGCCATATTGGCTTAGTCCTTGCGCGGAAGATCGAGTTGCTCGATGGCGCAACCTCACAATAAGTGTTCACGGGTTGATCGTTTTTCTTTCATCTACGTTAGTTTTTGTTTTTATTATACCTAAGTTAATACTGCAATTATTTACTTACTAAAAAGATTTTCGTCGTTTTTTTTTTTATAGAGTGTAGGATAAGTTAAATACATGTAACATTTTATAATTAGTACTAATTAATTCCAAATTTTGATGTAATATATTATTATTTGTGTAACTCGTTCTGATATTTTTGTAACCTCATGCCAATGAGGCCTTATTTGTGCATCCCCGTAAAGGGTAGAACTGTTGTTTCTATATATCTTATTTATAACATCACCTTTGTACACAGTTTTGCAATAAATGATTCTGATTGTGATCCGTTCGAAACTACCATCAGTTGTCAGGGACAAGCGCTAGCGCATACGTCTCCGACAATTAAAATATTACGATGTTTTGTGTGGTCCTTCACTGTACATACTCCAAGACATTAAAGTCTTGTTTGGCGAACTGCAGTAAATAATGCTTACGCCGACATCAATCTGCGTTTTGCTTTACTTAGAGGAAGCGTTTGTTTGAAGATTATCGATCGTGTTAATTAATCTATGGATAGGGTAAATTCTTATCGTTTGTGTCACCAACTTAGATACCTGGTGACGTGTTATATACGTAGTGCAACATTAGCACCGTTTACTATTAAAATTCTAAGATTTTTTTTTTCTTTTAGTATGACTATGACTTTCATCGCCATGACTATGACTATGACTGACACACAAACTACATTACAACACATCAGTGATAGACACATATTGTCGGTTTTATATATCTTTTTTCTATTAAGACAGACAGATAGATAACGGGTCAGGCAGACTGAATGTATGTGAGGCAAAAATAGTCTGAGAGGTGCAGTCTGGATTCAAATCTACGACTTCATTTAAAAATCACCGCGTTTGTAAAATCGGCACCACGAGCAAACAAGCCATCCTACTAGAGGTAATATAAATTAAGATCAGTGTTTTGATATTTCGACGTTTTTGCTCAATCACCTCTTAAAGTATGTATTATCAAGTTTGGAACACAGATTATAGTGTGAAAGAGCACATAGGGTACTTTATCCCGGGAAAATAACGGGAACGGGAACTACGCAGGTAAAGTAGCGGGGCGCTGCTATTTAAATAAAAATACAATATCTTTATAATTTAAGTTTAATTTAAATTTATTTTAGTCTTAGTACTCATCCTCATCAGCCTATACCTGTCCACTGCTGGACATATGCCTCTCCCATGATACGCCACTCAGCCCGATCCTCGTACTTCCGTCTCCACCCGCCACCAGCTGCCTTTCGAATATCGTCACTCCACCTAGCCTCAGTACGTTTACCGATTCGCGGTCTCCACGCCAGAACCCGTCTTCCCCAACGGTTATCACTAGTCTTAGTACTAAATACATAAAACATACCCTAAGTACGTACCCATGTCCTAGAAACATAATTAGTCCGTCAGATAGATTATGCAACAACAATGAACACGTATTATTTATTTTCTGTCACAATCAAAAATATATAAATAAATATAAATATTGGTGGACAATTCACACACAACACCATCTGACCCCAAACTAAGCAAAGCTTGTGTGATGGCAGCCAGATAGCTGATATAATACTTATATAGTTTTAAATACATACTTATTATACATAGAAACACCCAGACACAGTGAAAATGGAGAAAACACGCTTGCTATACCTATATATTAAGTTATGGACAATGTAATTAATGCAGGCATTATTAAATAATGCTTGGGCACTATTCATAATGCCGAGCTCTATTGGGCAAAGTGAATAATGACTATTCAAACTTCATTGTTTATCATATTGCCCGGTTGTTATTATACGCGACGTGAGAAATGGGTAATTTGATAATAAAGCTTCTAAGTAACCAAATGGGACCCAAATCCAAATAGGTTAGTTTGGACCCAAATCCGACTCGGAGCACCCCGACTCCTCATAGTCTGGTCGTCTGGTCTACCCCTAGAGTGTATAAAAAAATTGCAAGAGCCCACCCGGAACCAAATGTCAGTGATAGATTTTAACTGACTGCAGTAATAAAAAAATTAGTTTTGTATTAGTCTGCCCAAAAGGTGATGTGCATTATGTATAATGCCCAGTCAATTTGATTGTTTTAATAACTATTATCAAATTGCTCTCTCTTAGTGGGTATTTTTCATCCGGTCATGATGAATAATGGCCGATTTATCATTTGGTCCAAATACACACACCTAGTGTCCCCTACGAACATATAGTTTTATGGGTTACGGTTACTTGCAAGTCTATATTTCGCCCAGTTTTTTAAGGGACTGCTCTTTGCTAAAAAAAGCGATATCGTTTCATGATCGACGGCGTCGCAAAGATTAGAATACAATCTCTGATGTCTTCAAGTGGAGAGTGAACTAGTGTGTTCTAGGGAAGCGCGCTCCGTTGTAGTCGTTCGCTTAATATCAGGTCATCAGGTGGTCAAATGCAAACCTATTATCGATAATAATAACAAGAACAAAATAAAAATATGATCAGCCCCCGACTACCTTGGATTTGTTATTTGTACAATATTCTACTAGTCAAGCCCTTTCATTTGATACCCATATTGAGGTAGTAGTGAAAAATATAATATAATTCGCCATTTTGTAGTAGCGGCTATCTTCAATTTGAAATTCGTCATTGTACAAAGTATTCTACTAGTCAAGCCCTTTCGATTGATACCCAGATTGAGGTAGTAGTGAAAAAAAATATAAAATTCGCCATTTTGTGGTGGCGGACATCTTGGATTTGTAATTTGGTATAGTGTATATCTAGTATTGTACTAGCCAAGCCCTTTCATTTGATACTCATATTAATTGTGAAAAAATATTTTGTCCGCCATTTTGTGGAGACGGCCATCTTGAATCGATATTAACCAAACAGCTAAAAACATCCGCAACCTTCAAATAAAAAAATCGCATCGAAATCAGCCCATCCGTTTGAGCTCTACGGTGCCACAGACAGACACACACACAGACAGATAGATAGACAGACAGACATCGACGTCAAACTTATAACACACCTTTTTTTGCTCGGGGGTTAAAAAACAGTCCGATAGAAAAATAGACAAGGTTGTTATTCAATATTGTAGATCAGCTACACACTCTCCAAAACGTGTCCGATAAAATTCCGGACATTCAAGACTTTGAAATCTTTTACAAACAAGGGATTCGTTGCCTGATTTTTTTGGTGGCAGATTTTTTTTTGTATTTTCTGGGTTTGTTTTTAGTGAAAGTTCTTAACCGACTTCAAAATGATGGCGAGATGACGGTCAAATGCAAACCTAGAACAATAATCGAATTTGATCATTATTTTTGGTGTGAGAAATCATACTTCAGAGATGGAATTAAAACCGTAATAGACTTGAAATCACCTTAGCGGTTTATAAAAATCAACAAAAACCCTAAAGTTTACATACATGATTATATAACGTTTACTCCAAACAGTGTGTTTAATAAGTTTCACAAAATGTCTGAAAATTTGTCGAATGTAATTTTGAATTAAAGTCGGTGTTTGCTTATTCGCATTTTTTTAATGATCCATAATGATGCGGTTGATAGGCGTTCTATGTACCTCCGTCGATAATACGTGAGATGACAGAATCACGGTATTAAAGAATCTAGGGCCTCTTTTTCTTTTGTGACCGCTCCCAGCGGCAACTCCGAAGCAAAAGGTGCTAAGTTCGTGTCACCAAGAAGAGTGCCTTCTAATATGAAGAAGTTGCCAGTGATGGGAGGGCAGTTCTCTTCTATGTAGTCTCCGAGAGAGAAGTCGAGCCCACCCCTGAAATCAGAATTTTCGGATTATACTTTTTTGCAGTATATATAGTAAAGAGACAAGCAGTACTTGTGCCTGATAGTACACCAATCGCTTGCCCATAACAGCACATTGCCAAACAGCTACTTGTATACGAAGAGCCAAAATTACAGCCTTTCATTGCATCGTCATAATTTTCCGAAAGATGATTTTGAAAATGGGATGTTTTCACCACAGGTCCAAAAATATCTGGAGGAAAACTAGAGCTCGTAAAATTGGAGGATATTATAGTGGAAACTCCTCCACATAAACTACAAACTAAGTAAAGCTAATACTTACGCCGTGCCCTTAACCAAAGTGTTGACTATAGTGTGAGTGGTGTACTGCGCTTGCTCGAACATCACGACGAAATACCGGTAGGTCCCCAACCCCTCGCCAGGGATGAGGGGTTTGTACGGCGCTACGGTGGTGCCGGTGGACATATCGCAGTCGGAGATGCCCTCCACTCTCCATATCACGTACTGATCGCCTTTGTTCGTGGTTGGCGCATCGATGTCTGCAAGAATGTTGTGAATGAGAAGAAGAATTTATTTACTGTCGCACTATTTATATGATAAATCTAATGTTTATATTGTCCGGGGCATAATCATTGGGGCCGTGATCACGAGAAAACTGAAGAAATTGCGTGTCGTCTCATTGCGAAATGAGGGTATCTCGATCTACCTTCATTTGGTCTTCAAAAATTTGCAGGGTAATATTGTTGGACCTTTCCGCCACACGCTGTATATTAATAATATGTAATACATAACACTAACCGTATCACCAGGCTTCTCCGAACTCACTCCGCGATGTGTATATTTATTTGTGCCCCGAACAATATAAACATTATGTGTTCAAATCACGAAAGTTTAAAAACAATATATAATAAATATGTCAGATGGGCGCTCAATATTTGTTATAATTACACACCTACCTATCCACCGCGGAGCTGCAGGCCTGGCTGATGAGTAGTAGGGCAAAATATATCCCTAAAATTAGATCACTACAGTCCCAGGGACTTGTAGAAAGTCCCATCAAACTAAGGGTCAATTCACACCGAGACGCGACGCGACGCGACGATACTCAAAGAGGCCAATGATTTCGCGCTACGCCGCGCGTCGTCGCGAGACGCATCGCAACGTCGCGAGGCGCATCTTAAAATCGTAGCAGGACGACGCCTCGCTGCGCAGCGAGATGCCGCGAGGCGCAGCGGAACGTGTCTACTAGCCGCGGGCGCCGCGCGGCCCCGCCCGCGCCCTCCCGCAGTGGTTATATGTGGTGCACTGAATTATGCACCCAAATACGCCTGTGTGATGTCTTCTTTTTAATTTTATTTTTGTAAACTTCTTCCTCTTCCTCTTCTGCAAGAAGTCCGATTATAACAAGATCCCAGTCTATCATTATATTTTCAATCGAGCACTCGACCGAACTGCATCAATTCTAAACGAAGTCTGAACGGAAATAGTAGAGAAGTCGCCACAGCGGCCTCAGGCTGCGCCTCGCGGCGTCGCGCGGCACCGTGAGACGCAGCACCGCTCTTGCACGCCGCGCGTACCGGCGATGCACCGCTGCGTCACGATACGTCGCGCTACGCCGCGAGGCACCTCGAGGCGCAGTGCTGCGTGGTGCAACGTAATCTGAATTCTCACAATGAAATGTGTATCTTTTCGTGTAGTGAATAAAGTATATTTTAAGTCGCTCTATGAAAAATGTGCGCGCAGCGTCGCGCCGCGTCGCGTCTCGGTGTGAACTGACCCTAATCTGCATTTTTGAGAACCTTATTTTTAGTCATAAATAAAATAGATACTCTCGGAACACTAGGTCTGTCGCCTATGTGCTGATCGTACCAAATTGTGTGGTGGCAAAATACCTCAAATGTGGTTTTTTTAATATCTATGATTTATCACTGTAAATGGACAGGAGAAAAATATCAAGACCACACAAGTCACACAACAACTTACTCAGTAACATCATGGTGTAGAACTTGCGGTCATCGCACAACCACACCAGGCGTGGGGCAGACGTGGTGTCCAAGGGAGAGATAATATCGCCAGGGTTCACAAATTTGTCGCCAAAGCAAATCTGATGACAAATACACGAATTTATAAACTAATAATTACAACAACGTACCTACATTATTGACAACGTACTCGTAAATGTAGTTGCATATATTTATTTGCAAAACGTTTCAAAACTGTGCATGTAAGATGCGGTTGCCTAGTGACTAAAACGTGGGATTCACAATAACGAGGTCATCCTGCGTTCGAATCCTGCACGCGCCTCTGAGTATTTTTTCTAAGCACAGTCTGTACTTGCAAGTTTTTCTTCACCACGGACTTTAACGATGATGGAATAATCGTGAGGAAACCGGCATATTGCAAGTATGGTCAAGGTCCTGCATCATCTGCCAACCCGCACTGCGCCAGCGTGATGGAATATGTTCTTGGATCTCTTTTTGCGAGAGAAGGCCTCGCGTCCTAGTAGAGGAACATTTAGTAGACTGCTTGTGCATATACTGCTACAACGAAAATTAATACCTACCTTACAAATTTGTACGAGTATGTTAATTCCACACTAAAATATCTATATTTTCTGGGTCTACACAGCACTAAGGAATAAGCATACGTCACTTGTTTTCATTTAGTTTCCAAAAAAAATATCTATAAACGCAGATATATAGATTTTTTTGGACCAAGATTTTTAGGTGGCTGAAACACTACAGCGGAGTTTCTTCCAAGCTGTAGCTGAACGGAAAATCCTTCAAAAGATCTACTTAGGTAGAAAGCATTACTTATAATAAACGACCATTCCATGTTGGTAATCACCTTTTTCCGTGCGAGGTTGCCAGAAAGATTTCTTTAAGTAGTAACACGGCTGCCTATTAAAAGCCTTACCCGATAGTATCTAAGTTTGTAGCTTGTTTTCCGGTGTTTGTGTAGTATTTTAATTAAGGGTGTATTATCTTAGTTCTTAGTAGAATGCAAATTTATTTGCATCAATTATTTAAAGAATCAATATTATTCACGATCTTACCTGAAGGAAAGTCAGCGGTATAGCATCTTCCGAGACATCTCTAGTTATATTATGAGACTCATACACATCACACCAGTCCTCCCAATCTGGCTGGCTCCACCACTCCCACCAGTTCCTCTGACACTCACACTCTTCTTCACTCCCAGTTGTCGCCACACTCAGGAACCATGGTTGGAGTAAAATGACAATTATCTATAAAGACGACATACTAGTGACCATTTTCATTTCACGTATGTGTTGTAGCATGTATTGTTCAAAAATGGTTCCACTTTATAGTCGGAGATCACGTAAAGCCTGTGTGCCAGTGAAAGATGCATTTTACAATTTATTAAATATTTACTACCAGCGCCCCGTCGTTACCCGCGCAGTACCCGTTCTTGTTATTTATTTGTGATATCAAGTAGTCTATGTGATATTCCAGACCATAGAAGATATATTTATCTAATAAGTATGTTTTATTTGACAAATTTCAGTCCCGTTTAACAATATACAAGTACGGTACAATTGACCGTAGGCTAGTACAAGTGCACCCAGTTTGTCTCAGTAGAGGCGGGTCACTTTGTATTTTCGAGCTTATTTTGAGGAGTGTTCGGATAAAAATGTTGATTTTACACCAGCGTCGTAATTTTGCTGCCACTGCCCGACACTAACAATAAGCTCATGTCCATAAAAACTAAATTAAAAATGTCAAATTGTCCCGTTCTCCACCACGGACCAGCAGACCACGGAATTCTCTTCCTCTCAAGGTATTTCAGATGAATTGCGATAAGAAAACTTTAAAGGGGTATCTTTGAACACCTCTCCGGGCTGGCAACGTCATCAGCATCTCTGACGTTGCAGATGTTCGTAAGCGATGACTTTGTCTGTATGTCTTTCATACAATCTTAATCTTAAACTTATATATTATATAAACTTAAACATGACTAATCAATAAGGGTCCCGTATTTTGCCATTTGGCGACGGAACCCTAAAAATGACAGAATATAGAAATAGTTCACTTTAATTACGCGGGCGACGAGTATAGTGCAGTGATTATTTATTTATTTATTTGGACTTTTCATTTCCAATAGCTGCGTGGCTCTGTGCTATCTATGGACACATGGACAGGCGTATTGCTTACCATGACTTGTCCCTTCACTATAAATACCAAAAAATAAAGTCGATCCTGAAAAACCACTAAGGATCAAATAGATAGCTAAAGGTAAACAAAACCGTATTTGGTTAGCTTGACTTGAGCGGAATATCTCCCCTGCCATTGGTTGGTGGTCCTTAGAATTTCGTTCCATTCGTGTTTACTTTGGTTGAGGAGCTTTGTCCATTATTTACTATAGTGATAAACTATATATTTACCTACATAAATAAAATGATTTCATGTTTCTGTAAATAGTGTAAAACATTGAATACATAAAATTTCCAAATAATATATTAAATTTGTAATATCTGCTCGCAGCTCCGCCGCAGTAAAATTAACAAAAGAACTAATAAGAGATTCTTCATTTTTGGAAATTAAAAATATTGTATAGTATAAATTCAAATTTCAACTTGTTCCTTTCGGCTTTTTCGTGGTGTTTGGCCGCATTGAAACGAATACTTAATTTATGCTAGTATATACACGTATCTATGAACTCGTAACTTTGTTCGTTAGGGCCATAGATTTAGATTTTTTTCACTACTACTAAAAACTTCCTACATTCTATATCTATGAGTAAGGCCAAGTTTGACGGGAGCCTTTTCCAATTTCTTATTGAGCCTATTTAGAAAGCAACAACTACATAAATATGTAATAAGCGATAATAAACCTGTTTATTATAGCCAACAAAATCGATTTATAATTAATAATTCAATTATAATTAGGGTTCCGTAGCCAAATGGCAAAATACGGGACCCTTATAGATTCGTCATGTCTGTCTGTCTGTCTGTCCGTCCGTATGTCACAGCCACTTTTCTCCGAAAGTATAAAAGCTATACTATTGATACTTGGTAAGTAGATGTAATCTGTGAACCGCATTAGATTTAATACAAAAAATAGAAAAAACCAAAAAATTTAGGGGTGTCCCATACATAGAACTGAAACTCAAAAATTTTTTTGATCAATACCATACGTGTGGGGTATCTATGAATAAATAGGTCATCAAAAATGATATTGAGGTTTCTAACAGTTTTTTTTTCTAAACTGAATAGTTTGCGCGAGGGACTCTTCCAAAGTGGCAAAAAGTGTGTCCCCCCTGTAACTTCTAAAATAAGAGAATGACAAAAATAAAAAAAGTGTATGATGTACGTTACTATGTAAACTATCAACGAAAATTGGTTTGAATAATATCTAGTAAGTAAGTAGTTTTATTTTAATACGTCATAAATTGACTATTGTTAAAACACTGATTAAAGTAACAACGAAGTACAAGAACTTTTATATTATCTTACTTGCTGCTACGGAAGCCTTCATGGGCGAGCCCGACTCGCACTTGACCACTTTTATTATCAATTTATAATTGACGGCGCTAGCACGTAACATACATACATATTAAATTTTTATTATACATTGGGCAATGTTTCCAGAGAAATTACAGGGCTTAGAGATATTATAACATCTTGTATATCTGGGTGATGAGCGCAATGCAGTGCCAGGTAATGATTTGGTCTCTTCATGTTCCAATAGCTGCGTGTCACTGTGCTGTTATGTGGCAGGCATGTTGCTTACCATCAGGCACATGTCCTGCTCGTCTCGTCACTCTTTATTTAAAAAAAATATGTTACAAAAAAAACATACAACCATATTGAAATCCTCCTCTTTATTTGAAGTTGGTGAGATGAATTGAAATTGAATTTGGGAATAAAAAGTCTTATGAGACAGTTTGAACTCTAATCATAACACATTTCATTAGAATAGTTTATCCGCGATCCCGACCTGGATACAGAATCAAGATATCCAGACATCCAGACAGTACATTGATTATAAAGAGAAGGTTCAGAAAAAAGTCTTCCAAATATCCAATGTAGGTACTTCCGGATTCGACACGTTAAAGTTTTATTACAAATATGTAAACAGATTGATCAAAACTGTAAGAAGTATTTTTGCCACATATATCATGAAATATAATGTACATATGTCATACTGGATTCAATGAGATTCCAATTTGCATTTACCACAAAGGAATACTTTCTTGTTCACCATTGTTGTGTACACGTGACGAACGAGTTGTGCTCACAATGGCCAAGTGCGTTGAACATATTGTCATAAGATATTCTTATTTTAAAGGTCTGACATAGCGCTTGCACGAATATTTTTACCGCGGGCGCGATTACAAAGATTTTGTCTGTTTTAGTTCATAATATGTTATCAGGTCGCAAACGAAAATAAATATTATCTAAATATTTTAGCTAAAACTTTTAGAGGTTTTTTTCTTATATAATTGCTATAAATGCTTCGATTACTCGAATAAATGATTATCTAAATTATAAAAAAAAATAACGTTTGGCCTTGATCTTTCATAGTTCGGGAAAGGCCCGAGTCCCAGCAGTGGGAACATGAAGTCGGCTGCTTGTTTAGGCCTACATGAATATATTGGCACCTGGAAGACATTGTTAGGAGTCAGGAGGGCTGCGTGCCGGCTGGGCGCGGGCTGAGGGTTACCCGGCCACGAAATCTCTTTAATTTTGGGGGGGTTTAAGTAAACTATCACCACAAAAATATTTGGATTTACATTAATAGGGGTTTACACACTATGCTGATGAATATATAAAATTCTAGTGTTTAATCTGTGATAGATTTACAACAAAGCGAATGAGTCATTAAAAAAAATGATTTTTATATCAAATATTTCAATTTCAAAATTCATATGTTCGAATGTCTAAAACGCTGTACGAGGTCGCTGGCTCATGTAAACAAAAAACTTGGTTATTGTTTTCTATTAATATTTAGATTTTTTTTCAGTTATTATTACAGAGTTTTTGATGTTCTGTACCAGCAATACAGAATAACGTAGCAGTATGGAAGACGGCTGAAATATTCAATAATTTTCAAACACGATTGTTAAAATAAAAACATAATAAAAATTGTGTGAAATGTCATACTTTTCTCTAATTCCTGGAATTTACATTGGGGAAAATACAAAAAGATGCAGACGAGGTTCGAACCTACAACCCCACGATAGTAAAATTGCCTCCTCGGCAATAAGACATTATATACAAAAATACAACATTTGTTAAAATCGAATTTTATTTAATTTGTTAATTTTATTTAATTTAGCTTAATAATAGATAAATAGATATATATAGGCATACTCTACACAATCTGCATAATTATCTATACACAAGAAAAATCTCCGTGAGGTCAAACAAATGTATGGAAAATAGTGTAGTGCAGTAGTAGTAAAAGCAGTGGAACCAAATTTCACCAAAATATTAAAAAAAATATATAAGTAAGAGACATACATACATAATAAAACTCTATTTTCCATACTTTCCGCAGTATCCATTTTTAGGGTTCCGTACCCAAAGGGTAAAAACGGGACCCTATTACTAAGACTTCGCGGTCCGTCCGTCTGTCACCAGGCTGTATCTCAAGAACGGTGATAGCTAGACATTTAAAATTTTCACAGATGATGTATTTCAAATGCCGCTAGAACAACAAATACTAAAAAAAAAAAATTTAAGGGCTCCCATACAACAAGCTTGATTTTTTTACCGTTTCTTGCTCGATACTAATAACGGCGACAGGTAGACGCTTTAACTTTTCACAGAATATGTACTTTTAGGTTCTGTTTGTGGTAATCTGCCTGCATTCGTTTTAGGGCATGTTCTGTATATGTAAACAAATAACTTTTGTTCTACAACTTTTGTGAAAACTCAATACATATCCCAAAAAAAAAGTGTTTGTTGTCCTCTGTAGCACTGTCAAGCAGCTGTGTGCTGTGCAGCTCTTAAGCAGTACATGTTTATTCACTTCGTCACATCATTTATCGAGCGTTAAAAAGCGCGCTCACTCTTGTTACGAATTGTTATAAAGAGTTCGATGCTTTTAGACCGAGCAAAAACACATTTTTCTATTTTATTATTCATGTCAGAGTGGGGCGCAGGTTCAGGGAGAATCCAGGTGACTCCCGCTCTGGCGCGTTCATGGAGCAAAGGTTGGCCATTGCCATTCAACGTGGGATCGCAGCGAGCGTCATGGGCACCTTTGCGCCGGGAACGGTTCGGGGTGGGTTATTTGGGGAATAGTTTTAAGTTTAAATGTAGAAGTTGACATGTTACTTATTTAACGAATAATTAAATTTATTTATTTATAATAATTTTACTACATTTTTTTGTATGGGAAAAAAATTTTTTTTTTTAAAACTGTAGAACAAAAGTTGATGTATGTAATATACTTAACATCCCCTTAAGAGGACGCAGGCTGATTTCCAATGACCCTGTATAAATTAAAAAAACGGGTTTGTTGTCTGATTTTTTTACGAAAGCAGATTTTTTGTAATATCAAGGTTTGTCTTTGAGCGAAAGTTTTCGATAATAATTTGTACAATATATGTCCCTTTCCGTGTAGTAGAGGCGTTCTATATGTATTATGTATATTGTATTTGATACGTGAAATTACTAGATCAAGGTATTAAAGAATCTAGGGCCTCTTTTTCTTTTGTGACCGCTCCCAGCGGCAACTCCGAAGCAAAAGGTGCTAAGTTCGTGTCACCAAGAAGAATGCCTTCTTCTATGAAGAAGTTGCCAGCGATGGGAGGGCAGTTCTCTTCTATGTAGTCTCCGAGAGAGAAGTCGATCCCGCCTCTGAAATCAGAAATTTCCGATTGCACTAGATTTATATAGAGTGACTGGACGAGCAGTACTTGTGCCTGATGGTAAGCAACACGCCTGCCCATAAAAGCACAGAGCCAATCACTTATTTGAATACGAAGAGTCAAAATCACAACTTTCGGAATCGGATAATCTCGGAAGTGAAGAATTTATAAAACGGGTCCAAAAACTACTAGAATCCACCCATAGGATATTTCATGGAAAATTTCTCCCCAAAACCTAAAGTACAAACTCAGCAAAGGTTAGATTAGTTTACTTGCTGTGAGAGCCATATGGTCTATATGATAACACAATAAATATATATAACTATATACTATATTGTTTTTTCATATTCTACTTATTATAGTGTTGTTGGACGTTGCACACAAGTAAAGCTTGTATTATGGAAGTCAGAAGAATTAATACTTGTATCATTGTAAACACATCTTTCGTGTCCTGCGCCGTCGGCACTAACCCCAAAATCCGTTAGTAGAGTAGTAGGCTAATAGTAGTAGAGGCATTGATAGAGACCATTGGATGTGCTTTCCGGAACATCAGGCGCACTGAAATGTGTCTTCGTGTGTCGGGAAGAGTGTGTTGAACCAAAATAGCACTAGTTGCGAGAGGCTGCCCCCAAGGAGGAGTCCTCTCGCCCTTGCTATGGAATATGGTGCTAAACGGTTTAATCGAGGTATTGAACGCGCAGCGCTTCTACACGATAGGCTACGCCGACGGTATAACAATTCTGATAACTAGTATCCACGCCAGCACCGCTTGTGACCTGATGCACGCGGCTCTAAGAATAGTAGAGAGATGGTGTACGGACTACGATTTAACAGTGAACCCGTCAAAGACGGAACTGGTCATGTTCACACTCAAACGCTCTCTGGGCTTGTACACACTACCAGGTCTGTATGGCGTGACGCTACAGCTGTCTGATGAGGTAAAGTATCTAGGGATGATCCTCGACAGCAAACTGAACTGGAACAAGCACTTAGAGAATAAGATCAACAAGGCCTGTATCACCTTCTATCAATGTCGCAGAATGATAGGTAAGACATGGGGACTTAACCCAAAGGTCACCCTATGGCTTTATACCACAGTGATCAGGCCAATAATCACCTACGGGGCTCTGGTCTGGTGGACCAGGACGACACTGGCCACAACCATCGCGAAGCTACAACAATTCCAGAGGTTGGCATGTTTGGCGACTACCAGCGGTATATGCACAACACCAACGGTAGCCCTGGAGATAATGCTGGATCTGCCTCCGCTCCATTCACATGTGCAACAGGAGGTGGCGATGTCTGCAATAAGACTACAGTCTCTTGGTCTCTGGCATGACACAGGTATTCCTCACACGCGGGTTCTTCAAGACAATCTGAAGCATCAACCCATGCTGCTGGCGATAAGTGATAGAATACCCAAACAGTATGTATTTGATAAGAAATACAAAATTCAACTCGTGGAGCCTCCCTCCGGGGATCATAGCTCCACCGAGTTGATGGACTTCACCGATGGTTCGAGAACCAACGAGGGCGTTGGAACCAGCACCTTCTCAGAAGACTTGAATATCAGGTACCACACATTTCTCGGAAGAGTGACCTCACTCCTTCCGTTCTAGTCGATTGCAGGAAGCGGTGAACGCCGGACATTTTTACCTATCAAGATCGATGTAAGCAACCAAAATAAGTAGAACCCCAGCATACCTCGCCGCTAGCGGTTCTAGGGGTCAAGTATATTGGTGGGCTGTAAACCACTTACGCTACAAACACAGACGCAGTTTATTACCAATTTCAAGGTGCTTAAAGCACATCTAATGGTTTATATCGATGAGTAGACGCACCTAAAGCCAGCTACTGTGACAATATGAAAATACAACCTTGTGATACATAGAAACCCCAGACACGGAACAAATATTTGTACTCATCTCACAAATATTAGCAAGATTATTACCAACTGAACCACTTCAGTGAAATTCAAGTTATACTTACGCCGTGCCTTTAACCAAGTTGTTGACTATGGTGTGAGGGGTGTACTGCGCATGCTCGAACATCACTACGTAGTACCGGCGGGACCCCAGCCCGGGGGTGGGGACGGGGGGGTTGTACCGCGCCGTGATGGTGCCGGTTGACAGATCGCAGTCGGAGATACCCTCCACTCGCCACATCACGAACTGATTGCCTTTGTTCGTGGCTAGAGCATCAATATCTGTACGAACGTAGAGAAGAAGTCAATTGTGAAGACAGACAGACATAAACACTTTATTATACATAGAAAAATAACATACAATTACTTATATCTAGTGCTAAATAATTAAGATGTTTTTACTGATAACATTTTCGCCCAAGAAATGACACCTAAAAACACTCAGACACAGAATATCCGTAATGGTCACACCACTGGTTTCCTGGGAATCGAACCCACGAACTAGACTTCAGAGGGCTAGCATACTACCCACTGAATTACAAGCCATTCATATAGTATGAGAAGTATTTAGCACTTACAAACACGTTATGAGAACCCTGACTACGATTCTGTGTCATTCTTACACAACAGGAATATATGGTGACTCAATAAAACTCGCATTAAATTTAGTTACAGATTAAATATGCAAACCTCGAAGTGGCATTTGAACTGTACGAGTAACCAAAGTGTTGAGTTTTCAGAACGAGTCTTAAAACCTTCACTTTTGAGACGACAAACATTAACAAGAACAAAATTAAAAATTTTGATTAACCCCCGACTACCTTGGATTTGTTATCTGTGCAACATTCTACTAGTCAAGCCCTTTCATTTGGTACCCATATTAAGGGAGTTGTGAAAAAAGAAATGTAATTCGCCATTTTGTGGTAGCGGCCATCTTGGATTTGAATTTTTTTATTAGTGCAAAGTATTCTACTAGTCAAGCCCTTTCGTTTGATACCCATATTGCGGCAGTAGTGAAAAAAATGATATAATTCGCCATTTCGTGGTGGCGGCCATCTTGGATTTGAAATTTGTTATAGTGTATAGTATTCTACTAGTCAAGCCCTTTCATTTGATACCCATATTGAGGTAGGTTGTGAAGAAATATTTTGTCCGCCATTTTGTGGAGGCGGCCATCTTAAATCGATATTAACCAAACATAGCTAAAAACATCCGCACGGATATTAACTTTCAAATAAAAAAAAACCGCATTGAAATCGGCCCATCCGTTTGAGCTCTACGGTGCCACAGACAGACACACACACAGACAGACAGACAGACATCGACGTCAAACTTATAACACCCCTTTTTTTGGTCGGGGGTTAAAAATACAGATTGGAATGGGCCGTTTTCCAGATGCAAATTCACTTATCAAAATAGTTCTAAATTTTGCCAAGTGTGGCACCACCGTCTGTTTTTGTGAAACTTCGCTTAAATTTTTGTGAAATTAACCGACTTCACAAAAGTAGGAGGTTCTCAATTCGATTGTGTTTTTTGTATGTACTATACCCATGCTACGCGATAGCTCCGCCAATTGGGATGACGACGGTCAAAAATATACCGTTCTAATTAATTCGTCAGGTGAATTCTGGAAATATATGGGACAGGTATATTTTGTTTTATCAAATTACCAAAAAAATACAAAGATATAGGTCAAACTACCGGAGTAGTTGGTTGTGACGTCACACTATAGTAAAACTATTTTGTGCCAATTTTGATGGGGTTTTTTTCTTTGGGTAGATCATAGTTCAGAGGTGATCCCATATAAATTTTATCGAAAACTTTGTAGCGGTTTTTGAAATGTGAATAAAAAACCAAAATTTACTTTCATATTTATATCTGGATGGTTTCCTAATTTTCTTGTGAAATTTGGTCGAGTGTCTGAATTTAATTTAATTTAATTTGAAAGTGAAGTTGGTTTTTGTTTTTTCTGTGAAAATAAATGATATATTTATAATTTTTAATTTGTAATATGTACTTATGCTGCAAATAGAAGGCAGGAATATAACCAGTAACTTACTTAGCATTATCACAGTGTAGTACTTGCGGTCGTCGCACGGCCACACCAGGTATGGGGCAGTCAAAGTGTCCGAGGGAGAGAGAATGTCGCCAGGGTTCACAAACTTGTCGCCATACCAAATCTGATTGCAACGAAACATTTGTACAGATAGAAGCGATAACAACATACCTATATTATTTATGAAGTAAATGTAGTGGTATACGGAAGGTACTTTTCATTTAAAAACGTTTCAAAATGGCCAAGTCTTGGTAGCATAGCGATTAGAATGTTTGATTTTGATAATTTTGGAATTTCTTTTTAATTACTTCACTTTAGTATCTAGAAATAATATGAGCTTAAACTAGAACAAGAAGAATTATAAAAAAAATATGTACATAAAATATACACAAAAGATTAAAAAGTATCAATTATACATACTCGTATTTATTTACAAAATGTACATGAATTTAGTCTAGAAAACAGGTGCCAGCGGGAATCGTGCCCAAAATGCTAGCCCCATTGCCACGTTGCATGGCGATACGTATTCGCTGATCAAAAAAAAGGCCTGCATTTTGGTCACGAGTTGGTGCATCACAAAGACGTTTGGATAACTCTTTGTATATACTTTTGGCACTGTCCCCACGGTTCCAAAGTTTCGACCCCAAAAGGCTCAAACATCTATCCACTATGAATACAGCTATATTTGCGCCTTTTAAAGTCTTCAGAGAATTTGATTCCGTGGAAAATGGGACGGTCTTTTACCATCGCATCGAGCTAAGCCGCTCGGCTCTCAAACAGTTGCGCAATTAGCAGTGGTAAAAGCCCGACGGATGATATCGTTTAGGCTGGCGTGGCGGGGTAGGTATTCGTCCAGCACTTCTGGTGCAAGAGAGACCGTGGTGACCGAGCCGGTCGACTGTAACACCGCACTGGCAAAGGCGTTCCTTCCACTCGACACCACCAAAACGACACCATCCGTGGTGTCGTATGGAATCTTTAGTCCATACGACACCACCCTAGTGATGTGCTGTTCCGCCATTAGTTTATATCATCGATATAATTAAGGAATTTGTTTAAAAAATTTGAAAGTTGAATTGTCAGCGAAAGTACACAAATGTCAGCGAACGTACACAACTCCTTGTTGCGACTGAGACTAAATCAAGAGACGTCACCTGATTTTTGCACCATTTGAGTGACATATAAATATAAACTTTATCAAATGACATACCTCATTAATGAAACTGCTTGAACTTAATTGGCGTTTTCATATCAACAACATTGTATGTAGGTAACCTCACTATTAGTCGGTGGTGTCGTATGGACTAGTGATTCCATACGACACCACCGATGGTGTCGTTTTGGTGGTGTCGAGTGGAAGGAAGGGCAAAGGCGTGGTGCACAACACGATGCGAGGATACGAGCACGATCTGTAGAGCTTAAGCACATATCGAGTAATTAATTGTTTCCGCACTTCTAGAAATATTAGTATTTAATAATACAGTAACCATTCTGAATTTAAAAATAAGGCAACTGTTCTTACACAGAACATCGATTCTAAGCAATCAGAGCCAGAATAATTTATTGTTGTTAGTTTATCTGTGTGAAATAAATTTTAATTTCATTTTATTCACAACTAGCGACCCGCCCCTGCTTCGCGCGGGTACAATTCTGATACTAGTAGTGGTAGGACTCTTGGCAGAGTCCGCCTGGGAAGTACCACACCTTTGCCAGTTATTCTACCGCCAAGCAGTAATGTGCAAACATTACTGTGTTCCGGTTGGAAGAGCAATGTTTCCAGTGAAATTACAGGGCTTAGAGATATGATATCTTAGATATCTGGTTGACGAGCGCAGTGCAGTGATTTTGACTCTTCATGTTCCAATAGCTGCGTGTCACTGTGCTGTTATGTGGCAGGCGTGTTGCTCACCATTAGGTACATGTCCTGCTCGTCTCGTCACTATACTATTCAATTCAATTCAATTCATTTATTCGAACCATTGGAAATTAACATCACTTGGTAACGTCACATTATACAATTTTAAAGAAATAAACAATTTAATATCTTAAGCGGCTGTAAAAAGGCCTTGTCATAAAAATAATGCAGCTGTAAAGGGGCATTGTCAAGAATATGTTTCAGATATAAAAATAAAATGTCAATAAAGAATATTATAAGTATTGTGATGTTATATAATACAAAATGTAATAAAATCTTAATGTTATGCCAATGTCGAATTAAAATCAGAAAGCAATACCTCCTTCGACCACTCTTTTCCGCCTTGAATAAATTCTTTGGTTGTGTAGAAGGCTTTTCTTATTAGATACTCCTTTATAGCAGTTTTAAACTTTTTTCCTGAGACCTACCAACTGATTCGGAATAATATTATAAAACACACACAATTGCCAACAAAGGAAGTATTTGTCTTCTGAAGTCTACACCTCGGAAAAGCAAATTTGTTGATATGCCGTGTTCTAGGGTTTTTTTTTTTTTTTTTTTTTTTTATTTAAATTATCCACTCCACAGACTCCGGGGTCCGTGATCTTTGTCATTACAATAATCTTTTTTTTTTACACATTTCTTGGATAAGGAGAAGAGGAAAATAGAAGGGATTTGGGTACATTTAAAATCTAATTCTAGTGTTTCGTCTGTAGAGCCGATCACTACCAGTTGGGATTCCGCTAGTAATCGACTCGACATCGAGTGTTTGCCTAATTGCCTTTTGCCATTTGCCTAAGCTGCCTCCTCCCGGCCCAGAGCCTCCACAACGGCCGCATTTCTGTCCCTGATGGCCATCTGTAGGTTGAAATCGCGGATGGTCTTCGATGATGCAGCCCACGCTCGCCGCACGAACCGACCGATGGCGTCGTCGGTGTCGTCAGCGTAGTATGTGAAGGTCCCCGTGTGCCGTGAGATTGCAACTACCGCATGGGGCACGCTCGTGCAGCTTCATGTTTGCCTTGGTTTTGATTACGATTACCGACTCGTATGTTAGTCCCTGAGCTTCATGGATGGTAAGGATGCGTGACCCGGTGCCTGACCCATAACCCTGGTTTGTCAGGGTCTCCTTCTCCTCTTGAGTGTGAACTAAGAAGAGGGTGTTTGGTTGGGTGTTGGGTATTTGCGCTCCCTTATATCTTCTCTGCTCTAGGGACTTTATACGGGACGCTGAGGAGTACATACCGGAGTATATTTCCCTCAGTGCATATGCGACGTCCATTGGGTTTCGATGTGCAGAGCAACTCCTGGCTGATCTTTGTTACCAGGTTCGGGCGATGATACCTCATTTCGAAGAGATTTTCCCTGTCGATATAAGGCAACTGATTGACGTCTCCAATGAGGACAATTTCGCCAACACCAGACAGCCTTGAAGCCATCACAATGGCTCCAAAATGGTTCATGAGAGCTTCGTCCACCATGAGGCGGCTGAAACTTTCTCTACCGAAACCATTTACCAGAGCAGAAGCCATGGTTCGCACTCTGGTTTTGACCAGGTTTCCGATTCGGTGCGATAGCTTTCTCTTAGATCTTTTGCTGCCTCAGTTGTTGTAGTAATGATGGCGTCCTTGTCCACGTCGAAGTGTCTAATCACCCATGTTGTTTTTCCACATCCTGGAACTCCGTTGACCCACTGTATTCTCGGTACCTCCCAATTTTCCCAATCTGCTTTGACGTTTCCGTTCCCTTCGATGGTCTTGGCCATCTCTAGGATCTTATCGTCCAGCATAATCTTGGTGCATCGGGCAGTAACTACAATTGGGTCGTTTGGTGGTGTCGCATAAACAGGCACTCCCGCGCGCTCTGTCTCTCTCTCGTTCAGTGTCACGTGTTCTAGGGTTATCATCTGACATTTTCCTAAGAATGGATTGGTGTCTTCTCGCATACATAATGCATTCGTATATGTACAGTGACGGTAAGGTAATAATATTTATGGTTCTAAATATTTCCCTGAGTGAGCCTCTTGGAGGTATATTATATAAATTTCGAATTGCTCTTTTTTGCAATATGAAGACAGAACTTATATCAGCGGCTGAGCCCCATAGTAGCACACCATACGCCATCACACTATGAAAATATCCGAAATAAACCATTCTAGCTGTAGAGACATCAGCTATTTTTCTTATTTGTCGGACAGCATGTGCCGCCGAGCTCAGCCTGTCAGTTAGTGCATTAATATGGGTACCCCATTGTAACTTTGAGTCCACAGTGATGCCCAAAAAGACTGTTGTGTCGGTTGGTTGTATAAGTTGATCTTTCAGTTCAATTCTGCATTCTACAGTTCGCATATTTGCAAGAGAAAACCTGACACATTTTGTTTTCACAGGGTTCAGAACTAAACTGTTTGCATCAAACCAGTCACATACTCTAGCCAGCATATCATTAACTGCTGACAAATCTGAGCCACCTCTTTTGATTTTAAATAATAGCGATGTATCGTCAGCAAACATAATAATTTCAGAATTAATAAATTTTTGGGTCATGAAGGGAAGATCATTGATATAAACTAAGAACAGGAAGGGCCCTAGTATTGATCCCTGAGGAACTCCCATTATAAGAGACGATCCTTGTGATCTTACCCCATCTATATCAACAATTTGAATTCGATCTCTTAAGTAAGATGAAATGAGGGTTAAAGCAGTTTCCGAAATACCGTAGAAAGCCAACTTGTTAAGCAAAATCTTGTGATTGACACAGTCGAATGCTTTAGAAAGGTCACAAAAAGCTCCAACCACATCATGACAGTCTTCCCACGCACTCAGTATAAACTTCGTGAGACATATGCCTGCGTCAGTAGTTGATCTTCCCTTTGTAAAACCGAATTGCTGTTTATGTAGTAGGTTATTCGAATTAAAATAAGATAACAGCTGACCCAAAATCAGTTTTTCAAAATCTTACTGATGGACGGCAGTATGGAAACTGGTCTGTAGTTACCAGCATCCTCTTTTGCACCTGATTTAAATAGTGGTATCACTTTACTATGCTTCATGAGATCCGGGAATGTCCCATTTTTATGCATGAATTGAATAAGGCTGCTAGGTAAGGTGCGATGCTTTTTAATATGCCTTCCATAACTTTAACTGACATTCCCCATAAATCTTCAGTTGGCTTTACTTTAATCTCTTTAAACGTTTTAATAATTGATACAGCAGATACCTCACGAAATGTGAAAGAAGACAACGGTTTACTTACATTTTTACGCAGTAGTATTTCAGCCCGTGAATCCGCAGATGCCAAGTGTTTGGTTATTTCATTAGGTATGTTTTAAAGTATTCTTCAAATGCATTGGCTATATCAGATCTGTTTGTAATTATTTTACTATTTATTGTCAATTTATTCAATTTTTCACGAATTTTAGATTTTCCCGTTTCTTTGTTTATTATATTCCAGGCCGTTTTTACCAAGTTATCAGACTGTTTAATATTAAAAAAACTAAATATAAGTACTAATAAAAATGGTTATTCCTAAGAGATAGACATATAGGTACTACGAGGGTCAAACTGAAAGTTCTTAGAAAATCAAAAACTGATTACATTAGCCAGTAATTAGTTTTATTATATCTTTTCAAAATATTGTCCATTCACGTCAATACTCCGCTGCATGCGATGGAACCACTGGGAAAAGCACTTTGCCCACTCGTCCTTAGGGGTCTCTTCAATGGCATCGCGATACGCAGCCACCGCTTCTTCAGCATTCATAAACCGCTTTCCTTTAAGTTTTCTTTAATTTTTGAAAATAAATAAAAATCACAAGGCGCGAGGTCGGGGCTATACGGCGGGTGACCCAGTAATTCAACGTTTGATGTCGCCAAATAGTCGATCGTTCGCTTGGCGGTGTGCGATGAGGCGTTGTCGTGGTGAAGGAGGATCCTACTGCGAGGTCGTTTCGCTCGAACTTTTCCAAGACAAGTGGCAAACAATTGGTAGTGTACCATTCTGCAGAAACTGTTTTTTATCCTCTAACACAATTGTTGCGAAATGACCTATCCTTCCAAAGAACGAGGCCACCATTTTTTCCCCGCACTTCGATCTCTCTTCACTTTAGTTGGCAACTCCTCGAAAGGAAACACCCACTGAGCAGATTGTCTTTTGGTTTCAGGATCATAACAGTAAATCCAGCTTTCGTCACCTGTTAGTATGTCGAACACAGCATTTGAGTTACCTCCGTTAAATCTTTCAATCATTTTACGGCACCAATCCACACGATGGAGTTTTGAGCCTCAGTCAAATTATGAGGTATCCACCGGGCGCAAAGCTTCCTGACCGCTAAATGTTCGTGTAGGATTTGTGCACTTGACTCATACCGATGCCTAAGCTTGTCCGAATCTGCTGATAGGTCACTCTTTTGTCAGTCTCTATCATACGCCGCACAACACAGATGTTATCTTCAGTCGTCGCCGTAGAAGGCCGTCCCTCACGTAAATCATCAGTGAGATTAGTGCGACCACGTTGTAAACAGTCGCACGAGATGGGGCTTCATCGTGAAAGGCCAATCGTAGTCTATCATAACTTTCTTGTTGACTTAAATGACATCGAAAGTCATAAAAAATCATTGCACGAAAATTTTCTCGTGTTAAATTCATGTTGACGTGACACAGACAGTTTTCAATTTGCCGCCAAATCGTAAAACAAATGACAAATGAATGAAGTATATACTCAGTAATATTGGCAAAGAGTTCTATTTTCAAATTATAGAATTATTTTTTTATTATATTGTTTATAAGTGGCCAGTTCTAAGAACTTTCAGTTTGACCCTCGTATTGCAGACTTTTTTGTAGACCTTTAAAGGTACAATACTGCTGTACATTATTTTAATTTAGCTCATAGGGTTCAGGCAGGGTTTGCAGTGTAAGCGCAAATATATGTTTAATGACATTACATTAGAAACCTTTAAAATTATCGTGTTTCCTTCCTTCCTTCCTCTTGAATCATTCTATCTATTAAAAACCCCCGCATCAAAATCTGTTTGGTGGTTTTAAAGATCTAACTATATATATTGGGACGGACAGACGCGGGAAGTGACTATGTTTTATACCATATGGTGATCAAGATTTGGTTGGGATGAAAAGGTTGTGTGCTATATGTTGTGCATTTTTCAAGCTATATATATAGTGCTAGTGTTAGTTCAGCCGTTCGTATTATTAGTAAGATGAACTTACCTGCAGAAAAGTCAGCGGTATAGCATCCTCCGAGACATCTGTAGTTATTTTATGAGACTCATACAAATCACACCAGTCCTCCCACTCCGGCTGGCTCCACCACTCCCACCAGTCCCTCTGGCATTCACACTCCTCCGAGCTCCCAGTCCTCGCCACACCCAGGAACGAAGCTTGGAGTAGCATTACAATTAGGAATGAAGACGCCATATTGGTTATCACTTCGATATCACTTGTGATATTACGTTTAAACGTGCTTCCTCTTTATAGTCGGAGATCAGGTAAAGCCTGTGCGCCAGTGAAGGATCTGCGTCACTACTTCATTATATTATAAGATTTTTTAAATATACTAGCACACCCGATATACGTTACCCTATATCTAGGGCTTATATGCAAAAATTGGTATAATCTAAACTATTCGATAATCCACTTGAACATAGATAAAAAAATTCATCACAAACATACATCAGCCGTTTAATATTCATATTTTGTTTAGGAAGAGTTTAATTACGAAAATTGACACATAATATTTGTGATATTATATTAAGTTGAGCTAATAAGCTATAGGTTTCGATAGCTCGACTTGAGCGAAATATCTCCAACCATTGGTTTATTGCTCTTAGAATATTCGCGTCGTGTTTGCTTGATAAAAGAGCCTTTTTCATTATTCATAGTGATTAATTACATATCACACATTAATTCATATATATTGTTGTAAATAGTGTAAAATATTGTGTAAATAAAATGTCAATATTATGTTGCAAGTAGTGGTCTGCTCACGGCTTTGCCCGAGTGGAATTTCAGAAAGTTACTAAGGAATTGACATTATTTTTTAATGAAATGTAGGTATTTAATCAGACCCACATCGGTAGTGCTCAGTGCCTGTATGTATAGCCGTCACTTTAAACTAATCGACTAATTAGTATCCCATATTTTTTGCAGTTTGTCTGCACGATCTATATCCAATCCGAAGCAGGAATGGTTTTTATGGTTTGTGGACTGGCGGATTGTTTTCTCCGGGCTCGAAATCATTCCTGCTCGACTGTTAATTTACCTAGTTGGCTTAATATATCCTCATAGTTAGTATTTATTCAAAATATTGTACATATGCTTTATTAGGTTACGATGGGGCTGGCAAAGACTTGTAATCTAAAAAAAAAAATATCACATATCGCTTTTATTTTCGTTATATTGTATTGGCTAAAAAATGTCAGACATTCATAATATTTGTGACTTCCATAATATCTAAATTACGAAACAATGGGTGTGCAATATGGTTTGAATAATCTTGGGAGTACATTATTTCCTAGCAAAACTAAGAAGAATGAAATTAGACTACGTGTTAATGAGATACAACTAAACATGCATTATAATTTGGCGCCTTTTTTCAAAGACTCCGTGCTGAATTCGGGAATGAAAAGTGTATTTTGCCGTATTTCAAAGTGTGTGTAACAAGTTTCATAAGAATTGTACTAGTAGTTAAAACGTGATTCCCGGCCTAAGTACGTAGATATAGGCAGCCAAGACAGACACGAATGTAAAAAATGTATTGGCATTTGTATCTATGAAGTGTACCTCGAAAACATCTTTAATATCGAAAATACGAAATTATCACAGTTTTATTTTAAATAGACAAACATATTAATTAGAAGTGTTAGGTATTTTGGACAAATTTATTATGATATTTATTATATTGCATTTTCAATTAGATTCCGATATTCACGTATCACAAAATAATTTTATTCTTGTTCATCATTGTTGTGTTGTACACGTGAGAACGGAGTTGTGATCACAATGGCCAAGTGCGTATTTATTGTTAACATAAATATTGATAACAGATGTTCTTATTTTAAAAAGCATATGACACAGCGCTTGCTCAAATATGTTTTTCACGGTATTTCGAAACCTACTTTAAGTTCAATTTTTAACCGACTTCCAAAAAGGAGGAGGATATCACTTCGACCACCATGTTTTTTTTATGTAAGTTACCTGATTTGATCCCATATAAATCTTATCGAAATCGGTCAGGTGGTTTTTGAAATATGATCCAAAAACTAAAATGTGCGTACAATTTTCAGGATGACGTAGATTTCACAAAAGTTATGAAACTTGATCCTGTCAATACGAAGTTTTGAAAAAGCTAATGCTTTTTCAAAACTTCTATATTCTATATTATTATATAAAAACTTGTTTTGCACTAAAAAGTATAAAACAAACTATTTTCGTACAAAAAATTAAACCGACTTCAAAACCACAAGTAGGCACTCAAAAGCGAAAAATAAATAATTATCATTTTTATAAGCGCTACTCACTCGTATATTTATGACTATGCAAATATGCAATAGAGTCTTTCAATTCGGATCAGTAATTCCCGAGATCCTAGCGTTCAGACAAACAAACGCTTTATAATAACAAATATAAAAATGAAACAATTGTTGAAATTTGTTAGTTGCCTCAGCATACTTTAGACCCATCGATATAATACACATATATCAATGAAAGATGTACGCCACTTTTAGTTACTTTCATTCACTAGTATATACAAGTAAATTTGATTTGAGAAAGTAAGTAAATACTTTCAAGTTTTACTTGCATACGTTTTTCTTTGACAATAAAAGGTTGCCGCTTGACTGCCGTCTCGCCCTCAGACCAACTATAAATCCTCAAAAGTCTCGCCCGATACTAAACGACAATGCCGTCTACGATGGAGGGTGCTTACCTAGAAGAAGCAGAACCTTTGTAGTGGTAGGACACTGCAGATACCGTCTGGGGAAGTACCACACCTTTCCCAGTTATTCTACCCTCAAGCAGTAATGTGCAAATATTAATGTGCTACGAAGCAGGCAGGCGCGAATCACGCTGTCAACTTTTGAGTATTGTGTTTCTAAGTGAAGATGTATACATTTGTTATCATCACTGTCTATAATGCTGAAAGAAAACATCCTTATGAAACCGGAATCATGGAAAGACGTATTTCGAGTACATGTTTGCGTCATCCGCTAACCCGCACTTGGCCAGTGCAGTATTGTAGCCTAGGCTTCCCTTCTTACGAAAAAGCGTCCTGAATCCCAGCTTTGGGAACATAATGTAGGCTACTTATTTTAATAAATTAAGCAATTATTCCCAGGCAACTATCTTTTCTTTACGTTGCATGAGTGGGATTTTCCCGATAATCACAATCTTGATATCCTAAAGTTGAGAGTAAATTATTTTCTCCTAATTGTGAATTTGGAGCAGCCGCTAGCTACTTCGGAAACCACATCGCAGCTTAACATCAGACGAGACAGTCGCCACGTGACTAAAAAATACAAACAGCGCCACTTGATTAAATAAGAAAGAAATAATTGTTATCTAATTTATGCAATACCTGGTTGTTTCAGATAATAATTCTGGACGAGCCGACCGCCGGAGTGGACCCCGTCTCCCGGCGGCAGATGTGGAGGATCCTGCAGAAAGCCAAGCGGGGGAAGGTGCTACTACTCACCACGCACTTCATGGATGAGGCTGACATCCTGGGGGACAGGAAAGCTGTCATCAGCAAAGGACGGGTAAGTACCAATCTCGTATATAATACTAATTAATAATAACAGCCATAGGCACAGGTATTGTTAATGTGACAAGCGGCTCAGGATATCCTTTGATGGAACAGAAAAGTTAATTTGTGAATCTGACATGACCAGCCATTTATCAGAAGAGCCGATGGGAAAAAAATTAAACTTGTCTGTGGTTTCATAAAAAGAAAAGCTATATGCTGGTGACTCTTGGGCTGAATATAATATGTGGAAATGATGAATATAAGCAGCCTTCTCTTACAACTAGAGAAAAAAAGCACCGGTCTTAGCAGTGAGAACGTTTAGTGGAGTACTTGTGCTTATTTATCTCTTCATTTCACGTCGTCGTCATGATACTCCAAGATGCCAGGGCCGCCAGCCGTCACGTATTTTCTGATGGATGAAATGTGGACGATTGAGTAGAGTTAGTACGTACTAAGAACACATGCTTGCCCGCTAACTTGCTTAGACGGCCAATTTTGAGATATGGGGTCCAAAAGATACATTACTTACTTCACGTATTTTCTGATGACTGATTTTCACGTATGTTATAGGCAATATCTTTAAAAATTAAGGCCCCAATACTACCAGACACTTCCCGTCGGCCGTTTTGCTTAACAGACTCTATTATTTTAGGAGCTTAAAGCGTCTGTTAAGCAAAACGGTCGACGGAAAGTGTTTGGTAGTATTGGAGCCTTATTTTTAAAGATATTGCCTATAATATCTTTAAAGGCCCTGGGATCTTACTCTATGATGTCAATGTCCATTGTTAAGAGTATTGCTAGTTTCATGTCAATATAATAAATGGTTCCGTCAGACCATATTTCAAGGAGCTTGGTATACTTACTTTACCTGCTATCTTGATCTATCAAGTGGCTGTGTATGTCAAAATAATCTAGAATCGTACAACACGCGAGAGAGAGACATTCTCGCAACATACGCAACGCCGACAAGCTGGATGTTATACCACACTCTCTCACGAGGTCACAGAAGTTAACTCATATTATGGGACCGGAAGTTTATAACACTCTTCCCAAAATAGTTATATCGGCCCCAAGTTTCGGCAGCTTCAAAAACAGATTAAAGTGCTGGCTTATCGATCAAACTTTTATAGTTACAGCGAATTTTAGAGAGTGATGGCAAAGTTCCCATAAAAATGTAAATAAATAAATTTGACATAGGTTAGTACAATTGCAATAAAGACATTATACTCGTACAATGCTTGACAGTTTTCTGTACAATAATTATTGTCATACAGTAAAGTAGTAGTTTCAAACTTTGAAAATGTAAACAATTTGTATGCTCTTTCTTTTGTTTTTATTTTTTATTAATTGACGTGTAAATTGTACATTTATGAATAAAGTACTTTGACTTTGACTTTGACTTTGGTAGTAGCTAATTTGTTCCTTAAAGATTATAACTACATTGTACAAAAAGAGTTTATAGTTAATTTCCTTGTCGATTATTTTACAATTCTTGCCCCAAACTAGGCGGAGCCTGTACGAGGGTCAAACTGAAAGTTCTTAGAACTGGCCACTTATAAACAATATAACAAAAAAATCCTTAATATTATAAATGTCAATGTATGGATGTTTGGATGTTTGGATGTTTGGATGTTTGTTGCTCAATCACGCCCAAAGAGCTCAACGGATCGAGCTGAAATTTAGTACACAGATAGTTTATAGACTGGAATAACATATAGGCTATATTTTATCCCGAAATCGTGCACGGTTCCTTAGGGATCAAGTATAAATGTAACATCGGAACGCTTAACTAGATTTTGTTGCAATTTGAAACACAGATCCAAACATTCAAATAAAACAGGCTATTTATTATCCCGAAAACATACACAGTTCCCAAGGGAACAAGTATAAATGTAATATCGGAACGCCTTATTAGATTTTGTTGCAATTCGGAACACAAATAGTTCTTTGAAATCCTATCCTACTAATCCTTAATATTATAAATGTCAATGTATGGATGTTTGGATGTTTGGATGTTTGTTGCTCAATCACGCCCAAAGGGCTCAACGGATCGAGCTGAAATTTAGTACACAGATAGTTTATAGACTAGAATAACCCGAAATTGTGCACGGTTCCTTAGGGATCAAGTATAAATGTAACATCGGAACGCTTAACTAGATTTTGTTGCAATTTGAAACACAGATCCAAACATTCAAATAAAACAGGCTATTTATTATCCCGAAAACATACACAGTTCCTAACGGAACAAGTATAAATGTAATATCGGAACGCCTTATTAGATTTTGTTGCAATTCGGAACACAAATAGTTCTTTGAAATCCTATCCTACTAATAATAGAATAAATCTCAATGTATGAATGTTTGTTGCGCTGCGCTGAAATATAATACACAGATAGCTTAGTTCCTTAGGGATCAAGTATCAACATCGGTACGCCAAACTAGCGTTTGTTGAAACGTACATTACGTTTGCGTTATGTTTGCGTTATGCGTTACGTTTGCGTTACGTTTGCGTTACGTTTGCGTTACGTTTGCGTTACGTTTGCGTTACGTTTGCGTTACGTTTGCGTTACGTTTGCGTTGCGTTACGTTTGCGTTACGTTTGCGTTACGTTTGCGTTGCGTTACGTTTGCGTTACGTTTGCGTTACGTTTGCGTTACGTTTGCGTTACGTTTGCGTTACGTTTGCGTTACGTTTACGTTTGCGTTACGTTTGCGTTACGTTTGCGTTACGTTTGCGTTACGTTTTGCGTTACGTTACGTTGCGTTACGTTTGCGTTACGTTTGCGTTACGTTTGCGTTGCGTTACGTTTGCGTTACGTTTGCGTTACGTTTGCGTTACGTTTGCGTTACGTTTGCGTTACGTTTGCGTTACGTTTGCGTTACGTTTGCGTTACGTTTGCGTTACGTTTGCGTTACGTTTACGTTACGTTTACGTTACGTTTACGTTACGTTACGTTTACGTTACGTTACGTTTACGTTACGTTTACGTTACGTTTACGTTACGGAACAGAACAAAACACAACACAATACAACATAAGACAACATAGCATAACATAACGACGATAAACACGAAAGATATTAAGGTATTTTGTATGTCAGCCGGTTTTGGCGACATAAGGTATATACTCTGAATCGGCATACAGCTGACTAAAACTCTGCCGACGTTACTATTCTGGCAAAATTATTGTTTTTGTAAGAATTCACGTAAACTTTGTTTATATTCTCTGGTAACGAGTGAAATATACAAACACCCCCGTAGTTACAAGAACTATAATAAACAAAGTAAGACAACACTCTACATTTTTACCATTTTTTAAAAGCAGTGAATTTACACACATAACAAATCAAAATTCTACGCGGACGAAGTCGCGGGTAACAGCTAGTAATTCTATAATTTGAAAATAGAACTCTTTGCCAATATTACTGAGTATATACTTCATTCATTTGTCATTTGTTTTACGATTTGGCGGCAAATTGAAAATTGGCTGTGTCACGTCAACATGAATTTAACACGAGAAAATTTTCGTGTAATGATTTTTTATGACTTTCGATGTCATTTAAGTCAACAAGAAAGTTATGATAGACTACGATTGGCCTTTCACGATGAAGCCCCATCTCGTGCGACTGTTTACAACTGGTTTAATGAGTTTAAACGTGGTCGCACTAATCTCACTGATGATTTACGTGAGGGGACGGCCTTCTACGGCGACGACTGAAGATAATATCTGTGTTGTGCGGCGTATGATAGAGACTGACAAAAGAGTGACCTATCAGCAGATTCGGACAAGCTTAGGCATCGGTATGAGTCAAGTGCACAAAATCCTACACGAACATTTAGCGGTCAGGAAGCTTTGCGCCCGGTGGATACCTTATAATTTGACTGAGGCTCAAAACTCCATCGTGTGGATTGGTGCCGTAAAATGATTGAAAGATTTAACGGAGGTGACTCAAATGCTGTGTTCGACATACTAACAGGTGACGAAAGCTGGATTTACTGTTATGATCCTGAAACCAAAAGACAATCTGCTCAGTGGGTGTTTCCTTTCGAGGAGTTGCCAACTAAAGTGAAGAGAGATCGAAGTGCGGGGAAAAAAATGGTGGCCTCGTTCTTTGGAAGGATAGGTCATTTCGCAACAATTGTGTTAGAGGATAAAAAACAGTTTCTGCAGAATGGTACACTACCAATTGTTTGCCACTTGTCTTGGAAAAGTTCGAGAGAAACGACCTCGCAGTAGGATCCTCCTTCACCACGACAACGCCTCATCGCACACCGCCAAGCGAACGATCGACTATTTGGCGACATCAAACGTTGAATTACTGGGTCACCCGCCGTATAGCCCCGACCTCGCGCCTTGTGATTTTTATTTATTTTCAAAATTAAAGAAAAACTTAAAGGAAAGCGGTTTATGAATGCTGAAGAAGCGGTGGCTGCGTATCGCGATGCCATTGAAGAGACCCCTAAGGACGAGTGGGCAAAGTGCTTTTCCCAGTGGTTCCATCGCATGCAGCGGAGTATTGACGTGAATGGACAATATTTTGAAAAGATATAATAAAACTAATAACTGGCTAATGTAATCAGTTTTTTATTTTCTAAGAACTTTCAGTTTGACCCTCGTATCTTATGCACTTTAGCCCAGATTTCTAGTTTAATAACACTTTTCGCCTTTCCGTAAATCTAGGTACACAGAATTATTGTCTATAGAAGTTCGCTAACTATCTCGTACTTGTACGATCACTGTCAACACTCACAGATCTCTTGCTAGCCTTAACTTTTCGCGTATGTGTTACCTCTGCAGGTGAGGTGTGCCGGCACGTCGCTGTTTCTGAAGAACAAATTTGGCATCGGATATCATTTGACCTTAGTACTTGATGGTAAGTAAAAAATTGTTATTATTTATTAGTATTTATATTTAATACTTTCCCTGGCAGATAAGTCTTTATCTACTTTTTACTTGTCTCAGTAGATCAATTGACAACATTTCAAATATTTTACGTATTTGTTTTATTTTTTTCTGCAAGAATATGGAAAATTAAGAAACACGTATTTTTATTTTTCGATATGACTCATATTTTCCGCAAAAATAATTTTGAAAATGAGCTTATTCCAAAAGGTCGTAAGTGCATAAGTCTGGATTCATAAAGAGTAATGCTGTAGCCACTTTAAAAAAAAAGGCGCATGCTTTGCTGTCACTGTCAGTAGTGTGACAATCAAAACATTCATGGTCATTGGTCCAAAGACCAAACATTCACGTAACAAAACGTAACCGAAAGTCAGTGTCAACTGTCATTTTATATTGCTAGTGTTATTTTTTTTATCAAAGGCAACTGAACATGAATTATGAATCCGTAAACGGCTTGGCGGATGGTTTTTATTTAATAACTTTGTAGTAACTGCACCAATAATTTTGGAAAATAAGCATAATCATCAGCAACGCAATATCTCGAAATGGTTTTGGAATTTCATAGCCTTGTGAAATATGAAAACTTGTCAATTAGAATTAAAATAATCTCATTTCTACCCGCATCGCAACACCTACACCTGGTTTGCTGCTTTGTGATGGTTCTTTGATTTTATTCTGTTAAGTATTCAAATTGAACTGATAGTCACCCCAATGGCTCTGGTAATGACATACTTTAAAACCTCAAAGAAAGTTTTTTTTTTTTTTTTTAAATAAAGAGTGACGAGACGATGAGGACATGTGCCTGATGATAAGCAACATGCCTGACACATAACAGCACAGTGACACGTAGCTATTGGAACATGAAGAGTCCAAATCATTACCTAGCACTGCACTGCGCTCGTCACCCAGAGATCTAAGATCTTATATCTCTAAGCCCTGTAATTTCTCTGGAAACATTGCCCTTCAAACCGGAACACAGTAATGTTTGCACATTACTGCTTGGCGGTAGAATAACTGGCAAAGGTGTGGTACTTCCCCAGGCGGACTCTGCCAAGAGTCCTACCACTACTAAACGCATAAACTACCTTGTTATATTCAGTTAATGCCAGATATTGAATTAAGCTGTGTGCCATTACAAACACAGAGGCACACCATGATTTAACCCATGAAAATATGAAAGTATTCCTCATTCTCATTATGCGCAGGAGTGTGTCGCGAGCACCAGATAACCCGGCTGGTCCGGGGGCACGTGCCTAGAGCTGAGAAGGCCAGGCGCCACGGCCGGGAGCTGTCCTACATCCTGCCACACTACGCCGTCCACCTGTTCCCGCCGCTCTTCCAAGCGATAGAACTGGAGATCAAGGAGAAGACTAACCGATTAGGTAAGTACACTTGCTCATCTACCGCCTAACTTAATCGGCTTCACATCGGCTTTGGCTTTGCTATTACTGTCTCTATAATTTAAAATAAAATTTATAAAAGAAAAAGGAAAAAGATATCAAAATCAAAAGCAAAATCAAAACTAAATCAGGTTATAGTTAAATAGTAAATCCTCTGACCTCTGACTTCTGATTCAAAGAACGAACTTTCTCTCTTGATTACTTATACACATACAAAAGTCTCATAGGCAACGACAGCCATACTCAAAAAAGACTTGAACAAAGTCGCAAAGTTGCCACTTTTGTAGTTTTAACGGATACAGTTCGAAAAGTGTGCTACTGATCTGCAGGATATAATATCTCTTTACCCTTTTTTTCATTAGACTGCTCGTAGCTCGAAAAAGCAACATAATTTTATGAACAAGGTTTGATAACACTTGCATAGTAGGTATTGTTTTTTTTTTTAAGTACAGTGATGGAACAAGCATGGCGTGTGCCTGTGGGTATCCAATACGTTTGCCCAAATAACACAGTTCCACAGTCCCTAATATCTATGGAAACATTTAGAAGCCAAATCTAAACCTAGCACAGTACTGTGCTCGTCACCCAGAGATATGAGATGATTTATCTCTTAGTCCCGCAATTTATCTGTAATTTTATAGGTGTAACAAGCTACGGCGTCTCCATGACGACCCTGGAAGAGGTGTTCCTATCCCTGGAAGGCGAGAACGCTGAGGAAACAGAGACGGTGGAAGGCGTATCTTCAGTGAAGCTGGTGCGGGCTCGCGCGCTCTCCAGGAGTTTATCGCTGCAAAGCAAAACCTTGAGCTACCAAGTAAGGACTTTGCACGTAGTAACGTTGATTAAAAGCGGAGAATTCAAAAAAAATCTGCCTGTGGCGGGCCAAAAGAAGTTTTCACTTCAAAAATGTGTATTTGTAAATACATATTCAAGCAAGAAGTTTTACTCGTACTTATTTAATTTTTAAGATGTATTATTACCGCTAACACGCAAGAAGCTAACGATCCTTCAGCGCTGGCCTAAAGTTGTCTAGGCAGTAGAAGCCAATTGAGAGGTCAATTGAGGAAACTTCCAGAGGTCCTTTTAGGAAAAAAAACGCACAACTAACTTCAGTTTACCTTGGGTGTCGATACGTCATCATAAAAATTCACTCTTTAGCACCAAGAGATATAAAAATTAAAAATGATAAACTTAACATTTATTTCCACGTTAGAATGAAAACAAGGTAAAAAAACCGTGTTCCAAGAAAGACATCTTACAATACAAACATCTTTATTGCTGTAAGATGATACAAAACATTATATAAGATGACCCATATAAACTGGACTCTTGCATAGGCACACAATTTGTCTGGCAAAATGATTCGTTTTAGTCTTAATTTATACAACGACAAAAATAACAATAGTATTTCTCTCAATCTTTCGATGACATGTGTCATCCACCAACCCGTATTTGGTCAGCGTGTTGGGTTAGCCTTAGCTCTCTCGTTGTGAGAGAGGGTCTAAGTGACACGTTAGCTTTATATTGCTTTTATCCTGATACTATCTACTGTGACTTTCAGGAGCTGAATGACAAGGATCCTCAAAAAGCGACATCGTTGCCAACACCTCCCGCTTCACACGCGCTGCATTCCACCAACCACGGCGTAGAACACGTTAAGGTATGATTAATAAAATCAAAGCATCTGTTTAAATATATATTTGATTGACATCATTGTAATTTGATTTGATTAGAGTCCAATGAACGTGTCCCACACCCTGTACAACAGTTTCATCTATTCTCAAACGTCCTTCATGGATTCAATAAGAAAACAACTTGGCCCACTGCAGCTTCTTGTCAGGGGACAGTCGCAATTGTATTCGACGTTACTTAAGCGTTCGACAACGTGTATAACGGGTTTTTATAAAAGTCATATCAGCTCGTTTTGCAGATCGCTATGTCCGCATAGTGCTCAAATATTACACTAATCGACATTTTCGCTACCATATCAAAAACGCTGTCGTGTCGTGTCGTGTATGTCGTGTCCACGGTCTAACCGCAGCGGAGTCCTTCAGGATTCTGCGTTGGCCACAATCCTTTTCTCGTTTCTCAGAAGTTTCTACTTTTGGCTCCAAAAACCTTAACGATTTGACTAAAATTTGCAGATATTAACATAGTTGTTCATCCCAGGTGGCGCCGGAGGTGCCGGTGTCGGTGGACGCGCTCAGCGAGCTAGTGAAGACGGACCCACGCTGCTGGCGAACGTTCTGCGCCATGGTGTACGTGCGCACCGTGCGCATGATCCGGGACCCCTACAAGCTCTATGTCATGATCTTCCTGCCCATAAGTATGTATCTTTGTCAATTTTTGTTTGTGAATCAAAAGAAAAAATACGTCGTGTACAATATTTTTTTATGATCTAACTCATGGACTAATTAGTTTTTCTTTGTCATCATATTAATGACTGGTTTCGTAATGGTTTCCAGTATCGTGCGCCCTGGGGCTGTACATCAAGTCGCGGCAGATCGTGATGTTCCGCACGCAGCCCCTGCGCCTGGACCCCAGCTCCTACCACAACCGGACCCCCATCGCGCTGCACGGCGACGCGGCCGACACGCGAGACCTTGACCACTTCCGGGACTCCTTGGATGTACGTACAACTCAAACATCTTTTTGGAAGTAGTTAAATTGAAGCTCCTTACGGCAGGCTTGGAGGAGATAGGGATATTACTGCACGACCCAAATGAAAAAAATTTGGTAAGAAAAATATAAATAATTGAAGTTGACGCGTAAGAACTGCCCGTGACCACTGACCAGTGTTTCCAACTTGGGAAATTTTATTATCCTATGTAGGTTACATGAGTTTTCCTTAACTAAATATTTATTTCCAGATTCTCGGAGCTCACCCTATAGTAGACTACGATGGAAACTTCACTTCATTCCTGAAGATGGATAGTTTCGGTGCGTTCGACGTGCGCGAGAGCTCAGTACCGCTCGGAAATGTGCTGGCTTTCTATAACAGCACGTATGCGCACGGGCTGCCAATCATCATCAACATGCTCGATAATACCATCTACAGGTGAGCCTGCTGCAAAATTAACATTTATAATAATAATCTGTATACCACCATGTACAAACAGACGAGCTTGCCACAACAATATCTAGTTTCGTCAACAACATACTAGAAAAAAATATGAATAAATGTGAATCTGAATTTCAAAAATATCCCCAGGTGATATTCAATATTATGTTAAACAATGTCTGCTACGGATCTTCGTTCAACAAAAGTATCATAATCAATGCCTTCTACTGTGAACCGGCTCCTATAGTCTACATACTAGAATCACCTCCTTTAGAGGTTTTACAGGTGTGCTAACTTTTATCAAGCACATGATGACATCTTCATCTCTCATCCACCAACTCGCAGTCTGTCTGTCGGGTCTGCGTGGTGTATTCTGGCCTTCTCTCTCCATATGAAGGAAAGCCCCGAGTCTGGCCAATGGAAACATTCAGTAGGCTGTATATATATGTCCATTTTGGGTCCGTCTTGACCAGGATTTGTTGATATTTGTAGCCCTATATCAATCAAAATCAAAAAAGCTTTACTTGAACAGTTTACATGGCATTGTGCGACAATAGTTAAGACGTAATACAAATTTGCAAACTAATTAGGTGTGAACTATATGAAAGAAATATAAATGATGTCTATTCCAGGGTCATGATGGAGGCTGTGGGGCTGGTGGAGCGGTTCCGGCCTATCGAGGTGTCGGTGCACCCGTTCCAGCAGACGGAGCAGCAGGAGGAGTTCAACGTGGGGAACGTCATCTGCGCCATCTTCGTGGGCATGATCTTCGCGCTGGTGCCAGTCACGCTGGCCGTCGACATCGTCTACGATCGAGAGGTACGATAGATACGGCGATATCAACTACATATGCTTTACACTCATAGATTTTCAAATAGATTCCTAAGGGTAGCCTTAGGAATCGCTTAGGTCTCGTGTGTCGGCCGCGTTGCCGTGCAGCGCGATGGGGGTCCGGTTGTGGTAGGAGCTGGAGTCCAGGCGCAAGGGCTGCGTGCGGAACATCACGATCTGCCGCGACTTGATGTACAGCCCCAGGGCGCACAAAATATGTGAAGATGATCACCGAGGCTGAAAACAAACAAGATTCCTGCTGAGGAATCGGAACTGGGACTTTTGTTCTCAAATTAGGCGCAGTAAAATATAGTTTATCAGTGTCTGAAGTTTCTATTTTAACTATAATTAAATTTCCCATCATAAAAGTATAACACAAAAAGATACCTAGTAATTTTGTTGATTAAAAGCTATTCAAGTTATCCGCTAGCTCAACCAATGTTACTCTTCATATCTTCAGTGTGATTGTTTAATAGTATTCGCATACTACTGTTGAAGTGAATAACGACGATAAAAAGGGCGTCCAGTGAGCTCGGCTGTTGCTTAAAACAATTTGTGATAATTCCAGATAAAGGCACGAAACCAGTTGCGGATCAACGGTCTCTCCATGGGGATGTACTTCCTCACCTTCTTCACCATCCTATCCGTCATTATGATCATCACGTGCGCCGGAGTCCTCATCTTGGTACGTGTTATTACAACTCAAATTCTTCATACGGTTTACAGGATAGAATACAATAAAATTTGCTGAGGAATAATCACTGGCCCAAAACTAGCAAAAAACGTTTCTTAGAAATTTTATTACAATTTTGGTATTTCAATTTTATAATAAATTGAAATTTTAATAGCCCCTAAGGCAAATGTTTCAAAATTTAGGTCACACACACAGGTTTGTGAGTAAAGCTAACAAAAGAGCTGTTTTTGAAACTTCCAACTAATCAACTTCCAAAACATCAATATCGGTTTATCGGTTCGGGAGCTACAATACCACAGGCAGACATAAGACAGGTCAATACTTGAAACACCAAGTTGGTTCTGCATCGGGAATTAAAAACAATAGGATCACTTGTATGACCAAATTACAATACGAGATTGACAAATGACAAAATATTTATTGAGACATAAACTTAATATAGTATTAAAATTATTGTTGGACCCCACTCTGAAGACATGGTCCAACACTAAGGCCTATGCAGTCGCTGTGTCTTCTGACTACTGATATAACAGATAATAAATATAACTGCCAGTCTCAATCCCGAACGTTGGCCTCAGAATTGGGCCACATTACATTATAATCTTGATGGATTCGGCTCTAAGAAATATACGAGAAGAAAACGTGACCACAATTTAAATTGTATTTTAAAAAACTTTTCTATTCCAGATCTGCGTGAACGACATCCCGTCGCTCAACAACCCATCGGCGATGTTCATGCTGGTCTGCCTCCTGACGCTGTACTCCCCCTCGGCCATCCTCTTCAACACCTGCATCTCGTACATCTTCGACAAGATGGACTCCGCGCAGAGCATCATGCCCAACATCACCACCTGGGTCGGAGTCATCCCCTTCCTGCTCGTCGCTGTGCTTGACACCTTCAAGTGGAGTACGTAGCTCTTTTGCAAGCATGCATTTAACTTTGTTGAAGTGAAAACTTCTTTTTCATCCCACCAGCTCGGAAAGAGTACTTTTGCTCCTCGATATCAGGGCGCAAAAGTCGTTTTTACCCTCTAGAGGTTAAAGTAAATTTGAATTTAGAACATCGTGTGTACTGAGGTTTTGAATTCAAAACATAATTCAACCTATTTATTTCTACCTCCTTGGTGCAGAATGCATCATAATTATTTTTTTAATATGCTAAAAACTCAGACTCGGAACCTCCTTGGTGTACTTACTTTTTTTAAATTTGCTTAGCGCGAAAACATTTAAAAATTTGCATTTAGTAATTTCCTCGCTGAGGTGGAATGAAAAGTTACGTGTTGCACTCGAGTGCAAAGATTTTTCACTTTGTGCTCTTTTGATTCCCTTGCTACGCTCAGGATTCTAATTTTGAATCACGAGCGCAGCGAGTGATTCAATTTTAGAATCCTTCGCTTGCTCGGTCATCAAAATTGAGCACGCGGTAAAAAATCAACTTTGCACTCTTGTATAACAAATAACTATTGTCGCACCGTACAGATTTTTCGCGCTCAGTGAATTGAGCTCAAACGCCACGCTTGTAAATGAAATAAATGTTCGAGTGAATTCAGGACCATGGCCACCATGTCATGATTTGAAGATTTATTCCAGATTAGCAGGACCCTCCTGTTTCACCCGCGTAGTTTCCAAAGTGAGCTATCAAATTCTGAGTTATCAAAAACTGGTTTTCACTTCTTTCAGTAGTCTCCATCTCCATGATGGCCAATTATTTTTGTTACCCGAATGAAAAATTGAATGGTACGAGCTAGCACATATTCAAGCTTTTTTGTTTCCAAGTGTTTACTTCTCTGGTGGTCAAGTGGTCTTACATTTCGAAATCGGTCAAGCGATTTAAATAAATATTGGTGGGCAAATATAAATATTGGTGGACAATTCACACACAACACCATCTGATCCCAAACTAAGCAAAGCTTGTGTGATGGCAGCCAGATAGCTGATATATTACTTATATAGTTTTAAATACATACTTATTATACATAGAAACACCCAGACACAGTGCAAACATTTGAATTCATCACACAAATATTTGCACCGGGTGGGGATCGAACCCACGACCCTCGGCTTCGCAGGCAGAGCTACTACCAACTAAGCCACTAGGGCAGTCATCAAAACATAATATATACATATATATCAAAACATATCTGAAAATTGTTAAATCTATAACATTTCGTTCACCCGAACCCTCACTGTCTCATTGGATTAGTTACCATATCCGTATTAGTTTAAAATGAAAATATTTTTTTTAAATAACAAGTGACGAGACGTGCAGTACATGTGCCTGATGGTAAGCAAGATGCCTGCCATATAACAGCACAGTGACCCGCAGCTATTGGAACATGAAGAGTCCAAATCATTACCTAGCACTGCACTGCGCTCGTCACCCAGAGATCTAAGATGTTATATCTCTAAGCCTTGTAATTTCTCTGGAAACATTGCCCTTCAAAAACTTCACAGTAATGTTTGCACATTCCTGTTTGGGGGTAGAATACCTGGCAAAGGTGTGGTACTTCCCCAGGCAAACTCTGCCAAGAGTCCTACCACTACTAAAAGTTAGTTAGTTGTTTGGTTTTCTTTTGTGGAATAAAAATTGTTATTTTGTGTAATTTTTCCAGCGTACGACATCGCGTTTGGCATGCATGTATTCTTCAGTCTGGTGGACGTGATGTACGTCCCATACGCCATCATCTATTACATAGACAGGTGGGTTCTCACATTCATTTATAAAGTTTCAATTTGTTTAGCCGCGTTTAGAATTTTTTAGTAGTGAAAAACCTTATGGGTTCGCCATACCACGAACATGTTACCACGACGTAGCGTCGGAGCGGCGTGCAGCGAAACGGGACGTGCGTTTTTGGAGAAGGCATCGACTTGAGCGAAGAGTTTTGACTCTATTTTTGTGATAAGAACGTGTAACTCTACTTTGATATGATAATGCTGTGGAATGCGTTGTTTGAGTGGCTTTTCCCGATGGTTACAATCTAGGGGTCTACAAATCGAAAGTGAATCGGTTTCTTCTAAGTAAGCACGTTCCATCGTAGACGGCCTCGTTGCTTAACATAAGGCGGCATCGCGGCATGGCGGTCAAATGTAAAGCTGAAGTCTTTCTCCTAACCAGGATATCAATGCCTCTGAGCTTCTTGACACGACAGTTGTAGCACAGACTATTGAATCATACAGTCGTTCAACGATGCTAGACGGGGCAATCCTGCGGGGCGTGCGGGGGGAGACGCGGGAAGCGCGCTCCCGCCATTGCCAACATAACAATGTTAGTATTTCGTGAGCGCGGCTTTCTGGTAGTCTAGACAATATCGACGTTTCTTCCAAGATCAAAGGCGAGGAAGTACTGGTAGTGTATCTTTATACTGTGCCCGAAGTATGCCTGAAGTATTTTTGAAACAACTATTGGCACGTCAGTAGTAGTTCGTTTATATGTGAGTGGTTCGCAGGGTGTACGTGACGTGTAACCTGCGGGAGGCGTGCTCCGCGCCGCCGCTCGCGCACTACCTCACGGCGGAGGTGTGCGTGCTGGTGGTGGCGTCGCTGCTGCACGTGCCGCTCTACGCCGCGCTGCTGTTGGTGGCCGACCGGCTCAAGAGCACCGGCAGAGTGTTCCCGGTAAGAGAACACTCATCACACACTGCAGGGTCAGACTGGGCGGAAAGAGGGTCTACTGCCTAACTAAAACTGGCTTACCTTTGATATTGTTGTATCTTTTCTTTTCGCTTGAAACGATAGAGACAGCAATAGCATAGCTAATGCAGCTAGTATCAGATTTTGTATAAACTCAATTCTTTCAATTTGCACCCAATAGCGAAGACGGCGTTCTTCAGAGAAGTGCGACATAGAAGCGGAAGCGGGAGGGGAGGCGATGAGAGAAGATGAGGACGTGAAGAAGGAGAGGAGAAGAGTGTCAGCTATTCTTCAGCTGCCCACGCATAGTACGCCGCCGCTCGTGGTCCATGTGAGTATACTTTTTACAATTATTTACGGCAAGGCTGTAAATCGATGTGTTGTCACGGTAGGACCTTTGTAGAGAACTCGGTTCCTCCTGTGAACGCAGTCTTTGCCAGTTGTTCTACCGCCAATCAGTAATTTGTTAATATCTTCTATATTAATAATTTCGTCAAGGGGTACTGTAGACTTGATCGAAACCTTATATGAATAACAAAACATAAAAAGAAATATTGATTTTGAGTCGACAACGTATGTCCACAAAATTCGGATTATGGAGAATTTCGTTAAACTCTGATGGCACTGACAAACAAACCGCTGTCGCCATCTTTTGTGTGAAGCACGTTTCATTTCATCAATCAACACATTGCGTGCGTCTGTCGCGCCAAAGAAACTATCCATCACAAAAAACTGTGGCTTATGTGACTACGTAAAACGAAACGTCTTGCCGCCGGACCGGAATTTTATTAGTAGGTACTTATATTTAGTATCAGCATTACACCCGTGCGAAGCCGGGGCGGGTCGCTGGTTGCTTTAAATTTTGTTTTTTGGTTCGGGAAATGTTTCTAGAACAATTACAGTGCTAAAAGATAAATCATCTTATGTCTACGAGATATCTAGGTAAGTGGCGAGCGCAGTGCAGTACTAGGTATCAATTTGAACTCTTCAAGTTCAGATAGCTGCGTGGCACTGTAATTCCGAGGGCTGGCAGTAAATTTTTGGTAGGTATTAAGGCAAGCTGAAAACTTGTCACATGCCTCTCCCCCAACATGGAGCTGCAGGCCTGGCTTGTTAGAGGCGGTGCAAAATAAAACATCCTTCGGAATTTTATCGAGCAAAATCACACTTTAGCTACTATGAAAATACTATTAAAATTATGTAGGCTCGGTATCTTGTATCAGTGTTACCCCAATCGGCTGACGTTGACTTCATGCCTGTTATCCCGGTATCTAAATTTTATAGTAATGTTATAAAGCTGAAGAGGTTTTTTGTTTGAACACGCTAATCTAAGAAAATACTGGACCAATTTTAAAAATTCTTTCACCGTTGGATATTTTCGTGATCCCTGGCTACCTATATATTAAGAACCACAGGCGAAACCGGGGTGGACCGCTAGTTATAGATAATTGACAATTTACACGAATAACTGTCGGATTACATCGCAAATCAAATACGAGGCAAATGATGAGCGAAATGCAAATGATTAAATTTTTGCTGAGTTGAAGTTCCCACGTCTTGGACTCGGGGCCTTCTCTCATAAGGCGAGAGTCAAAGCCATAATCCACCACGCTGACCAAGTGCCGGTTGGCGTAGGACGCGTCTCCTCGAAAGAACCTTTCTTAGAAAATGCCAGGATTCTCACAAAGTTTTTGTTCATCGTAAAAATCAGAGGTTATAACAAACTTGTACATCTGCTCTAGAGGTATAAAAGTACTCTTCGAAGAATCAAATCTTCTCCAACAAGTGGGCTTCCTCACGGTGTATTTCTGTCACTGTTTTTAAGCATAACGATCCGAAATAAACAAATACGTGTTCAAAACGTTGCTGAGCATACCACAGAGTGCACGCGAGAGCTGACACTCGAAATACAAAAACTGCGTGATGAAATGACGACCGTGAGGGAACAACTTGCACAGTCAAGTTCCCTTATCGATGTTTACAAAATGAAAATAGAACAATCCGTGTCTGTGATTAACGACTACGACAATAAATTAAACTGTTGTATGACGACCATAACGAACTACGATAAAAAAAATGGAATGTTACGCCTCCCGAATGGAACAATTTTTAAAAAAAATGGGGAATTTCGACAGAAGAGGAATTTTTGCGAGTGGGGACATGTGCGTGCCATCAACGACGACGGCCGGACCTACGGCACGACAACCAACATCAACGACAGCACAACCTGGAGAAGTACTAAATGCGGTGCCGGCTCCTACACCATATGCGTCAGTGGCACAGCGAGGCCCCGCCCAGGTGCGCGTGCAACCGCCGGGCCTGCCCGCGCGACCGCGCAACCCAGCACCACCAGCGGGCCAGCCCACGCCGGCCACCGCTGAGCCGACGCCGAGCAAACTCACGCCGCCGTGCAACCCCCCTCCCACCGGCGGGCCAGCCCACGCTAGCCGACACTGCGCCGCCGCCTGGCCAGCTCGCGCGGCCGCGCAACCCCGCACCACCGGCGAGCCAGCCCGCGCTGTCTGTCACTGCGCTGCCACTGAGCCAGTTGGCGCCGCCGTGTGTGCCCGCAACAGCACCGACAGCTGCTCCCGCGCCGCCGCGGAAACGCGGGAAACGCGCTCAGACATTAACCACAGTGTCATCTAGCGATAACGTGACGCTAACAACTGCAGGAACGAAAACGACCAAAGAACAAGCATCGGTTCGAGATACATCGTGGCAGACTGTGAAGGGGCGTAAAGACCGCTACTCTTTACGAGAAAAGTCGTACGCGGAACAGGAACTTCCGACACAGAGTTAGAAGCAGTTGAACGAGTAAAAAATTACACGTCTGCTTCTTGAAACCGGCAACGACTCCACAAACATTAAAAGCATATATGCTCAAGAAAAATCCACGTGCCGAGTATCACGTCGAGAAAATTGTTTTGAAGCATACATATTACGCATCGTTTGCCGTAACCGTGCCTACAAGCAAATACGAATACTTCATGAGCGCTGATAATTGGCCAAGCAGAGTAGAAGTTAGTCCTTGGTTTCGACGCGGCGACTGGCGGGCGGCGCGCTCGTCCTCCAACACTACCGAAGCCGAGGAAAACACGAGCAATACCAGATCAACCGCAGGCACGGGGCAGCGAACGCAACACCGCCCCCGCCGCTCCGCCGGCGTCTCAGCTGGCGATCGTAACGCAAAACTCGGTGCTTAGTTTGAACGCGCAATGCTCACCTCCGAGACAGTTGATAATTTGCCACCAAAACATTTGCTCACTTAATGATAAAACTCAACGTCTAGAAGTTCTCCTAGAAACTGAACTAAAGTGCGATGTTCTTGCGTTAACAGAACACTGGCTTACTGCCCCGAATCTACAATGTATACATTTAAAAGACTATAAATTAGTGTCTAGTTTTTGTAGAAATAATATAATTCACGGCGGATCCTGTATCTTTGTAAATGAAGCACTAAGGTGTGTCGAAAACGTTGAGTTATCAACGTTGTCAGAAGAAAGATTTTGCGAAATCTCCGCGATTGACGTTATAGATTTTGACATTACTATCGTTTGCATTTATCGCACGGGCCTAGCTCATGTCAGAGGTTTCTTAGGTGCCTTGGAACGTTTGCTCGATAAGCTCAGCGAAGCTGAAAGAACATTTATGATTCTCGGTGATATAAACATAAATGTCTTAGACAACTCTAGCGCTGATTTTAAAAATCTGTTTGATTTGCTGAACTCCCATAATGTGAGCTCGATTGTAGACTTCCCTACTCGTATAACAGAAAAGTCACAAACTGCGATAGACCTTATTTTTACAAATGTAGCGCGAGAACTTACTTCCGCAAACTCCATAAATACGCTTCTGTCAGATCATTTAGCCGTACGCGGAGTAGTGACATTCGCTCAGTCTATGCCAGTACAGCTCACTCGCCTGACGCGTGATTTCTCGCAAAATAACCGCGCAAATTTTATTATATCTGTTGACAGTATAGATTGGTCTGAAGTAAATCAGAGAAACAAGACCGCTCATGCATTTGTGTTGGCACTGATAAATATTTTAGCAAATAAGTATGACACTTGTTTCCCGATAAAACAAAAACCAAATAGTAAACGTGACGCGTCGTGGGTTACACCTCACATACTAAATCTGAAATCGTTGTTATTTGACATTTCTAAATTAGTTGACAAATTTCCTGAGGAAGAGGACTTAATAGCTATATTTGACGATCTCAACAGGAAATACAATTCAACTTTGAAGATGTCTAAAACAAACCATTATAATAGAATTATACACGGAAGTACGAATCCGTCTAAAGCTATGTGGGGCATCGTGAACACAGAGAGGGGGAAAAATAATACACCTAGGTTGAATTTCACCGATATCGTAAAGGATTGCAACGGCAAAAGTTTAGTTCACCAAAAGACGCAGTAAATGCTATGAACGCTCGTTTCTTAAATGCAGCTGCTACCTGTGGGGCTCCTAAAGCTGATGCTGCTACCGTTGGTAAAATGTTAGTGTCAGCGCGTCATCCAACTAACCGCTCTCTCAGACTGACCAGTTTCTCAGCGGATGAAGTATTCCGCATAGTCTCGTCTAGAATACCCCCAAAAAAGTCAAAAGACATATATGGTGTGTCGATGGAGCTACTAAAACTAGCAATTTTGCCCCTAGCTCCAGTTCTCGCCACACTGTTTAATAAGTGTCTTAGGGAAGGCTCGTACCCGTCACCGCTGAAAATATCAAAAGTGTCCCCGATATTTAAAGGCAAAGGCAAAAGGGATGACATTGATGGATATAGACCGGTATCGATTATACCAGCAATAGCCAAAGTGTTCGAAAATGGCTTGAGTTCGCGATTAGTGGCCTACCTATCGGAAACCGACGCGCTGTGTGAACAACAATACGCATACCGCGAAGGGAGGTCTACAACTTCTCTAACGCGTGAAGTGGTTCGTAATGTGTTGGCTGCTCGTGAACGCAAACAGCAAGTGGCAGTCTTGTGCTGTGACTTATCGAAGGCCTTTGATGTCGCAGACCATGAGACCTTGGCTTTAAAGCTGAAACACTATGGTATAGCTGGGAAATCATATGCTGTGTTGACTGACATGTTACGAGGCCGCTCTCAACTGGTGGATGCTGGCGATGGCGATAATAAATCAGACCCATTGTCTTCATCTATGGAGTGCCGCAGGGTTCGTCAGTTTCAAACATCATGTTTTTCACCCTATTGAACGATCTACCTGACGCCGTAAAGGGTGCAGACATATTCATGTATGCAGATGATGTGGCTGCCATAGTAACCGCCCTTTCGATAGAGGAATTAGAAGATAAATTAAATACTGTAATTAACGGTTTAAACACATGGTTTCGTGCTAACGGTTTTATGGTAAACTCAAAAGACTCATTTTATTCACTTTTGTCTATCGGGTCACTGTACAAAATCGCTAAAAGTCTTACTTGACGGGGTCCGGATTGAGCAGGTACAAAGCACAACATTTCTGGGGTTCGAGATTGACCGCTGCATGACATGGGAACACCACATCAACAAGATGTGTGCTAAAGTAAGCAGTGCGTGCTTTGCACTAAGACGGGTATCCCGAGTGGTGTCTGCAGATGTATCTCGTTCGTGTTACTTCGCCACGGTGCATTCCCGGTTACAGTACGGAGCCGAACTATACGCACGCGCTGCCGACTGGGAGCGTGCTTTCCGCGCCCAAAAACGTGCCATACGCGCCATCGTGGGCGTGTCGCAATGCACATCCGTCAGACCATATTTCAAAGAGCTTGGCATACTTACGTTGCCTGCAATCTTGATCTACCAAGTAGCTGTGTATGTCAGAAACAACTTAGACTCATACGACACGCGAGGAGAGAGACATTCGCGCAATATACGTAACGCTGACAAGCTGGATAGTATACCTCACTCTCTCGCGAGATCGGAAAAACTGACTCACATTATGGGACCGGAAGTTTATAACACTCTTCCTAAAATAGTTAAATTAGCACCGAGTTCGGGTAGCTTCAAAAACCGATTAAAAAGCTGGCTTATCGATCAAACTTTTATAGTTACAGCGAGTTTTATATAGTGATGGCAAACTCACAATAAAGTTGTAAAAAATTGACATTGTTCATTACAATTGTAATAAGTACATATATTTTAATTTTTGACACTTATTTGTACGATACCTTTATCGTACAATATAAAGTTCAATTTAAACTTTAAAAATGTATACTCTTTGTATACTCTTATTTTGTTTTTAAATAAAATTGACGTGTAAATTGTACATTTATCAATAAAGAACTTTGACTTTGACTTTGACTTTGCATTATGCAGATGACCACGATAAGACAGTGGTACGCGTGGTATACGAGCCAGGAGCTCCAGATTGGCAGATCCGTTCTCCCGACTAGACCAGCTGTAGCTTACTAGACCTGCTAACTTGGGTTATATGCTGTTGTTTTATTTGTAGAATCTAAGAAAAGAGTACAAGGTCCGCGGCACTGGCGGCGGCAGCTGCTGCGGAGACGACAACGTCGCTGGGAAGAAAGCCGGCCTCGCCAGGCTCAGCTTAGCCGTGGAAGGAGGAGAGGTCTTCGGTCTACTAGGCCATAATGGTGCCGGGAAGACCACCACAATGAAGATCATTACAGCAGAAGAAAGACCCACTTGTGGGACAGTAAGTCATACTTCAAAAGATTTTTTTAGTGAAGAAAGTTCGCCAAAATTTCAGTTTCACCAGACTTAGTACCATGAGAAGGAAGACCGACTCCCAGAGAGGTGTTAAATTTCTTTATCGCAAAGGCATTGGAAGTCCATTTTGAAGATCACTACGACAGATAAACTAGTGGAACTTCAAGTTATACTTTTTTAAGTTTAGAGGATCCTCTACAAAATATTTTGGTGACCCAGTTATCTTCTGCTGCATTCTATCTATCATAATTTCGCGTCACAAACGTCAAGTATGATACGTTAATAAATAGTAAATAGGACTCAAGTCTCCGATGGTGATTCGGATAAACCACCACGTTATACTATCGCATTTAGTGATAAATACAATTTTGTTTGTTTTCTTAAATTTACACTAAGTGTTTATATTATGTCTTCAAAGACACCTGAGTTAGCTTGAAGCTGCATTTCAAGTAAAGATGTCCTCTCTAATTATACAAGTATGTTTGTAAATATAAGCTTCACTTGAATTTGCCATTTTTAACCCCCGACCAAAAAAAGGGGTGTTATAAGTTTGACGTCGATGTCTGTCTGTCTATCTGTCTGTCTGTCTGTCTGTCTGTCTGTGTGTCTGTCTGTGGCACCGTAGAGCTCAAACGGATGGGCCGATTTCGACGCGGTTTTTTTTATTTGAAGTTTAATACCCGTGCGGATGTTTTTAGCTATGTTTGGTTAATATCGATTCAAAATGGCCGCCGCCACAAAATGGCGGACAAAATATTTCTTCACAACCTACCTCAATATGGGTATCAAATGAAAGGGCTTGACTACTAGAATACTATACATTATAAAAAAATCAAATCCAAGATGGCCGCCACCACAAAATGGCGAATTATATTATTTTTTTCACTAATACCTCAATATGGGTATCAAACGAAAGGGCTTGACTAGTAAAATACATTTCACTATAAAAAAATTAAAATCCAAGATGGCCGCTTCCACAAAATGGCGAAATACATTTCTTCTTTCACAACTCCCTTAATATGGGTATCAAATGGGCTTGACTAGTAGAATGTAGTACAGATAACAAATCTGAGGTTGTCGGGGGTTAATCAAAATTTTTAATTTTGTTCTTGTATTTATTTATTGAGCAGCTAAATCTAATGATTTAATGAAAAAGAATAAAATGTGAGGAATCCTTCCAAGCATTCCAATTTCTTTTCAGGTTATTTTCGATGGTTTTCTCTAATAAAACATACGTGTAAATCGGTGCGTGCATGAATATTACGAGTCGCAGTAAATATTACGAGTGGCTAACCCATTTCACCTGCAATCAATGGTAGAACTCTTGGCAGAGTCCGCCTGGGGAAGTACCACATCTTGCCAGCTATTCTACTGCCAAGCAGTAATGTGCAAACGTTATTGTTTTTCAGTTTGAAGGGCAATGTTTTGAGAGAAATTACAGGGCTTTGAAATATGACATCTTAGATCTCTGGGTGACAAGCACAGTACAGTGCTAGGTAATGATTTGGACTCTTCATGTTCCAATAGCTGCGTGTCACTGTGCTGTTATGTGGCAGGCATGTTGCTTACCGTCAGGCACATGTCCTGTTCGTCTTTATTAAAGAAAAACACTTAATTCTTGCTGAAACATGGTTGCACCTCCACAGGTGATGCTTGGGAACCAAGACATCGACGAGTACCCGTCGTCAGCGTTCAGGATGCTGGGCTACTGTCCGCAGCATGACGCCTTGTGGAAGAATGTAACCATTCGAGAGCATATAGAGTGCTATGCTGCCATCAGGGGCGTCAGCAGGGGAGACACTCCTAGGTTAGTTACTACCTATTATGATCTTGCTGATTTTATATCATTTTGATACTTATATTAGCCACGTTGAGCGCTTTCTTCAATGGTACTACTGACATAAAGGCCTTTCTAGCAGGGGAAAATTGTATGTGTCCACAACATCGACAAGTTATTATAGCGGTGTAGCGTTGGGGCATCGGTGGAGTAGCGTAACGGGACGTACGAGCTAGACCCTTTTTGAATGGGTTTGTATTTTTGATATCTAATTTAGCCTTACACTCGATGAAAGAGCCAAAGTTGAGCAGAGTCATAGTAACGCTCAAAAGCTCGAGATGGTCAAAAACCCCAACAAATACACCTCAAACAGTGGGAGTCAGATTTGGCAACTATTTGGCTATACAAATAAACTAGAACTATTTAGCCATAGAAGGTGGTGTTTGTGGTACTCACACGGAGCGTAGACGCTGACTAATCGCTAGAAAAATGCTATTATTTTCTTTATTTCTATTTAGGAACTAGGAATTCTTTCCATTACAATCTGATGTTCATTCGTACCGCCTTTGTTTGTCCCAAGCATTATTAAATTCCAAGGTCCTGTCCTCATGCGCTCGTTATTGTTTTCTGGAGTTTAGCGAATGTAATGAAGCCATGGGAGCTAGTTTTTGCAACTTCGATGATTATTGCTGAACACTATTACGTGTAATTACAATGATCTATTGTTCGCTGAGATCGCGTATAATTGACCTGTGACATGATCGGTTCGAGAACAATGTAACATTGACATCCTACTAATATTATCAATTTGGATATTTGGATGTTTGTTGCTCAATCATGTCGTAGCATATGAACGGATCGGGTTGAAACTTGAGATTATTGTCTGAAATAACACATAGGCATTTTTATCCCAGGGGTATAAAGGGAACGGGAGATACCCGTGTAAAACTGCAGGGTAGTGGTAGTAATATATTATAACCATTTATAACACACAACATAACTTTACACGAATATTATAAAGACCTTCGATATAAACCACTAGATGTGCACTGAGCACCTTGAAATTGGTAATAATTTGCGTCTCTGTGTCTAGTTTAAATGGTTCACACTAGTTTTAGTTTAAATGGTACACATCACCATTCTACTTGACCCCTAGAATCGCTAGCGGCGAGGTATGCTGTGGTTCTACTTATTTTGGTTGTTGACAATAAATAGTGATAGGTAAAAACGTCCAGCGTTCACTGCTTCCTACAATCTACTAGAACGGAAAGAGTCAGTTCACTCTTCCCAGCGATAACAAGATCCGTGCGTCCTGAAGTTTGAGAGGCCACACTTTTAGATAAAGACATACTAAATTGCCTGTCGTCCTCACAGGATAGTGGACGCATACCTGAACGGGCTCCAGATAATGGAGCATGCGGGGAAGAACGCGGAGGAGTGCTCCGGAGGGACGCGGAGGAAGCTGTCGTTCGCGCTGGCCATGGTGGGGTGCCCGCGGGTGGTGCTCCTGGACGAGCCCTCCACCGGGATGGACCCTCGGAGCAAGCGGTTCCTGTGGGACACCATCTTGGCCAGCTTTCAGGTACGCAACAGAAACACCATTGATTAATCAATAATAATACAATAAAGTCGAAAGTTTGTGAGTATGTTCGTTACTTTTTCACACTTAAACGGCTGAAGTGATTTTAGTAAAATTTGGTATGGAGTTAGCTGACGCCCTGGATTAACACATAAGGTACTTTTTTATCCCGAAAAAATAACGGAAACTACGCGGGTACAACCGCGGGGCGTTGCTAGTCACGACTAATTCATTCAGAGTGGAATGATAACAAATGTAAAACATTAATAATTACATTTTGAATATTAAATAAAAATTGGCACTCACAGGGACTACCGCTAGAAGTGAAAAGTTTTGACTGAGAATATGATAGCTTACTTTGGAAACTACGCGGGTGAAACACGCTGCTAGTCTGGAATAAATCTTCAAAGCATTGTCGTCTAAAAGTTTTTAAACTTTTATACGTTAAACGTATAAAAGTTGACCATCATTTAATTATTCTTCGCGCTACTAGCAATCCGATAGAAAAAGGGGCAAGATGGTATTAGATCATGCAGATCAGTCTCAAACCGATATGCTACCAATTTTGCAACAACAACAGAAAATAGCATAATATTCAAACAGCCATCTTTCAAATTTTAAAAAAGTATTCTCTAAGTACATTTGTACGAATTACGATAAGAGCAAATTAAACGCTTGGTGGATAGTGGTAAACAATATGCCTGCACGGTGCGATGCAACAGTAAACTTTTTAATGTGCCTGGCTGTTTTCTATTTATTTATTTTACAGTTACTCAAAAACATATACAGCTATTGCCAAAACGTTTACGAGTTTAATTTACACTATACATACAAACTACATAAATACAGACATTTATATGAAAAAAATATATAAATAAACGACAAATTAAAAAATTTGAAAAAATAATAACAACAATCACGTTTACAACTTTGTGCCAAAATACGACATACGGTTTGAAAGAAGTGTGTTTAAAGTGTGTGTGTGTGTGTGAAGTTTCTATGTATAATAAGTATATATTTAAAAACATATAAGTATTATATCAGCTATCTGGCTTCCATAGTACAAGCTTTGCTTAGTTTGGGGTCAGATGGTGTTGTGTGAAATGTCTACCAATAATTATTTATTTGTTCCCAGGGCAAAAAAGGTGCTATACTCACAACACATTCGATGGAGGAGGCTGACGCGCTGTGCTCCCGCGTGGGCATCATGGTGAAAGGAGGACTCAGGTAACAAGCGGGAGTGAATAACAGATAAACTCATCTTTATGGACTGAGCAGAAAAAATAATTCACAGCAAAAAAATACAACTCAATTAAAACTAGTGCGATAGATGCAAATTAAGAAATTAATGATTCTCCTAAAAACAGGAAAAGCTCCCTTTTTGTGTTCTTCGACATTTCAAATACTGTCCAAAAATAAAAAAATAACAAATACAAATCAAATTAGGTCAAAGAGACCACCGCGAAAAATCCTTACATCTTAAAAACGACATCTTCACTTGCACACATGTCGTGCTCGTCTCGTCACTCTTTATTTAAAAAAAAAGACTTCAAAAATGTCGTTTTTAAGAAACAAGTGTGAATATCTAAACGTAGATAAATATTATGTCAGAAAAATAAACCACACTTATTTAAGCTTTATTTTGTAAAACAGTATTACCAAATTTGAACAAAGGTGAGAATTTTTAAAATCCACTTTTATGTCAAATAACGTAAAAATAATATTAAGACCTTTTTAAATTAAAACATTACCATCAAGTTTAAATTACATTTAATACGAGTATATTACGAGTAAATGCTTTACATTCCGTATTGATATTCCTCTTGTAGTAAGTAATTAGTTTCTATAGTAGTTTTGTAAAAAAATGTTTATAAATATAAATCGTATTTGGTTTCCCCAGGTGTCTCGGCTCAACGCAGCATCTCAAGAATCTGTACGGAGCGGGCTACACGCTAGAGATGAAGATCGGACAGAAATCGATGGTAAGTACTTTCCCATGTAGAGATATGGGGACGGTATATAACAACAAACACCCAATGTGGAGACAAATTTCATTTAATCACACCTTTGCCAATAGGGAATATGCATGTAGTTCAAAAAGGCTTGATTTTTTTTTCGTAGAATCCTTAATGTCCCGCCATTATGCCAAAACAATTATTTTATTTTTTAGTTAGTTATTAATTATACAAAATATTATTTAAAAAGTGCTAAATAGGCGCGAGAAATTCAAGTTTGCGAAACGCATCATTATCTGTGGAAACCAAATGTGACGTCACATGGCATGTTTTCTGCTTTAACGGTGTCGATATTCGTACTGAGCTAGTAGTATTAGAGAGAAAAGTCGTGTTCTCCATCGTTTGATTAGCTAGCACAACTCAAAAATCGGTACAAAGTAACTGCAACACTTGTAGTAAACAAACACAGGTCGTGGCCTGTGACGTCATGCAGGCGCGGGAAAGATGGCGGCGTTTAAACTGGACAAATTATATCGATATTTTAAATATTATTTTAAAAATCAATTTGTACATTTACAAGAGTATTTATATTTTTTATTGTGTTATTAATAATGTAAAAAGTGAATTAAAATATAAAAAATGCATGCATATATTCCTATTGTTCTGTCGCCAAGCGTGTACAAATATTACTGTGTTCCGGTTTGAAGGACAATATTTCCAGAGAAATTACTTGAGGAATTACTGGATTAAGAGATAAAATACTTACTTCATTACTCCGGGGGGCTACCGCCGAACGAAAACTGTTTTAGCTTTAATTTTTCTATCTCTTTTCGTTTAAAATGACAGAGACGGCAATACCAAAGCCAAAACCGATTAGTTAGGCGGTAGAAGACCGGGTAACGAGCGCAGTGCAGTGCTAGGTAATGATTTGTGTTCTTCGTGTTCCAATAGCTGCGTGACACTGTCTTGGACGTCTACTTTCTACGAAAAACGTAATTTAAAAATAAACTCGCGCCTTTTCCACTCCGCTTCTACTTCGATTCGTCCGATCGAACATTGTGGACGGACGGAACGACGGATCGATGTAGAGCCGTAGAAGGAAAGTCGCGAGATTATTTCGAAATTACGTTTTGCGTTGAAAGAGAGTGGACGTCCTGTTACGGGGAGGCAAGTTGCTTATACTCGTAGTTGCCGGCAAACAAGTTGACCCAATGAAGTTAGCTGCGCATGGCTGCGCAGAAACGTTTTTTTAAGGTTTCTTTGGTGGAAGTGCACATGCGCGAACTTTCCCCTTCCACGTCACTTGGGTCAACTTGTTTGCCGGCCAGTATACCATCAGGTATAATAATTATTCCTTTGGCTCTTTAAATAGTCCTACTCGTGACACACTACGCTATGAATAATTGCTAACTGTTTGTATTAAGTAGTTGTACATAACGTGGTTTGTTCTAACCATCCGCCTGATGATCTAATGAAAATATCTATGAGATAGATATTCAACATGAGTTAGTGAGTGAAGGCTGATGTACAGTATTTTCATCAGATGATGGAGACAGAGTTATCGATGTCTCCTTCATCACCGCTGCGGTCTTCGGAGAACTCGCCGTCCTTGGGAGAAGCTGACGAAGGTAAGATGAAACTCCTCCACTTTACCACGTCCATTCAACATTTCAACAGCATCTTTTAATTGAGACTAGCTGTGCCTGCGGTTTTTTAAGGGACCCTTTTTTTCACGGAACTCAAATTATTTTCCTCGAGTAAGTGTAGCTTATGCCTTAGAAGATCAGCTATCTGGCAGTGAAAGCCCCGTCACAATCGGTTCACCCGTTTCGGTGATTAAGAGGAACAAACAGAAAGACAAATAGACAAAGAAATTAAAATATTTTTTAGATGTAGGTACCGTAAATATGAGTACTTTCATTTGAGCTTAGTAAAAAGCTGTCAAATTGAAATTACGTACAGACTCTAATTTTATTTATTTGTCTGTGTATCTCCCATTTTAGCACTGTTAAAGGGAAAACTTTTTAGGCCATTTTCAGTTCTTTTTAGTAGAGGAAAATCGTGTGGGTTCGCAACACCGACATGCAGCGTCGCGTCGAAGCGTTGGAGCAGCACGTATCGACAGTTTTCTAATTCTAATTCTAAGTTATAACTTTTCACTCAGATGTATCTTTTAACTTTTACGATAGTCATTTTTTAAGCTATTGCATAGCTTTTATCGCGGGCTTGGGGACCGAATTTTAGTGATCGTGCATCTTTTTCTTATGTTCGCAAGAAAGAGGGATGGAAGACCGTAACGCCGTCCTCCCCACTCGGTCATTCGACTTTGAATCTTATTTGTATTAGCTTTACAGACTAAATGCTCTTAGCAGTGTTGCCAACTTAACGGATTTCCCGTGATATTTTTTAAGGTAAACAAATGTCACTCTTTAAAATAAAAGCAATTCCGAAAAATAATAATTGTTAACATCCCAATTGCTTATGTTGATAAAAATGCATGCAACATGCAATAGCTTTACCGCGGCAGTCCCCGAGTGCCACACTTCTTTTTTAGATCATTAACGAATATCATTGTTATTATTTCTATATGTACCTAATGGTATATTTAATTAGCAGTATTGTTAAGCTTTCGTACGTTTTCCTTTATGTTGGTTACCTGGAACAGATTGCTCTTAGCCATACGGCCGCCACTGAATGGAAATGAACATAAATACACGTTTACAAACACACAAATACGTCTTTAAAATATTAGAGCGATTGACACCATTTTCTTACAAGTTATTCAAGGATATTAATCTATACTATCTATACTTCTATACTAATATTATAAAGAGGAAAGATTTGTTTGTTTGTTTATTTGTAATGAATAGGCTCCGAAACTACTGGACCGATTTCAAAAATTCTTTCACCTTTGGAAAGCTACATTATCCCCGAGTAACATAGGCTATATTATATTAAAAAAAAATTAGGGATCCTTACTAAAACTCCAATAATGTAACATAAGGTGTAAAAAAAGACCTGAAAATTCCTTACGTCGCGTGCGCTACGAAAACTATTGGTGATAGAACAAAATCATTTACTACGACTTTGCAGAACTCATCATTATCTACAAAAAGTGTCGCGACAGCATAATTATGTCTAAATATTATAGTTATTGTGTCACAGTAAGCAGTTTTTTATTCTAAAATATTAATTTATATATGCCGCCTCTTGAAAAGGCTCTTCATTTGTACCTTGGTATTAATCCTTATCAAAATAAATTACTTTATATTCAAGACGGCTTTAATACCTTTTTATAATTTTTTGAATTAGGTCGTGTGCGTGATCGTATGATTTTAGCTTGAAAAAATTTTGAATTCGTTTCGTAGGTAAATAAGTATATGATAATAAATATTATATTTTAATGTAACTATTCAAACTGCTTATAGTAGTATTTTATGGGTATTCCTGTTCAAAATTTCAGCAACAATTTAGTAAAAGGTAGTTTTCTAAGCCCATATTTTTAATTTTCTTTCAATAAGTACCTACTACTTACCTGATAATAAATATTATATTTTAATTATTCAAACAGCTTAGTACTTCATATAGTTCAATAAGCAAAAACTTAGTAAAAGCCTGTTTAATTATTTATTTCCTTCTATTTTTCATTTTATAATGCACAAAAATGCCAAAAAGATCAAGATCTCAACTTTCTAAACATAGTTCCCAGGCGAGGGCAATAAAAATACGGCGTAATGAGGAATCTTCATCAGAAACTGAAATTCGCCTTGCAAGTCGGAGAGAATACGCGTCGCAATCGCGTGCTAGAGTCAAGTATCGAGCGTTCGCAGCGGCTTGCTGAACAAAATTTTATCACTGGCCCAGCAGCTGGTCAACTAGCTCATATACCGAGGATACCGATGATTCCAACTGATCTGCCAATCCCTTTTAAACGGCTTCAGTTTCCGGTGAAATCATCTTTCGCGTTAACTATTAACAAGTCCCAGGGCCACAAACCTTCGAATTATTAGGGATCGAAAAATTCATTAAAAAAAATTCAAATTTCCTTTATAATTTTACTTCTTTTTTTAAACCCGATACAAAAAAAGGGTGTATGTGTGTGTGTATGTACCCGTGCGAAGCCGGGGCGGGCCGCTAGTATTCATATATATTTATGGCTATCACACCTGTTAAAGTCCTTCCTCTTAGAAAAAGTCAATGGCCTTTAATCGGCTGAACAGGTTTCTGTGAATAATAACTAAGAATAGTCTCGATCGAGTTTAAGGAGCTACTGTTATTAATTACGAGACATTTTTCATGGTTATATGGTACAAGTACCCGATATTTCGATACAGTTATACCATTTTCTCTTGTTAGGCAGTTTGTGGTTTACCTGATGACTACGGCAGCCATACTTAATAATACTAGTGTATTGAACAACAGCGATAACTTATAGTAATGTTTAATGTTTATATAGTTTTTTTTAAATTTATTTAAATTAGCCACTCCACAGACTCCGGGGTCCGTGATCTTTGTCATTACAATTATATATTATTATTTTTACACATATTTTGGATAAGGAGAAGAAGAGGAAAATAGGAGGGAGTTGGGTACATTTAAAATCTAATTCTAGTGCTCGTCTGTAGAGCCGATCACTACCGGCTGGGACTCCGCTAGTAATCGACTCGACATCGAGTGTTTGCCTAATTTAATTAATGTTTATACAGTACAGGACTTAGTTACGATTTAATTCATTGTTTGAAGATGTTTCGGCAGCGTTACAGCAGCCGTGGTCACGAGTAGAGTCTTCTCGTAGGTCGAGATATTTTAACAATGAATTAAATCGTGATTAAGTCCTGTACATTATAAACATTATGTGTTCAAATAGCGAAAGCTTAAAAACAATAGTAATGTTTAAATTACAGGGCTTAGAGATATAAGATCTTAGATGTCTGGGTGACGAACGCAGTGCAGTGCTAGGTAATGATTTGGACTCTTCATGTTCCAATAGCTGCGTGTCACTGTGCTGTTATGTGTCAGGCATGTTGCTTACCATCAGGCACATGTCCTGATCGTCTCGTAACTCTTTATTTAAAAAAAAAATTTGGAAAATTTAACCAACTTGGTATCTCCCTGTATCATGACCTTGGTACATTTCATTTTAAACGACCGATAGATACAGAGATCCACGGATACAGACCCACAGACACCGACCCATACATACGGACACAAATATAAATCCACGCAAGCAAACCCACAAAAACGTACACACATACATATTCATTTATTCATAAATATAATTTACATGTCAAACATTTCATACAAGTTATAGTTAACAAATTGCAACTAAGTATACTAATACTTATATACATAGTCAAATAGTACAAAAAAATTTTCAATTACATTATTAATAAACTGAATTTTATCCAAATATTCATTAATTACCTACTTTAATGTCCCGTTTTTAATGTACACAAACCTATACACACAGTACAGATACACAAAAACATAACCATAGATATAGCCTCACAGATACAGATCCACAGATAAACTGGCTACGACCGGATACACCACATCCGAGGTTCAATAAAAGCCTAGAGTGAAAGAGTCTTTTCGCAGGAGGTAGCGGCACGGGGTCCGTGTGCGCGAACGAGACAGAGGTAGAGGGAGAGACGGAGGCGGTGGACGCGAGCATACACACGCCGCTGGTGGGAAGGGGCACGCATGCGCGACATCATCACACGTAAGTGGGCGTTTTCACAAAAATGTATACTCCAACAAAAAATTAGAGTATTTTTAGAAGTATTAGTTTTGAGGTTGTGTTTGGTCTCATTATGATAGAAAATTTATATATTTTTGGAAACACTGGAATGTTATGAGATTAGAAGTAAATAGTGTTAGATATACTAAAACATAATGGAAAGTCACACAATTTAATATCAGTTGTGTGACTATATTCTCGAGCTAAAAAACGTTAAAAACCACTTTATTTATTGGATAATTTTGGCGTCTACCACTTATAAATTGGACATTTAACATAAAAACTGTAAATATTAGCATTTTTATTGTACTTTCATCAATAATTCAATAAACTCTTCAGTTGTGTGACTCTTGGTACTTTCTTGCCCTTAATTATCATTGCCTTTGAAATTACAACATATATTTTAGAGGATGAGGTACAAAATAATATACAAATAAATCATTTTCGTTCCAGAGAGTACTCTAACAGACTTAAAATATGAAATTGGCTTCATTAAAATATATTTTAGTTATTTGAAATTAAGGGACAGTCACAAAACCGAACACCAGAAAACGGTAAGGGCGCATTTACATGACGCGTTAATAGTACAGTACACATACCTAACGCAAGAAAATTGATTTGTCACCGTAAAATTCACACTTAATTTATTTTGTATTTATTAATTTTGTTACTATTAATACTTATTTTTGTTTTTTGTAAATATTTACCTTTGTAAATTTAATTTCAATTGGGCTTTATATTATAATAGTATTGGTAGGACTCTTTACACAGTTCGCCTGGGGAAGTCTACCAGTCATTCTACCGCCAAACAGTATTTTGAAAACATGTGTTCCGGTTTGAAGAGCAATGTGTTTAATTAAATTACCGGGTATAAAGATAATCTTTCATATTTGGGTGACGAGCGCAGTGCAGTGCTAGGTAAAGATTTGGACTCTATATGTTTCCAAAAGCTGGGTGTTACCATGTTGTTATGGGCAGTCATGTTGCTTACCATCAGGCACGTGTCCTGCTTCTCTCGTCACTGTTTACTATAAAAAAAATCTAATTCTTCAAAAAAAGGTCACAAAATTTTTAAGAATTCTGCAATGTAAACTGAGCTTTAGATGTTCAGAAATGTAGTGACTTTCTGTTCCACTTATATGTGACCGCTCAAATAGTCACACAACGGAAGTCACATTTGAATGTCCTCTGACACATAAAAATCGTTTAAAAAATAATGTAAATGTTTATTCATACGAACTTTTGAATAACTTAGAAACAATAATATTTTCAAACTAATTTATTAAAAAGAACACAATAAAATAGATTGGAACAGGACAAATTATGGTCACATTCCTGAGTGAAAATTCGTCACGCAACGGCTTGTGAGACACATGTCTCCTTCTCAAGCAGTTCTAAAAACACTGATGGTTACATTTAGTTTCGTTCAAAAGCATATACAAATATGCTGCCAACAACGAAAGAAAATGTTATTACTGTAATACAAATATAGTTTAAAATCCGGTCACAAAATGGAATGTTCCGGAATTATCAATATTTTTGAATTTTACTTTATTTTGTTTTAACAACTAGTTTATTTTAAATTTGTAAATCTTTGGCTTATAATATTACGGAAATCATGTACTTTTATTATATAAAACACAAAAATAGTGTGCTCCTTGAAAAAAAACTTATAAACAGAGATTATTGTGCGTAAGAACCAGTTGGGGACAGCAAAAAAATTAACCATTTCTGAATAGTTTTTTTACTATTTTAGGCTCAAATGTTGTATTTTTTCTTAAAAATTTGTTGTGACACAATTATATGATATTTTGTTTATGCACTCATGAATAAAAATTAAATATAGTGAAAACTATTTCGTAAGAAATTACAATTGAATTCGAGGGACAGGCGTAAAACAGGGGGTATACATTTTTTGTGAAAATGCCCAAGTACCGTCTTCACATCAACTAATACCCTAGGTTTCCACACGGGTTTAGTCCATTAAAGCCTTCTTCGCGGTATCCCTTGCCCACAGCCGCTGTAACACTGATGAAACGTCGAGACAATTAAGTACGAGTAAACATATTGACCACAACTAAGTCCTGTATTTACTTTTATTTACTTTCGCTTTCCGCTGGTTGCAGGTTGCGTAGGACCGTTCGTTGTGGAAATCTACAGGGGAGGCCTATTTAGCGTAGTATATTCAGCAGTGGACGTCTTGCGACTGATGATGATGATGATTATAACTTCACTATACATATATGCCGCCGCCGGGGCTGCGGACTGTGCGCGGCTACAACGCGCCCACACCGCGTTTCATTGAACTTCTGAACGGCATACTCACTCAAAAGCCAGATTTGGACATTTTCTTCGATAAATTGGGCAATTTCAGGGCCGAAGTCCTTGCCTATATTAGCTCAAACATGTAATGCGTTGGTTCTTACTGTAAGTTCCATGTTTAAATTGTAAATAAATAAAATCAAATAGTTAAAGTTTAGAAACTGACCTGGCGAAGTTCCTACCACCATACTTTTTTTCGTCAACATTTTCTGCCATGTCTGTCAATTTCGAATACATAAAATAAATAATCATCCAATTTGGTGAAGTCATTCAAAAGTTATGAGCGTACATACATTTCGAAGAACCATTTTCATATGTAAGATAAATGTTCTGGTGTAGGAGGAACGAGTCAAGCGGCGGCGGCGCAAGCGCAGAGGCCGCGATAGCGCTCGTGGCGCAGCTGTTCCCATCTGCCACGCTGGAGGAGAACTTCGCCGATCGCCTGGTCTTCTCCGTGCCGCAGTCCGCCGTCTCCAGCCTCGCCAAGTGTTTCCAGCAGATCGAAGATGGTAACAGACATTTCTTGGAAACTATTTGACAGACGAATTTGTAACATAATCTTGGCCTTACATTAATAGTATAACCAAAAGCAGCCCACTAAATGTTCCCACTGTTGGGACTCGGGGCCTTACCTCGCAATGAGAGAGTCAAGGCCATAATCCACCAAGCTGGCCCAGTGTGGACTGGTGAATGACACATGATCTCGAAAGTTTTTGGGTACATGTCGGTTTCTTCACGATGTTTCTTCGCCGTTTTAATTTAGTGGCATTATGCACATGACTTCGAATACAGTGGTGGGCGTGGGATTTGAACCCGGGCGCTTCAGTTCTCCGACTAGACCAGCCGTAACTTCATGTTCCGAACTTTCCAATTGCATTTTATTACATAAGATATTAGGTAGTTTTAACTTCATTGACTGTAATGAAATATTGAAGCTTATGTATAGTTCTATTGCAGAGTTAAGGCCTCTCTGCCCCCGTTCCCTTCCTTCCACCTGTCCCAGTCCACAACAACAGTCTTCCACAGTCTTCAACAGTCTTCTTCAAATTGTTTAAGTATCGAGTTCGGTCTGTCATCTCTTCCTGGGTCGCCCGACTGATCGTACATGTTGTGGGACCCAATTAGTTATTTACCTGGCCCAGAGCTGTTCCGGCATTCGACGTATTATATAACCAGCCCAGTCCCACTTGAGCATGTCTGCCTTTGAGTGACATCTGTAATTTTAGTTAGGCAAATCTGGCCTTGGCCAGCATCGTGGGTTATGATCTTGATTTTTTTTTTAATCTTTTATAGGTTCGCACTTGAACACCATCTCGCCTGATGTTAAGCGATGTTGCGATATACGATGGAGCGTGCTTACCTAGAAGAAACCGATTCATTCTCGATTTGAAGACACCATGATTGTAACCATCGGGGAAAACCCACTCAGGCAACGCATTCCACAACCTAGACGTTCTTATCACAAACGTGGAGTCAAAACTCTTCGTTTGCGTTTTTGGAACATCAACCATGATCTTCTCCTTGCGAGAGAAGGCCCAAGTCCCATCAGTAGGAACTTTTCGTGGGTTGTTTATCCTATTATGCATGGTAAATCAGGTCGGTGATCTACTAATGTTTGTTTTTAATTTATTTCTAGCAAAAGAGAAGCTAAACATAGTGGAGTACAGTTTCAGCCAGACGACTTTGGAGCAGGTGTTTCTGAAATTCGCACAAACTGAAAACGTGGAGTCTTCGGACCAAGAGAAGTAGACAATAGCTAGTAAGGTTACGTCTTGGCGGTTTGGCTTTATTTGAGAACTGTTTTATAATAAAGTTAGACCCCTTTTCACTGTTTGCACTAAATAAGGCCTTCGTTTGGCCACGACGTGTATCAAAAGAAAGTCTTTAGTAACAGTACAGGCAATAGGGATTTTTGTATTTTTTACAGTATCGATCAAATTATAAAGATCTTATTTCTATTTTTCTTTCTTAAAAGAAGAATCAGTTCTAGAATCGATTGCCAAGCTAAACGACACACCTACATATTTTCAACACTTTATCCGGAAAACGCTTGGAGTGTTAACTATTAAAATAGAATTTTGTACCGTAAATAAGTTCATATGCATGAAAACCAAATTACTATCACTATACATGAGCAAAGACGCAATTTTGCCTTCCTTCCACTCGACACCACCAAAACGACACCATCGGTGGTGTCGTATGGAATCACTAGTCCATACGACACCACCGACTAATAGTGAGTTTACCTACACACAAAGTTGTTGATATGAAAACTCCAATTAAGTTCAAGCAGTTTCATTAATGAGGTATGTCATTTGATAAAGTTTATATTTATCTGTCACTCAAATGGTCATCTTGACATTGTTCATTGCAATTTGCATATTATTGTCTTTCCGTCCGAATATTTTAATGTTTCACAATGGACATGGATACTAATACTGACGACATAAAATACATAAAAACGAATGGCGGAACAGCACATCACTAGGGTGGTGTCGTATGGACTAGTGATTCCATACGACACCGCCGATGGTGTCGTTTTGGTGGTGTCGACTGGAAGGAAGGCAATTTTGTACCCTGAAAAACTTAGTTGTAATTTTTTTATTGCTCAGTAATTGTTTAGGGACAAATTAACCTAAAATCCGTACAAAAGACAACTTAAATTGTTAATATTCCAAACTCCAAACATAGAATGAGTGAAATGAAAATCCAAAACATATTATTGTTTTGTTTGGGATAACTCTGTTCTAGACTATAGAGCTATCTTATATTTAGTCCCCATTACCACGTAGGTCTAGTAAAACTCTTGACTAAAAAAGTAAAATAGATCTACGATCTATCGATTATTTTTTGGCCTACCGCCTATGACGGTAAAGTTGTCTTCTATTGCCTGTGGAACTTACGACTAGCGCCGAAAGCATAGGGTTATACCGACTATTTGTATATTCATTAGTACTCAATCAAAGTCAAATGGCCAATACAACGACGATGCAGTGATTACGTGCTTTTTGAAAAGAAATTAAACGATGTATGTATAGTAAGAAATCGCTTTATTACAATTGTGTAGATATTTTGTTTAGTTTTGTAAGCTTTTTGTAAACGGGACAGCTTTTTAAACTTCAATGTGGTAACTAATAACGAGAATTTATAGTTTTTCTTTGTGAAATATCACTTATAAAAGATAAAACGTAAAATCTAAAATATATGAAGTCATGGTACCGGTCGAGGAAAAATCAAAGTTGACAACTGGTGTAGAGTTCTGCATAAACAAGCATAAAGAGCAATTTATTTTCCCCTAACTAAGACTCGGGGTATTCTTGTTATAAAGTGATAATCAGATATATAAAGCTGGATTACAATGAACGAATCACAACTTTTTGGAAACGAGGCGACTTCGTCATGAAGTTTAAAGCCGGGATTACTTGTATATCTGGGCTTGGAAAACATCCAGAGGTTCGGGGTTCGAATATAGAGTGACCTTGTGAATTAAATAGGTACCATTTGAATAAGAAATTGATCACCACTAGATTATTATTAAAAGGTGTTTTAGTTGATAACGATTATGTAACCAAATACATTGTCTTAAAATTTGACGGAGCGTTTCTGTCAGTAAGTTTACTGTAATAGTAATGATACAGTAACTGAAAATGAACATGTTGAAATATATATTTAGTATTTGAAATTTAAAGAGCTGTCTCTGAAAAATCCGATGAGAGAATATAAATAAGTGTAATAGAGCGTAGTGAGTTGTTTTATACTTCAGTAGCTATACTGTGAAGTATAGGGACGGAAGGAAGGCCGGCTAATGTTTATTTCTGTCTGAAAGAACGAACAGGAATGTTCGTAATGAACATTCGTTTATTTTATAAAAGTATAAACAAAATTTATATAAAACCATTAACATTATTGATGGTTAAACAGACAACATTAGATACTAATCGCCTTCACTTCTGTGATATCGAAAAAAAAACAATCACTTTTCCATACAGCTACTGAGTCTAAAATTCAGTTTTCAATGGAACAAAGTAATTATGTTTTTTTCTCTGGGTAATAGTTTTAGACTTGACCGTTATCTCGCCTGATGTTAAACTACGTTGCGATCTACGATGGAGCGTGCTTACCTAGATGAAACCGATTCACTCTCGACCTGAAGACATCATGATTGTTACCACAGGGAAAACCCCACTAAGGCCTAGACGTTCCTATGAACGAACAGAAGTAGAGTCAAATCTCCTCGTTAGAATGTTTGGAAAACCAACTATGATACGGCTTCCCTTTTCGATTTACGAGGAATCCGATAGATAAAAAGGCAAAGTGGAATTAGAGCAAAAAAAGCAAAAAGTGGATTTATTTTCCATTGAAGATATTTGGTTCTCTTTAGTTTGAAATAAGACAATATAATTAAAAAACATTATAAAAGTGTTATCATCGTATTTGCTATCATGAAAAAACAACATAGAAATTTAAATTATGGGCAGATAATAAAATTAAGCTCAATAATATAAAAATTTACATATTAATATTGACACATTTTATGGCGGAAGACAGAATCGCGCGTTACACATCAAATATTGCTTACTTTAAGTATGAATACTCTTGAGGCAATTCTTTCAGAAGAAATAAACATTTAAAATGTGAGAAAAGAAGTGTTTGCAGCATCTTAACAATTCTAAGAATTATACGTACGTAGATTGAAACCATTAAAGTATTGATTTTAACTGTCTAAAGAATAACCTAGGTGATTTCGTAATTATTGTTCTAAAAGTAAACCTAATTTAATTTATTTATAATTTAATTAATTTCAACTTAAATTTGTTCTTAATTTAAAAGTCCGTTTTTGAACGACCTTGAGTCTTAAATTTAAAAATAAGACTAACTTTCAACGTCATAATACTCGTAGATACATCCACAGACATTATTCTCAGACTAAACATTTAAGTATAGCAGAGTTGTTTAAATGTAACTTATTAGATTTCTACTTTAATTTCTAAAATGTACAGTGTCATTCAAAATCTATTGTCAAATAATTCTGGAATGAGCAAAGTTGCAATGTCGGTAATTTCTCCTTCATCACACTTCGGTCTAACAGTGCCTACATAAGATCGTTCATTGAGCAATACGTTTCAGTTTTCGTATCAACAATAAATTGTAATTTCTCAAATAACTGGGAAAACATTAAAAAGCTACATCTATATTATTTTATTTCAGTTTAACTAGTTAAAATAAAAGAAATACCTGTTTGTACAGTATTAAGTAGCTACTTTTTAATTTATAAAATGGTAATACCAAGTTTTGTACGCTTAAAGTTACTATTGCTCCTAAAATTGAGGAGTTTGTAGGTCGTTTTGTAAACTTTGTATTGATTTAGTGAATTGTGATTTTCCTAGTCAAAGTAATGGGTAGAAAGACAGTTAGTATTTTTATATATTACTGTAGTCAGCAGTTATTTTTTTGCCCTTGGTATAGGATTGTGTTTGGATAAATGTATGCATTTCATGAAACTGTTTTGAGTTTGCTTTTACGAAACAACACCGTGATGCGCCGTCTATCTTGCAAACAAAGTTTCGTGATATAGATGGATCTCAAGGTGTAAAAAGACCTGTCAAAGACAGTACCCAATTTCACCATAAGTAGCGCCAATGTTCTATTTTGTTAGAGAAATTTTAAAGAAACAAACAGTGGTGCCACATTTGGTTCTATCTTTGACAAGTAAATTTGCCTCTGGGAATTGCCTCGTTCCAGTAACAGTCTAACAACTGTCCACGTTCATAATACCAACCTATTTCCGGTGCGGGAACCCAATCCGTATAATATTATTGTAAACTGAAGCTCATTAAAGTGCTTTTATGATATATTCGTCACTTGCGCGCTGGAAAACGTAAAAATTAAATAAAATCAAAAGATATCCAGGGCAACATTTTTTGTTTTTGAGCTGTGTAATCATTTTGATTGTCATCACGTCAATGTTTAACATAGGATTTAGTATAATTTGGCGGGGTTATGAGATGGGCGTTTGTTTATATAAATAAATATGGTTTTGTATTATAAACGGCTAGCTGTCAAACACGAGATGTAGAGTTTATTTTAGATTTTTTACTATTTCGTAATATGTTGCTAGGTTTGATACGAGTCGATATAATTGTATAAAAATTATATATATATATTGCGTAATTGTTGAAAATTGTCTAAAACACTAGTCATAATGTTTAAGTACGGATAGAATCTATATGATCAGTTTCGGACATAATTATAGATAGTTGATTGATTTGTCGTGTCGGATGTAGGAGGCTGCGTTTTGGCATCCACAAAACAAATCCACAATATAATTAAATGGGTACCTATTTACTTTTTGAAAAGTAGCGCAATTTTTCTTTGTTCTATAAAGTATTGCTAGGTACACAATTTTCGTATCAAGATAGGTAGATATTCCTGAAAATATTGTTCTACACAAGAAAATCATTGGAGTCATCAAAACAGACAGCCATCTACGCCTGTGATCCAGTGCCCTAAGTATTTCTAGGAGCAAAGAAATTGGAAAGGAATCTAGGAGTTTGGCTGTAAGGTAAAAGTTGCCAGAGGAAAGTTCATAAAATAGCCCAATCGAGACACACTGTACTGATGACATGGGGCGATCCCCGTGTCATATAAAAGTAAAAGTTTGCAATACGAGTAAAAATTGGACTAATGTAAAACAACTACATTGACCATTGTGCTGATTGCCAGAACGGCATAATATCAAATTTTGACAGTCTGTGAAATATGGAATGATTGCCAGGACAGAAATATATTACTGAGACGCCAAAATGAGCCTTACTTTGAACTAGAAAGATTTTAATATAATCAAATGGTTTTTTATAAAACGCAATCATCTTATATTTTATCGGCTGTAACTTTAGCACACCGTCCTTTGTAATATGTAGATTGTCGCGTTAAAGACTGGGTATTTAACACAACATTTTTTTTAGTTCCTCTACGTGGTCTCCTAGTAATAATAATAATGTAAGGTTAGGTATATTCACGCCGCCTATGTTTTATAAAAGCCTTCTATAATTACGTTTTACATATAATTATAGATATTGTGTTAATTTATGAAACAATAAATACATTATTTAGTTCCATCGATAGGTATATACAGTGTTACGTAAATCCATGTACTACCCTGAAAGGCCCGCATTTTTCACATTCAATACCTATTATTTCTTCGACACATTCAATTCAGTTAGAATAGTCAAAGGTATAATCGGTAAATCACATTACAACACATTTTTTAATTTTTTCTAACATTTTATTATTTTATTTTTATTTTATTATTATTTTTATTTTATTATCACATTTTTTATAACATTTACAATACATCCGACAACTCTGATAGCGTAAAAAGAATCGGTTGTGGTATGTGTTATCGAACCATTTTAGTACTAAATAGCTGTTTTTTGTGATATCTAGGGTATTATAACATTTATTGATAGTGATGCGTAAAATGCTGCTCTTTCAGTTTTGTATCGGCAGTCTGCTTACACCGTATCTTTAGTCAACCTGCTTGCTTTGCCGTAGTCTTTCATAAGTATCTATTGAGATGTATTTTTAAGAAAGTATTAATTATTTGACACATTACGTGATTATTAGTATTATTGTATATTATTAGTAAATAGCATTTAAAATGATCGTTAATAAACACCAAACTGATAAGTTATGATCAAGGACCGGACGTATTGAAAGTCTGTTTTAGTTCTCAAAAAATATAACGCCTGTTTAGACATTAGAACAAAGACTCTAGAATGTTACTTTAAACGTATCTAAAAGAAACAGTGAAGTAATAATTGATAACATACTGTTTTAACCGACTTACAAAAAAGGAGGAGGTTATCAATTCGACCCTTTTGTTTTTAACAAATACATACCTAGCATAAGCAGCCCAGTAAATGTTCCCACTGCTGGGACTCGGGGCCTTCTCTCGCAAGGAGAGAGTTTAAGGCAATAATCCACCACGCTGGCCAAGTGCGGGTTGGTGGATGACACATGACCTCGAAAGATTCTAGATACATGTCGGTTTCCTCACGATGTTTTCCTTCACCGCTTTTAAGTTAGCGGTACTACGTACATGACTTCAAAAAGACAGTGGTGCGCGTGGTGGGATTCGAACCCGGGGGATCCGGATCGGCAGTCGCTGTTCTCCCGACTAGACCAGGTAGACCAGGTATACCAAATATGTACCTAAATGTATGTAAATTTGGTGCGTTAAATAAATATAAAAGTTAATAAATAATAGAATATACTCGTATTGCGAGAATTTCTCATAGGTATGTCTAAACAGGCGTTTCTTTTTTGACGACTATTGTGTATTTACATCTCCTTACAAGTTAACTCAGAAAAATTAAATGTACCTACGTATTAGAAACAAGTTATATATTACTTTGTATGAACATTATTAATTATAATTGTATTAATCAACTGTATAAAACGTATTACTTACTGTTATAGAATCAATAACATAATTATCATTGCGTTTTGTACATTTTTAGGTAAATTTTTAGTCAATTATTTTTTTACAGATTAAAATCATCCGACACGAATTGGCGCTATTTTTAATGTCCCATCCCATGCCTTTTATTATTATTTTGTTTTACAAAAAATTGAATTTTTATTTCTTTTTAACTCGCTTTTATTAGGTCCACCATTGTGTAACTATGTAATGAAATCTAAAGTAACTAATTTAACCATCTTCCAATGATCGTAGCGTCATGAAAACTGGCAGCTGCATGTAGTTCTAATGACAATACAATAATATGGTACTGTTGAACTGATCTGATGTTGGAGCCGGAAAAGACATAAACTGGAACTTCATAATGGAACATCGTATCAGAGCTGTGTTGGGATGTGTTAGAAAAGTTTTGTAATGAACTTTGATCTTAATTAGGTTTCAAGATCTGATAATAAAGCCTGAAGATAGGCACTGGTATTCCATGATGGAAAAACACGCTTTTTATATTAGGTCGACCTGTATGTAACCAACTATCTTCCAAGGATCGTAGCGTCATTGGCAGCTGTATGTAATTCTGATGACAATACAATAATATGGTACTGTCGAATTCACTGCAATTGTCGACATTACCACTAAGACCAATCTCTTTCAGGCAACTATAGGATAGAATAAGAGTTTATCCCGTCTCACATTGTGTTATGCCAACATTACAAACTCGGCATGCGTAGTGTGACTATTCAGAGCCAAGACATTACCACGACATTAAAGAACTACATCCTACTTTTTCTTCCACAGTAAGTAGGTAGATAAATAAAATTCAATTATATGTTTTATATAATTTTCTTTGTCAGTGAGTAAGTTGAGTTTACATTGTTGTGTGTTTATTGTAACAGCTGTTCGATGTTCGTATGTTTGCTTATCTGACGGAGTTTTAACGGATAATATGTTTACGGTAAAATTACAATATCATCATCATCAACCTTTACATAACGCCCTTACGCCCTTAACATAAGCAGCCATTTTTTGTTCCCGCTGATGGCACTCGAGGTTGAGACAACCTCAAGGAGAGATACATACATAGATATAAGTAATTATAATACAAATAATTGGTGTCTTCAAATCGCGAGTTAATCGGATTCTTCAATATAAGCACGCTCCATCGTAGACCTCATCGTCGCTTAACGTCAGCGTGTAAACCTGTAAAAGTTAAAAAGCCACAAAGTTATTTCTACACCTTGGCCAAAAGTATTGAGCACCCTGCAAATGTTGCACATGTGCGGAAAGCGGATAGAAGCGGAAGAAATAATTGGTGTCTTTCAATCGCGAGTTAGTCGGTTTCTTCTAGATAAGCTCGCTCCACAGCCGCGTCGAAATGGTGGTCAAGTGTGAACCTATAAAGTGAAAAAAGAGCCAAGCCATTTCACAGCTACAGCTAAGTTCTGATCGGCGAATAACACGTCATGTCTTAGAAAGTTGTCTTTCTTGGTACAACGCCGGTTTCTTCTTCGTTAAATTAATGATTTCCAGAGTTGTACAAATTTTTCATTATCACCATTGATATTATAAAAGCCGCACAAATCAGGCCCATGGGCCTAATCGGTCTTAGTCACAATCGAACAAGGCGTTTGTGTAGCACGTGCTTTTTCTCATACAAATAGTGATTTAAATTGCCATTTGCTGAATGGGATATAGTATGTTTATTGTTTAAGTTTACTGGGAGTTCCGAATCATATTTCATTTGCTAGAGAATGGGTACGTGGCACTAAGAATTATTGTTTTCTCGTTCGCTCTGGTCTCTGGTGACTGCGTATGTGTCTCTATCTCCCTTGGTTAATCCACGTGCAGCATGACATTGAATATTTTTAACCACTGACCAAAATAAGAGGTGCTATAAGTTTGATGTCGATTTCTGTCTGTATGTATGTGTGAGTCTCTGTCTGTGGCACAAACGGATGGGCCGATTTCGATGCGGTTTTTTTATTTGAAGGTTAATTACCGTGCGGATGTTCTTAGCTATGTTTGGCAAATATTAATTCAAGATGGCCGCCTCGACAAAATGGCGGACAAAATATTTCTTCACAACCTACCTCAATATGGGTATCAAATAAAAGGGCTTGACTAGTAGAATACTATACACTATAAAAAAAATCAAATCCAAGATGGCCGCCATCATAAAATGGCGAATTAATTATTTTTTTCACTACTACCTCAATATATCAACGAAAGGTCTTGACTAGTAGAATACATTGCACTGTGACAAATTTCAAATCCAAGATGGCCCCTTCCACAGAATGGCGACATACATTTCTCTTTTCAAAACTCACTTAATAGGTATGGGTATCAAATGAAAGGACTTGACTAGTAGAATGTTGTACAGATAACAAATCCGAGGTAGTCGGGGGTTAATTAAATTTTTTCCAAATCGCACGTTCCACAGGTTATAAACTCACCTACTAGCCGTACCCCCCGGTTTTACCCGCGAATCTCCCATTCCCAATTTCCCGGGGTGAAAGTATAATATACCTACATAGCTGTGTTTCAAATTTCAAACTGATTCGTCAGGTGTTCCGATGACGATCCAAACTTCCACATTTATCATATTAGTAGGATAGAAATTGCTATGTTCGATGACCCTAAAAATTGGCAAAAAATTGCTTACCTATCGGTTTTTATCCGATACACTTCGGAGAGTGCCACTGATTTGCATGATCCGATACCACCTTGCTCTTTTTTCTATCGGAATGATCGAAGCTCGAAAAAGCGACATCGTTTCATGGTTGTTGTCAATGAAGAGATTTGACTCTACTTTTGTGATAAAAACGTCTAGGCTTGTTCTAGGTAAGCACGCTCCATCGTAGACCGCATCGTCGCTTAACATCAGGCGAGATGGCGTGTAAACCCGTAAAAGTAAAAAAAAAATCCACAAATGTTCTACCTATCTAAAACAGAGTTGCGATTCTACGTCAAATGATTTCACAGCAACTATCGTCACGCAAAACCAAACTTTATCTTGTTCTTATCAAAGCGAAGCCTTCGCGTTATAAAACTGTTTGTCCTGTCATATAACTGTACAGCAGGTTATCTCTGTGAACACAGGTAGTGGTATTCACCTACAATCTGATTTACAATGTTATCATTTTTTGCTCAGCCTTGTAAATCCCATGGAAAAACAGAATATACCTTATTGCTATACCATATAGACCCAAATTAGCACAATAGATTTTCTTTACGTAGACAATGAAGATAGAAAGTGGGATTCTCAGAAATGGCGCTTCCTGTTTATTTCGCGATTTATTTATTTTGTCGACAGTATTATCGCCGAAAACAAACTTAACTTAGATCTCATACTATCTCATTATTATGATAAGTATTCTATTTTGTAATCCATCATGGCCCATAGGTCATCACCGTAGTGCTGAAACATGGACACCAAAGAGAATGTAAATACTGATGGACACTAACAGTAAAAGTGGACCGTAATTTGAAAGTCACGCAGTGAACTCTTTGTATGCTTTTATTTTGTTTTTTTTTTCTAAAATTGACGTGTAAATTGTACATTTATCAATAAAGAGGTTTTCAATCGGAGTCAATAAAGAACTTTGTCTTTGACTTTGTGAGCTAACATAGAATAGAAAATGTTAAATGGTGCTATGCTAAAAGTTACCTACTCTTGGAGTTTATTTGAACGATTGAGGTTATCCGTCAAAGTACTTTTACCGACATAGCTCAGCGCATCAGCAAGCTGGAGTGGCAGTGGGCTGGGCGTATTTGTCGCCGAACCGATAGCAGAATGGGGATGACAGATTTTGAGGTTGAGACTGCGAATCGGCAAACGTAATGTAGAATGCCCTGAGACTAAATGGAGTGACAATATACAATATAGCAAGTTGCGGTTGGAAACGTAAAGTCAAGTATCTGGCGGAGTGGCGTATTATAAACAGCGGACAGCAGTGGAAGGGTGATTATAATAACGGTGCTAGAAAGAATTCAGTGTTCTCACAAGGGCACCCTAAAGCGTTGTGTTGAATGAAATTCTAAGTTATAAGTTTTCACTCTTGTCAGCAGATCCAATGACTACCAATTTTTTGAAATGATATCCGATCTACATATCGTATCACATACATATTTTCCGGGGGCTGTGAATTGAGCTCAAGCGTCCGTTCGTAAATGAAAGAAATCTTCGGGTAACCTCGGATGATCTAGATGGCCATGGTCATGGCCACACGCTCCGGTTTCATCCGCGTAGTTTCCAAAGTGAGCTATCAAATTCTGAGTTATAAGTTTTCACTTCTATCGGCAGTTCCTATGACTGCCATCTTCTATTATTGTGGTTTCGTTTTTCGGAAAAAAATAATCCATTTTTATGCAATACTTTAATCGTAAAGTCATCGCATTTTCTATTTCCATCCTCCATGAATGAACTGCATTACAAAATGTGTATTGTTATCGCACCGACGCGACGCGTGCGCACTTGCTGTGTTAGGTACATTCCATTACACATGTTTGACTTACCAATATTTACTACCTGCCTTCGATAAGGCACAAAACTAGCGAATGAATCCGTGTACTTAATTATTAATGAAAGAAGCAAATATAATGAAGCGGCTGATAAACGTTTAATTATTATAATTTTCCTGTGTTAGAGCATAATGGGCGAGATGACTAAAGATAAAAAACTAATGAGATTGCTTTAAATAGCTAAAATATTGTACACGTATGTTTTTTTTATGTTTGAAAACGAAAATGGCTAAATACTGAAAGTCAAAGTTCTTTATTGATAAATGTACAATTTACACGTCATTTTCAGCAAAAAAAAACAAACTAAGAGCATACAAAGAGTATACATTTTTAAAGTTTAAATTGAACATTACATTGTACGATAATAAGTATCGTACAAATAAGTGTCAAAAATTTAAATATATCTACTTATTACAATTGTAATGAACACTGTCAATTTTTTACAATTTTATTGTGAGTTTGTTTGAAAGAGAAAAATTGGTTGTCTGTAAAATCGGTTGGTTTACGGACGATAGTTTAACGTGACAGCGTCATAACAAAACATAGACATTAGCGGCGCAAGCGTACAATGAGCGTAACGGGACATAACTGGGCACTTTTTCGTGCATACAGCCAGCGTTCATCGATTTATTAGACGTTGTCACGTCAAAAAATGACGATGATACAGTGCTTAAAAGTAATCGAGTGACATCACTTGGTGGTACGATTTTTACCCACAAGTGACGTCACACAAACACTTCGGATATTTGACGATAATATACAATGTTTGTCGATTTTAAATAATTTTATAAAACAAAAAATACGTATCCATATTTTTCCATGACCTAGCTGACAGACTAATTAGAGTGGTTTATTTTTTAACTAGTCTTCATCCCTAGCCAGGCATAGCCCTGTACCTATGTGACACTTAGCCTGATGTGTATTTGGTTTCCAAACAAGTCTCAAGCACCCTACTCTAAGTTTGTTCTAGGTTTGATTCTCGGAGTCCGCTCCAGAACTCGGATAGGTTTCTAGAGTCATCCCAACGGTTATTGATTCTGCGACAGATATGACCAATACCAGTTTACTGTACTTTAAAGTTTTTCAATTTATCAATTACCTGTCGCACTTACAATCATAAGTTGGTATCTTTAATCTGAAAAGAAGCCTACAAGTTGAAATAGCAGAGTGCCCCTGTGCTGCTATCAGGACGTGGCAAGATAGTTCTCAATTTCATCAAAGGTGGCACCAATGTTACATTTTGTTTAATTACAAAATGGAAGAATGGCATCACCTTTGGCGACATTAACCGTTCTAGGCGTCCCTTCTCAGAAGCGCTGGGCGTCCGTTCTCGGAAGCGTCCGACCTGGTGGCCAGATTTGGCCTCTCCGTGCTAGACTGGAGCATAGAATAGACTGGAGACGAAGTAACTATTTTCTGATCTGTGACTGGAGGTAGATTTCAGGGATATATTTGCGTGCTGATAACGCCTCAGTATGAAAACCAAATTATTTCATAAATTTTGTAATTAGGTACCTGTTTAATCTCGTTGTTTTTAGGAATATATTCAGGGAATATACTCATTTTGTTATTTTTAACCGACTTCAAAAAAGGAAGATCTCAGTACGGCTGTATGTTTATTGTTTATATGTATGGTACGCTAATTGGGAATCAAATTTGATGAATCTTTTTTTGGCTTTTAGCAAATACTTCAGAGGTGGTCCCATATGAATTTTATCGAAATCGGTGAACCAGTTTTTGAAATATCAACAGAAAAGTAATTTGCTTAGATTTCTAGATCTGGGCGACGTAATCACAGCATAAGTATTTGATTTTTGTATTTCCTTCTTGTTACAAACATGTACCTTTGTGTGTCTTTCGTTATTGCCACAATAAATATTTTTTCATTTTCATTGCATTTTTCAGCTTCCTATGAAATAGAGTCGAGTGTTTGATTTAAATTTAAACTGTTGATTTTGTTTGTTTCTGTGAAAATTCATTATCTTTGTGCCTATAGAGTATAGACTGTAAATGTCCTGCATACTTATTATTATACCGTTATTTATTAATTCTTCTTAATTTCTAAGTTTTTTACTATAAGTATAAAAATATAAACATTATAAAAAACTTAAAAACTAGGGTGCCGCCAGCAGCGGGGCAGGACCCAAGCTACCGGTGGTTAGGGCTGCAGAGAGAGGAACCTCCTGACGATGCGTGCTGTGTCAAGGATGACTGCCTTCTGGATCTGGCCCTTAACCCAACCGTCTAGCGAAAGTCTCTTGAGATGTTGGTCGAGACTTTTCGCTATAAAGCCGTTTGCCGACACGACTATTGGGACTATGATCGTCGAATCAACTTCCCACATGGCGGTAACCTCATGAGCTAAGTCAAGGTACTTGCTAAGCTTGTCCTTCTCGGCTTTCACGAGGTTCTCGTCATGTGGTACGGTGATATCGACGATCACAGCCCGGCGCTGAGACCGGTCTACCATCACGATATCAGGCTTATTGGCGACAATAGTCCTGTCCGTGATGATAGAGCGGTCCCAGTAGAGCAACGCACGACCATTCTCGAGAACTGGCAGAGGTGCGTACTTATAGTACGGCACCTCGGACTCGACAAGGCCGTGTCGAAGAGCAAGCTGCTGGTGGATGATCCTGGCTACTAGGTTATGTCTGTGCAAGTACTCGCCGTTAGCAAGATGCGAACAACCGGAAATAACATGACGAAGAGATTCGCCTGGACGGCGGCATGCCCGACAAATGTCGACCGTACCGTCCTTCATTATGTATTTCCTTTTGTTAAAATATTGCATAAAATGCGATATGCAAACAATACTGTATTCCGGTTTTATAGGCAATGTTTCCAGTGAATTATAAAGCAAAGGGATAAATCATCCTATTTCTATATTGATGTAACGAGGGCAGTGCAGTGCTAGGCAGGGATTTGGACTCTTAATGTTCAAATAGGAGTAGCTACGTGGCACTATGCTGTTATAGGCAGGTGAGCGGTAAACCCCTTTTGTTTTAGAAATCTGTGGGTAAACCATCAAAAGCAAGTCTTGCTCGTACCGCTCTGAAAGTAAAAAAAAAATAAAAAATATCAAGTTCGAAAGAATGAATTAGGTAAACATAGAACCTGTCCTCAGACCTGTCTGACAGAGCACCCTTCGGTCCAGATTGGCTACATAACGGCATCTTGTCTATGGCCCGAGTGACAAGATGTAGCGGTATGACGCTGGGTAGCTGATAAAAACGAGTTAGCCCAGTTGTGGAAATGCGTTAAGAAAGTTAGCCGTTATGAGCACGTTTTAAAAAAATTGTATTCGTATTATTGACATGCTAATGTTGAATGTTGCGTCGGAGGAGTGGAGGAGTGAGTGCGAGTGACGTGCGCGTAAGACGCCTTTTGTAAACCTTGTGAGCTCGCGACTGCGATGCGTAGTAGCAGTCTGCACAGGTGGCGTATGGTGCAATACTGATATTGTTTATTAGTTAAACTCTGAGTTAAAGTTTGCACTTCTATCTAGCCTCTAAGACTACCAATATGTTTTTCAATGCCTATAGTCTGATAATCTTGTAGTCTAGATGGCAGTTAAGCGCAAACTTGTTATGGAAACAAAACATTCTTCAAACGCTTCTTACTATTGTGGCAAAGTAGCAAATTCATCGATTTTGTATCGGATACATTCTGGACAGCGTGCACATGTTGTGCATAATTTTAATACAACCCCACTATTTCTTCTATCGAAAAGCTGACATAGTCGACGTTCCAAAGAGTAGAACGAGGAAGCTCAATCCAATTTTGTAGGAAAAACTTCTAATTTGTGGAACACGTGTCTGTTAACAAATGTTTTTTTTAAACGTGGCCGAGCCTTTATTAACAAAACTTAAATACAATGAGAACTACACTATGCTACAGACCTACCTAACTAACTACTTACACTAAGCACATCTGAATTATCCATAAACCACTGTAGGTCTACAGATAATCAAGATGTTCAAACCCACTACCAATCGGAAGCGTACCCAGCATGCTGGCGGCATTACCACGCTGAATGGCAATGCTTATGCGTTGGGTCAAACAAACGCCAGCATTTTGGTCACGCGTCGCGACCAAGCGCTCGAAGATGAGGTAAAGCTTTTGAAGATGAGGTGAGCTCCCGGACCCCACGGGCCCAATGTCTTAACCCCAAAGGGCTCAAATATGTAACCACTTCCGAGGGTTAATTTAATTTGAATGCCCACAAATCGAGATTGATTCAGTTTCATCTAGATAGGGGCGAACTTCATCATAGAGCATCATCATACTACTTCGTTTCGTCCGATGGAACATTGTTTGACGTATAAATATTCTAAGCCATTTTGCCAGCTTCGACAGACGAAACGACAAATCTAAGTAGAACCGGATTAGGAAAGTCGCGAGTTTATTTCGACATTACATTTTTCGTAGAAAGAGAGTAGACAGACGTCCAGGTGCTATCGAAGACAAGCGTATTCAATCCTTATTACCAAAATAAAAATACTCGTGTAAAACTTCGTGTATTTTTGCTATGCAACATTATTTTTAACTAAGGCGGTGGTCAAGTGTATGTCTATAAAAGCTTTACAACCTACGACAACAACCTTTTATAGGATTACACTTGACTGCCGCCTCGCCTGATGCTAAGCGACGATGGGACCTTCTCCTCCGTCCTTCCTCTCAATTTGAAGACAACGTCATAACTATCGGAAAACCCCACTCAACCAGCTCATTTCAAAGCCTAGACGTTCTTATCACAAAAGTAGAGTCAACTTAGCTTTGTCAAACATTAGGACGCTACTTCTTATCACAAACACCACACAACATCCATGGATGATGTACAGTAGCTCAGTCATTCATACTGTACGCGCTCGGGGTGCTAGATCCACACGTCTATGGTTTAATTGTTTATTTTATTTCGTAAAATAAATAAATTTATATTAAAGTGACATAAGTGATAGTGAATGACATTTAGGATCTCAAGGTGGGTGTATTTTAATTATCTTTGCTGTGCAGTTTGACAAAAAAATTAAAATAGTTAATACTATTTGTTTGATTTTATTTATTTATTGTTTAGTGATAAGTAGCCCTACAATGTCAATTACACTTAGTTGAACATAGTAATATTATAAAGAAATTAAGTTCATCTAATGTCTAGGCTTTACGTAACTATGGCACAAAATAATGGGACGATCTCGTTTAAACCATACACATGAAAGTTGTAAATATCTAAAGCAAGTGCACACATACATACATACTTTCTGGGGAAATCTAAAATAGTCTAAATTGTTTAGGAATGCGCGATTATGCACGCTGAATGAAAAGAGGTTCTCCTCCGTTTTCATATTCAAAAAGGCATGGGATCGGCGGTATACGCTTTTCTGGACTTTATCCATAAAGATGTCCAATTTTGTATTTTTTAACCAAAGAAAGGTATGCGCTTGACCGACATCTTGCACGATGTAAAGCAACGATGCGGTCTATGTTAGAGTGGGCTCACCTAGAAGAAACCGATACATTCTGGATTGTATGAGTCTCTCTCTTAATTTTGACTCTTCATGTTCCAATACCTGCATGTCACTGTGCTGTTATGTGGCAGACATGTTGCTTACCTTCAGGCACATGTCCTGCTCGTCTCATCACTCTTTATTTAAAAAAAACTCAGATTGTATTGAGAGTCAGAACAACCATAGCTTGGATCTACGTATAACGAAAGTGGAAACCGCTTTGTTAAAAAAAAATTTTACATCAACCATTACCTGTGTACTTGTGTGCTTTTCGAGTCTCGGGATCTCCGAAAAAAAAGGCTCGACGGTATAAGATCATGAAGAGCATAGGTAGGTACTCCGAAACGTATTCGATAAAAGACCGATAATGCTGGGGCCACACTTACGGGAAATGCCATTAATTATCGCGATAATGAACGTTAACCGTAGGTGTAAAATATACCTTCGGTAAACGTCCATTAGGTGTATTTTACACCTACGGTTAACGTCCATTAACTCGATAATTAATGGCATTTCCCGTTAGTGTGGCCCCAGCATTATGACAACAACACTTGCAACAGTGTTCGAAACTTATGTTTGTTTTTGTTTGACGTAACTACTAAAGCCACTGCACCTGCTGTACAAAACTTTTACAGTTTCAGAAAATAATTATTCCAGTTGATAAACACTCGTACGACAATATCTTTTTAAATCGCTTCAAAAAGGAGGAGGTTCTCAATTCGGTTGGATGTTTTTTAGACGAACATTACTGTGTTCTAGCTTGAAACAATGCACTGAGTAAAGCCAAAAGAATAAGTTATGTTGTATAGTTTTTTCTAAAATTAAATAAATTTAAGTGAAATATTTAAAAAAAATATTTTAAATTGTTAATTAATCATATTCTGGGCTGAATTTTTTTAGGCAACCCATTTGCAATGCATTTATTGACATATTAAATTACATATAAAACAGTTTTCATCTAATAAACAGCTCGGTGAAGGTCGTTGTATAGCGGGATCTTAGACTATTGAAAGACAGGATAGTTTTCATTTCAATTAGGTAATAATCTTGACGATGTCCGAGCGAAGCCGGAAGGGGGCACTAGTAGAGTATTCATATTCAAATGCTCAGCCCGGGCCGATTGGTGCCGCTAGTCTAAGATGAAACGATTTAACTAATTAACATGATATTAGCTTTCAGTATAAACAAGATTCAATGCTAGTTGGAATATCCAGACGACTGTGAATTAACTGTGTATGTTAACCTTTTGTTTTTCCTTCTAAAGAACATGGGTTCGTATTCTAGCGGATAAAATTTAATTACTAAACATTTTTGAAACTTTTCATCACACCCCAGCGAGGAAATTACTAAATTATATGCGCATTATTAACAGTTTTAGTCAATGTTGTTGTTGTCAAATAAACTTTTTCGTCACTAAAATTGGGCACATTTAAGTCTTTTCACATGTTTTCAAGTTTCCTGTTTATAACCTAACGTTTTAACAACAACAATATGACGTGAAAATATGGAGGGTTATGGTTGAGGTAGTACTTCATTTCTTCATAATAGGTATTAAGTGAAAAAAGGCGCACTAAGCAATTTAAAAAACCGAGTAGCTCCGAATCTGAGTTTTTAACAAATAAAAACATTTAATAAAAATATATTTTTTTTAAGTCTGAGTTCAATTCAATTCAATTCAATTCATTTATACATACCATAAATTCATAAGAACACTTGGTAACGTCATTTACAAAAAGGCAAAGAATCTGTGTACATAATATGATAAAATAACAACGTCAAAAAGAATAAAGCAGCTGTAAAGGGGCCTAGTCAATTACATGCAGCTGTAAATAATCAATACACACAGTATACAGATACTACATTAGTACAAACAATGTAACATCAAAAGTCTTAAAAATCTATTATTTTACCTTATTACAAGATTCTAATTTCGACACATTTCTCTTCCATACGTTACTATCTTTAACAAAGTCGTCTATATTATAATATGCCTTGCTCAATAGGTAGCTTTTATTTCATTTTTAAACTTAGTTTCATTGAGGCCTTCCACTTGTACAGGGATTGCATTATAGAAGCGAATACCATTACATTTGAAAGAGTTATTTGTTTTCTGAAGTCTGCACTTAGGAAATACAATTTTGTGTTTATGGTGCGCTTTTGGATTCAGATCAGTTAATTTCTGCAGACGACTTCGATTTTTTCTTACATACATTATACATTCATAAATATACAATGAAGGGACTGTTAATATGTTAATAGTTTTGAACATCTCCCGTACTGATTCTCTAGGTGATAAATTATATAGACCACGGATTGCTCTTTTTGCAATACGAAAACAGAGTTTCTGTCCGCAGCCGAACCCCATAATAAGATCCCGTAGGACATAATACTGAGAAAGTAGCCAAAATAAACAAGCCTAGCTGTTGCAACGTCTGATATTTTTTTAATTTGACGAACTGCGTGGGCAGCTGAACTGAGTCGATCAGCTAGTCTCTCTATGTGAGGACCCCATTGAAGCTTTGAATCTACTGAAATACCCAGAAAACAAGTAGATTGTACAGGTTCGATAAGTTCATCCTTCAGTCTTATATCAAGTTTACCGCACATTACATTGCAGAGTGTGAACTTTATGCATTTCGTTTTAGTTGGATTAAGTACTAGATTATTTGCATCAAACCATTTGTACGCAATGTCCAAAAGTACGTTTATTTCAGTGAAATCGTTTATTCCTCTCTTAATTTTGAATAGAAGTGATGTATCATCGGCGAACATAACTATTTCTATATTTTTATGTTTCTTTATCATAAAAGGTAGATCATTAACGTATATAAGAAACAAGAAAGGTCCAAGTATGGAACCTTGTGGTACACCCATTCTTATAGGCGACACATTTGATTGCACACCGTCAACATCGACTATTTGTACACGGTCTTTAAGATATGAAGAAATGAAATTTAGAGCTGGTTTCGAAACCCCATAAAACTGCAGTTTCTTTAAAAAGAGTGTCATGATGAACACAGTCGAAAGCTTTTGATAAGTCACAAAATACTCCCAGAACGTCATGATGATCTTCCCAGGCTTTCAATATATAATTAGTTAGTTCAATACCTGCATCGGTAGTGGAACGTCCTTTTGTGAATCCAAATTGGTTACTATGTAATAGATTATTAATATTAAAGTAAGATAAAAGTTGCTGGAGAACAAGTTTCTCGAATATTTTGCTGATGCAAGGCAAAACCGAGATGGGTCTGTAGTTTCCAAGTTCGTTTTTGTCTCCAGATTTAAACAGAGGTATCACTTTACTATATTTCATCATGTCAGGAAATGTACCATTTTTATACATTCGTTAAATAATTCTGCTAAATATGGGGCAATGTTATTAATAATCCCTCAAGTACCTTAACAGATAATCCCCATAAGTCCTCTGTATTCTTAACTTTAATATCTTTGAACGTTTTTAGTATTGCAGTGGCAGTAACATGATGAAATTCAAATGTAGATGAAGGACAATCAACATTTTCTGTCAACAATTTTTCTGCAAGAGAGAGGAGACGAAGTTAGATGTTTAGTTGTCTCTAATGGAATATCAGCAAAATAAACCTTGAAGGCATCTACTATGTCCGATTTTTTCGTAGTGACTTTTCGCCAATCCGAAGTGCGCTCATCATTTCACGACTTTTAATTTTTCCAGACTCATTGTTTATTATCTTCCACGTGCTTTTCATCATATTATTGGAGTTTTAATTTGATCCCGAATAAATATTGCTTTTGCTCGAATACATACATTTCTAAAAATACTTGAATATCTCTTAACATATAGTTTTGTGGCATCATCGTTGCAGTATGTCTTTAGTTTGTATAAATTGTAAAGATTGCTTCGACTTTTAATAAGACCTGGTGTTGCCCATTCGGCAAACTTCGGTTTTGCGTTAATATTAACAAATTTGGTATGGAAAATATTATTAAATTGTGTACTCAGCATTTTAAAAACTCAGAATAATTATGATTAGGATCATCAATTGTCATAATGCAAAATTTGTTGGAAAAATGATTAGTTATCGCGGTATTTAAAGCTGACATGCGGGACAATGTAATGGGTCTAACAAGAACTTTCTCTTCCGCCCTTTTCATACAGGCAGGAAGAGAAATGCTCAAGCCCCTATGGTCCGAACGCAAACAATCCAGGACCTCAGAATGAAAGTATTCACAGTTTACAAAAACATTATCAATGCAGGTTGCAGAACAACCTTTCTTAGTTACTGCGACCCTAGTGGGTTCAGTGAACACTTTTGTCAAATTAAAAGATTGACATAACATTAATATGTTGCTCTTGTTACGAGATTCCGAAAGTATATCTGTGTTGAAGTCTCCACACATCACAATCTGTTTACTTTTCTCAGATATTCTACTCAATGCTTCTTCTAAAGTAGTTAAGAAGATCTCAATTTCGGCACTAGGTGGTTTATAAACACATAAAACAACATATCGATCAATTCTACGCAAGCTAGTTCACAATGTCGTTCAACAGTTATATTTTCTACATCTTTTCGAGACTTATATTTCACATTATTGCTAACAAAAATTATGCAACCACCTCCTATTGCCAATTTCCTACAGTATATACTACCTATTGAATAATTATTTAGGCTAAAGTTCAATTCACATTTCGATAGCCACGTCTCAGTGAAACAAATTACATCGTATTTGTGTGAGCTTTCCAAGAATAGCTCTATTTCTTCTAGTTTACCTAACAGCCTGTTTATATTCTGGTATAAAATATAAACGGTGTTCTTTTGAACCATCTGAATAACATTATTTGTTCGTTTATTGCAAGGGGGGCCTAGTTTGTTACGACGCTTTGTTGTAACATAATGAGGCCTCTCTGTTGTCAAGGATTTCAGTTTAAACAGACACTGTTGGTTGTCACAATATTTGTCAAGTTTTGAAATTTCCTTGTTCGCTCGTTTGACAATGTAAAAACAATCAGTTTAGCAATTTTAACTTTTAAGTGTCGGGCTAAGAACTGTTTTCCATTAGACAATACAAAATTGTGTATAAAATTATTAATATCAAATAATATAAAGTCACCGCCTTTGTTTGAAATAAGGTTGTGTAAAATAACATTCAAAGAATATATTTTTTGGTTTTGTCTATCACTCAAAGATGTTGAATAAGGAAATGTACATAATACAATTTTGCCAACTTTACCGGAACTGTGAAAATCCACTAATGATTCTATACAATTTATAAGATCTCTTTTTGTGGTACTCAATGAGTTACCCATCATTATTACAACATCTGACTTTTGTTTAAACTTACTGACCACAACTTTGTCTATTAGCTGCTGAAAATTTATATTTGGTATACACGTGTTGGTCAGTTGGTTATTAGTATGTACATGATTGAAAACATTTCCCAACCCAACGCCAATCCCGTCGCAGAAAAGTTCAACCTTGCCGGTTTTTCGACTCCACTAACATCTTGTACAGTTTGTTGATTAAAAACATCTTGAAACACGCTAGCATTAGCAATCGTATCAGTTGATGAATTTATGTTCGATTTCCTGTTGTTGTTCACTGATGATAATGATGTAGCATGATCGGGGCCTATCATACAGGATACGTCATTTGTGAGTGTCGTAGTTGGGTCCGACAATATGTCTGCAGCAGAAATCGATTGCCGTTGCTTGGAGGGACTAAGACCTATTAGACTATTCATTGCTGATATCAGTTGGGCTATTTCTTTCTGTGCTATGCTGTATTTGATGTTTAAATCTTTAAGTTGGTGTTCCTTATATACCAATTAAAGTTCTTTATATACCAATACAAACTACAGGATGTTTTTTTATGTTTCGAAACAAACTTACACAAACAAACTTAGCGCACACAGTGTTCTAAATTCTCTAGAGGTCTCGAGGGTAAAAACGTTTTTTGCACACTGATATCGAAGAGCAAAAATACTGTACGCCTGGACGGTGGGATGAAAAAGTATTTTTCAGTCCCAGCAGTGGGAACATTTAGTGGGCTTATGTTAAGACCTTTGCAATTCCGGCCTCGTCTGCTCATGTTGCTTACCATCAGGTGCATTTGCTGCTCGCTGCTCATCCCATCCCTTTATTTATAACCTCGCATATTTCGTTCCCGTGATAAAAAAGTATCCTATGTGCTATTCCAGACCATTATCTGTTCAAACGCCCCGACGTAGTCGAGCAACAAACATCTAAACTTTTGCATTCATAATACTTATTAGTAGGATTAAAAAAAACGTCAACATATCACACCACGTGACTACATACCTACTTAAATCACGTGACTACTACTATACTTAAAAATCTTTATATTCTGTAGGTACAATTAAACCGATAAATCCAGTCTCTAATAAAATTAATTAGATACGTTTCAACGAACTGGATCGAATTCCTCTCTGCCGATTTACCGGTGTGCTTATAGACGGTATACAAAACAACATACCTAACTCAGTTTGTTTGAGTTTTCCGTTCGTCTTGTTGTTATTGTTCTGTATTTATCCTTCTGTAATTCATTATTCCTCAAACTCAGCGGTCAAAGAACCCACGCTTTATAGAGATACTCTAAATCTGTATTTATCACAATATTTCGATGGATCTCTCCTGCTGTATCATATGACCCATAAATATTGTTCACGGGCCTGTAGTCTATAAGTGAAATATCTGCGCGTCATCCTGGACCACAACCTTAAAAAAGTTTGTTGTCAAGGATGACAATAACTTTTTAACCGACTTCCAAAATGGAGAAGGGTATCAATTCGACCGCGATGTTTCTTTTTAAAGTTAGTTGTCAAGGATGACGCCTTAGAAAAAAGAGGGAAGGAGGGCGAGTCATATCGAAGCAAAAATAAAGAGTTGTTTTTTTACTTTTTACCAATGCCGAAAACTTGTTTTGAAGAAATGGGGTATCAATCCAAAAATCACACTAAATAATGCGCGGTTCCAAGGGGGATCACAGGGGACATGACCCTCCCCCAAAATCGTATACTTTAAATTAAAAATCTAAAAAGTTATAAAAATATCAAATAGTACATAGACTATTTTTTAACGCGGAAAATCAACTCGAACGGGAACTACGCGGGTAAAATCGTGGGGCGCTACTAGTGAAGTACTCAGTAGATTGTATTTCTACTGGTGACCCAAAACCTGAGGCCGCGTACTAATGACCCCCTTCAAAATTTGAGGCTGGGACCGCGCCTGCACTAAATTAGTAAGTTAGGTATAGGGAATATGCTCTATGACGGTTTAAGTGAACAAAATCGAGAATAAGCAAACGATTTTTAAATAAAAAACCAAGGTATCTCAATTTAACGTCGAAAACCATGTATCTGCGCATTTTTTGTAGCTAAATAAGACCATCAGTTAACCTGGCCTAAACACCTTGTGAAAAGTATCAATCAAAGTATATTTTACCTAAGCATAATGTGAGTGGTGATAACAAGATGAAAATAGATTAGAATGTTATCAGTATAAGTTTATTTTAATGAGCCTTCTCTGCACAACGAGTGAATGGTAATAGCAGAGTAAATAGCGTGATGTTTTGACCTGTTTACATTTAGTTACTCCGAATTTGATCGTCAAGACACAGATTGAAAATATTTCACAGTATTTAATACAGAATAACTTTTATGTAAACTACATTATTTTAACAGTATTTACGACCCCTTCTTCTTCTTCTTCTCCTAATCCAAGAAATATGTAAAAAATAATGTAATGACAAAGGTCACGGACCCCGGAGTCCGTGGAGTAAAAAAAACAGTATTTACAATAGTGGCTCTACGCAATAAGAATTGAATCAACCGGCTTTACATGTTAGGAATATAGGTACTAATCACTCTTTATTCACGTGATTGAGTAACAAAACAAAACGAGTCTGGCCCAACGGGACAAAGTCATTTTGATCTTAGATTGTATTCATATAAATAAATAAAATCGAGTTGTATGTTTGTAATTCCAAATTAACAGCTTTTTATTCAATGAAAATTACAATTAAAATAACATTTTTGTAAGTACTTACCGTATAACTTATACAATAATGTATTTTTGTTAATTGCACATTTCTCTCACCGAAACCTTTATAGCCTTTGATATTTGCACGCGATCTATCTATTCTATGACGCGAATGTCACATCATCACCCTCGTCAACTCAGGCGCGGATCCAGGGGGGGGTCATGGGGGTCATGACCCCTCCCTGGGCTAGGTCCAGTACCTACTTATCATGTAAAAACACTATCATACTTATCGTAGACCGGCAGCGATCACCGTATGGCAAGAGGCACGCTGAATCTGGAAAGGTCATGTCTAATGAGGTCCACGCTCTGACCAAATTATGTTCAAATCTAAAATCTCGATAACTTTCCCCTCGAACTTCAAAATCGCTTCGAACCCCTAGATAAGTGAGTAACAGCGAACGAAATAAACGACAGGCTAGTGGAAACTGTTCATGCAGTTGGTAGAAAATATATACTATAAGAACCGACGCTAAAGTAGAACCCAAAAGCTTTTCGATCATACTCTGATTCTCATAGCGGCTAGGCGAGGTAAATATATGACAGTCTTCAGTCGATATGACGGTCTACAAACGGCTCAATAGACAGACCTCTACTCGTGTGCAACGCGACATACACTGCTTCAAAAATACGAGTATTGAAGAAGCGATCAAGGAGGACAGAAACGCGGCCGTAGTGGAGGCTCTGCGTCGAGAGGAGGCGGCCTAAGCAAAAGACGATGTCGAGTCGATTACTATCGGAATCCCAACTGGTAGTGATCGGCTCAACAGACGAAATCGGACTGTTACTAGACTAAACTGAACTAGTATTAGAATTAAATGTTCACAACACCCTATTTTCCTTTTCTTCTCCTAAACCAAGAAAAATGTAAAAAAAAGATAATTGAAATGACAAAGGTCACGGACCCCAGAGTCTGTGGAGTGACAAAATCAAATAAATAATAAAAAGCAATCAAGCGGAACAAAGACTCGAAATTGTTCACAAACAATCTGTCTTATGGGCAAAACTGACCAAACTGAAGACTAATAGTGGTAACGTTGAAGCCCGAGATTTTGGACGAGATTGAGAGGTTCTATGAACAGTAAGTAACAGTTATACACCTCTACTCAAGGACAACCTGTCCTGACCTGACTCGTCACTTTACCGAAGATATCCCAAAAGTCAGCCAGTTTAGGATGGCTCTCAAACAAGTTAACAAGAACAAAATTAAAAATTTTGATTAACCCCCGACTACCTCGGATCTCGGATTATCTGTACAACGTTCTACTAGTCAAGCCCTTTCATTTGATACCCATATTAAGGGAGATGTGAAAAAAAAATGTATTTCGCCATTTAGTGGTGGCGGCCATCTTGGATTTGAAATTTGTCATAGTCCAAAGTACTCTACTAGTCAAGCTCTTTTATTTGATACCCATATTGAGGTAGGTTGTAAAGAAATATTTTGTCCGCCATTTTGTGGAGGCGGCCATTTTGAATCGATATTAACCAAACATAGCTAAGAACATCCGCACGGATTTTAACCTTCAAATAAAAAAAACCGCATCGAAATCGGCCCGTCCGTTTGAGCTCTACGGTGCCATAGACAGACAGACACACACGCAAACAGACAGACAGACAGACAAACAGACAGACAGACATCGACGTCAAACTTATAACACCCCTTTTTTTGGTCGGGGGTTAAAAACAACAAGGCACCTGGCGACGACGGAATTACGACTGACTTTCTGAGTTCTGGTGGACAACCGGTACTTAAAGTCCTCCAGAAGCTATTTGACTCCGTCATAAGTATGATGGTAATACGCCTGAAGCCTGGAGTAGAAGTGTGGTGGTGCTCTTCGTCACAAAAGGTGACATTGTTGAAGAATACTTCTCAGCCACGTTTATAAGTTGTAATCGTCTCACACGCGGGTTTGACGACTCCCAGTCACCAGAACAAACCAGTTTCCAAAATTGCGACAGCACTATAGACCATATCCGTATGGATGGCTTCGGTAGATTTTACAGAAAACCGAGGAGTATAATAATCGGCCACCATGTATAGCGTATGTAGACTATGAAAAAGCCTTCGATTCCATCAAGACCTGGGCAATGCTTTGGTCTTTCCAGTGATGCCGCATCGACTATCACTATATCGAAGTATTGAAGTGTATTTACAGCAAAGCCACAATATCTGTCCGATTACATGACCGGTACACAAAACATATGGCCAGATGGGTAGAATCCAAACAAATATTCAACGCAAGATTTGACAAAGAGGTCCAGCGAAGGACCCAACTCGAATGGGCAGCATTCGGGAAACTTCGGCACATCTTTGAGTCCAAAATACCCCAATGCTTAAAGACCAAACTCTTTAATCACTGCGTGCTACCAGTGATGGCTTATGGAACTGAGACGTGGTCCTTAACTGTGGGCCTCATAATAAAGCTCAAAGTCGCACAGCAAACTATGGAGAGAGATATGCTCGGAGTCTCTTTTCGCGACAGAATCCGTAATGAGGATAATCGCAGAAGAACGAAAGTAGCCAACATAGCTCAAAGAGTAAGCAAGCTGAAGTGGCAATGGGCAGGCCACATCGCTTGCAGAACTGACAACCGATGAGGAAGTAAGGATCTCGAGTGGTGACCACGAACCGGAAGATGCCGTGTTAGACGGCCTCCCACTGATGGACAGATGACCTCACAAAGGTTGCTGGAAACCGCTGGTCGTGAAATCTAGGGCGGAGGCCTATGTTGAGCAGTGGACGTATTGCGGCTGATGATGATGATAATGATACCCTACTTATCGCACAGTTTTATGACTTGACTACGGTGTTACTCCCGCCCCCTCCCTCTCTGGAGGCATGTGACCCCCCCCTGGTGCCAAAGCTGGATCCGCCCTTGCGTCAACTACAGTCGGTGTCCAGATCTCTTTTGGATAGAGCGGACGCCCTCTGTGACCCTGAACATTTAGAAGCGGAAAAAAGACACGTTCAGGATGTACTTTAACGTATTGGCTATAGGTAATGTGACGAAGTTAGTGGAACATAGAAAAGGGCAGAAAAGAAAACTGATGAATGTCGAGAGGCAGCCGGCTTTTATGCCTTATGTCAAAGGCTCAGGTCATAACACGGATAAGGTGGGGACATTATTAAATGAGTATGATATTTCCTTATCAAGGAAGACGAGGCATATTAGGACGCCGAAAGACGTCATTCCATTTCAGACTCCAGGTGTGTATAAAGTCGATTGCAACTGTGGTAGTTCTTATATTGGTCAAACTAAGCGTACAATTGCTGAAAGGATCAAAGAACACATCGCCGCTGTAAAAAATCGCCAGACACAGAAATCTGTGATTGCCGAGCATTTAATTGATGCGGGAACTGGTCATTGGATTGAGCTCCACGACCCGAAGATTCTCTCCACCGAACGTCATTACTACGCAAGAATAGTTCGGAAAGCCTTAGAAATTAAAAACATCGTAAGTTCAACCGGGAGGATGGTTTTCGGTTATCGGCGTCGTGGAATCCAGTCATAAATATATGTACGCATCGCGGGGTCAGTTCGGAGAAGCCTGGTGATACGTTAGTTAGTGTTGTGTGTCGTGGTGGTAACCCTGCGATTTTTGAAGACCAAATGAGGGTAGATCTAGATCCCCTCATTTCGCAATGAGACGACCCGCAATTTCTTCAGTCTTCTCGTGACCACGGCGGTCGTAACGCTGCCGAAACGTCGAGGTATTTAAACAATGAATTAAATCGTGATTAAGTCCTGTACATTATAAACATTATGATAGCCTTTGAGTATCTAACTAGTTAGAAACTAGAAACGAATACAGACTGAAGACTGACTGTGATGATAATGTGCCCAGTAGTCTCCTACATTCGCTCGAAGGGAAAAATGATAAGGATAAAATACGATGCGCACACCATCACCAAAAACAACCTGGTTCTTACCATCTACAACACTCAGGCGCCTCTAATAAAATTCATAGCAAAACACACTTCAATACTTGCTATTATTATTAAAGTAAAAACTTCTTTTGGCGCACCACAGACAGATGTTTCGTGGGCTGTGAATTGAATTCTAGCGTCACGCTCGGGAATGATAAGAAATCTTCGGGTAAACTCGTGACCATGGCCCGCCACGCCCTCCGGTTTCACCCGCGCATTTTCCAAAGTAAGCTATCAAATTCTGAGTTAAAAAGGTTTCACTTCTATCGGCAGTTCCTATGACTGCCAATTTTTATTTAATTTTTACGTCACAGACATAAGATTTCGGGCATTTTATTGGAATTTACATATAAAATATGAACTACATTTAAGGGGATAAAAATTGCCTGCCTCGGTTCTTATCGGTTTTTTATCGGATACACTTTGGAGAGTGAGACTAATCTGCATGATCAGATCTGATACCACCTTGCCCTTTTTTCTATCGGAATGCTCGTAGCTCGAAAAAGCGACATCGTTTCATGGTTGATGTTCCAAAGACACGAACGAAGAGATTGACTCTACTTTTGTGATAAAAACGACTAGGTTGTGGAATACGTTGCCTGAGTGAGTTTTCTCCGATGGTTACAATCTTTGTGTCTTCAAATCGAGAGTGAATCGGTTTCTTCTAGATAAACACGCTCCATCGTAGACCGCATCTTCGCTTAACATCAGGCGAGATGGCGGTCAAGTGTAAACCTTTTTTTTTTACTATAATAGGTTCGCACTTGGCCACCATCTCGCCTGATGTTAAGCGATGATGAGATCTACGATGGAGCGTACTTACCTAGAAAAAACCGATTCACTCTCGATTTGAAGACACCAAGATTGTAACCATCAGGGAAAACCCACTCAGGCAACGCATTTCGCAACCTAGACGTTCTTATCACAAACGTGGAGTCAAATCTCTTCGATCGCGGTTTTGGAACATCAACCATGAAACGATGTCGCCCTTTTGTGGAACGAGAAGTCCAATAGAAGAAAGGGCAAAGGTGGTATTAGATCATGCAGATCAGTTGCACACTCTCCGAAGTGTATCCGATAAAAACCGATAAGCTAGCGATTTTGCGGCGATGATCAAGACTTTGAAGTCTTTTACGCAAGAGTGCCATTGCCTATGAATTCTTTTGACGAAAACTAAATCATATTCGGTCTAAAGTTTATTGACCAGTCAACAGGAACAAATAATAAGTATCACAAACATTGTTTAACAAATGAAATTTCAATATTGAGATTCTAAAACATATTACTTCTATATTTATAAGAGATTACAGATTACATGTACCCACTAAGAACAGAGGAGTGCGTTTTACTCATCATTTCAGCGTAAGCATCCTTTATGTTCTCACTGCTAGGAATCGGGGCCTTCTCTCGTAAGGAGAGAGTCACGGTCATAATCCACCACGCTGCCCAAACGCCGATTGGCGGATGACCGCATGACCTCGAATGATGTTTCGGAACATGCTGGTTTTCTCATAATGTTTTCCTAACCGTCAAAGCCAGTGGTCATGACAAATTGGAAAACCCACATGGAAAAATATTCAAAGGTGCAGGCGGGAATCGATCCTCCGACCTCACGATGGTAAAATCTGACGTTCTAACCACTACTCCACCACGGCTTTAAAGGAATCACTCTGAATTTTTAGTCCTTAACATATTTTTGTGTGAAACCACTGGTTATTTTTTACGTTAGGATTATAATATATCAACACAGAACAAAGAACAAACATTTAAAAAAAAAATATTGCATAATTCGTAGAACGCACTCTTTCGCCTTAAATCTCTTCTGCAAATCGTAATTTTATACAATCACAGCCTCTGAAATAATACAAATACTGCTCATAAGCGTTATAGGGGCTCGTTTGTTTACATTCGAAACACATTTAAATAAACTCAATTATTGACGAGTACAGTGCATTGCCTTGCCAAACTAACACTAACTGCTAGAATATCACGTGTTTTCACTACAATTTTATTTTACTAATTAATTACCTACAGGTTTTATGGTACATATAAATTAATTACACTGGCTACTATATGGCACTGTATTTGGGGGGAACCATAATCACTTTACACTTTCACTTTACAGCTGAAACTCACAAGAATATAGTCAATCCAGCATCCTGACTAAATGTCTGAATGTCTCGAAATATAATATTGGATTGAGATTTACAAATTGTCAAAACCGGTCTAAATAAGAAACTATTCACATATATATTCGTATATAATCTAAAAAAAACGAATTCTCACTGGGTGAGTAAAAATCCAACTTAGACAATTTTTGATATTTTAAATTGTGAATTATAATTTGTATTTAGATTACATTTCTGTGCTGACTTAAACGATCAACATATCCTTTAGTTCCATACAATTTCATAATAGATTGTACACTTTTCTAATTACATACTACAACTGACTACATGAAATAAATATATTTTATGAACACTATAATGTTGAACTTGACTAATAAGCAACTACGGTAATTTAGAAATTATACTACTTTCGTACTTCCTACAACTTTTATATAAATTATACGAGGTTTAAGGGAAACCGGATATTTAGGAAATTCTCTTACACCTTGTATAATAATTTTTTTTTTAATTTTACTATTAATAAAACAATTCATTTTGTCTAGAAATTTACTTGGAATGCTCACATTTTCACTAAATATTTTATCAACTTTGCATCAGCCAAATTAGTCACTAATACATTAAAAAAAGTAAAAATTCGGGTGCTTGTTGTTCTATCTCAAGAACTGGATGAATCAGGCCGAAATTTGTAATCAGATAAATTCACAGTCCCTATAAGTTCCTTAAGGAATAGTTTTCTTACGCCAATTGAGTAAAAGTACAAAATGTATTGTATAAAAAGCTTTCGTTTCCACGATTCTCACACAAAGTACTTTAAATAGTATATTTTTTTATTAATATCGTTTACAATTGTAAATAATAAGAGCACTTACCAAGCCTACCACTCTTTAAATATCCGTTTTTACTCTTCTTCATTCTTATTTTAATCACACACAAGAATTACCAATTCCAGCCAATTCGCTAATTCGCCTGGTGGTAAACGGCTGTATCGTTGAACGTGAAACTATCTGGCAAAGATAACTAACTATTCACTCTGACCTTGAATAAATAAAACCGTTTAAAAATTAAACATCGTTGATTTAAATCAACGATCAAATGCTTAAGCATATAAACCTGAAATACTAAATTTTAGGGCTTCATGGCGAGGCTTTTCTACTATTTATTTTAAAATATTTTTTCTAACGCTTACAATTTGAACTTGTGAAAGTAGACAAATTAACATTTGATGTATTTATTCTATTTTTATTACATTTACAAACTGTAAATAAATAGATACTTTTTTCCATAAATAAATTAAAAACTAGAATTCTGCGCGATAATTTACTAAATTATATCTTTAGTATCACATAAAGCTCTTTCAATTTTGTAAATTAATTCTAATAAAAACTGGCAACTTCTAGTTTTGTATGAAAAGGCAATATTTTGTAACAGGTTGTGCGTCAATATGCCCAACTATCCATACAAATTGCCTACTAACCTACTAGCCGAAGGAGTTCGAACAGCAAAGGAAGCTAGGTGGAAGGGTATGAAGATCTTCCTATACGTCCCACAGATGAGGGTAGTAGACTCAGCTGAAGGTCTTCCAGTACATTTGAGATGAGGATAGTAGACTCAGCTGACGGTCTTCCAGTACATTTGAGATGAGGCTAGTAGACTCAGCTGACGGTCTTCCAATACATTTGAAATGAGGATAGTAGACTCAGCTGACGGTCTTCCAGTACATTTGAGATGAGGATAGTAGACTCAGCTGACGGTCTTCCAGTACATTTGAGATGAGGCTAGTAGACTCAGCTGACGGTCTTCCAATACATTTGAGATGAGGCTAGTAGACTCAGTTGACGGTCTTCCAGTACATTTGAGATGAGGCTAGTAGACTCAGCTGGCGGTCTTCCAGTACATTTGAGATGAGGCTAGTAGACTCAGCTGACGGTCTTCCAGTACATTTGAGATGAGGATAGTAGACTCAGTTGACGGTCTTCCAGTACATTTGAGATGAGGATAGTAGACTCAGTTGACGGTCTTCCAGTACATTTGAGATGGGGCTAGTAGACTTAGCTGGCGGTCTTCCAGTACATTTGAGATAAGGCTAGTAGACTCAGCTGAAGGTCTTCCAGTACATTTGAGATGAGGATAGTAGACTCAGCTGACGGTCTTCCAGTACATTTGAGATAAGGCTAGTAGACTCAGCTGAAGGTCTTCCAGTACATTTGAGATGAGGCTAGTAGACTCAGCTGACGGTCTTCAGTACATTTGAGATGAGGCTAGTAGACTCAGCTGACGGTCTTCCAGTACATTTGAGATGAGGCTAGTAGACTCAGCTGAAGGTCTTCCAGTACATTTGAGATGAGGCTAGTAGACTCAGCTGACGGTCTTCCAGTACATTTGAGATGAGGCTAGTAGACTCAGCTGAAGGTCTTCCAGTACATTTGAGATGAGGCTAGTAGACTCAGCTGACGGTCTTCCAGTACATTTGAGATGAGGATAGTAGACTCAGCTGACGGTCTTCCAGTACATTTGAGATGTGGCTAGTAGACTCAGCTGAAAGTCTTCCAGTACATTTGAGATGAGGCTAGTAGACTCAGCTGATGGTCTTCCAGTAGAAACTAGGCACATACAGTACATACTAGGGTTTAATACGTTGTGCCAAAGATCTTCCGGTAGGTTCCGTCCATGAAGCAGGAGACGCCGGTGTCGATGGGGTGGATGATGATGGGGATGGACAGCAGACCCGCCGCCACCACCAGCCCGCTCCTCACGTGGGGAGGCGCGGTCTTGGCGTGCTGCGAAAGCAGGTATTTCGACAACGCGCATATCCTGAAATGCATAACAACTATATTCAACAACATATATTAAACTAATTGTTTCAATCCAGAAGAAAATCCAGTGCCTTCTTTGGCAGTAAATACTTCTACACAATGTCAATTAATTAATAAATTTAAAACAAATGAGAGAAAGGAACAATAAATATACAATAACAAAAATAAAGCAAAAAATAAAAACAAAATAGAGATAATACGCAATTTGACGAGTCTTTACTTATCGACAACCAGACATAGGACCGATACATATGTTTTTTTTAGAAATTGGTAGACAATTCACACACATTTATATATGTAGATGAGAGCGTTGCCAAAGAGTTCATCTTTGGTTAGGTGAGGGCGCGTAATTGTGCATCTGAGGTTTTTGCCGTAGTTACCAAAAACCTGATAATTTTGAAACCGATTTAGATGAAACAACTAAGAAACTCCCGGCAAGTTCACCTTTCAAACAAAATTGGTTGATCCGATCCAGAGCAACAACCCCAGTGTCAGACAAACGCAAAGAGAGACTCAAATACGTACGTACTCACGCACGCACACATACACGTCAAACTTATAACACTCAGTCGTTTTTGCTGCGTTCAAAATATAGCATTAAAATAATGCAAATATTATGGGTTGGTGGATAACGCATGCCCTCGAAAAAATCTAGTTTCATGTCGGTTTCCTAACATTTTCTTTCACCGGTTTTATGTGGTTAACATAAACAGTTACGGTTTACGCACATGACTTTGACAGTGCATGAATTTTATATTTAAATGAAGAAAGTAGTACGCGTGAGATTGCAAGACTCCGGAGACCAACTAGACTTCTCCCGACTAGACCAACCGTAACTTGGTAGAACTGGCAAAGGTTTCGTGCTTCCAAAGGCGGGATCTGCAAAGAGTCCTACCACTAGGAACTACGTGAACTGAAGTGAACCTGTTGATGGTGAACCCTGGGATGACGACAGACGCCAAGGTCTGCCAGATGAGCACGTCTCCCGCCGCCACCAACACCTTGTCCGGCCGCGACGGCTGCTTCTAGAAATCAAATAGAGTATTTGTCAGAAAAACGGTAATGTAGGCACATACTGCACATACATTAACAGCAGTGTATCAACAGATGATGTAATTCAAGTTTAGTGTCATGCTCTTGCCTGTTTCGGCGTATAAATTTTATTACAGGAATCATTACTTAAAGATTATACGATAGTATTCAATTAAATAAATTATAATTAAAACATCTACTCACAACAAATTAACATTTTAACAATTATTTAATTCCCATACATAGTAGGTAATTCTGCTTTTGGCCGTTGTACAGATAGGCAAGTTGGTAGTATTGTAAGGGCAATTTTATCATAAGCCCCCAGTGGTGGGTGGGGTGTAGTAGGCAAAAAGAGCACAAAACTAGCAAGGTGTGGACACTCCATTTGAAATATACGGAAGGGCGTGCTCTAGCACGCTACGCCGCTAACTCAGCCGGCCGCTAACAGTTTACCTACTGGGGCCACAGCCTCTTCGTGATCCAATAGCTGCGTGACACTGTCGTGTTATGGGCAGACGTGAAACTTACCACCTGGCACATGTCCTGCTTATCTCGTCACTATTTACTATAATTTTACGAAACTAAAATTTTAAAAACATCGTCTTTTGAATAATCTAATCTTGCTTAGAATAGCCTATTCTAAGCAAACAGCATCCTAAGGTCAGCTTAAAGTCTTTGAACTCAAAATATAAGACGATACGTATTATATAGTACATAGTAGGTGTGTCTACAGAGTACAAATTGTTACCCCAGGAATTGTTGCTTTGAGGCTCAACTCACACCAAAGGAGAAGCGGCGTGCAGCTCAGCGAGGGGCAGTTTCATTGTAATGCGATTTAACACCTTATTCTCTTTGTCATATTACATAGTATCGCTTAAGAAATCGCAGACGCCAGAATGCTCGAGGAGTCACAAGCGGGCGCGCGACTTTTCCAATTTCTCAAACGACACTATGTTTAATTGCAATGAAAATAAGGTTTTAAATTGCTTTACAATGATAGTCACTATGCTATGGGATGCTTCGTTTGCCCAATATACGCGTTGGCCCAGCGCTCGCGGGTGAAGGCCAACGCCAACGTGTGGACAGCCTATTTGCCTTGACTTGCCATCGCTCGTAGTCGCTCGCCTAGCTGGCCGAGTGGAGGCGAAGCGCCAACGCGTGTAGCGATCATATGGTGTGATTTGAGCATCATAGTAACAATTCCTAGAATAGGCATGTGTACTCTGAAAACATAGAGACGATCTTCTTAGCATTCCATGGATTCACCGTGCGGGTGCCGGGTCCATCGTGTGGCAGAGAGAAAACTCGAGCAGTTCCCGAGACTTGTGACTCGGGCGTAGCTTTAAGGGGCCCCTTTCTGACGTACATCTACTACTACTATGTTCTGTATTACGTAGGTATTGGTGTACATTTCGAATTCAAAGCTGACTTCAGCATATTCTTTTTTCATAGAATTTTCTGTATCTGTCCTATGGATATATATCTATAAATATACTGTTCTTATAGTCCGTCAGGTATATTTATTATGGGAAATTATAGAACACATATTTTGTTTTATCAAATTAGGTATTAATAATGAACGCTCTTGTGTCTCACCGCAAACATGTGGATGCTCTTGGACAGGGTGTCGCAGGCCACGTAGCAGAAGGCCACCTTGTAGCTGAACCGCACCACGTCGGGGGGCACCACGCCGCGGAACGCCTCGCCCACCTCGTTGGCGTACCCTGCACCATGGACCTCTTCAGCGACCAGTACATCACCAAGGATGAGGGGTTCGTTGGACTTTTTTCAATAATTTTTTTACTTATTTAGTAATAGTTGAGCAGCATTGGTTGATATGCCTTTATTTTTCAGTGTTAAAATAACAAATTATATGGCACTAACAGTGGTTTTACCTGTGTAGCTCCCGTTCCCTTTATTTTCCGGGGATAAAAAGAAAATTTCATTCTGATCTGTTCATAAGTTAGAAACACAACTGAGTAACAAAAATCCAAACATTGACATTTATAATATTAGTAGGATTAGCAGGATTAATTGTCTGAAAACTGATATTATGACAGAGACCTATGTCCAGCAGTGAACGAAAACTGATATTGCTTGCATTTGTCCAGTTTGTTCTGACACTTATTTATTTATTTATTGTATAATAAGTGAACAGCACTAGCTGATATGTCTATCTCACAGTGTTGAAATAACAAATTATAGGTACTTCATTGTCTGTCAAAATGATAGTCTTTCGCTATTTGTCCAGTTTGTTCTTGAAAGAGTTCAATGATTTTGCTGAAATAACATTCTCAGGCAACCTATTTAATAGTAAATGTGTGACATAGTTGTGTATTTCACATAATCTACGACACACATCTAACACAGACAGGTTAAAACCTCTGCGCCTTGAAACATATAAAATTCTGAATGGATTCTGTAACCTATGGTTGTTCACAAATGGAACCTTCAAAGACAAACACTGTACATCACATGCATGGAAAAGTAAACTTGATGAGACAAAGAACCACTGATAGATTTCAATAAAAAAATATGTGGTTGCAAGTGTTACTAATAGACATTTTTATTTGAAGATTAATGTTTTTAAGAGAGTTTATTTCCCATCATTTTCATAGAACTGTTGTGGGAATCATGCTGCATACCATCTGGCTCATGTCTTACATGTGCTGTAACACAACCTCAGTAACAAATATTTTGAAATTTTTTAAACAATTGAAATAGTTGTATTGGCAAATGGACTTATAGTGAAAAGTCTCAAACAATTTCTCAAGAGACATTTGCTAGATGGTTGGATCAAGGGTCAGATGCAGATGCCTGTCATCCTCAACACAACATGCATCATCCAGGAGCTTCCTCATTCAGCAGGGCTTACCACCAATAGCTTAGACTCGGCCCAACTGCCGGCGGCGATCTAGGTTTTTATATTGCATTTTTTGTTTTGATTTACAAATATAGTAAAATGAATAGATCTGAGAAAGAAAATAAATATCTGAATACCTATAATAATAGGTTTACACTTGACCACCATCTCACAGAATACTAACAACAATGATGTTTACGATAGAATGTGCTTACTAGGAAGAAACTGATTCACTCTCAAATTTGAGAGATCAAGATCACATTGAAACATCATTATCTCACTTAGGCAACGCATTCTACAGCTCAGCCGATCTTATCACAAAAGTAGCGTCCTACCTTTAGGTACGAAGTACCTACTGTTTAGTCGTACACGATGTCGCTTTATCGAGCTACGAACAGTCCGATAGAAAAAAAAGCAAGTGGCATTAGATCATGCACGTTTAATATGAAAAACAACTTACCTAAGTATCGAATAGGAGTTTCACGGAATAAGTCCGGCATTTTGGTGGATTGCAGTTATTGTTCCACAAACATGGTAGGTAACCTTTACAACGGGTTATTTTGTTGGAAAAAACTCCCCCAATAGCACCATACTCTTATAATAACTTTAATCGAGTAGAATACAATAAAATAACGTAATTTAAAGCAGTACTTCAGAATGATAGAAACGTAACACTTGTAAGTTACGTAATAGCCGACGATAAGCGATTATCACTTTGTATCACATTTGTCTAGCTCTGGGTTATTGTCGCCCGGCCATATGAATATCAACTATTACATAATCGTAATACACTTAATTAATTTTTTCAAAAACTATTTTGTTTTGTTTACATCCATTCGAAGATTTTGAAATACTTTGCAGAAAAACATCAATGTCAAAACTCACGGGACTTGACGTTGACTTTTATGAAAGAGTTGCCAGGACTAAAAATAAGTGTCGTCTTGTATAAAATTTTATCAAAAACGTTCAAGAATGCGATAAAAATCACATAAAACAAATCAATTTCTCTGTATTTCGTAACGAAAAACAAAATTGTTATTGAATACATTTGTTTAAAGCATCTCATCGAATAGTAATGGAATAATTTTTGCTGAAGAGCTCAAAAAACTTTTCAGTTTTAAAACTCTAGTAATCGTATCGTAGGGTAAAATACATTTTCCGCAATCCCCCAACCCTCACTGAACCCCGTTGCCAATCAGCTGTTCGTTCACCTCTCGACTCTCGAGGTTATGGTGGATTTTTAAAATGCAAAATTCGCAAAACAATGAGATAGACAGAAACGGGTCGTGTTCTGTGCTAACTGAATAACGTGTATTAGTGAAAGTGATATACGAATGGTGTATAGTGGGCTATTAATTATCCAAAACTATTATTACGTACTAATTAGTAAGTAAAACAATGGTAATTTTTAATGAAACAATGGATAACAATCTTCAGAACATAGCGTAACGTACTACACAAATCTAAGACATTCTTGCTCTCCTTTTTGGCGTGAAATAAAGTTATGGAACCAAAGAAAATTATTAGAAAACTCTTTCAAAATATATTGCGACCAAAATATTGTTGTTGCCTTGTCACTAAATACGCAATAGTGATGTACCTGGCCGTTATCGATAAAAATAAAACAACTACCGATGTTTCTTGAAGACAAGTCTAAAATTGACTATTTACACTCGGCGGTGTCACTCACTATATAATCAAATATTATGAGCATACATATTCCATACATTTGTGCTTATACATGTACAGATCGATGTAGAGCGCCACGATAAATTGATATTATTCTACGATAATACGATGATTTTAGACATACACATGCGTACTTCATCACCTACATCGTCACTTTTCTCTAGGCGTGCTAGTGGTCAAAGGTTGGTCTATCCAATAAGTTTTAAAAAATAATTTCGCTTAATAAACACTCAACATTTTTATCGAATGGCTCGCAAACAAACGAAGGAACTACTACTAGCTTTCGACTCAATTGAGAGACGTCCCAAATGGCACATATGCAACGACTCCCACTCTTGGTTGACAAAAGATTTCAAATCATCGCCAAAAAGTTACAAGTTGAGCTACTTTTATTGGATACAATTCGGGTAGTGTACTGCTGATCTGTATCATCTAATACTAATGAATGCTCTTTTTCTACTGCTCATAGCTCTACCTAAAGACAGCGATGCCGTTACATGGTTTGTGTTCCAAAGACTCGAACGAAGAGTTTTGACTCCACTTTCGTGATATTAAACATCTAAACTTTAGAATACGTTGCCTGAGTACTTATTTCCTGATGGATATGATGTGGTTACATTTAGAGTGAATCGGTTTCTTCTAGGTTAGCGCGTTCCTTGATGGATCGCATCGTCGCGTAACATCAGGCAAGATGGCGGTCAAGTGCAGACTTTTAAAAAGTATGAATGATAAGTATATACACATATTATATGAGTGTTATTTCAGTTATCTGGCTCCCATATCCAACCTTACTCACTTTGCTGCTTACTTATGGGCCTATGGGGCTAGATGGTGTAGTCTAAGAATAGAAATGTCCACCACTATATTATTATTATAGGTAATTATTTGTTAGGGATATAAGAATCGATAAAAAAACGCAAACTCTAACGCAAAAACTTCCGTATTTTTGTATTATTATTTCGAGTGTGTGTGTTACCATGAAATACTTTGGGCCTTCCCAATGTTACGGGCACACTTATAAATACACTCACATTTTCCTCATATCTGTGACGTAAATCGACTGCGTGTAATCGAGTAAATTGAAATGACATTGTTTTGATCTTTATATTATTATTTTCGTGTGCCAAAAAAACTTTTCTTTGCCATGTTAAGTATTTTTGTCTTGTGCTCTTATTTAATGTTACTGCTGAAATACATAAAGAAAACCGAGTTTTACGTTTCAGTGGTTAGATTCGCCACGTTCCATTCTTTATCTATATTAAACCGTATCTACTGACGTGCTACTTTAGTTCAATCTATATTAATCTAATCGTAACATTGAACTTGAAAAGTAAAATCGGTAGGTAGTACAATCTGACAATTACGAGATAGTTTTTAAATTCGATTGTAGTTTGTGGTAAAAACTCAGCCAATTCAGACTTTAGTTTACGATGTACTTTAAAAATATGTTTGTGATTTCTTTTAAATTTGGCATAAAATAGAGGCGTATCTATACTTATATGATTAAAATTGTGTTAGGTATATAGGTATATGTGTAGTACTTCACAAATTTAAACATAATCTCAATAAATTTTACACTTCGGAATAACAGCACTTGAAATTAATAAATTTTACTGTATTTCATGGATACAGTTCTCAAGTAATAGGTATTCTACATTTTTAATACGAGTAGTACCAAGTACAAGTACCAAGAGTAGACAAGATAAGAAGATGTGACGAAAGCGAGACGGGCAGGTAGTCAATGTATATTATAGAAATTAAACCCCTGAGTAGTTGATGACAATTATGGGCTTAGGTAATTTTTTAAATGCGTCTTTATTAATTCGGGTTTATTTTTTATTTGCGGGCATTATTACTCAGTTTTGAAGATCAATTCTATAGTCTCAGCAATATTACAAGGTGAAGAATTCTGAATGGGAACAATGATTTCCTAGAAGAAGGTGTGATGTTCAAAATACTGTACTCTGTGTTGTATATGCTTACCCTCAAGTGTCAGTCTTGGTCTGGGCAACATTAGTCATTGGAAATCTGGTCTTAGCATTATATTACCAAAAATATATATTTAAAAGATACGTTATTATTGTCAATGTTTGTGTCTACAGTAGTAATTACCACTTTGGTTAAAAGCGGCCGGTCACGTAGGAAATCCATGTCATTTGTTTATCTAACTCATTCGCACTAACTTCTTAATATAGCGATGAGTGAAACACCTGAACTTAGATTACTTTGTAGTACATTTGTCACACTAAGCGTAACTACAAATTGCTTACATTATCTAAACATATTCACGCACGAGAAATATTTTATTTTGGAAACCCGATACTCAATAGTTTTGCCAGCTCGGATAGGTAAAACTCAATAGAGTCACGGTAATATTAATATTACTGTGATTACAGTTGTGTTAAGCTAATTTGAGAATTTCACATTTTTTTCATTAAACTACTATGAAATATTTGTGACCATCTTAATTAATTAATTCCTAAATTTCTGCCCCGGCTTCGCTCGTGGTACATATATAATAGCACTCATCGGGATACCGTAATATCCAACGGTGAAACAATTTTTGAAATCGGTTCAGTCATTCCTGAGAATATCGCTTTCAAACAATAAACCTCTTCAGCTATCTGCTACGCCACCTGTCGATAATTGGTCGTACCAGCTCAGATTTAGAAACAAATTTGATTAGCAAAGGTCCATGACGCAATCTTAAAGGTACGAAAACTCTCAAAAATGAATATTTTTTCGCGTTTTTGTTATATTCTTGATTCATGCTCCGCTTCTATTGATGGTAGCATTATGTTCTATAGCTTATAGCCTTCGTCGATAAATGGACTATCCAATAGAAAAATAATCTTTCAATTCGGACCAGTACTTCCCGAGATCCTAGCGTTCAAACAAACAAATTCTTCAGCTTTATAATATTAGTATAGATTTGTAGTTAATCTCGAAATAAGTAATCCTAAGTTTACACAGATGAAAACTAAAGATACAGTTAAGTCTACAAATGGAAAATAAAGTGATATCAAGGTAACATTGAAGAGACAATTGAGTTAAATTTTCATGGGATTGTAGAAATGAGGTCAGGTAGTAATTTGACCATGACATTGAAAGATTATTTCCTGTATAATAAATTGGCTTGAACTCACGCGATAGCTACAGAAATAACAATCTGTTTAGCACTCTGTATAAAGTTTAACTGTATATTATATATATTTTCGATGTGAACTATTTTCAATCAACCTCAATCTTGTGAAGAAACATTATGGGACGATAATTCGCAACAACAGGAGAATATTGAATAAGCTGCGTAGTGCTGCGATTTAATTAGTAATATTGGCTACCACTAGAGTCATGGCTTACTCCTCCCAACACTCTGTCTTATGAAACAAAAAAAACAAAAATCGAAAACTGCAAGGTACATCAACCCTGTTCATGATCCTCATTAAATGGTTGAGGAAAACTACAGTGCCACGGATTTGAAAACTAACCGGTTATCGGATTCTTTGAAAATGACTAACACAGCAAATAAGTAGACGCAGAATTAGGTATACCTTTAAATTTGTTATTTACATGCATGTTATTTGCATTCCAGTTTGAATTTCTAAAGACATTATGAGACAATGACAGACCTTATGTCCGTTGATGACGAGCACTCTGCAGTGCAAAGCCCAGATTTGGACTCATTTTATTGCTCTGTGTTGTAAAACAGTATCGCTTATCATCAGATGCCCGACTCATTACTCCTTTCTTATTTTTTTACTTTTATAGGTTTACACTTGACCGCCATCACGCCTGATGTTAAGCGACGATGCGGTCTAAGATGGAGCGTGAAAAATAAAGACAGTTCAGCCACAGTTACGGTTACGGTTTTGCAAATGAAGAACAAAGAAACTATGTGTCATGCAGTTAGAATCAACTAGATTCTACAATACTGAGAATGCAGTGTATTCACAATATTCTTTGTTCTGTGTCTAGTATCGGGTTAATTTAATTACTTTGTTCATTTTTCCTCTCAGCACAGCACCCGAGTGTAACGACTGTATAATATACATAAATTTAGTTGGTTGCTATCTCAAATATCAAAGTCCACCTCTTGAGACACAAGAGTATTCACTGTGCGCATTTATTCTGTACATCAGTAGGTCATTGTAAACAAGAAATTTTGATTCAAATTGAGAAATGTCTCAAAACCATAAATATGTGAACTAAATTATCTTTTTAATCAAACCTATTAGAAACCAAAAATATATTTATTAGAGAATCGATTGAAAAAGACTAATAGAATAAAAATAGTATAGTCGAAAAAATTGTAGTTTCAATATCAAGAAAGGTCAGAATAAGAAGTTTATGACCTTTACAAGTAAAAGTACCTGACTGAAATACCGTTCAAACTATAAGTATTATTGGTAAACTACCAGCCAGTGCTGAATTGTATCAGCCACTGACACGTATTCTTATTATGCAAACTAAAGTGATTGTTACGTCTTTAGTCAAAACACATGTTACACATGTGAGATATGGTCGATCAAGTCCGACTGAAGTCTCCATTAAAACACTGCTTTATGTGGCTTAAAACTTAAGTCGAGCTGGACCACGCGTGTAACCCAGTAGAGTAAGCACGAGTAGTAAGTGATTTAAATTTAAAAAAAACACGGAGAATGTCAAAAAAATTGTGCTTACTAGTGATTATTATTTATTTTGAGTGAGTAAGTACATCTTGTAGGTAGATTACGTTGGTGCTAAATTACTGTTTGTGCAATGTAAAGTGCACATTGTGTCGACTGAAATTACAGAGATCAATTACATTTTACCTTTCCATGTCTTAAACACAGAGTAAGTTATCACTACGTTAGTCTTAAAACCGATATTATAGATTATAAAACGTAAGTGGAGTACGACCTCGTTTGTGACAACAATGAAGAACGCCTAAATGCTAACTCTTTCATTTATTGGGTTATTTTTTACCCATGTAAATTGTTTATCAATGTTTAAGTTTATCTGTGGGTGTGTGTCTGTATGCCATCTTGCCTCACAAGGAGATTTTGATTATTTTTATTAGCTCGTGATTTAAATTGTTGAAGTGAAAACTTATTTTGGCGCACCTCATACAAATTTTCTGTGGGCTGTGAATTGAGCTCAAGCGTCACGTTCGTAAATGAAAGAAATCTTCGGGTAACCTCGGATGATCTAGATGGCCATGGTTATGGCCACGCCCTCCGGTTTCACTCGAGTAGTTTCCAAAGTGAGCTATCAAATTCTGAGTTATTAGTTGCCACTTCTATCGGTAGATCCTATTACTGCCTATTTTTTATTAATTCATGCAGTTCTAATCTGTTTTTAATATAGATCTACAAGATACTCAACATCTTACAGACTTGTCAAATCACGTTTTGTCTCGACTCTCAGCAAATTGATCATCATGAACAGATAGTAACTAACTAAGGAAGACTGAAGACTATTTAATGATCAGTGTTTGTATTATTTTAGTCAAATAGACGATGTCCAGTCTCATAATAGTTTTTTTTTTTATATGACTAGCATTTATCTGCAGCTTTGTTTGCTTATAATTTAGAAGATAAATATTTGAGGTACTCTGCATTTTTTTAGGATCAAAAACAGTCTTTGTGTTATTCCAGACTCTTAATCTATTTGAATTCCAAATTCCAGTTTGATTATTTTAGTTCTTAATTTAATAGTGCACTATTATAGTAATGCACCTAGAATTATTATTATGTTGCGAATAATTTAACAATGTTACAAGTTCGTCTAGGAGCATTTAATATAATAAAATTAAATCAATGATAAAAAGTATGTGTGGTGTTAACTAGAACTAGAACTAATTAGTTTATTTCTAGTTTAATTCTAGTAACTAGAATTATAAAATGTAACGTAATGTGTATTGTGATGACGTTAATTACTCGAGACTAGTGTATTAAATCAAGATAAAATATACAACGGACTATAATCTATCGATATAAGATATTTTACATATCGTGTGCCAATTCAACATGTGACAACGTTATCAGTCAATACCACGGTACTATCACGTTCACGTGAATAAGGCATGTTGTACCTATATCTGCAAGTGTCGTTCAGCATCCAATGACAAAGGCAAATACTTGTACTGCACGAAATGTACGATACTAAACGATTAACAGCAAATTCATTAACAACCAGTGTATCTGTCTTATTACATAGATATGTACAATTACCTCGACGCCACCGATCAGAAGCCTCACCTTCGCCAGTTCTTAGGTTACTAATTTGTATTCTTAACAGACTTTTCAATAATTACGTTGTTATCATTTGACTATGATATTTTGAGCAAACGTACCCGCGCACAACATGACATCAAGTATAAGAGTACAGAAGATACCTATTTCAAATCAAACTTGATAAAAAAATTAAAACCACCTTTGCCATTCTAAGTTTTTAAATAAACAATATCAATATTTTCTGTGCATTCGTGTGTAGATGTTTATTACACTTAAACAGTATGGCGTATGGCTTTGACAAAAGTATGTTCTGTCTGTCAATATATTATTGTTAGTTATGGTTTACAATAAATATGAATAACTTACTATGAAAAAGTGTAAGTGTAGTGACTATGTGTAAAATGTTATTGTTTAGGCCCCGCTTGATTATATTTTTCCTCGCAGATAACATGCAAAATACATTTCTTGACGTATGCACGCCCGTTTTCAAATAATTGTTTACATTCACAATAAATATATAAATCTATTCAAATTATACGTCATTGTTTGATAAAAAAAACATACCATTATTTCAATTCAACAAATGAGTAAATTTTTTTTTAAATGTCAAGGTCACAAGCGAATATATTGCGTTATTATTATTAGTATTGTATGTATATTTTTACTCACCAACACGTCGCTACAATTTAAATACCTATATGATATCACAGCTCTATAATTAAAAGAACATACAAGTTAATCGTTAAGAATTTAACGCCTCCGATCTAACATCCCAGTAAAGTTATCGCTACGTAATTCGCAATGATTACCTAATGAAGTATCAGTCGACAAAAAAAATTCTATTTCATTATCACGTTCAAGTTCAACATGATTATCATGACGGCTACGCGTAGCCTTCCGAGTAATGAGTACACTATTCGCTAGCATCGATCAGTTGTCGATACGTATCCTGTAAATCGAGACGCGTGGACAACACTAGCGAAGTTTGCGCGCGAAAACCTTTTGATCGTGAAAAAGTGTTGTGTTTTTTTAATTTTATCGTGAATGTTGAAAACTCAATATAAAATAGCTTAAAGATTTTGGCAATTTGAAACAGGTATTACAGGTACAGGTTTGAAATGTTAAGAGTGTTATCGTTATTTTTACTTCCTCAAATGATATTAGAGCTACACAGCGAAAGTTATCAATGCAAAATATTCAATGTCAATTAACTAGGTATAATACTTGCAAGGTTTCTTCATTAAATTAGTAATCTCGTACAAAATACAATATCTACTATGTTTTGAAAACCCACAAAATCTTTCAACAAAAATTTTTGCTAAATGTTATCCTTGACATGGGTTAAAGTTTTAAAAAACAAAACAAAATTAAATACTCTCAACTATCTAAGATTCTGAAAACATTATATTTGGTGAACTTACTCTAAAAATATTTATTTATTTAGAATACGTTAGTATTGTTGAATAATAAGTTTAATTAATCGCAGAAATATGAATCGTCTATTTGTTATAAGCCATATTACGAAAAAGCAACCTAAACAACTTAAAACTGTGTACGCAAGAAAATAAAATACAGCCAATCTAGACATTCCTTATATTGTACTTGTCTCGCAAAAAAACTGAATAGTTGCTAATGGCAAGCATAGATTCGCTCTAGTACTGCTCACATCTTTGGGATAGGTCGGCTAAGTACCAGCTGGAGGCTGAAGAATCTTTCGAGAGACGCGCTAACAGGGTCATAGGTGATAGGTGAGATTTTTGTGGGGTGTGAGTTGAGCTCAAGCGTCACGCTTGTAAATGAAAGATATTTTCGGGTGAACTCGGAACCATGACCACCTAGGTGGTAACTTATAACTCAGAATTTCATAGCTCTAGAGCTATGAAATTCTGTGTACTAAGTTTTCACTTCTATCGGCAGTCCCTATGACTGCCAATTTATTTTATCAGATAAATATCGGAGATTGTGCAAATGATTTGGATGGTCTAATACCATCATGCCCTTTTGTGATAAGAACGTCTAGTCTGTGGAATGCGTTTCCTGAGTAAGTTTTTCTGGTTCCTTACTATCCTGATGTCTGCCATTCGAGAGTGGGTCGATTGCTTCTGGTAAGCCCGCTTCATCGTAGACCGCATCGACGCCTAACATCAGGTCAGTTGGCGGTCAAGTGTAAACCTATAATCGTTAAAAATAATATGATCATAGAGGTACGAGTAATTATAATATGTCAAAACATTAACAACAGATATCACCTGAACCTGTCATAAAAAACAACAAATGATAACATACTATAAAAGCTTATTGCAACGACCTCTACTACTGATACAAAACGCAATAAATATAATGTCAAATAAATGACAACAGTAAAGTTATCATAAATAGATATTCAAATCGTTGGCGTAGAAGTAGAAAATAGATACCTACATATTTCTTATTTCCTATTTTCCTTAGAACGCTGCGCATAGTGCATAGGTACGCAGTATTATTGGCTATTTATGATATACGTACGTACGGTGGAGCAGAGATAATTAGCAAACGACCGTCTTGTATGTCGACTTCATGTCATTCAGCTATATTGAGTTTCGATACAAGTAGCACTACATTCCTTAACATCGCACAAGAAGTGTTGAACATTTACTTTTTTTAATATTATCTCCAATTTACGTAGTCAAAAATTGTAGATAATAATGTAAAACGTATTTTAAATCCCAATTAAAACATAAACTAAAATGGAGAAGCCAACAAAAGCACAACGAGTTACAAAAAGAGATGATAATAAAATTAATGGTGTGTTAAAAAATTAAGCTAAGCAGACTTTTAAGACACAAAAAGGACAAATGTTACAACAGAAATTCAAAAACTATGATTTATTAGGTTTTTTTCAAACATTAGTGTACAAATAGGAAACAAGAACAAAACAAGATACTGAAAAAAAAGATGCTCACAGGCTTTCATAACATTTTTAGAGCAATTTTTTGTAGTAATATTTTTACTTCATTTGGTATATAGATAATAACTAATAGCTAATTGCCATCATTGTAGATAGTACGAGTATGTCACGCCACTATTAAAACTATCCTCACTTTCGCCAGTTTTTTTTTAAATCACCTAAATTGTCTCGGTTTCAAAGGGGGCTTTCGTTTGGCCACCTAAGTATCATAGGATTTCTCGTCGTGCTTACTTTTGAATAGTTATTATTATTTTTGCTAAATATTTTTCCGGGTAGTTTATTTATTTATTTTAGCCAAAACGATTTACGCAAATTCACGATTCAGAAAAACGTGGTAATAAATAAACACTCGAAAACCCTTGAACTTTCACCTTTATAATTATTAGTGTGATATATTCTATCATAGTCATAACAAATGACTAAACAAAAGATTTTGTGTCACCGCAATAAAACTACAAGTCGCTTACCCCAGATTAAGCCGAAGATTATGTTTTGTAGTCTGTGTTTTGTATGTCTGTAGTATCTTTACTATTAAATACCGTGACTGCAATGAATCCTGTTGTTTGCTTCTTAATCCATATCATTATGTTTACTATCTCTACGAATAATCTCCACAGATTTTTATGATACGAAGTTAAATACGCGGAGTCACGAGACGAATCTGTTGGGAGATTGTTTCTGTTAATTGTTTTAGTTCTAATTTAACAAACTTTGAATTTGGAAAGTAGCTATTCTCCAAAGAGTTATCATTTTTTTTTCGAGATCATATGTAGCTTTTTGGTATGAAAACTAACGTGGTTATTACACATTTTAAATAAATACACGGGTAACTCACGTTTAACTAACTCTGCTTGAAAAAGATCGCCGGATGCGATCGAAACTTGAGTCGGACTAGACTGGCTGCTTTAAACGTGAGTTACCCGTTTATTTATTTAAAATCATATGTAGCTTATGTGTTATTCCACACTATAAATCTAACGACGCGACGTGATTAATCAACGAACGGCCAAATATCTACACATACACACTTTCACGTTGATAGTATTAGTAGGATTACTTTCAACTGAGTTTATATTGTAAAATATTAACCATAAAATACGTTAATAATTTTAAACAAATGGTTGAGTTATTGGATGGTCCATTTAATTCCACTTTTTTCACAATAGTATTAATAAGTAATAGTACTAGTGTGGTCGAGCAGTCCATATTTCATCAATTCCGTCTAAATTTTTTCAATGCTTGAATGTATGTTTTATACATAATTTAAAATATATGTTAGCATTTTGCACTTTTGTTTTGTAGAAACTACATATATGTAAAATTGTGGGAAATTTTATACATTCGTAAAAAAGAGTACAACATTTTTGCTTTACGTATGTATTATGTATATAGACAGTGGTATCTTATTGGCATAGAATAGATAATATAGATGGAACGGACACTCCCCAACCCCCCGCCAATTTTTCGAGCACGCTAAGACTCAACGAAGGGCTGGTATCGAACATCTGATTCCTAACGAAATATCATCATGGTGGGTTCTTGTGCTGTTTACGGCTGTCCGTCAAATAAACGGTAAATCTTTATTTAATTTCCTAAGGATAAAATAACGTAAGATTAGAAACTTTTAAATAACGTTGCTTTATAATAACGTAGTAATTTTTAACTCAAAGTTCGTAACTTACACAGCTAGTTTTGGGCACGGATTGAAAATGCCTGGAGCAATGATTATAGTGTCAGAATAGAGTTTCCTTCTTGGGTAAGTGTAAAATAATATGCGAATGTGTACCTACTAACAGAAATAGATGTCTAGATCTATCATCGGTTTCGTTTGATTTTACGCGGCGATACATCCTTACACCCTTTTAATTAGAATAGTATAATGTGGCTCCATTCTATTTATGTAACTCAACATTATAGATTATAGAAAGTTTGTAAACTACTTTACGTCACCAGGTGAACTCAAGGGGGCACAACTATTCAATAAAACAATCCAATAGCCCTAGCTTAACACACACATTCACGCGTGTGTACGAACGAGAACTGCGTAGTTGTGTGAAGAGTAGGTAATTCTATTCCACAGCGGCGTTTGTATGGAGTTTTAGTAAAGTGTCCGAGGTGTGGTATTGGTAAAACTCTTCGCTGTAGTGATCCAGGGTCCATTGTCCATTTGGAGAAGTATCACACCATTGCCAGTCACTACTGCCGTAAACAGTACTATACCAACCGTATTCAAACCGGAGTTTTCAAGGTTTTTTTTTAATCGCGTTTAGAGCCGCTTTCGACCACCAACTCGCCTGATGGTAAGCGACGGTGTGGTCGAAGATGACGCACTTTGACCTATAAAGTACCAAATCACTCTAACCTTGAAAAGTTCTAGATCGTATACCATATACCTCAATGAACAAGGAGGCTGGCAGCTTATTATTATAAGGAAAGTGATCAACGTTTTTAGAGAAATCACAAGTCAAAGAGATAAATCATTTTTTATACATATTTTAATTACAAGTGCAGTGTAGTGCTGCTATTACATACTAATTTTGGCTTCTTAAGTACAAATAGTTGCGAGGCACTGCGAAGCGATATAGTGACTCTGATCCAATCGGATTGATCTCGACACGGAATCAAACCTCTATGCTAGAGTCTTTTCCCTTTGAAATAACAGAGACAAGGATTGTCAGTGCCCAGATCAGTTATGGGCAGGCGTATTACTTAGTTATCCGCCACTCTATCTATATAAAAAAACTGGTTTGAAATTTTTGTTGCAAAAAATAATCTCGTGAAATACAAGCTTGGCTTTAAACATAAATACGTTTAGATTTTAAATAACAATAACTTATTTTACTAAATAATAAAATTACGATGGCTGTAAAAATATATCATAACGCGGATATCGAACTGTTTAAAAGCCGTCGTTTTATCGATAAGTTTTAAGCACCACAGTCACCACACTACCAAATCATACAAAGAAGATACCTACAAAGAGTCACGAAATCACATCTTAACATTGTGATTGTGATGACGATAGGGGAGTATCTACTATGAAAGGGCTAACCTAAGGTTGGTATTGTCTTGTATGACTATTTCAAACACATTAATTTTGTACATAAAATGGTATTATAACGCCCACAATACCTTTCCAACAATAAAAAAGTCCTAAAATACATCTGCTCAAATGAGGGAGCCATTATACTAATTATTATTCAACATGTTCTTATCCTATAGCTGGGTTTTACAATTTCTCCATGCGAAGTTTAAGAGCCCTCTCACAAAACGACAGAACTCAACTTTAGGTAAAATCCTGCAACATTGTCAGCGTGCGTCCGTTCGATTCAGCTCGAGCGTTTAGGCGGACAGAACGATCTTGAGCCGTAACGGCAGTGTACTAAAAATTTTGATGAGATTTTCTGACGTGACAACGTCTACTAAATCGATGAACGTTGGCTGCGTGCACGAAACTTGATGACTTATTGTCCCGTTACGTTCGTTGTCCCGTTACGTTACGATAAATTATTCTTGCATTTCAAAAATCTGATAACTAGCAAAATTTATTTTTTATTTTAAGGGTAATATTTGTGCATTGGTTCTTAGCTATGTTTGGTTAATATCGATTCAAGATGGCCACAAAATGGTGGACTAAATATTTCTTCATAATCTACCTCAATATGAGTATCAAATTTAATGAAAATCTTGACCAGTAGAATACTATGCACTATGACAAATTTCAAATCCAAGATGGCCGCCACCACAAAATGGCGAAATACATTTAATTTTCACTACTCCCTCAATATGGGTATCAAATGAAAGGACTTGACGAGTAAAATACTATGCACAATGACAAATTTCAAATCCAAGATGGCCGCCACCACAAAATGGCGAAATACATTTCTTTTTCCCTACTTCCTCAATATGGGTATCAAATAAAAAAGACTTGACGAGTAAAATACTATGCACAATAACAAATTTCAAATCCAACATGGCCGCCACCACAAAATGGCGACTGACATTATTTTCACTACTTTTAATATGGATATCAAATGAAAGGACTTGACGAGTAAAATACTATGCACAATGACAAATTTCAAATCCAAGATGGCCGCCACCACAAAATGGCGAAATACATTTCTTTTTCCTACTTCCTCAATATGGGTATCAAATAAAAAGACTTGACTAGTAAAATACTATGCACAATAACACATTTCAAATTCAACATGGCCGCCACCACAAAATGGTGAGATACATTTCTTTTTCACTACCTCCTCAATACGGGTATCAAATAAAAGGGCTTGACTAGTAGAACACTACGCACTATGACAAATGTCAAATCCAAGATGGCCGCCACCACAAAATGGCGATTGTCATTATTTTTACTACTACCTCAATATGGGTAACAAATGAAAGAGCTTGACTAATAAAATACTATGCACTATGACAAATTTCAAATCCAAGATGGCCGCCACCACAAAATTGCGAATGTCGTTATTTTTACTACTGCCTCAATATGGGTAACAAATGAAAGGACTTGACTAATAAAATACTATGCACTATGACAAATTTTAAATCCAAGATAGCCGCCACCACAAAATGGCGACTGACATTATTTTCACTACTTTTTAATATGGATATCAAATGAACGGGCTTGACTAGTAAAAACTACGCACTATGACAAATTTCAAATCCAAGATGGCCGCCACCACAAAATGGCGAATGTCATTATTTTTACTACGACCTCAATATGGATAACAAATGAAAGGACTTGACTAGTAGCATACTATGCACTATGACAAATTTCAAATCCAAGATGGCCGCCACCACAAAATGACGAATGTTATTATTTTTTTTATTTTCACTAGGTACTTCTCAACATAGGTATCAAATGCAAGAGCTTGACTAGTAAAATACTACGCACTATGACAAATTTCAAATCCAAGATGGCCGCCACCACAAAAAAAAACTTAAACCTGCACGGGCATTAACTCTATAAAACTAAAATACCTAGGTACTTATATTTTAGATGTTATCGCACGAAATAATTATATTTACAGATGTTTGTACCGCGCTGAACCTGCATCAATCGCAAACAAAATGATTTTGCGTTTCACGCGTGCCCATCCCTAGTAATCCCCAACGTACATATCTATGTAGCTATACATCATCTGCCTACGACGCGCACTAGGCGTCTAGTGTGGTGTTAGCACTCTATACTTTAGTTATTTGTCATCTATGATTTTAGCTAAGACAGCTCCCTTCCGTGCTTGCGCGGAAGATCGCGTTACTCGATGAGTCAAACCCTTCCAGTTGGATATGAAATTTGTCATAGTGCATATTATTCTACTAGTCAAGCCCTTTCATTTGTTACCCATACTGAGGTAGTAAGTAGTAAAAATAATGACATTCGCAATTTTGTGGTGGCGGCCATCTTGGATTCGAAATTTGTGGCAGTTCATAGTATTTTACTAGTCAAGCCCTTTCATTTGTTACCCATATTGAGTTGGTGGTAAAAATAATGTCAGTAGCCATTTTGTGGTAGCGGCCATCTTGGATTTGAAATTTGTCATAGTGCGTAGTATTTTACTAGTCAAGCCTTTGCATTTGATACCTATATTGTGAAGTAGTGAAAATAATGACATTCGCTATTTTGTGGTGGCGGCCATCTTGGATTTCAAATTTATCATAGTGCGTAGTATTCTACTAGTCAAGCCCTTTCATTTGTTACCCATATTGAGGTGGTAGTAAAAATAATGACAGTCGCCATTTTGTGGTGGCGGCCATCTTGGATTTGAAATTTGTCATTGTGCATGGTCAAGCCCTTTAAATTGATACCTTTATTGAGGTAGTAGTAAAAATAATGATGATTAATATTGGAAGTTCGTTGCTCAAACACGTCGGAACAGTCATTGGTCATGGCCATTGGTCGTAGTCATTGGTCATATCCGTTCCTCATGGTCATTGTAATTGGTCATGGTCATGGTCATTGGTCATGGTATAGAGGTAGTAGTGAAAATAATGACATTCGCAATTTTGTGGTGGCGGCCATCTTGGATTTGAAATTTGTCAAAGTGCATAGTATTCTACTAGTCAAGCCCTTTCATTTGTTACCCATATTGGTGGTAGTAAAAATAATGACATTCGCGATTTTGTGGTGGCGGCCATCTTGGATTTGAAATTTGTCATAGTGCATAGTCAAGCCCTTTAAATTGATACCTATATTGAGGTAGTAGTAAAATTAATGATGATTAATTAATATTGGAAGTTCGTTGCTCAAACACGTCGGAACGGTCATTGGTCATGGCCATTGCTCATGGTCATTGGTCGTAGTCATTGGTCATATCCGTTCCTCATGGTCATTGTAATTGGTCATGGTCATGGTAATTGGTCATGGTATAGAGGTAGTAGTGAAAATAATTACATTCGCAATTTTGTGGTGGCGGACATCTTGGATTTGAAATTTATCATAGTGCATAGTCAAGCCCTTTAAATTTATACCTTCATTTAGGTAGTAGTAAACATAAATGATGATTAATTAATATTGGAAGTTCGTTGCTCAAACACGTCGGAACAGTCATTTGTCATGGCCATTGCTCATGGTCATTGGTCGTACTCATTGGTCATATCCGTTCCTCATGGTCATTGTAATTGGTCATGGTCATGGTCATTGGTCATGGTATAGAGGTAGTAGTGAAAATAATGACATTCGCTTTTTTGTGGTGGCGGCCATCTTGGATTTGAAATTTGTCATAGTGCATAGTATTCTACTAGTCAAGCCCTTTCATTTGTTACCCATATTGAGGTAGTAGTAAAAAATAATTACATTCGCCATTTTGTGGTGGCGGCCATCTTGGATTTGAAATTTGTCATAGTGCATAGTATTCTACTAGTCAAGCCCTTGCATTTGATACCTATGTTGAGAAGTAGTGAAAATCAATGACATTCGCTTTTTGTGGTGACGGCCATCTTGGATTTCAAATTTATCATAGTGCGTAGTATTCTACTAGTCAAGCCCTTTATATTGATATATATATTGAGGTAGTAGTAAAATTAATGATGATTAATTAATATTGGAAGTTCGTTGCTCAAACACGTCGGAACGGTCATTGGTCATGGCCATTGCTCATGGTCATTGGTCGTGGTCATTGGTCATGGCCGTTCCTCATGGTCATTGGGCATGGTCATGGTCATGGTCATGTGCATGGTCATGGTCATGGTCATGGTATTGAGGTAGTAGTAAAAAATAATGACATTCGGCATTTTGTGGTGGCGGCCATCTTGGATTTGAAATTTGTCATAGTGCATAGTATTCTACTAGTCAAGCCCTTTCATTTGTTACCCATATAGTGGTAGTAGTAAAAATAATGACATTCGCCATTTTGTGGTGGCGGCCATCTTGGATTTGAAATTTGTCATAGTGCATAGTATTATACTAGTCAAGCCCTTTCATTTGTTACCCATATTGAGGTAGTAGTAAAAAATAATGACATTCGCCATTTTGTGGTGGCGGCCATCTTGGATTTGAAATTTGTCATAGTGCGTAGTATTTTACTAGTCAAGCCCTTGCATTTGATACCTATGTTGAGAAGTAGTGAAAATCAATGACATTCGCTTTTTTGTGGTGACGGCCATCTTGGATTTCAAATTTATCATAGTGCGTAGTATTCTACTAGTCAAGCCCTTTATATTGATATATATATTGAGGTAGTAGTAAAATTAATGATGATTTATTAATATTGGAAGTTCGTTGCTCAAACACGTCGGAACGGTCATTGGTCATGGCCATTGCTCATGGTCATTGGTCGTGGTCATTGGTCATGGCCGTTCCTCATGGTCATTGGGCATAGTCATGGTCATGGTCATGTGCATGGTCATGGTCATGGTATTGAGGTAGTAGTAAAAAATAATGACATTCGCCATTTTGTGGTGACGGCCATCTTGGATTTGAAATTTGTCATAGTGCATAGTATTCTACTAGTCAAGCTCTTTCATTTGTTACCCATAAAGTGGTAGTAGTAAAAAATAATGACATTCGCCATTTTGTGGTGGCGGCCATCTTGGATTTGAAATTTGTCATAGTGCATAGTATTCTACTAGTAAAGCCCTTTCATTTGTTACCCATATTGAGGTAGTAGTAAAAATAATGACATTCGCAATTTTGTGGTGGCGGCCATCTTGGATTTGAAATTTGTCATAGTGCGTAGTATTTTACTAGTCAAGCCCTTGCATTTGATACCTATGTTGAGAAGTAGTGAAAATCAATGACATTCGCTTTTTTGTGGTGACGGCCATCTTGGATTTCAAATTTATCATAGTGCGTAGTATTCTACTAGTCAAGCCCTTTTTTTTTTTTTTATTGGAAGTTCGTTGCTCAAACACGTCGGAACGGTCATTGGTCATGGCCATTGCTCATGGTCATTGGTCGTGGTCATTGGTCATGGCCGTTCCTCATGGTCATTGGGCATGGTCATGGTCATGGTCATGTCCATGGTCATGGTCATGGTATTGAGGTAGTAGTGAAAAATAATGACATTCGCAATTTTGTGGTGGCGGCCATCTTGGATTTGAAATTTGTGACAGTGCATAGTATTCTACTAGTCAAGTCCTTTAATTTGTTACCCATACTGTACATACTTAATTAATATTGGAAGTTCGTTGCTCAAACACGTCGGAACGGTCATTGGTCATGGCCATTGCTCATGGTCATTGGTCGTGGTCATTGGTCATGGCCGTTCCTCATGGTCATTGGGCATGGTCATGGTCATGTGCATGGTCATGGTCATGGTATTGAGGTAGTAGTAAAAATAATGACATTCGGCATTTTGTGGTGGCGGCCATCGCGTTCATCGACTTATTAGACGTTGTCACGTCAAAAAAATTGACAGATTCTGCTTCTTCATGAAGTAAACAAGATCAAATGTGATGGTCCGATCCGAAAAATCAGAATGAAACGTTATAAAACGCCAAACGAATTAAAATTTTGTGGTCGCACTATAATTATTCTAGTTTATGTCATAAACGCGCGAAATATTACGTAACCGACTCCCACGCTAACTGACGCAGGTCCTCCCCCGACGGCCGCTCGCGGCATACTAAATTGCGCAGCGTAATTTATTGTAATTTCGACTGCTGGTAATTCATATTTTTGAAAAATTGACAACTATGATTTGAAAAGTAACTATAGAATTGGATTCTACAAAGAACAAAGTATTATCGTGTCTAATTTTTATTTTGGAGTTATTGTGTATTTTACACAGAGACAACGCTAAAACTGCAATATAAAACTTAAAATTGGCTTATGATTTTGTTTTTTTACTAATAAATGGGACCAAAATTCAGATATATGTGACTTGAATGAATTAATAAAATATGTGTATGATGTTCCCCATATTTTTTAAGTATAAATTTTGAGTATCACTTGTAGATTTAGAAGTCTGAAACTGACACGGCGGCGACTTTTCGGCGAAATGGTCATGGGAGATCGTTCCCTACGACTAAAGGCTTTATTATTAGTAAAATTGAAACAAGGAAACGTCAACAAGAAAGATCGGCCTATTTTTTGAACGTAATTATCTTTTTCTAGATAATACTAAAGATGGAAATATCGGAACACAAACTTTTTGAATTTCGTGCGACGACGTGAGCCGGCTCTTAATCAGTGACGCGAAGTTTAGATAAACTCGTAAGCCTCTGTTCAAATAAGAATAAACGCAAACCCAGATAAACTTTACCAAATAATACTAATCTGTTGCTTAGGTACCTACTTTTAAATCCATTTTATTTTACTCGTTCTTTTGGTCTTAGTTCACTACACTAGAACTTCCCTAGGCATCACTAAACGCGTCTGTTTAATAGACCCGAATATTAAATACTGTCATGACTGAATTATGGGCAAATGATTCTGATGATTGTAGGAGTAAATCTTGAAGATGGGTATTGCTATAGTAGAGAAAAATCAAAATTTGTACCGCAGATCTTAATAAGACTTACGAAAAACACCCAAAAATGTTCATGCAAGAAAGAGATAGTGGGTTCCATAGAAACAATAGTCATTAGTCACACACACTCAAACTAACTTTCATATGTTGTAGAACCAATTCTTATACAAATCGTTATTGATGCGACTAAAAAAAAACTCGTACTAGTTAAGTAATAAACCAAATTCGCACATTTTTTTCTTGTGTAAAAAAAAAAGATTTCCCACATACCTATGTACATACTTACTCCGCTTTCTGATGTCGATTGGATGTAATGCGCTGTGACCTCAATTATGAGCGTGCAAAATAAGGTGGTATAAACGGCAGGCACATCACTGTTTTACCATTTTCCTCCTGAGCAGACGTCTCAGTTCATTATCTACGAGTAATTCGTTTTTTCACCGTATAGCTGCAAGAAATAATATATAGATCATATCATTTTTAACCTGAATTAAAAATCTGAATAATTAAAACTTAATGAAGTACCTTTACTTTTACTTTACATACTTTTAAAAAGTCAAGAGTGTGATAATGACAGTTCTGTGATAAGTGCCAAAGTTAAAAAAAAAAAGTGTCAAGATGAGAAATGGCGGGAACGAAAAGACGGAGTGGGAGCAGGAAAAACTCAACCCTAACGGACTGTGAGTATTTTCGACATTATTTTTACATACATATTTTCGTGTATAGCTTTATCTGTACCTATAAACTGTTGCCTTAATAGTTTATACCTATTCTTGTCACACTTCGTGTGTCGCGCTTGAAAAAAATGATGAGACCTGTGGATGAGACTGAGTTTTTAACGATGCGCGCGCATAGGTACTGACAGCAAAAAACCATGAAGTTAGCTGATGGCTGACAAATTTAATGTCTTTTCACAAAAAAAACGAAATCTATGGTGTTTGTTTCTTGCCCTGAAAAGAAACCGAAACCTGAAACCAAAACATCCCAACCGCCCGACGACGCCCAAATTTGAAGTTAGTTACGCGTTGCTTGAGGCCTAGAGCCCTGGAGCAGTAGTAGGCCTCAAATAGTCTCTGGCGTTAGTACCACAGTCTAGTATTTCTTTATACTGTGGTAATACTTCTGAAAAATAAAGTAGAACGTCTTCCGTGCATACATGAGTATACTGTCATTTTTAGGGTTTCGTAGCCAAATGGCAAAATACGGGACCCTTATAAATTCGTCATGTCTGTCTGTCCGTCCGTATGTCACAGCCACTTTTCTCCGAAACTATAAACACTACTATTGAAACTTGGTAAGTAAATGTGTTCTGTGAACCCCATTAAGATTTTCAGACAAAAAATAGAAAAAAAAACAATAAATTTTAAGGGTGTCCCATACTTTGAACTAAAACTCAAAAAAAATGTGTATCAAAACCTTACGTGTAGGATATCTAACTCCCCCTCTAACTTCTAAAATAAGAGAATGACAAAAGTAAAAAAATGTATGTTGTAAACTGTCAACGAAAATCGGTTTGAATGAGATCTAGTAAGTAGTTTTATTTTAATACATACATTTCTTCCGCGTTGCCCTGTATATCTCTGGAAACATTGCCGTTCCTCTCTGTTAAACCATGTTAAACCCAGTGGGGATTACACACTTGTGCATCTGCAGTTAGTAAAACACTCAGAAAGGCAGGCGGCTCGAACCTTCGACTTCGACACTGGAATCGAACGTTTTCGACACTAATCCGCCATGGCTTTTACTGGTCCACCACGACTTGCTAGCTTTTAGATATTTTTGGTACCCAGTATTCCTAGGTAGTAGTAAGTATACCTTTCATAATTATTCTACCGCCAAACAGCAATGTGCAAACATCACGATGTTTCAATGAGATAAATCGTCGAGAGTGACGAGCGCAGTGCAGCGCGCATTTGAATACTTCACGATTAAATAGCTGTGTGGCAGTGCCACACAGCTATTTAATCGCCAATTGCCAACTTTTTTACAAGAAATAAAATGTATTCAGGTCTATGAAGAATATTAAACCATATTTTAGAATAAATAAATTTAACTTTAAAAACCCGACTGTAAAAATTATGTTACGTCTATATGTAATCACTATACTACCCAAGGACACTTGGGTGATTGAGCCGAATCTAACAAAGCCAAAATTGTCAAAATCCATCCAGCCGTTTGGAAGATACGTGGGAATAAAGAAATTTATAAACATACAAGATACGCGAGAAAAACATAACCCTTCTTTCAGTCGGGTAAACATCAACATTATTTTGTTTATTTATTTATTGTTTTAAATACATATTTTTAGAGCTTCTCACACAACTTACTAATTTACAATCTTTTTTAAGATAAATTTGTAAAAATAATATAAAAATAAATTTGTGTAAGTGTCTAAGCTATTGCATTTTGAGACTGAAAACAGTATTTTGTATACTTTATTTTTGTTTAGCAGTGAAAAATGAAAAACAGTATGTACTGTTTAAAACAGTATAGTTGGCAACTCGGTGTGACACTGTGCTGTATTGAGCAGACTCGTTGCTTAAACGATCATGCGAATATCTTTCTCGTCCCGTCACGCTTATTTCATGAAAAAGCACGTGTGTGTCTGTGATAATGTCTCTATGTCGAACTTTATATCAGTCATCTCAATTTCCGGCATTATCAATCAATAAAACTATCTAGATAACACAACAAACATATTATCAAGTACCTATGTGAAAGTAAAAAACGGCCAAGTGGAAGTCAGACTCGCACACCGGGGGTTCCGTACAAAATTATGAGAATTAATAAATAAAAGTTGTGTTGCAAGTTCATAATTATTAAAAATATCTTTATTGTGTGATGTAAATGTGATCTAAAAATGTATGATTTTCGAAATTCTTCATTTATATACTTATACGTTTCTTCGTACCAAATTTCAAGGTTCTAAGTTCACGGGAAGTAAGTACTCTGTAAGTTTTGATTCCGTGTGTCGAAAATTTGCGCCATAAAGGACTGTATTTTTTTTGCGTTGGCTTAAAAGAGTAATTATTTCAACGCTCCAAGGGACAGTAGACCTGAGTATTTGATGTGAATATCAGCTTGATGATACCTCCACGTGTTCCTGAGAAAAGGGGTTTGAAAGACAGACGGACAACAAAGTGATTCTATAAAGATTCCGTTTTTCCCATTTGAGGTACGGAACTTTTTTCAGAGTTTATTGAATTTAATTTATTGAAAGGACTTTGTCGCTAAGCGACCATATCGCCTTTTATTCAGAGTTTATTATAACACTAGTTTATGCATACGAAACAAGTTGGCAAAAGAGTATTCATCTTTAACTCTTGACTATGACTATTACAAAATGTACCAGTTTTATGTATATCTGTCTACGTCTTTACATCAAACTGTAAACTAAAAAAATAATAATGATATAATATTATATGCATCACTCACTGAAAACGTAAAAAAGACAATACATTTTTTTTACACTTTTTTCCCCAATCAAGATTGCGGTCAAGTCAAGCACGTTTTTGCGTATGACATCACAGAGTACTTAGCAGTACGTATGTGCTCAACGCGCCAAACGTCGTAAAATGCTATATCCATAACATCTGAATTACAAAACGGGATGGTCTTTAAATATGAACGTGACAAGAAATTTTTAAGTGATTTATAACGAATTTGACCACGCGATATCGAGTTACAATCGAAGACACATAACTTTCACCCCTCTCGCGAGAAAGCCGTGTCGAATTTGGAGATACAGAGTGACCTACCTTCATGTGCGGTCCGAGGCGGCGGGGTCACAGGGGAAATGACCCCCCCCCCCAATGACGGCCAATTTTGAGATATGGGGTCCAGAAGGTACATAAAAACAATTATTGCAACATTTGCAAACATTTGCAGCCCTGTGATCTTACTTGTATACCTAACTTTAAACACCCAGTGTCATAATGTTTGTGTCCAGTGAACTCTACACCAAGTCAACCTCCCGAAAGCTTGCATTTATGTATAATTTGGCCTAACTTGAGAGATAGGCTATACAGCTTAATTTATAGTAAATTATTTGTTTATTATGTGACACTATCCGAGCGAAACCGAAACGGCCCCTTAGTTGTTTATATGTTTTATACCTATGTTATAATTTTACATGGTGTGTAACATCAATTATCAAATACAAATACAAAAATCTTTGTTGTTGTTTGCAGGTAAACAAAGATGACACAAAACATTATAAAAGTTGACCCGTACAATCTGGCCTCTTCTTCTAGAGGCATGCAATATGTCTGGCAAAACAATTTGTGTTGAAAAAAGAATAAGTAGATAAAATAATAGTCAGCTGACTAAAGTCTTCTTCTTCATCATCTTCTATCTACTAAATGTAAACTATTTAATAACATATTTATCTTAAATGTCTTTGTTTCTCGCCACGTTATGTATATTTCTAAATTTTTGTCCATTCCAAGATTGCCCGGACGAGCTCGCTTACAGTGATCTACCAAGGGCGCAAAGGTTTTTTGAAAATGACAAAAATATGTATATTTTATCGGTTGCGGTCTATTTTGACTGAATGTTATATTGTACTAAAACCGTAATGAACAAATCTTGAAATGACCTTTTCCCATAAATACTGATTTTCGTAATGTACTTATTCTAGTACGCCGGAAATAAAACTGTCAAATTGAAGTACAGTTATATCAACATCGACATTGATATTAATCAGATTTCCTAAAAAACTGATATGTCGGAATCTCCTATTGATCATAATATATCGATAATCCTAAATTATACCTATTGATATGACTAGCCGTACCCTGCCACGCTTCGCTGTAGCACATTGTGATGCAAAAATTACATAAAAACAATCCTTGATGCAGATTATATTTCATTGTAAAATTTCAGCTCGATCGGTGCAGAACTTTTTGAGTTTTTGAAGCGTACACAAACCTAAATTGCAACTAGATTGCGACCTAAATTGAAATCTCCTTTCTAACCTCTGGATATTTTTGGCTATTTTAGTTTGTCGATTACACGAATTCTAATGTGGTTATGCATTTCGAACACGAAATTAATTCCTACTAAGGAAAAACTTAGTATTTAAAGTGTAAAACCCACAAAAAAACATAAGGAAATTCGTTACTGAGGAAAACGAGTGTCGATAATATCGGCGGTTTGCTGTGATTGCACCGGGTCATGATCTGTTCAACCTTACCACACCTTTGCCAGTTATTCTACCGGCAAGCATTCACGTGCAAACAGACTGTGTTTCTATTTGAAGCTTAGAGGTAAAATATCTTGTATCTCTGAGTGACGAGCGCAGTGCAGTGCTAGGTATTGATTTGGACTCTTCGTGTTCCAATAGTTGCGTGTCACTGTGTTGTTATATGGCAGGCGTGCTGTTTGCCATCAGGCACATGTCCTGCTCGTCTTGTCATTCTATACTAGAAAACAAACCTTACCTAATAGTGAAAGATCGGTACAATAAAATGTATGTATCTACCATTCTGCTCCTCTCCATCACTAGTGAACTCAGCATTCACTTTTATAGCTTCAGATATGATACAAATCCTAGTTCCTACCATCCTACTACTAATATTAACAAGAACAAAATTAAAAATTTTGATTAACCCCCGATTACCTCAGATTTGTTATCTGTACTACATTCTACTAGTCAAGCCCTTTCATTTGATACCCATATTGAGGTAGTAGTGAAAAAAATACTACAATTCGGCATTTTGTGGTGGCGGCCATCTTGGATTTGAAATTTGTTATAAGGAATAGTATTTTACTAGTCAAGCCCTTTAATGGCCTCGTGGCTTAGTGGGTAGTAACTCTGCCTGCGAAGCCGAGGGTCGTGGGTTCGATTCCCACCCAGTGCAAATATTTGTGTGATGAATTCAAATGTTTGCACTGTGTCTGGGTGTTTCTATTTATAATAAGTATGTATTTAAAACTATATATGTATTATATCAGCTATCTGCCCGCCATACCACAAGCTTTGCTTAGTTTGGGGTCAGATGGTGTTGTGTGTGAACTGTCCACGAATATATATATATATAATTTGATACCCATATTGAGGTAAGTTGTGAAGAAATATTTTGTCCGCCATTTTGTGAAGGCGGCCATTTTGAATCGATATGAACCAAACATAGCTAAGAACATCCGCACGGATATTAACCCTCAAATAAAAAAACCGCATCGAAATCGGCCCATCCGTTTGATCTCTACGGTGCCACAGACAGACAGACAGACAGACATCGACGTCAAACTTATAACACCCCTTTTTTTGGTCGGGGGTTAAAAAACGGTGAAGTAACATCGCGATGACTGTTACTGGAATCTTTCTAGGTCATGCGTAATCCGCCATAAATATTTTTACTCACATAATTTTAATTCGGGTTAAAAAATAAATAACATCTAATTTACCCCATCCTTATTTACGTCGAAACTTGTCAGTTCAGACCCATTAAATCGTGCCTTGTAAAAATCTAATAGCAAGATTTTGTGTGCGCTTTAGTATAATAATTATGTCTGTATATAGCAAGTATCGTGGAAAATATCTAGAGATTCTCTGGTCTCTGGCAAAAAGACCATTTTTTTGCAGCTAGCTTTACAGACGAGTTTGTAATCTCAACCCCGAACCGTATCCACAGAATTGGGCCATCACACATTATGTAAATACATAATGTTTTATTTTACACATATATAACCGTCTTCAGAAAAGGAGGAGGAGGTATTCAATTTTAGAGCTATATACATTTATATTACTTTTATGTATGTTCCCTTGAGAACGACTGAACGGATTTCATATTTTTTTCTCTTTTTTTTTGTTTGAATTATATATATATACATACATATATTGTACTGAATATCTATCCCTTCATAAGTTATAAAATATAGATGCATCGATGATACTCGTAGGTATATTGGTTTATTATTGGATCTATTAAAATTAGTGAACTCTGTGAGTTTAATTTATTGATTTAATAGGCTACAATTCTAAAAAACTAATAAATCGACCAGCTAGATTGCTAAAAAATATTGTAGGTAGGTACGAGTATTTTTTCTTTCGTTTCACAAACAAAAATGACGAAGATAGAGAGCTTAGAAGTTTCGCGTGACGTCACTTGTGGGTACGATTTTTACCTGCAAGTGACGTCACGACCCCCCACTCTGGAAGTTTATGATCTACATGTATTTTCGTTAATAATTTGATAAAACAAAAAATACTTGGCCCATATTTACGCAATGATCTAGCTAAAGGACTAATTAGAATGTTTTATTTTTGACTCAGTCTATTAGTTGATAGGAATTGCCGGTTCGGGACCACCATACGGCGAAAAGTGGAACTAAAATATAGTGTGTCTAAAGTATGGGAAACACGCAGCAGTGGCGCCATTCGTAGTTTTACCAACCGCAAAAAGGGCTAAAAAAAGACAGTTAAGTTTGTCAATTATGTGACGTCACATGTCGTCGACGACACATGTGAAGTCGATTGTTGTCCTTCACCAGCCAGCGGTGATTACAAACCCGAACCCACGAACGCACGATTATAAAACCTGACGATGTAGCCACTGGGCCACCGCGGTTCTTCGCAGCGTTAGCCGATAACTCGACAGTATTTAAATGTTACCGATATGGTACCACGTGACTGGAACTGGCTCGAGCCAGATAAGCCACCAGAAGCGGATGATAACCACGAGTACATTTAAAATATGTAACATAGGTTCGAACACAAAAAAAAACGTCATAAATTTTGTCGGAATTACTACTGGTGGCACAGACATAGATAGAGACACTTTATTATGCACCCCAGAAAAGTCATAACAGTAACAAAAGATAGGACTATAACTTGTCCCAGAAATGGCGGCCTTGTCGTCAATTTCGATCTTACAGACAGCAATTAGTGGCAGGAAACACATAAAGGACAAACAGTGAGGATTGGAGAAAAAATAACAAGATGACAAAAAAAGAAAGTGTCTTCACTTAACCTATTTAAAAACACTACGCAAACAATATGATACACATATAACAACTAAGATACGTGCAATACAATAAAATACCTCGTTATGTTCCCGCGAACCTGCATAAGTTGCTGACCTAGCGTTTGCGCCTACGCAGGATCAGGCGACATCACGCCATGCCACCCAGAAATGCATAGTTGCGTCTGGGTTAGATTATAAGTTTTCTTTAAGACTAATTGTAATAAGCAAAGGCAGTCTCAATATACTCTTCGGCTCATCTAGACGTAGTTAGTTTTATTTAAATTAGTTTTTAAAAACATTTCAACGCGCTCCCGAAAGTTAACTGGCGCAGCCGGTAGGATTACCAGCCGCTGCTATCGCGACCACGTAAAATCCGTGACTAGTGCTTGAAAAGTGTTAGTACCTTCGTGATTGGCAGTGACAGCGGTTTTCCTAAAATCGGAAGAAGGCCGCAGTGGTAATCCTCGAACCAAAGAAATTTGTTAACCGGAGCCGGACGGAGATGGGCAAGTAAGTTATAGCGAACAGAGTACTCACTGGAGTAAAATCCTTCGTTTCCTCCCATCCTATCCATGAAATACTGTTTAGTTTAAGTTGTAGAACCAGGTGACTAAAACTGCACAGGTCCTCTACATAGGTTAAACTGTGACTAAAACTGCACAATTATTTTATATTTTTAGATTTAAACTGTGACTAGAACTGCACAATTAGATAATTAAATATAATAGGTATACGTACTCGTGATTACGAATGCACAAAAGTACGCTAGGTTATAACATAATTTAAACGGTGACTATAATTGCACTAGTAATTAAGTGAGTAAGTATATAAGTAGTATAACTAGAAACTATTTAACAGCAAAATGACTGAGCTTAACGAAATAGCACCGCCCTTATTGCGCGACATGCTTAAGCTCATCCCTGAATTCAACAGGGACACTAAAATGCTCGCATTATTTCTCAGAAAATGCGAGTATGTAATCGACAATTTCAAGGCGTTGCTCAACGCAACGAATATATAATGCAGTCAATAACTAGTAGAGTCATAGGTAGAGCCGCCGCCCTTATCAGCGAAAGGGTGATTTTGAAAGTTATGACGATTTCAAAACACTACTAATTCAGCATTTCGGAGATCATAGAAGCGAAGAGTGTGTAGCCATAGAGTTGGAGTCATTAAAAATTAAATCTAATGAGTCATACCTTGATTTTGTAGCCGCATTCAGGATGTAAGAGCCATTTTAATTTCCAAAATTAACACTAATGTCACTAATTCCAACGAAGTTAAACACGCAAAGGCCATCATCCATAATAATACAGCTCTCAATGTTTTCCTATATAATTTGCCGGAACACCTAGTGAGAATAGTAAGACTAAAGAGCCCTACCAGTTTAGAAGAGGCCCTAAAAACTGTGATGGATGAAGTTAATTTTCACGAGCAGTATCTAATGAGGTCCAGGTTGCTTCACAACCAGGCACCCAAACCACCCATGCTGGATCCGAAGCCTCAAGCCTTTCAGACAATAATGCAACCCTCAAATAGTAACTTCCGACCCCCGTATTTTGGAGTCAGACCGAATGCTATACAACCTATGCTAGCGAGGCCATTAGTGCCACAAAATCAATCCGGGTACAAACCACCTGCACCACAACAGCAGTTTGGGTATAGGCCTCCGACCCAACAACCCCTAGGTTTTAGACCACAGCCCGGTCAATTTGGCTATAAGCCAGCGGTTCAGCAGCAATTTGGCTATAAGCATCCTGCCCAACAACAGATGGGCTACAGACCCCCAGTACAACATCAGTTCGGATTTAGACCACAGCCGGGACAATTCGGTTACAGAGCGCCGCAGCCTCAAGGCTATCGTCATCCTCAACCGTTTTCTAGCGATGTGACGATGAGGACTGCCGCACAACCAGTGCCAAGACTACCCATAAACGAAATAGTCGCCGAGGAATATGGAACAACAGACGACCCGAACGAGTACGAATACAGCGACAACAACTACCAGGAAGAGCAGAATTATTTTTACGCAGACCCAACCCGGGAGTGTCCACAACCTGTTATGGAAGTGCAGGAACCAGTGCAGGAATATGATAATATAAGGGAAGAAACAAATTTGGAAAATTTTCGTGTAGAAGTGACCCAGAGATTTCCGAGGTAATCGAACTAAATTATGATGCCGCCCTCAAACTACCCTATATAAAAATCACGGAAATAGATGGCAAATTCATGTTAGACTCCGGCAGTAGCAGGTGTTTTATCAGCCCAACAAAAGCGGATATGTACTATGCCCAGTACAAAAGATACGAACCGTTTCAAGTAACAAGCACGCACGCGTCTAGCTCTCATACAGAGGTAGCGGACATACCACTCTTTAAGGCCTTCAGCCAGGACATGTATCACAAATTCTTCATCTATGACGTTGACCCCAAGTATGACGGAGTTATTGGCTGGGATTTGTTAGTGAAGCTAAAGGCTAAAATAGACCTGAACGACAAAACTTTAAAAACACAACATGCCAATATCCCGATTTGGAACGACCAGGAATACTTATTTAACCTCAAAGCGCGCACTGAAACTCGTGTAGAGTTGCCTGTAGATCTCGAAAAAGGGGACGCTCTCCTAAATTTTTTGGAATTCGACTCAAAAATCCGAATGCCTACAGCCCTAGTGAAATGTGAAAATTATTATGCGACCACCGTTATACAAAATACTTCTGACGCCGACATAACTGTAAAAATAACGAAACCTTTTAAAGTCCAAAAACTCACAGATGAAAATTACATATGTGAAATTAACACGGCAGACTTAACAGACGTAGAAGTTGACCAAATACTCACCCAAAATTTGACAAAATTACGACTTAGGGTAGGATTTCATGGAGCGGTTTCAAACCGCGCCCGCGCGCGGGCGCGAACCGCGACGGGCGACGATTTTTTTTCAAAACTCACGAGACCGCTCGTTGTAGCGGTTCGCGCCCGCGCGCGGGCGCGGTTTGAAACCCGCAACGTTCGCGGGCGAAAACCGCGCGGACGTGCGGTTGGAAGTCAGTAGCATAGCGTAGGGAGGGCGGTAGGAGCGGCCTGCTCGGGGCGGCACTTTTTAGGGGGTGGCAAATTTTACATTAAATAATAATATATTTATGGTCAGGTTTTTCTGCCAAGGTAGGCATTTACGCTGCCTCGTGCGCTCTGATGCCCTACTTTGTGCGGAATCGGTGCCACAGTGCAGAAATAACACTAAAATATGGAATAAATTGAACTAAGTACTAGTTTAAACTTAGTTTTAGTTCAAGATTTGTTTACAATTGTGATAAGAGTTTTGTTTCTTTATAAACTAGGAAATATTTCTCTACACTCGTAGGTACACTAAAATTAACCTTTTCTTTTTGACGCTTTAAGTTGAGACCGGCATTACCAATTCCATTCATTATTTAAAATGTTGCCTTATACTTCGTAGATTTGTCAAAAAAAAAAAAATTGTGCAGAAACTTAAGTAACGATACGGTTGCGTTAATGCCGATGATGGTGGATGAATATGATATGGTCTACGACGGCGCTTACTTGTCTAACAGAAACAAATTCTCTCTCGACTCGAAAATCCCAAGGTTCGAACCATCACGAAAAACTCACTCTGGCAATGCGTTTCACAGCCTAAGTAGTCTTTCTTATTACAAAGGTGGAGATAAAACTCTTTGTTAGATTCTTTAATCAATAATTAACGATGTTGATTTTTCGAGAAACACGATAGAAAACCTTTAATTTAAAAAACCCGACTGCAAAAATCAACACATAAAAAACATTATGTACTTTGGCGATTGACACTAATCTAAGAATATCTTAGTTATAAAAATCCAGGCGTTTGGAAGAATCGTGGAAATAAAGAAATTTAAAAACATACCAGATACACTCGAAAACCATAATTCTTCTTTCAGTCGGGTAAAATGGCAATAAAGGAAATAAATAATATTTTTATCGCAGCCGCAAATTAAAAAAGCTTATATTATCTGTAATCTGTACTTATATGTATCTTATTCCACAAATTGTTTTAATTTCTTATTCTATGACGATTTCTGAGAAACTTTTTTTTTTGACTCCGACGATATTGACCAAGAACTTGTCAGAGTTAATCTCTACTCGTAGAGTCTTGCGGGAGGAAGCCACGAAATCTTTTGCGATGAGGCGTAAGAGCAAGATTAAAGTCGAAGCGTTCGAAACAGACTCTGGAAATGATGGAAGAAGAAGAATCTATTTAAGCTGTGTGGCAAATTGTATAGAAGACCAATGAGTACAATCAGCCCCTTGACATAGCGTTTGTGGGCTATGAGAAAGCATGACGGATTACTCGGTGAAAGTCTGGTTGGTCATGGAATCCCTACAGCGATGTCAAATTGACTGCCGAGAAGCCGAGATATATCGAGGTAATGAGATATTTGTATAACGCCGCAACTATGACTGTTCAAGTTCGAAACTCGCTGGATTAGACTGGACGTGACATTTATAATTACGGCAACAGGCGTATCTCACCAAACGATATCGTCGTAATGGCCGAAATGCTGGGGATCTACAAGAGATACTGAAGGGCCTTGTTTACGCCTCCCAACGCATCGGTCTCCAAACGAACCTATATAAAACCGTGCACCAGTTGAAAAGCGTGCTGTGAAACGAGCAATGGTTGGTGTTTTTCTGAGTGATCGTATACGAAACGAAGTCATCCGTCAGTGAACCAAAGTTATTGACATAGCTCAACGTATTAAAACAAGCGGAAGTTGACTGTGTCCTCGAGGTAAACCATAAGTTTAGCATGTTTCAGTAAAACTTGACATAACTGATGCGTTGGCAATGAAAAAGTCACTAAAATAAACACAGGTTTTTTACCTTAACCTTAAATCATACATAAATGTTCCGCCAGGCATTAAAAACTCACTAGATAAGATAAGATAAGATAAGATAGCATTTATTGACATATTAAAAACATACATTAGAATTAGTAACAAATTTCATTAGAAACTAATTGCTGAACATAGTATTAATATATCTCGTCATTTGCAAAAAATATAATGTCATTGAAAATATAAAATAATGTACATCACAAAATTAATAAAATGCTGTATAGGGGCATTATTGTTACTATCTATTATATTTAATACTGTTACTATCTAAATTTAATTATTCTATTAAAATAATATCTATATATTATTGTGGTAATATAAGTACCTAGTCATGTACAGTCTTACATAGCCAATTGCTCGTAAGCGTCATAGAAACATCAATACTACTCGTAGTTAAAATTTAAATATTCACCTATGCTGTACAAAGTCCTCTGAATTAAAAGCTGTTTGATCTTTCCTTCAAATATTAATTTGCTCGAGATGGTTTTAATACTTTCCGGCAAATGATTGTATAAAACTCTACCAAAGTGAATGGGCAGCCTCTTTGCAAATGCAAGTCTGTATGGTATCGGCTGCAACATTATCCGCGTACGTCCTGATCTAGATCTAGTGACAAAGTCAAATTCATTTAGCCTCATTATTATATTACATTATTTATTATAACTAGTTCCCGTTATTTTCATGTGAAGAAAAGTAGTCCATATGTAATCTATCTAATCTGCAATAAACTTATATTTTATTGCAGATAATAGATTACAAGCAAGCAAATACTTGATGTATTCGAGAGGTAGAAAAACCCTATCCTATTTTACAGAATAGTCTACAAACACTAAAAAGTACAAAACATAAAATAAAAAAACATAAAAAGTTACGTTTAAAATAACCGACTTCAAAACCAAAAAACGGCATTCAAAAGCGAAAAGTAAATTAACAAGGGCAGCACTATTTTTGTTTCTCCCGCCCTCAACCGACTGCCAGAACATTGACTTATATAAAGAAGGACCAGACCAACCGTACGAAAAAAACCACCGCATTGGCCCTAAAAACATTTTTAGGGCCAGTGTGACTCAGTTCACAGCGTTCAGTAGGCGGAAGGAAACGAGTATTTGGTGGGCATTAAAATGCATAATTGTGTGCTAAAAGGTTGCAAAAAACTACGACACAAAAGTTACAAAGAAAGATGGGATATGGTATCATCAGTAAGTATTTATCCTTAATTTTCTTTTGTTGCTGTTTGTTAGATTAATAGGCATACATTTTAAAGTGATATTATTTTTCTACGGATTTCCACAAAATAACCGCCATTGAACGCGTGAAGTGAACGAAGTAGCCTTGTACAAACGTGATTTTTGTTGTTTTATTGTTCTCGAATTTAGTGCAAGTGATTTTGAATTTTGGGATTTAATAATAAAACAAAACGTAATCCGTCTTATTCCAAAACACGGACTAATTATAGTACTGGAATTAAGCCAGGTTTAAACCAAGTCTAAGTCTAAGCGTTATTACAAAACAAAGTTTTCTCTAAGCCGCGTACTATCTATGATCCTAAAGATTAACAGTCAAACCGCTAGTTTAACTATGAACTTACTTCGGATCTGTCATTTTAAGGTTAGGACAACACTTGTTTCTTCCATATTTAACAATTTGAACTCTCGCAATAGGGATGTTACACGTTAATGTTAATTTTATGATAGTTTGCATTAATAGAATATCGAAAATCACATTATTATAATTTAATATTACGTAGTAAATTTATTATAAATGATTTTAAATCCTATATTTTTAATCTGTTGTCACGTGACTGGCTACACCAATATGAATTCTTACGTCACTAGTCGCAAAACAAACTGCCAAAACTGATTAAACTGTTTACATTTCTGCTTTTTATTATAGTTTGCGATCTTAGCGACAACGATTTTGATTGTTTATATTCAACTAATGATAAGAAAACACATAACCTGAACATACAGTCATGAATCGCGACCAGTATTTTGCGACTAGTGACGTCATGTCAGTCGTTAGTGTTTCAAAATTAGTCTAATATTGTATATTAGTATATTTACTTATCGAAAATACTAATATTTTGAAATGAAATGTAATTTTTACGGTAAACAAGGGTCAATATTCAAAATAAAAGCAGTTCCAAAATTGTTAATATTGTTGTATAACGTTGGGCTATCTCAGGCTTAACCTTGGACTAAGTAGTCTTTGGATAGTCTGAGTTTTGTAATAGGAACACATTTTAAACCTGGTCCTAAGTTTAATACCGTATCAAACCTGGATTAGTTAGCCCTGGTTTAAATCTGTACTACGAGTATCTTAGTTTTTGAATAAGACTGAATAGGTTTAATCTACACTTAGGTTTGAGTACATTACAAAGAGAAAATATTTGTAAATACTTTTGAATTTTTGTGTTTGCATTGAATAGGATTCAAAACTAATGAACCGATTTGAAAAAAAAAATTAATGATACTGGTACATTAATAAAAATACTTTTTTACTATGTTTATTATTGTATTTAAATATTTGAGAAACTATTTTGAATACCTATACATATGTAGTTCGTTTAGAGTTTTCACAGAAACTTGAAAGACATTTAACAGCTACATGATGCTTTTTGGCTGTTGGTGTGCACACGTATAGTAAAAATTTTATTCTCAGAGGTATATTATTCCAATTGCAAATAAAAAAATATGTATGAAATTACGTTTTTTTTGTACAATGTTATGCCGTCTTTTGTCGTCAACGCGGCACTCACGTAGTTCGTATGATTTACAGATCTTACTGTTTTTGCTTGTATTATGAAGTTTTCTAAAAAATGTATAAGTAGGGCGCATCCTTCCTTTTGAAATCATTGGCTGCAGATGGCTACCGCGCCGCTGCGCGCGCAACCGCGCGGTCGCTAAGCGGGCGCCGCGCGGCACCCGCGTAGCGACCGCGCGGTTGCGCGCGCAGCCACGCGGGCGCCGCGCGGCACCCGCGTGGTGGCGCGGGCGTAAACCGCCTCGTGAGTTTTGAATTCAATTTTTACATACAAATCTGCATCCTACAGAAGACGCGGGACCGCGCCCGCGCGCGGGCGCGGTTTGAAACCGCTCCATGAAATCCTACCCTTAATCACTTACCACCAGAAGAACAAAACGCTATACTAGAACTGTGCACTGAATATAAGGACATACTCTATAGTGAAGAATTACCCTTAACTTTCACCAACCAGGTCAAACACCACATAAGGACGACTAACGACAATCCTATTTATATCAAGCCATATAGACAAGCCCCGGCCCAAGCGGAAGAAATTAGGAACCAAGTTGAAAAGCTGCTCAAAGATAATGTGATACAAGAGTCACATTCACCATGGAGTGCCCCAGTGCATTTAGTCCCGAAGAAGTCGGATGCCTCTGGCCAGGTGAAATATCGCATGGTAATAGACTATAGGCGACTAAATGAAATCACAACTGACGACCGATTCCCACTCCCCAATATTTGCGACCTTTTTGACAAACTAGGTAAAAGCAACTATTTCACGACGCTAGACCTCGCGTCTGGGTACCACCAAATAGAAATAGCAGAAGAAGATAGACAGAAAACTGCCTTCTCCACACAAAACGGGCATTACGAATTCCTCCGAATGCCATTTGGTCTCAAGACAGCTCCGGCAACTTTTCAACGAGCAATGAACAATGTATTAAGAGGCTTACAGGGTATCCATTGCCTTGTGTACCTTGATGATATACTCATCTACTCCAACGGGCTCCGTGAACACCTAGAGAAATTACGCGCCGTCTTCGACAGACTGAGACTTACCAACCTCAAGGTCCAATTAGACAAATCGGAATTTCTTTGCAAGGAAGTCCAATATTTAGGACACACTCTGACGAAAGACGGACTCAGACCAAACAACGACAAGATACAAGTAGTGTTAGACTATCCGATCCCTGAAACACAGACCGAAATTAAAAGATTCTTAGGCTTCATAGGATACTATAGAAGATTCATAAAAGATTTCTCAAGAATTACTCAACCGCTAACCGCTTGTTTAAGAAAAGGCAAAACCGTAGAGAAGACAGAAAAATATATAGAAGCCTTCCAGAAGTGTAAAGAGTTGTTAGTTAATGCACCTATATTACAGTATCCGGACATGAGTAAACCATTTATATTAACCACCGATGCTTCTGAGGTAGCTTTAGGAGCAGTACTTTCTCAAGGGACTATAGGATCTGACTTACCAATCGCTTACGCCAGCAGAACCCTAAGCGAAACAGAAAAGAGATACAGTGCCATAGAGAGAGAATTACTGGCTATAATATGGGCCACTAAACACTTCCGACCGTACCTCTACGGTAGAAAATTTGACATTGTAACCGATCACAAACCTCTACTTTGGTTGTACCAACTTAAAGAGCCAGGGAGCAAACTGACACGATGGCGACTTCGCCTTCAAGAGTACGATTTCAACATAAAGCACAAAATGGCCAACTTAATGCTAACGCGGATGCCCTCTCCCGACTTAGGTTGAATGCACTAACTACCGCCGAGGACAACGACAACAGATCAATGATTGTAAACCCCGAAGAACAAGATCACTCAGATACCATATCAATATCAGATTCTGAGAGAACAGCAACCGACAGCCCTGTTACAATTTCAGACACCGACACCATAGACCAAATCTTGAGAAAGGAGCCTGACTTATTAGTACCTTCAGACACAAGCTCAAGCGCGACAGAAACTATACATTCCGGTAAAGATTTAGAGTCACTAGGCATACCAATTCTAGAAGAAGCCGTAGATACAAAACCAAACCAAATACTTGTGTTCCATAAATTTACTAACGACCTCCAAGTAACTGACATCTCCACCAAGCATCAGAAAATATTAGAAGTTTTCCTTCCTCACGGCAAACCAGATCTAATATGCGAATTTCTAAAGAAATATATTAGACCAAAATAAAATACTTCATTTATTTTGAAACAACACAACACCGTCGGGAATTCAGTAACGTAGTAATCACCCTTTTCAAGCAAGGCTCAATTAATTTCTACGAATGTACTGAGCGGGTAATCAACATTGAAGATGAAGCAGAACAAAAACTGATTATACAAAAATTACACGAAGGCAAAACTTGCCACCGTGGAATCACCGAAACTGTGAAAAGAATTAAGCGAAATTATTACTGGCCAGATATGCTTGACACGGTCTCAGCCGTTATCAATGCTTGCGACAAATGTAGGACAACCAAATATGACAGAAAACCAATTAAACCAGTACTCCAACTAACAGACACTCAAGACGCGCCCTTTCAGGAAGTATTTATGGACATCTTTTCAATTGAATCAAAACACTATTTAACCATAGTCGACGCATTTAGTAAATTAGGCCAAGCATTGGAAATACCATCTCGATCTACACCAGAGGTAGTGAGAGCCCTTATTAAATATTTCAGTTTTATGGCATCCCACGCAGAGTAAGTTGTGACCCGGGTTCTGAGTTTAATAACGAACTTCTCAGAGAACTTACAGATTTATACAAAATAAAACTACACATAACAACACCAAATAATCCAAACTCCGTTGGCATTGTAGAACGTTTTCACTCTACTATAATAGAAATCTACAGAATAGCCAAATATGAAGTGAAATATACAGACGCGACAAATAGGATGACCTATGCAATAATGGCATACAACAATACTATACACAGTGCTACAGATTTAACCCCTTTGAAATAGTATTCGGACACACAGAGCTTAACTCTACATTTGACGTGGAATTCGATAAAGCATACAAACAACAGCTATTAAAGGACCACCGAAAACGAACTCAAGAATTGTATAAACACATTGCGGCAAAAATGAAAAGTAAGAAAGAAACGGTGAGAGAAAACGCGGTGGCGAAATAGGACCACAGTTCCAAGAGGGTCAAACTCTGTACGCAAAGGCGGTTAACAAACGACAATCTAAAGATAAGCCAAAATATCAAAAAGCAATAGTATGTGGTGAGGTGGAACGTAATGTACTACCTATAAAAGTCCGAGATAGAGAAACTAAAGTCCCAGTTAAAAATATAAAACGCCCTCCGCAGGTGCGCCCCCTCCTGGCGGTGGTGATATGGGTGATGCAAACCCGAGGGTTCCTGAGCCAGGCCTACAACTTCAAGAAGTAAATGAAAACCCAGGTCTCCTCCCAGTTAAACAAGGCCGTGCTTTTGTACAGGTCGATAGCTGGTCTATAATAAAAACCATAGATCTGAAAGGCATAGCATCCGATCTACAGTTCAATTCGCAACAGTACTCTAAATTTTGTGCCAAAATATCGTCTTCTAAAATGCTTCTTCTCTTGTCAGTAACTCAAAAGACTTCCAGTCCCAAATAAACTACATCCGCGACGAGGCTGTAGAGAAATTAGGGCAACTAATGCCAACTAAGCGGGTGAAACGTGGCCTTATTGACCCTCTAGGTTCCTTAATTAAAGTAATAACAGGAAATCTAGACAATGACGACGCCATCCATTTCGAACAACTGATAACGGACACTAAAACCCGTGAGCAAGCCATTTCTAGTAAAATTACTATTATTTCTGAAATGCTGGATCACATAGTAAACTCGTCTAAAATGGTAAACGAAAATACAAAATATTGAACGACAGAGTTAACAAAATAGAACAATTTATAAAATCTAGAGATAATGATGACTTTGTAATTTTCCACATTATAAATGTATTCAATCTTTTATAAGTAACTTCCGCTCTATTTCGACAAAACTCAGCGATGTACAGACGGCTTTAGCCCTCAGCAAGGTTTCAGTACTACATAAAACTGTAATAGACTCTGTAGAAATCCTAAAGTTGTTGAAAGATATAAGTACATACGGCAACCTCATGTATCCAGTAAATGACCAGAATTTAATTAATTTAGAGGAAACATTTTCTGTCAAAACTTACCTTAAGGATAGTAACATAAGATTTATTATAGATGTACCACTTGTAGAACAGGAATGCTATGTATATTATAAATTGTACCCATTACCCATGCTCAACCACTCTACTACCGATACCTTCACCATTATTCCCCAATATCCTTATTTACTCCAGGATGAGAAAAGATATCGCCCAATTGCCCAAAAATGCAAAGAGATAACTGCCAAGGAATATTTGTGCTCCGAGAACGACATTGCCCCTACTCCAGAGAAACCTGCGTTGAACAATTGATGCAGTACCAACAACACCCCTCAAAATGTGTTGCACACCGAATTACTACAGAAGATTTAAAGGTCCAGAGAATTTCAGATAACAGCTGGATTATATTCTCCAAATATACAAAAGTACTTACCCAAAAATGTGACGATGACGTCACCCAAGAGCCATTGAGAGGGTACATACCTCATTACAATCCAAAAACCATGTGATGTTATAATTGATGCTCTTCGTTTACGAGCGAACCATTTCCGTGAATTGGGAAATTTGTACAGCCATTTACCTATTGTAAACTTACCTGCCTTACCAGATAATACCACAGAAGAAGCCGAACCTATAGACCTGCAAGATATCAACCTAGACGAAGTGCAGCATCTCAACTACCTTTTAAAAAAGAGTGTGAAAAGTGTTCCAAATTTAAGTGAAGTGAAAAGCCTTGGCATAGCCACAAGTGTTCTCTATTTAGTGTTATCGTCATGCTTGGCGTACCTCATTTGGAAAAAGTTTATACCACTTGTTCGAAAATTATGTAAAATCAATTCTAATGTAAACGACCCTGAAAATGTGAACGCAAATCCAATTTTACTACACACTTAAAATAAATATAAGCTCGTTGCCTCTACTCACCCTTTTCAAGTATTGGAATTGCGTATTGTAGAGACAACATTAGTATTAAGTTAGAGTATAGTACATATAATAACATAAATAGGATAAGGAAAATGTAGAAGCGAAGTTATATGGAAAATCCTTTTCCAATAACTTCGGGTCTGAGGGGGAAGGCGTTATGTTCCCGCGAACCTGCATAAGTTGCTGACCTAGCGTTTGCGCCTACGCAGGATCAGGCGACATCACGCCATGCCACCCAGAAATGCATAGTTGCGTCTGGGTTAGATTATAAGTTTTCTTTAAGACTAATTGTAATAAGCAAAGGCAGTCTCAATATACTCTTCGGCTCATCTAGACGTAGTTAGTTTTATTTAAATTAGTTTTTAAAAACATTTCAACGCGCTCCCGAAAGTTAACTACCTACATAAAATGATAAACAAATGCTAATAAACAAAACAGCAACAATAATATAATTAACGCGATCAATAACAATGACTAATACAGGAACAAGTAAAACAAAGGAGGAAAAATAATAAAACCGGCCAAGTGCGAGTGGGACCCGCGCACGAAGGGTTCCGTACTATTAGCAATTAAACGGCAAATACCTCTTTTATTTTATGGGATCCCCTTGTTAATTTATTTATTTTGTTTTAATTAATTATATTTAAAGAGATCATAAAACTAAATACACATAGCTCTTAAAATTAGCAAGTTGAAATGGCAATGGGCAGACCATATAGCTCGCAGAACCGATAACCGCAGGGGAGTAAAGGTTCTCGAATGCCGACCACGAACCGGCAGACGCAGTGTAGGACGGCCCCCCACACGATGGACCGATGATATTGTCTCGGTCGCGGGAAGTCGGTGGATGGAGGCGGCACAAGATCGGTCATTGTGGAAATCATCGGGGGAGGCCTATGTCCAGCAGTGGACGTCTGCAGGCTGCAGATGATGATGATGATGATAAAACTAAATATACTGTGAATAGTTACAGCGTCTACCTGTCACCGTTATTAGTATCGAGCAAGAAGCGGTAAAAAAACCAAGCTTGTGGTATGGGATAATGTTTAAATTTATTTTTGAATGTTTAGTATTTGTTGTTATAATACATGAACAATGAAGTGTCCAAATCATTGCCTAGCACTGCACTGCGCTCGTCACCCAGACTAGTAAGATCCAGGCGCGGTCCCAGCCTCCGATTTTGGAGTGGGCCGCAGCCTCTTTTGGGCTCCATTCCGCTGAAAAAATACTTAGAGGCGGGATCGAAATGTTAAGATTGTAAATCTGACTTTCTCACCACCAAGCTGTTGCCTATCTGTCATCCTGAAAACCGAAATTTGAATAGAAAACATCTTGAGTGGCGGTCAAATGTCTTTGTCAAATATCGCGGCTGAAAAGAGGTTTTGTCAGCCATTATGCTCACTTTCCAACGTTTCAAATACTAAGGATATGTTTTTTTTTCATGTAGGTAATGTTTTGAAATACAGCAAATTTCAAATGCTTTAATCCTACTTCCTACTAATGTTATGTAAATGTGAAAGTTTGGATGTATATTTCTCAATCACATCGGAACACTCGAACACTTGAATGGATCGGGCTGAAATTTGGCACACAGAATGTAGTTTGGAGTTAAAATATAGGTTTAATTGCGGGAAAATAGTGGGAACTAGAACAACGCGGGTAAAATCGCGGGGCGCTGCTAGTTTTTAGGTAAATTTACCATCCAAAGAGGATGGTTTCCAATAAAACAGTCAAGTGGTAGGACTCCTAGCAGAGTCCGCCTGGGGAAGTACCTTTGCCAGTTATTCTACCGCCTAGCAGTAATGTGAAATCATTACTGTGTTCCGGTTTGAAGGGCAATGTTTCCAGAGAAATTACAGGACTTAGAGATATAACATCTTAGATCTCTGGTTGATGGGCGCAGTGCAGTGCTAGATAATGGTTTGAACTCTTCTTGTTCCAATAGCGGCGTGTCACTGTGCTGTTATGTGGCAGGCATGTTGCTTACCATCAGACACATGTCCTGCTCGTCTCGTCACTCTTTGATTAAAAAATAAAGTACGAATGATACTCATGCCGAGGGTTCCGTACCACCAATCAAACGATATTGAAGTGAAGTTCTATTAACAGCTTGTCTTCAAACTGATACCTACCCTGACCCCGACTTTAATTTAGCTACTTTTTGCCGAAGCCTATATGTTCGTTTCTCCCAGCAACAAAAAGCCACGTCAAACAGGCACCGGAGTAATACGAACTTTATTTACACTACCATTTTTATTATTTCATACGTAACATCCACTTGCACTGCACAACTCTGGTCTCAATCATCGTCTGGTTGTATCATCCCGCTCCTGTGCCTCTTTGTCTTTCAGGTTTTGCATCTCGTCTATCCATATCCCACTTCTCTTTTTTCGTCCCAACCGCCACTGCTATTTTGAAGGTTCAACTCCCATTGCTCTTTTCAGGATCATCTCTCACTACTTTTTCTCAGGTTTTTTTAAAACTTTTATTGCTTTACACTTGACCCCCATCTCGCCTGAACGATGCAGTCTACGATGGAGCATGTTTATATAGAAGATATCGATTCACTCTCGATTTGAAGACACCAACATTTTAACACCAACCATTCCACAGCCTAGACGTTCTTATCTTATCATTTATCACTACTCTTATTCAGGTTCATCATTTCATGCACTGCTCATTTTCATGGCACTGCTCTTTTTTCGGTTTATCTATCACTGCCCACTGCTCCGTCGCCTCTAGGTAAGTTAGCATGTCGGTTACGCGAACACAACGTTTTTTTCTACCAAAAAAGTCATCAACGCAGTTAAAAAAAATTTCACTTCATAAACTCACCTCACCAAGGCTCACCTCACTTGCTAACCTCATCAAGGCTGTCGCTACAAAACCGAGCGTGGCACGAAATCTAATTTGCGGCCACATCGCGTTGTTTACAAAACAAGCTTGCCAATACTTTCATTAAACCCTCGCGTATTCTGTAAAAACAAGAAGTGTTCCACTCGGTCGGTGAGTTGCGTTATCGCCGACCGACACAAATCGCAGTCCGCCCCAAACCGGCGATCGAACAACCGCCTTAACGACCGGTTACACTCTAATACATTATTTAAAACGGCCATTCGATGTTTAAATGTGCGCCATTTTCGAATGGTTCGATTGTGAAAATTATTGAGATATCATTGGCTGAAAGGAATTCGATTTTCGAATTTTCAAACGGTTATTTTCAAGTGTAAAAAATACGGAAATAAAGTAGGAAGTTGTATAATTGTGATTTTGTGGCAAAATATCATTGTTGTGTGATTTGTGATTAATAAACAATTAAGTTTGTATATATATTGAAAACGTTACAGTCCTTTCAAAGTAATAAAAATTATCAAAGTTCCCCATTAAATTACAAACTTAGTTAAAATGGGGTCAGTCATATAATTCTATAACTATAATAACAGATACTGGAAACTAAATCCTACGACGCGGTGATAAGGATTGTAAATGTTTTTTGTTCTAAATGGTGAACAATAATATTTTAAAATGCGTATGCGAAAAACATTCCTGGTTTTCGAGAAAGACTTTGGTTTGGATAACACGAGTGAGAATGTGCCGCTTTTACAGGACACAGATGAGAGTGACGAAGACCGCGAATGGCAAGTTATTTGTTTACTAGAATACTAGCGGTTCACCCCGGCTTCGCCCGTGGTACTTAATATATAGCATATAGCACTCAGGGATACGGTCCTTAACCAACTGTGAAAGAGTTATCGGTGTAGGAGTTCCTGAGAGTAGCGCGTTCAACAAAAAAAATGCCGTCAATTACTCAGAATTAGAAAGAAAAGAAAATAACTCAGAATTTGATAGCTTACTTCAGAAACTACGCGGTTGAAACTGGAAGACGTGGCCATGAGTACGGCCATCTAATGCTGCGAGACTTCGCCTGTATGATATTGTTACATAAGTATAGATCGATATATAGATAAATCATCATATGTGTATACGAGCGCGGTGCAGTGCTGGGTAGTAATTTGAACTAGTCAAGTTCAAATTGCTGCGTGGTACTGTTCTGTACTGGGCAGACGGGTTTCTTACTATCAGGCGCGTGTATTGCTCGTCCCGTTACTATAATATAATATACTTACTCCGTTCGGGTTGTTATGTGAATTATATACCCTTACAATGATGAAAGAATGTTTGAAATTTGTCCTGTGCTTTTCGAGTTTACATTACAAACATTCAATAATATATGCTTATAAATTAGGGCTGGTTCAAAATCATGCGTACCCGACCCGAAGCCGACATGTACCTAGTCATGTGTCATTCACCTACTCGCACCGTGGTGGATTATGGCCTTAAAATTTGCAAGAGAAGGCCCCGAGTGCCAGCAGTGGGATCATTTAGTGGGCTGCTTATGACAAATTTAAAGTCTATATCCTAATATAGACTTTAAATGTGTCGTTACAATGTGTCGTTGTGTGTGTAATCAATTTAACATATTTGGTAGGTCAAATATGTTAAATTGATTACACCCATACAAAATTCTCGGATCATGAACAAAAAGCCGGCTGATGATGTGTAAACAGCTGATATCTTCGTGAATAACTACAATGAGAAATCGACTAAACCAACTTTGAAATACAAAAAAAAACAGCAAATTAATTAGGTGGGTGAAATTGACGCTCCTTTTACATAAACGGGATAAATCCAACTAATATTATGAATATGAAATTTTTATGTTTGTTGCTCGATCACGTCGAAATGGTTGCACTGAACAACTCTGGGCAAAACCCACTAGGTACTGATTAGGTCCGGAGGGTAAACGGCCACCAACCAACCTTTCTATCGCCTAACTAAATCCCCTATGGATTTGGTATTGTCTTCTCTATCATTTGAAGTGATAAGAAAAGAGAGATCGATATCAAGCTAAGAGAGTTTTAGTTAAGGCGGTAAACCCTCTGGTCGGTCCAGAAAGAGGTGAGAAACTTAACGTCCACACCAAGGGTTGGCTCACAGCTCTGGACTGACAATTTACCATTGAAGGGAGAGAAGATTATCCTTTACATTAGGACAAGATAAACTAATATAATAAGTCAATGTCAATCCTCTAGTTGAAATTCGGAACACAGTTATGATATAAGTCTACTTGTACTCATTTATTTCCATCGAGCAACTCGATCTTCCGCGCAAGCACGGAAGGGTAGCCTTAGCTAAAAAATATTGTTCAAATCTTTCTGTCATTTCTTGCGGGAGGGGAAGTTGCACACTAGCGCAAGGCCGCTATTACATACAAAACATACCTGTACCGATCCATTGCCGATCATACTCACACAGCCAAATCACTAACACATATAAAGCACCATTCACAAATCTAGCCCCGCCCTCATGCCACAGTATATTATCCCGAATATCCGTGATATTATCAAACTCCGTGGTCCACGTGGACTTGTACTTTTACAGAGGGGAAACGCTGTGTATGCCTACTCCCTTCCGTGCTGCTCGCTGTTTATTTCATAGTCTCTGTACACGTCAATAGCAGATAGGCTACTTTCATCACACACTTTCGTCACGGGACAATAACTAAAAATGCCCGGATAAAAACACGGGACGCTGCTAGTCACTACATAGTATAAAACAAAGTGGCTTTTTCTGTCCCTAATAGGGACAGTGATTGCCAGATTGGGAGATTCCCCCCAAATTTGGGGGGTTGTAATAGCCATGGAGGGAAATTTGGGGGGACAAAATGTTTGGGTGGATTTACGGGGGGAAATTAGGGATTTTTCTTTGCCGAGTTTTGCAGTTTTTTAGCGAATATGGCACTTATCCAAGTGAACTTAGTACAAAAATTGAATCGGCTTTTCTTATGGGAAACACTTTATGTAAAAGAATAGTAGTAATTGAAGCTATTTCTGAAATAGCGTTATATTGTGTTTTAAGAGTTAGGAAAAGTTTATCAATTTTGGGGGTTTTTTTTCTTGAAAACCGGTGTTTTGGGGGGATTTCAAGAACATTTTGGAGAGAAATTGAAGGGTCGTCAGCGTAAAATTATGTTTTAGGGATAAACGAATATATAATTTACTTTGGGGTTTTTTTCAAGCAAAATCCACCCAAATAGTAGGCTATTTGGGGGGAAATTGCGATTGACTTCTGACAGCACTCCCTATATCCCTATGTATGCTTAGATCTTTAAAACTACCAAACAGAGTTTGATGCGGAGTTTTTAAATAGATAGCGTGATTCAAGAAGAAGGTTTATATATGTATAATAATATATGTGCATACAACAGTAGAGAAACACTAATCATTTTAAAGATTTCTAATGTGATGTCATAAATAAACACATTTTACGCTTCTTTTGCAAACGCTGGCTGGATCCTACGAGATGGATCAAAATAATGTACTGCAGTATTGTACCCCTTAAACAGGTCCACAAAAAAGTCAAGAATGGTATATGTCTAACTCGGTCTAGGGATAACCCACAATAACCATTTTTAACCCCCGACAAAAAAAAAGGGGTGTTATAAGTTTGACGTCGATGTCTGTCTGTCTGTCTGTCTGTCGGTCTGTCTGTCTGTCTGTCTGTCTGTCTGTCTGTCTGTCTGTCTGTCTGTCTGTCTGTCTGTGTGTGTGTCTGTCTGTGGCACCGTAGAGCTCAAACGGATGGGCCGATTTCGATGCGGTTTTTTTTATTTGAAAGTTAATATCCGTGCGGGTGTTCTTAGCTATGTTTGGTTAATATCGATTCAAAATGGCCGCCTCCACAAAATGGCGGACAAAATATTTCTTCACAACCTACCTCAATATGGGTATCAAATGAAAGGGCTTGACTAGCAGAGTACTAAACGCTATAACAAATTTCAAATTCAAGATGGGCGCCACCACAAAATGGCGAATTATATAATATTTTTCACTACTACCTCAATATGGGTATCAAATGAAAGGGCTTGATTAGTAGAATACTTTGCACTATGACAAATTTCAAATCCAAGATGGCCGCTACCACAAAATGGCGAATTACATTTCCTTTTTCACAATTCCCTTAATATGGGTATCAAATGAAAGGGCTTGACTAGTAGAATGTTGTACAGATAACAAATCTAAGGTAGTCGGGGTTAATCAAAATTTTTAATTTTGTTCTTGTTATTCGTGTTTTTAGTATCAGGGTTGCACCCGTGCGACGCCGTGGCGGGTTTTGAAATAAAATAAGCAATATTAACAACAACAAAAAACTTGAGTAAATCTTAGATACACGTTGTGTTGTGACAGCGGTGTTTTGTAATAATGGTGTGACACATTTCGGATGTAATGGTTATTGTAAAAGCAAGTAAAAACCCAATTTTATGCTTCAAAAATATGAAACAAAAAATTTTGCAAGGCTTAATTTGTAACATGTTCACGGTCTAAATAATCTTATTATATAGTTGCGACTATATACCATACTTTTCATTACTAAAATGTTACATAACATTTTCTAAATGTTTCGGGTAATAATTTACATCTCACTTAAAACATAGCATAAGTTAGCATTGCTTAGAGTATTTAAAAACTTATTGACCATTTTTGTATTGTAATATTCACATCTGCCTAAGTTTTTATTCACGTAGGATTGAGAACATGGGATCCGTAAGGAAGTCTAAATTTTTCGAGACAAAAATAGCCTATATACCTATTTAATCTATACTAATATTATAAAGCTGAAGAGTTTGTTTGTTTGAACGCTAGGATCTCGGAAAGTACTGGTCCGGATTGAAAGATTATTTTTCTATTGGATAGTCCATTTATCGAGGAAGGCTATAGAAAATAACGCCTCCGCGAGGCATAAGCTGAGCTTTGCATTTGTGTGAGTGTACATGGATAGTGTAGGTGTGACAACCGGCCTTAGGCGCGGCGCCATTCTGTCTCGCCGCGCTCCTGCCTGATTGGTGATCACTCACACTAATGCAAAGCTCAGCTTATACCTCGCGCCTCTTGAATATAAAACCTCTGCTAATCAAATTTTTTTTTCTAAATCTGAGTTGGTCCAACCAATTTCCGACAGGTGGCGTAGCAGGTAGCTGAAGAGGTGTTTTGTTTGAAAGCGATATTCTCAGGAATGCAGGCGCGGTCCCAGCCTCGAATTTTGGAGGGGGTCACCAAGTACGCAGCCTCAGATTTGGGGGTCAAGTAGAAATACAATAAATCGAGCAAAAAATACTTTACTAGTAGTCCCCCAAGATTTAACCCACATAGTTCCCGTTCTAGTTGTTTTCCCGCGTTAAAAAAATAGTCTTTGTACCATTACATATTTTTAATTTTCTTAGCTTTTTTGTTCAACGTATACGATTTGGGGGGAGGGGGTCATGTCTCCCCTGTGACCCCCCTCGGACCGCGCATGCAGGAATGGCTGAACCGATTTCAGTCATTCTTTCACCGTTGCATATGACGGGATCCTGATGAGTACTATATAATGTACCACGGGCAACGCCGGGGCAGACATCTAGTAATCTCTATATATAAAAATGTTATGTTGGTTTGTGTACGCTTCAAAAGCTCAAAAAGTTCTGCACCGATCGAGTTGAAATTTTACAATGATATATAATCCGCATCAAGGATTGTTTTTATCTAATTTTTGCATCACAATGTGCCACAGCGGAGCGTGGTAGGGTACAGCTAGTATGCGTATATAATCCAAATTCCATACAGTTCGCTACAGTTCTTAACGTGAATGAGCAACAAACATCTAAACATCCAAACGTTCGTAGTTATCCTAATATTATAAAGCTGAAGAGGTATTTTGTTTGAACGCGGTAATTCCAGAAACTACTAGAACGATTTCAAAAATTATTTTACCTTTGGATATGTTCAGTGATCCCTGAGTGCTATTAATATATTAAATATAATAAATATTAACAATATTATTTAAGTGAATACTACTAATCCACGGCGCCGGCCGTGGCTGAGCAGGTTTTGATGGTGCTTGTTATTAGTTACTTCAAGCATTTCAAACTGCTGAATGAAATTTGCTGCATACGTAGATAATAGTCTACAATAACACATAGGCTACTTTTTATCTCGGGGAAAATTACACGAACAGGACTACGCGAGTAAAACCGCTGAGGGCTGCTAGTAATCTACACTTTATCTATGTCGTAAGATGAAATAAAATGAAATTTATTCGGTTCAAGAGCACTATTACTTAAAAAACAGGTTAATATCTACTTATTCATAAACGATGATGATCATATACGATAAAAATGATTTGATTAACCGACTTTTCATAAAAAATCTGCTGATTTCCCGAAAACTTTAGCTTTTTCAGTAAGATTGAGAAATGTCAATGTCTATCCGCGTGTTTTTGCGAAATCCTTAGAACTTGTGCCAAATTGAAATTCGGCTCATCAAACTATTCTATATCTACACCAAATTTCGCACAAATCCATTCATTGTTCTTGCAAAAAAAGTAACTAACATCCATGCATAGCATATTTGCACATAAACTTTCGTAATTAAAATACTGACGTAGGATTGTTTCTCGGAGTGCTATCAATGATTGACACTCACTTAACTGTCCAACTTTGCATGAATACAATTAATTTAATTAAGTCATGTGACATATAGCGACTGACGTAAGTCACGTGATCTTAAGATTACCGGTATGTCATGGACACTACGAGTAGATAGATTGTGTTATGCGCCATTGAGAACCAACTCGATCACGCCAGTTTTCAAATTAAAACCTCATCTAATCCAATCGTTCACAAATTAAAAAAAAATGAACTTACAACAGAATTTAAATAGCGTAAGCTGCCCACTAAATTTTCCCATTTGCTGGGTCTCGGGGCATTCTGTCGCAAGGAGAGTCCAGGCCACAGTCCACCGCGCTAACCCTGTGCAGGTTGAATGTCACATGACCTCGAAATCTTCTAGAACCATGTCGGTTTCCTCACGATGTTTTCCTTCACCGTTTTAAGTTAGTGGCATTATGCACAGGACTTAAAAAAGACAGTGGTGCGCGTGGAATTCGAACCAGGGGCACCGAATTGCCAGCAGCCGTCCTCCCGATGAGACCAACCATAACCACACCCCGGACACTCCACTAAAATTCCATACAAACGCCGCTGTGGAGCTACCTACTCTTCATACAACTACGCAGATGTCGTTCGTACACACGCGTGAATGTGTGCGTTAGAGCTAGGGCTACTGAATTGTTTTATTGAATAGTTGTGCCCCTTGAGTTCACCTGGTGACGTAGTCTATAAACTTGCTATTATGTTGAGTTACATAAATAGAATGGACCCAAATTATACTATTCTAATTAAAAGGGTGTTTGCACAGATTTCTAAATCGTTTCAGAAATCTGTGGGTGTTTGTATTGCCGCGTAAAATGAAACGAAACCGATGATAGATTAGATCAGGTACCTATATATCTATTTCTGTTAGTAGGTACACATTCGCATTATATTTTACACTTACCCATAAAGGAAACTTTATTCTGTCACTATAATTATTCCTCCAGGCATTATCAATCCGTGCTTGGGCACATAAGTTACTGGCTGTGTGAGTTACGAAGTTTAAGTTAAAAATGACTTCGACATTATAAATAAATAAATATTGGTAGACAATTCACACACAACACCATTTGACCCCAAACTAAGCAAAGCTTGTAATATTATAAAGCAACATTATTGAAAAGTTTCTAATCTTACGTTATTTTATCATTAGGAAATTAAATAAAGCTTTTAATCTTGTCCCGTTTAGTTGACAGACAGCCGTAAACAGCACAACAACCCACCATGATGATATTTCGTTAGGAATTAGATGTTCGATACCAGCCCTTCGTTGAGTGCTCCTAGCGTATCCGAAACGGCCTGAGGGGTGAGGAAGCTTGAAATTGGCGGGGGGTTGGGAGTGTCCGTTCTATCTATATTATATATTCTATGCCATAACTTCATGCAATTACAAAAAAGGGCTATCTTCCCTCCTTCCAATGTTCTCTGTGGAGAGTTATTGTGAGGCAATACTTGTTGTGCACGTTAAGCTCGTCTATCTACCTCTTTCTGGACCGGTCTGGTGCCCGTTTATCCTTTGTCTCAGTCTGTAGTGTTCCATAGTTGTTCTGGCATACGATATACGTGTCCTCCCCAGTCATATTTCAGCATAGTCCTCTGAGCCACATCTATTGTTTGGGTCTTAGGCGCATTATTGATTACTTATAACCTTAATAATTATGGACGTTCCTATCTGTGTTACGTAACGGAAGCTGTAACACGTCTAAATATTGCGAAATATCATGGAAACGTTGACTTTCTAACCCTGGAGATAAGAGAGCGGCCCTGAACCTGGGTTTCGTCAGGTTATCTCGCGAGCGGGCGCGGATACTGCCGGTTTATTGGTCGCTTGTGCAAGTTCGCGAGGCCGATAGTTACGTCGCAACAATTCTCGCTCGATTGTGCACTAATACAACATGAAACTACCGTTAATTTTAATTAACTTCATACTGGAAATGTTCCTGTGATACTTATTGTTTCAAATAACACGTTGACACCAGACAAACCTCATGAGTAACCTCAGGAACTTTAGGAACTATGAAGTAAATGCAATACAAAGACTAAATATCTGAATAGATATACGGAACTTGTTGGTATACTAAGCAAAGGTGTATGGATGTTTCTGTGGGACATATATACTTATATGTAATTAAATAAGTATACTCGTACGATGCATTATATCAGCTATCTGGTTTCTAAAGTACCAGCTTCGCTTAGTTTGGGTCAGATGGCTTGTGTGAATATTATCGAACAATGTATATTTATTTAGAAGTATACGTTTAACTGTATTTTTATCTATGTATGTTAGGTGTTCACTTCATCAACAAATCGCCTGATGTCAAGCGAAGACGTATTAGAATAAATAGATTAATTCTCTATTTGCTTGATACTAGCGGTCGGCCCTGGCTTTGTCCATCATACGTAATATCCAATGGTGAACGAATGTTTGATATCGGTCCAGTAGTTCCTGAGACTAGCGTGTTCAAACTAAAATCTCTTCAGCTTTGTTATATTGTTTGTGATTTATTTTGTTTATAGTGTAGAATGACAAGACGAACAGGGCAGGTGCCTGGTGGTAAGCAACATGCCTGCCTATAACAGCACAGTGCTTTTATGGGATTTTTATATTTTATTAACAGGCACCTGTCCTGGTCCTCTCGTTATACTATGCTATAAAAATAATAAAAGTGGTCAAGTGCGAGTCGGGCTCGCCTATGAAGGCTTCCAGCAAGTAACAAAATACAAAAGTTCTTGTACTTACTTCGTTGTTACTTTAATCAGTGTTTTAACAATAGTCAATTTATGACGTATTAAAATAAAACTACTTACTAGATATCATTCAAACCAATTTTCGTTGATAGTTTACATGGTAACGTACATCATACACTTTTTTTATTTTTGTCATTCTCTTATTTTAGAAGTTACAGGGGGGGGGACACATTTTACCACTTTGGAAGAGTCCCTCGCGCAAACTATTCAGTTTAGAAAAAATATATGTTAAACATCTCAATATCATTTTTGATGACCTATCTATAGATACCCCACACGTATGGTATTGATAAAAAAAAATTTGAGTTTCAGTTCTATGAGTTCTATGTATGGGACGCCCCTTAAAAGTTTTGTTTTTCTATTTTTTATATTTTTGTATCAAAATCTTAATGCCGTTCACAGATTACATCTACTTACCAAGTTTCAATAGTATAGCTTTTATAGTTTCGGAGAAAAGTGGCTGTGACATACGGATGGACAGACAGACAGACATGACGAATCTATAAGGGTCCCGTACTTTGCCATTTGGCTACGGAACCCTAAAAACGTGGATTTGTCCAGCAAAGCAGTTAAAATATATTCGCTACTTATTTGCTAAAAAATATATTCTATTGTATAGTTGTCCTGTTACACCATTTCAAAACGAAGGCCAGATCTAACTCTCGTTGTCTCCTCTTCCTCAGGAGTTCGTCCACCCAGCAGTTCAACGTGGTGCGGCGAGTCTACCACCAGGACCGGCTGAACAAAGACGCTGATTACCAGGTCCCCAATAAACCTCGTAAGTGTATATACCCAGCGGCCTCATCCATAACAACTACAGCCAGTTAACAACAACAAGTAAATTCTGACGAAAAAAAAATTGGTTGCCTGTAAAGTCGGTATACGGGCGAAAGTTTTACGTGACAACGACTTTGAGTGGTAAAATAATTTTACGGAAGGGACGCGTGCCTTTCACTTTTATGTCTCTCTCTCGCTCTTAGGCGGGCTAACCATGCCCGAGTGGAAGGGACGCGTGCCTCTCACTCGCTCTCGTTGTGAGCGCATAACGTGAGCGGAGCGTAACGCAGTTTCTTGAAGTGTCACCCGGCAAACCAATTTATAAGACGTTGTCACGTCAAAATTGACAATCCCAAATAGTTTACATATACTACGCATGGAGTTGGCACAAACGTTTTACACCGAAAGCACGGATAGCTCGGGTATCTTTCTTGCCTCTTGTGGAAGTCGTCATACCTTTGTTGCGGCACATCACTCTGTAGCGTTGCCATTGTTGCCATAGAAAGTATGCACGTCATCTGCTTACGATTGACGCAAAGCAACCGTGCGGAAAATCTAACTCTATAAGTAATATATGTAAACTTTTTGATCAAAACCATAAAAACTTGTATGTATAACTTACGTGCCTTTTTTGTAATTTTTTTTTTTTTGCCACGCTAATTCTCGAACGTTTTAAGTTGATAATTTGTTGAAGAACTCTCTAATCTCGGTATGCCTCCGGTGCTTCTTTGGGGCAATGTGTGCCCAGCGTCCACAATAAGGCCCTGATCACTTATAAAAGCTCACTATACACTTTTCTTGCCGACAAATCAATTCTGTATAATTAGTCTTCTGATGTCTTTGTGGATATTAGACAAAGTATTAAACCGTTTTGTTAACATCATCATGAAATCACATACACATCGGTTACGAGCTCACCTACGCGGTTCGTGTATGTGCTAACTCTGTTAATGGGGTATTTGGAAAACAATCGTTTAATTACCGATCCCACGAGCTGGCGAGTCGCTGTGAACTGTCGATATTGGCCGAGAAATAAGACGCGGTACGTCAGGTGTGATGGCGACTTGTGGCGTTACTCTCTGCAGACATAATATTCGAACTACAGTAGAACCTCGATAAGTTAAAGTCCAAGGGAAGCAAATAATATTTTAAGTTATAGAGGTTTTAAGTTATCTAGGGTTTTGGTTTTGGGATCTGATGGGAAGGGAACATATTATTTTTTGGAGTTTTAAGATTTTTTTAAATTACCGAGGTTTAAGTTATCGAGGTTCTACTGTATTTTAATTTATTACACACTAGGCACGCCCCGCAGTTTTGCTCGCGTGGTTCGTGTTACATTATTTTCCCGGGAGAAAAATTGTTATTCCAGATTATCTGTTTCGAATTTCAAACTTTCCGACGTGATTAAGCAACCAACGTCCAAATATACAAACTTTCGCATTTAAGATATTAGTGGCTTTTCGGCCGGCGGCCGGCAACCCGCGGCTCAATAATTTTTCGCTAATTTTCACACTGTGTTCCGGTTGGAAGGGCCATGTTTCCGGTGAAATTACATTGCATAGAGATAAAAAATCTTTATCTATGGGTAACTAGCGCAGTTTGTTTTAAGTAATGATTTGGGTTCATCATGCTCTTATGGCTGTGCGTCACTGTGCTGTTATGGGCAAGCAAACTGCTTACCTTCAGGTACATGACCAGCTCATCTAGTCACTCTATCTATACTAATATTATAAAGCTGAAGAGTTTGTTTGCTTGTTTGAATGCTAGGATCTCGGGAAGTACTGGTCCGGATTGAAAGATTATTTTTCTATTGGATAGTCCATTTATCGAGGAAGGCTATAGAAAATAACGCTACTATTAATAGAAGCGGAGCATGAATCAAGAATGTAACAAAATTAGGAAAAAATATTCCCTTTTGAGAGTTTTCGTACGTTTCGTGCTTTGACATGACACATGACAGCATGTGTCTAAGATTGCGTCATTGAATATCACAGATTACATAACACTTGAATATAAAACCTTTGCTAATCATTTTTTTTTTCTAAATCTGAGTTGGTACAACCAATTTCCGACAGGTAGCATAGCAGGTAGCTGAAGAGGTGCTTTGTTTGAAAGCGATATTCTCAGGATTGACTGAACCGATTTTAGTCATTATTTCACCGTTGTATATGTACGGGATCCTGATGAGTTCTATATAATGTACCACGGGCAACGCTGGGGCGGACATCTAGTATTGTATAAAAGAGTTCTAAAAGTATTGCTAAAGTTCCCTCGCTCAGATCATCCATACCTCTCCTCCGGTGGGAGAGAAGAGCGACTTGAGCAATTAAGTATTTGTTAATGTTTTCTCGCTGGTTGGAAGTTGAGTGTCTTGGATCCCAGTATTTTTAACCAGTATTTTGCGTGTTTCCGCAGTGGGCGAGCGATGCAAGAAGGTGGTCCGAGGATGCGGCTTCGGAGAGTGTCTGATGAACTCCGTGCCGCTGGCGCGCTGGCTGCCGCGGTACAAACCCCGGGAGTTCCTGGTGGGGGACCTGGTGGCCGGCGCCACCACGGCCGTCATGCACATACCCCAGGGTGAGAAATACATTCCCCCTATAATAACATCTGATCTAATTACCATCCATATAAACCATTGGATCTGCCCACAAAACTGCAAGGGCACGGAATTATGTCATCGTTGGGAAGAGGGAGCTCACTCTTTCCGTTCTAGTCGGTTGCAGGAAGCGATGAACGTCGGACTTTTTTTACCTACGAGTATCATTATTCGATGTCAACAACCAAAATAATAAGGGGTCAAGTAGATTGGTGGTGTGTAAACCGCTTAAACTACACTTCACACAGTTTATTACCAATTTCAATGAGCTGAGGGCACATATTATGGTTTATATCGATGTCTAATATCACTTTGGCCTTTTTTCTATCGGACTGCTCGTAGCTCGATAAATCGACATCGTTTCATGGTTGACGTTCCAAAGACTGGGACGAAGAGAGTTGAGTCTAGTCTAGGCTGTGGAATGCGCTGTCGGAGTGGGTTTTTCTTGATAGTCAGCATGACTAATATTGGTGGACAATTCACACACACAACACCATTTGACCCCAACCTAAGCAAAACTTGTAATATGGCGGCCTGATAGCTGATATAATACTTATATAGCTGTAAATACATACTTATTATACATAGAAACACCCAGACACAATGCAGAAATTTGAATTCATCACACAAATAATTGCACTGGGTGGGAATCGAACCCCACGACCCTCGGCTTCGCAGGCACAGTTACTACCAGTAACTCTGCCTGCAGTCAACTCGTAATTCCAATCTTGATGTCTTAAAATCGAGAGTGAACTCGGTAGGAAGTATATAGGGGTGTTTTAAATCTACCAATACCTGTATTGAAAAAGTAAATTGTTAGCAGATCTCGTAATATGGTATATCTTGGAAGACAGCATCTGCGTGCAATCTTCATCTATCGCTCTCGTCGCCCAGGTATGGCGTACGCGCTGCTAGCTGAGGTCCCGCCCATAGTCGGCCTCTACATGGCGTTCTTCCCGGTCCTCATCTACGTGATCTTCGGAACCTCTCCTCACATCTCCATGGGCACCTTCGCGGTGGCCTGCCTGATGGCTGGGAAGGTACGTACACCGCTACGGGGGCTGAGGACTACATAAATATTGGTGGACAATTCACACAACACCATCTGACCCCAAACTAAGCAGAGCTTGTAATATGGCGGCCAGATAGCTGATATAATTCTTATATAATTGTAAATACATACTTATCTCTATATATAAAAATGTTATGTTGGTTTGTGTACGCTTCAAAAACTCAAAAACTTCTGCACCGATCGAGCTGAAATTTTACAATGCTATATAATCCGAATCAAGGATTGTTTTTATCTAATTTTTGCATCACAATGTGCCACAGTGAAGCGTGGCAGGGTACAGCTAGTTATACATAGAAACACCCAGACACAGTACAAATAGTTGAATTCATCACACAAATATCTGCACGGGGTGGCAATCGAACCCACGACCTCTCGGCTTCGTAGGCGACACGAGGGCAGTCAAATATATACCTGAGTATACTATATTTCCCTCAGCGCAAATGCGACATCCATCGGGTTTCAATGTGTGCATAGCAACTCCGGGCTAATCTATGTTACCCACATGATTGCTTACTTGGTTGAACTGCCATGCTTTAACTTTTAGTTTAATTTTAATCCTTTTCATACCTAAAGAGGTTCTAATGAAAAGTTATTCAAACCATTCCACCCTTTATCAGTTCTATCTAACGACATATTCATGAATTAAAACATGCTGGATAAGAGACGAAATCTCCCGAAGGACATCCTAATGACGTTCTACAATTTCTACAACACATGTTGTCTCTTTTCCAGGTGGTGACGCAGCACGCAACCCCTGTAGATAGTTTAAATAGCACCCTAAATATAACTGACGGTAAGTTGACATTCAATTGTGATTAATCTAATAACATTTTTGTAATAGGTTTACACTTACCGCCATCTCGCCTGATGGATCATATTTGCCTATGGAAATTGTTGCAATTTATTTGGCAGAAAATGTACTAGTCTTTTTTTGTTCTTTTCGAACTGATTTAGAATATGTTTTCCACCGTTTTAGGGTTACCCCTATGATTTTTGTAATGATTAGTAGAACGTGATGTTTTGTAGTGTTAGTGGTAAGTAGTGTTTTGTGTACCTTTTATAATACTAATCGAGTTGTCTGGGAGAGATCTCTTTTAGCGATAAGTAAAATAGAGTTTCGATAGAGTGTGTTTTGTTCTCATAATTTGTTAATGTGTTGAAGTAGAAATTCTAAGCACGCTTGACTCGGGGAGTCGCTTGGTGAATGCATGACGACATGACGAAGTGTGATTGGTCGAGGCGAGCGGAAGTTGAGAGGGGACATAGTAGTCAAGATAGAAAGAGAGAGACAGTTATGTTTCGTATATTACTGTATGCGCAAGAGAGACAGGCGCGAGCACACATTTTCTTTCTCTCTCTCATAGCCAGTTACGTTTCGTTCATTCGTTAAGTTTTTAGAGTAGTTTATTAATTTATGATGAAAATGAATATTAATTAATAAAAAATCTATCCAAAAAGAAAATTAATAAATTTTACAAACCTATTTATAGAAAATTTATATAATTATTTATAACCAAACACATATATACCTACACATTTACATATTTAGATGTCGCTAAAGATGTGGTCTAAAGGACACATTTTCTTTGTTCACTTTGCTTTGTGTAGTCCAAGTAAAGTGCTTTCTTTATATCGTATTGTTTCGTGTTTTTGTTTCAGTGGACAGCGGCGGGGTGCATTACACTCCTTTACAAGTGCTGAGCGTAGTCTGTCTCACCGTCGGAATATTTCAGGTACAAACAAACTCAATTAGAGAAAATGTATTTGTTCGGTGGTTACAATGCCACACACACACTCAGAGACACTGTCTCTCACTCACACACACACACACACACCCTTAATGACTACTTCGCATAATATTACGCGACGACATGCCCGACGATGGAGCGTTCTTACCTAGAAGAAATCGATTCACTTTCGATTTGAAGACACCAATAGCCAAAAATATAGCTAGCTAATAGTGATTCAGATCAATGAAACGACAGACGAGACAATAAAACAAGTATGATAGATGCCTCCTCTCTGTTACCTTTTTTGTCCAAATTGGTTCTGCCAATGTAAAAGGCTAATTTAGCCGGCTGAAATTAGTCTCTAATTCAGTGTAGTGCTTTAGTATTCCGTAAACCGCATACTAAATTCAGAAGTGAGCATTGTTTTTCTTCTAACTTGCTTCTAAACTTGCATCTTAATTCGTCGTCGACTGAATTTAGCCAAGCGTAATAATCTTTTAAATGAGCCATTTTTTATTTAATGTTAGTAATTACGTAGTTGTCTTGGTAGTTAGTTTACTTTTAGAGTGTGGTAAGGCGGAGTCATCTTCACTTTCTAACCGCGATTAAATGTATCCCGTTTTTTTTCTTTTAAATCAGTGTTAGCCCCACGGACCCGCGGTGAAAGTAGCTCGTTAGGAGTGTAACGCGAACCTTTGGACTTCATTACTGTTTGTTGTGATATCATTATCATAAGAGCATATTTAAAATAGACTACGGACTTGTAACGTTAATGTAGAGGTGACTTGTTTAAAGAAGTACTATATGTTTGTGGTATTTGATTGGCTTCGTAGCATATTTGCTAGTAAGCAAATTAAATATTGGATTAAAGGGTTTTATATGTAATTTAATATGTCAACAAATATATTGCAAATGAGTTGCCTAAAAAATTTTATCCCTTATTTTACCCCTTTGAAGGTTGAGTTTTGAAAAATACTGTAATACATTATTCATTATTTTGATTATGCTCAATTCGTGCGAAATTTTATGCGAATATATTTAAGAAATAAAATGTTTCATGCAAACTTCCATTCCCTATTTCATGCCCTTAGGGGTTGAATTTCGGTATGAGATTTCGTAAGCATTAAGTAAAGCCAAAATAATAAGTTATGTAATACAGCTTTTCTAAAATTCAATCAATTTAAGTGAAATATTTAAAAAAATATTTTTTAATTGTTATTTATTCATATTCTGGACTGAAATTTTTTAGGCAACCCATTTGCAATATATTTGTTGACATATTAAATTACATATAAAACACTTTTCATCCAATAAACAGCTCGGTGAAGGTCGGTGTATAGCGGGATCTCCCACTATAATAAAAATGCAGAAAATAAACAGTTTAATCTGTCTTCGACAGCTTGTTTTGCGGTTAATGACGTAATAAGCCATATCGGTGTTTGGAGTCACGTGACAACATATTAAAAATACTTACAGCATTGTAAATCATTTATAATAAAATTACTAAGTGAAATTAAATTATAAAAATATGATTTTCGGTATTCTATTACAACAAACTATCATAAAATTAACACAAAACATTAATTTGTGATTAGTGTGAACATCTCTGTTACCTTGTTTCCTTGCGTGGGCTGAACGTTGTCTCGCTAAGTGTGGTCGCGGCTGCGCAGGTGGCGATGTGGTCCCTGCGGCTGGGCGCAGTGTCCACGCTGCTGTCGGAGCCGCTGGTGTCGGGGTTCACCACGGCCGCCTCGTTCCACGTGCTCGCCTCGCAGCTCAAGGACCTCTTCGGAGTGCGCATACCCAAGAGATCCGGGAACTATAAGATTATATTCGTAAGTACATGTGTTACTTATTACTTACTGTCTAGGTACTAACCACTGGGTATGAAACGTTAAATATTTCGACGGCTTGAACATCTTGATTGTCTGACCATATTGACCTTCATTTGGTCTATGGTTAGTTCTAATGTGCTTAGTGTAAGTAGTTAGTTAGCACAGATGAAATACCCTATTGATCGGCGATGGAATAAATCTCGGTTACGTTCCAACTCACCAGCAGGGGCGCAGGACGAGGTAAAAAGCCGCGCTGTCAAAAGCCGAATATCCGTGTGACGTTTTGTCCGATCACTGGTGGAAAGTCCTCCAGTGATCGGGCAAAACGAGATAGAGTTATGCAAACTTTTAAGGACAGAGCAGGATGCAAAGAAAGACATCAACAGGTTCCCATTTCGTTTTCTTTTTAATGTTCGTTTTAATTTTGTAGATTGGTGATGTTATGTTTTTCTAATTATTGCATTAAATTACTTGTATATAACATAGTGTAGTAGCAGTGCAATACTATATAAAACAATTAAATGTACTAAATCAAGTGAAATAAGTGATTTCCCCTTAATAGAGTCAACGAGAAAAGTGCTGATGGACACCTTCTTGTATATTATGAACTATGTAGCAATTTAAGTTAGATATAAATTACTCATTAGCCTAGACTTAATAAATTAGGCTAGATTGTAATAAGTATTAGGATCCAAGGAAACTTGGTGAATAAATAAAAAAAAATTACTTGTGAAATTGTTAAGCTGCTTAAATTACTTACTCGAATATTTTTCCATACATTTTTAGATGTAAATGGCCTATGTGTTCTTCCAGACTATAATCTAACTGTATTTCAATTTTCAATCAGATCCGTTGATACATGTTTGAACCACAAATATCGAAAAATTGACATATATGTAATATTAGTGGGATGTTTTAAAACCGATGGTGTTATTAATATACAACCCCGTGGCTGTTCCAGACAGTGATAGACGTCAGCCGCGCGCTGCCGACGCTCAACTGGGCCGCCTTCGTCATCTCCTTCATCACCTGCCTCGTCATCGCGCTCAACAACGAACTGCTCAAGGTACCCTCCACCCCTGCACACTCGCCACCCTTACTCATTACACATCCTACTAAATCGTCTGTTTCTGAAGTGAAAACTTCGGTTGTCGCACCATACACAGATTTTTCTGGGTGAATGTGAAACTGTGAATGGAGCTCAAGCGTCATCCTCGTATATGAAATAAATCTTCGGGTGAACTCGGGACTATGGCCATCTAGAAATGCGTCAGCATTTAGGTTAGAAGCCATCTTTAGAATACATGTTTAGACGATAATGCTTCGAAAATATATTCTAGAGTTCTAGACTAACAACACCCTCCGGTTTCACCCGCGTAGTTTCCAAAGTGAGCTATCAAATTCTGAGTTATAAGTTTTCACTTCTGTCGGCAGCTCCTATGACTGACAATTTCTTTTGTTAACAATCGAATACCGAAAATGTTTACTGCGTTATTATTGGTAGGTACGTAACATAAAGTCCGTTTGTGTAGATGTTGTGTTTGTTTGTGTAGATGTTGTGTTTGTTTGTGTAGATGTTGTGTTTGTTTGTGTAGATGTTGTGTTTGTTTGTGTAGATGTTGTATTTGTTTGTGTAGATGTTGTGTTTGTTTGTGTAGATGTTGTGTTTGTTTGTGTAGATGTTTGTTTATTTGATGTTGTGTAGATGTTGTGTTTGTTGTTTGTGTAGATTTGTGTAGATGTTGTGTTTGTTTGTGTAGATGTTGTGTTTGTTTGTGTAGATGTTATGTTTGTTTGTGTAGATGTTGTGTTTGTTTGTGGCAGCTGTGGGTGAGCAAGCGCAGCCGCGTGCCGGTGCCTGTGGAGCTGGCGGCCATCGTGGCGGGCACGCTGGTGTCCCGCCTGGCGCGCCTGCACGAGACCTTCGGCGTCAGCCTCGTCGGGGACATCCCCACCGGGTCAGTCACACTCCATAGTAAACTAATGATAGTCTTTGTAGTGGTAGTATGGTATGTGTGGTATATGTAGTAATGTAGGGGTAGTACCATACCTTTGCCAGTAATTCTACCGCCAAGCAGTAATGTGCAAACATTGCTGTGTTCCGGTTTGAAGGGCAATGTTTCCAGAGAAATTACAGGGCTTAGAGATATAAGATCTTAGATTTCTGTGCGACGAGCGCAGTGCAGTGCTAGGTATTGATTCAGATTCTTCATGTTCCAATAGCTGCGTGTCACTGTGCTGTTACGTAGCAAGCATGTTGCTTACCATCACATGTCCTGCTCGTCTCGTCACTCTTTATTTAAAATAAAAAACCTAGCTGTCCTTCCCGGCTTCCCCCGTGGTAGGTACATATATTTATATAATAGACTATTATAGCAAAGGACACATCCAATAGTACAATCCACAAGTACATATCCAATTGTGAAATAATTTTTGAATTCGGTCCATAGTTCCTGAGATTACCGCGTTCCAACATTCATCATTGTAGTTTTTTTGGTCTATAACTTGAGATGAACTAGTAATTGGATCATCAGGGTGCAATTAGCTAAAAATTCGATAGATTTCAGAAAGATCCCATCTTGAAATGGGACTGACTAAACAGTAGCTGGAGCAGAACCAGAAGAAATATGGAGGAAAACCCATTACTGACTGGGTGGCTGGTAGAGACAATGGTCCATCGAGTTGGCACAGTAACTAATTAAATTAGAAAAGTTAAGTTCACATGGAACATGTCAGTTTTCTTCCGAAGTTTTCCTTGAAGCCAATGAAACTAATAGATTTGTACATTTAGAGTAATCTGGAGTTGATAAACACGCATTTCTGCAGACGAAGTCGAACCTATGCCAGGACGTTTAGGAAATTTTGATTCCCTCGCCATTGGGCCTCCATGGCTAACAATCTTCCCCCCCTCGTGTAGGTACATTTGGGGTAGTCTGGGTTGGATAAACACCTATTGCTTCAGACAAAGTCGAACCTATGCCAGCACGTTTGAGAAAATTGGATTCCCTCGCCATTGGGCCTCCTTGGCTAACAATCTTCCCCTCATGTAGGTACATTTGGGGTAGTCTGGGTTGGATAAACACCTATTGCTTCAGACAAAGTCGAACCTATGCCAGCACGTTTGAGAAAATTGGATTCCCTCGCCATTGGGCCTCCTTGGCTAACAATCTTCCCCCCTCATGTAGGTACATTTGGGGTAGTCTGGGTTGGATAAACACCTATTGCTTCAGACAAAGTCGAACCTATGCCAGCACGTTTGAGAAAATTGGATTCCCTCGCCATTGGGCCTCCTTGGCTAACAATCTTCCCCCCTCATGTAGGTACATTTGGGGTAGTCTGGGTTGGATAAACACCTATTGCTGCAGACAAAGTCGAACCTATGCCAGCACGTTTGAGAAAATTGGATTCCCTCGCCATTGGGCCTCCTTGGCTAACAATCTTCCCCTCATGTAGGTACATTTGGGGTAGTCTGGGTTGGATAAACACCTATTGCTTCAGACAAAGTCGAACCTATGCCAGCACGTTTGAGAAAATTGGATTCCCTCGCCATTGGGCCTCCATGGCTAACAATCTTCCCCCCTCATGTAGGTACATTTGGGGTAGTCTGGGTTGGATAAACACCTATTGCTTCAGACAAAGTCGAACCTATGCCAGCACGTTTGAGAAAATTGGATTCGCTCGCCACTGAGCCTTCATGGCTAACTATTCTCCCCCCACAGGCTGCCAGTCCCGCAGGTGCCCCCGGTGGAACTGCTCCCGGACGTGGCTCTCGACGCGTTCACCATCACCATGGTGACGTACACCATCTCCATGTCGATGGCGCTCATCTTCGCCTCCAAGGAGAAGTACGAGATCGACGCCAATCAGGAACTGTTGGCTCTGGTGAGTTTCTTCCTTCACCATACTCCAATCAATATGGGTTTTATGCCATGCCTGTTAAGATATAGATTACATTGGCAACATAAATTAGCAGACCGCTCGCCAGCCGTCTGCTGATTTACGTTACCAATGTAAACTATATCTTAACGAACATGATATAAAGCCCTTATTTTAGTGTTTTTTTATTTGTTGAGTGGGAGCGGAATCGTGTAAATGGGCGACATCCTTTAGCCTTTAGGCGAGGGTAGCATGTCTGTCTGATTGTATAGTAAATGTGTTTCCCATCCATCTATTGCTGTTATTCTAATGCCAAGCAGTAATTTGTAAACATTACAGAGTTCCAGTTTAAATGGCAATGTTTTCAGATAAATTTCAGTACAGGACAAATAGATAAATATAATTTCCCTGGGTGATTAGCGCAGTGTCACACCCCGGACACTCCACTAAAACTCCATACAAGCGCCGCTGTGGAGTTACCTACTCTTCACACAACTACGCAGATGTCGTTCGTACACACGCGTGAATGTGTACGTTAGCGCTAGGGCTACTGAATTATTTTATTGAATAGTTGTACCCCCTTAACTTCACCTGGTGACGTAAAGTATGTAGTTTATAAACTTGCTGTAATGTTGAGTTACATAAATAGAATGGTGCCAAATTATACTATGTATTTTAATTAAAAGGGTGTATGTAATGCCGCATAAAATCAAACGAAACCGATGATCGATAGGTACTTAGATATCTATTTTTGATAGTAGGTACACATTATTTATTAGTACATTCGCATATTATTTTACACTTACCCAAGAAGGAAACTTTATTCTGTCACTATAATTATTCCTCCAGTCATTATCAATCCGTGCCCAACACTGGCTGTGTAAGTTACGAACTTTGAGTTAAAAATTACTACGTTATTATAAAGCAACGTTATTTAAAAGTTTCTAATCTTACGTTATTTTATCATTAGGAAATTAAATAAAGCTTTTAATCTTGTGCCGTTTAGTTGACGGACAGCCGTAAACAGCACAACACGTGGGGGTGTTGTGCTGTGATGATGATATTTCGTTAGGAATTAGATGTTCGATACCAGCCCTTCGTTGAGTGCTCCTAGCGTATCCTAAACGGCCTGAGGGGTGAGGAAGCTTGAAATTGGCGGGGGGTGGGGAGTGTCCGTTCTATCTATATTATCTATTCTATGGCAGTGTAGTGCTAGGTAATGATTTGGACTTTTCATGATGTTCCAATAGCTGCGTGTCACTGTACTGTTATGGGGAGGCATGTTGCTTACCATCAGGCACATGTTCTGCTCGTCTCATCTGTCATCACTCTATACTACAAAAAAATCTGCTATAGGTATGGGACTGCATTGCTATAATTATTGTTTTCATTGTGATCGAGTGAAACTGTAAATATTTTACGTGCTGATTTTGTTCCAATGTGATTTTGGGCCAAGACCAACTGTTCAATATCATTGTATTTAACTTTTTAATATTGTTCCCAGGGCGCCAGTAACGTGTTCGCGTCGTTCTTCGCCTGCGCCCCGTTCTGCGCCAGTCTCTCCAGGTCCTACATACAATATCAGGTATCGTTTTCCGTTTCTCTTACTCTTATAAATCTGGGAACTGACATGATGGCTGCGTCAAAAATATACCATTTTCTAATATTCTAATTATGTAGTTCGTCTTGTAGATTATAAAGATATTTGAAACATATAGTTTTTGTTTTATCTTTATGATTAAAAATCGACAAAGATGTAGATCATCATTCTTCTGGAGTGGGAGAGGGAGATGTAACGTCACATCTTAGTAAAGATGGTACAATGATGTGACGTCACTCGAAACTTGGAAGCACTGTCTGTTATTATTTGTTTGTGAAACAAAAAAAACTCAAACGGATGGACCGATTCGAATGCAGTTATTTTTATTTAAAAGCCTGTGTCCTTGCGGTTCTTAGCTATGTTTGATTATAATAGATTCGAAATGGCCGCCTCCACAAAATGGCGGATAAAATACTTTTTCACAATCTCCGTCAATTTGGGTAATATATGAAAGGACTTGAATAGTGGAATACTATAAAAAAATTTAAATCCAAGGTAAAAAATTTTTGTATGTAAATTAGTTTATTGTATGCTTGCGCCGCATCTATTAATGTTTTGTTACTTCGTTGTCACGTTAAACTTTCGTCCGTAAACCAACCGGCATTACAGGCAATCAATTTAGTTATGTATCGTGAATGTTGGTCGGCAGGCGGGCAGCAAGACGGGGCTGACGTCGGTGGTGAGCGCGCTGCTGGTGCTCAGCGTGCTGCTGTGGGGTGGGCCCGGCCTTCGAGCGCCTGCCGCGCGCCGTGCTGGCCGGCATCATCGTCGTCAGCCTCAAGGGCATGTTCCTGCAGGTCAAGGAGCTCGCCAAGTGAGTACCTACACACAGAGTACCTACCTTTCTATTTTTACACGTCACATACACACCAGTGGTCTTTATTATTTTTACACGTCACATACACACTATCTGGAAGGAGGGAAGAGAGGCCTTTGCCCTGCAGTGGGACAATCTAGGCTAGTAATAATAATAACATACACACCAGTGGGCTTGGCTTACTAAATCGGCTATGTCTTTGCTATTGCTGTGTCTATCATTTCAAGCGAGGAGAAAAGAGAGAGCAATTTCAAAGCTAAGACATTTTTAGTTAGGCATTAGACCCTCTGGTCGAAGGTCCAGAGGACGACCCAAAACCAGGTGGAGGCCGGTAGTGCAAAGGGGCATACTCGTCTCAGTTGTGTACGGCGCGCCGCTTACACGTACTACCTTTTATCCCGGGAAAATAACGGGAATGGGGAACTATGCGAGTAAAACCGCGGAATACTTCTAGTGATAGAATTAAACAAGGTATGTTTTGTGTTCAGGTTCTGGAAGCTGAGCAAGCTGGACGCGCTGGTGTGGCTCGTCACGTTCTTGACCACCATGCTCATCAACATCGATATTGGGTGAGCTCTTCCACCGACAATGGTGTCAGGATCATCACACAATCATTAAATTATTATATACTAGCTGTTACCCGCGACTTCGTCCGCGTAAAATTTTGATATGGTTTGTGTATAAATTCACTGCTTTTAAAAAAAGGTCAAAATGTAGAGTTGTTGTCATGCCATGTCATGTTATGTTATGTAAGTAGGATAAAAGGATTCCAGACTAAACATTATATGTGTTCCAAATTTCAACGCAATCTAGTCAGGCGTTCAAATGTCACATTTATACTAGATCCCTAAAGAACTGTACATGATTTCGGGATAAAATGTAGACTATGTGTTATTCCAGACTATAAGCTATCTCTGTCCTAAATTTCAGCTGGATACCTTTAGCCGTTTTGACGTGATTGAGCATCAAACATTCAAACCTCCAAACATACATACATTGAGATTTATAATATTATTATTAGTACGATTAGTAGGATAGGATTAAATCAGCATGTATGGTAGGTATAATAAAGAGATTACATAATATAACTAGATGTCAGCCCCGGCTTCGTCCGTGGTATATACAGCGTGTGGCGGAAAGGTCCAACAATATTTATGGTAGTTCATCTATACTAAGTATCAAATCACATGTGTGAATATTAGACACGAAAGCTTAAAAAAAATTTCCATACAAAGTTAAAAATTCGTTGTTTGTTATTTTATTTGACAACCCTAACCGGCTGTACGGCGCGTTCACTGACCGCCGCGCCGCCGGCCACCGCGCGCCGCTCCGTCGGTGTCGTGCACGCCGCGCCGCCGCCGGCGCCGGCGCATTGATACCTACTTATCTGTCGTTTGAAAAATCTCCCTAAATAGCATAGAAGTCGAACAAGAGAGAAAGATCAGGCGTGGAAGCTATTGAACTGCCATATTCGATTGAGCCAGATAGCATAAAAACAGATGCTTTTATTAGCACTAACCTAAAGCCTTATTACCCTTGGCTAAATTTGTTCGCTACTGAATTTAGTGAAGTGTAGTAATACCTAGCATTCAGTAAGCTACGAGCCTACGAGTAGCATACTACATTCAGAAGCGAGGTTTGCTTCTTTCTAACTTGCTTCTGAATTCAGTCGACTAAATTTTGTCAAGTGTAATAAGCCTTCAAACAATATTAGACAGGAAGGATGGAAGGAATGTCATATGAAATAAAACTAAGTAGGTACGTGTTTGAATCGAAAGTCAAATAAAAAGTTAGAATAATTACTTAATTTAATTATTTAAACTCTCTAATAAGAATGGAAGATACCTACACTAACTACTTATTTTTTACTAAATTAACTAACCTTTTAATAATCTCATTATTATTTAACCATAGTCGCACTGTAATGTAACACTAAAATTTCAGTGCACAACAACACAACACAAACATATTTATCCATTTTACACTGCAATCCAAGGTGCTTGCGGCGCGGCGCACCTTCCTCCTACGCGTAACGAGGGCGGCCTCAGAAGTATCAGTCCAGGGTGGTGGACCAGCACCCAGCACTGCTGGTAGTACTAAAACAGGCCCTGACTCGGGCGTCTTTAGTGCTGTTCAGACGTTTGCGGGAAATTTCACGTTCTTCATGGCGACTAACTAGGTACCATGTCTAGGTACAGTGATGACATCGTAGATATCAATTTTGCGATAAAAAAACAACAACACACCACCAACGACGCTACAGAGCGACTGAACTTTCAACTCAAAAATTTAAACCTCAAATACTTCTAACAAGAACAAAATTAAAAATTTTGATTAACCCCCGACTACCTTAGATTTGTTATCTGTACAACATTCTACTAGTCAAGACCTTTCATTTGATACCCATATTAAGGGAATTGTGAAAAAGGAAATGTAATTCGCCATTTTGTGGTAGCGGCCATCTTGGATTTGAAATTTGTCATAGTGCAAAGTATTCTACTAATCAAGCCCTTTCATTTGATACCCATATTGAGGTAGTAGTGAAAATATTATATAATTCGCCATTTTGTGGTGGCGGCCATCTTGAATTTGAAATTTGTTATAGCGTTTAGTACTCTACTAGTCAAGCCCTTTCATTTGATACCCATATTGAGGTAGGTTGTGAAGAAATATTTTGTCCGCCATTTTGTGGAGGCGGCCATTTTGAATCGATATTAACCAAACATAGCTAAGAACACCCGCACGGATATTAACTTTCAAATAAAAAAAACCGCATCGAAATCGGCCCATCCGTTTGAGCTCTACGGTGCCACAGACAGACACACACACAGACAGACAGACAGACAGACAGACAGACCGACAGACAGACAGACAGACAGACATCGACGTCAAACTTATAACACCCCTTTTTTTTGTCGGGGGTTAAAAAATTATATTGGACAGCGGGCTTCGCCTTTCGGCATGGCGCGCCGCGCCGTTCCGAAAGGCGAAAAACCGCAGCGGCACAGCGCGTCAATCGGTTTGACTCCGTTTGACAAATGCCGACTTGCCGACAGTCCGCCGTGGACATTTCGCAAAGAATAAAATAAAATTAAGAAGTGAAAATTAATTTGAAATGGTACGAAATGTATCACAGTATGTACCTAACTGATTTTGGCATACATACGCTTTCTTTCGTGTTGTTGAATTTAAATATTCTACTATCACAATCAATTAAACAACATTAGCAATAGTGTTTTTAATTCATAAAATTGGTCGGTATAGTGATGAGCGAAAAGAGACGTACACATAAAATTTAGCCGAACTGGCTTAGAATTTCTAAACCAGCGCTGTATACCGTAGTAGCTACCTACTCCTAGACGTTTTTTCTCTATGTTACTTTTTTCGAAGTAGGCAAAATAAATACAATACATATTCTGCACAAAATTTAGTCTTTGACAGGCAAGGTCGTTTGTCAGCTGTACATGCATTAGGGTTGCAGCTGGTCAATTTTACATCAAACTTTGACTCGTATTATCTCGCGATCTAAAGTGCTGAGGGGAAAGAGACCTTCGGAGATGAAGTCTATATCAGTGTTGGAATGACCTGTTAAAATATTGTTGGACCTTTCCGCCACACGCTGTATATAGCACTCATCGAGATCCCGTACATATCCAACGGTGAAAGAATGAATGAAATCGGTTCACTCATTCCTGAGAATATCGCTTTCGAACAAAAAACCTACAACAACAAAAAAAACAGCTACCTGCTACGCCACCTGTCGGAAATTGGTGGTACCAACTCAGATTTAAAAACAAATTTGATTAGCAAAGCTTTATATAATCTGTGGTTTATATTCAATGACGCCATCTTAGACAGATGCTGTCATGTCAAAGCTTGGTGCGAAAACTAGCCTATATCCTTCCTCGATAAATGGACTATACAATAGAAAAAAATCTTTCAATTCTGACCAGTACTTCCCGAGATCCTAGCGTTCAAACAAACAAACTCTTCAGCTTTAAAATATTACTAGAAGTCCGCCCCGGCTTCGCCCGTGGTACAATATATAGCACTCATCAGGATCCCGTACATATCCAACGGTGAAAGAATGACTGAAATCGGTTCATTCATTCCTGAGAATATCGCTTTCAAACAAAACACCTCTTCAGCAACCTGCTACGCCACCTGTCGGAAATTGGTCGTACCAACTCAGATTTAGAAAAAAAAAAAACGATTTGCAAAGGGAGCTGTTTAATCTGTGAGCAAAGGTGAGGTATGTAATCTGTGGCAAAGGTTTATATTCAATGACGCAATCTTAGACACATGCTGTCATGTGTCATGTCAATGCACGAAACGTACGAAAACTCCCAAAAAGGAATATTTTTTCCCGATTTTGTTACATTCTTGATTCATGCTCCGCTTCTGTTAATAGTAGCGTTATGTTCTATAGCCTATAGCCTTCCTCGATAAATGGACTATCCAATAAAAAAAAAGAATCTTTCAATTCGGACCAGTACTTCCCAAGATCCTAGCGTTCAAACAAACAAACAAACTCTTCAGCTATATTATTAGTATAATATTAGTATAGATATATAATAAGATTTTTATCATCCCCGAGCAAGACGCTAGAATTCAATTCACAGCACACGAAAAATCTATCTGTGGTGCGCCAAAAGAAGTTTTTGCTTCAATCATAAAAATACTGATATGTCAATGATATACAACAGTTTTGATGGCAGCTTTGTGTCAATTTAGTGATGTTTGATCCCAGGCTGGGCGCTGGCCTGATAGCGAGCGTGGGCGCGCTGTTCTGCCGCTCGCAGCAGCCGTACACGTGCCTGCTGGGCCGCGTGCTGGAGACGGACCTCTACCTCGACACCAAGCGGTACCGCGCCGTGAGTATGCCCTCCAAACTACGGTCGACTAACGGATCCACAAATACTTTGTATGAGAAATGTACTTAAAATAATCCTAAAATTATCGTTATTGATTACAAATACAAATAGCACATTTCAAGTTCATTATTCGTCTTTATTGTTTCCGTAAAGATAAAATATTCTAGAAATATTCGTAAATTACATGAAATCTCGTGAAATGTTTCCAGGTTTCAATAGTTTGCATTCACAATATTGCCCCTGAATATACTGCCATATCAGAGCCAACCTATAAAAACTGCTCCTTTCAATCAATGTTTGTATAATCGTTTCATTAGGTACACGAAATACGAAACAAGCTTCTACAAGAAACTAACGTAAAAGAAACTGTTTAAAACATAATTCTTTTACAACTTTATTAATAATTTATTCACACTTTACTTATCTACTCGATAAGTTTTAAAAACCTGAATTAATGAAAGTTCAGTCTGAAAGCCACAAGGTTGTATTTATCGGTAGCCGTAATGTTACCCAAAAATACAACGCCATATCATTGTATGTGTAACATTGTACCTTTTCATCATAGATAGCTCTGTCAGTAATCATTGAATCGGTTTCTTTTCATCGTAGATCGATAGCTAACATCAGGCGAGATGGTGGTCAGAACCTATTCTAGTTAAAAAAAAAAAAAAAAAAAAAACTATGATGTAGATACTAAGAAAATATGATTTATAACTTCAGATATATGATAGGTTATGTAAATTATATATATGTCGCATTGGTGGCAACTATAATGTAACTTTTAAACGAAATAAATTAATGTCTTCTGTTAGTGAGGGACACGCGCTGTCAATACATCGTCTTGCTGGACGTGGTCTGTCTAATACCTATTGAGAGGCCTCAAATATGTCACACAGAGCTTAACACTCTCGGTACTGTCAATAAAGTTTGCTATCACATTCTGCGAAAATGTAAGGAAGGAACAAAAACCAGTATCTTAAAACATTTATTCTGTACATGCTGAGCGAGTCCTAATACATAACATCGGTTTCGCGCTAGCCGTGTAGTCCTCCTCGCACACACACGGCTCAGGCCGCGTCAGCCAGTTCGGGGGATTCCTTACACCAGACTCGGACACCAGCATTCCACAGGAAGCCCAGTCCATCGCTCTGTTGTCGTGCACCAACATTATCAAGAACTGCATGGCGCTCATGAGCCAAATACTTGCGACGACGAACGTTGACCATCGCATCAGGTCTAGTAAGCATAAGTCGTGGTCGATGGCGAAGCAGAATTTTCTATTTGGAAGCAGACGCATGGTAGATCGATGCTGGTGGCAGACTGTTGTAGGCTATCACAGCTTTATTTCTTAGAAGTATGCTAATGAATGAATGGTTGCTTTTTAATGGATTTTACATTTGGCTGTGGATTTTTCATAATCATTGTCTTGTGTTAGGTACATTAATTGTACATTGAATTCTTCGATAGTCGCTCATTTACTGGTCAAATAATATCTTCTATTTGTAATAAAAGAGTGTACATATGTGATGGAAACTTTTGTTTTCGTTGCAAGTAGCTGATTGTGCCATGTACCTGCTACGTGTTGTCAGCTTCCTGCGACGTATTTTATTTATATTATGATTACCTATTATGTTGTTTCTCGAAAACTTCGTTTATTTTTTTTTTGTATTTAGTTTTTGTTTATGTCATTCTGGCGTTGTTACATTTTGACGTTGATTACCTTTCAAGTTTGATTTTTTGTTAATAATATCATGAGTTAAACCTCTTTCGTGAAATGATTCGTTACCAAAAAGATTCCTACAAATTTTGCATAATTCGTTAACGTGAGGATCAGATCAGACCCTATCAGATTTAGAGAAAAACAGAGTAATGAGGGAACGAATCCGCGTCACAGCTTCAGTGTGCGACGTTGCAAGCTTAGCCCTCTTTACATGTATTTTTACGGAAGTATTAAACACATTTTTTATTAAGTTTAGTTTATTTAAAAATGCAATAAAGAGTAAATCTTTATTTCTAGGCGGAAGAGTTGCCAGGGATAAAGATCTTCCACTACTGCGGCGGGCTGAACTTCGCCACCAAGAACCTGTTCCGCGCGACTCTGTTCCGCAAGATCGGCTACCTGAAGCCGCAGGACGGCCACGAGGAGGACAACACCCTGACCCGCAGCGAGTCCTACGAGTGGGACCCCACGCTCTGCAACAGGGTGAGCTTCTGGTTTTCGCCTTTATTTATTTATTTATTCATTCAATGAGCACACAAAACAGAATGCAATAAACACAAACTATAACATAACAGTATACTGTACAAAACTGTATTACATTCCAAACTATGTGGGCTTAGAAACAATATTTGTTTAAATACAGTGGTTTGATAATAATAATATTAAATTAGAGATAATACATAAAGAAAATTAGGCCAACAGATCTGAACTTAAAACATGCTTTAAAGCAGTAGATAAATAAGATATAAACATAGAACATATAACACAACAGATAAGAACACCACCGCACCGTCCGCCGCGTTACCCCGGCAGATATGTCGAGCTCGATACTTATTTTTACCTTTTATAGGTGTACACTTGACCGCCATCTCGCCTGATGTTAATAATGCGGTCTACGATGGAGCGTGCATACCTAGAAGAAACAGATTCACCCTCGATTTGAAGACACCAAGATTATGCCCATAGGAAAAACCCTCTCAGACAACGCATTCCATAACCTAGCACTGCGGTCTGTAAAGTATTATGCCTGTGTTATTTTTGTGACGTGTCGTGTGGTCGGCTTGTCCAGATTCATTATGTCACAATGAAGTGTCACTTCCTGTCTCCCGTCTCCCTGCCGTGTGGTATGATCGTTGCGTGCGACCACAATAACGCGGTCTATAGAGTGTTTCGTGCTGTATCGTGTCTCCCTGACATGACGTGTGGTCGGTGCACCCAGATTTAGTATACCTGGTGCACAACAAAGTGTCACTCCCCGTCTCCCGCCCCCTGACGTGTGGTCGTCTTCCCCAGATCCAGTGCGTGGTGGTGGACGCGAGCGCGCTGTCGTACGTGGACGCGCCCGGGGTCCGGGTGCTGGTCTCCGTGCACAAGGAGCTGCAGGCCAGCCACATCAACCTGCTGCTGGCTGGGGCCAACGGTATCTAAATGCAATGTTTATGGTGTACTGTGTCTGGCTGTTTCTGTGTATAATTCATTCATTCATAATTTAAGAGCGACGCTCTTGTCGGTGGAGTTCCTTCCATGTACTTCTACACTTCGCCTTCTCCTTGACTTCCTGATACGACACTACATTTATCTTCTCCTTCACTTGGTTCATGTAACTTCTCCTAGGTCTACCTCTCTTCCTCTTCCTTCTAATTTTCCTTGCATTATTATTCTAATGAAGTTGTCGTGTCGTATCAGATGTCCCAACATCTTCCCTCTTCTGTTTTCCATTGTTTCCATTAATTTTCTTTTCTCCTCTACCATCTTCAAAACTTCTTCATTGCTCTTCATTTCCTTCCAGATGATTCTCTCCATTCTCCTCCAACACCACATTTCGAACAGGCGCGGCTCCAGTGGGGGTCATGGGGTTATGTCCCGCCCCCTGGGCTGGGTCCAGTACCTAAATGGACCACTGATTAAAAAGCTTCCATGTATTTATCACACAGTTTTGTGACATGATTACGACTATGTAACCCCCCTGGATCCACGTGACCCCCCCTGGTGCCAAATCTGGATCCGCCCTTGATTTCGAATGCCTCTAATCTTTCCCTATCCCTTTGAGTCGTGGTCCACGTTTCGCTGCCATATAATGCAATACTCCAGATGTAGATCTTAATCAGCCTCTTGCGAATATTCTTTGATATTCGGGCTTTAAACAGATGCTTTTTATAGTTAAAACTTTTTGCCATTGCTATTCTAGCTATAATGTCTGGTGTACACCTGGAATCATTGGTTATCACACTGCCTAAATATTTGAATTGTGTTCCCTATCCCTTTGAGTCGTGGTCCACGTTTCGCTGCCATATAATGCAATACTCCAGATGTAGATCTTAATCAGCCTCTTGCGAATATTCTTTGATATTCGGGCTTTAAACAGATGCTTTTTATAGTTAAAACTTTTTGCCATTGCTATTCTAGCTATAATGTCTGGTGTACACCTGGAATCATTGGTTATCACACTGCCTAAATATTTGAATTGTGTTACGTTATCTATGGAAATTGAGTTGAGTTTATTTGGATTTTTAGTTATTGTTTTCAATTTCTTTGAAGTAGGTAGTTAAAATTTTAGTTTTTTTACGTTTATTTTCATTCCGAATTCTGTGAATATTACTATGTATAATAAGTATGTTGTATTATAATAGTGACGAGACGAGCAGGACATGTGCCTGATAGTTTTTGCCACATAACATTGACGCAGCTATTGGAATTTATTTATAGCTATTTACAACTATATAAGTATTATATCAGCTATTTATTTCAAAATATTAGTAGTTTTCGATGATGTTGTGTAAATGTCCACAATATTTAAAAAAAAATGTTTGACGTTGAACGCTCTTTTCAAGATTTCGGAGATACAACTTACGTGGTATCGAAACCACTGACACAAACGAGGTGTTCCTCATGAAACTCGTCCGGCACATGTTTTCACTTCATTAACTCATCAACAGCCCATTAAATGTTCTGCTGCTTGAGAGAGAAGGCCCGAGGCATTCAGGTTGACTGTTTACCGTAAAACATAACATTTTATTTCAAAATTAGTATTTTCGATGTTTATTAGACTGATTTTGAATGTTCCCGCTAAAACACTAACGACTGAAATGACGTCACTAGTCGCAAAACATTGGTCGCGATTCATGACTGTTTGTCCTGTTTCAAACAATCAAAATCGTCGTCGCTAAGTTCGCAAACTATAGTAAAAATGCAGAAAAGTAAACAGTTTAGTCAATTTTCGACAGCTTGTTTTGCGACTAGTGACGTAATAAGTCATATTGGTGTTTCCAGTCACGTGACAACAGATTAAAAATATGGCATTTAAAATCATTTGTATTAAATTTACTACGTAATATTAAATTATAATAATGTGATTTTCAATATCCTATTAAATACAAACTATCATAAAATTAACCCTAAACATTCATTTGTGATTAGTGTTAACATCCCTATCCACCACGCTGGCCCAGTGCGGGTTGGTGGATGACAGATGACTTCGAAAGATTCTAGGTACATGTCGGTTTCCTCACGATGTTTTCCTTCACCGTTTCAATTTAGCGGCATTACGCACATGACTTCGAAAAGACAGTGGTGCATGTGGGGTTTGAACCCGGGGTCTCCGGAACGGCTGGCGCCGTTCTCCCGCCTAGAGCAGCCGTAACTTCATCAACTGATATATGTGTATTTGGCCGCAGCGCCCGTGCTCGAGATGATCGAGCGGTACAACTCGCTGGAGTCGGACCGGCTGCAGCTGGAGACGTTCCCCACGGTGCATGACGCCGTCGTCTACTACAACGCCGTGGAGGCCAAGAAACACACCCTCACCGTCGTCACCTCGTGATGCCGCTCGCACCCACCCCCCGGCGAGAGACCAGGGACCACAACACCGAGATACAACGGCCAATGGTCTCTACGTGAGAACACTTGAGGGATCTACAACCAATGTCGCTACTGTCTAAGTTTTTACTAGAGATAGGCCGATAGGTACTCGGTTGATTCTTGGTACTCGGCGGGTTTTTTGATACTCGTACTCGGCCGAACTCGATTCGAATTCCGAGTATACTCAGTTTAAGAAAAGCAATACTTGGAGATATAATATGAACGACAGTGTTAATCAAAGAGTAATATTACAAATATTTTGGAAATCTTTGACAATCTCGATTAATAAAATCAAAATCGTGATTATGCTAATGAATGAGTAGCCTGTTTATACCAAGTTTGTTCTTGTTTACGAGTGCGAAATGGGAATTTGATTGAACCGAGTTGCTCGGCCGAGTACTCGGTTGAAAAGAAATTCGTTACTCGGCAATAGTGTTACTCGGCGCATCTCTAGTTTTTACCTAACGAAACGATGGACACATAGTTTTTCATTGCATATATGAAACACGAATGTGAGATTAAATTAAAACTCTATTAAGTATGTAATAACGCTCCAAAAACGAAAACGAATATTTTGACAGAAAACATACAGTTTAGGACAATATTACTTTGGTATATCATTGACCAGTGACCGTGAATACCCTTGGACAGTGACGCTTTTGCATTTAGCCCTCTCTGCTAAACTATTTACGTATTTTTGCTGGGATCATGTAGTTTATTCAATTGGGATGATGACAGGGTCGAACATATACTTAGATATAAAGATATCGATCGGCGAACTGCCTGAGTGGGGAACTGTGACGTCACGTCTTCATAAAAATCTTACAATGAAATGACGTCACCCGAAACGTCTACGCGCGGTATCTTCGCCAATTTTTTGTTTGTGAAACAAAAGAAAATACGTGCACAATATTTTTTCGTAATCTCACTGAGGGACTATTTATTTTCTTTCAGTCATTTTGCCGATTCACTGTCATCGCTTCGTGATGACTGACGTATTGTCTCTGGGATCGTGTGGTGTATTCAATTGTAACTGTTATAAATCGTAATATTTTCGTTATCATTCAAAACAAAACATTTCAAAACAAATATTTCAATCAGTCTTTTTCAAATGGACCAGCCCTTCTTCCGCCTAAATAAATCGCCTATGGCTTGGCTATTGCCGTCTCTATCACTTCAAGCGAAAAGAGAGAGGAATACCAACGCTAAGACAGTTGTAGTTAGGCAGTAGACCCTCTGGTAGTGGCACCTGAACGTTGGGATAGCGCAGAAGGTGAAGGGGCCCTTCGACTCACCTGACCAAATAACTCACTTAAAATACTGACTTACTGACTATAGTCACGCACTAAGATAAGGCGCGCCTTAAACCTTTCCAAATAGGTACGTACCATACCGTATTTCAATAAGTTTTTTGACAGTTACAATCGAGTGATAAACTTAAAAATATTGCAGCAGCTGTAAACTTGTACTCTGTAGAACTTCATGGGGTAAGTTCGTTGTGTAACGAATTATAATTATACTTTAGGGTTTTCTTCTTTGAGTTATATTCTTAATTTATCTTCATATTCTTTTGAAATGATGGTTGCTGTCGATTATATTATTAACGTTCTTATATTTTGTATTTAACATTTTAAATTTTTTTATTTAATTTAATATAATGTTGTTGAATTAATGCAGTACCTTCGAGGTATATTTATTTGTTTATTGTGTAAAAGAAACATTTATTAATTTATATATACGCTGTGCTATAAAATTAAAGTTATATTTAAATTAAAAAAAAAAACTAAGAATTATTTAAGGGAATCACTTGGCTGTGCCAATTATTATATTATACTTCTAGTATTTCAGGTTTTTTGCTATAAACGTATTGAGCGCATATATATTTATAATCAATTGAGTTTGTACTTAATACAAATCAAGAATTTTTGCTTGAAACTGTATGAAGAGCTGTCTGTAAGTACATTTGTACAGAATATATTTTTCTATTTTATTTTTCGTTCTACGTTTATTGTTAAATTCCATTGTTGCGCTTAATTCTAGTACTTATTATAAACAAATTCCGTACAATAATAGATATATTTTTGCAATCGTACTTATGAATGAAATGGTGACTATATTTTTTAAACTTTATATACAAATATTTATTAACTGTGATTATCATTACTAAATTAGAATAGTTTAATGGTGGATATGGTGACACAAAGTTCTGGAATCTGACGTACCATTCGCTAAACTGAATGCTAAAGGAATTGAAATTGTTGAAATCTCATTTTAATGCAATTATTTTTGCCAAATGCCTACTATTTTGAATAAGGGCTACCAATGTTTAAAAAATCATTGTTATTAAAATTTTGAAAAAGTACAATATTATAATTCGAAACTAATGTCCGAATAACCCACCCCTAACTGCTCCCAACCAACCTTTGCTCCAGGAACGCGCCGGATCGGGAGTCACCCGTAAATTAAATTATCCAAGTCTTTTATTTATATATCTATCAGGAAGGGATAGTTTCGTTTAGTTACAGACTAAACTGAGCTTAGATAGCTTAGGGAATGGATTGCCCTTTAGATAATATGACCTCTTTGTCTGGCAATCGAGAATTTCATTGTTTTACATCAGACGAGATGTTTGTCCACGAATTACCAACAAAAACTTAGATTATAACAATTTTTGAAGTGAAAAAACTACTTTTCGTCCGCCAAAGACAGATTTTTCGTGTGCAGCTTACGCAAAACGTTTCGTACGCAAAAAGTAATTTAAATAAAAACATATCACAACGTTCCACAAGCAGTAACTTTATCGCTACATGCGATCTATCCCAACCGGCAGCTAGTTTCGAGAGTGGTACGATAAAATAGGATATGTCACCGTAAAACTGTAAAATTCGTCAGATTTTAATCTAACGACGTCAGATTACAAACTAACCTAACTTCCCGTCAGATTTAATCTCACGCGTTACATTATAATCTGACGGAAAATTTTACCGTGGTGGAAACAAATAAATGTTCTATTAGCTAAATTACTTAGTGTTAGTTATCATATCTGAAAGCCATAATTTGTTGATTGTAGTTGAAGCGTGTCGCCGCTCGTCGCGCCGGTACTGCACTGTAGAACACTAAGTGTTGTTTGTAAGTGTACCGTAAGAATTTGTGATATTTAGCTATAGATACAATTGTTGCAATCGTACTTAGACGAATAAAATGTTGATTATATTTTATAACGTTATTTTTATTATTATTCCTATGTCTTAATTAGATATAATCTTACTAGCAGCGCCCGGCAGAAACACCCGCGCAGTTCACAATCTGGCTGTTTGTTTTTTTGGGATAAATAGTAGTAGCCTATGTGTTTTACCAGACTATAATCTGTTACGAATTTCGGACCGATTCGTTCAGCCGTTCTGACGTGATTGAGCAACGAACATCCAAACTTTGTCACTTATAATTATAGTGTGATTCTGTTATTATTATTTTCTAATATTCCACTCACTGTAGATTACGTATATATTATAATTGCGTTAGTTTGTATGTAGGTATCTAAGTATGGCCGTTAGTTACTCTTTCAAACAAAAAAACGGCTGAAAAGTATATATGAAATTTGTTAAGTACATAGATTGTGGTTTGAAATAACACATAGGCTTATTTTTAACTCGGGAAAATATCAGGATCCCGAACTACGCGAGTGGAATCACGGGCAGGTACTAGTTTACGTCTATACCTACCTGCAGTGGCGTACCTACCTACTATCTAGTATTCTACAGATGACTTCGATCACAAGTTCAAAATAAAATACAGAAGATCCTGGCAAACCAGTTCAGGGAGCGTTCAAGTATTACGTAACGCATTTTTTTATGATTTTACATCACCCCCCTGCCTCTCCCCTCGTAACGCGCCTATTTTTAATTAGCACCCTTTCTCTCACTCTCCGTAAACATAACGTGACATCTAAGTGATCGTTTTTACTTAAAAGATCCCCCCCCAATTGAGTTACGTAATACTTGAACGGGCCCTCAAAAGGTGTTGCCATTCTATGAAAGGCCCATAGACGTAGATAGAGAATAGGTAAATAGATCAGGTTTTCCGCACGGTTCCTTTGTACCAATCCTACGCAGATGATGTGCATATTTGCTATGGCAACAGCGTGGCAATGATGTGTCGCGACAAAAGTATGACACTTCCACAAGAGCGATCAGACCCGTGCTTTCGGAGTAGGTAAAGCGTTTGTTCCAACTCTATACGTAGTATATGTAAACTGTTTGCTCATAGGCAACGACTCTCTTGTTCGTAGGATGTAAATAGGATCCATAGGATCGTTATGAATGGGACATTTCCCAAATGCAAATTGACTTGTCAAAGTTATGCATTTTGCCAAGAGTGACACCACTGTTTGTTTTTGTGAAACTTCTCTAACAATTAAAACATTGGCGCTGCTTATGATGAAATTGGGACCTGTCTTTTGACAGGTCTTTTTGTGTTTTCAAAACGCCCCATTGATAAAAAATTGGGATTTTATAACGTCTGATTTTGACAGGTTAAGTACCTGAGTATTTTGCTATTTTTAAACGCAAACGCCCCATTGAGAAACTGAAATAGAATCAGCGTAAAACCAGCGAGTGACACTGTCTGTCTGGTCTGTCTGTCTGTCTGTCTGTCTGTCTGTCTGTTGATCTGTGGCACCGTAGAGCTCAAACGGATACATTTTATAACGGTTTTTTTGCTGATTACGTGCGGGTGATACATATCGATTCAAATGGCCGCCTCCACAAAATGGCGGACTGGACTTAACCTAGCAATATGAATATCTACTAAAAGTTAAGATAAGATTTGGATGGAATTAAAATACGCTACTACCTCAATATGGGTATAAACGCAACTTGATTAGTAGAATACTTTGCACTATGACAAATTTCACTCCAAGATGAGACTCAAAATGGCGAATTACATTTCCTTTTTTCATAATGATATCAAACGAAAGGGCTTGACTAGTAAATTGATAACAAATTAGTCGGGGGTTAATTTTCTAATATAATAGTAAAGAGAGAAGAGACGAACTGGTCATGCGCCTGATGGTAAGCAACATGCCTACTCATAGCAGCGCAGTGACACACAGCTATTGGAGCATAAAGAGTTACAGTTAAAACATTACCTAGCACTGCACTGCGCTCGTCACCCAGAGATATAAGATGTTTCATCTCTATGCTTTGTAATTTCACTGGAAACGTTGCCCTTCAAAACTGAAGTGACGTTTTCACATTACTGCTTGGCGGTAGAATAACTGGCAAAGGTGTGGTACTTCCCCAGGCGGACTCTGCCAAGAGACTGGGCACTACACTACACAGTAATTAGATAGATATAGATAGATAGATACTCTTTATTGAACACACCAAAATAACAATAATTTACAAATTGAAACAGGTTAAACACTTAAAGTTAGTGCGACAGCCGGCGGCCTTATCGCTAATAGCGATCTCTTCCAGGCAACCTTAGGGTGGAAAAAGAAACATGGGATCTTAATCTTAATGGGTGTTGGCAAATAATCATTACCTACTGGTTTAATCGTTAACTAGTAATAACTCATGATATGTAATTTTTACAAATCACTTAATCTCCCTTATCTGCAGACTGGATAAGTGCAGATATCATCTGATTAGGAAGCTAATTAGTTATTATATTGATATAACAATTTAGTCTTGCACTAATTAGTCAAGATGGAGGGCGCTTACCTTTTGGGTGTTGTTCTTATCCTGGGATTCGTCCAGGTAAATATTTTTTGTAAAATAATAGGCGAATATTTTAGGTAGTGGCAGGACTCTTTACGGAGTCCAGCTAGGTATATGTATACCATACCTTTGCCAGTTATTTCTCTATCTCTATCGTCAAGTAGTAATGTGAAACTATCACTGTTTCGGTTTGAATGGCTATTCCAGAGAAATTACGCAGACGAGCGTAGTGCAGTAACGATTTGAGCTCTTCATGTTCCAATAGTTTCGTGACCCTGTGACCTTTATGGCTGGCATGTTCAGACACATACCTTACTCGTCCCATCACTCTACCCTATAAAAAATTAGACATTGGTATTTGTACCTATTCTATCTCAAGCTTTCATCTTTTTATTTTATTAAATAACTAACACTACCCGTTTTTATTGCTTTAACTAAGTACTTATTGACATCTTTATTACTAATTTCTATCAATTCCAGGGGGACGTAATCTCTAGGGGTGCAAGCCCTGCCATTATCGAGGATCTCCGCAGTGGTAAGTCAAATAAAAAGGTAAATTAGGCACCCGACGGATGGTTCAAGGGCATGTCGCCCTAAAGAAAACCTAACATCGACCTATTTGGTACTGTTTACTTTTTACTGAACAATGTTGTATATTTTATATCGTTGTCAAGACTTTAAAATTAGGGCCCATATCGGGTCACAAAATGCTTTTTTTAGCACCAAAACAAAATGGCACTAATTAGTACCAGCACTAAAATAAAAAGAGGCTGCAAAACCTATTAGCCAACTGCCTCCGATTGTCTTCATAATAAATAGCTTTACAGTGCTTGTCCAAAAGACTTTAGTCCAAAATCTCAACTTAAATACGAACAACAAAATTTGATTCATGTTGAGATTTAAACTATCACCGGGTCAAAACTTTGTTTGGACAATTTTGTTGTTGTTATATGTTATGCGCGGGGACTTCTAAGTTAAAATGTTTATTGTCACATAAAAACTTAAATTACTTACAATCACCAACTTAATAAACATGTTGCGAATACCTCTAGGTAAACAGGTACACGAGAAATGAAATAAATATAAGTCGGTGATCACTTGATGCCACACTAGAGCGACCTGTGATATGGGTATCCAGACTCCGTTTCCGTAGCTCTGCCAATTCTTCTGTGATGTACGTTGCAGCGGCAGGCCAGAGCTCGCGCGTGGTGGCCGGCTGGCCCGCCTACGATGGCCAGATCCCCCACCAGATCAGCCTGCGCATGGTCTCCGCGATCGGAGGCGTCTCCTCCTGCGGTGGCTCTATCATCCATCACAACTGGGTCCTCAGCGCCGCGCATTGCTTGGCCAAGTGAGTGCTTCTATCTACTTATATTTAGCTGATTTTGTGGATGAAGTGGGTTCTATCTTCTTATGGAAGATTATTATTCTTAATCTACTAGGTAGGTAGGTAGGTACTGCAGAGCCGTGCATAATAGGGATGTTAACAACTTTTCGGAACTGCTTTTATTTTGAAGATTGACGCATTTTTACCGTAATAAATAACATTTTATTTCAAAATATTTGTATTTTCGATGAGTAAATATGCAATATTAGACTAATTTTGAATTTTGCCGCTAAAACACTAACGACTGACGTCACTAGTCGCAACACATTGGTTGCTATTCATGACTGTATGTCCACTTTATGTGTTTTTTTATAATTACTTGAATACAAACAATCAAAATCGTCGTCGCTAAGATCGCAAACTATAATAAAAATGCAGAAAAGTAAACAGTTTAGTCAGTTTTCGATAGCTTGTTTTGCGACAAGTGACGTAATAATTCATATTGGTGTTTCGAGTCACGTGACAACAGATTAAAAATATAGCATTTAAAATCATTTTTAACAAATTTATTACGTAATATAAAATTATAAAAATGTGTTTTTCGATATTCTATTAATACAAACTATCATAAATTCAACATTAAACATTAATTTGTGATTAGTGTTAACATCCCTATTATGTGCCCCAAGTAGGTACGAATTGCAATGTGAGTAGAGACTGGATGGAAGCATGGAATGATAATAATAATACTACCAAGATCCTATCTTTACTGAGTGTGTTGTTGATCTGAGACCTCAGGATGAATACGGATCGAGAAAATGTTCGATATGTGACGACAATACGCATCATCTTATGCTATTTTACTTATGTACCTACTCATAACATATGATATTTACTTACAAAATACAAATACAAAAAAATACAAGCAAAAAGTTCTTAGCTATATTTGGTTAATGACGATTCAAGATGGCCATCTTGGCCTGGCATATGATGGCCTCCACAAAATGGCGAACAAAATATTTCTACACAACCTACCCCAATATGGGTATCAAATGAAAGGGCTTGACTAGTAGAATACTATACACTATAACAAATTTCGAATCCAAGATGGCCGGTGGCCGCAACCACAAAATGGCGAATTATATTTTACTTTGACTTTGACTTTATATTTTTTCACTACTACCTCAATATGGGTATCAAACGAAAGGGCTTGACCAATAGAATGTTGTACAGATAACAAATCCGAGGTAGTCGGGGGATAATCAAAATTTTTAATTCTGTTCTTGTTTTCTTTAAAGGTAAGTATAAACGGCTCACAGCGTTTCTATTTGATTTTACGTAGATACTCTACGAGTATAATACGTCGCATTTAAATAAATCGATTTTCTGATCAATGAAGCGTTGTACTTAACTATTATTATGTTTTATCAAATCTTATCTTCAAACCTGTTTTAATCCTTACTTATCCAATTCATTATGATAAGCTTCTAACAACCGTATCACTGTTTTAATTTACCTACTAAGTATCAAAGAACCTACAATATCTGCATTTGTTATGTATTAGATACTTACTAATTTGATACCTACTGGTTACGGGAGTTTCCTTCAGCGATGTTCAGCGATCAGCGATATACAAGTTTCCAGCTCTGCTCTAGTAGAGACGCAGGATACCCCTTATCCTTCATTTCACACGGCGCAGCGATACGCAGTCTGAAATTAGTACGACTTTTTCGTAATATTGACCAATGGGTACTTTATCTGTCAGAGTATAACTTTTAGGGAGAAGTCTGCCAACTTGTCGCACTAGTTAGTCTACCACTATTTCTGTGTATCCTATTCCTATTCTTTTGAGATGTCAATATAGTGTGTCTCTCTCTATTTAATACAGACATTCTATACACATTTAGGTGTATGATAAATGTTTCGTCCCATTACAGCCGCATCACGTTCGTGGTCCGCTTCGGGCTGACGAACCTGACGCAGCCGGAGTACCTGGTGGAGACCTCGCACAAGTTCATCCACCCGGATTACGACGAGATCCGCGCCGGCGTGCAGACCGCCGACATCGCGCTCCTGGGGCTCGACCACCACATACCCTATGGACGTGAGTTACCCCACCGAGTTTCATCTTCTTGTAGGTACTTTCTTCCCGGTGATATTGTCATCTCCGCAACTACCGCCGTCGGTGCCGCAGATCTTGTACTCCTTTCTGAAGTTCTACGAATAAAACGACAGTATATCACCAAGTTACGGGTGGTCTAGTCGGGAGAACGCCCGAAACGGAGCCTCTGACTGGGAATCCCAAGGACACCACTGTCTTATCGAGACAATGGGTAAGGCCGCTAACTTAAAAACTATGAAGAAAATAAAATGACCTGGAAACATCCAACAACCCGCACTGGGCCAGCGTGGTGGAATATGTCCTTGACTATCTCCCTGCGAGTGAAAGCCCCGAGCCCGAGCAGTGCGAACATTTAGAGGACTAGTTATTTATTATATGGTGTAATCTTCTTCCAGCCACCATCCAGCCGTGCCGTCTGCAGAGCAGCCTCCAGAAGAACATCAACTACGAGGGCATCCGCCTCACCGTCAGCGGCTACGGACGCACTGACGACTTGTGGAACGGTTAGTTCTATAGCACAGCAGCCATCACGCCGGCGCCATGACCAAAAAAGGTCACGGTTCACATCGATTAAAATTTGGAGCGACAATGACAAAAAACAATGTGTAGTAGTAACTCATAAATAAACTATGTCGCACGTGGGGCGGAAGGGGGGTCAGCAACAGATGACATTGTGTGACATAGGTAGGGACCCGGACACATCAATTTTTTTTCAATATGTTGAATGAAATGTAATGAGAAAAAACCTACCTATTTTGTTGTCTAAGTACCAACTCTAACACTAAATTTCATATACACAATCAAAAATAAAATTGTTTAATATGTGTCGTCACACTTGGTAGGGGCTCACGAATGTGACCACCTGTGACAAGGATGGAGGAGGGCTCAGAAATCATGAAATTCGTGTGACATTATTTACGGATGGTCCCTAACTCAGCCAACAGGAAGCATCAAACAGTCTCATGCTTTGGAATGTTTTTTGGTCCATCCAGGTGGCGCGGCATCAGAGGTGCTGCTGTGGACGTTCCTCCGCGGCATCACCAACGAGGAGTGCCTGCGCTGGTACCCCACCAGCACGGTCATCCGGGAGCAGACCGTCTGCGCCGAGTACTACAACGACACCAGGCAGTCTTCCTGCCAGGTAACCTCGTCATTCAACACTTCCTGCTTCTGTCCTATGATGATGCTTTGCTACTAAGCAAAAAATATTCTCATGTGATGGTCAACGTACGGATGGTCTAGTCGCAAGAAAGGCAACTGCCGATCCGGAGTCCATAGACCGGTTCGAGCCTGGCTCCTGGTTCACATCCCGGAACACGCACCACGGCTTTTCGAAATTATGTGCGTAATGTTGCTAACTTAACCAGCTAATTAAAAAAATTGGCAATCGTAGGAACTGCCGATAGATGTGAAACTTTTATCTCGGAATTTGATAGCTTGCTTTGGAAACTACTCGGGTGAAACCGGAGGGCGTGGGCATGCACCCAAGTTTACTCGAAGATTTCTTATCATTAATTCCATTCACAGCCCACGAAAAATCCGTCTATGGTGCGCCAAAGGAAGTTTTCACTTCAAAACCCTCGACAATTTGTGTTGTTGGTCATCTTGCATTCGAATTTGTCGTAGTATTGTACTAGACAAGACCTTTTATTTGATACCCATACCTATAGAGAATTGTCAAAAAAAATTAAATTTAACTTTGTGGTGGCGGCCATCTTGTATTTGAAATTTTGTCATAGTGTACGAGTGTACCTACAGTATCCTAGTTACCTCTCATTTAAATGGGTATCAAATGAAATGGGTCGAGGGACTTATGAAAAAACGTCTGTATTAATCATTTTATGTGTTAATTCAAAAAATGTATGGTGACGGCACCTTAGATTTGAAATTTATTATAGTGTATTTCAGAAAGATATGTTATACTGATATTACCCCGTCATCATACATCACATCTTACCTATCATTTTTGCGTCGGGGTTTTATAAACGGCGAAGAAATTACATAGTCTATATATTCATAGACGTAGGTATCTCTTCAAAGACAAGTGAAGTCTGCCACCAGCAACTCGGCCAGCGTGGAAGACTGACCTAAAATTTACTTGGTGAGGAGACCTGTGTGTCCACAGGTCTCTCTGTGGGTTGATACAGTAGTCAGAGATGGACATGGTAACACATGTGGTGTGCAGGGTGACAGCGGCGGTCCTCTGACCGTGGTGGACTACGACGGGGAGCCCACCATGATCGGCGTCGTCAGCTTCGGGTCCACCGCCGGCTGCAACAGCCCCTTCCCCGCAGGTAACATTTAATTATAATGTACTAGATGTCCGCCCGTGGTACATTATATAGCACTCATCGGGATCCCGTACATATCCAATGGTGAAAGAATAACTGAAATCGGTTCAGACATTCCTAAAGAGAACATGAGAATATCGCTTTCAAACATAAACACCTCTTCAGCTACCTGCTACGGCAAATTGGTCGTACCAATTCAGATTTAGAAACAAAGATTAGCAAAAGTTCTTCAACTGCAACTCTTTCTTATGGCTTCCATTCGGTGATGTCACCGTTGACATGACGACGTTGAAATGACGTTTAGCTGTCGTTTGCGTTTTGTGTCGACGTTTGTGTTTTGTACGGGATATTCGTCGTTTGTCGTTTTTTGACGTCCCACGGAAACGTGATAAAATTATGATATGTCCTTTTCCTGGTTTCCTAAGCTACCTCCTCACAAATTTTCAGTCAAATCGGTTCAGCCGTTCTTGAGTTATAAATGGTGTAACTAACACGACTTTCTTTTATATATATAGATTTATTTGTTTCATATAAAAGTAACATTACAGGTTTCGCCAATGCGTTACAATTATTACTATTATTATCACATGCTCATATATATTATACAGGATAATTTTATCACAATAATAAGATAGGACTTCGACACAATTTATATACTGTTAGGTACATAAACACTTTAGAGTTAGATATAATAATATTTAAGATTTAAAAATATAATGAATTACAAAAAGTACGACTAATAAAAATTTTAATACGTAATTCTAGGATATTTCTTCACAATAGGATAGAAAGGCTCTTTCCATATCTGCCCTTTTCGATGAAAATTTTTTTAATTCTGGGTGCGACACTCCAAGCAAGTCGTTGAGACGTGTCTGTGCTCGGGAGATTGAGAGTGCTACCTTGCCTGCTGCCTATATTACCTGCGCCGGCGCCGGCGCACGGCGGCGCACGGCCGGCGCCGGCGCACGGCGGCGCACGGCCGGCCCGGACCCGGCGCGCTGCTCCGGCACGCACAGCCGTTTTAGTTTTTTTTTAAGTTTTCACATATTTATTTTTACAGGCTACGTCCGTCCGGGACACTACCACGACTGGTTCTACGAGGTGACCGGCATCAACTTCGACTGGAGCGAGCCCGAGGCCTTCAAGCCCATCTCCCTCGACTTCGAGGACAAAGTTCAGGTCGCCAACATGTGACCTCGCACCGAGGTCAACGACCGAGGTCACTTCACGTGACCCTACATCTGTGGTCCTAACCACTCTACACATATATTTATTAATTCACACTACAATTAAATGGAATATGTCTTCTTGGAATTATTTTTCACTTTATATGTTTATATCAATTGGTAACTATATAATTACCTACATACATATATCCTTGTGTGGGACAACGCTGTAGCGACTCTGATCTGTGAATACACCTGTCCTTCAACCCTTAAGAGTCATATATAACCTAACCTCGACAATACCATGTGTTTCAAGATTCCTGTGAAATAAATAAACTATTTTAATTGTTTATACTTTGTTTTATTAACAATTGATATCAAATGCACTGTCTATACAGTTTACAACACAAATAATTAAACTTAATCAATATTAAAATTAATTAAACTAAGTGAATATGACTGAAATATACAATTTTAAACTTTGAAACAAACGCCACTGAACTGGACAGATCAAAATTAAAAAAAAAACATAGGTGTCGAATTGATAACCTCCTCCTTATTGGAAGTGGGTCAAAAATAAATTTTACTTGATATACTTGTTACTAAAACAGTGTACACAGCGAAGAGAATCTTATAATTCTCCATAATAATACAATTTAGCAAGAACTGCTGTTTGAATATTTAATGGCAAAAAAATCATTAAATATTTTGATCACCATTTTTTATTTATGCGGCGGTTTTTTTATCATCTCTATATAAGTACATACAAAATAAACTAAAATCAACACCAATTTACACATCAACCCACACAATCGCATTTACAACACCATCAGTGCGGTATCACAATCACATGCAGAATCAACTGACACATAGTCTATCTATCCACCACTTCCTCGACACTCCCCCGTTTCTCCCCCTTGGGGAAGTCAGCCAGAATGGTCAACACCTCGTTACAATACTGCTTCTCTTCCCTAAAGCTATCGTCTTGCAAGTCTGGGTGCTTCAGGTGCTGTTCTAGAGTCTCCGGGAGGTCCAGATAAGGGTCCATGCACTGACCTATGACAGTGAGGTTCCGGTCTTCTAGCAGACACAGGATGATGTTGATCAGATACTCGGAACTGGAGTCTCGACCCTTCTTTAGCTGTTCTGTGATGGTTTTTACTATGTTTTCGTAGATGAATGTTTCTGTAAAGAAAGTAAATATTATGATAACCTTGGGTATTACATACACAACTCAGATAGGTGGAATTAAGGCCGAAACACAATTGTTGGTTGAACACATATGTTATGGCACAAATTATTGATAAATGAAAATGAAACAAGAACAAACATTTTGATTTACCTCCAAACTACCTTGGCTTTGAAATTTGTTATAGAATTATAAATTCTTCTACTCAAGCCCTTTCATTTGATGATAATAATCGCAGTTTCGAAAAAAATGTTTTATCCTGTATTTTGTTGCGGCGGCCGTTTTGAATCCATATTAATCAAACATAGCAAAAATAACCGCAAGGAAACTGGCTTTCAAATAAAAAAATGGCAGTCATAGAGACTCTCGATAGATGTGAAAATTTATAACTCAGATTTCGATAGCACACTTTGGAAAATTCGCGCGTGAAACCGGAGGGCGCTGCTAGTATAAATCTTCAAAGCATTGTCGTCTAAATATGCCTTCTAAGCGCGGCCATCTGGACAAGATGGCACGGTTAGATGTGTAAATGTGTAATGATAACCATGGTACCACGCATAACAAGCATTTCTAGATGGCCATGGTCCCAAGTTCACCCGAAGACTTCATTCAACACGATCGTGACGCTGGACCTCAATCCACAGCCCACGAAAAATATCTGTGTGGTGCGCCAAACAAACTTTTCACTTAAAAAAACCGCATCGAAATCGGTCCATCCGTTTGAGAGTTAAAGTGCACAGCTATCTGTGCACTTTAACTCTCAAACGGATTGAAACGGATTGAAACGGTGAACGAAACAGACAAACCCTCTTTTTAGTTGAGGATTCGTTTTTTTGGCATTTCACGTGACATGACACGTGAAAACAAAGAAAAGAGCGCGACCGTCTTGCGACCGGCGGCGGCGAGGAATTATGAGACTATCTCCTTTCTCCCTCTAACTCTGCTCTCCCTCTAACTCTGCTCTCCCTCTAACTCTGCTTGCTTAAGGATACCTGAACACAATTGTTGCTATCGTAAGATCTCTGACACCATCGTAAGAGTCAGTAAAATGCCAACTGCCAATCCGGAGCTCCCGTGTACAAATCCTCGTGAAATCATCTTGAGGAAACGGACACACATATACCTGAATCTTTCGAGGCCATGTTTGTGTCATCCACCAATCCGCACTGGGGCAGCGTCAAAAGTCTTGAGTTCTTTATTGATAAGGACCAAGTCCCACGTGGGAACATTTAGCGGTCTGCCTATGCAGCTATGGACTCATAGAAATATGAAACTATTGGAATGAAACACTGAATTTTTTTTTTTTTTTGGATTGCATGAAGATTTTCATACTACATCTATTCCTAAAAAAAAACAATGAATAATGTGTATTAGTAGTGTTACCTTTAGCATCGTCGTATGTGTGCGCGAGGTAGCGCACGAGGAAGGCGGCCTTGGTGCGCGCGGGCGCCTCGCCGGCCGCCAGCAGGCGCGCCAGCGCCGCGCAGCCGCCGCGCGCGCGCAGCGCCCGGCACGCCGGCTCGTGCTCGCGGCACATGCCTGCGACCACGGACCACGCTCGTAGTGCGCCAGATACGAGTACACACAAGGGCGGATACAGTTCTGGCGGAAGGGCGGATACAGCCAGGGCCATGATGATATACCCATTTGACTGATTGTTCTTATGCCTTTAGCGTTTTATTTTAATGATAAATAATACCTGCTATTATTTATTATTACATTATTTATTTATTTATTATTACATTATAAATATGTATAAAATAGCCCGGGATAAAAAGTAGCCTATATGTTCTTTCCGACTATAGTCAACATTCCAAATTTCAGCTTCCGTTCATACGTTACGACGTGATTGAGCAACAAACATCCATCGTAGACCGCATCGTCGCTTAACATCAGACGAGATGGCGGTGTAAACCTATCAAAGTGAAACAAAAAACATCCAAACATTGATATTTATATTATTAGTAATGAAGTATAACGGCACGATCATCTGATAAATAAAGTTGGCAGCACTTGTGGTCATGGGCAGTTTTTACATGACATTTCCATTACATATTTTTCTTATGGCTTCTTAATTTTTTTTCGGTTTGGTTGCGTTGGTCCTTATCTCTTCCAAGTCTGCTGTAAGGAACTTTGTTTAAAATGGGATTTACTTACAGGAGAGTGCGTAGAGTTCCTTGACCAAAGCCTCTCCCTCGTCGAACTGCACTCGGTCTACGAGCATCCCCAGCAGCCCGGCGTCCAGCGCGGCCGCCTGGCACTCGGGGTTGTTCTGGCAGACCTCGCCCAGCACCGCAGCCCCCTGCGCGCGCACCGCCGCGTTCGCGCTGCCCAGGCACAGCGGGAATATCTCGAAACCGCCCAGCTTCGAGAAATCTGAGACGATATATTGACAACGCTTTATAACAAGCAATTACGAAAATTGACGAGGAATGTGAAATTTTGCACACTATAGTTTTAACTTTACCTCCATGATTTGCAATAATACTTTAATAGTCTGTGAAACTAGGTCTACTTACAGATGTGTTATGGAGGTTAGTCCCAGTATTGGATGGCATATCAACCTTTTTTCTTCAAGGATAGTCCTTCAATAACAGAAACGAAAGTGAAGAAATTTACTGAACACAGAGGTAAAACATCTTATATCTCTGGATGACGAGCACAATGTAGTGCTAGGTAACGATTTTAGACTCTTCATGTTCCAATAGTTGCATGTCACAGCCATGTGGCAGCCACGCTGCTTACCACCAGGCACATGTCCTGCTCATCTCTTCACTCTATACTATAAAATAAACTAAGTTTTAACTATTAGTGTCCGACCGAAAGTTGGGTTTCGGTTTCGGTTTCGGCCGAGTTTCGGCCAAAAATCAAGTTTCGGCCATAGTTTCGGTTTCGGCCAAAATCGGCCGAAACTTTTGCCGAAACCGAAACTTAACAAATTCAAGCACGTTCACGATCGCCTAACTTTGTTTTCCGCGGCAACGCTTTGACGGACACTGTCGGCGCTTTTCGGGAATTATCGTGCGCCGTTGGAAAGTTCTGTAGCAACCAGCGATGCCAACCGTACGAGGTTCCTCGTACAAATACGAGATTTGTAGTCTTTCGTACGAGGTACGACGACACTATTAATTAACCTCGTACAAATAAGTACGAGATTATAATATTGGTATTATAAAATAGTGAAAACTAGAGCCAGCTATCAGAACTTGTAAGGACTTACAAGACTTCTTACTGATTTCTTATCTATCCGGTTAACAGGAAAATCCCCGACTACTAAAACATTTCATTTTTCGCTTTTTTATATTCAATAAATGATTACAACAATCTTAATATATTGTGTTTCCATTTCATGCCCTAATTAAGGCAAAATAATAGGTAAAATGCACCAAATTTCAGTATTTTAATAAATTATATACTTGACCACGTGAGTTTCGGTTTCGGTTTCAGTTTCGGCCGAAACTGAAGCCACGGCCGAACATTCGGTTTCGGTTTCGGTTTCGGCCGGAAAATCAGTTTCGGTCGGACACTAACTTTAATAGTTGTCCAGTTAAAGTAGATGTGTTACCACAATAATATTAAACTCACCGTTAGCAATATCCACATCGTCCACTAGTTCTAGCAGATTACTGAATGCTCTCTGTACATTCTCGGGCAGTTCTCCCTCACTCGGCACAGCCTCCATCACATTTTGATCGGAGAGGGTCACCAGCGATGACCTCAGGACCTCTGCCATGTCTATGGTCATACTTTTAAGTGCTTGCTCCAAAAACTGGCGCCTCTGCAATGATTTTTGAAAAACAAATTACATACACCACATTACATATGACCACACATTGAAACAAATTACAGAGTAAAAGATTTGATTTGAACATTAGTGATAAGAATGTCAAGGTTTTGGAATGCGTTGCCTGAGTGGGTTTTCCCCGATAGTTAAAACCTTGGTTAAAATTCCTGTCTTATAGGTAAGCACGCTCCATCGTAGATCACATTGTTGCTTAACATCAGGTGAGATGGTGGTGAAGTGCACTCTATTTTAGTAAAAACAAAAAAAAAAGATAAATCATCTCATTTTCTGGCTAACAAGTGCAGTACAGTGATAGGTAGCGATTTAGTGATTTGGATTTTTCATATTTTAATAGTTAAGGGGTATTTACACTTTTACTATTTACTATGCTACATTCAGCAGATATATTATCCCAAGATATATGAATGTAAACACATACATAAATGTGTTTTTCATTTTTAACCAATTTTGAATTTACACCAAGTTCAATCGTATTGTTCTAGGTAAATATTAATGTTTCCATGAGACCAAAATGCATGAATCTTTATTGAAATATATAGAATATTCTAATATTTTTATGAAACATATTCTATTTTATGAATAACGCCAGTATGATACCCTGAGTATACTATTCTATAGTATCTACCTCCATGTCCATTGGAGGGAATTGAGCCGGGCAGCTTTGATTATCTCCCGGTGGTACGGAGGCTTCCATGGCGAACCGCAGCAAGCCCTGCAATTATGGAAATACAAGTCAAAATCATATAAATAATAAAGTAGAATAATACAGATATTATTCCATATTTTTAGTAAATCAGTGTTTCCTATTGGGTTGTTTGGTATGTCCAATATGTTATCTCAATCTTGGTAATAGTGGTAGGATGACTCTTTGCAGAGTCCGCCTGGGAAGTACAACACCCTTGCAAAATTGCCAACATGCCAAAACATGAAGTTCTCAAGAAATCAAACAATTTGTATAGCACTTGTCTGCACTGACTGGATTATTTTTTCATTTTCAGGTTATATATCCAGAAATAATATCTCATTTTCTAGTTCGAATTTAATTTAATTAACAAAGAGGAACGAGATAAATAAGAATATCACAATGTTATAACCAAGAAAAGTTATGTTAAAATTCGTATTCACACAAACGGTTTTCATTAAACCTCATGTTGATAAGTTAATTTAAAGTAAATTGAAAGAATATAATGCACTAAAAAATATTTTACAGTCTTTGAGAGATGGTAGGTTTGCATAAGTGTATTTTTCATTGTGTCATGGTTTTACCTGAAGACTAGTCGGTTGCCGTGGCTGGTTGGGCAAGGGCTGTGCCTCTCCCTCATTTCTGCTGGGGAATGTGATCGCTCCAGCTATTTGGTTATTGTTACACTGCTGATTATCACTCATCTTCACAAGAAATCAGGCACACATGAGGTTAACTTATGATATGCAGAAGGAACTTGGGTATGTGCGATATGAATCTAATATTCGATTGGGTTAGGTGGGTTCCACTACTTGTAATGAATTATGAATAGTTGTGATTCACTTTATAACTATTTTAGAATTATAATAAAATTCTTGAATAGCGGAGAAACATCGAGAAGAAAGATCAAAACCCATAAATCCATAACAAAAAATTAGCGATGGGCGATTATGAGATATACTAATGAAATAATTCGATTATGAGAATGTCTCGAGATATCTCGATTGTAACAGTTAGTAGTTACTAATTAATAGTCAGTCATGCACGCCCGGTCGCGAGTCGCGAGTCGCGTGATCGCGTCTTGTATAATGTCGTATCTAACTTTTTTTGTAATAACACTATGCTCAATATTGTTTTGTTCGTTGTTTTAGTGTTTGGGTTTGACTTAAATAGGTACACAAATTAATAACACAAAGTCCAAAATTAAATAAATTAAAAAAAAAAAAAACATTTTTTGGTGAAACAATATTTTCTTAATCATATTTATGTCATGCAATGAGTACGATAGGAGTAATAATGTGAGTACTTAAAAATTATAAAAAAAATATGTACCTAATTTGTCATTACGAGCGTAATCGTAATTCTTAGTGAACGTGCTAAAATATGCGGTTGTGTTTCGTAATTATTAATTTTGTTTATGTAGTATTTATTTAGGTGGGAGAAGACCATTAGGTTTCGAACTAAATTTAAATTCGCAATTAAGGCATATCTCCCGAATATCTGTGATATAAACAAACCACAAAATTGTAAATTAATTCATACTACACAAATGATATTCATGAACATTTCTTTATTTTAAAGGTTATTTGAATACGCTATGAAAGCGGGAGAGTGAGCGAAGAGTTAAAACTTAAAAGTCAAAAAAATCTATCAAAAATCAGTATGTAAACTTACCGTTAATTAAAGTCATCATAAAAGTCAAAAGCGTCACGTGCACGTACGTCACACCACTTTAAAACCGTATTAAAAACCAAACAAACTAAACCTATGTGTAGCTACTAATCTAGTAATCTACTAAAATCACGGAACAACTGTCGTCCACTTCATGATACAAGATTAGTAACATCATTACTAATTACTAAATTGCTAAGTTACTAATTTCATAATCGATTATGAAGATTAGTAACACAAAATAAGTCGATTATGCCGATCATTCATAATCGCCCACCGGTAAGTCAAAAATTAGAAAACACGGCTGTCAATCTGTCACAGACTCACAGTGACACTGTCACCGTGTTACCACGATACCAAGTGTTACTGTCAGCGAGGTGTTTTTTTTTTTTTATAATCTTCCACCTCCTCTATTTGCAAGAAGTGGTAGGCTAAAGCGTGTCACACACTAGGTACGCAGATGCGCTGATATCTTATCTGCGTATAAAAACTTAATTATCTGAACACATCACACACCAAGCGGATACGATAATATACGAGATGATACATTCAGTCGGTATCTTTCAGACGGAGTACACTTGTTTTTTGCTAAGGATTGCCTATACAGGTTGTTTACAATGAGTTCGTGTTTTACGGCAAAAACCCGATTATTGCTTCTGGATTTATTAGATAGCTCACCAGATGATGATTTTAATTTTGAATTTGATACACGTCTTGCTTCACATACTAAAACGCGAAAAATTACACAGACATTTACTTGCAGATAAAATATTTGTATCGGCAGATGTTATCTGCAGATATATTTGCATACGCAGACAATAATCTCACCATCTTTCAATATATGTCGGTGTCCACAGATGCTTTACGATAAAATATAAGTTATCTGCGCTGTGTGTGGTAGTTCATAATGAATGTATAGAGAGCGATATTGAAAGATATATGCTCAGATACAGATATCTTACCGTATCTGCGTAGTGTGTGACTCCCTTAAGGCCTCGGACAGTAGTCCATTGCCTTGACTTCAGCTCACAGGGCTTCTACCCCGTGGTCACAGGTGGCTGCTGTGGAGATGTTATCCACTCAAGGTTTGCAGTCCTTGAAGTATCATCATCTTTGTGTTATTCAGTCCACTAAGCGACGTCCACTCCCAGAATTTATCTTGGGAGTGGACGTCGCTTTGGGGTTTCCGGTGGGCGCGCGCATTCTACTTAGTCTGTGCCACAGGTCTGTGCGCGCATTGTCTGCTGCGTCACACATTCGTCTAACTAAATTTCATCTGAGCTGTCAGCGTGTCAGCCTCTCGTATTGCGTATCATCGCAGACTGTTGCATGTTGCATATCATTAAAAAAAGGCCCACGTACCTACTAAGAAAGGCGGAAGTACCCCGAATTACACAAAATAAGTAAAGTTTTTTGCCTGTAAACTTCATATTTTTAAACAATATAATGGAACTATTAAAATAATATCAATTTGCTCCTGGCGGGTGGCGCCCGAGAGGTGCCAAACTTTAAACCCAAAAAACTCTGATAAATTATCAAAGGTACTCAAACAAAAGTGTCTATATTTTTCACCTAGATCCGTAGTGTCAGTTTCGAGGCGTTTCGTAATTTAGTACACGCCAGGGATAGTAAACCTTTTCAATAAAATAATTTTAGATTTTAACCCTTAAATGCATGATTATATTAGATATTGCTTTTTAAGCAAATAATTATTTTATTGGTGCAAGGTTAGTTCTGTAACAAGGGAAAAATAATATAAAAAAATATTTATGAATATATTATATTTTTCAATAAAATTGTGTTGATGGTAATTCACATCATTATGTTATTGGAAGTGTCCTATCAGTAACTAATTAGCACTGGGATACTCACTTTATTCATTATAGTATTTGACTGAAACAATTATTGTTTTTATTGAGGCAAAGGTTAACATTGCATTTTGAACAATGTAGGTATAGTTGAATTATCCTTTACAATAGGGAATATGCATGTAGTTTAAATTAGCTTGATTTTTTTTTCGTAGAACCCTTAATGTCCCGCCTTTATGCCAAAACAATTATTTTTTATTATTTAGTTAGTTATTCATTATAAAAAATAATATTTAAAAAGTGCAAAATAGGCGCGGGAAATTCAAGTTTGCGAAACGCATCACTATTGGTCGAAACCAAATGTGACGTCACATGACATGTTTTCTGCTTTAACGGTGTCGATATTCGTACTGAGCTAGTAGTGTTAGAGAGAAAAGTCGTGTTCTCCATCGTCAAAAATCGGTACAAAGTAACTGCAACACTTGTAGTAAACAAACACAAGTCGTGGCCTGTGACGTCATGCAGGCAAGGGAAAGATGGCGGGTTTAAATTTGTCAAATTATATCGATATTTTAAATATTATTTTAAAAATCAATTTGTACATTTACAAGAGTATTTATATTTTTTATTGTGTTATAATAATGTAAAAAGTGAATTAAAAATATAAAAAATGCATGCATATTCCCTATTAGGGTAGGGTCATTGTGGGAACAGTGGATCATGGGTACACACTGAATCATTTCTATTATTTGAAACGGAACGGCTTGACAATAGGCTATCTCTGTCTCTCACCTCCCTTTCGGGTATCCAGCGCTACTGCTCTAGTCAGCGCGCCATTACTTTGCTTGCGCGGATATTTGCATCAAGTTACGTGTCTCAGCGGGTCAAAAAAAAAATAAAACATGTAAGTTTTGGTGTTTTTTTCTGTTCTTAGTTAGTAGTTTTATGCATTATTCAATATTTTTTCATGGAAAGTATACCTATAGCATTACTTTAACGTAATCTCGCTACCTGTAATGGTGTTTATTTTTTCTGTTATGACGCAATAATGACAATATGGCGGGGAGGTGCACAGTGGATAATTAGTTAGGAGGATACAGTGGATCATGATTCACTGTGTACCGTATTTTTAATTATTTTTAATGATGTTTTCAATTTCGGTGTCTGCAGAATGCCAAGGAAGGCGCCACCAGATGGAAGAAAAATAGGAAATGTTTCAGAAGAAAGAATTCTAAAATGCACTTATAGAAATAAATAATGGGAAATCTATTCGACAAGTATCGAAAGAAAGTATTATTCCATTTGCTACATTGTACAGATACAACGCTAAAATGAAAGCCAAAGGCTCCGTTGAAAATATAAGACTAGAACCTAATTACGCTATCAACAAAATTTTGATGCTAACCAAGAACAAGCTCTTAAAGAATATTTTGAGAAATGCGCTCTTATGTTTTACGGCTTGTCCACAAAAGATTGTCGGAAAGTCGCTTACGAGATGGCTGTTGTTAATAAGTTAAAATTCCACCATCTTGGACAACAAATCAACTAGCCGGTATTGATTGGCTGAAGGCATTTAGAAAAGACACCCGGAGCTCTCGTTACGTCGCCCAGAAGCTTGCAGCTTAGCGAGAGCAACATCATTTAATAAACATGCAGTTAATAGCTTTTTGATAATTTGCAGAATGTTTACCACAGAGATCCATGTTTTGCCGATGGTACAAGAGTTTTAATTTAGACGAGACTGCCACAACTACGGTCCAGAAACCTCAAAGAGTAATTGGACCAAAGGGAAAAAATATTAACAAGGTAACAAGTGGCGAGAGAGGGCATTCTTGTTACAACTTGTTTAATAATTTGTGCAGCAGGTTACGCATTACCACCCGTTTTGATCTTTCCGAGAAAAACTTTAAAGATCACATGCTAAAGGGCGCCCCACCTGGAACTCTGGGTCTAGCTACTCCAACAGGCTGGATGAATACAACAACATTTGTGCAAACTATGACACATTTCATTAAGCACACTTCTAGTACCCTCAATAATCCATCACTCTTAGTAATGGACAATCACGAGTCACATTTATCAATAGAGGCCTTGGACCTAGCAAAAGCGAACGTGTGACGATCTTAACATCATCCTCACACAACCGGTAAATGCAGCCATTGGATGTGGGAATCAATTCCCCGTTCAAAGTTTTCTACAATGCAGAAATTGATTCTTGGATGATGAGAAACCCCGGAAAACCAGTCCATATACGATCTCGTTGAACTCATAGGAAACGCGTTCATTAAAGCAATGACACCAAAAACATTATAAATGCATTTAAGAAAACCGCGTCTTTCCATTTGATAGAAACGTTTTCAGTGAAGATGATTTCCTACCGAGCTGTGTAACAGATCGACCGGATCTAACTCCGCAACTAGTGAAACTAGTAATATTGAGACTGGACGAGATAGCCCCTCGGTTTTGCAAAATATTTTGATTCACCCCACCTAGATGACATCCCATCTAGTGAACAAAACAATCTGAAAGCAGCTTTAACTAGAAATTCAATCTAGCAGTTTGCAGGAACAGGTGATTGAATGTAATCAACAAGACGAATCTCAGCTTAACCAAAATACTCCACCACAGCCACTTTTAGAGATACAGTGCAACTCAAATGACTTTTTCTGACATCGACATCAGCTGCAAATTTCATAAAGCCAAGTGAATTTCGAGCACCTATCAAAGCTCTACCTAGAAAAAATACACGAAAAAGAAAATCTGGGCGTAGTATGATTGCGACAGATACAGGCCATTAAAATACAGAAAGAAGAATCCAAGAAAAATAAAAAGCCTAAACAGAAAAAAAACAGTTGTTAGAAAAGTATTGCAGGATGAAAGTGATTCGGAAGAGGATATAGAAAATGAGAATGTTTCACTACATGACGAAGATTCTGACTGAAACTGATTTACCGCCAATTACCGACGAACAATTACTTAACAGTATTCTTCCTCGCACTGAAGAAGGTGACTAGATAAACGGAAAACAATTTATTATGTTGCAAAGGTATTACACTAACTTTTGACATGACTAGCACCGACTTCAAATAGATGAGTGAGTAGCGCTTATAATAATAAGATTTTAGTTTGATTTTTCGCTTTTGAGTGCCTGTTTGTGGTTTTTTTAGTCGGTTTATTTTTTTGTACGAAAATAGTTTATTTTACACTTTTTTAGCGCAGTGACAGGATCGAGTTTCATAGCTTTTGTGAAATGTACAACTACGTCATCCAGAAAATTGTACTTACGCAAATTTTAGTTTGTGGTTCATATTTCAAAAACCACCCGGCGGATTTCGATAAGATTTATACGGGAGCACGGGACCATTCGGGAAGCATACCCATCCGAATGCAAAAATAAATTTTAAAATCGTTCTCTAGAAATCAGGTAACATACATATAAAAACAAAAACAGGGGTCGAATTGATAACCTCCTTAATTTTTTGGAAGTCTGTTAAAAAGTGAAAAAGAGATATGGTAAGTATATTTTCAGTAATTACATCATTAGGTACATGAGACGCAGCTAGCAGCTGGTCAAAATACCGGCCAGCGTAACTAGACCTCTTTGATTTTGGAAACCACATGAAACGAAAACTAAACAATCATTTTATTTTGACGTATGAGTGAAAAGTGTTACAAATTACAATTAATCCGATAGCAGGAAATTATGTTGTACAAGATCACATTTTTAACGCCTACCATTAGAAAAGATCGAATCGCACAGGTCGAAGTCTTCGTTTGCCTGTGCGCCGATTGATATGATCGAAATTGCCTTACCTTTAATGTTACAACTCTTAGGGATATGTACTCAATGCTCCGCGATTAGCCATTAGACAACGAAATACCACCGAGTTACGTTTGTTGTCTGAAGCCTAGGATGCAACACGTGGTTCTCGAGCAAGCCGAGCTTCACACCCCTTCACTAATACAACTAAGTTCATTAAGCTTATTTTACTTATTATATACTGCTCTTACTAAAAGAAATGCAATATGTTTTATGACATCTCTCTAGAGTTTCTCTTCTCTCAGCGACTCTAGAGTGCGAGTACAAATTTATAGTTTAATCGTTTTGCTTAAGTAAAACCGCACATCATTTAAAAAATACGCGGAAGACATGCATTCACGCATATCCCATCATTCTAGGACAGACGGTTAGGTTACATTGGACTCGACGCCACGAATGGAGGTCCTATCAACTAAAATCCTCCACAGACACACTTGCAACTTTCGGCTAGAACGCGGGACACTTTCACACATTTTCACTTCCCCAAACCCGTCACGGCTTGCCCTTTTAACAGGCCTTCCTCTGGGGCACACCACTGTTACTGACACATCTAACCTACCGCCCAGGCAACCCGAACCCATCAATATGTCGGGGAACAATCAGTATTTTTGGGTGGCAAACAGTGCATTTCGACACTCTAGTGCTCCGGAGACCGATGCACCATGCACCGTAATATCGGTAATTTTTTCACGCCACTGCCTACATCCCTGCTTACCCCACAACATCGCAGCCCAGCTAAGCCTCTTGGCTTTACCGTAGGTGACCAGGCCACGGCTGGTCTCACCTTCTGCTTCCTCTTTGTAGGACTCAATCCTTTCAGCTAAGTAAAAAATTTCCACGAGATTGTGTACTCCGACGAAACGTCTTAAAAAGCTAGATTTAAATTAATTTAAATCTTGGAACACTGTGGACATTTTAATGGAAATTTTAATAATATTTCAACGGTATAGGTACTAATACTACTCGTATCGTTCGTATCGTTTTAGCTTTTTAAGAATATGTGCCGATTCAGACAGGCAAAATACTTATCACAGATTACTAACATACATACATACGTCACTGACCCCTCGCAAGTTTTATGGGAATCAAATGTACCGTATATGAAATGAGACTTTGTCAGCTGCTATCTACGACATCTACGTCCTCGATGAAACATATAAACGTCTAACGGTTGGTAGCTTGTTTACAGAGTTTCTCAAAATGTTTACTTGTGGATCTTAAATACATCACGACTCTATGACAATACACGTATATTTATTACTATTATTATTGACAATTTTCTGTAGTGATAGGACTCTTGGCTAAGTCCATCTGAGGAAGTACCACACCTTAGCCAGTTATTCTACCGCCAAGCAGTAATGTGCAAACCAGTAATGTTTACAGTAATGTTTGCACATTACTGTGTTCCGGTTTGAAAGGCAATGTTTCCAGATTACCAGGCCTTAGAAACATTACTGTCTTCAGTTTGAAAGGCAATGTTTCCAGATAAATACCAGGCCTTAGAAACATAATATCTTAGGTCTCATGGTGACGAGCGCAGTGCAGTACTAGGTAATGATTTGGATTTTTCATCTTCCAGTAGTAGCTGCGTGTTACTGTGCTGTTATGTGACAGGTATGTTGCTTAACATCCGACGTATGTCCTGCTAGTGACGTTACTCCATGCTAAAAAAAAATAGGTAGAAGGTATTTACTTTTTACTAATAGTATCTAAATTTTCTTTTCAAATTATCATTTTACTTCACAGTCATGGCATTGTGAATTAAATAGACTATTTCGCTATTTTACTCATAGTCAGGCACAGGCACAGGAATTGAAATTACAGATTGTTCATGTCACATATCGTAAGCAGACAATTTATGAAGTAGATGTTATTTACACCAGATATTTAACTGGATTTGGGTTAGTTAATATCCAAAAGTGCATAAAATAAAGCGTATTTTTTAATATTATATTCATAAGCTGCTCACTCTTACGGTCTTACGTAACCAGCCGAGAACTCATCCAACTTGTGCCACCAACTTTGAGGAAAGTCAGAAGAAAGTCATGAACCAGGACGACTCCTCTCTTTCTACGAAAACGTAATATCGTAATAAACTCGCAACTTTCCTACACCGGTTTTTCGGACTTTCGTGTTTCGATTCGTCGTTTCGACCGTTTAAATTTTCTAAGCCTACTCAATCAGAGTAGGCTTTAAACGTCAAGCAATGTTCGATCGGACGAAACGAAGTAGACCCCGGAGTGGGAAAGTCGCGAGTTTATGTCGAAATTACGATTTTCGCAGAAAGCGAATAGACGTCCTGGGCCGGATCTACCATTTGGCTTTTCCGGTGATTTTTCAGGGCTTTTGAGTAGTTAACTGCATGATCTACTCAAAAGCTCCGGAAAATCTCCTGGGATTCTAGGGTGTTGGTACACGAAGTTCACTTCGGTTGAGAAACAGTGTCTTGCATTGTTATGTATCTAAAACTTGATAACAGGCTCTCAAGATAATGCTATCTCGTGATAAACCGCGCGAAAGGACTTGTTTGTATACCACAATATCTTTCGCACCAAGACAACACGAATCGCAGTAATTTTATAAAATTAAATTGAAAATCTATTTAGTGTTTTGGAACAATATGTTTTTATTCTGAATTGTTTCAAATTCAATCACAATACATTTTGATTAACTGTTAAAATAGAAACCAGGTATGTATCAAAACTGTAGCCATTTTATTGAGATATAAAACTTCATAACACTACGCTATTAGTATTTCTATCTATCACTCTTGTTTGGACTTCTCCATCTCCTTATTCTCCAGTGTCTTACTCTATTCTACGGTTACCTGGAAGAGATTCTTAGTGTCAAGTTCTTAGCACAATGTCACCAATTGCTACTTTGTTTTGTTTAGCTTTTATTTATTTATTAAATGCAACGTAGACTTCCTTCTACCTTCTAATGAATCGACCCGAACCATTTTTTTTTTCACTCTGTATGACTCTGTAATAAATCGCCGTAATTTCACATCTTTGAAATATTTATATTTGACCTAAACATCGAATTACAAAACAAAAAATGCTTAGCTATGTCTACTGGTGTTCAATGTTTGGCACATACTCGTATATCACTATATACTAATTTGGCATTTAACCATGAAGCTTGTAAGCTTGTAACAAGTTCAAAGACTTTTAGTAGGAAATATATTTTTGTTTATCTTGAGACAAGTCGTAATCTCTCAAAATTTTGCGGCTTTCAAGTTACTTACTTCTTATTTCATAAAAATCGCGAGTGTGAGCAAAGCCATTAATTACTAATTCAATATATTAACAAACATAATTCCGCTTGTGTAACGAAAATCGGACTCCTAGTGATCGTAAAACGAAAAATACGTTTCAAGATTTTCGTTTTAGTTGTAAATGCTGTCTATTCCACTCATTATAAATCATAGAGGGAGAAAGGTATCCTATCTCCTATCCTTGACTATGTTTTAAATTAATAAACAAAATTATTACGGGAAAACAAGTTAAACTCTAGTCATGTTGTGTAATACCGTATTAAAGTTAACATCATGTTTATATTTATGTTAGAGTAGTTTATAAGTACATGTTGTACGTAGCTCTAGGAAATTAATAAGAATATTAAATTAGAGGCTGATATTTATATCAGCCTCTAATTTTGGGGAGGTTAACCAATACAATACAATATATTTTATGTCGAGTAAAAAAGACTACAGTAGCACCGTACGATTTTACCAGTTGTTTCGATGCAATATTTCATATTTGTAATTTTTTAGTTTTTTCTACTTAACGTATACGATTTGGGGGGGCAGGGTCATGTCCCCTGGGACACCCGCACCTCTCCTTCGAACGACACCTGGATCTTCTTCCTAGAAATCATACTCGATCATCGTCCTTTAGTTATAAAGTGTACTACTACTGTTTTACTTTACTACTACGTTGTATTACTACATGTATTTAAAATTTTACCCAAATCCGTGAAACAATAAAAGTGTGAAGTAGAAACAAACACATGCAATAGAGATTCAAATTGATTTTTATCAGTGTGGTACGACGTACGAGGTACGAGGTACGAGTAGATATTGGTACGTATTACGTATTAAAAATAACGCGTAATAACTTCGTGGGGTTCCTACCGATAATATCTAATTATCTAAACCACTTACGCATTCCTATCTAACTACGAGTGTTCAAATAATCGCATTGATAAAACCGATTTAATACATAAAAAAACAACGTGATATAAATGTACAATAAAATGGTCTACGTCATTATTTAACGTAAGTACGGATGAATTGGACGATAATAAAACAACAAGCTTTAAACGGCGCGGCGCAACAAAACAATTTTATGAGAATTTTAAGGACATCTACTATAAACTTGTACATTGTACCAACAATTAATATTGTATAATAATATATATTATTTTGTCAGCAAATCGTATTTTGTGTTGTGCAGAATCCCATCTTCCAACTTTGAAGAAACTACCAAAACGCATAGGAGATGAAATAGTTCTTACTTATTGCCTCTTACAGTACTTTAACATTACCTAACTTAACTTTTGTTTCTCGCAAGTTTCTTTGCATTATCTGGAGTTGTAAGAAGTAAAATCACGCTTACTACTTTACTACAGATATTATCTGCAGACCTTCATTGGTCTTTATGGCAGCGAGCAACACGGAAGGGAGTAGGCATACACAGCGATTCCCCTCTCTCAAAGTACAAGTCCGCGTGGACCACGGAGTTTGATAATATACTGTGGCTAAGGGCGGGGCTAGATTTGTGAAAAGTGCTTTATTTTTTACGTGTTAGTATTTGGCTGTGTGACTATTATCGGCAATGGATCGGTGCAGGTATGTTTTGTATGTAGTGTGCAACTTTCCCCCTCCCGCAAGAAATGACAGAAAGATTTGAACAATATTTTTGACATGACAACGTCTTATAAATTGGTTTGCCGGGTGACACTTCAAGAAACTGCGTTACGCTCCGCTCACGTTATGCGCTGGCATGGTTAGCCCGCCTAAGAGCGAGAGAGACAGACATAAAAAGTGAAAGGCACGCGTCCCTTCCGTAAAATTATTTTACCACTCAAAGTCGTTGTCACGTAAAACTTTCGCCCGTATACCGACTTTACAGGCAACCAATTTTTTTTTAGCTAAGGTTACTCCGTTCCGTGCTTGTGCGCAAGATCGAGTTGCTCGATGGTCTATGGATAATTCAGGTGTGCTTAGTGAAAGTAGTTAATTAGGTATGTAGCGTAGTGTAGTTCTTATTGTATTTTAGTTTTGTTAGCAAAGGATTAATCTGGGTAGTGGTACAACGCAATCCGAATGATTCAAATTCGGAATGACAATCTTTATCTCTGTCATTCCAAATGGATAATACAAAGAACGAGAGGTTTAATTCTATGTCGAGGTCAATCAGGGTACTCATTTCACATATGTCTGAATTTGATAGGTGATCCAAACATGGTTTCTAGATTAGAGAAGAGAATAGTTGTAATAGCGAAAAGAATCTGTACTTATAAGGTCTCTGTGATCAGGTATAAGATAATACTCATTACTTAATTACCCAAAATTTTTAAATCTTTCTTTTCATTCAGTAATGTGACGGAAGAGCTCTGGTCTTGAACAAAATTAAAATATCACACGTACCAATAGTTTCATTACGGAATTAGTATTCTAGACATTATAAATTAATAGTAGTGATTCGTTGCTCGTACGCGCTAAGTATTGCTCTATCGCAAATTCGCCATCATATCAGGGATGTAGATACAAAGGTATAAAGTTAAAAATAACTTTATCGGTACTGTTATAAGAGATATAGGAAAAATTTTACATGGTTTTGCGAGGTATAGGATCTTCCAAAATTTCATTTGTAGTTATCAAAAAACTTTTTTTTATCTTTAACAAACTTGCAGCAAATAGTTGATTAAACTTGGAAAAGTGGATATATAAGAAACTACAAGTGTTGTTGGATAGACACATTTGAAATTCGTGACACAAAAAAATAGTGCACAGAATAAACTATTTATTACTAGCTGTACCCTGCCACGCTTCGCTATGGCACGTTGTGATGCAAAAATTAGATAAAAACAATCATTGATGCGGATTATACATTATTCTAAAATTTCAGCTCGATCGGTCCTGAACTTTTTGAGTTTTTGAAGCGTACACAAACCAACATAACATTTTTATTTATACAGATAGGTATATATAGAAATTATATGCCAATCATGCTAGTCTTGGAGAAAAAGAGATATATTATAGTCTGTGCTGACTTTTAGGGTTATTTTGGTAAAAATCAGCGAAGGGTTTGTTATGAGTCACCTAAATAGGTTTTGGTGAGTTATAGGCGTTTGGTTAACAAACTGTTTCTTCGTGGATAATTTGCTAACGCCCAAAGCAATGCCAAGTTTTATATGTACGCGATATATGGTGATTTCGTATATCATAGTGACAGTAAATTTATCGTTTTTTTTTTATTCTAGAATGGCACCACGTCAGGATCCTGTGCCTCCGGTCATCCAAGTAGACGCACGAATTGCACCACCACCAAGACCAGCACCACCGGGACGACTGCAGAGACCGCCACATGACCACCCTGCTCAATACCTGGCGAGACCGAACACACCGCGGCAAACCAACACTGCTGTCAATACGCGATCCTCCTGAACATCACTATATACTCTACTTTATTTAAGTTTGATGTGATATTAACGGCATGTTTCAGACAACAATGCTGTCAGAACTAGTAGGTACAGCAAACATCGACATACGCTTAGTAGTCTAATAACAAACACGTAGTGAAGAAGTATGGGGATAATGTAAGCCCATTCTATGAAAAACATAACAACTACACTTGTACATTCTACATATTTTGCTAACGTAAAATGAGATGTATGACTTTTGCATGTGATACTATCGAAAGCACAGCGAAAGTGTTGCCATCGCTGTGCGTCGATCACATCACATTAACTGGTAGATTGGCATTTTGTGCCCTGTATTGAAAGGATACAATTTTCTGTACGGAAAAAAGGCATGCAAATGACTTGAATCGTGTTAAATAAATAGGTTCTAAGTTGAATTTGAAACTGTATAAATAAATTTAGTCCCTCAGTTAGTAATACTTACCTAGATATTAAAATAATTCGTATAAATGGTCATGATATCAACTAGGTACATATTTCCATTTATTTTAGGTTTCTGCTTCAGGAGCAAAATGATAGAGATAAAGAGAGTTAATTGTGTATTAATTTGTTCTTGCATACAGACAGGTTGATGCTTCCCGTTTCACAACTTGTATGCAAAACAAATTAATACACAATTAACACTCTCTGTCTCTGTCATTTTGGTCCTGAATCAGAACTGACTCTTTGTCTCTGTCATTTAGCTCATACACGACTGAGACAGGAGGATCAATTCCGTGTCGGAGTAAATCCGACGGCGTCGTGAACCGAGGTTTACGAGTAGGTTAAAACAGAAACTTATTCTAAGTAGTAACTAATTATTAAGCTTAACTTTAAGTAAACACACAAGTAATAAAATGAATACGCAAAATTTGGTTTATTTTATTCAAATAACTCATACAAGTAACCCTAGTGAATAAACCATTTGAGAAGAATATAAATAAAGTCCCGAAATAAATACCAGAACTAGAGAGACAGTTACGCCAAGGAAGTAACTATTTTCTGATCTGTGGCCAAGGCGTACAGGAGGTCTACTCTCATTCTATAATACGAAAAACGTACCTAATTTCGAAATAGACTCGCTACTTTCCTACTCCGATTCTACTACGACCCGTCGTTTCGTACCGAATGTTCCATAATGTTCGATCGGACGAAACGAAGTTGAACCGGTGTAGGAAAGCAAAGAGAATGTAAATTACTAGGTACATAAAACAGTCGCGAGTTACTTTTTTTTTTTTTTTTTTATTTATTTATTACTAGTGTAGTACCCTGCCACGCTTCGCTGTGGCACATTGTGGTGCAAAAATTAGATAAAAACAATCCTTGATGCGGATTATATATCATTGTAAAATTTCAGCTCGATCGGTGCAGAACTTTTTGAGTTTTTGAAGCGTACACAAACCAACATAACATTTTTATATCTAAAAAGATTTGCACTGTGCACATAAATTATTAGACCTTATGACTAAAATCTTAAACTATGTACAAAGACCCTGTTAGGGTGTCGCAAATACAAGAGACAACACAGTTTCATCCTGAGAGGTACAATGTACAAAATTGTATTTATATATACGAGTATGTTAAGAGTTTGTTACTACTACTAAATGTTACAGATTGAATCAGAATGTTCTAAAATAAAAAGTAAGTGCTAAAATTAAGTATATAATATATATCTTTGTAAATGTTACCATCTATCTTCCATAAATTCTTGTACATTATAGTAAGCTTTTTCTATAAGTGTGGTCTTAATTTTATTTTTAAATTTACTGATTTTATTAATATTCCTAAAAGTTTCTGGCAATTTATTTGAACTATGAACTCATATTATTAATATTTTATATTATACAGGGACTAAATCACGAACTAAAATTATTATTTAGGTACTTACCTATGATGTCTAAAAAAGAAACAAAAAAATTCGAGTAAACATTTTTATTCAAGTATGTCTATTAGACATGCGACATGCACAGAAATTAATAATAAATAATAATAATAATGTCGGACGTAGTCTCGCTAAAACAAAAGCTGTGTCCATCGAGTCGGAACACATTTTTTTTTTTTTTTTAACTTTAATAGATTTACACTTGACTGCCATCTCGCCTGATGTTCAACGATGATGCAGTCTACGATGGAACGTGTTTGCCTAGAAGAAACCGATTCACTCTCGATTTGAAGACACAAAGATTGTAACCATCTGGAAAACCCCACTCAGGCAACGTATTCCACAACCTTGACGTTCTTATCACGAATGTAGAGTCAAATCTCTTCGTTCGTGTCTTTGGAACATCAACCATGAAACGATGTCGCTTTTTCGAGCTGCGAGCATTCCGATAGAAAAAAAGGGCAAGGTGGTATCAGATCGTGCAAATCAGTCGCACACTCTCCGAAGTGTATCCGATAAAAAACCTATAAGCTAGCAATTTTTCGGCGATGGTCGAGACTTTGCTGTCTTTTTCGCACGAGGATGTCATTGCCTATGAGCCTTTTGGCACGTCTCTCGATCGATTCCAGAGCCTCCAGCTGATACTTAGCCGATCCATCCCAAAGGTGCGAGCAGTACTCCATACAGGAGCGAATCTGTGTTTGGTATAACGTGAGCAACTGTTCAAACTTGAAGTATCTCCGCACCTTTGAGAGGACACCTAGTTTTTTGGCAGCTAATTTAGCCTTGGACTCGATATACGAGCCAAAGTTGAGAGTAGATGACAAAGTAACGCCCAACAGCTCGAGATGGTCGGATACCGGCACGGATACACCGCGAATAGTAGGAGTATGTTGGAAAGGACTCCTTTTTGCGGAAAACAGACACGCCTGCGTCTTTCCCTCGTTAAACCTGACCAGATTGGCATCGCCCCTTATATAGACTGCCTCAAGGGTCAAGTTCAAACGCTCGATCAAACTCTCTCTCAGTGCCTAAGTTTGCTGCCTATTGGCTCTCGCGCTAGATATGTAGCTTTCTACAACGGTGCTATCGTACCCAAAGATACCGGGCTTCGACAGATCGTTGATATGTAGCAGGAAGAGTGTCGCAGAGAGCACCGACCCTTGAGATATTATCTATTCTATGTTATTACACTAAATTTATAGTGTTGATCAAACAACATAGATGGCAGCACTAGTACTTAACTTTCAGGTTATGGTGTCTGAATCGGAGCTCCTTTATGACAAAGAAGTAGAATTTTGTATGATAATAGTTCCATGTACTAGGGATAGATGGCGCTAGTAGTATTTTATTACTTAACTCTTCGGCAAGACTAGCAGCGCCCCTCGTTTCACCCGCGTAGTTTGGGTTCTAGATATTTAATTTTGTTCGAGTAAAAAAATTTTTTTTCGTTAAAATGGAGTCCGTCAGGTAAACGCTAGCAAATGTAGTTAAGTACCTGGGTAAGATTAGAACAACGCCCCTATGACGTAAAAAGAACCGTACCCATTAATTACACTTGCTCGCTGTAATGATGTAGTGAACTAACGCGCCTCAGTAATAAGGATTGCAAATATACCACGGACGTATAAAAAGTCGGATCTAGCCTCGCTAAAACAAAAACTGTGTCTATAGAGTCAGTCACGAAATAATCCCCTACTTGACGGGGCCATCCATGGATGATGAACCGGGCTATATAAGTTTTTATTTTTAAAAGATTCGACGAATTGAGAACCTTCTGCTTGATTTTGCGAGGCTATGTGTAAGTTACGGCTGGTCTAGAAGTTACGGCTGGTCTAGTCGGGAGAACAGCGCCTGCCGATCCGGAAACCACGGGTTCAAGTCCCACGCGTCACCACTGTCTTGTCGAAGGCATATGCGTAATGCCGCTAACTTAAAACGGTGAAGGAAAACATCGTGACGAAACCGACATGTACCTAGAATCTTTTGAAGTCATGTGTCATCCACCAACCCGCACTGGACCAGCGTGGTGGATTATGGTCTTAGCGCTCCTCTTGCAAGAGAAGGCCCGAGTCCCAGCTGTGGGAATATTTAGTGGGTTGTTGATGATGTGATGTTACGATGATGACGAATAGATTTAAAGCATCGATATAAGCATGTCAAGATAACTTACGAGTTACGATCAAGTCTCAATCATGATCTATTCTTCTATTTCCTGCGAGACTTACAACTTACAACAGAGGCGACAGAGAGAAACCAACACGTACAACATAAAACAACATTCTTTTTCCGTCGACGGTGAAGAATTATGATCACTAAAAATAAACACTATTATCTATTCTGCGATGTTATTATTAATGATTGTGGTGCTACGTATTCTGTGGTCAAACGTGGCAGAGTGGAACTACGCGTTAGGCTGTGGCGCGGCGGTGCACGGAGCGGCAACGCCGCGCATCGATCGCCGCGTGAAAGGCGAAGCCACGCGGCTCAGTTTTCGCTAGCGCGGGAGAAATGTTCCAAGTAATAAAATTCTGTTTTTATTTTGACGTGATAGCGGTCGCCATTGTTGGGACCGAGTTTTTACTGTAAGACTGAGGCGTCGTAAAAGTAATCGCTAGCATAGACTACCTATCAAAAATGTAGTCTATTTTACAATTATTTAAATATACATATAAATATAGCATTTTATAAAAAGTCGTATTTATAGAATTTTCATTTCTTTCCACAACTTTTCTCTTTATATTTTGACATGTTCTTAAGACACTTAAAAACGTAAAACGGATAATTTTTCCATGTTCCATGTTTAAGTTGATAACATTACGCAGGACTGATTGGTCGGACATTATTTGAATTTTGCTGTTAACTAAGTACATTAAATAGATAAATATTAAATAAATATGTGTCTAGTTTTTCAGCATTGTTTAAGTTTACTGAACTTATGTAAAATGACAATAATTTAAAGCCTCTATTATGCTGCTTTTAATTATTACAAGTTTTAATTTTGTATCAACAGTCCAACCAAGTTTCGAATGTCAAGTAGGTATATGGGCGTTGATATTCTGAGAAAAATCAAATTGCATTCCTATGTCATATAATAGATAACCTAGGTATGTACCTATCTAGGGTGACGGTGCGAGCAAGACTTGCGCCTGATGATAATGAGCACGTCTCCCAATAATGACTATTTGAACACGAATAGTCTAAATCAGTAAATCACTGCAGTGCAGTGACCCTTCAGTGAGTCTTCACCCGAATGCATACAATATTTTGTGTGAATATGACTAGCAGCGGCTCACGGTTTTACCCGTGTAGTTTCCGTTCCCGTTATTTTACCAAGATAAAAAGTGTGTTTTTTCCGGACTAATATATACAACGTTGTACCAAATTTCAACCAGATCCGTTCAGACGTGATTAACTAGATGCATCCTGCGATTTCAACAGCGACTTATCAGTATTTCACAATAATTTATTTTGCCAAATATGATTTAATGGTAAAATTGCTACATTTTAATTTACATTACAACTGTAAATGTCATTGGTAATCGTATTTATTTAAATTTATGTGTATTACAAGTAAATTTCAATCTTCGAAAATGGCGAAACTTTCAAACAATTTTTATTTTCTTTTGTTTTATCCTTGCGACCTGTACAAGACATACGTTGTTGGGTACATGTTTAATTTATTTTAGCATTTAATTGTTTATGCCGGGTATTGTCTTTTATAATTACGTCAATACATCCTTTCGTTAGGGACCTTTCACTACAAAATGAACTCAAAGAATGAGCATACATTATTTCTTTTTCATTCCGAACATGAAAAATTGCATACGAAGAGTCTAACATTCCTGCAACACGATTATTGATCAATACGGCCGTGTTGTAGTAAACAACGCTGCGTATATCGTCACCGCCGTCCGTCACCCTTGCTGTTATCTCAGTCTCGTTGCCTCATTCTCTTCCATTCAAATTATTTGTAATTCAGATCTAGTTGCGAATTATACGTAGTATCCAATCACCATATATTTAAATTGTAATGATACTAGGCGCTTCGCTCGGATATTGCCACATACAGCCCATTAATCGAAATAAAAATCCTATCTTTTAAGTTGGATCAATCTACACACGGTGTCCAAATTTGATTAAAATCGGCTAAGTAGTTTAGGAGTTCATCGCGGACAAACATCGTTACAGGAGATTTACATATATTAAGATAAAAAAATTGGCAGTCGTAGGGACTGCCGATATTTTAGAATTTTAGTACCTATTCCACATAAGTACATATTTTACGTCGATGTCGGTCTGTGTGATGTCTGTCAGAGAGACACACACTCTGTGTGTGTGTGTGTCTGCCTGTGGCACTGTAAAGCTCAAAAGGATGAGTCGATTTCGATATGGTTTTTAAATTGAAGGTTAATATCCGTGGTAATGTTCTTAGCTATGTTTGGTTAATATCGATTCAAGATGGCCGCCTCCACAAAATGGCTGACAAAATATTTCTTCACAACCCACCTCAATACATTACACTGTAACAAATTTCAAATCTAAGATGGCCACCACCACAAAAAGACGAATTATAAGTATTATATTTTTCACTACTACCTCAATATGGGTATCAAACGAAAGGGCTTGACTAGTAGTAGTAGAATACTTTGCAATATGACAAATTTAAAATCCAAGATGGGCGCTACCACAAAATGGTGAAGATGAAATACATTTTTTTTTCACAACCGTCTTTATTATATTTAATCATAAGCTCATAAATAACATACATAAAATAGCTCACTAAATGTGTCCACTGCTGTGATTCGGTGCCTTCTTTCGCGAGGAGTGAGTCAAGACCTTAATCCACCACGCTGGCCTAGTGCGGGTTGGTGGATGGCACATGACCTCGAAGGATTCTATGTACCTACATGTCGATTCCTCAAGATATTACGCACACGCCTTCGAAAAGGCAATAGTGCGCGTGGGATTTGAACCCAGGGGCTCCGGATCGGCAGTCGCCGTTCTCCCGCCTAGTCGCGAAAATTGCCCCTACCTGATTGCCTTGAATGGAACTGCCGATTATGTCTAAGACCAGCCATAACTTAATTCATAAATACAAATAAAATTAATCAACAGGTTACAAAGTAGTCTTTAAATTTATTTCTTATGTATTTTAGCCGTAGCTGTATTGTTCCGTCGAGATTTTTAACTTTAATGCATGTAGTAGATCTAGATTCCGCGTACCATCTAAAATCGGGCTCACTATTTCCATCTCTCTCTCACAATATTATGTAGGAGACATTCAACCATAATAATTAGCATTAGTTTTGCATGTTTCATGTCTGTTTCGATTGTTATGAGGAAAATACGCCACTAATCTATATACATATATAAAAATCAATGCCACTTTTCGTTGTAAGTGAACTCTTCTAAACGGCTCGACCGATTTGAGTGAATTTTTTGTAAATGTTTGGGTAGGGCCCTGGATGGTTTAGATTTACAAATCATCCCGGCAGATGGTGCTGCAGTTGGTATTTTGGTTATTTTCCGAGCGAAGCCGGAACGGGCCGCTAGTTAACCATAATACCATAAGCACACTCGAGTTCTTGACAATCTTTTACTAAACATTATGCGAAAATCAGCGGACTCGTGAGTTTTGAAATAAAACCGTCTCCCGTCGCGGTTCGCTCCCGCGCGCGGGTGCGGTTGGAAACAGCTTCATGAGGTCTTTTACCTACCTGTAGAAAAAAAACTTTCTTTACTTTTCTAGAAAAAAAGAGGTAGTTCTTGATAAATAAAAAAAGTGCCTAAATTTACATTTAAAAAAGGTTTTATACGTCCAGCCGTCCATGGCATAAGTTACCTATTAATATTTTATGTAATTGTAAACTTTATTATTTGATTTATTTGTGTACTTAGATAGAGTAAATTATAAGTACTAAGTACTTAGTACGTACTTTAGTTATTTGTCATCTATGTTTGTGTACCTACCTTCCGTTTTTCCGTTAGATGTATGAAACTAGTTTCATTATTTTTTACCCGACTGAAAGAAGAGTCGATCATATTTTTCTCGTATCTGTGTAAATTTCTTTATTCCCATGTATCTTCCAAACAGCTGTATAGATTGTAACAATGAAGACATCGTTAGATTCGTCTCAATCACCCAAGTGTCCTAAGATAATAATGTAATTAATAGTCTTACATTATACTTTTTATCTGGTGATGTTTTGCAGTCGGTTTTTTTTAATTAAAGTTATTTAGAGCAATTCTAAACGTGTGTTTCTGTCTGGAATAAGGAACAAGCTTCATAAATCATCAATCAATACTTACACATTACATACTATTTGTACAAGAGAATGAAAACAACCATCTAATATAGACAATGTGCCTCGTGAATCCTATATGGTAGTTTCTGAATACTGTTTTTGGTAGATTAAAAGTTTTATCAGGTTATTCAAAAATCCTTGTTATGTTCTTAGCTAATGATTATTTTACGATTCGGCAAAATTTCAATGGACGGAGAAACTTGGCAGAGAGATAACGTTTTATAGAAGTTACTCCACGGCGCGCGGCGTTGCCAGCTCGTGCGACTACTGACTTGCCTGTTTGCGTAGAATTTCAACAAGAGTACCTGCTAGTGATGTTAGTCAAAATATTAAATATAGCATCGATAGAAAAGTAAACATTATTTTGTATTATCATGGAGTGACATTTTATTTTTAAGCTTGAAAATATTTACTATTTATATGGTTTTACTGTTCTTGTTCAAGTGAAAAGTTGTTTTGGCGAACCACGCACAGATTTTGAAGTGAAAACTTCTTTTCGTGCTCGGCGACGGTTTTTAAAGTTACGTAAAAGTACACTAATTGAGGTGTAAATTGTGCATTTTGAATAAAGATCGTCACACACGTAGCTATAATATAATATGTATAATACTTCCATATTTCATAGCTGGACATAAAATATTATTTCCGTATATTTTCTATATTTACAAATGTTCGAGTGTCCAAACATGCAGCAAACTATACCATATTTTTATTATGGTATATTAACATTAAATTACGGTATAGAAAGGCATATTTTAAATAAACAGCCTGTTTCAACAATGTCCCATGTTCCATCACACGTCACGATTCGTTTTACAAGCTTTTATTTATTAGTTTCACCTCTGATTTCCGGGATCAGTTGGGAATGTTTGTCATCAAATCTTATGAAATAAATTTCATCCACTTTCCGGTTACTGATTGAATTGAAATCTTACATGCATCTGTAAATTGCGTGACAACGCAATAATCAAATATGGCGACATGGTGCTGAGTGCTGATCTGATGATAGAACTGGAAGGTGGCCAAATGGACTTTGCAATTCAATTACACAACCGCATAGAGTTAGCTTATTTGAATCGACTTTACAAGTAGTTTGTATTTCAATAATAACTAAGGTCTGATCAGGCGCGGATCCAGAGGGGGGGTCATGGGGGTCATGACCCCCCCTTGGGCTAGGACCAGTACCTACTTATCGTGTACCAACACTATCATACTTATCGTAGACCGGCAGCAATCACGGTATGGCAAGAGGCACGCTGTATCTTGAAAGGTGAGGAAATGACCTTCTAATGAGGTCCACGCTCTGACCAAATTATGCTCAAATCTAAAAGCTCGATAACTTCCACCTCGAACTTTAAAATCGCTTCGAATCCCTAGATAAGACAGCGAACGAAATAAACGACAGGCTAGTGGAAACTGTTCATGCAGTTGGTAGAAAATATATACTAAAAGCCGACGCTAAAATGGAACCCAAAGGCTTTCCGATCATACTCTAATTCTAATGGCGGCTAGGCAACCTAAATATGTGGTTGCTGTCTTCAGTCGACATGACGGTCTACTGACGGCTCAATAGACAGCTCTCTACTCGTGTGCAACGCGACATACACTGCTTCAATACTACGAGTATTGAAGAGGCGATCAAGGTGAACAGAAACGCGGCCGTAGTGGAGGCTCTGCGCCGAGAGGAGGCGGCTTAAGCATAAGACGATGTCGAGTCGATTACTATCGGAATCCCAACCGGTAGTGATCGGCTCAACTGACGATATCGGACTGACTAGTATTAGAATGAAATGTTCACAACACCCTATTTTCCTTTTCTTCTCCTAAACCAAGAAATATTTAAAAAAAGATAATTGTAATGACAAAGGTACGGACCCCAGAGTCTGTGGAGTGGCAAAATTAAATAAATAAATAAAAAGCGATCAAACGGAACAAAAACTCGAAAGAGTTCGCAAACAATCTGTCTCATGGGCAAAACTGACCAAACTGAAGACTAATAGTGGTAACGTTGAAGCCCGAGATTTTGGACGAGATTGAGAGGTTCTATGAACAGTAAGTTATACACCTCTACTCAAGGACAACCTGTCCTGACCTGACTCGTCACTTTACCGAAGATATCCCAAAAGTCAGCCTGTACGAGACTAGGATGGCTCTCAAACAAGTTAAAAATAACAAGGCACCTGGCGACGAAGGAATTACGACTGAGCTTCTGAGAGCAGGTGGACAACTGGTATTTAAAGTCCTCCAGAAGCTATTCGACTCCGTCATAGTTGATGGTAATACCGCAGTAAAAATACGCCTGAAGCCTGGAGTAGAAGTGTGGTGGTGCTCTTCGTCACAAAAAGTGACATCACATTGTTGAAGAATTACATACCCATTACATACTTCTCAGCCACGTTTTATAAGTTGTTTTCGAGGATAATCACAAATCGTCTCACACGCGAGTTTAACGACTCCCAGCCACCAGAACAAACCAGTTTCCAAAATTGCGACAGCACTATAGATCATATCCGTATCCGGCTTCGGTAGATTTTACAGAAAACCGAAGAGTATAATAATCGGCCATCATGTATAGCGTATGTAGACTATCAGAAAGCCTTCGATTCCATCAAGACCTGGGTAATGGCTTTGGTCTTTCCAGTGATGCCGCATCGACCATCACTATATCGAAGTATTAAAGTGTATTTACAGCAAAGCCACAATATCTGTCCGATTACATGACCGGTACACAAAACATATCCGGCCATATAGGTAGAATCCAAACAAATATTCAACAAGATTTGACAAAGAGGTCCAGCGAAGGACCCAATTTGAATGGGCAGCGTTCGGGAAACTTCGGCACATCTTTGAGTCCAAAATACCCCAATGCTTAAAGACCAAACTCTTTAATCACTGCGTGCTACCAGTGATCGCTTATGGAACTGAGACGTGGTCCTTAACTGTGGGCCTCATAATAAAGCTCAAAGTCGCACAGCGAGCTATGGAGCGAGATATGCTCGAAGTATCTTTTCGCGACAGAATCGGTAATGAGGATATTCGCAGAAGAACGAAAGTAGCCAACATATCTCAAAGAGTAAGCAAGCTGAAGTGGCAATGGGCAGGCCACATCGCTCACAGAACTGACAACCGATGGGGAAGTAAGGCTCTCGTCTCGAGTCGCTACCATGAACCAGAAGACGCCGTGTTAGACAGCCTCCCTGCTGGACAGATGACATCACAAAGGTTGCTGGTAACCGCTGGTCGTGGAAATCTAGGGCGGAGGCCTATGTTCAGCAGTGGACGTCTTGCGGCTGATGATGATGATGATGATACCCTACTTATCGCACAGTTTTATGACTTGACTACGGTGTTACTCCCGGCCCCTCCCTCTCTGGAGGCATGTGACCCCCCCCTGGAGCAAAAGCTGGATCCGCCCTTGGGTCTGATGATGGATCTGGGATATGAGCATAGGAACTCTGTAATGAAACGACGAAATCAGATCAAGTTTGGGCTCGTTTCCCCATCCCATCAAGCTAGGGTTCGTTTTATTTGTCTTAACAACTACTTTGGTGCTAGATAGTAACTAGGTTCTGATGATAAAGCTGGAAGATGACTATAAGATGTGGCCTATCGACCATGTGGCTAAATACCAATTATGTATTTTCGAAAACAAAAACAGTTGATATTTTTCCAAAAAAATATCGACATAGCACCGTGTACATCACTAGAGAGCGTCATTTCCCGGCGGGAGTCGCAGCGAGCACTCGGCCGGGCGCCGCCGGCGCGGCCGGTCGCTGCGGCGGGTTGCGGCGGCCGGCGGCGCGCCTCGCCCGCGTCTCTGAACTCGACACTACCTATGACTTCCACACTCTGCGTTTGTATTTTTACTTTATACTTATATTCTGTCTGTATTTACGATATGTATGGTATAGAAGTTTTGGTTATCTATTCTATGGGTTTGGATCAAAATCTACTCTAGTTATAGGTAGGTATCTACAATTTTGTTTTATTTATTACGAACTTCATGTATTTTTAGAGATCTCATGGCTAACTCCAAGTTCACAACTGAAACTTATGATTAATAAATAACATTTTCTTTTCTTTGAATCTTTATTCTAAATAGGTATCTGAATTTGAGTACCTACTGATTTGACTTTGACTTGAAATTTATTTCAGCTTTTTGGTGCGCGTTAGCCTTGTGTAGGTAAATGTTTGTGTTGGCGAGCGGTGGACTGTAACTAACTGGTGAATATAGGAAATGAGAAAGGCACACAATGATGGTAAAAATATTATAATTATTTAAAATATTTACAAAATCAAACCAAAACGCTCCGTAACCAAGGTAACTAAAAAAAAACTTAACAGGAAAAATCGAATATAAAATACAATTTTAAAAATAGAAAAAGAAATGTTCCAGCCAGTCGTCAACATTCCGGGCCCCTAGTGGAACACTAAACCGTGGTGACCACTGGCTGGGGTTCAGTTATAAGTGGTAGAAGTTTTTTAAGTGGACGGCGCAAAACTCCACCCTTGGTTGCAACATCTGCGACCCGAACCAAACCATCATTACCTACGAATGTTTTGACTACCCTGCCAAGAAGCCAAAGACCCTGGGCAAAGTTTTATCAGCGATCAGAACTACGTCCCCTCACAAATGCTTGATCTATCATTTTCTTCCGTCCTCGTGGTATTAGCGTCGGTAGATACTCCTTAAGCCATCTCTCCCAAAAGTGGTCAGCAAGCCTTAGCACGCGCCTCCAGTCACATTTGCGTACCAAATCTGCGTCTGATAATGTGATAGGCCATGGAGATCCTGATGACGAACCAAGGATAAAATGAAAAGGTGTAATGGCTTCAGGTGCATCAGGAGAACTTGGCACGTACGTAAGAGGTCTGGAGTTCAATATGGATTCAACTTCGACGAGTAAAGTCGCCAATACTTCTTCTCGTGGTGCTCTGTCTTTAAGAGTGGATCTCAGGGCTGTCTTAACAGAGCGTACCAAACGTTCCCATGTCCCACCCATGAAGGGAGAAGCGGGTGGGATAAAGCGCCATGTGATCATGCGGTTTGTTGCAAAATCATGAATAGCTTCGTCATAAAGAGCTGCAAGCTCCCGACTTGCACCGACAAAATTAGTACCATTATCAGAAAGTATTGTATTCGGCGTTCCACGGCGGGCTATAAAACGTCTAAGGCTCATTATGGCAGCATCAGATGACAACGATGAGACGATCTCCAAATGGATGGCTCTTGTAACGAGGCATGTGTATAAAGCCACGCATCTCTTTTCTCTTCGTCGACCCACTGAAACTTCAATGGCACCAAAATAGTCTAGGCCTACATGCGTAAACGGCCGTGTGTGGTGGTCGAGGCGTTCTATTGGTAGATTGCCTATTGGTGGCGTAGGAGACGACCATTTTGTCTTCTGCATTGTAAACAGCCTTTGGCCACACTTCGAATTGTAGTTCTGGCTCGTAAAATCCAAAATTTCTGTCGTATTTCATTTAATACAAGCTCATGATTGCCATGACCGGCTGTAGCGTGTTTGTGTAAAATCATCAAATGAACGATGCGATGACGACCATCAAGGATTATTGGAGACTTTGCATTGTCATGTACTCCTGGTGCAGATTTTATGCGCGAATCTAATTTGATCAGGCCATCTGTGTCGAGAACAGGGCGAGCGCTACTATTCTGCTATTATTAGGTAGTGGCTGTGAAGATTTGAGATACTTAAGTTCTTCGGCAAAGCTATCTGTCTGAATGCGTTGGAGAAGCATTTTCTCTGCTTGAATCATGTCGGCAGTAGAAATTTGTGACAGGGACGTAGAGTTTTCAACATATTTGGTAATTAATCGCGGTGAATGAGATCGTGCGCAAAAGTTTTTAACGGCCTGATAAACACGAGCCGTAGCTCTTACTAATCGTAACCAGCTACTAAAACGGTTTGCATCAGGAACCGGCGGATCTAGCAATGAAATTTCTACTAGAAACCCCACAAACTCTGGCTTCAATTCAGAAATTCGTGAAGCTTCGTCAGTGATGCTATCTACCTCGCATGGCCATTCCGAAGGTGAATTAATGAGGAAGGAAGGGCCAGCAAACCATCTGTGAGATGCTGAAAAGTTGCAAATTTTGGCTTCGTAGCATCGTCTGCAATATTGAGTATGCTAGGAAGCCATTTCCAATCAGATGGATTTGAAAATTCTAATATTTCACCTATTCTATGAGCTACAAAAGCTTTGAACATTCGCGCATCACTACGAATCCACTTAAGGACCGTAGTAGAATCAGTCCAGTAATAAACAGTGGACGGTCGAATTCGATGGGCGTTCAATATAGATTGAGCGAAACGCGTAGCAATAATAGCCGCTTGTAATTCTAAACGCGGAACAGAGAGTGGCTTCAGGGGGGCAACACGCGCTTTGCCTCCTATCAATGCAAGACTAACGGAACCGTCCAAGAATGTATAACGCCAATACGCGACGCAGGCATAGGCTTGTTCTCCCCCATCCGCTATGATATGAAGTTGTGTATCACAAGGGTCTGGTCTAACATTGTAGCAGCGTGGGATGCGAAGAGTAGCTGCTGATGCAAGTTGATTAAACCAGTTCTTACACTCGGTCTCATACTTAGGAGATATGGGAGAGTCCCAGCTAATCCCTCTCTCCACAACTTTTGGATTAAAATACGGCCTTGGATGGTTAGAGGTAAAAGTAAACCTAAAAGATCATAAACGCTCATAACGCTAGAAAGTAAACCGCGTTTGGTTAGTTGTGGCGTGTCCTTCTGGCCTGTGCGGAAACCTAAACTATCGTCATAAGGATTCCACTTTACTCCTAATGCCCCTATGTCGCTATTAGGAGGTAAACTAATATCAGCGTTTGAAATACTACGCAGTTCATCAGGCACTAAATTGAGCGCCTCGGGTACGTTTGAAACCCAAGAACGCATCTCAAAACAGCACGACTTGTGGACCGTGACTATATCGGAAGCTAGACGTGCGGCATTAGAAAGCTTGAATTCACTACCAATGTAATCGTCCATGTAGTGGTCGTGTATGATCGAGTGCACAGCTGCGGGATACTGATGTTCAAATTCTTTCGCGTTCTTATTCTTAATATACAAAGCTATAAAAGGGCTAGAGACAGCACCAAAATTACCGATGACATTCTAAATTCTTTTACCGCGCTCTGTGTATTACCACCATCGCGCCATAAAAACGAAGCGTCTCGATCTTGTTCCCTTATCTTAATCTGTGGAAACATCTCCTTAATATCTGCGCTAAACGCTATTGGTCCCTCTCTAAAACGAAACAATATACCTAACAAAGATTGTAATAGGTCAGGGCCTTGTAGCAACATGCTGTTCAAACTCACACCTTTAGTAACAGCTGCAGCATCGTGAACTACTCTGAGCTTACTTTTCTGCGGATGGTACACACCGAAATGTGGTAAGTACCACTTTGGAAACGAGGATTTCGCAGATAAACTTCTTGGATGATTTTTGTGGTAAGAGGATGGATCGCATTCTTCCGCATAACCTTTTGAATAATGCCATTTATAAATTGTTTGTAAGCGGAAGCAAAGGATTCATCCTTTGACATTTGCTTTTCGATTGCATTAAGGCGCGACAATGCTTGTGGATAACTATCGGGAAGGTTATTAGATACGTTTTCCTTCCAGGGCAAACAAACCTCAAAACGTCCAGAATCAAGTCTACGGGCTGAAGATTCAATTAAATTAATAGCTCGTAAGTCGTCTTTATTATGTCGTGGAGTATGATTTTGAATACCTAACGAGTCAATCTCATACTGTTGTTTGACAAGTTTTCAAGACTATCAATTGTTCGTGATGCGTAGTCGTTTTTGAACACATGATGAGTAAAATCCACGGGCTTGGATGACGTAGACACGGCACCGTGAAGCACCCAACCTAATAAAGTTCTTGTCGCTACAGGCTCGTCTTTCCTCCCTACGCGCATCTCACGACTTACAGACAGGTACCAATCCGCGGCTCCAACGAGAACGGTTGGAGTTGCGTTTTCGTACGTCAGCAAATTAGAAATATCCGCTAAATGATCGTACCTAGCGAGGTTAATCATGTTTGTGCTCTGCGGTGCAAGGTGAAGTGGTGTGATGCTGCGTGCGCCTTGAACAAAATGTCGATCAGATGAGTTGCGCCCCTAATATGAAAATTTACATAACACACTTCCGTGTCTAAAACATACCACCTATGCCGTTAACACGTAGTCGCTGTTGTCCAGTAACTTCTGCGCCAATTTGCGTGGCTATGTTGCCGTCGATTAGAGTGGCGGTACTACCTTCATCCAAAAGTGCGAACGTTTCAATTGTTCCACTCGGGCCTTCCAACACGACCGGTAACACCTTTAATAAGCCTCGTTTAAATACAGCAGACGATTTTAAACCTGTGCCTAATAAAATGTCAGAGAGGTTAGTAACATTCAAAGATTCAGAAATATTGTTTGACTCATTGGTAGCCGTAGCGGTTACGGTATCGCTATTTTGTTGAGAAATAGAGGTAGTAGTGTGATGACTCGAGTTCTGTGACAAAGACACGCTATCATTACCGCCATGAAGAAGCTTGTGATGCCGCCTATCACAGCCATTTAAACCGCAACGCTTCGCTCTGCAGTCGTTCCATTTGTGCGGATTTGACTTAAGACATCGGTAACAAGTTTTGATTCCTTAATCCAGCGCCATCTGTCGTCAACAGAGAGTAACAAAACGACTTGCATGTTAGCACCGAGTGCGGTCCCTGAACACGTTTCTGTTTGCAATAGGAACACACTACAGCTTTGCTGGTAGACGTCACTGCATGAGCCATTTCGTCGCTTGAAGTCGCGTGCACCTGATCCTTAGCTACAAAAGATTTATAAGATGAGACTTGTCTAGTAGAACCCGGAGCTACGTCTGCCACGAAGTTGTACGTAAGTTGTCGCTGAGCTTCGATAACTAAAAATCTAGAAAGTAATTCGAGCTTGGTAACCGACGGCTCGAAAGGTTTGTGCGTAGCAGCGAAATCCGTAAAGCGATCTCTTGTATTCTCGCTTAGTTTGAGAAGCACTGTGCGGAAAAGCTCAATTGAAGACAAATATTCGTGTTGATTGAGTAGTTTTATGGTAGTGACACAGTTTCTCAATTTATTAGCTAAATTATTTAATTGTTCTGGGCCGCTACTTACTTTTAGATTTTTTAGACCGGCGATTTCGTGTGCGACCAGCAACTCCGGTCGTGCGTAGTTCTGTTCTAGAGCTGTCATTATCTCTTCGGGATCTGTCGCTGCCCATAATATGGATGAGATTGCCACTTTGGCGGCTCCACGAACCGCAGCAGTTAAGCGAGCTAAATTATCTGCAGGTGAAAAAATGTTTTAGTTCTCTCGTAACTACATTTAAAGGCAAGCCATTCGTTTAGATCTCCCGAAAATAAAACCAACTCGGACCGTTTAATGCGGTCGGGTAACGCAGCAATAGCGGCCGTAACTACTCTTGTGTAACTACTTTATGATGTGTCGATACTGGCGGACATGGGCAAAGAGAGTCGGGCACGGTTTGGTGATCTACCCATGTCACGACACGTTCTTGAGCACGTTGAGGAGAATTAGAACTAAAACTGCGCGATGAATTGGACACGGTTCGTGCGTCTAATGCGGCGAGTTTTGCCTTAAGTTCCATTTCCTCTGCCTGTTGCTGTAACAAAACCAGGCGACGTTCATGTTCTAAGAGCGTACGCTCTTGTTCTAATTTTCGCCGCTGGTACTCAGCTTTAACTGCCAATTTCTTGGCCAGCGTGGCTGAACTTGAAGTTGTGTGCGAGTGCATTTTTGACTTACGCGATGTTGGGGCGTGTAGACTCTGACTGGTCCGGAGGGCGCACGGTTCTTGCTGAGATGCAACGGTCCTGCTATCTCCCCGGTCGTCAATCTTGCACATCACATTATCTTCGCCTCTCGATGGCCCTGGCGCCTGGGTGCTGCTGCACGGCATGGGCGGAGGGGAATGCACTACGCGTGGCGGAACTGGCTCCGCGGTCGGAGCAGTAACAGGCTTAGCTTGGTTACGAGTGACCACCATTGTGCGCAAAAAGAAATGGAATGAAAATCACATGAGATGAAATGGAATGAAATGGTTCAAAAACTGGCGACGAAGGACCAAAAAATGTTGGCGAGCGGTGGACTGTAACTAACTGGTGAATATAGGAAATGAGAAAGGCACACAATGATGGTAAAAATATTATAATTATTTAAAATATTTACAAAATCAAACCAAAACGCTCCGTAACCAAGGTAACTAAAAAAAAAACTTAACAGGAAAAATCGAATATAAAATACAATTTTAAAAATAGAAAAAGAAATGTTCCAGCCAGTCGTCAACAGTTTGATTCGATGGTTATGTCAACTTTACTAGAGTGATAGAACCAATGTGGTCTGGAGTTGATATCTTAACACGTGTTTAAAATTGAGCTAGGTATAGACAGAGCGATGGACTGCCTGTACATTAGTATGTAATTCAGGTCTGTCTCTCAAATGGAATCTACTCAAATCACTGCGTTGTTAACGAAGAAAATGATTGACTCTGATACAGGACTTTAAAATGCTACAAATATTATGCTTATCTAAGTATGTAGTAGTATTGGTTTGATAATCTTTGATAATTTGGGTACTGTTTTTGGAGTAGTTTCTTCAAACATGACAAAAATAGTTAATACGGTACTTATTTAACTAAAATGCAAATAAAAATTATTGTATCTCGGTTCAATGGCCATTCATCAGATTTTTTTTAACTTTAATAGGTTTACACTTGACCGCCATCTCGCCTGATGTTAAGCGACGATGCGGTCTACGATGGAGCGTGTTTACCTAGAAGGAACCGATTCACTCTCGATTTGAACTTTAGTACACACTGTTATATAGTACATGCTAAAAGATTGGATGTTTATTGCTCAATCACATCGGAACGGGTCAACGGATCGGTTTGTATAAGGCTGTGAATATATTGTCTTTGGTTTGAAATTTTGGAAAGCTATTAAATTATATTCTGGAGTTGATCCAAAAAGTGGCCGCTTGAACTCTGCGTACCCTGCGTGCCTACGAAATATTTCCTTTTGACGTCGAGAAGGCACTTAAGGTTTTAAAGCTGGGGTTGTTCTGAGCTTGGGACGCAGATGCAGAGCAAAGCCTCGGATTCAACAGCTAGCAAATTTCCCTGGTGCTCCAACATGGCCTCTGAGCTCTGAGTTAAACTTAAGGAGGAGGTAGTTTAACTCGGAGGCTTGTATTGTGCAAGTTGCCCGTAGACTTTTAGAGTAGGACTTAATTACATACTTCTTATTTTTGACGCAACAAAATACAAAAATACAGCAAGCACTAACCCACTTTATATATCTTCGTCAATGTTCTAACCAGTGTTGGAACCTTGAGACTCGAGCCTTCTCTCACAAAGATACAGTCAAGGTCATAATCCACCACGCAGGCCCAGTTCAGAATGACGTATGTCCTCGAAAAATGTATGTATGTATATCGTGTAACACGCCGGTTGCTTCACGATGTTGTCCTTCATCATTAACGCCGGTGTAGATGACACTTGAATAATCTCAACGGTGCATGCGGGATTCAAACCTACCAACGATTCTCGCCTCTAACTACCGTGTCTAATTAAATTTAATAATATCGTTTGTTTTTTTCGTAATTTCGTGGTTAATATAGTTAAACTGTTCTGTTCTGAAACGCCGAGGACTCGCGAGACCTCCGCAAGTTGGACTTGAAATAGTAGCAATATATAAGTTAGAACATGAGTTTTGTTGTTTGCTACTATGTATAATAGATGTTTATTGGCTTGTTACGGGTCTGCGAGTAAGACTGGCGGGGTGCCAGCGGCCTGATGTGGCGTGTTGGACAGAGAATTATCCTGCTAGGTGGAGTGTGGCGGGGCCGGGTAGGACGGTAGGACGGTAGGACCGGCCTACTCGTGCAGACGATCGATGGAGCGCGCTGTCCGATTCTATAGCGATGTGACTTGAATTATGCTTACTAATATTATAAGTACCTATACTAACTGCGCCCCGCGGTTTTAGCCGCGTTATTTAGCCGCTTGTAAATTATTACATTTGGTACTTAATTACAAAATTTTGTTAAAAAACATTAGACTTCTTGTACTGGAAGTTCCCCTGTTCTAATAAAAACACGATAGTGCTGGGTGGGAATCTCATTTATTGAACAATTTTGATTGAAACCTACAGTAACTAACAAACAAATCATATGCGTGTGTTAAGGATAAACAACGCCATCTAGTTTAGGCTTGAGAAACAAATTTATCTGATATTATAATCCTTTGCGATCTTAAATAAACAAATTGATCCTAACATATCGCCCGCCAAGGACATCTGTTCATGTCCTTTATAAATGTGCACATAAATACTTGAAAATGATAGGGCGTGAAAAAATTATGAATGGTGATGCTAAACAATATCAAAAAATGAATTATGGTTTTACAATGACTTAAAACTAATACGTTACAGGTAAAATACATAACTTTGACAATGGACGTTTGATTGTCGAGCCGTTGCACTTGAGAGTCACGACTCGAGTGAGTTTGTCAGACCCTGGGTGTTTCAAAACTACTCTACCCAAGAGCCACCGGGCAGGAGGCAAACCATCCTCCTTGACCAAAACAACATCACCTATATTTGGTTCTGGCAGCTGCTTGGTCCATTTATGGCGTTGAAGGAGATGTGTTAAGTACTCCTCCGACCATCTCCGCCAAAAATGTTGTACCATGCGCTGTGTATGTTGCCATCGCTTAAGGCAACTGATATGACTGACATCTTCATAATTACGATCAGGCACAATTATCAGGGGCTCTCCAATCAAGAAATGACCAGGGGTTAATGGAGTGGGTTCATCTGGATTTCCAGGCATCATTGATAACGGTCTCGAGTTCAGGCACGCTTCGATCTGAGTCATTACGGTAGACATTTCTTCATAAGTAAGAGTCGCGTCGCCGATCACTCGTCGTAAGTGGAATTTTGTTGATTTGACACCAGCCTCCCATAAACCTCCAAAATTTGGGGAATGGGGTGGAATTAGATGCCAAGAAGTACCCTTATTTCCTAACCATTCGTGAATTTCAACAGCAACTGAAGACTGTTCAATCGCAACTAAATGTCTAAGTTCCTTTGCTGCACCGACAAAATTTGTGCCGTTATCACTCCACACATCACTCACGTAACCCCGTCGAGATACAAACCTCTTAAAACCTGCAATAAAGCCTTGTGATGTCAAGTCACTAATTATCTCCAAATGAACACATTTGGAAACCATACATACGAAAATACATATGTAACCCTTGTATGAATGATGCCCTCGCCCTTTAGATGTTCGAATGTTGATTGGTCCAGCAAAATCAACTCCACTGTGCCGGAATGGTTTTGCTGGTGTAACCCTGCAAGTTGGAAGTTGACCCATCAATTGTGTTTGTGTATTTGCAGAATATCGCTTGCACGTAACACATTTGCGTACATAAGCTCTGACCGATGTCTTAGCTGAAATAATCCAATGTTTGGTACGCAAATGACTCAACATTAACGATAGTCCTCCGTGTAATGTCTTCTTACGCGCATCATCAATGACTAAACCTGTAAAGTGACTGCCATGTGGCAAAATAATAGGATGTTTGGAGTCTTCGTCCAAATTGGCCCTTTCTAAACGACCACTTACGCGTAAAATCCCATCATTGTCTAATTTGGGGCAAAGAGACTTCAATTTGCTTTTCGATTTCACTTGCCCTTTTCCTTTTATTTCTTTGATGTCTTCACCAAACTCTTGCCTTTGTATGTACCTTATACAAACATTCGTGGCCTCTTCTATTTCTTTCCTTTCTAAATAAGACTGATATATTTTCTGTTTAAATTCTTGCTTTTTCCACTGTAAAACTCGTCGACAGTATGCTATTACTCTCACTAACTTCTGCAACGTTGAATATTTTGTCCAGACAGGATGTCCTTGTGTCGTTTCAGTTGCAATATGAGCTTTGATCAATCGTTGTTCCATAGTTGTAGCAATCGATTTTGGTCTGGAGTATACAATATCATCGTTCTTTAGCCAGGACGGACCCTGATTCCATAAAACATTGCAAGCTAAGTCTCGAGCTTCTAGTCCTCTTGAAGCGATATCAGCAGGATTTTCAGAAGATTGAACATGAGCCCAGTGATTATTGTCGAAGCAACACAGAATTGTGGAAACTCTATTTCCGACGAAGGTCTTCCAGCGACTAGGATGGCTGCTGAGCCAGGCCAAAACAACTGTTGAGTCTGTCCACAGATGTACGCGGTGCCTTGGAATTTGCATAACATCAGCTACTTCTGCTGTCAACTCGGCCAACAACACTGCTCCCATTAATTCTAACCGAGGTACTGATTGTTGTTTAACCGGTGCCACTCTAGTGCGACATGTGATCAGACTTATTTTGATTTTATCCTGTTTAGTTTTTGTTCGCAGATAAACTACCGCGGCGTAAGCTGAATTTGAGGCGTCTGAAAATCCATGTAATTCTGCTAAACTGTCATCGTTGTACGTATTTGTCCATCTAGGAACCCTAAAATTACATGTCTGCGATAATTTGTTGCGATAATCCTGCCATTCAGACGTTAATTCTGGTGTGAGTGGTTCGTCCCAATCAAGTCCGGAAAGCCAAAGCTTTTGGATGAATATTTTGATACCACAACACATGGTGCTGCCCATCCTAACGGATCGAAAAACCTAGATATGTCTGATATGACCCTTCTCTTCGTAATAGGAAACTGTTGTGGTGGTAGCTTAACTAAATATTGGAACTCATCCTGTTCGCGATTCCAAAATATTCCTAAAATTTTCATAACGTCATCTACCTTTATATCCTTGTTTCCTTTGTCTTCGATGTTTTCAGCTATATTATTTCCATTTTCTTCTGATAACCTTGCATTCAACTCATTACAGCTACTTACCCACTTCTGCAGAGAAAATCCTCCCTTCATAAGTAAGTCTGACATTTCTTTATGTATTTTCTTTCCTTCTTCGATTGATTGGCATCCTGTCATGAGATCATCAACGAAAAATCATTCTTAATTCTTTCAGCTACCTCCGGGCAGCGTGCGCCCTCATCCACTGCCAGCTGTTGAAGTGTTCTTACTGCTAGGTAAGGAGCTGACGCTGTACCAAATGTAACTCTGACTAATTTGTATTCTTTCATTTCAGATCCAGGATCCTCTCGCCATACGACCCTCTGAAAATCAGCATCATCAGGAGTCACCTTCACCTGCCTATACATCTTAACGATGTCTGCACAGATGCTTATGGGGTGCATTCTCCACCTCATAATGATATGACGTAACGGATTTTGTAATGTAGGATCAACTAATAGATCATCATTGAGTGAAGGTGAATTTAAGCTCTTCATTGAAGCATCAAATACAATTCGGACCTTACTAGTTGTTTTGTCACCGCGTACGACGGCGTGGTGGGGTAAGTATACTGCCGTAGATGTCTTTGAGTCTTCAGGTACGCGTTCTACATGGCCAAGGTCGACGTATTCCCGAAATACCTCCTTATATCGAATTGCTAGTTCAGCATTCTTCTTTAATTTATTTTCAAGTAACAAGAATCTCTTGATTGCGAGCTCTTTAGTGTTCCCGTGTTTACATTGAGGATCTTCATCACGGAATGGCAGTTTGACAATATATCTACCGTCACCATCACGCCGTGTCGTTTGTGCGTATATTTGTTCACAGCGCTGTTCATCCTCCGTAAGAGTCTTGTTGTGATTTTCAGGAATGCTGCTTGTTTCAATCTCCCAAAACCTTTTTAGGAGTTCATTATCATCAGGTTGCATTTGCGAACTGATTGAAATGTGATGACAAGAGACAGTGTCTTCACTTGAGATGTTTCCAACCAAACCTGATAAAATCCAGCCGAGGGTTGTTTGTTGTGCAACAGGTAATCCTGGCGGACCTTGAATCAAGACCTTCATTAACACCTTACTGTAAACCTCAGCACCAAGCAAAATATGAACCTTGTTTGGTGTGTGGTATTGTGGGTCAGCGAGGCTGACCATTTCTAACTCAGGCCAGTTGAAAGGCTTCACCTTTGCCGATGGCAAAAGTGATGTGATGTTTTTGAGTACATACGCATGTACTCGCATACTGATGTTGGAATCTAAGTGTGAGTGAATAGTCAATATGACTGTATAATCCGAAGCTAAGGAGCTCTTCTCACCACCTAGACCTGATATTACTGTCTTCACAGGTCTTTTCTTCAGACCAAGGAGTTGAACTGCAGCTTCTGTTATGAATGATGCCTGGGATCCTTGATCCAATAACGCGCGAAGCAGTTGAATTGAGCCATTACTTGTATCGGCCTTGACAAGCGCCGTGGCTAACAAGACTTGGGTTCCTACTTCAGACTCCTTTGTAAAATGAGACGTTACATTTAACGTTGATTGTTGACCCTCTGATAACGTTACCTGATTAGACAATGTTGATTTAAAGTCAACAAGTGATTTGACATTGTCCGATGCTACAAAAGCAGCCCTTGGGTGAAGTAATGAATGATGTCGTCCTTTGCAAATGTGACATGATGTGGTCTGGCGACAATGTTTGACAGAGTGCTTTGAACCTAAACAATTAAAGCACAGACCTCCATTTAAAACAAATTTTCTACGCGAATCGTGACTTTCCTTTGCGAACTGCTTACAATAAGCAAGTTTGTGATTGTCCTTACAAAACGGACATGGATGGATTGCATTTTTATTGTCATTCACCACATGGTGTACTTTATGCCGAGGAGTTGTTGATTGTTTAGTAAATAATCTTGGGTTGGCAGACCTTTCATTTAGAAATTCCAATGCTCTGAACCTAGCCTCTAAAAATTCTTCGAATTGTGCAAGCGTGGGTAGTTCATCGCTGGTACTCGTTTGCGTCTCCCATAGTTTACGCGATTCTTGATCTAATTTAGCGCTTACTATGTAGATCACGATGACATCCCACGAACTTACATCAATTCCAAGATTTTTCAGACCATTGAGACACTCCATGGTGGTATCTAGTAAACCTTTAACTGCATTGGAACTTTCTGATACATTAGGTTGATTCAGAAATCGTTTTAATAAAGAATTAGACAAAAACCTCTTGTTGTTGTACCTACTCATCAGCAATGACCAACATTCTACATAATTAGTTGACGTTACAGGCATTTGGCGGACTAACTGTTCGGCTTCGCCACTCAACAACCCTTTCAAATAATGCATGCGCTGTACGTCATCCAATGATAAGTTATTATGTATTAAAGATGTGAATAAATCCTTGAAGGTAGGCCATTCTGAGTACAACCCTGAGAATATAGGAATTTGAATCCTCGGAAGTTTTACACTTTGATTTACACCTTGTGTTTTGGTTTCTGATTGATCTACTTTTGCTGAATTTTGAATTTATCTAAATCATGATTTAAATCAGTTTTGTGATTAATGTACAATTCCTCTGTAACTTCGTAAACGTTGTCAGTAAAGTACGCATCTCTTTCGTTTGTGGCAGATTCAACTATGGATGTGTGAGTTGACATAAATTCGTTCCAAATTTTGTCTAATTGATCTAATCTGGCCTGAATATATGCTGTACTGATGCGTTCTTTAGGTGACTTCTTATAATTAATTATTGCTCTCTCAATTATATGTTTTTTGTTAAATTGTAACTTGAACAAAGGCTCCATGATGAAATAAACTAAATACTTTTAGAAGTCAATATAACTTTATCGCAATAACAAACTACTTGATGGAAATTAAGTGTCGAACTGATTTTAATGTTTTACAAGAAGAAACTAAAAATTTACAAGTCTATAGAACCTTATCGCAATAATAAACTACTCGTTAAATTTTTCTAAGTCTCGGACTGACACAAAATTATTACAAGTGTATAGAACCTTGTCGCAATGAAAACTTTTGAAATCGGGCATAGGTTCCCCGTGTTTACCAAATTCACCTTATAATTCTAAGTCCTAACTACCATGCACAACGTTAAAGTCCAAATATTTAAATCACAGAAATTCACTTCACCTTGGAATTTAATTTGAAAATAAAGAATAATCACTTGAAATAATAAATGTACTCACGATTTAACTCAATACTTCACTGATTAAACGATGGTGGCGTCCTCTTGTAGCCACGTGTTGAATTTTTGATCTGCCTTCGAACAAATCCGATTGTTGCTCCCTCCTGGTTAGCTTTGACTGCTCCGTTGAACCAATTTACCGTTGAATTCTTTCGCCGCCGTTGAGAGTTAATTCCACTCACCACCACCAGGTGGCGCCAGTGGCGGAATCACTCTTGTCCTGTGAATTTCCAATACTTTGCGCCTCCGGTGTAAGAGGCTGGGAATTTCATCCGGCGTGCGCCACTGCGCCTGCTGCTGTACTGATAGCCGGTAAATTTCCGCAAAACCAACTCAGAACTCGTAACAACAAACTGTGCTGTATCCGGCTCGAATATGTACTGGAAGTTCCCTGTTCTAATAAAAACACGATAGTGCTGGGTGGGAATCTCATTTATTGAACAATTTTGATTGAAACCTACAGTAACTAACAAACAAATCATATGCGTGTGTTAAGGATAAACAACGCCATCTAGTTTAGGCTTGAGAAACAAATTTATCTGATATTATAATCCTTTGCGATCTTAAATTAACAAATTGATCCTAACACTTCTAATAAATGGCTTAGTAGTGGTAGTACTCTTAGCAGAGTCCACCTTGGGAAGTACCACAACTTTGCCAATTATTCTACCGCCAAGAAGTAAAGTGCAAACATTACTGTGTTCAGCCCATCTACCGCCTAACTAGAATCGGCTATGGCTGCAAAGCCATATCATTTCAAGCGAAAATAAAAGAGAGAGGAATATCAAAGACAGTTTTAGTTCACGGTAGACCTTCCGGTTTGAAGGACTATGTTTCGAGAGAAATTTCAGGGCTTAGAGATATTATATCTCAGATCTCAGGGTGACGAGCGCAGTGTTAGGTGATGATCTGGAATCTGGACTCTTTATGTTCCAATAGCCGAGTGTCACTGTGCTGTTGTGTAGCAGGCGTATTGCGTCGTTACAAAAAAAATGGAACATAAATAATAAATAACTCACTGTTCTGCGTTATATTAAATGGTAAAGGTAATTAATTCCCCACAGACGGACTGATAAACTCTGCTAAGAATTCTTATCGTTAATCAAAAACTGTTGTAGACCGCTTTTCTGTTCTTATCTACTTATCTATGACCTAACAATGTGGTTTGCCTTTATGACGTTGAGTCACACGTAATGGCGTGGCATGGGTTTCCTGTTCTGCCAATAAACCCGAGTATTTCTGTAGTGATAGGTACTCTTTGCGTCCGCCTGGGGAAGTATCACACCTTTGCAAGTTATTCCACCGCTGTTATTCTGGGTTACAGATTTCAACCCGATTTCAAACAGCCGTTAAAGTGATTCAAACAAAAAAACTCGTTTATAGTATTTAGGAGTATGTTACAAATTGAAAAGGTCATTATTACTAAAATGACTCGTAACACAACGGCCGCATCAGGGCAATACAAACTGACAATCATCTTGGAGCGTAGCATTTCATTTCACAATCAAATACTATGTATGTTTTTGTCATGGAAATTTCACAATCGAATTATTAGCTCAATGAATCGACAGCCTCAGCCAACTCTCTGCAGAGAAGCAGTCGCTTTTCTTCAACTTACTAATTATACGTGGACTAAAACGAGGAAACGCAGCGACGCCCGCGGGACTTCGCTAGTCATCAATTAAAAGCTTAAAGTACAGTTTTTTGTCATAAAAATTATAAATGCTGCTATTCTCAAATGGAAATACCTACTCGCCTCGCTGAAGTAGGGTGACCACGGGTTCAGAAGATCACTCGTTATTATAATGGTGTTTAAAACCTTGTCCATTTTTCTATCTGACTGGTTGTAGCAGCTTGAAAAAGCGTCATCGATTCATGGTTGACGTTCCAAAGATCCGACCGAGGAGGTTTGACTCCACCTTTGTCATAAGAACTTCGACGCTATGGAATTCCGATGGTCACAATCTTGGTGCTTTAAAGTCGAGAATGAATAAATTTCTTCCAAGTAAGCACGCTCCAACGTAGACCGCATCATCGCAGGTCAAAAAAGGATATCTGATTTATTTCCGAATGACAGAAATGAGTGATTCATGAAGGAAAATTGTGCTATTTTCTGCAACCGGATAGCGGTAATCGACGGAGCTGACCATCAGATCCAAGGATGTCCAGATGAGAGGGTGTCAGGTACCCACTTACTGGTTGGTCTCGAGATCAAGCCGGGCCTTGGGTGTTCAGGTACGCCGGTGATGGGGCGTTGCCTGGTTTGGAGGTGAAAGTGTTCAGGGAAATTACTGGGCAAATAAATAATTAATCTTATGTCTCTGAGTGACAAAAGCAGGTATACTAGGTAATAATTTTGATTACTCTGTATTCATACGAACTTGGTCTCCGACACTTAACTAGGTGTTGGGCAGGCGCGGTCCCAGCCTCCAATTTTGGAGGGGGTCTCCAGTACACAGCCTCAGATTTTGGGGTCACCGGTAGAAATACAATAAGTCGAGTAAAAAAAACTTCACTAATAGCGCCCCACGGTTTTACCCGCGTAGTTCCCGTTCAAGTTGTTTTCCCGCGTTAAAAATGGTCTATGTACTATTAGATATTTGTAATTTTCTTAGATTTTTAGTTTAACATATACGATTTTGGGAGGGGTCATGTCCTGTACCCGAAGGGGGGTACCCTTCGGACCGCGCATGGTGTTGGGTCGTGGGCACAGGTTGTGGGCCTTCCGATGTCCCCACATTCCTGCTCGGCGGGAGAATGAATAACTGACAAAGAAAAATGATCCTACAAAACATTTTTCTAAATTTTATTACACGAAATTGAAGTAAAGCAAGCGCTATCTTACATTTCCATAGCCAAAGGCGAACAATGGGCGAAATTATCCATCCTTCCTGCTTCTTTTGCTGCTCGGCGTGGATTCTCTAGCCCTACATAGCGGTCGTGTCGAGGGGTCGTGGGGTGGCGGGGTCGGCGCGAGGGTGGGGGGCCGGGGTAGGGAGTGGGGTGACGACCTTCGCGGAAGTACTGCTCTCCTTGTAATTACTGAAACCGTTTTAGGGACCTTCCAACTCAGTTCCGTCGTTCGCTTTGGGCATTGATTTTTTTATTTATTTCGGGATGACAGACTTTATAGTTGAGTGATGGTTGAATGGTCAGTACATTTTATGGTATCGATCGGGCTGGTCGGTGCGAGGGATGTTTCATTATAGGTGATTGCGGGATTACAAGTAGGTTTAGGTATTAGCAGAATAATCCGTCTTAACGGATCAGGATGATATTTTAAATACAGCTAGATTATAGTCTGGAAGAGCACATACAATTTTTATCGCAGGCAAATTACGGGGACTGGAACTTAGCGGGTAAAACCGCGGGAGGTAGACTGCTACAGTTTTACTTTTGCCGAACAATGAATAAAGTTTGCGGAATCTTTTGTTGTAAGTTTTTTTTTTAAATAGTATAGAGTGACGGACGAGCAGGAAATGTGCCTGATGGTAAGCAACACGCCTGCCACATAACAACAGTGACACGTCATTCTGAATATTCAACATGAAGACTCCAGATCATTACCTACCACTGCACTGCGGTCGTCATCCTGATGTGGTACACCCCAGGCGGGCTCAGTGCTCGTGGTATAAAATAAATCGTGAAATTGGGTCTTTTTTATTTTTTTAACTTTTATAGGTTTATACTTGACCGCCCTCTTGCCTGATGGTAAGCGACGGACGTCGATGGAGCGTGCTTACATGAAGAAACCGATTGATTCTCGATTTGAAGACACCAAGATTGGTACTCGTATCATCGAGAGTAAGCCCCTAATTACATTTCACAGCCTAGACGTTCGCATCACAGAAGAGTCAAACCTCTCTTGAAACTGTTGATTTAGTTCACCATTCATGTAATGTATGTATGTATACGTGTATACCGTGAGCGCGAACGCCTGAAATCGATCGAGGTGGCTCGCCGCAGAATACTATCATGTTGCTGGCACGCTTGGTCTGCGCTCTGTATCGGTGTAGATCCCTAAAGGTTCTAGCTTCCAGCTATACACTGTTGAAGTGATTTTTTTCCAGCCGCGTTGTTCTCGTTTAGGTCAGAAAAATGTTCAGAGTTCGCATCACTGACATCATGACATGCTATTGCGGAGGAAACGTCGTAGTGGCATTGAGCCACAGCTTATAGCGGCAGCGAGGTGCATCGATATTCATCCAATGGATGTGCGAAGACCCTGAGAATCGATCCGATAGCACTCAACTAGAGTGCTTATAGTTAGGTAGCTCTCTCCTAGCTAGTTCGATTTCTCTTAGAGCTTAGAGGTCAGATTCGTAAGTATGTTAGGGATGTCAGGTTAGGTTATTTTGAGTCCTGCGCCTCCGGCTCTAACTCAATAGTCAGATAGGTAGTAAGGGCTCACCCAAACCAGCTACTGTCAGTCAGGTTCTATAATAAAATATTGGTTGCCTGTAAAGTCGGTATACGGGCGAAAGTTTTACGTGACAACGACTTTGAGTGGTGAAATAATTTTACGGAAGGGACGCGTGCCTTTCACTTTTTATGTCTGTCTCTCTCGCTCTTAGGCGGGCTAACCATGCCCGAGTGGAAGGGACGCGTGCCTCTCACTCGCTCTCGTTGTGAGCGCATAACGTGAGCGGAGCGTAACGCAGTTTCTTGAAGTGTCACCCGGCAAACCAATTTATAAGACGTTGTCACGTCAAAAATAAACGAAGACCCTGAATCCAAGCTGTGGGAACGTGTTGTAGAGATTTAGATGGCTGGTTATGGTTATGCTATGTCTACTCTATGACTATGTTCATAGTTACGTCGTAGTCTCGCTCTCTTTTATTTGAAAAGATTTACTATCAAATTAACCTTAGAAATTTTATTAAAATCAGTTTAGTAGTTGAATTTATAATTGAAATGAAATGAAATGAAATCGTTTCTTGTGCCAAATGAAAACAATCATAAAATAAAAACACATGACAAAGGATATGCGACAAAATATAGTAGGTGGTACAGGTTTAGTATAATGTGTTAGTGTGCACTGGACCCCACACTAGGGTGACCTGTGTTGTGGGAGTCCAGGCTCTTTCTATTACATTTATTTGACCTAGTATTAAAGAAAATAAAATGACGACAAAGTTAACATTTTTTTAAATTAATGAGGGTAATCTATATATACTTAAATGCTCATACACAGAATGAGTAAAAGAGATATCAGCGTACAACACAAGAATACGTCAGACATCTAAGTAACCTTAAACATCCAATTAAAGTGTCTATACAGAAAAAAAAAACTTTAATCAAGCTAAACAAGTAAAAAACAGCAATAATCGAATCAAAAAAAAAAAATGTGGACACGTCGCCCTTTCCCATTCTTTGTTGTGATTTACCGTTAGGTGCTGTTTAGACCCAACATTCTCGTTTACATCAAAATCCAAGATACTTAAAGTCTGTATTTGACTTTTCAAAGAAATCTAATTGTTATAATGACGCCTATAAATCATATCAGTTTGTTGAAAAAGAGATTTTAGAAAAAAAATGAGTCACTAGAAATAAATTGCTCGCAGGCAGAAAGAACTTTTGTATTTGATTTTTTTTTTACTATAAACTAAAATAAAGTCAAAGTCAATATTTATTTGCGCGACAACAGATTTATTGGAAAGGTATCTACAGATTGTAACGAGAATCTCAGGGTAGTTATAATCTAGTGACTTTTTTCTCATCTGTGGCTCAGATCTCTATCTGGCTCAAAATATTTTCCTGGCATTCCTGGCTTCCGTTTCATAAGTGAGGCCCAGAGGCCAGGAGTGCGAAGATTTTTTTTAATGTTGTATTGTTTTTTATTCTACACCTACTTTATCGCTTTCTACATTCTACTTTATTGCAAGGAAATGGAACATCAACCTTGAAACGATGTCGCTTCTTCGAGCTACGCGCGGTACGATAGAAAAAAGGCAAGGTGGTATTAGATCATGTAGATCAGTTGCACACTCTCTGAAGTGTATCCGATAAAAAATCGATAATCTAGAAATTGTACAAATTAATTACCTACTTAAAACTCGAGTTAGTTTGTTCACCTATTAGGTATTTGACACTAGATCTAGAGAATACATGTCTCGAAAAGAAGTTATGTAGGTACAATGAAGTACTTACCCTTTATTTTTTGCCAATTTGTTGTAGTCCAAATGGGTAAGCTTTATTTATAATAATTTTAAATAAATTCTCGTATTTTGATAATTATAATGTGTTATTTAATATTTTTGAAAATAATTATTTTAATCACAATAGACATTTGAATTAATAATAAATATTGGTGGACAATTCATATACAACACCATCTGACCCCAAACTAAGCAAAGCTTGTGTGATGGCAGCCAGATAGCTGATATAATACTTGTATAGTTTTAAATACATACTTATTATACATAGAAACACCCAGACACAGTGCAAACATTTGAATTCATCACACAAATATTTGCACTGGGTGGGGATCGAACCCACGACCTTCGGCTTCGCAGGCAGAGCTACTACCAACTAAGCCACAAGGGCAGTCATTGCTAAGTAATTTTATTTATTTTATAGTAGCTGAAATTGGATTGATTATGAATTATTATAACATGTAATTGTACTAACTTATAATTAATGTTTATATAGTTTCACTGTAAAATTGACGTGTGCTGCCTGTATGAATAAATGAATATGAATATACATCAGATAAATCGGTCAAGGCCTTGCAGAGATAGTGCTTACAAAGTCATAGACGAGTCACAAAGTTTATAATTACATTACTCCATTCTCTTCCCTATCTACCAGACATTGTAAAAACCAAACTGCTGCAATATTCATTCAGTTTTTAAGAGTCTCATCAGCTTTCCACAATGTCCATCATATTGAATTAAACAAACTGTTAATATCATACATTTAAAAGTTTGTGTGTTGGACGTACAAAAAAAGTCGGACGGAGTCTCGCTAAAACAAAAACTGTGTCCATCGAGTCGGCCACATAATATGCACGTGTGCGCTGTCACAAACAGGCTGACATGCACACATCAGTGGGTCATTACTCGCGCTACTTGTGTATATGTGTGCGTGTCAGCCTATCAGTGACAACCTGACAACGCACACGTGCAAATGTGGCCGACTCTAGTGATACAGTTTTTGTTTTAGCGAGACTACATCCGACTATTTTATACGTACGGTCGAGGCAAATGCCCAGTTACAATCTTGGGCAAAGGCCTCCCTACCCTCTTTCCACCTGTCTCCAGTCTCTGTCATCCAGTGCTATGTTACGCCAGTTTCGCTGATATTAGTCTCAGTCGTCCCGACAACGCTTTTTATTCCCTACCTACAGATATAAAAGAAACGTAATTGGTAAATTAAAGCATCTCAAGCAAAAACCGAGTATCGAGGGAACAATGACGGATGGTCTGAATGGAGCTAATAACGCCGTCTGCAGCAAAGCCAGTTAATTGGCCCCGGATCTGCAGTTGCTGCAATTAAGAGAGCCTTATCTAATCTTCACGCTGGTTGGGTCGGGCCTCCACACTCGCTGATGCCTGACTGGCCATGTTCTATGTTTTATACTCAAGGTTTGTAGAAGTGACTGATGATATACGTAAGTTAAACTGAGATTTGCTTCAACAGACCATTTGATTTATTTGTGACTTATAGAACATTTCTATGTTGGAAGATAATGGGACATTGACATCCCACCATTATCCACCGATTGTATCTAGAATATCCAACAATAAATGGAATAATGGTGGACATTTTTGATTCAACACTATCTAGTTTCAAAATAAGCATAGCATGCAACGCGGAGTAGACTTTCGCAATCCTAAGTACTAATATTACAAATGTTTGTTGCTCAATCATATCGGAACGTCTGAGCGAATTTAGTTAAAATTTAGTACTCAGATTCAGTCTGGAATAGCAAATAGGAATAACTTTTCATCGAGCGATAATTACGGGAACGGGTACTATGTACTACGCGAGTAAAACTGCGAGGGTAGTAAATAAATAAATTTTAGTCGACACTTTTTTTGTTTTTTTTTTTTAATGTGATTAGGTTTACACATGACCGCCATCTCGCCTGATGCTAAGCGACGATGCGGTCTACGATGAAGCGTGCTTACCGATTGATTCACCCTCGACTTGAAGACATCAAGATTATAACTATCGGGGAAACCCCACTCAGGTATCTCATTCCACAGCATAGACGTTCTTATCACAAAAGTAGAATCAAACCTCTTTGTTCGTGTTTTTGGAAATCAACCATGAAACGGGGTCGCTTTCTCGAGCTACGAGCAGTTCGATAGAAAAAGGGGCATTTATCTAACCCCAAACTAAGCAAAGCTTGAACTGTGAATGCTAAATATGTAGTAGAAATGATCCTTATATAAGTAACTATGCGTGTAGCAGATAGAGGCATCCAGACATAGAACAAACATCAGAATGTTGATAGACACTAGAAAGATAATGTTATTCACAAAGATTACACTCCTAATATCTCAAGTTTCCACAGCCTACAAACTGAAACGTTGGCCGCAAACCATGGACGTATAAAAAAGTCGGACGTAGTCTCGCTAAAACAAAAACTGTGTCCATCGAGTCGGCCACAGTGGGTCATTACACGCGCTACTTGTGTACAATTATGTGTGCGTGTCAGCCTATCAGTGACAACGTGACAACGCACACGTGCAAATGTGGCCGACTCTAGTGACAGTTTTTGTTTTAGCGAGGCTACGTCCGGCTTTTGTATACATCCATGCCGTTAAAGTTACTGCTAGATCCAGGTACACGATAGTTTGAATCCCACGCGCACCGCGCTGTCTTTTCGTAGCCATGTGCGTAACGCCGCTAACTTAAAAATGATGTAGGACATAAATATACATCTTGAGTAAATGTTCCTAGTCTTTCGAGGTTATCCGCCAATCCGCACTGGGCCAGCGTGGTGAGCTATGACCTTGATTGCGAGGGAAGACCCCGAGACCCAGCCGTGGGAACATTAATGATCTCCTTATGCTTGAGTACCCACTCTACATATCTCTATATTGATCGTCGTTGCGCACAGACAAATTCCGAGTTCTTGCGTAACTTAACCAAAACGAAATTCGTTAAGGCAGATATTTTTATAGCGAGCTATATAACTGTACATAACAGATATCTGTTATTTATATAACTCTCTAAAACAAATCCTAGAGTGCTGGCTCGGAGCCAGCCGGCGGCGGCGTCTCTGCGAATAATAACTGTGTATTTTGTTTACTTCTGTCGTTCTGTCTGTGCTCAGTACTTGTGATATGTTTGTGTTAGAAACGGCTCGTTATTAGCCGACTTTCCTGGAATAGGGCAGCGTTTTACTTCGATATTGGGTCATTGTTCTTGGACCTGTGACCTGTGATGGAGGTTCTGCAAACCATTTATTCAAAACTTCTCTGCATTTCATAAGGTTTATGGTTATAATCTTTGTGTCTTCAAATCGAGAGTGAATCGGTTTCTTCTAGGTAAACACGCTCCATCGTGGACCGCATCGTCGCTTAACATCAGGCGAGATGGCGGTAAAGTGTGAGCCTATAAAAGGTAAAAAAAAACATTTTTTTTAATTTTGCAGTGTAAACATCTAAGCTCATTCAGCATGCATGGATCATGCGTCATCGTCAGCGCACGAAACAGATTCACAATCAACTTGAAGACAACGTTGTATGTTTCATCCACCGAGACAAACTTACTCGGGCAACTCATTCCACAGTCTAGCGGTTTGTAAAACGAAAGTGGCATTTTGTTCAGTTCTTAGGAACGCCAACCATGAAACGGGGCTGCTATTCCAGACTATAATCTGAGTTCCAAATTTCATCCAAATCTTCAGTTCTTAAAAGATTGAACAAAAATATTTATTACGTTGCGTTGGCAGGATATTAAAACTATTTAACAGTTTTAGATATTTCCAGCTTAGTTGAATTCTCCCGTCGCGGTTCGCTCCCGCGCGCGGGCGAGGTTCGAAACCGCTCCATGAGTTATTAGCCTCAAAGCGTTTAACCATACCTTAATTTGTCTGAGACAGTAAAGTACTTCTGAGAAAAATAACCTACCTCATTTTTGTAATTAACAAAAGCACAACATGAAAATAATGCCTAAAAATAATGTAGCAAATGGCGACCTTATCGCTAAAAGCGATCTCATTCAGGCAAACGTGGAATGGAAAACATCGAAATTGCGCGAAGAGGTAAGTACACAAATGAAGAGTAATCAGATACCTACCTACTGAAATAAATGAAGTAATATTTGAAAAAAAATAATAAAGTTATTTATACTTACCAATATCTATCCAAAAATAATATACAATACCAGGGTATCTAATCTGTGTATATAAAGGATCACTGAGTGCTATAGACTAGACTCTGTGTAATGAAACACGGGCGAAGCCGGAGGTGACCGCTAGTATTCTAATAACAGTAAATCAGTTAAAAACAGTCTGAGAAAAATATATTTTATTCAACTATTAATAGTGTCCCGCGGTTTTACTTGCGTACTTCCATTACTATCCCGCAACGGAAAACGGAATAGCATTGTTCCGTTATTTTTCCCTGGGTAAAAGTAGCCTATGTGTTATTCCAGACTATCTATGTCTACTTCATCCAGATCCCTTCTGTAATAGTAGTTTTTACTTCTAAGAGTAACTGGAACACCCATACAAACTTTCGTATTAATATTAGGAAATTATGTACGTAGGTAAAAGGTAGCATTACACATTTGATAAACAAAGCATAAAATTTGAATATTAGAGCATCGTAAATAAACCTAGTTAAAACACAAAACAAGAATTTATAATCCAAAGTTTTGGTCATATCAGTTGTTAGTTACATGACTCACATAGGTAAATTAGCTATGACGATGCTAGTAATTATGTGAGCAGAGCAACCGCCCGCGCCCGTACAACAGTGCACTCCAAAACATTAGGTATGCACCATTTCTGTATCCTGTGTATGTACCTATGTACTGCCTCGCTTATCTATTCTGTAATACGTCTCTGGGGACCGCAGTTTCGCAAAATTAGAAACCTGGAACGTCGCCATGGGGGCGTCGTTATTTCTCATTTGCGCAGTTCGTATGAAAGTTGGTGGCAAGTTAGACACGATTTCTGTATCCTGTGTATGTACCTATGTACTGCCTCGCTTATCTATTCTGTAATACGTCTCTGGGGACCGCAGTTTCGCAAAAATTGAGAAACCTGGAACGTCGCCATGGGGGCGTCGTTATTTCTCATTTGCGCAGTTCGTATGAAAGTTGGTGGCAAGTTAGACACGAGTAGGCACCGTCGACCGCAGAATGCGAGCGTGGTACATTTGGTATACCTACCTACGCAGGTAGACGGACTGCGGTCTCCGGCGCGGCGTTCGGCGTTCGGCGGCTCTATGTAGGTTAGCACGCACCACTCGGAGTTGGGGTAAGACGTTGAGACGGCGGGTTCCGCGCCCCGAGCCCGGGCTAGCCATCTAGGCATCACAGCACAGGGCCACGGGGGATTCGCCGTCTTTCGTAATTTGTGAACGTGGGCTCTAGTCTCGAGAGCGGTGCGGCGAGCGAGCTGGCAACGCCGCGCGCTCGACCGACGACCTCGCGTTATCGCCACCCGCGGTGACGCGAGCCGCCGAAAAGGTCACCAGTCGGCGCACCGCGCGGCCGCTCACCACCGTCCGCTAATGTCTTCGCGATCTAAACAATCCAAGTTTCGACATACAATCCCATAAGCACACCGTCAAAAAAATATTGTAACGACGACGTGGCACCGCGCGGCATGAATGCGGCGTCTCGTTCCCGCGCGCGGCTCCCCGCCCGGCCCCGCCCCCCGCCGACTGCAGCGCCGCGTAGCGGTCACCGCGCGAAACTTACACGTAGTCTATACAGCGTTGCCATTCCGTACCTATAATTTCGCTGGACGTAAATTTCAACCGAAACAGTTCAATGGACTTTTCGAAATATCTAAAGACGTCATTTATCGTAATATCACTCGTGTCACATAGGGTGTCGTAGGCGATGGTGTAAAATTGTTCTTTCTGTTTGATTTTGTGAAATCCAAGTGTTAGTTGCGTGTCCGTGCGTGTTTCGTGAACAAAGTCCCGTTGAGGGGCTTCCACGTCTGTTTTTAGCTAAAAGGTGAGTGTTACACTGGATATTTCGCTTCATATTCGTTAGGAAACTTATTAGCTGTCCCCCGAAGTATGTTTGAAGTGAATAGTATCAATTCCGAAATACTCGTGTGGTGTTAGTTTCTCGGTGAAAACTAAGTTAAATTTTAACTGCGCATTTATCTGGGTCCGTTATATAAACCCATGCGAGCGTGTGGAGCTGATGTGGTGATGCACGTGTCGAGGATATGTTCTTATGTAAGACACGATAATGTTATCTTGCAGTTTGTTATTTTGGGCGAATGCCCTTTAGTCAGTAGTCAGAGGTAGAAATAGCAGTGCACCCGTCGTGCCACAATCTTGCATGTGAGCGGCTGAAAGTCCGCCGTAGGCCTACTTGCGAGCTCGCAACGTTCTCGGTGGCCAGTTACTTTCGCAGGCAAGAACTCGTAAAAGTGTTCAAATCTGTTAAAATCTTCGCGAACTCCAAAAAGTAACAATATGTTTATCACTAGAGTGACGGCATCTACCCGGGCACGCCACTAACCAAGTCATGGAAATTCGAATCCCGATTTTCAAGCCGATCTTGCTAAGTTAGAAGTGGGTAGGATCCTAGCTCAAACTTGCTAAGACCCATCCAAACACACGAATTTGAGATACAAAATAACAAAAAAACGTATCTAATTTTCCCCGTAGATCATTTATATTCGCTTCAATAATATATAAAATCTGTTCCAACTGGCTTTGAAACTGAGTTTCTTCCAACTTCCTGTCATGTTCGGATAAGCAGCTATTTCAGTTTTCCTGTTCACAACAGTATAATATAATAAGGAAACTAACGGAAAATATATTGACCTAAAGTTAAACTAATACGCGGAATAAATACCTACCTACCTAGGTATATTCTGAAAATCAATAAATCTTTTGCATGTGTCAGAAAAGCAAAAGTAGGTATTTTAGTAAAAAGTAGGTAAATAAATGCTATTTAATCTAAACTGCAGAAAAGTAGTACGCAAAAAGTCTTTAAGAAAATCCTAAAATAAGTAATAAAATGCGCTGCCTGCCTCCTACCTACCTACCTACTCCTTATCAAATTTCATTCAAATGGATTGAGCCGTTTGGGCTGTTTAAAAACACTTAGAAATGCATACCTACCAACTACGCCACTTTGCTAAGTAATTAATTCAGTAGCACTTTTCAAAAACCACACTTAGACCACACTCGTACCAAAATTATAAATGTGAAAGTTTGAGTGATATCTTAATTTCGTCGTAAGATCTAAACTAATCAAGCTCAACTTCGGCACTAGGAGCAATAGCGTAGAATAGATAATATCACAGCAATAGGCTACTTTTTAACACCAAGTTCTTTAGAACAAGCAACAGTCATAAAACTAGTAAATCCTCACCTAAAAAATCTACTAGGTACTAGGTAACTACTAATCCTAGTATAAATGTGGAACTTTGGATGTTTGTTACTCAATCACGGTAAAAATAGTGAACGGATCAGTACAAAACCAGAAAGAAATAGGTAGGGATTATTTAGTCTGGAATAGCACAAATATGCTGCTCTCTCATCCCTGAAAACGTAGAGTTCCTTACCAAATATTCTTTGTCTAAATTCGAATCGGCCATAACCGCGGGCAAGTGCTAGTTAAAATATAAAGGTATGTTTAAATGTCTGTAGATCGATCATAAACTAACCAAATGAAATAAATACTCTGAAATATACAGGCTAGGTTTTAGAGAATTGCCTAGTACTTTTTGAAATTTTACGAGAACGCAGTCGTGCCCAGATCCTACTAATCCAACAACAGACAAATCCTACTAATATAACAAATGTGTATGTTTCGATGTCGATAATTTACCTATAATAAAAAATAGGGAAATCGGAATAACATACTTAGGAATCCTAAAGACAAATCCTGTGTCTTAGCTACCATTTCAGAAAAAAGTATTATAGGCATAATATATGTAATACTATAAATGCGATAATTTTGATGTTTGTTGCTCAATTTCGTCGGAACGGATCGGCTTGAAATTTGGAAAAAATGCTACTTATTATCGCTAAACAGTTACTGGAACGGGAACAACGCAAGCAAATCCGCGGGACGTTGTTCTAGCTAGTTATTCTTAAAAAAATAAGCTTACGTGTATCAGAAGGACCTACAATGAAAGTTCGAATACTTTTCAACATTCATTTACAAGAACAAAATTAAAAAATTTGACTAACCCCCGATTACCTCAGATTTGTTATCCGTACAACATTCTACTAGTCAAGCCCTTTCATTTGATACCCATATTAAGGGAGTTGTGAAAAGAGAAATGTATTTCGCCACTTTGTGGAAGCGGCCATCTTGGATTTGAAATTCGTCATAGTGCAATTTATTCTACTAGTCAAGCCCTTTCGTTTGATACCCATATTGAGGTAGTAGTGAAAAAAATAATATAATTCGCCATTTTGTGGTGGCGGCCATCTTGGATTTGTTTTTTTTTTTAGTGTATAGTATTCTACTAGTCAAACCCTTTCATTTGATACCATATTGAGGTAGGTCGTGAAGAAATATTGTGTCCGCCATTTTGTGGCGGCGGCTCTTAATCTTAAATTAACTAAGAACATCCGCACGGATATTAACTTTCAAATAAAAGAACCGCATAGAAATCGGCCCATCCGTTTGAGCTCTACGGTGCCACAGACAGACACACACACAGACAGACAGGCATCGACGTCAAACTTATTACACCTCTTTTTTTGGTCGGGGGTTAAAAATAGCAGAGAGAAAAAACGAATAACTACAATTTCAAAAACAGTATTAAAAAAATAAATAATATTCTGAAATCGCCCAGTGTTAGAACATCTGATTTCCAAGCGTGGAGTGATATCGCTTCCATGTCCGTCAACCCGCACTTGGCCAGCCCCTTGCATTAAATTGCTTTTTCCTTAGGAAATCCACATTTGAAAAGTATTCTAGTTATTCTAGACTATAATCTGTGAGTTCCAAATTTCAGTCTCTGCGATGTGATTGAGCAGCCAACATACACACTTTCACATTTATAACGTTGAGCAAGTAGTTAGAATTTTCGAATCAGCTTGTTTATTTCGTAATTTTCTTAGACAAGAACAAAATAAAAAATTGACTAACCCCCGACTACCTCGGATTTGTTATCTGTACAACATTCTACTAGTCAAGCCCTTTCATTTGATACCCATATTGCGGTAGTAATGAAAAAATATTATAATTCGCCATTTTGTGGTGGCGGCCATCTTGGATTTGAAATTTGTTATAATGTATAGTGTTCTACCAGTCAAGCCCTTTCATTTGATACCCATATTGAGATAGGTTGTGAAGAAATATTTTGTCCGCCATTTTGTGGAGGCGGTCATTTTGAATCGAAATTAACCAAACATAACTAAGAACATCCGCACGAAAATTAACCTTCAAATAAAAAAACCGCATCGAAATCGGCCCATCCGTTTGGGCTCTACGGTGCCACAGACAGACAGACAGACATCAAACTTGTAACACCCCTTTTTTTGGTCGGGGGTTAAAAAAAACGCTTTGTGATCTTGAAGTCTTAGTTTATTCTTCTAGGCGAGCACGCTCCGTCGTATACCGCATCGTCGCATAACATCAGGCGACATGGTGCTAATCGCTAACCTATTATTGTTAAAATTTAAAAAAAAAGTACCGTTACGGATACTCAAAATCTGCATATCTTTCTTCCATGAAGAAACTAGCGTAACACAAGAAAGATATCTTTCGGACGTGTGACATCGACCAACTCGCACTTGGCCTGTAAAGTGACCTTGGCTTACTCCTTGTCCCAGCAGTGGGAACATGAAGCGGGCTGCTTACGATAGTGGGAGGTCTCTACCCAGCAGTGGGATAGAGGACACTGGATGTGTAGTTTGTAGTAACACCATAAAGTGGGCTTATGCTACACAAATGAAAACTTTAGTCTGGAATGAAAGTCTCGTATCTGACAGAAATAGATTTGACCTGATGATAATGATGATTGACCAATATGTACCACTCATAAAATCGACAATTGCACAGTTCCTTTCAACCGCTACGAAAGCCATTAGGGTATTTTTAGAAGAGTGGCCGCGGTCGTTGCAGGGGCTAGCTAGAGATTTATACAGACTCCATCCATCGTCCTGAATGCTAAATTAAACTTACATTCAAAAAATTTGGCAGTCCATAGCTACTGCCGATAGAAGTAAAAAGTTAGGTACAAAACCCTTATCACACTTATGGTAAATTTAGTCGCCACTGATGTGTAATAGGATTCAGTAATACTAAATTCCGACTGTTTGCTACCTAGCTTCTAAATATGCGTCTGAATTTAGTCACTAAATTTAGCCAAGTGTAATAAAGGCTTAATGTAGAGAATTTTAGTATTAAACAACGCTAATGTTGCTCCGTAGATCAACTGTATTATAGCTGCTATATATTACTATTATGCATGTAGATGACGAACGCAGTATATTGCACCCATCCAAAAAAGATTTCACCCATCCAAAGAAAGATTTAACCCATCCAAAAAAAGATTTAACCCATCTAAAAAAAAATTAACCCATCCAAAAAAAGATTAAACCCATCCAAAAAAGATTTCACCCATCCAAAAAAAATATTTCACCCATACAAAAAGCGTCAAACTCGGACGTCGGAGACGCGAGCTTATAACATTATCTCCTACCAAAAAGAACTTGACACGGCAAAATAATGTTTCGCTTCAAAAACGTTCATAGATGCGCTGATATCCCGATATGGAAACGTCACTATATCGATAATACAATACTTGTCAGTTGAGTGATGGCCGATCACTGGGGGGCGTACGGAGAGCAGTGATGTGACCGAAATTGGATCCACACGACACTCGCCTGCATTGAAAACGACGTGTCACGTCGGCCTAATTAGCAACCTGTTTCATTATATCTTATGAATACGTGATGCTTTAAATTGCGACACCATTTCAAAATATGTATAAACGACAACCGTGGACGTATTAAAAAAGTCGGACGTAGTCTTGCTAAACAAAAACTGTGTCTATAGAGTCGGCCAGTGCGCTGTGTATGTGTGCGTGTCATTCATAGTGATTAGTGTAAGTAGCGTTAGTGTAGTCTCTCATAGTGATTTAGTTTTGTAAAGGTAATATAAAGCCCTGTAAAAAAAAATTAGAGCTTAAGACCGCACGGCAGGAGTAAACACTTCGTTATCTGAATGATGTAGTACTCGTATTATTTATAGATCGTATTAGTTGGATGAATGAGAAACAAGCGAGAAATTAAACCAAACCAATGAGGTGTTCCAGATGCAAATTGACTTGTCAAAGATAAGTTATAAGTTTTGCCAGGTGTGGCAGCACTGTTTGTTTTTGTGAAATTTCTCTAATAAAATAAAACATTAGCGCCACCTATGGTGAAATTGGGAACTGTCTTTGACAGGTATTTTTAACCCCCAACCAAAAACAAGGGGTGTTATAAGTTTGACGTCGATGTCTGTCAGTCTGTCTGTCTGTGGCACCGTAGAGCTCAAACGGATGGGCCGATTTCGATGCGTTTTTTTTATTTGAAAGTTAATATCCGTGCGGACGTTCTTAGCTATGTTTGGTTAATATCGATTCAAGATGGCCGCCGCCACAAAATGGCGGATAAAATATTTCTTCACAACTTACCTCAATATGGGTATCAATATGAAAGGGGTTGCCTAGTAGAATACTATGCATTATAAAAAATCAAATCCAAGATGGCCGCCACCACAAAATGGCGAATTATATATTTTTTCACTACTACCTCAATATGGGTATCAAACGAAAGGGCTTGACTAGTAGAATACATTGCAATATGACAAATTTCAAATTCAAGATGGCCGCTTCCACAAAATGGCGAAATACATTTCTTCTTTCACAACTCCCTTATATGGGTAATGTGTATCAAATTAAAGGGCTTCACTAGTAGAATGTTGTACAGATAACAAATCTGAGGTAGTCGGGGGTTAGTCAAAATTTTCAATGTTGGTTGTTGTTGCATCATGAAAACACCCCATTCTTAAATTCTAAACACATTAAAATAGCAAACACAGCGACACAGTAGTGAAGACCAGCTCACCGTATCTTACTCGCTGGGGTACACACGGCGGTCCCGAGTCCACCCGATCGAGCTTTTCACCTCAGAGCGTGACGGATCAACCTCACTTGCAGCCTACGGAAAAATCTGTGCGGTGCGCCAAAAGAAGTGTTCATTCACTTCATGGAACTAAACAAAAGGAAGCTTCAAACTGAACAGCGATCGGGAGATCAAGTCAATTTCCTGAGTCGCCTTACTTTCAATAGTTTTCACAACTTTGATGGGATTAAGAAAACTTTAAGTCAGGATCGAAGGATGAGATTATGACGGAACTGACACGTTCCAAGAAGATATATTTAGGGTACATACTCGTAATATCATCCGCCAACCCACACTTCGCCAGTGTGGGGGTAGATAGATAGGTATTGATAGAAGTAGTGGTAGTAGTTTTGAAGTGGTAGGACTCTTGGCAGAGTCCGCCTGGGGAAGTACCACACCTTTGCCAGTTATTCTACCGCCAAGCAGTAATGTGCAAACATTACTGTGTTCCGATTTGAAGGGCAATGTTTCCAGAGAAATTAGATAGAGATATAAGATCTTAGATCTCTGGGTGACGAGCGCAGTGCAGTGCTAGGTAATGATTTGGACTCTTCATGTTCCAATAGCTGCGTGTCACTGTGCTGTTATGTGTCAGGCATGTTGCTTACTATCAGGCACATGTCCTGATCGTCTCGTCACTCTTTATTTTTAAAAAAAAGTGGTTTAAAAAATCTTTTTATTAATATAAATTTAAAAAAGTAAAAAAAAACAAAAAATTACGAAATTTGATGGGACTCAAATTTCGTAATTTTTTGATTGATTCAGAATTGAGAAACTGGGAATTTTTGTTATTTAGTTCTGTTAGTAGAACTCGTCCTAATTTTGATGGTTACGTGCTAGGGAGTACTTTGTTGTAATAATTAATGTACGAGTATGTAGTTAATTATTATCCTAAGCGGCGCAGTTGCACGTACCAGATGGCAAGACTAGTGGCTTTTGTAGATTTAACTATCGTCATATTGTCCGCAGGTGTAGTGCGTGCGAGTGAAGTGCAGTGCAGTGCAGTGTTGGGCCAACATGGGCCGGAGCTAGGCCGGCATGCACGCCTAGCCATGCCCGCTGCGAGACGACCATGGCTCAGTACACGCAAAGATCTCAGCCGATGCACAGGTAAACACTTAAGATTCCACAAAACTATTTCACAAAATACACAACGATCTTAGCAATATACCAAAAATCACAAAATCGTAACCAGAAGGTAAAACAAGCTAATTCATTTAAAACACTCCAACATTTTGTAGGCGGTCATCTAGGCTTTGTAATTTATCGTAGTGTATCTACTAGTCAAGCCCTTTTATTTGATAGCCATATTGAGAGCGATGTGAAAAAATATACACAAATCTCCCATTTTGTAGCGGCGACGATCTTACGCTGATTTTCATCAAACAGCTAGTCCCGATCACCTGTTAAAGATAGAAAAACAACATCAAAATCGATTCATCCTTTCGGGACATCCAAGATCATAACCACCAGAGAAAACCAACTCAGGCAACGTATTCCAGCCAGGCGTTCTTATCACTAAAGTGGCGTCTAAGTTTCGAGCTAAGTTATTAGGTAGAAAAAAGGGCAAAGTGGTATTAGATCATGCAGATCAGTTGCACTCTGTTTGTCCCAAGGCCTTCTTAGCCAAATTACACTTGCCATGTCTATACAATAAATCAAATAAATATTAATAGACATTCCTCACACAACACTGACCAGAAGAACCTCAACAACGCTTGTATTAGAGGGAAATACAATTCGACCAGTCTTTCCGAAATAAGTGGAATACGGCGGCCTTAATCACTCGATCGATATACCATTTAAATTCAGTGCTCGCGACACAGCCAGAAATACTCGACCCAAATCAGTGGAGACACCTACGGTTACCTTCGATAGACACAGGAATGACTGGGAATAGAGAAGTTACTTGGCTCATAGTTAACTTGCGCTAAACTTATATAACCCTACGTACTTTTTAGATCACCAAGAGTCGCTTTGGGTGATCATATGGGGACACTACGTCAAAATGGCCGTATTGTGGTTATGCTCTTAGATCGAAAAATCTACATCATTTGATGTTTGACGTTTCAAAAGATTCGAACATAGAGGCTTGAGACTCCACACCGCTTTTGTAATAAGGACGTCTGACTGTGAAATGCGTTGCCTGTTTGGATATTTTCTAATAGTTACATTATTGGTGTCTTCAAGTCAAGAGTGAAATCGATTTCTTCTAGGTAGAAGAAATCTGAAGGGCACACCATCGTAAACGGCATCGTCGCTTGACATCAAGTGAGATGGCGGTCAATTAAATCCTATTCTCCATCAATAAAATCCTTTAAAAACCAGCGCACTGGGGAATGGTCGATATTGACCTTAGATTGAGAGACAGTTTTGTCTTTGCGTCCTCTTCGTGGGCAGCTTACTCCCGGAATTATCCCCAGTTTTCCTGTTCTACTTCAAATGTCCAAAATGTATGAATGAAGTCTTGAACCATATTCAACTGATGACAAGTTACACCCCGACTAAGGGTCTGACAAGATATTGGTGTTAACTATTCCTACCTAAATGTTTGGGAGTATATAGTGACAGGAGAGTACACCCAGATGACCGAAGTATCTGACGTCCAGCCTACCCCAAAAGTCTATGGTCGCAGTAAGCAGCTTAAGTTTAAGCTGGCTCAAGTGCCGCCTCAGCTTACCGAACTGCTAAATCCACCGCCATATTTAATCCGTGTCATCACGGTAGGGCATCTCGCCTGTCTGTAGCAGACCCCAAGATGGCGACCGTAACTAACCGAATGACGTACTCGTATCAATATTTTCTTTACAATACTTTGTAATGTCAGATAAATGGGACTAGGGATCTCAGTAACATTCACGAGCGTTTGTAAGGATTTTTAGAAATATATTGCAAACAAATTGCTTTATAGTCTTCATTTTAGTAATCCAAATAATGTAAGATGCAGTCAGATGCGGTTAATGAAATGCGGGAAGTAACTCGCTCTTTGACATATTATTTGTAATGCATAGCAACGTTAGTTGGTGAATTAATTTCAATGATAAACAATTTAATCTACGCGGCTTGGTACGAAGAAATGAAATACTATTTACAGCATTTAAAAAATATATATAATTAAGTATAATCATTATTTTCTCTGGACTGTCAAGTCATGTCATGTCGTGTAAAATTAATGAAATATTTTGTAGGACGCGTCAATAAGCCTCGTGTTCGTTCACCTGTTTACCGTTTCTCTTCATGTTATTTCCCGGTTAGGACAGTCACTGAAATTGTTCGTTCAATATTTACATTTCATTCGAAAATATTAGTCACTTGGTACGATGGAGCGTGTCACCTTTGGTCGCTCTCAAATATTTAACTTGTTGTGGGGAGGCGGCGGTCGATGCCAGTAAGGTTCTTGCACTGGGTAATAATGATCACTTTAATTCTGTTGCTAACACACCTCTCTCTCGCACATACCTTACCGTACATATACCGTATAACACGAAGCCACGTTCACACCCACTTTGAACGGATACCATTCGCTCGCTAGACCGAAAAAAGTGTAATTTTACAACAAAAAAATTAAATTTTAAATTTAACAAGACTTTTTCGAATTTGCTTGAAATATAGCACAATTTTGCCTTTGGCCTGTGAAAATGAAAAGAGTAATTTTATAACCTTATCAACTTACATACTCAAAGACATAATGTAGTGGTAGGTACTATATCATTATATATGGTGTTGGTGTAATATTTATTACGCAAGTAGGTACGCAGTTACTGAACAATAAAAATACATCGTAAGGAAAGAGCTCCCTATTTTGCTAAATTGTCAGTAGCTCTTTCCTTAATATAAATATATATTAGTTTATATTTGGCCGTTCTTTTTAACCGAGCTGGAGAACTCACCCGATATTAATAATACTAGAGTGATAAATATAATTAATTAGTGAAACTGTCCGTCAGCTCTCCTCCTACGATGAATGCATCTCCGGGCGTCTACCGGTTGTACCGTTGCACTTCAGTCAGAGTAACGACCCAGTTTACAATACACTCAGGTCAATTAATGTACGATTGAGTATAAATTGTCCATATCTCTTTGCGACAATGTTTTAAGATGTATAATAAGATAATCTGTAGTTCTGGAATTCGGTTCCCGGGACGCAGATGTTTGTATGGTGAGATAGATAGTGTCCCGTTGTTTTCAATGCCACAGACTTTTCGTCAGAAATTAATAAAACTATAAATTAAACTTATACAAATTGAATCTAAGAAATGTTTGTATTATTATTCACCAAAGAAAATAACGAACTGCTTTGTGAATGACGAAATATGATTCAAAGTTGCACGACCGACGCCTTAATTAAATTGGATATTAATGCGCAATACATGTAGATAGATATTCTATCGTTCACTTGTCTGCTTTTGCGTGGCGCTACTGTTGCATTTACTATCAAGTGAGCTCTTGGTTATGAATGCTTTTAAAAACTTGAGTGGTGATGCATACTGTTAAATGGCTAGAGTTCTAGTCAACGTTTCTCATAGCGAATTGGGATCAAAAATATACCATTCCGATAACATAATTCCGTGCGCCTGAAGTTGGGAGGGCACGTCCATTGAATTATATCGATGCGACAGCTAGATTATGGAAAAACTTGGGACTCGTATTTTCGGGTTTAAAAAATATAAAAAATCCACAAAGCTATAGATCACCAAACTTCCGGAGTGAGAGGGGGTGGGGATAATAAGGTCACGTCTACGGCGGTTTACGTAAAAATCGTAAAATGAAGTGACGTCACTCGAAACATTTAGTTTACTGTCTTCATCATTTTTGATTTGTGAAACAAAAGAAAAGATTCGTGTACATTTTTTTTATAATGTAACTCTCATGACGGACTAATTATTTGTTTTCTTCATCATGTCTGTGAGAGTCGGCCACTCCACCTGGCGGCGCGGCTTGTCGTGGGCGGCAACAGACAATCTCAAATTATATCTCGGGAAACTGGTTCTGTCTGAAATTATCCAAATTCTTATCATAATATGATAAATTATAACACGTAATCTCAAGTACGTCATCGATATAAATAGTAAATACTTGCGTTTTGTCAGCAGATATGCTTACATCATTCTCTACCCCGAAATATATACTCTACTAAAAAAAAAAATATATTGTCATGTAGTTAGTGTGTAAGTATAAATGCAGTCGTATTGCTCACAAAATACAGCTTTCCCGTAGGCTAGCAGATGCATTCTTTTCAACCTGACTTGTATTTGCCGAGGTTAGTTAATTGAAAAAAAAACGTATCAACTTTTTAAAATTCGGTGTAATTTGTAAGTTTTCCTCATCTCGTTTCCACGCCCAAGACGGGTGATCTTGAGATGTCGCAGGCTTCATTCAAGTAATCTCGTTTCCGCTAATCAAGATTATTTTCTGAAATATTATATTTTCCCTCCACACGACTGGAGAAATTGAGACGAAACTGTTAGAAATGTCCTTGACCTTGAATGTAGAAGTGAAAGTTACTAGTGTAGGTAAAGGACTAGTCACACTTGAGGACTGGCCTCGTGGCTTAGTGGGTAGTAGCTCTGCCTGCGACGCCGAGGGTCGTGGGTTCGATTCCCACCCAGAGCAAATATTCGTGTGATGAATTCAAATGTTTGCACTGTGTCTGGGTGTTTCTATGTATAATAAGTATGTATTTAGAACTATATAAGTATTATATCAGCTATCGTTTTCTTCTAGGTAAACACGCTCCATCGTAGACCGCATCGTCGCTTAACATCAGGCGAGATGGCGGTCAAGTGTAAACCTATAAAAGTTAAAAAAAATAAAAAAATCTAGCCGCCATATTACAAGCTTTGCTTAGTTTGGGTTCAGATGGTGTTGTGTGTGAATTGTCCACCAATATTTATTATTTTATTTATTTACTTCTTCGTGTCGATGGTTCTAAAATGTATTTTTGTCTTCATTTCATATTATCTTTTTTTATTTCTGAAGTATTTCCCCCGTTTTTTTTCATATACTTACCATATATGTATATTTTTATTTAACTCGTGGCACGCGACATAACCTTTATACTACAAGAACAAAATTAAAAATTTTGATTAACCCCCGACTACCTCAGATTTGTTATCTGTACAACATTCTACTTACTAGTCAAGCCCTTTCATTTGATACCCATATTAAGGAAGTTGTGAAAAAAGAAATGTAATTCGCCATTTTGTGGTAGCGGCCATCTTGGATTTGAAATTTGTCAGAGTGCAAAGTATTCTACTAGTTAAGCCCTTTCGTTTGATACTCATATTGCGGGTAGTAGTGAAAAAATATATATAATTCGCCAATTTGTGGTGGCGCCCATCTTGGATTTAAAATTTGTTATAGCGTATAGTACTCTGCTAGTCAAGCCCTTTCATTTGATACCCATATTGAGGTAGGTTGTGAAGAAATATTTTATCCGCCATTTTGTAGAGGCGGCCATCTTGAATAGATATTAACCAAACATAGCTAAGAACACCCGCACGGATATTAACTTTCAAATAAAAAAAAACGCATCGAAATCGGCCCATCCGCTTGAGCTCTAAGGTTGGCACCTTAGAGCTCAAGCGCACAGCACAGCGCACAGCGCTCAGACACACACAGAGACAGACAGACAGACATCGACGTCAAACTTATAACACCCCTTTTTTGGTCGGGGGTTAAAAATGGATTCCCTTTTTTCAGCTACTAATATTATAAATGTGAAATTTCTGATGCTTATGACTCAATCAAGTGTGAAGAACAGATGTTGTTGAAATTTAGAATATTTTTACCCTGATAAAAATTAAAGTCCCTTAGATTCCCTTCCTGAAATCTGCTGACGAACCTTCGGACAAAATTGCCTGATATTAGTACTCTTTTAACCAAAAACTACAACGCGTTATGGTCAGAATAACAAACACGTAGGCTATTTTTTATACTGTAAAACTACGGTATCATGAACTCATCGAGCGAAACTATGTGATGCTACTAGTGTTCCATATTTTTAAATGAAGTTTGACTTCTGTAGTCTGATTGTTTCGTGGAGAAAGCAGCGATCAAAATGTTGATTGAATTAAATTAAATTGCAGTGTTGCTATCTCGCGTCCATTCAAAGGAACTGGTTCGCCGTAGTTTTCACATTCTGTGTCGTTACTTGAGAAAATTAATTTAGCAGTATACAAAGAAGCTTTGGATAGCGATGTTAGAAGCGTCTTGTTTTTATTTGAAATTCAGTTGAGTAAAAACATACGTAAGCCGTAATGATAGTGAAATCGGACTTTCTGGCCAAACATTTTAAACCGACTTGAAAAAAGAAGGAGGTTCTCAATTCGGCTGTTTGTTTTTAAGAGTTTTGCGATAGCTCCTCCAAATTACTTATTGTGAATTAATTTTGATGATTTTTTTGTTTGATCATATAAGTACTACAGAGAATTTGAAAAATCAAAAATTTGCAAACATCGATGGTATTTTCGGTTACTACCCAAAACCGCGCTGTGTCATTGTAAGTGTGTCCGTTATTTCACAAAATTTATGAAATTAAATGGAGTGTTTGAACTAAATTTCAAATTAAAGCCGGCGTTTGATTGTTCGGCGAAAATTAAATTGTTTAAAACTATGATGAACATTAATTTATAGAAATAATAGTCGAGACACGTCCGTTATTTCACAAAATTTATGAAATTAAATGGAGTGTTTGAACTAAATTTCAAATTAAAGCCGGCGTTTGATTGTTCGGCGAAAATTAAATTGTTTAAAACTATGATGAACATTAATTTATAGAAATAATAGTCGAGACACGCTCGAAACAGTTTTACATAACATAAAATAACGGATTCGGCGCTCGACGGGCGCCATTCGGATTTATTCAATAAGGCTAATGAATTATTAATTGCGATCGGTTTAATTTGGCTTGTTAGTGGGACGGAAAACAACGATAACGGTGGCTCGGGTTATCACCCGCAGTTTCCATCTTTTCCTCAAATGATTCCGACGTCAGGAGCGAGCCAACACGACGAAACTCGTGTTAGGGTAATTCCATGCAAGATGCGGGTACTACTTGCTATTCAGCGTGAAGAGTTCATATAGGTGCTCACCAGTGCACTGTGCGCATTACCCAGTGATGTAACACTATTTATCTCCTTGTCCCGTCCATTTATCTGGAAACATTTCCGTTTAAACCAGAACACAGTGATGTTAGAACATCACTACTTCCCCAAGCAGACTCAGCATCCTGCCACTATAAAAATGGTCACTATAGGTGATCCTACTAATTCACCAAGTTTAGATGTTTCATGCTTAACCAGGTAGGAATGGATAGGGTTGAAATATGGAATATATGTATTTAGATAACAGACTGGAATACCACATGGCTTTTTTATCGTGGAACGGTAACGGGAAAGCGAAGTATGTGGGTGAAGCTGAAGAGACACTGTTAGGTAATTGTGGAATACTGGAAGTGTTACATTATTAAACGCATCTTTTAAAAGACAATTTGTCACTATATTTCTACGAGTAGTTAGTTAAATTTCTGTTCAGTAGAAAGCAAGTTTATTTTCGTAGAAACCTCTTGTATCTCTCGCATCTCTCGTCTCCGTAAACAAATATTCTGCGAAGTCGGAGGCTGATATTTCCGGCGCGAACAGAAGAAAACATTATTATTAGTATACAATGAAACCGGCCATGACTCGATTGTCAAGGTTCACCTATTGAAAGTGTTTTGAGTGACCGCTCGGCCGGCTTGGTTACAAAATGGCGGACGTTTCGTCTAGATCAGTCAGAAGTTGTGGGTCATACTTGGGTGAAATTAGGGTAGGGTCGGTTCGAGGGGAATTTACGAAGACAGGCATGTGCTGAAACGTGATGATAATGAAGTCAACGAGACCGACATTCTTCATCATCATCATCAGCTGCAAGACGTCCACTGCTGAATATAGGCCTTCCCAAGATTTCTACAATGAACGGTCCTGCAACCTGCAAATAGCGGTTTCCAGCGACCTATGTGAGGTCATCTTTTTTTTTTTTTTAATAAAGAGTGACGAGACGATCAGGACATGTGCCTGATGGTAAGCAACATGCATCTGTCCATCTAGAGGGAGGCCGTCACTTCGTCTTCCGGTTCGTGATCGCAACTCATTTCTCGGTTCTGCGAGCGATGTGGTCTGTCCATTGCCACTTCAGCTTGCTTACTCTTTGACCTATGTCGGCTACTTTCGTTCTTTTGCGAATATTCTCAGTTCTGATTCCATCGCGCAAAGAGACTCCGAGCATAGCTCTCTCCGTAGCTCGCTGTACGACTTGGAGCTTAGTTCCTCGACCGACAACCGACATCCTTACTGATATTTTAGAGACTAAACACGCTAACTTACGCTAATTAGCATACACCCTGATACCTGAAAAAAAATCGAACTAAGATATCGCCCTAATTTTGTAGAAAAGTCAGTCCATATTGCTCCTACGTCCATGACTGCTAAACACATACTGACTACACATTTTTGTAAACAAAAAATGTAGATATTATGTGAAATCTAGTCACTGACAGCCACACAACGTGGCGTCTAACGACACTTAATTGATGTTTTGATATATGTTACGTAGAATTGGTAATCGTTAGACAAAACATTATTTCTTTCAGGTTCATTGAAGAAACAGTCGAGGAGAAATAACTTCTAACCTCGTAGTACGACATACAAAAATAGACCTTATTTATCTAATCTTATCGCTTCATTCTTTAATGGTACATAATAGGTATATTCACAAAATAATCCTCTATCAGACTTGTCTAGTCGTGCTAAAATTAGAAGGAGAATGGGGCGAGTCACCGATAGACGCGGAGCGCAATCAAGCCTTATCTACCCCCAGGGGAGGCGAGGGTAACATTATACAGTTCCAGAAATTAGACCAGCTTTCCCAGATCAGTAGGCATCTACAGATATACGTTTATAATGTATATATTAGGGTTGCCAACTGTAGTACCATAATATAAATGTTTGCACTACATATACTTCGGATCTGTGAACTGTTGAACAAATTTAAAGTACCAGTGACGTCCTGCGATTGTACCCGCGTAATGTCAGATACCTTTATTTAGCTGCTATAAAAAGTAGCCTATGTGTTCTACCAGACTATAATCTATAAAATATGTTCCAAATTTCAATCCATCCATTTAGGCATTACATCGTGATTGAGCAACACATATTCTAGCATCTAAATATCCAAATTTTAACATTTATAATACTTATTTATTTTAAAAATAATAAGGTGTCTTTACATTAAAATAATTTTAAGTAAATATCTCCGTCTATTTTTATTTTTACCATAAATCTATCTATACTAAGTACATAATGTATGTTTTAAAAGAGAATTTTGAAAAATATAGATGTCATTAAAAAAAAAAAAATTGGCAGCCCTGGTATACATATACGACCTGCTACTAGTTACTACCGTCAGTTCAACTTTTTAACTTTCGTGATTTGTTAACATGATATATTGATAACATTACGACAGAATTAATATATTAGAATTAAATTATACCGATGATATGTATCGAAACGCAGATAAATAAATAACCATTGGGATGAGGCCTAGGTCTTGCCTATCTCCTTGCGAGAGAACGGCCCAAATCCCAGAAGTGGGAACATTTTAGTGGGCTGCTTCTGCTGAAGGCAAAGTTTTTCTCAGACCGCCAACCCGTAAACATACAATGGCCTCGAGCCTCGAAGTTCGTTTAGGAAACGTAATTTAAGCCTTGAGACCCGATGGGGTAAATATATTAATACAACAACTAGTACTGCGACAGGACTCTATACAAAAAACCTTTTTGTTTGTTTTTCTATTAAAATTTAATGCTATTTCTACGCTGCACCTCTTTATAATGTCCTATTAATAATAACGCCGCTGTTATTGGCATTGTAAAATGTCGAACAGAAACAATTACATTTTATAAGTTTATTGGCGACGCTTGTACATTGTATCGAGCTCGATAAATATCGTCGGTAATTAGCGTTACTACCGTCTGTTCTTCTTTGACATTGATTTTCTCTAGGCAGGTACGCGGTCTATATCTAGCGAAATGGACTGACGACGGATTGATCAAGGACAGTAGGTATTTTATTTGCTAGTAGTAATGAATACCAACTACTGCTGAAAATCACATAATTCATTCATATTTTTACACATTTTTAATAATCTTTATGACAATTGACAAAAATGGCTAAATTACATTTATTTGTTTCTTTATCTTTGCACAAAATACGATGCAAGTCTGTAACGGAGGGCAGTCGCGCTCATACTGTTCCCAAACGTTCTGAAATATCGTGCCCAAAATGGTAGTGTTTATTTGGCCCAACGTATAAGCATTGTCATTCAGCGTGGTAATGCCGCCAGGATGCTGGCCACGCTTCTGACTGGTAGTGGGCTTGATTATTTTTAGACCTTTTTGTGGTCTCTGCCTAATTCAAATGCGCTTAGTGTACGTAGTAAGTAGTTAATAAGAAAGCAGCTTAGTATAATTCTCAAGAGCCATGGGTTTGAGGCATATCCTGTATGATTGGAGTCCGAACATAGAAACTCTTTTACATAAGTATAATGTAAGTGACCTAAGCAGCTAGGTATTCACTTTTGACAAGGTTGGTACATAACCTTGATAAGTTAATTCGTAGGTTTCCTATATGAGCTGAACTTTCAAGGATATATTATACTTAAATGGCTTCCAGCTTTTCACATGCTCTAAGCAGGGTGGTACTTTTGGTATTGTTATTTGGCTATTGTATGAGTATCTACATGGAACTTGCTAGTATTTATACTCGTACATAGTAAGGAACTAGACGACTAGGTCGACTAGGTTTAACTTTTTAAAAGCGAAAATTTCTTTAGAACGCTTAAGCTATCAATATAAACCTACATTGAAATTGGTAATACATATAACTTCGTCTTTGTATAGTGTAAGTGGATTACACACCACTAATCCTAGACTCGATAGCGGCGAGGTACTGTAGTGGGTCTACTTATTTTGGTTGTTAACAAAGAATAGTGATAGGTAAAAAGTAAAAACGTCTGGCGTTCACCGCTTCCAGCGATGACATAACGCCGTGGGACTAAAGTTTGAGAGGGCACATCCATGGGGTTATATCGATGGTTTAAGCACTTTTTGAATTGGAAATCTTGTGTGAATTATGTTTGCGTTTTGACTGTTGGTCGCCAGGAATCATGGCCCAGGCTAAAATCTAGCAATTGGCAGAACGTTTCGTTATGTTGATGACGTATGTGGAATTACACAGAGGAGGCTGAGTAATGACCACTCGGCGATTCGTTCCGCCGCTTTTGGAACTGATTTATGGGCTTATTTCAGCTGCTGTTATTATTGTTGGCACAAAAACACAGGATTATGGCAAAAACTTGATTGAGATTGCTGTTTCGTTGGAAAACACGAAATAAGTAAAAACTTTAATCCAGTACAAAAACTTAAAAACACGAAAAAGTATTTTAATAGGTAGTTTCTTGGTGGACCAGCGGTCAAAACTCGATATCATTTTCCTGCAGGGCGCCGTTTACCAATCGAGAGTGCGACATACAAAGCATTCTCGTCACTCGTAGCCTCTGCCAAGAGCTTGACCAGGTCATAGGTGGTCTCTAAGACCCAGTTTCTACACAAATACAGATATCCAAAGAAGTTGACTACTTTGTAAACAAATTCTAGACCACACACTAAGCTCATGTAAATGCAATTAATATTATAAATGTCAATGATTGGATGTTTGTTACTCAATCGCGTCGCAACGTCTGCACGTAACTCGTTGAAGTTTGGAACACAGATTACTGCCTCGATCAACACCATGCTACTTTTTATTCCGGTAAAATAAAGAAAACGGGAACTGCGCGGGTGAAACCGCCGGGTGCTGGTAGTATGGATCTTTATCTGTCAATCAAGTGATAAAACCAAGTGGTAGGACTCCTACCTGAATCCCCTGGGGAAGTACCACACCTTTGCCAGTTATTCTACCGCCAAGCAGTAATGCGAAAACATTTACTGTGTTCCGGTTTGAAGGGCAATGTTTCCAGATAAATTACAGGGCTTAGAGATTTAACATCTTAGATCTCTGGGTGTTGAGGGCAGTGCAGTGCTAGGTAATGATTTGGACTCTTCATGTTCCAATAGCTGCGTGTCACTGTGCTGTTATGTGGCAGGCATGTTGCTTACCATCAGGAACATGTCCTGCTCGTCTCGCCACTGTTTTAAAAAAAAAAACAGCCTATTGCTATAAGCAAAGGTACATTGATCGCTGTACCTCGTAGGTATTTGTCGAGTTCACAAAATGGCGGCCACACCGCGCTACCAGCGCTCTAGCGCGGGTCTAGATAAACCCAGCACCGGTACTTTCTACAATAAGACCAAGTCGTGGAACAACCTACAAAAAACACCCGAGCTAGACTACCGGACCAGTTTTAGTAAATTCTAGATTGCTGAATTATCGGTACTTACCAACTGGGATTACTTCGAATATTTAAATTATTTCCCTTATTCCGGAATTTTATTCAATGTTGTTCACCGAGATTGATTTTTCGGGTTTTTTGTAAATTGTACAATTTTAACATTATTGCTACTATTTTAATTATCACTCATCTTAGGTAGGCAAAGTATCTATAAGGCGTTTTCAGAATGACAGGTAAATGTGTAAACCGGTCAAAAATGGTTGTTAATTGCGCGACAGGTGGCGTTAATGTTTCATATTGTTAGAGAAATTTGAAAAACGTACAATAATAATATTTTAATTTGACGTATTTGTTCACTGTCATGCTAAAAAACGCCTCCTTACGAAGTACGAATCTTATTAACTCTGTTAACGTTGCATAAAATTAATTCTAGTACGTATGTAACTAGGTATGTAAGATAAATTAAAAATCCGTCCTAAAAGGAGGGAAATGTAACATTCTCTTACATAGATTTGTTAGTCTTTTACGCCTAAGTTCGTAATTCGTCTACTAAAATACGTAACGATGTTATTCTACGTTAAAATTTAAAAATGTAACACCAAAAATTACGTACAAATAAAACAAAAGACGCAATAAATATAAAACCGCCAAACCATCCCTTTTCAAGTACACTTAGCCTCGGTGTAGTATAGATAGCAGTATGTATAGAACGTTAGCATAAACACAGAACCCAGCTGATCCCCGTTCAAACTTCGAGAGAGCGGCGTTGCCAGCCCGCGCCGGCGGCGTTGCCGCTCCGCGCTGTAAATTCGAAGTTGTTTGGCATTGCGAATGCGAGAACTTGGAACATGGCGCTGAATGCCTACTTTTAGGTATAATTATTTCTGTGGGCAGTGTAACGGTGTCCTCCAATTAAACTAAAACAGGTTCACTCGATAATTTCGGCGTTGCAGTAATTGGTTGGGTGGCCGCAAAAGGAAAACGTCGCACTCCTATTATTATTTTTTCACAAATACTTCTGGGTTAAAAGTTGGCGGGAATGTTTCTTCGGAGAAATCGAAGGATTACAAATACAATACAAAATACAAAATATTTTATTTTCACACTATAAAAAGTTAACAAAATTTCGATATGAACCCATTGTCTCCGAACTAGTCGTAACTGTATTTCGGAAGACAATGGCTCCTCCCATGGTCAATCAGTAAATATATGTATGTGTGTGTGTGTGTGTGTGTGTGTGGATGTGTGTGTATGTGTTTGTGCGTGGGTGTGTTAAGGTGTGTATGCGTGTGTGATCATATAATATACTTAATAAAATATATGATATAGAGTATTAATGTATAAATATGTATATGTACTTTCATTGTTTTTTAATAATAAGTGTAGGTAACTGGTGTAAATTTCATTTTACATTGTGAACATAATATAATTACCAGGACATACAAAACTTTAAACAAATAATTTCCATTTAAAAAAATATCAATGTCTCAACAACAGAAAAATATTAATAAACGAGAAACAGTTACTAATAAACAAACAAACAAACAATTGAGATGTTACCGATATCAAGTATATAGGTATGAGTAATATCATACGTGTGTTTTGTTATCGCTGTATTAATAATTGTCCAATTTAGAATATATCTAAATTAGCCAACATATTTTCTAGACTATCATAGTCACATCATAGTTCACTCGGTCGAAGACTATGGGATTGATTGAGTATAGATGTGTCGAACGAAAATTGATTAAGCGAAACGTGGTGCTCAATTATTTTCTCCATAAACGAGAATCGAGTTGTTTTGCTACTCATTAAATTCTTGCAAACATGTATTTTAGTGAAAGGAAATAAAAATTAAATTATAGTGGTCATTTACGGTAACTTTAAGTGGTAAATTTTATAACTATATGTAAATTAATGACTTTACGATTACAAATACAAAAAATTCGTTGACTCTTTTCTCACTCATCACCATCTCTCACTATAAAGCAAGCAAAGCTTTGCAGGTACTTACTGTGGTAGCCAGAGAGATTGAAATGAGTACCTAAAAGTGGTTAATTACGGTGTTGATAACGACATCGTTTCAAGGTTGATGTTCCAAATACTAGAACGAAGAGAGGTTACTCTGCTTTCGTACTAAGAACATGTAAACAGGGAAATGTGTTGAACGGGTAATTATGTCATGTGATGGATATATCTATTTAGATAATAATCTGAATGTTTACAAATCGAATGTGAATCGGTTTCTCCCCGTCGTTGCTTCACATCAAGCGAAATAGCGGTCTAGCCAAACCTATTTTATCAATAAAATAAAAACACCTACATAAATTGATAATTAACCTAGAAAGTCTAGGAAACAATTTTATTTCAATTTTTCTAAATGTTCATCAGTCGGCAAATCTGTTTGAAATATCAAAATACGCGATGTTTTTCTAGCTCTTAGAAACTCGTTTACCGGAACCACTTTCCACTTGTATTTGCAAATATCAACATAACCAGCTCACTTTATAAGGATAAGCAGTCTTGTATACGTACCAACATAACCATTTATCTTATGCCCGGGTAGGTACATAGAATACAAGCGGTGTGTAGCGACATAGGTATCTACATAGATCGGGCTCAGTAGTTTATAGTACATACATAGGCGTAGAGTAAATTCGTTTATTTAGAAAATATTAAAATTCTCAACTTTTGGTTCATTACATACAAAATTTGCAACGTATTTCACTGTGGGCATATAATTATAGTGACGCGAGTCCCGGTATTTCCATGCACTATGTGAACTATAAATACCAGTGTCGTGAACAACCGTGACAGACGTTGCCAATGCTTTGCTAACCGTTTAGTTGTTAACAAAGCATTGTAGACGTAGTACGAGTACAGCTAGCTAACATAATCATTTCTCCTCTATATTCAAGTGGTTATAGCAATATATTATACTATGGAGTGCGTAGATACTTACTCAATTAATTAAAAAACAGTGCAGTTTTCAGCTTTACATTGGTCACGTCGGTATCGGTACCTAGTGGTTTTATAACATTAAGGGCATACCCAGAGCAAATGACCTTGAGTATTTCTTACCTCATCGCACACCGCAAGAAAGAGCAAGAGAGAAACAGTAGGATTTGTCGCTGTTTTACGCTCAAATTTTAGAATAAACCCTTTATAAAATCAGATTTTGGTCTTTTGAAAAAAAAATTTCTACCAAAATGTTCGTAATAGAATTGTCTATCCGTTGGTGTAATTACGAAATCCAAATAATGGCGGGTTTTCGAGTAGATGCATGATAATTACAATTGTTTTTCTTTTTATGGTTTTGTTGTGATGCTATTATTCAAACAATAAGGTCATTAACATAAAAACAGAAACTACCATTTTGAAGCCAAGAAACTGTAGAAATTTAATGTATTTTTTTAACAGTTGATATTTGTTTTGGCTAATGAGTAGAAAGCTCTGAAAACTGGACAAAAAACTTGTTTTGCTGGGGGACGCCCCTTAAAATTGGGCTTCACTAAGCCCAGACTAATTAAAATTAATCCAGCCCAGTCTTATTATTACTCATACTTATTTATTTATTAATTCAATGAGCACACAAAACAGAATGTAATAAATATAACAGGGAAATGTGTTGAACGGGTAATTATTATTATTATACTTTTAATTTTTAGACACTTGTATCGTTTGTTTTGTTTATACGTCATATATGTATATGTAAGGAATTCTAGCTGGGCCCGGCGGTCTTACTCAGCGGCTAAACAACTTGTTACTTTAACGTGGTAAAAAAGTCTTATGATAATCCGAAAAAATCAAAAATTTGGAAAGCTATGAAATATCGACAGATTACGGCTCCATTTACGTCCGTTACGGATGTTCTATCTAACTACACATATAGTTGTTAGCGTTTATCTGACGTTAAAAATTCCCAAACATTCGTTCTCAGATCTCAGTTCTCACAAAACTCTCCTGCCTACTTCGTAACAGGCATGCTACAAAGTTCACAAGATGTAACCTGGCGCGATCGATCGCGCGTTGCCGCTCCGTGCGGCCGCGGCGTTGCCGTTCCGTGCGCTATTATTACCACGCGTATTGTAGTAGACTTGCCTTGCCGTCATTTCACCCATAGTTCGGTTCTTTATCCTTATTCTGTGGCCGCCGTAGATTACCCAATAGTTAGTAGTTGCTTAGAAAAACTGTTGAATGAAATCATACATACCTACGTCTTATCCTCGCCGATAAGAGCACTTACCTAATATGTTGAGATAAAGTCGAGTTGGAACAGTCTTGGTCGAACTGATATTCAATTTTCGTCAATACCTACTTTTTGGACCATATCAAGCCAACTAAATGATGTTCCCACTACTGGGACTGTAGGTATCTCCGCTATCTTAGTTAATCTCAGGAACATGGAAATGAAAAAGGTTTTCATACGTCCATGCTCAGGAACTACTTACTGGACCGCTATTTAAAAATTCTTTCACCATTCGATTTTTATACGTGATCCCTGAGTCCTAGTCTGTTATAAAATGAGTACCACGGGCGAAGCCGCGGCGGATCGCTAGTATTACAATACTGGTCGATAGCACATACATTATATTTTATATTATACTGTGGTCTGTGTGTCATGTACATACATACACTTGTTCGTAATCAACTAAGGTCCATGATTGATGACGGCTTGATCACTTGATCATGATTGATTCTCGTGAGCGTGATAAAATACCCATATCAATTCATTTTGTCAATATAATTACGTAGCCAGTAAATAGCAACCCACACCATGCGTCATCATCATCATCAAAAGAAGAGGCCTCCGAACATAAGTAGCACTTACACACATGGTCCCACTGCTGAGACTCGGGGCCTTGTCTCACAAGGAGAGAGTGAAGGTCTTAATCCACCACGCTGGCCAAGTGCGGGTTGGCAGGCGACGCGTGTCCTTGAAACATGTTTTTGGATTATATCGGGTTTTCTTACGATACTTTCTTTGACCGTTAAAGCCAATGTTGATGATAAATAAACTTGTAAATCTGCATTTGGAAAATACTCGAGAGGTTCGGGCGGGACTCGAACATACACCTTACGGTTGTGAATCGCACGTTCAAGCAACCAAATTAGAAGAAAAATAACAGCTTTGGTTAAATTACATTTATGATGGTGTGGACTTCTGGAGATAAAGACTTCCTTAAGATTAACCTGTTTGAGAGAGAATGTCCGTGTCCCAACCGTGGGAAAACTTAGTGGGCTGCTTATGCCAATAGATGCATGGTACCTAACAACGTAGAAAGCGAAGGAATGAGTCACTAGTGGTGTGAGCCAGCCACATCGCGTGAGTGAGGCCTATTTGGCTCATGATTCTAGGGCCGACTACATCAGCCAGCGTCAGCTGATTTGTTGTGTACTTTGTTCTGAGTATTCTTTGATATAGAGTGACGAGACGACCCAGACATGCGCCTGATGGTAAGCAACATGCCTGCCCATAACAGCACAGTGACACGCAGCTATTGGAACATGAAGAGTCCAAATCATTACTTAGCACCGCATTACGCACGTCACTTGATATTACGCCTCTAGTCTCCTAATAATATTTCGTCACGAGATATGGGGTGTTTTATCTCTTAGCCCAGTATTTTCTCTGGAAACATTACCCTTCAAACCGGAACACAGTAATGTTAGCACACTACTGCTTGGCGGTAGAATAACTGGCAAATACGTGGTACTTCCCCAAGCGGACTCTGCAAAGAGACCACTACAAAATATACGAGTAATGACAATTTATTATGCCACGTCCAGCTGTGGTCAATGAAGGGATGATGATGATGATGATGATATAAATGTTTATCACGGTAACACCGCGTGCATGCACAAAACGTCACGAAAAGTGCAGACACATTTATTTTATATTTCGCTACATTGTCAGCAGTTACTATGTTGCAACTGGCAACTATGTATTTTTTACGCGTAATTATTATTGGCTTGACGTGTTGTGAACGTTTGCCAGCCACGTTGACTTCGTTAACAGAGCCATTTAATCATTACTCATCAAATAGAAAACATTCATTACTTAGTCATATTACAATAACTACGATTTTATGTTGTCTTGTTTTATGAATTTAGGTTACCGTTTTTATTAGAATATCGAATCAGTAAATGTACATAACGTAACTTTTTAGGATATCTAGGGGGAAAACTTGGAGGATATGTACTACGCTCGTCACTGTAACATATTTATATTGATACATAGTTATATTTTTCCCTGTAATTATTGTAAGTGCCCGTGTCCCAGCAGTGGGAAACATTTAGTGGACTGTTTATGTTTATTAACTTATCTGGGAACTTTGCCAGACCATAAAACGACAATGTAAACACATTACTGTAGGTACTTATCTTGGTTGTAATTGTAAAAGAACTTGCGTAATAATATACTTAGTTATTGGTTACTTACACGGACTGCAAAGAGCCGTATCACTACAACTACAACCTACAACATAGGTAGGTAAGGTACCTATTGTCGAAAATTCCTCACAAAATCTACTAGGTATAATCTAGCCCAATATAAGGTGTAATTTAGTTTTGGTAACTTTAAGGCTATTAAAAACCCAGAACAGATTTCAAGAGACGCACAGTACTAAATTAGTTGTATCTGTATATCAATGGCGAACAAGACATAATAAGCCCAGTAGACTCGTTCGCTAAAATACCACAATCCGAAAATACGAGCTGGCAACGTCGCATGGCACGTTGTATACGAGGAGAGAGCTGGCAACGCCGCACGAGAAAGCGATCGATAGCGCGGGAGCCGCGCTGACCCTTCCGACATACATACACACCTACATACGTACATGTACATTGTTATTGTCAATGCTGATATAACGTGAACACGTGTTTTCGCTTGACAGCCATTGAGAGCAATGAAAACATTGAAAACAGTGGCTATGTTTTGCGAAACTGATTTTATCATTTTAGTAGTGTTGGTAGGACTCTTCGCACAGTCCACCTGATTAAGTTGAGTAGTTAAGATGACTACGCCTATGCTAGTTATCCTATCGCAAAGTAATGTGCAAACATCACTGCGTTCCGGTTTGAAGGAAATTTTTTTGAGAAACTATAGGGCACAAATCATCTTATCGTCTCTAGATAACGATGTCAGTGCACTCAGTGGAGTATTAGGTAGTGATTTCGATTTTGGACTTGTAATATTTTAATGAGTGAGTATTATAGGAGAGGCCTATGTCCAGCACTGGATGAACACGGGCTGATGATGATGATGGTGAATATTTTAATAACAGGCGTAATATTTACCATCACGCACACGGCATGCTCGTCCTATCAATCTACTGAGTAATGATTGAAGACTGAGATGGAAGGTCTACCAGACTCCGAGTGTATCGTGTTATGAGACCAGAAACAAGTTAATAAGTCGATAGACTTGTACTATAGACGGTAAGCCGTTACAACAGGAGAGAATATCAGATCTGACTTTTTTTATAATTTAGTGTGACGAGACGAGCTGGACATGTGCCTGATGATAAGCAACGTGCCAGCCACATAACAACACAGCGACACGCAGCTATTGGAACATGAAGAGTCCAAGTCATTACCTAGCACTGCACTGCGCTCGTCACCCAGAGATCTAAGATATTATATCTCTAAGCCCTGTAATTTCTCAGGTTTCATGATTGCCTTTCCAAAGACTCCAAACGAAGTTGTTTTTGTACTATCGCAAGAACAATCAAATCAAATATTTATTCCACGATAGAATCTGAGTATCAAATCAATATAGTGGATGTTTTTTAGATAACCGCTCCATTTTGTAGACCACATCGTCGCTTAACATCAAGTGAGGCGGCTATCAAAAAAAAAAAAGAGTACCCAAAATGAAATAGCTAAATTGTTTGGAGTGAATGATGAGATGAAGGATGATAGATTGATACAAAAGAAAAAGAAGTGCTACGCCGACCACACCGAGTGTGAAAAGGATAAGAATACAATAATGAAATTTTTATAATAATTATTAATATGATGGAAGCAAAATAAAGTAAAGAGTTTACATATTGCTGGGCCCCGCGGGTTTACCCGTGTAGTGCATGAAAAAGAAAAAAATAAATGGTATATGTGCTTGTTACTCCAGACTACCATTTAACTGTTCAAAATTTCCACCCGATCTGTTCAAGCGTTGCGACGTGTTTGAGCAACAAACTTACACACCATCACATTTATAATAAGCATGCGTTCCGCCCGATGGTAAGAGATAGTCGTCGCTTATGAAAATCTGAAACGTCAGAGATCCTGATGACGTTTTGCCCGAAAGAAACATATAAAGTTATTAGATTAGATTAGATGGCCCTAGTAGCGAAATTTCAACCCTTTATGAGCTTTTACACAGTTATGAGGATCCACTGGGATCGTAAGAATAAAATATTTTTATGTGGGACCATTCCTGTGGAACGGCAACTTTAGGGGTAAAAGCGCTGTTGAGCGTCAAAATTTTATTTTGGGGTGGATACTAATTCAGTGCTTTTTTTTTAGTTTGTCGCCTTTTTGTTTCACCTAAGCCTTGAGTAAATGTTTGTGTTGTAATAGTTAGGTACAACTAGAACTATGCCATGTTGCGGTCGGATTAAATCCCATTATTGTGATGTGGAAGAATACTGCAGTTATTTCATCCAAAGCTACTTACAGTTCTCGCAGTTTTTTTTCGGATCGATTTCGATGGAGCCATCTTGCGTAGAAGATATCGATTCACTCTCAACTTGAAGACACCCGGATTACACATAAGTATTGGTGGAGGTGGTGGTGGACAATTCACACACAACACCATCTGACCCCAAACTAAGCAAAGCTTGCAATATGGCAGCCAGATAGCTGATATTAATACTTATATAGTTTTAAAGACATACTTATTATACATAGAAACACCCAGACACAATGCAGATATTTGAATTGATCACACAAATATTTGCACTGGGTTGGGATCGAACCCACGACCCTCGGCTTCGTAGGTTTTTTTTTTTTTTTTTTTTTCTAACTGATCTATGACTGCTGGCCCGGAGGCCTCTACTGCCTATCTGACTATTGAGTTAGCGCCGGAGGCGCAGGACCCAAAATAACCTAACCTGACATTCTATCATACTTACGAATCTGTTGTAGATAGTCTTTAATCTCTTGTTGTGTACAGACTCTTTATAAGTTATATTTCTTTTATATCTGATTGACATATTCTTTTATTCAATATTTAAATTGATTGTTTGTTTACATGACTTACTTCATTATAAACACTTGAACAAGTAACATCTCTTTTTTACTATTTACTCTCGCATAGCCTCAATATCCCAATATCCCAACACGTTATCAGCACGAATGCGTTATGAGCACAAGGGATGAGAGCGTGCATGTGAAAATATACTACTTGATATAGTACCTAATAGTGTGATTTTTTGTGTGACTTGAAAATAATTTTTTGTTTCATAAAATGTCAAACGAATCGGGAGATGTTTCAAGTGTTAACAAGTCAACTTCGTCGAATTCATATTCGATTCCATCTTTTTGCCTGAAGAATAAAGAAGGGTATCCTACATGGAAGTTCAAGATGCGTAATTACCTTTACACGAGGATTTATGGGCAACAGTAAGTGGTTATACAGTAGATGACACTATTCCCGCCTCGATCAAGGTACGAAACGATGCAAAAGCACTTGCAAAAATTTGCTTAACAGTAGACGGTACAGCTATTACGCACGTCAGATGTGCTAAAACTGCAGCCGAAGCATGGAAATGTTTGCAAAAAGCTTTTGAGGACAAGGGTATGGGACGAAGACTAGCTTTAGAACGTAAACTGTACAGATTAAGTCTGTCAGACTTCGAGAATATCGAACTGTACATAAATGCAGTTATGTCAACCGCACAGGACTTGGCGGATATTGACAAGGTGATAGAAGACACGTCGATTGCCGCTATACTTTTGGGAGGTCTCACTCCAAAATATGAGCCACTTATTATGGCGCTAGAGAACTGTAATGTCGACGTAACAACTGATTTAGTAAAATCGAAACTGCTGAACGAGATGTCCAAAACTGCATCTGCACCAGTGGATTCCGTTTTTAATGCCAGACTGAAATCTAAATCTAAGAAGAAAGAAATAGTGTGCTACGATTGTAAAGTACCTGGACATAAAAGGCCGGACTGTCCACTGAGAAGCAAGAAGGAGAAAGCTAATGCTGTAGAAGGAAACGATTCCACTTTTACTGCTCTTAACACTTCTGGCCAGTCTAATAAGGATCTTTGGTACGTAGACTCGGGATGCTCCAAAAAATATGACTTCTAGACGTGATTGGTTTCAAGATATTTCTTTAATGAATAATGGTAGCGTCACAGTCGCAAACGGAGAACAAATACAGTGCTGCGGAATTGGAAGTGTCTCAATAAATACACCAGATAACGTTGTCAACAGGATCAGTGACGTTGCTTTTGTTCCTGATTTAAAAGCAAATCTGTTATCTGTACAGAAAGCTGTTGATAAGGGTTTTATATGTGTTTTTGATAAAAGTGGATGTAATTTTTATAAAAATAATACTTTTCGTTTTACAGGTGATTCCGTTCTTCATGCCTCGCCCTGTGGTGGACTGTACGTACTTGATTGTACAGTGAATGTTCCCGATAACGCGGCAAACAATTATTTGACGCAGGATGTGCACTCTGGTTGTCAGAATAGTTACCAACTCTGGCACAAGAGGTTAGGACACTTGTGTCGTATAGGTATGAGTCAACTGAAGAATCACGAGGTAGGCGTAGAGTTTAAAATAGTAGATAAAACGAACTGCATCGCTTGTGTAGAAGGAAAACAAGCAAGAAAACCTTTTAAGAAGGAAGCATTTAATAGGGCTACCTCACCCTTAGAATTGGTTCATATTGATTTATGTGGGCCTATGTCTACAACCTCCTTTCAGGGGGAATAAGTATATGTTAACTTTAGTAGATGATTATACAAGAAAGGTATTTGCTTATTTTATTTCTTCAAAGACAGAGGTTAATGATAAGTTTTGTATTTTCAAACCTTTGTAGAAAATCAATTAGATAAAAGGATTAAAGCGGTCAGGACTGACGGAGGAAGGAGTTCGTCAATAAGGATTTTAATGATTACCTAAACTCTAAAGGTATTGACCATCAATGACGACACCGTACAGCCCTCAACAAGTCGGAGTAGCTGAACGGACTCATAGATCGATAACCGAAAAGGCGAGAACGTTACTGGCTGAAAGCTCACTGCCGAAAGCGTACTGGGAAGACGCTTTCAGGACTGCTGTATATCTTAAAAATAGGTCGCCTCACAGAGCTTTAGGTGGACAAGTTCCTTATGACAGGTGGTGTGGACGTAGGAGTGACCTTGGTCATTTGAAAGTGTTTGGATGTAGAGCACTAGTTCACATACCTTCATGTCACAGGAAGAAATTAGATTTAAAGGCAAAAGAAGCAATTTTTGTCGGTTATTCAGAAAACCCTAATACTTATATTTTTAGGGATCCATCTAACCCACGAAAAGTGTCTATGTCCCGAGATGCAACTTTTTTTGAAAATAGCTTTACAGGGTTGAAGCAGCGGGAGACTGAACCAGTGGTACAGTCAGACTCCGTATTATTATTTGAAGACAAGGAACCGGAAACAGAAGATTGTCAATTTTTTGATTGTGATGAATGTACCGATCCTGCGGCTGAATCATCTACATCAGAGCATAGGGTTCAAGTTCAGGTTCATCAGGAAGAGCAGCAAGACTCTCATGAACTAACGCTTTCTGATGATGATGTAGAATCAGCAAGTGTGAGTGAGGAACAACCTATTCACGAGCCGAGGTACCCCTCTAGAAATAGGAGAGAACCGGATTTCCTTACGTACAATGTGTCATCGGTCGATTCTGGGGAACCGATGACATACTATGAAGCTACTCATGCCGACGATGCTGAGAAATGGCAGCTTGCAATGGCTGATGAGTATCATTCCCTGAATAAACTCCATACGTGGGATTTAGTAGATAAACCTAACAAAAATGTTATACCATGTAAATGGATTTATAAAATTAAAAAGGACGCTTATGGTAATATTACGAAGTATAAGGCAAGACTCGTCGTCAAAGGTTTTAATCAAGTCAAAGGAGTGGACTACGACGAGACCTTTGCACCAGTGATTCGTCATTCTTCGTTGCGCACTCTATTTGCCCTAGCTGCCGAGATGGGCCTAAGAATGAAGCACTTGGATGTCGATACCGCGTTCCTAAACGGAGATTTAGAAGAAGAAGTTTTCATGACGCAACCCCTTGGTTTCGTAGAAAAAGGCAAGGAAGACAAGGTTTGCTTGCTGAGAAAATCGTTATACGGTCTTAAACAGGCACCACGAGCTTGGAACAAAAAATTAGACGAAACGCTTATAAAAATAGGTTTTAAAGGAACTCCCTCGGAGCCTTGCGTGTATACTAAACTCTTTGGTCAAGAACTCGTGATTTTGGGTGTCTTTGTCGATGACATAATTGTCTTCTATAATTCTGAATTGACATTTGACGTTGTCAAGAAAGATTTGTCGAAATATTTTTCACTAAAAGATCTCGGAAGACTAAAATCGTATTTGGGATTGCAAATTGAATGCGATTCCGAGAGCGTTAAAATAAATCAATCAAATTACATTTTATCGTTGTTGGACAAGTTCAATATGAGGGAATGCAAGACGGTGAATACTCCATTAGTGAAAAAATGCATGGAGAGGAGAAGTGATGGTGATGTTTGTGAGTCTTATCCCTACCAAAACTTGATTGGAAGCCTAATGTACCTGACACAGAATTCTCGCCCCGATATTGCTTTTACGACAAGCTATTTGAGTCAGTTTAATACGTGTTTTACAAAGGAACACTGGAATGCTGCAAAGAGGGTTCTACAGTACCTGAAGGGTACTCTAAACTATTCCTTGGTTTACAGGAGAAGCGGAGAACCTTTAAAAGGCTTTTTGCGACGCCGATTGGGCGAACTGTCCGTTCGACAGGAAGTCGTATACCGGCTATACCTTTAAGCTAGGTGGAGGACCAGTATCCTGGGAGTCAAAGAAGCAACCTACGACTGCTTTGTCATCTGCGGAAGCCGAATACATGGCGTTAGCGTCTGCTACTAAGGAAGCGTGTTATCTACGTCGCTTTATATATGAGATAACAGGTAAACTTACTTCAGTTAACTTAGCGTCTGACAGCCAGAGTGCCATCAATCTCGTTTGTAATCCTATACACCACAGCAGGACGAAGCATATTGATACTAGGTTTCACTTTATTAGGGAAAAGGTATCCAATAATGTTGTTACCTTAGAATATGTAAAAAGTAGTGATATGCCTGCAGATGTCCTCACTAAGCCACTTGGGCCTATGGTACACAAAAGGTGCACAATTAGTTTAGGACTAGAAATTTAACTTTTTTGTTGTTGTCAAGCACAACATCGATTAAGGGCGGCTGTTGTAGATAGTCTTTAATCTCTTGTTGTGTACAGACTCTTTATAAGTTATATTTCTTTTATATCTGATTGACATATTCTTTTATTCAATATTTAAATTGATTGTTTGTTTACATGACTTACTTCATTATAAACACTTGAACAAGTAACATCTCTTTTTTACTATTTACTCTCGCATAGCCTCAATATCCCAATATCCCAACAGAATCTAACCTGTAAGAAAAAATCGAACTAAAGAGAAAGAGCTACCTAGCTATCTAACTCATACATACCATACCGAATACATAAGCACTCTAGCTGAGCGCTATCGGACCTAGTCGGCTTCGCAGGCAGGCAGTATGGCATTATAAGCAGCCTTTCTTCATGTTTTTAACGCTGGGACCCAGGATCTTTTCTCAGTAGGAGAGACACAATGCTATAATCCATCGAACACTCTTCCTATAATGGTTAAATCAGCACCGAGTTCGGGTAGCTTCAAAAACCGATTAAAAAGCTGGCTTATCGATGAAACTTTTTATAGTTACAGCGAGTTTTATATAGTGATGGCAAACTCACAATAAAATAGTAAAAAATTGTCATTGTTCATTAATTATAAATAAAAATTAATAAAAATTAAAATATATATATTTTAATTTTTGACACTTATTTGTACGATACTTCTAATCGTACTATATAATGTTCAATTTAAACTTTCAAAATGTATACTCTTTGTATGTTTGCTTAGTTTGCTTTTTTCTAAAATTGACGTGTAAATTGTACATTTATCAATAAAGAACTTTGACTTTGAGACCATGGCCTTTTCTATTTGCAGTAATGTACCTACTTATCTACAACGAAAATGCCATAAATATTATCGTCTACCAAAGTACTATTTTGATCCATCCAAATTTAGGAATTTGTATTCATCGTAGAAGCCTAGAACGTTGCAAAGTCGATTCGAACACAACCAAAGTTAGTTTCCATTAAATAAATAATATATTTTAATATATTATCAGAAAATACGCTCTGTTTATGTTCTTTGATAATATCTAAAGAGAGATTTCGGATTTTTGTGCTCTTTATGTTTGAAGTAAACCGTTACACCCACATGAACAAACTTTTTACAATTTAAATTGACTTTGTTTGAGACTAGCATCGCCCCGCGGTTTTACCCGTGTAAAGAAAAGTAGCATAAATGCTATTCCAGACCATGAGCTATCGTTTTTTAACTTTTATAGCTTTACACTTGATCGCTATCTCGCCTGATGTTAAACGACAATGCGGTCTACGATGGCGTGTTTATCTAGAAAAAAAGCGATTCACTCTCGATTTGAAGACGCAAAGACTGTAACTATCGGGAAAAACCTACTCAGGCAACGTATTCCGCAGCCTAGACGTTCTCATCACAAAAGTAGAGTCAAATCTCTTCGTTCGTGTCTTTGGAACATCGACCATGAAACGTTGTCGCTTTTTCGAGCTGCGGGCATTCCGAAAAAATTTAGTTAGAAAAAAGGGCAAGGTGGTATTAGATAGATCATGCAAATTAGAAGCACACGCTCCGAAGTGTATCCGATCATTGTTCCAAGTTACTACGCTATCCGTTCAGACGTGATTGAGAAGCAAACATTCAAACTTTCGCATTTATGATATTAGTAGGATTGCTACTGGATTCAGTAAAACACCTTATTTATTATGTATTTTCTTTCGAAACACAGTTACGATTACTTCGGAGACAATGGGTTCTTATCGAAATTTTGTTAACTTTTTATAAAACAAATAATTTGTATTACATATTGTAGAATGTTGGGACGAGCAAGAAATGCGCCTGATCGTAAGCAACACCTGTCTGTTATGGGCGCTTGACCATAACAGACAGGTGTTACTAGTGCACACATTTGAACGTGAAGAATCTGAATCACTACTCAGTAATGCACTCGTCAGCCAGAGGTACATTAAGATAATACCTCTTTGCCCTGTAATTGTATCTGTAAACATTGCCTTTCAAACAGGAACACAGGAATGTTTGTGCATTACAGTTTGGCGGTAAAATGTACTAAGGTGTGGTGTGGTCCCCAAACGGACGCTGCTAAGAGTCCTGCCATAGAATAGACAAGAACAAAATTAAAAATTTTGGCTAACCCCCGACTACCTCGGATCTCGGATTATGTGTATAACGTTCTACTAGACAAGCCCATTCATTTGATAGTATATTAAGGAGTTGTGTAAAATAAATGTATTTCGCCATTTTGTGGTAGCGGCCATCTTGGATTTAAATTTGTCATAGTGCAAAGTATTCTACTAGTCAAGCCCTTTCATTTGATACCCATATTGAGGTAGTAGTGAATAAAATAATATAATTCAGCATTTTGTGGTGGCGGCCATCTTGGATTTGAAATTTGTTATAATGTATAGTATTCTACTAATCAAGCCCTTTCATTTGATACCCATATTGAGGTAGGTTGTGAAAAAATATTTTGGCCGCCATTTTGTGGAGGCGGCCATCTTGAATCGATAGTAATCAAACATAGCTAAGAACATCCGCACGGATATTAACCTTCAAATAAAAAAAAACCGCAACGAAAACGGCGCATCCGTTTGAGCTCTAAGGTGCCACAGACAGACGCACACTCAGACAGACAGACAGTCAGACATCGACGTCAAACATATAACACCCCTTTTTTTGGTCGGGGATTAAAAACATTTATTGTGAATGCTAGTTACACTCACAAATATCCATTATAATTAAACATCCATGCAGACTCGTCCAGCACAAATTTATCAGGCATTACATTGATATTTAATATAATTAATTTTAATTACAAGAAAAACATAATTAATAACTTCAGCTGTAAAAGGGCTGTGTATAGGTAGAATTCTTAAATTTGCGATAGAAATAGTAAATAAATGAAAGCGATAGCAAATATTCTCATAAATTTTCATTACAAAGTAGTCTATGTAGTAAGCTAAGGTAGCTTTGTAAGCCGTGGTTTGTTTCACGGTAGTTTGGCTGCAAGAATATTCAAATCTCACTCAGTGTTGAGGTCTTATGCTGAGATCGTCCCTGCACCTCTGAGAATTCATCCTAAATCAGAAGTACGAGTTCAACATCACCGCTGGCTTTAACGGTGATGGAAAATATTGTGAGGAAACTGGCATGCACGTTTTACTGTTTACCTGTCTTTAACTGAACTCAAACAACAAAGTCATAATTACAATACAAACCAAACTTTTGTTTGGACCACGCGCAACAATTAGAAAGTATTTTAAAACTATACAAAGGTCCTATTTACAAAAAAATAAACATTACGTAAGAACGTTGAATGATAATAAAGAAAGGTACCGAAATAAGTTCGGGGAACCGCGTCGCAGCCCCGAGCCCGGGCTTCGGTACAAAGGGTCCTGTTATTAAACAATTCCAAGAATTTCAACTTCAATTTACCTGCGAGAGCTCGACATTACGCCGCACGAGAAATCGCACGTTTATTTACGAGACCGGCAGCCCGCAGCGATTCTGTCCGGAATAAAACACACGTGTATTATAATAGTTTTTCTTTTGTGTGCATACAAATTTCAGATTTTAACATTTGTAAAATACCTTTTGAAACAATTTGGGACCAACTACTGAGACGTCATTTCTCGTCGACTTTCGACAAATTCTATTTTCCTGTTTTTAAATTAACATTCATAATAATATACGTATGTATTGTAAATATTATAAATGTGCAACTCACTCAAAAAACAAAGATTTGTTTATTTTATTAATTATTATTTAATAATTTACTATAGGTGCGTATTACCATTTTAAGTTCACAACTAAGTAAAAACGATTCTGATCTAAAGTAATCGATCACATCCCCAACCCCCAACGGACAAGTCGGAGGGAGTCTGAAACATTAAAATTCCACAACACACGTTTCTCACACCCGTACCCCATCGTCGAATTCTTCGTGTCTAAAACATAATTTCAAGGCATTAAAACAAGCTTCATAAATTCTTACAACCCATTTAATAAATTCTTTTCGTATTACATCGGAATGATAAGTCCTATAACAACCAATTATCCATCAGAGTCTGCCTCGAGTTTGGCTCGTCTTTTCTCTTGTCTGTACTTTTTAATCAACTTTAACAATTCGCTTCTGAATTCTAATTTCTTATCCACGTCGAAATCTCTCACAGCCGGGATTAGAGACAGGAAAAACGATCTATCTTCGTCTTCGTTGTCGAAACTACAAGAAGCTTCTGGAAAGTTCGTTTCGACGAAGTCTATCTGCGTTTCTCTCTTACTCGGTTTTTTTCTTTTCTTCTCCCTGGGCTGGTCTGGCCACTCGACTAGTAGTTCTTCTTTTGTATCGAAGCCAGTCTTGAAGAGCATCTTCTTGATTTTCGACTCCTCGTCTCCGCTCCACGTGTCGTCCGCTTCGTGTTGGACATCGTTGTCGCTCCCGGATTGGCTCGTCTTGTAAACATCCTCCAAGAAGGTCAAATGTTTCGCGTAAATGTAGCCTTTCTTTCTGGCTGCGTAGTTCCGCCGTTTGTGACGGACGAATGAATCTCTAATGTTCCGCCATTTGCCTTGGAGTTTTTTAACTGCGAAAAAAAATGTTTGTTTTAGATACTAGAAAATGATTTTGTAAGATGTAAATTTTTTGTAACGAATGAAATGTAAATACGTAACGTGCTTGACCAAAATGGCATATCTATGAATATTTTTATTTGGTGCATACTTATGTTAAGTATATATTTCGTAAATTTCCATTTTGAACAGCGGTAATTTAACGTCAGACCATCAAGGAAAACAACAAGCCAAAACAATTTTAAATTCTGATAAATCTTTATCGAAATACGAGTACATCAACATCTACAATGTAACAACATTATGTAACAAACAAATTTAATAAACTAAAAATAATAGTTTATTATGATCGTAAACCATGTCTGGTTAATTATTACGCATTATATAAAGAAGTAAAGTTGTACGGAGTCATCAAGGTCCAGTAAGTACAGGTGAAGGCTGTACCGTTAATGGCCGGATGCCCGTAAGGCCCTCCAACATGCTTGTCAGCCCATGATCACGCAGCTGGTTCGACTGTTAAAAACTTGGAAAAAAACATGACTCATGTAAATATAAGTAAAATGTTTTTTAAGTATCCCCGATACAGATAATGAAAGATTAGGGCTGCGTTTCGTATCCGTCCCCGATTGGTTTTGAGTATCCAGGGACAATCGAAGTAGTTGTTAGTGTCCCGGTCGGTAATCGAAATTCTTTAGTTTAAAACTTTAGTTAAATGTTTAAGATTATGATTCATATCGAAATCAGTTAAATTCTTTAGTAGGTACCTACGATGCCACAGACATCTAAGTACATACTAAAAATTGCATTGAACCGCAGTTTTTTTTAGATTTAGTCTGTCTCTCGTTGACAGAGACATTAGCATAAACTGTTTTCCATTTCAAGACTTTTTGTCTAGCTGCACTCTCATGTAATTTTTTTTATATATCGTTTTTTACTATGATTATTATTGGGAGAAAGTATCGAGTACCGAGATACAGCACTATGTACTAGAATACTATGTTCGGATGCGATGAGTTCACTGAGTGTATGTTCGCGTTCTCTTGAAGAAAAAAAGAAGAATTTGTAACTACGTGAAACTTCTGTTACTTCCTCTCCTTTTTAAGCCGGGGGTTAAATACGAGTAGTAATTAGTAATTTATGTTGATGTATGATAGTAGATATTTCAGAAAACTAACTCCATACTACCATAGGTATCTTACGTCGGATATTCTGTGGTATTTTTTGTCCGTTAGTTTTCTCAAACGAACTCGGAACGTCTGCCTGGGGGAATAAATAAAAAATAAAAGCGCTGTTCGCTTTTATGTACAAAACGAGTTTATCGTTAACTTCACGTCCATTTACCATCTAAATAGGCCATTTACTGAACTAGAATGCTTTTAGCGGTAACCTCACATTACTTAGTACCACACAACAGGAGAGAACCATATCTCGATGACACAAAGTTCTATTGTGAGATGAACCTCAAAATATTCATAAATAATTAATTTTATTACCGACGTAAACATTTCTAAAATAAAAATACCTTTCATAATTCTTAAACCATATCGAGTAGATAAATATGGATAGATATTTAGTTAGTATTATTAATTACGGATGTATAGTGTTTACCACGGTTATTATAGTGTAGCGAGTCGGAGCGGATTCAGTCATTTATAAATAATACATACCAGCTTAGCAAACAACCTTGATAGCTATAAACAACCGTACACGTACATAGCATGGCATAACGTTTTTAACGTGCTGGATGAAAGGTTAATCAAAATAATACTTGGATGGGTATTGTCGAAAAAAACTATTACGTAAAGGATCCAAAGTCTTTAAAGTATCTTACTAGACCGTGAGTGTACGTCTACACTCTATATAGTATCACATACAGAGTCCCAAAACGTTTAACAAAACATTTAGGTAAAACCGACTAACAGCGCCTCGCAGCTTTACTCGCGTAATTTCCATTGCATGTGTTCCAAATGAGAAGCCGATGATACGTTCAGCCGTTAGCGTGAGGCGGTTACTACGAATATTTTCAAGGTTTACTGTTAAAGATTTTTTTTTATTTCGTTTCGTCGTCACTGCTGCTTCTTCCTAAATCTCGACGAAACGCATGACCTTGGCATGGAAACGTTTAGATAATTATTAGTTACGCCTTCTATGCTAACCTAAATTTCAGCTGCATACGACTGTCGGGTCGACTGCCATACATACATCCATCAAAAAAGGTACCTAGTTGATTTGGCGCGATTGGAAGTGGCAGGTTGTATTACCTCAGTTTAAATTTTTTATACTGTGTTATTACCCTCGGACCTCTTTGCTGAGTTTACTCACCCACGTAAACCTGACTAAATTCATACTTTTTAAACGGTTCTGGTTAACCTGACCTAGTGGGTCAAATTTAGTGATAGAATGTCTTCTCTGTCCTTGTCGGTTGGTACGAAATCGTAGCACACAGCTTTAGTTCCGATGACGATACAATGTTTTTCTTCTTTCAGAACATCATGTCTCCATGATATTTCAGCACAAATGTTGATGTTTGTTTTTGCCTATTTTGTTGTTGTTATCTGTGTTTTACTTACACACGTCATTTTTCTCAAGTTCACACAGGTCGTCAAAGTCTTCGATAAACACTCTGGCGATCTCGGACCACGCTTGCAGCCTCCGCATCGGCGACCGGCTGTCTTCACTGTTATTGTTCCATATTTCCGGAAATTTCTTCACTTCGCTTATAAACATTTCTACGTCCATGCTGTACGATGACATTTTTTATTTTGTGTATAATTTTTGGCGCTATTACTTTTTTCTGTTTTTCTGAAATCCACGAAATTTTCCCGAAAATAAGTCTTAACACAATTGTATAAAGTTTTATCTGGTATGGAGCGGGTTACGACTAACGTAAAAGTTTACGGAATTCGACAAGTTCGCCGTGTGCGTTTCCGCTGCGGGCGACACGCGGTCGTCCGGCACCGCGCGCGCGTGGAGTGACGCGCAGCGTGCCGCGGCGGCCCGCTGCGGCTCGGTGCGGCCGCGAGCTGGCAACGCCGCGCTCGCTTATCAATTCTTATTTTGTTTATTTCATAGACTGCGTTTTTATTCAAGAGCGCGTCGGGTAGTAACGGACTATTATACTTCATACGTTAACCTATTTCAAAAAACGAAGAACGTTCTCGACTGTATTTACAACTAAGTAATTGATTACATGTTTGCCGACTGTAGAACTAATTTAGATGAATCGTTTCTTTGTTTCACAGTTTTTACAAAAATTTGTAATTTTAATTTATTTGCAAAAACTTAGTTGTCCTACTTACTTAGTCTCTTCGAAGATCTCAACGGGAATATTATTTTCTCGCGGAATCTCCCCCAGGAAACAAGTTTATAGACTTATGGCTAAACTTGAGAAATAATCGCTCAACTTTATCAAGCAGCCAAAACTCGTAACCAGCTATCCTAGACTCGTTCCATTTTCGCAAATGGCTGCGTCACGTTCCCTGGCGTTTCTCTCGGCCAATCCGGTAGGTATCTACTTCGTACTACCTACTTCGATAAACTTAGTAGGTACTTATTAGTGCACATCTCGACCGAAAATGATTTGACAAAACGAAACATAGTACATTTTTAGTAAATTATGATCAACTGTGTAAAGAATTCGTAAACGCTGTTTCTAAAGAGTACTTACCTGTTATTCCAAACTATTTATTATCTATCTATGTATCAAATTTTACCGAGATCCCTTAAGTAGTGTTTGCTTCAAAGAGTGACAAACATTCATACACACTTTTTCATTAATCATATTAGTAGGATACTGTGATGATGCACGAATAACTTTTTCCACGACAATATTATTAATTTACTATTATTTTATTTGTTCCAGGTATATACAGTTGGTGTTTACGATGTGAATGTGACGTGGGTGAGGTAAAATAAAACAATTGATCGATGTAAACCAATGTAGCTATTTAATATTTTGAACAAACAGGAAATTATGCCTATTAATACAAATCCAAATAAACCTACAAATTACAATAGAAAACATTTTTAATCTTATCAACAAAATCACGTTTTTTTATACTTAACCTAATTTATACAACTACTATAGATATACAGTTGAATTGGTTGTAAGTGTCAACACTAAGTGCGTTCTAAACAATATAATATACATATTTATAAAGATTTTAATTTACGTGATATTGATACTAAGAATTAGAAATTTTCAAAACGTTAATGTCAAGAATAGTACCACATTGCGCCACAGATGGCGGTAATGTTTCATTTTGTAACAGAATTTCGGTAACCAGACGTCAATGTCTACAACTTGACACTATAATCACCCATCTGTCATTTTGAAAATACCACATTGGGATTGAAAAGATTTAGAATAGCTGATATTTATACTAAAAAGAGATCACTAGAACAGTTTTAACGACATACTTAACTATTATAATCTAGAAAAAACCGCCAGATGTTATTTATACTCAGTACACAGACACATTAATTTCGCTTTTAATTTACATACAACCGCCGAATTATAAAAATTATCAAAACTCAATTTCTGAGTCCGAGGACCTATGACGTCACAGACGATTTGAATGGATTCCAAAATCTTAAAGGTTTTTGGATCGCGTAATCCTTGAAGTACCTACGTCAATAAATTTTAACACGATGGTAATATTGCTTTTGAAAAGTTCAAAACACGCGAAAATCGGTCACTAGTCTGAAAGATCTAGATCAGGATCCTTACTCTTCAACCCACAACTGCCATCAGGATCTATCGAACTCTGAGGAACGGTGTTGTTACAGTAACAATTTATGGCCTCCTGCATGATATTCGCTATCTGCGCCCGCGCCCACATCTTCAAGTGCACCGGCAGCTGACGCATTTCCGGCGCGAATGACATTAGGAACAGCCTGTCACTGTCAATGTCACTTTCGGTCATGTCGGACGATGAGAATAGGGGCATCGGGATTTCTATTTCTTCCGCTGCTTGGATGCTGCCAGAGCTTCGGCGGCGTTTCTTCTTCGCCTTCTGTTTCTTTACTGGCATGGGTTCCTCTCTCTCGTTCTTGAAGGGTACTTCGATTACTGCGCTGTTGTAGAGGAGTTTTGGTTCCCCTTCCACGTCTGAAGTTCTGGAAACATCAATAAAAATACTTCATCTGACATCCTGCAAAAGGGGGGAACTAACGGAGCGTGGACAATAGGGTTAAAACGAGGAAAGCGTTTATGTGTTTTACTAATTGGTCTTTGGTCTGTAACTTTACAACTTTGTACTAAAAGTGTTTGTAGATCAAAATCCAGATGACAAATTTAACAAATCTACTGCGCAATGCATTCGGAATGATTACGTATATTTCAGATAATAGATATTTTTGTCATGTTAGTTCAGAAGGGACACGTAAGAAGTATTTTAACAAAGTGGAATTGGATGGAGTACAGACTCCGAAGCGTTGACAAATTCCTATATAATGTTTCGAAAAAATACCAACTCATGAAATAACTCAAGTTTACGCAAAAAAAGAGACTAAATAACGAATAGCAAGTATGAGAACCGGTTCTAAAAGAAAACGAGCTCCTTCCCCTTCCAGACGACATTTCGAAATGTCGAAAACTCTTTGTATTCAACGTATCTACAGTTGCATCCGTGAATGTTGCATGAATAATTGAATGACCAGGTGGTGTGAGATGACAAACAGCATTACTATTAAATTATATATACGACAACAATGTTCTACAATTTCAAACAGGTATTTTCTTGAGATGGGTAATGTGCTCAATCATTTGTCTCAGATTGTAAACCAATTATTATACCTATGATGTATTTATACATATGTCACTTGCGCTTTGTTTTCTATAAAGTGGATTAGTTCAGACCCGAAGATCGTCCGACATGCCGAATAAAAGTATTCTTATTTGAGGTGGGTCGATAACTATACAGCATATATATAGCGGCCCCTATACATTTATTAATTTTGTGATGTACATTATTTTATATTTTCAATGACATTATATTTTTTGCAAATGACGAGATATATTAATACTATGTTCAGCAATTAGTTTCTAATGAAATTTGTTACTAATTCTAATGTATGTTTTTAATATGTCAATAAATGCTATCTTATCTTAACTCCTGCACCGACGGCGACGTTCCGCTTGGAGTGTTACGCCCCACTCGAGGACGGAAGATACGTCCAGCTCAATGTCGCTTTGAATTAGCAGCCGTAACAGCGTAATGCCGAAATAATGTAGATTACTAAAACTTGTAAACAAAAACTATATACTGTAAAACACAATTTTCGTGAATGGCATGGAAGTAAGATCCAAAGTTATCACGTAAACACCTTCATTATCTATTTATTCTACGGAGTAAGTGTAGATAACTGTTTTTTATTTTAAGTGGGTATATGGCAGGTCGCCTCAAGTAGTATCTACTGCCTATCGACCTCTGGGGTAGCATAGAAGGTGGAGGGTGCTACTAACCTAATCTCACCGTACTGTACGGTTACTACATCTCGTAAGAAGACTAGGGCAAGGGCACCTCCGACGGTACGACCTCGGCTAGGGCTGCCACCGGCGAGTGTAGCTAACTTTCAATCCTTATACCAAGTAGATTAACACAAAATAGAAAAAAATGCCAATAAAGGAAGGAAGTTACGGCTGGTCTAGTCGGGAAAACAGCCACTGCCGATTCGGAGACCTTGAGTTCAAAACCACGCGCGCACTGTCTTTTCGAAGTCATATGCGAAATTCCGCTAACTTAAAACGGCGAAGGAAAACATCGTGAGGAAACAGACATGTACCTACAATTTTCGAAGTCATGTGTAATCCACCAATCCGCACTGGGCCAAAGCAGCGTGGTGAATTATGGGCTTGACTCTCTCCTTGCGAGAGAAGGCCCCGAGTCCCAGCAGTGAGAACATTCAGTGAGCTTTTTTATGGTTAGCCAATGAAGGAGAAGGCTTCGAAATCCAGTAGCATACTGTATAAAATAGATGAAAATGACCAGAAATTAAGTCTTACTCGGAACTGCTGATCTCTCCTACGAAGCCGCCGAGGAAGGCCATTCGCTTAAAGTACCGGTAAACCTTCCTGGTCCTAGTCTTGGTATCGGAGCGGCGCAGGCGCAGCTCTCTGTTGTACGCGTCGCGGAATGAGCGCCATTTCTTCTGCAGTTGTAGGACTGGAACCAAAAAAAAGCCTTTAATATCAGTGCTAAGACATAAAACTCGAAATCGAGCAATCGATTCATAGGTAATAGCATAAGCGCTTTATATCCCCATTGCTGGGATTCGGGAACTTGTCTCATAACGAGATATTCCAGGCCATAATTCCACCACAATGAACATACAAAAAATAAATAAATAAATATTCGTGGTCAATTCACACACACACACAACACCATCTGACCCCAAACTAAGCAAACCTTGTACTATGGCAGCTGATATAATACTTATATAGTTGTAAATACATACTTATTATACATAGAAACACCCAGACACAGTACGAATATTTGAATTAATCACTCAAATATTTACACCGGGTGGGAATCGAACCCACTAAGCCACGAGGGCAGCCAGTCAGTCAGCTCACCCATACAAAACGCGGATGACGCTCACGTCCCGCTCCGTAAGACATTAGCTTGTCGGTGACGTCAACTCGTAAGATTTTCCTCTACTAGAAATGCCTCAACACGGCGAAATAACTTTTCGTCGCAAAAAAGTTGTAATCTCAGGATGAAATAACGACATTGTAAGGTAACTCGTTTGACATTAGGCACATTACCGACGTCCGGTCTACATGTTTATGTTATTAATAGTATTTAGTATAATAGTCCATCGCGGCCAATATACGAGTGTGTACAGAGATTTTCCACGGTCATTGCCGAGGTCAGATAAGCGGGACAGCACTACGCTCGGCCGATAACTCCCGATACGGTACAATTGTGATTGTTACCTCATTGTTTTTTATTCCTTGGCATAGTTTTAACCGACTTCAAAAAGGAGCAGGTTATCAATTCGATTACCATATTTATTATGAATACCCAAATTCTTAATCATAATTATAAAAGTACTACTAGCTAGCATGCCTAGCGGTTTCCACAGCGTAGTGTCCAGTCCCGTTATTTTCTCGGAGTGAAAAGTGCCTATGAATTCTTCCAGACTATATAATATGTGTTCCAAATTTCAATCCGATCCGTTTAAACGTTCTGACGTGATTGAGCAACAAACATTAACATTCACAATTTTAGTAAGATATTAAATAAAAAAATAAGTGAGTTTCTTTTTTGCCGTCAGTGCATGAGTATGTGTGAGTGCGCACAGTACTGCTATATAATTATATACTCATATCTCTATATAACAGAACAGAAGCATTTTAAACGTATTTCCGGAAATGTCCTGAGTGTCTTCCAGTCATGAATAAATAAGTAGATATCTTATACGTCATCGTCTTTTTATCTTTTCACTTTTCGGACGGATTTTTCACGGACAACGTCGAGGCGTACCGCTAGTTTAAAGTTTAAAGAAACTAGTTGATACAGAATAAATCGTAATTGACGTTTATTTCTTTTTGAAAAGGATCTTCAGCAGTCCGTCTCAAATCTCCTCTACTACCTACTTACCTGGCTTTATCGTGAATGCCTCACCTCGGTCGTAAGTCGTGGCCTTGGAGCACGAGTCCCAGTCGGGGAACAACGCCCCCCCAACCTGCTTCCACAGATCCAGGCGGTCGGCGCGGTCCAGGGGGTGCGCGGGGTCGTACAGCCCCGGCCGCGCCCGCACCTCCTCGATGAACTTCAGGGGGTGGAACGTCAACGATTCAGACATCGCCATCTATACAATAAACCACACTAAAACAAACACCCCATATTTACTAAAGAAAAAGTAGATCAATTTTCCAAAAAATAACGCTTCCAAAAAGTCAATGTCAAACTGGCAGCTACCGGATTATTTTTTTCGTCTTGATTGATTACGGCGTCTTGTGTCTTGTGCAAAAAGTTTGTTTACAAGAATTTGTCCTTGCGTACTGTCACTGTCAAAATGTCAGTTAACGTTAATTTTTTCTTGTCTTGACGACAACTCAGCTACTCTCGAAAAAATAGCGAATGATGCAAACGTGCGACGGAAAAAGTCCGGAAATGGAGAATCGAGATCAACGCAGTATCGATGTGCGACTCGCGATCGCGACGTAGTGTCTGGTTTTGGCTCGACCCAGATGCTAATAGGTCACAGAGGGAAACAAACGCGCGACCACCGCGACGAGCGACGAGTCGCACCAGACTGGCGCGTGACGCAAGTCGCAGCCGTCGCAGTGCGACTCTGCGCACGCCGCCGCCGCCGCCTCGGTCGCGGGCTCACTTCGCTATTGCGACAGACACAGACAGGCGACCTCACCCCGACGTCACTCGGTCGATCGCACGTTCCAATTATCGTATCTTTGTTTCGACTTCTCAAAGACTTGTTTATAGTAAGTACATGTTCTTTGCAGTTACTATTATCTTTAAATAGCATACGTAATACGAAGACATAAATAGCATCATTACGTTAAATTACCTAAACAACGAACGCCTTTGAAGTGCTATACAAATGGCGGACAAAATAAAATTTAAAACAACGTTAAACTTTGAACAACTCGTTTTACGTCAGAGGCTAAATATAAAACAAACAGACAACCATGTCATATTATAATGATAGAAGTAGTATTAACTATCACGGTTGTTCACTACACTATATATATGTAGTAGTTGTAAATGTTAACTGTGGTTACTGAGCCGAGTCCGATATTTCTTTGCAGTAGAAGCATACAAACAAGTTCTTGTGTATTTCCACTGCGTTAATCTCGAGGCAATAACGTAAAAAAAATCCAGTCATAGAAACTGGCGATAGAAGTGAAAATTATATAATTCAGGATTTGATCTAGCTTACTTTGGAAACTACGCGGGATAATTTAATGTTTTTTTTTCTTTATGGTGTTACTGCTATATTGAGAATCTGCTATTTCGAACATCTGATATTTCGAAAATCTGATATTATGCTTATGAGTAAATATATGATGCTTATGAGTAAATGTATGCTAAATGTTTTGTATCATCTTATCTTACCTGCAAACAGCAATAAAGATTTTTGTATTTGTATTTGTATGAGCCGCGGGTGAATCCGGAGGTCGTGCCCACGAGCATGGCCATGTTCCCGAGTTTACCCGAACATGTCTCATGATTCCCGAGCGTGACGCTAGAATTCAATTCACAGACCTCGAAAAACTAACTGTCTGTGGTGCGTCAAAAGTAGTTTTCACTTCAAAAATGGTAGTCGAAATTGATAACTTCCTCCTTGTTGGAAGTCTGTTAATGAAATATAGACATTCAACGCCGTATTAAAACTTAACCTTTTTTAAAGTATTTGCTAGGCTTACGCTTGACCGTTATCTCATCTGATGTTTAGCTCAATTTTATATCTTTGAGACTTTGAGTTCAGTTAGACGTCACAAACGCCGACAAATTCTATAGCAGTAAGACATACCTGAAACATTTGTCAGCTGTTTGGCTGACTTGATAGGATGTTTTTAAAACAGCGGTTTATTACGTCACCAAGTAGCGTTGCAAACATTGTATGTATTCTTAAGAAATCCTTATCGGATTTCTTATCAGTAGGTAGCAGTAAGCTATGATTGCAGGCTAAAGGTCTCGGTCCCAACTTATTTTATGTACTTAGTTATTACTTAGATAAGTACTATGGAGTTATAATGTAAGTTTTTTTTATTAAAAGCTAAGTAAGTTGCTAATTATTCAGTTATATTTCGAATACATTTCGGTTAGTGTACTACTACTGATCTACATTATCTAATATGGGAGATGGCATATTAAAAAAAATGCTCAAATTACAAATATTTTGTGCTGAAATGGTAATAAAATATATGGTAATAATAATAAATATCTAATTTATAATTTAATTAAAATATATGTGTTCGAGCTTTTCCTTTTTAACTAGGATTTTGTATGAGTTTTTGTAGTATGAAAACTAACGTGGTTATTACACATGTTACATAATTATTGTACAATACATATATTTACCAAGTGAGATAAAAAGAGAGCTTTATGATCAATATTATATTTAAATTGAATGACTTACGCTTAACTTTACCTTAATTCAGGCAACAGTTAGAGTTTGACTTCTCCTACAGGATCCATCCACTCAAAATTCTGAAATTGGACAAAATAAATGAGAATCAGTAAAAGCCACGTAAAACAAATGTTTGGTGTGGGTACAACAGGTACACACACACACATACACCTGCTTCGCGACACAAACTTGTATCTATAAAGTTGTTTAAACATTTAGCTTGTTTTTATACCCACATATGTTTTGCAGACACGTTAAGTAATTACATTAAAACCCGAAATTATAATAAAAATAAACTTTTAAATTTGCCGTGTCATCTGTCATTCATTGCCTCCATGGACGTATAAAAAGTTTTTATAAGTCCTTATGCCTAGGTGTTATTCATTGCCTCATTGCAGACTATTTATTGTCTATCTTCGTACTAAATTTCATCCAGATCCCTTCAGTAGTGTACTTGTACTGTAATACTTTCACGCAAGAGTAACAGACATACAAACAGCGTTTTTATTATTAGTAGAATTTTATGAGTGCACTTAGCCTCATCCGAAGTTCGGGTGTTGTGAAGCGCCGCGCCGTTGCCAGCTCGTGCGTCCACGCGGAGCGACGTTGCCAGCCCGCTCGCGGCGTGGCCGGCCCGGAAAACGCTTTTTGCACTTCTTCGTGAATGCACTTTTCATGTTCTGCTAAATATACGCCAAATATAAAATCGGAACGTGAATTTTGTCATGTGGGGACTGTGGCGTAGGTAGGTATTTCGGAGTTATTAAAAAAATAGACGACGCATTTTCAGCATACAAGCCCACTATATGTTCCCACTGCTGAAGGTCACAAGGTGAAAGTCAAAACTGTAATACACTACGCTAGCCAAGTGCGAGTTGGAGCGCACGATGTTTTCCAGAGTTCGGGTAATTAAACAATGATTTACCTATATCGTGATTAAGTCCCGCGTAATATAAACATTGTGTTGTGTAATCGCGGAAATTTAAGAACAATATTTAAAGCCAGTGGTTATGACAAAGTTTTACCAACATCTGCATGTGGGAAAATACTCAGAGGTGCAGACGGGAATCGAACCGACAGACAGCGTCGCTTTTGCCCAAATAGTTTACATAATATACTACGAGTAAGTACATACCTATCGTCACTAGACTACCGCGTGTTTTGGTTTGCCACTACCACGAGGTTTGTTTAATCATGTCAATAATTTTTACTTCATGAAATTAAAAACCGAATCCCTTTTTTGTTTGAAGTTGGTTAGAATACCTAGTGTAAGCTTAGTTCGATGTTAGTATTATTCATTACGGGTTGGATATTATTTACCGTGGTTACGGTGGTTACACAGTTCAGCTATACCCGCTATTTCGATGCAATTTCATGCACAATGTTCACGGGATCACGGGTAAACTGACGAATGCAAGGATGAGCGAAATAATGATAATGTGTTTGGTTAACACGTCAACAGTTTCATCGTAAAATGGGTAGGTAGCGCCAAACCACAGGTTTGCCAGTTATTCTACCGCCCAGCAGTGATGTGCAACCATCGCTGTGTACGGTTTGAAGGGCTATGTTTCCAGTGAAACCACTGGGCTAAGAGATGAAACATCTTTCTTATATCTCTAGGTGATGAGCGCAGTGCCAGCTAATGATTTGGATTCTTTAGATTCCTATAGCTGTGTGAACATTGTTGTTATGTCGCAAGCTTGCTTATCATCAGCAGGAGCAGGTGTCCTGCTCGTGCCAACACTCTATACTATAAAGAAACAAGACGTTGTCAAATCATTTTGATTGTAAAATATGAAATCAAGTTCGAAAGCTGAAGTATTGATGTGTCGCGGCGGTGCGGCGTTGCCGCTCCGCTGGACCGCTATGCGGCGTTGCCAGCTCGCGACCCACATCGCGCCGAGGGGAACCATGCCCCTTTTTACGCTAAATTGTTTTGTTCTTTTGTTTATGGGTTACATTAATTTGTGTTGTATGGGGAGAATAACGACCTTGACAAGTGGACCACTTCTGTCTTCCTCGTGTCTCTAGACGTTCAAATAGATACCTAGTGACTATGTGGTAGGATTCAAAGTTTGTTTTATGTTGGTATGCTTTTAGATTCTACGTATGGGCATAGAATAATAGATAATTATTAGGTATTCGTATGGGCGTAAATATAAGTTAGTTTAAGTTAGTACGATCCTGTGCCGTCAGGACTAATAATAACCCAAACTTCGGTAGGCAGTAAACGCCACGTGAGACCAACAGTCATTTATTAGCATCCCACTTTATTCCCACAGCTGGGACTTGGGGTTTTCTCCTACACAAATAAGATCACCGCTATAATACCCCACTGCTGCTCAAGACCTACCTACCTAGGTAGGTACATAATATATAGATTGACGCATGACACGTGCCATCGTAAAACGTTTCTTGGAACATGCTGGTATCCTCACAATGTTTTACATCACCTAATAGCCAAATACCTAGTCAGAGGTAAGCTGATTCGAATCTACTACCTCAGAATTAATTGTGAACGAGGATGTGCTAACTTCTAACCACTGGCATAGGTTGATATAAAAAATGATATGCCGTTGATAGATAGTTTGGAAACAGATTACTTACTCCAGCGGCCGTAAGTGTAACTATATTCCATCGATATAAACCATTAGATATGCCCTGAGCACCTTGAAATTGGTAATAAACTTCGTCTATGAGTGTAGTGTAAGTGGCTTATACACCACCAATCTACTTGACCCCCTAGAATCGTTAGTGATAGTTAGTTAGTGATAGTTGTGACAACGAATAGTGATAGGTAAAAACTAAAAACGTCCGGCGTTCACCGCTTCCTGCAACTAACTAGTACGGAAAGAGTGAGCTCACTCTTCTTCCCAACGATGACATAATTCCGTGAGCCTGAAGTTGGAGGGCACATTATACTGGTTTATATCGATGGCAAAGATCTCAATACACAGATGTGCCCTCCCAAACTTCAGGGCGCACGGAATCATGCCATTGTTGGGAAGAGTGAGCTCACTCATTCCGTTCCAGTTGGTTGCAGGAAGCGGTGAACGCCGGACGTTTTTACTTATCACTATTCGTTGTCAACAACCAAAATAAGTAGAACAGCAGCACCAGGGGTCAAGTAGATTGGTTCTGTGTAAACTACTTACGACACACATAGAGACGCAGTTTATTACCAATTTCAAGTTACTCAGGGCACATCCATTGATTTATATCGATGATCGATGGTATATTCCATTTCTTTGACAGCGGTTTACACAAAGTTGAAACTACTACTATCAGCGTACCTATTTTCCTAACTATTCATACCCAATTCCTAGCGGAAATAAAGTAATTGTCATACGCAATTTTATCTTATCTCAATGTTAGCTGGCAACCAAACACGTAGCCATTATTGCCAAATCGAAAACGTAAACAAATCCAGTTAGTCTTGCGCTATGTCATCATAGCTAAAATTATCAACTGTCTTCTACGAACCGTCGCGTCGTACGCCGTACACCATGGCAACTGTAGTATATACAGATAACTTATAAATACGGATCTGTTTATAAAAACCGGTAATTTTATCCCATACCGAGAATCCTGAATGCGAACAAAGTGCTGAATCAGTAGGCGACGTTGCCGCTCCGTGCGAGCTGCACAGCGTAAGCAAGAGTAGCTTGCCGCACCGACTACGGACGGATACGGCGGCGCCGTGTTGCCAGCTCGTGCGGTGCGGGCGGGCGCCACGCGGCGTTGCCGCTCCGCCGCTCTAAACCGTAAAATACCATTCATTCAATTAGTGTAGCAAACTTATAATGAATCCAAAAGAGTTATTTATGTGCGAACATAAATTGACAACGCATCGCGAACATGCGATCGCCATTATTCGGGTTCCGCTACTTTACCGTCTCTCGTAGATTGGTACCTACACGATTCATGACAAAATTCCTGGTTTTTTCCTCGGTTGATAGGTACCTATATTTTTTTGGATTTTGCAGAACCGCTGTAGTGAATTAGAGTTCTGGGTAATGGTGTGGAATGTCGTTTGATTGCGCGATTTCATCGATTTCGATTCACAATTTTATCAAAGGTATAATTACCTATGTATAATAGGTACGGATTGAGCGCCGGTTTTTTGCACATTGGTGATATCTAGCTAGTAGAATATATTATACAGCTTATGGAAAGGTTTGTCGGCAGACGGAACCATTTGCCAAACACCCGAAGTCCTTTTGTGGGTCTCCCAGTGGCGCGTTAAAACCCTTTTAGGTCCGCGTGGAATGGGTTTCCGAGGCGACCCTCTGCTGTCCCGAAAGGCTTTACCGATTCTTTTAATTCTCGTTTCGCTTACGTCACATTTTCTGCGAAGTGTAATAAAGTATACCTACGCCGTTTTTATTGTTGTCATCGTGTATCTGTTTCCAAGAACGCTAAGCTGGTTGTACGAGGCTCGCCATACATATTTCATTAGACTATACTTGCGGCGTCAGTGGTAATGTACCTACCTACGCTATAATTTATGCGAGAAATCTAAATCTTTCTGATGTGGAGGATTTTAGGGGACTTCTAATGAATATACATAGGGTTGCCATCCGTCAGGGTTTCCCCAGATTTGTGAGAGACCGTCCGGGGAGCGTCTCAGGGATCGAGTACAGTCGTACATATCAAACAGTGAATGAATCTTTGAAATCGGTAGCTCCTGAGACTAGAGCGCTTTCAAACAAACAAAAACTCAACTTTATAAAATTAGTAGGCAGATATAGAAGTAGATTCGAGGAAAAATTAGAGAGATACCAAAGCCATAAACAATATAGTTATCTGTAGACACTAGAGATAGAGGAAATTCTTCGAATGATGCCAGAAATGATCGATTAAACTGGCGCAGGTATCGACGAACGAGTAAAGTGAAAGGATCGCCGCGATCCGACCACTTTGATTTAAACAGACCTGGTGCAGAGGACGAAACGATCACAGCTTGTGTTTTCTAAATGCAAAATCGGAAAGATTAACATGCTGTGGTTTCTATGTTGAAAAGAACCTAGCAATGCCTGCGATAGAATTTAGAAAATTGCTATTCCTTAAACTAGTCTGATTTTATTTCGAGTTATTACATCCTATTTCATATCGATCGTAATTTGAAGTCAAACATCGAAAAGATTGCGATAATATCCAAGTATCCTTACTGAATATTAGTAGGAAATTGTTCGACATGTTGCGTACAGCAACTATCCCTAAACTAATTAAAGATTGTACTACAAATAGCTGATAAACTGGATTTATAATTTTAAATACACAGAGATCCTGACATAGAACAAACGTGCCCATTGGGCTTGAAAACCCTTATATGTTCCAAGAAAAATATTTTGACCATATGACATCCGCCAACCAACCTCTCTGTGAGTCTGTGACCGTCTTGTTTTATGAATTTTATGATCTCAACTCTTTGCTTGTGCGAGGAGGCCCTTAGTCCATACCGTTAGTCGTGGCCTTATAGTATACTGTATGAGGTATGAGCCACAAAATGATCTTCCAATTCTAATTTCTATGGTTACAAGTTACAATATATGTAACTATTGGAAGTACCGCGGTAATAAGCGACCTTCCGGTGCATGAGAGCGATTGATGGACGATGTTCAGCCCGAAATAAAGTGCCGACACGAATTTATAGCTGCATAAAAATCTAAAACAGGATATTTAATTTATAAAACACGTGTGAGGCCAGAAATATCTGTTATTTCGGTCGCTCGGTCGACGCTGCATCGCCCTCCGACTACGCTACTCAGGAGTTTACAAAGCATGTGGCGTATGAACGATATGCCATTTGCAAACCTTTCTGCAGACTCACTGAAATGAAATGAAAATGAAATTTTATTTTCGTTAACAAACGTTGCTTACCAATATGATCAATGTCTTAAACAATAATTTCAGTCCAGATGGAGAAGCATTGTCACCCAAGCTAGGAGTTAACCTGTGTGATAGCGTGGCAATACCCTCCGCCGGAAGAGTAGAACATCGATAAAGAAAACGGGGAGACTGTCCGATATAAAGCATCTTTGAAAACTACAAATGCTCTAAAAGACCATGAGAGGGATTGGACCATGAGTGGACGGTTTCCTGGGGTCCCATGCGACTTATTTACAGGCCTCTCAATTCAATTCAATTCAATTTATTACTTCGAACCTTAGGATATTACATCACTTGGTAACGTCACATAAAACAATTATTATTGAATACTGATTCCGTTTACAATATACACGCGGCTGTAAAGAGGCTTTGTCAATAAATGCAGCTGTACAGAGGTTATGTCAGTAAAATTATATCAATATGTACAAATAGATGTATATATAAGTATGTCATGAAATCCAAAAATTAATATATGAAACATTTCAATAAAGAAATTATAACGATCAAAAAATATTTAATGTCATTTAAAATGTTCACTTATTTAAATTGCATTTCAGTACATATGTTTTTGCCCATTCTTTACGATCATCAATAAAATCGTTGACTGAATAATAGGCTTTTTTAAGTAAATATTGTTTTATAGCAGTTTTAAATTTTGTTCCGTACCTATAGCACTTACAACAACACATTCTGAGTCACAATCACAATCTGGCAGCCTTTTTGCAGAGGCAACTGTTGATCAAGCCAATATTTATCTTGGGACCGGTCGTTTGACGTGCCATATGCTATAACCAACTGCCGCATCATCGTTGCCGGCTACGACTATCTGCACGGTATAAGTTTCTACAAACTTACCTACCTCTGTACGGTTGGAATATTGTTTATATGTGCTACAAGCTTAATGATATCTTGCGTATATTATAGGCAAACACGTCAAATTAGAATATCCTTTCGTTTTTATGTTAAGCTAGGGACAAAACAGTCCGCATTCGGCACATGACTAGTTTCTGGCTTGTCCAAAGTTACATTTTGGACAACTTGATACCAAATAATATCATCATGAGATCTCCAACAAAAACCAAGACTATACAGAGGACTGTACTATATTCTACATGGTAAAAATGGATACACATATTATGTCAATGTTAGGGAACTAAATCGGGATCATAATCGAGGAAAATATCAGAAAATACGAAAATCTCCGGCTTTCACGAATGATAATGCTGAATTGCATAATGCATTCATTGCAGCATTCTATTTAGGTATTTAGGAATGATGTCGTAGTGGGAACGTTCCCAAGTGCGGGAGTGTTTACCGGCTTCGCTGGCACTTCTCCATCTCATAGTTTACTATCAAGAACAGACTATAAACATATTTCCTTTCCATTCACTTTCCCTCTGATCTCAATGCTTAACATAGCTCCAGGGGACGAAGTCAGGTTATTTAACAACGAAACATTTCAGAGATTGAACTAACTCCGCGATGCAAAATTTTAGTTACGAACCACCCGACCGTTGCAGCTTTCACACAAAAAAATAGCACCAAAAGTTCTTTCGCACTAACTAACATGTCAAAGTATTCATTCATATTCTCGAAGAGTATAATTTTAATGCATGGTTTCTTTGTGTGGGGGTTAAAAATGTAACTAAAACTGGTCAAGTTTTCGTAGTGATTTAGCGTACTATTATGGAGATGTACATATGTTGTTTATCATCATAATTAGACGAGTCGGACGCATAGTTTGAATTTAGAAAGTGAAAGAAGTGAAAATTCAATTAATAATGGTACGGAACCCTCATTGTGCAACTGCATACGCTGCAACTCGTAGTTCGACCGGTACATTTAAAGCCACAAGGGCTGAAGTCAAAAGCGAGCAAAATGACTTGCCTCTGACAATAATGACTACAAAAACCAGTTGGCCGCATACACGCTAGCTCATACCAATTACCATAAAATTTCGATTTCACCGGTCGTCACGGGAAAATATGTAAAAGTTAGCGGTTCTGCAATGCAATAACACGAGTTCTAGAACAATCGAATTTGCACACCTATTAGGCTGATTCATTCGACTTGTCGTGTCGAGACTCGAGACTGCTAGAGGATGATAAATGATATAAAACATGACTTGAAACACTGGACTCGTGATAAATGGTGAAAATTATTTATGGAAAATACGGTCTTTCTTATTTACTTCTGTAGGCTGTCTTCTTTATGATGGTCAAACAGACACTTGTCTCTTTGTGTGTACATACACAAAGTTGCTGGATAAAATAAACCCTTCCTCTTACCAGCCTCAATATTTGTCTTGTGCCCTGTGACATGTGCCTGATTGGAAGTAGCACACACAGTGTAAATTCCTGAAAGAATTTTACAAAATCAAGCAAACCAGGACACAGTAATGTTTTCACGAAACTGCTACAAGCTAGAATAGCTGGTAAAGGCGTGGTGCGGAATCTGCGAAGATTGTAGTAGAAACTTTTTGCAGATTCCGCCTCGGGTACCTCACCTCCCAAAATCAAAATTTCTCTCAAACAATTCTCATTACAATACAATATGTGTACGAACAAAGAGATTTTTGAGAGATTGACTCTACTTTTGTGATAAGACCGTCAAGGCTGTGGAATACGTTGCCTGAGAGGGTTTTCTCGATAGTTACAATAGACCGCATCATCGTTTAACATCAGGCGAGATGTCGGTCATGTGTAAACCTATAAAAGTAAACAAAAGTACATTTAGCGTAAGAAAATGATTTATTTTATCCAGCAACTTTGTGTACCCTACAAAGATAAGTTTCCGTTTAACCGTCATCTCGCCTGATGGATACGAGCTGGAAGGAGCAACTTGAGAGCAAGTTAGCACATACCAGTTTGCGCTCGACACGTGTGTGTGTGTGTGTGTGGCTCAGAAAGCCGATACGTCCGTTGTAAGTTGTAACGCGAGGTGGCCATGTCGACGGTGGTAATGTTCTAAACATCGATTTGTATCGGTTGGACATTCTTGCACTGTTGTGTGTTTGTGCAGTATCAAACAATTTAACAATGACACCACACGGAAACGGAGAAAAGTGATAGTGGGGCTATCTAATTTCTGGGTATCCAGTAATACAATAAATGCAAAAGTTGGGTTTAATTCATCGATATAATTAAAGAAACGAAGATGAGGTATGCTATAATCTAAAGAGAACATAAAGTGGCGAAAATTTGTTTGAAAAATTTGAAAATTGAATTGTCAGCGAACGTACATAACTCCTTGTTGCGACTGAGACTAAATCAGGAGACGTCACCTGATTTTGCATCGCCATAGTAGAAGCGCGTTTGCCGCTTCTGCCGTTTTTAAGAGTTCGATGGTTTAATTAATTACGTAGGATCACGTATTCGTGGGACCCTCTATTAAGTGGGATCGGCTGAACGGACCAGGTTAATATTTAAGAGTTTCTGATATCCTACTAGTACAAATAATAAAGTTTGAAAGTTTGGATGTTGGTAATTCAATCATGTATGTACGATTCTACGTACGGTGTTTGGTTGAACGAATGGGTTGAAGATCACTTTTTATCACGGAAAAATTACGGAAACTGGAACTACGTAGCTAAAACTCGGGGAAACTGCTAGTGATGCATAAGGTTGGACGTCCACACGAGCTGTGCCAGGCTATTTCCTGGCACCGGCGTGCGAGGTTATTTCCCCCCATAAAATAGCCTCGGAACGTATCCTAACACTGGACAATCAATACCTTGCAGTTTATCAACTCTTTGCTCAGTCCGCCTTGGGAAGTACACCTTTACCAGTGTTTCTAGCGATAAGCAGATAAGCAGTAATGTGAAAGCATCACTGTATTTCAGTTTGAAGGGTAATCAAGGGCGCAGTGCTCTGCTAGGTAATGATTTGGACTCTTAATATTCCAATAGCTGTGTGTCACTGTGCTGTTATGGGCAGGCGTGTTGCTTACCATCGGCTACATGTCCTGCTCGTCTCGCCACTCTATACTATAAAAAGAAAACTGTCTGAACGTCCGTCTAAACGTCATCTAAACCGTAGTGCGAGTTATTCCATCACATGTGTGCGTGGAGCGTGGAAGCTACATTATTTAAATTCCTCATGTTTTATGCAAATAAAAGTAGGTTCCTTTGAAGAAGTTGCCCGGCGCGGCGCGAGGATCGGTAGCGAGGCTCTGATATGGGTAGGAAAACTTCGCTGTATTACAATTCACGATACCTAAGTACTTCGTATTAAAAAGGCGTGCTGGCCTAAAGGCTACAATGTACGATTCATAATCGTCGTAGGGTCGAATCCCCCATTCATCTCTGAGTATTTTTCCAATATGAGGATGATGAACATCGTGAGGAATCGGTGTGCTCTAAGAATCTCTCAAGGTCATGCGTCAATCGCTACCCACCCGCACTGCTGATGGAATATCAACGTGACCTTGAGAAGGCCCATGAATCCCAGCTGTGGGAACATTAGTGGGCTTTTTGTTGTTATAAAGTTCCCACACCGTATAATAATTTTGAAATTGGAAAGTTTGACCGCATGTCCGTATGACGTCATTGTTAGGTACTATAAATGTAAAAGTATCTATGACAGATGATTAAGCAGCATCTAAGTTCTAGTAGGTATTAGGGGCTCCTCAGCCCTCACTTGGTGGTTAATGTGCTGGAATGGACGCCACAGACTCGTTCGTAATATGTGTCATTACCTCTGATACTACCACACTACTACTATTATATTATACTACAGATATATGCCAGGAGATATATGATGGACCCTATCCTATGTAGGTAGGAATTAGCCATAGGAAGGATAGATATCTAGTCTCTCAAGACTTTCTTTGTTCAATTAATAAAATTGTATACATCTCAAATTTACGTCTTTTAAAATGTATAAGGTAGGTACTTACCTAGTTCGAGGTATTCGTCTAAAGACTTGTTGGCGCTGACCTTTGTAGGGCATTAGCTGTAGAAAGGATATATAGGTAATAACTAGTCTCTAACCTACCTACCTTGTTTGTTTTATAGTTGAGGCTCGTATGCAAACAGCTTAGTTTATGCATTCGTGTACGCCACGTCCGTCAGCGGTCAGTCGCCAGGACGCTCGACGTCCCCGCAGTGCATCTGACGAGCGAGGAGCGACGCGCCGCCGCCGCCGCACCAACAATCGTGCCCCGTAATTTATAAAACATTGTTGTTTTTATTTTGAGAGTGTATGGCGTAACCGCCCGCCTGAATTGCAAATGGCGGGTGGAGGAGCGGCAACGCCGCGCGCCGCGCCATGCGGCCCGGCAACGTCGCATGCGTATTTTTATCAGTTTGTAGTGTTATCTACAACTGTTATCTATCGCAAACAATAGGTATACTTAATTGTTATCTGTTGCCAAGAATTACCTATTGTTTGGAACGAAATTAAATGCGAATATTATAAATGTTGGTACTTGCCTATAATAACAGGTATCATAATTTACTTTCTTACCAACTCTCCTACTCATTCTAGCTATATTTTAACTTTGAAAATACACAGAATAGGTAGGTAGGTTTAAAAGATATAGCCATTTTGTCGACAGTTTGGTAAGATTCAATGAAAACTTTTATAAGAGGAATAGGTTTAGGACTTACCTACAACATCCAAATGCGAAAATGCTCTGATTTCATATCGTTCGTCTCGCACTTGACTAGTTTTATTGCTAACACTAAAATACCTAAACTCTTTGTCTTCTGAGCTAAGCTAAAGTAAATTTAAGGCCATCTGAGCCCAACTGCCGTAAAGTATTGCAGAATTTAAAAACCCTTTGTAGAATTTAAAAATTAAATGGTTACTTACTAGGTATAGTAAAAAAAAAAAACCTTAAAAGTGTTTCAAGTTTGGATTTAGCTTGTCTAGTGACGTAATATGGAATTAAGATAAGGGTTTAATGTCTTCATTGAAATTATGAACCGGACCTATTTCTATAAATACCTACGTACCTACACAGACTGTAGGGTACATCTAACGCGTATACTGAATACTGACGTCATTATTATTTTATTCACATGGTATAGAATAACAATAAGTAGTTGGTTTATAATGGAAATTGGGAAGTAGGTATTCAGGATTCTCTGATAAATGATCAGATTCTCAGCTCAACGTAAATTGATTGTATTTTGAAACACCTCAGGTTGAACGAGGATTTCGTCAATTTTACGGCAAAACATAACATGATTGTATGTCATGTGAGTTTAATTTTAAATTGAAGTCGGATGCTTCGTCTTTCAGAAATAAATTATTATTTCGACACATTATGCTAGCGTAAAGTTACGCGTTTCACATTCTTACTTCGCCTGCTGTTGTTTTGTTGTTTGTTCTCGTAGCGTAGAATGTGGGCTTCATTCCCGCTTGACCGCAGCGCAGCGAAACGAAACGACCGCGCCAAATGCGACGTTGCCAGACTTCGGAATAGGTAGATTTCTGAAACTCCTCGAAAGCTAAAGTGTAATTCCTCATTTCGCATGACATTTGAGAGCTTGTGAAAACGGAATGTCGTCTTCGTTCCATTAACATTGTTAAATAAAACACACTTATAATTTTTCAGTAGACCGTAAATTTCCGTGTTGGGCTCGGGTCGGCTCGTACCTACGATGTTTCTATTACGGTATACGTATAGAAATATCGCGATACCCACGTCCGGCGCCTGCCGAGCTTACAGAGGGTGCGAAATTAGATTTTCCGCTCCCTCACGTACCCCTCCCCCTTCGTCCCTGGGGCGGAATCCCTCCTTAAGAAGACCTTGAAGCGGGTCTCCGGAGAACGTCTTGTCAGCTGTTTATATTGGCAATTTATTTGCTCATCAAATGTAGTGAATTGTGATCTATCGATGTCTCCTTGTACTACTTTGAGTTTCTCTTTGACGATGAATAGCTGTCAAAATATTACACATACTGCGTAACTTAAAATTAAATGTTTTTATTTTTTAGTATTTGCTAGAAAAGATGGAATTTACAAATGTTTTATAAAATTATTACTTAACATTTAATATGAATAAATAAATGTGCACCAACTAGGTATAAATATAACATGACTGGACTGTACAATATACCAAACCCAATCACTATTATTATTAACTGTGGTCGTATAAAAAAAGTCGGATGTAGTCTCACTAAAACAAAAACTTGTCTATATAGAGTCGGCCATACGTCCTTATATATTTATACGTCCATGTTTTAACATCGCGCACATACAGAACGGTCAGAGTTCTGGGTTCTAGTGACCGCTGACCGCTTAACAGTATCAATGAATTGTATAACATCATAAAACCTGAAATCGAAAAACAAAATAATGGGAGAACTGTGTTTCATCAAAAGAAAGGCTGGCTATATTTTTAAGGTATGTATTTATTTATTAGAGATAAGAAAATACATTAGAGTATTTATACATTACTTGAATCACTGCCTTCTGCCACTTGTAGTTCGTACCGGGCAAACAGAGAGGCGATTTCTAGCTTGACCATACTTTGCATTCTAGGTGGGAATGTCTTACAAGTTTGCGCATAACTTAAAAAAAAATGATCGAGTCCATCAATTTTAGTTTGCTGTTCATTTTGAGTTTTTATATATTCTAGTCTTTTATCATTATCTCTGGGGTCTGCGCTCGTTTTTATTCGTTTTCTCATAATTTTCTTGCTTGTCTCAGTCTCAGAACGCTGACTGTTGCTTTCGGTTTGTCTTCTAAAATTAAAATCGTCTAAAAACCTCATTTGCGAAGCCCATGGCCAAGACTTATACTTTTTATAAGCCTGTGCTGTGGAATATTCATTACTTTTCTTATATTTGTTGAAGTTGTCTCTTATGTTCTTCCACTTGGCTATCCATACTTTACCTAAAACAAAACAAAAAAATGTTTCTGGTTCCTTGCTATAATATCCAACAGTTGTACATCCCATACTGTATGAATGGTCAATTGTCTTAAATGTAGGATATACATTCATACCGTTAGGGATAACTGTTGGTAAAATAGTAAAGAAAGTAAATGGAAAACATTGCAACGTATATGGCAGAGCCGACTGAAAATACATGGAAGGAAGCTGATTTCAATTAGAAGTGGAAATTTCCAAATTGTATTTAATGAAAACATGTAAGTGTTTAAAATGCCCACCTAATACGGAAACATTACATTTTTGCCATAAACAAAGATTGTCTATTGTTTAGCTCGCAGTGGTGGATCCAGATTACAATTTATTTTGATTGATGTTGGCAGCTATGGAAAAATAGTAATAGAAAGATTTTTCAAAGGACGTCGTTCTATCAAAAAAATGTTAACAATCAGCTGAACATCCCGGGTCCAAGCCGTTGCCAGGTCGAGAAAAGCCAGTGTCTCAAGTTTTTATTGGAGATGGCGGTTTCAAATTAGAAACATTTTAGATGAGACCTTTCCCAACTAATGTAACCATACAGGACGAAAGGAAAAGGACCCACAATAAGAGACAAGTAATACAGAGTAGTGCAAGACGCGTAGTAGAGAGCAAATTGTCATTTTGGCTCAAAAATGGAAAAAATAAATAAGCCATCGGAACTCAATGTAAACACTGTCGTTGATGTTGTAAAAGTAGCGTGTTGTTTACACAAGTACCTTAGAGTAAAAGGAGATTGTCACGTCTTTGATGATGAGCCAGACAAACAATGATCAACGCAAAACCGCCTTTCAACCTTTTCAGCGAATAAATATGAACAGAACCGTACATCTTACGAAATTTGGGACGAATATACCGCTTATTTTAATCAATAGGTAGGTAAAAATGCCAATTGACAATATTAGACAAAAACATCCAAATGATTGAAATACAAAATTATTATAACAATGTGTTGTTTTACTTACTGTCTCCAGATCCCATGTTTGTGGCTATGTCAATCCATGCTTCGGCTTTTTTTTCGCGGTTTTTATAGTCTGCATCATTTAAATCATATATTAAACTTCTTTCCCTAATCAATTCAATTAATTTTTCCGTGTTCTCCACCTCCGACATCGCAGCTTTCAGTCGTTCTTTGTCTCGGCGGGAAAATAACTCTAAGAACGCGACGTTCCGCTTTGACCGCCGCGGTCTGACTGCCGGCTGTGTGCGTTGTTGCTATAGAGACGGGATATTCAAATGAACGCCGAACTCGGAACTCCCGATCGCTATCTGTGTGTGCGGGCTTTTAGAATTCATTCTTTACAAAGCATAGGAGTACGATTTCTCGAAAGTCGCAACGGGTCTGACAGGCAATTGAGTTCACCAAGGTCAACATATAGCCTACGTGTAAATAAGTCGTATAAGTACAAATCTTTTGGTTTTTCAAAATGACGGCTCATTACTCTAATAATTTACGTTATGCTTTAAGTAATTGGACATATTTAGATTTGAAATGACAGACACACAGTGGTAATCTAAACTTTACAGTGGGTATGATTGACAGTAGATGTAATTTGACGACAGATCTAAATTATTATGCTGCAATAGCTTTTTATTTGTAATCGAATCTTTTTATACGTACTTGGAAGTCTCGTGTGTTATGAAGAGGATGAAATTTGGGTTGAATAAACTTGTATAATTATAGTTTTAGTTGTAGTAACGAATTAGTGATTTAATTTTGAGTGTTCAAGCTCTACAAGAGTTTTTTTTGTTGGAACGAAGTTCCTTACGGCAGGCTTGGATGGAAGAGACAGGCATGTTGCTGCGCTACCGAACTGAAGAAAATGTGAGAACAAATCCCTAAGAAAAATATATGACGGAAGTGACGTAGTGACGCGTATAAACCACAGACTAAGTAAGAACTGTTGACTAGTGTTGCCAACTTTTTATACATATTTTTCAAATGATCGTACCTTGAACAATAAAAATAAGCCATTTTTTTTGCAAATTGTGTTGTTTCTATTTTATCCCCTGGAACTTCGTTCAATCTGATATACCATTACACCATAATGTTTACATTATTCATCCCATATCATTGTTACTAAGAACTGTCACCATTATTCTATTCAATTAAGATATATAAATTACATTTTACAAACAACATCACGGGTACCTACTAAAGTTCAAATTGTTCAGAGAGCAGAGGTTTATTGCTAAAAGAACGTATGAAGCGGTATTTATTTTCAATGTAGTCAAGAAATCATTTATTTTGATGCGAATCACGATGTTATCGATTTTTGTAATTTGATTTAGAGTGATATCACGATTATGATAGTGAAATTGGAAAGATTGCCACATAGTCTAAGTACGATAAGCAATTAGGGGCTCGATGACACTGATAATTTCTTTTTTTAAGACGCTGATTTATATAAATCCACCTTTATCCAGTTTACCGTTATTTCATTTGACCACAGCAGCACTAAGTAAAGCGTTTAGTAGCGCAGCCCCAACTCCCAACAGAGCCCGCCTCGTGTCGCTCGTGACCTCCGGAGGACGTGCCCTCTAGAAGCAATTAGCTACAGTCCCTCCAGAAATATCGACGACCTTGTTTGCCCTCTTGATTTTATTTTCTCATTCACTTGCGATTTGGGTAGATGACATGCCAATATTATTTGCAACTTCATTCTACCTTACTGTTCGATTACAGATTTTTGTAACTTGAGTTTTTATTAATTTGGTCTCAGATGTACGAAATTTTGACTCTTGTATCAAAGGTATGACTGAAAATCTGTTTCTGTTTAATGACTGTTTTTTTTTTCTGTACACACCTTGAATTCGCTTTGTTTATCATCAATCATGATCTGAAACGAACTGAAAGTAATGTCGGGACTCTGTGCGTCCTAATCGAGCTTTGCGGTAGCTCCCGTTTGCTAATTCAGCAAGCATTCGTTGAAGAAACTTTGAACGTGATTTGCATTTACGATGTTCAACAGCCATTTGCAAGAGCTTCCAATTATCTACGTCGTCAATACTTTTTATTGTAGTACCCTTTTTTGCATCATTATGTTTAATTATACAAAAAATACTATAATTTCGATTCGAATAAAATAAAATATGTAAATTGTATGTAAAAAAAATGCAATATTTCTTGAAAATCAAAGTTCGGTTTATAATTGTCTATAAATTTATAACCAGGCAAAACCGATTTCCCAGACTTCTTAAACGGTGGATACTATTAATTGGTGATTCATGTTGTTTTTTTCAACATTTATACTACAAAAGTGGAAAGAAGAAACACTTTGGCTAGCTTCTGTACTTGTCTTGAATAAAACCTTGAGAAACAAGTTCTTGGCATCTTGGCTTATGTTTTCCACACCAATTCACTTACTGTAGCAGCCATGTACGATATATTCAAAGATTTCGGGAATGTTTTTATCGGTTGGAAGCCGTTGTTGATCTGCCAAGTGTAGGGAACGTATCCACCCCGGTTTTATCGACCGGCTTCAGTCGAGCCGACTCACCCGACTCAGAAATGGATTGGGAGCGGAATCGTTTCTATCCCGACTTGATTATTTCTGAACCTTAGCTGGTTCACAAAATTTCCGACATTGTAACATATAGATGTTCCTTAAGTTTGTGTAATCAAAGGAAGTTAACCAAAAACATTTCGTTTCCAAAATAAACAAGTTTATGAATGGATATTGAAAAAGTCTTTTCTTTATTTCATTGCGTCAACATAAGCGTTATTTTATAAAAAAAAATGAATTTTATTATACTGAAATGCGTTGATAGGCATGAGATAAATATAAGAGACTATAAATTAATAACTCATTCAATACGATCTTAAATTGCGCAGCAAAAATGAATCCTTGTAGATTTTAATATTTTCTTGAGAATTCAACGTATTTTTCTCACAATAAAGTCGAATCGGCGTCCGCCCGCCCCCGCGACAATGGCATTTATAATTTTACCTTGAGACGATGATTATATCCGCTTTGTATGTTTTTTGCTACAAAGGTGTTTGAACTGAATACACACGTATTATTTGTTCATGTGTCATCTGACATCTCTACCTGCACCTGCGAAACCTTTGTTAAAATATTTGCTTCTTGGGCCTGTAAAAACCTTTTATTTTCGTTACTTTGTACATTCGTGCGAAAATAAAAATTGCCGTACAAAAGTCATATAATATTTGCATAAATTTTATGACCCTCTATGAAATTTCATTTGCACAAGTTCTAACTAAGAAAAAACGATACAGTAGCTTGAACGTGTGGTGTTTTTGTTGGTTGACGCTTTTCTTTTGAATCTATATTTGTGCCAAGAACCAATTTGGTAGCTATCCAACAGATTCCAATGTTTATAACTGCTGCTAAAGTATGGTCGACTTCGAAATTATCACCATCGTATTTCTGCGTTAAATTCTTTTTATAGCCATGTTGTTACGTAGGCGTCACAGCTTAAATATTCAATTTGAGAGAGCTAATGCATTTCCGTTTAACAGGAAAAGTCTGTTTCTCAATCGCATACAACGTGCGCTTGTGTTTGCGCACTTTCATTTACTCGAGTGTGCGTGTGCGCCCGCATTGAACACAGCGCCAGACGCGCATTATCTCTACATTCCTCACACCTACATGCAACAATGTTATAATCTGTTCCAACCCACACATGTAAATAACCAACCCAAATAATATGATGTCTATTTTTGAAGCTAATATTGCCTATTGTCTGGTGGCCTTGTGGGACAAAACTTTGGTTAAGATAATAGCAATTTGTTACAAAGTGGTTAGTAGTTTACTGCTACTGAAATCTGCTGTTTTGTCAATGTCACCTGAATGTGCTCGAACGTATCTCCATCTAGGATTCTGTGTGTCATGGTTCGAAACAAAATGGCTGCTCAGCAGCATGTTTGATAGATATTACGAAATGAAATCGTAATGATTTAACACTTTCTGCTCCGTGTTTAAAAATGAAATATAAAAAAGTAATTTATAAAAATTATAACATTATTACATTCAGAGAAAGTTTTTGAATTCGCATCCATATAAAAGTAATCTTACCTCACTCGTCTAAATTGTCATGACCACAAAATCTTAAAAGCAGTACATATCTGACACAACCCTTATATATGTCGATCATTTATTCATTTTTGAAAATACTTTACCTTAGAACTGAAAAAGAAAATGTTGTCATTCCGATCTGGCATGTTGTGTTGAAGTTTCTGCATAAACTACACTTTACAAAGCTGAGATCAAAAATGTTTTATACCAATTTAATTTTTCAGAATTTTTAGTTTACAATAAGAAACATGATAATTATTATTGTTTCAGGTAATGAACCCAGAAACTATGGGAGTTTCGAAAGAACAACAATTTGGAGATTAAGCCGATTTTAAAACTTTGTAACGGGTGAGAAAATAAAGCCACAAACCTGCACAATGTGATAATATTCTAATTTTCACTACATTTTATTGTCAAGTTACGTCTAAGACTCGATTATCCGTTTAAAGTTGTTTGGATTTTTGAAGTCGCTTTGGATGACATGTAAATTTTTCTAAGTTGAAGATCGTATCACTCTATGAAATTTAACAAAAATATTACGTTTATTCTGTTTAGAGAGCGGTATAAATTTTATATACACATTTCTTAAAAGTCACTCCTTGAAACTCGTCACATGCTTTATCGAAAAGTGCAGTTAAATTAAGATCTCATATTCTAAAATGTCGACACATGCACTACGTCCGACGTCCCCAGCGCGACTGCCGCGGAATTCATTCAACAGGCGATGAGGATGTGGGCGGGGCGTGCGGGATGCGACGTCATTGGGCCACCGGTCGGTCGACAGCGATGGCCGCCGCCGCACTCGGCCAATGAGCGGAGCGAGAGCTGAACGCTCGTCCGCCGGCAACTGCGACGTTGCCAGCTCTCCAGAAAAAAAATACCAGATTCGACCTTCTTAGGACCCCCGGTTTTTTTTTGTTTGGCCGCGTTATCACTCTGGAACGCGTAGGTCCCTATCCGTGAGATGGTGGTCTGTGTGCGCAGGTGGACTAGTGTTGTGTTCTGTGACGTATAATGGTGTGGTCTGCTCCCGCGGGCGAGGTGCTGATCGACATCATATCAAGGTATTGTTTGTGCTTTCTGAAACTGTGAGTCATGTGATGGCTCACCGGTGACGTGTACGATAACGCTACGGTTGTACTATTCAATTCCGTATATGTAACAGCATACTCCTTATCTCATTTACCTATATTCGATACTTGTGTAGGTGAAGTTTTATCTTACGGTCGTGATCAGTTGTGCTAAACAAATTCCTTCCTGCCAACTGGCCTCCTTGAATTCGTTTCACACATTTATTATCTCGGGTCATTGACACGTCGTATCTACTACACATATTAATCCTAAATATTTTTAATTTATAATATTGTAATTTTGACGATCAGATGACATCGTGTCTTACAAATGGATTTGCAAAATAAGAAATCTACCTTTTATTTCCCGTTTCAAAATAGGAACCATGTGCTTTTGGCCACATCTCAGATTGAAAGGCCACATGTTTCCGGCCAGTCAGACTCTAATTTAAGAATTAAGAACAATAAACCGGTCAAGTGCGAGTTGCACTCTCACACTAAGGGTTCTGTATAACAGCTACCTACCATTAATTAACATAATTTTAACGTCGAAATTCTTAGGTTGAGCCAGACTAGTAGTTAGTAGTAGATAAATAGATAGATACTCTTTATTGAACACACCAAAATAACAATAATTTACAAATTGAAACAGGTTAAACACTTAAAGTTAGTGCGACAGACGGCGGCCTTATCGCTAATAGCGATATCTTCCAGGCACTTGATCACTTGACTTGACTGACTTGATTGACTTAACTTGATTGTAGTAGGTACTTGATCAGTTTGTATTCGTCTATAAAAAACTAGTATGTTCTACATACATACCTTTGCGAGGAACGCGTTGCCTAGGTAGGTTCTTCCGATGGATACCGTCATTTAACACCAGGCGAGATTTTGGTCAATTCTACACCTAGAATAGTTTTTTTTTATTTATTTATTAGTTGTTCCGCTACACGTAACATCACATTGTAGGAAAATTTTAAAGGTCATTAAGTTTTTTCCCAGTTTTTGTAAATCAGCCGATACTTCCCTAAAGACCGACACTGGAGGTTTAATTGTAAGTTCCCGTTATTTATCGAAACCTTTTTACCTGACGGCTGACGGCTCCAAATGCTATGACTCATGTGCATATAACTTTAGCAGAAAATGGCTACACGACACTTCGCTCATTTATCGCACATATATCTTCACATAAACACGTGATAAATGCGCGTATTACGAAACTGCAATTCTGAGTATCTTGATATCTAGATGATGCCACTACAATACCGATACACATTCAAGCAACATACATTGTTGTTGTTGTTGTTGTACATCATACATTGAAGCAACTACAACTTTAGTAGTGGTAGGACTCTTAGCAGAGTCCGCCTGGGGAAGTACCACACCTTTGCCAGTTATTCTACCGCCGAGCAGTAATGTGCAAATATTATTATTAATTGTGTTCCATTTTGAAGGGCAATGTTACCAGAGAAATTACAGGGCTTAGAGATATAATATCTTAGATCTCTGGGTGACGAGCGCAGTGCAGTGCTAGGTAATGATTTGGACTCGTCATGTTCCAATAGCTGCGTGTCGCTGTCTTGTTATGTGGCTGGCATGTTGCTTGCCATCCACAACTTTGGGATGGCACAACTTTGGGCTATCGTAGCAGACGCTAACTCAAGTTATTAGCATACTAACCTCAGGTTATTAACTAAATATAATAATATACTTAAAATATACCTGAAAACATTCCACAGAGGTAGGTACCTATCTACGCCACCACGACATCCTCCTAATATTATACATTTGATGTGTCAGTTTATTTGTTTATTGTTCAATTGCACATGTACAAACATATTAAAATACATATATGTACGTACCCAGCATTAAGATGTTGCAAACAATAGTTTCGCTTAAATCTAGATAATTTAACAAAATTACCATAAAAAAGTTAAGATCTTTAAATATTTGGTTTGCTTTTGTTTGTTAAGTTTGGATGTTTGTTGCTCACGCTCATGCATCCTGCCGGAATTTAGAATACAAATTATATAGCGCACATAAACCTCTCAACCTAAAGGAAGTCAAAGTACTCGTAGCTTTCAACCGACTTCCACATTTTCATTTGAGTTTATTTTTATTATCATTAAATGCTTGTCAAATACATAAAACAATAAATTGTGATATTTAGAAACACTTTATCTTCGTTTCGATATCTCATTTACAGATTGTAGATTAATATTTTGGACAACAAATAAAACGCTACTTAATGCCAGTGACAGTATAATGCCGTTTCCACCATTTTCTACAAAAATCATAAACAATTTATTATTAAAACAAGGGCTAGGTATCGCACAGAACGAAAGTACTACGCTACGCGGTAAAAAGACCTGAATTCCCAAAGGGATTTTATTTTTTTACAGCGCGTACGTACAGAGTGACGAGATGAGAAGATCATGTGCCTGATGGTAAGTAACATGTCTTCTCATAACAACACAGTGCTAGCTATTGGAACATAAAGAGTTAAAACCATTACCTAGTGGGTATTATTAGGTAGGTATTATTCAATATTAGTTCGATTGGTCCATTGGACCTAAGATTTCCTTTCCTATAAATTCCGTAGGTAGTAATTTTTGAGGTCATGTCGAACTTCTGACTGGCTAATAATCTGTGGTCAGCCGATCCTATCCAAGTCGTGACACACTCGCCCTTGATCCAACAGCGATATGGCGATTGGACACAGATATGACAATACTTGGTAACCGCAACCCGCCACAAAGCAGGGGCTTTATTCCCGATCACCAATAACCAAAACGCAAACACACCCACCCAACTGGACTTACGATAACGCAATATCTTAACTTCAAACATAGACTAGGTAGGTATAAGAACTAAATTCCGACACAGATTATACTCGTAGCTATGAATTATGAATTTGTATTCCAATCTCCAACCAAATAAGAAAATGTTAATAGTTATAAGATAATAAGAAAATATCACACCGACATTCATGTCGGCGATGAGCGAAGAAGACTAATATTTATGTTGATTAGTATAGATACTAGTTATACAAAAAAACACCCGACATTTCAAATAAAAAAACCCTCATCAGAATCAATCCATCCGTTTAAGAAGCTTCAGTTTTATTCACAAAGATATTTTTATCTCGGGGTTTTAAAACGAATATAACGAATACAACTTTCACCAAAATTTGTACGGAATATAGACTACATAAATTTTCTAAGATACAAACGCACACTCTCGAAACAAACCCCTTATTACAGTCGAGTGAAAACACATGACAAGTTGTATAACAGGTAAATTTTCCTATTGCCCTTCACTGCGGACTCCGAGCTTGTAATCGGAAAGTAAAAGTCATGAGGCGACACAACTACAGCGGCCACAGCTAACAGCCGCTCGGCGCTCGCCCTCGATGCATCGACCGGGTCCGTGGGAGCTCGGCGCTCGCCGCGACTCCGACTAGACGACGAGTTATATTAACCAACTTATAAGCATAATTCCAAATCTATACATGCACTACGCCGCGTGCAGTGCCCCGCGGTTTTCCTGTAAGAGACCTAATAGTAGTCCCGTTTTCCGTCATTTTCCCGGGATAAAAAAGGAGATTTGTTTTATTCGTGACTATCATCTAAATCACAGCCCGATCCATTCAGACGTTACGACGTGATTGAGCAACAAACATTGATATTTATAATATTAATCGATTCGCCGATGTGGATGGCGGTGACTATTAATTCTATCACGAGCTCTGTTGCATTTCGCTAGACAATACTTTGTTTTAATGATACAATCGCAACTACTGCAGTAGAGTTGACCCGCTGCGTTATTTATAGATAAGATAACGCATCGGGTTGCCGCCTTAAGAACGGTGGACATCTGGAAACCGGCAACAACCTACACTGGACCAGCGTAGTAGATTATAATATACCCTTGAATCTTTTCTTGCAAGGCAGGCTCCGAGTCCCAGCAGTGGGGACATTTAGTGGGCTGTATATGCACGACATGCGCCTGATGGCAGACACTGAACAGTACAGTGATGTAAACTCCATATCACTGCCTAGCACTCTTTAGCGCAAGCTTGTCAACCAGATTTATAAGAAGGTTTATTTCATTGACCCACAAGTTCTTCCCCTTCAATAACTCTCATATAAAATGATTCTTTTTTTCGGTATTCTATTTACTACGGTGACTATTAACGGTTCAGTAAGTTGCCGAACACATACAATGGCTGAAACGGCCGGGCGCAGCGCACACGACAACTGACCTAGTTACAAGTTGCAACTGACAGCGCCCAGCCTCGCATTCACTGAATGCAGGCGTCCCGAGATTTACATATATCACTGAATGTACAGAATCGTATCCATTCTATGGACACAGATAACGAGATAACTTTGTATTGTAAAATAATTCACATGTCACATGTTTAAAGTAGACGACAAATTGAAGTTATTACCTCAGCCTATAGATTGTCCCATTGCAGAGCAAAGGCCTCTCTCCCCCCTCCCTCCAATTTTCTCAGTTGAGAGCAACAGTCATTGAAATACAGATTTCATTTTTTAATGCCGGAAATAGGTTTGCGTTTGACCTCCATCTCGCCTGTTTAAGAAACGATAAGGTTATGATCCACTCCACGATGGATCCGATTTACTCGAAACCGATCCACTACATAAATACTTGAAGACACCTAGATTAAATTGATGGGTTTAATCTAAACACCCATTCAAGCAACGTATTCTAAAGTTTAAATGTTCCATATTACGAAAGTGGTATCTAACCTTTTCGGTCGAGTCGTTGGAACATCAACCATGAAAAGATAACAAAACAACACTACAAATATGCATATTGCATACGTGTGTGTTGGACAAGAAAATATCGTAAAGATTTGCAATAAGCTCTGAGAAAGCAATGACCCAATGAAGAGGCTAAGTACGGAAAAGGCCTCGTCAGACTAACTAAGCTCTTAAAAAGAAATGACGAAGACACGATGTAGGTCTGCCAAATTAGCCAGTCTGATGGATGACCTTGACTCGTTTTTCGAGATAAGGTACTGAGTTTCATAAGTGGAATAAAAGTACTGAGTTTCATAAGTGGAATAAAAGTATATTTTACGTTTAAAAACCAACAGAAATCAATGGAAAATTTACTATTTTATTAGAAATATCGATAGTTGTTTGCGAAACATCCGAGTTAGATTCATTTTAGATCCGAGCTAGTTCCGTCCGCGGCAGTCGGCCGTAGTGTTGCCACCTTGGTTTTTGAAAAAGAGCAGTCGGACAACATAGAAAGAGCTAGATTTAACAAATGCAATCAAAAGAGGTGCTAGAAAGGAAAAAAACATAAATATTAATGCAAAGGGTTAAAAATTGTGTATTCGAAACGTATTAATTTCATAAAAATGTAATTATAATTAAGTTGGTTATGAAATTGTTAAAAATCAGAGTCCGCATCGGAATTTTCAAAAATCATATCTGCCGAAGCAGAACAAGTTGATGGCTGATTGACATTTGTGTTCTTAGCCAATTTGAACGAATATTTGAAATTACTCCCACTTTTTTTATTATTTCAGTTGACACCTTGTGGGAATAGCAAGACTCTTTCAATCGTTTCAAACCCCATCGTATTTGTAGTATGGGTGTAATTGTTTTAACCTCATTGTATTCCTGTTTTTGGCTTTAATTATGTTCATAGAACTGAAAACGCGTTCGACATCCGCGTCCCAATAGGGCAATGACAATGACAAAATTATTTTTGCTAATTCTCGAAGTCTTCGTCTCGCTTTAAAAGGGCTAGATTGCTCTTTTCAGGCTAAAGCATGAAAAAACGAGTTTACCTACAGTAAAAAGTGCTAGATCTAGCCCGAAAAGGGCTAAGGTGGCAACACTGGTCGGCCGGCGAAGGTGAATGACACGGCTCTGTTGACGCGCCGCAAAGAAATTCTGGAAATATACGGCTCAGAACTAGATCACTATACTTATACATCGTAAACAACTCCCGCCGTTTGATAACCTAACTATTAATAAGTAGATTGCTAAAACAAAAACTATCGCTTAGATTATTACTTCTATTAATTCTAAATAAACTAATTTGAAAAAAAAAACAAACTAAAATTATACCTACAAAATTTTGTTCAAATCTCTCAAAAGTGCTACAACCAATTTTATTCTAGATAACAGTTTTATCCTACACTAGCTGCCCGTTCCGGTTTCACTCGAGTATTTTTTGTATGAAAATCTTAATGCGGTTCACAGAACACATCTACTTACCAAGTTTCAATAATATAGTCCTTATAGTTTCGGAGAAAAGTGGCTCTGCCATACGGACGAACGGACAGACAGACAGACATGACGAATCTATAATTGGCTACAGAACCCTAAAAACGTAGAACCGAATTAAAAACCTCCTTTTGATATCAGTTAATAAGTAATGAATGATATTGACAGCAATGTGACCTCGTATGCTAACGACTAGCTAGATACACAGTTTGTCCAAACCGGAACCGTGCGGTGGCAGTAACCATAAATTGTATTCAATGTTAATTTATATTACGTAATGGCTTAATTCGCCCTCGCATTATATATACTTAGGTAAACATAATTAATTGTATCGCTTAATTTCATAAATTACAAATGCGCTAATACATTGTGATTTTGATGTTTGTTTACTATTTGGTACCTTTTTACTTGATTCTATTGGGACAGGACCGAGGAAGATGACATCTTATAAGAGAGGTTGTTAACTTGCCAACTTTTGTTTTTAACAAGAATTGTCTTCACGGAGCTTATTAGCTCCGTGATTGTCTTATTTAACTTTTTGAGTTATGTTTTAAAAGCATAAGTGGCTAATTCTGTGTTCACACCTTTATTAGAGATCGGGACCTACTCTCAAAAGGAGAGAGTCAAGGCCCCCAGGGCGTGACTAGTTGGCAAAAAACATAAAATATTATGCTTTCTAAAGAGGTTGGAACACGATATTATCCTGCACTGTTAGAGCTAGTGATGATGATAAATTCAAACATTTCTGATTGAAAAAATGCTAAGAGGTGCAGGCGGCATTTGAACCTACGATCTCATTGTGAAATCGGACATTCTACTCACTCAGCCAATACAGCTTTTAATGTTCGAGTCCCGCGAGTCCTAGCAGTGGGAAAATTAGGTTTGCTATATTTCCATTTATTTTTAAAAATGTATTTTCAAGCAATTCTCGTTAGACAAAATTTGGCAAGATACTATAAATTAGACGTTTTTACGCTAACTCAATAGTCAGATTGGTAGTAGGGGCTCACCCAAGCCAGCTATCGTTAGTCAGGTTCTAAAAAAAGAATAGTTTTATATCTTAGTCCTTACTTAATATATTATAAGTACTTTCTATACTTCCAGTTATCATAAAGACTTCCTTTCATTTCTAAAAGTAATTTTGAAATCTCTCGCGGTTTTGCATATACATAATGTATTTGTGTTGAACCCCAGACCGGATCGTCTGGTTTCACTAATTCCGTGCGAAGTTTCTCGAACAACCTTAATTGTGTCCAAAACTGTGACTTTTAAGTATATAAATACACGACAAGCTTTCATACGAAAGAATCCATTGTTTTTTTGCAATGAGCTGACAGTTTTCTGGTTATTTTCAACATTTTTCAGTAATTAATTGCGTGATATTTTTACCGAGGTTCTTTATGGTGCATAAAGTTAACATGGTAGAACTATATTAATATTATGGTGCATAATATTAAAACTATTGGTCTGCACCTGACCGCACCTGATGTCATCGTCCTGACGTCGAGTGACACCCAACGAACTGACACATTTGATAATAACTTAATGTTTAGTAAGATAATTAATTTCTACATAATTTAACCGTCACTTATTGACATGAAAATATGTATTTACATGAAATGTCGCGGGACTATATGTCACTTCCTTAATTTGACAATTATTTATTATGGTAGATCAACATTCACGTGTAAAACTAAAGCCATTCTATGGTAAACGAGGGGGAATGTGAGCGTTAAAAATAATAAGTTTAAATTTTATAAAGACTAGCGGTCCGCCCCGGTTTCGCCCGTGGTACATATATATAGCTAAGGTTCCCATCCGTCCGGGTTTTCCCGAATTTGTCCTAGTTTAGAGGGCGTCCGCGGAGCGTCCGGGCCGGACTTCGCAGTATCATAGTCCTAATCATAGGTTTAATACTCGTATATCTGGTTGAAAAATCTTATTCTATTGTCTCAATGAAAGACGAGGTAAGAAAGTTGTGTGTAAAAAAAATATGTTGACAAAGTTGACATATCCGGGGTTTGGGCTCTAAAATCAGGAAAATCCGGGGTTTTCACGAGTCTTGTCCTAGTTCTGACCTGGTCACCTGGACCTGGACCTGGTTAGATGGCAATACTACATTTGATTGAGGACATATCCAACGGTGAATGATTTTTTTGAAATAGGTCCAGTAGTTCTTAAGATTAGCGCGTTCAAAGAAATAAACTCTTCGGCTTTATTATAATACTTGTACCTACATATTTAGCGTAGATATTGTCCAATGATTTATTGTGAATGTTTTGCACAAGATATTAAAACTGCTAAACTTCTGTCAAAGTACCTACCAAATACAAATCTCGCCATAAAATTTCTGCTCATACATACCCTAAAACGTAAGTTTAGCACTCCTAAGAAACTCAATAAAACTCGAGTTGCCAAAGTAACAAAGTTCCACGCAGAGGTTTACGTTGCAGAAGGCAAACCTGGCGAAACAACTCGTGTTCAAATAAATGCCAGCTGCGTTTCGCGTCTGTTCCCAATGCTTCTCGGAACGCTGCACTGCGGTCGCCTGCGCCTACAAAAATACAATGCTTTCTCGAATGCACCTCACACTTGACAGCCTAACCTACAAATGCCAAACGTTCTAATACCGAACATAAACACAAGTAATAAAGTTCAATTCCGCTTGTTTAAAAAATGTGACTTACTTTGTTATTGCATAGACGGATGCGTCACAGAATAGGGAACGTTATCTCGCATAACACTACAATTTCAATTTTATTCCGAAGCTATAAAGTTGAGTTTTATTTGTCGCATAGATTGACTTACGTCGTTTATGAATGCAGTATCGATGCGTCATGAAATGGCGGGTCATCGTGCTAGGCGCTACACAGAATAAATACGTACAGAATGTTTATTCGTAGCTATACAGTATACAGGTTACGTTACGCTGTTGCCAGCCATTCGAAGGTCACCCGTCGCGGAGAAACTCTGGCGTTTTGCTTTTTTTATTTCTGTTTGGATTTCTTCACGACGCTTTCGTAAAATATGACCGATGTGCGTTTAGTTATCTGCCGATGCTGAGTCATTGTTCGCTTCGACAGAGTCCGTTAGCAAATAACACGATGTTTGCTGACTCGGACTGTTTGGATTACTGTCGAGATATTTTAGCTTTTATTACAAATCATTTCCTATTCTCGACCCCCCCGGGAGGCCTCGGGAAATATGGTGCCATGGGAATGACGTCTCTCTGTGGAGCTAGGCTGATGACGACAGCTCAGGACAGTAAAATAGAGTGGGGGCGGTTTTGTTTTTGACAGACGGTACCTGTAACTGATAGATGTCGTTATCATCTTTCTACCTTATCTAACTCTACTCCAGTTTTATTAATTACTAGCTGAACCCGCTACTTCGTGCGCGTAAGCAGATGTTACTGACTTATAGGTACATTAGTTGGAAGTATAGTACGTCAAATATTTGGATAAGTAGTTATTGAAAAACCTTTGAGTTTGAGTGAATTTGTTTTTCCACACAAAAATTTATTTAATTTTATCATCTTTATTTAAACAAAATCAAACATACTTAGTAAGGTTTCGTAGTACTTATCGAACATAGCCGCAAGTGTTAAGTTTGTAGGATTTTTATAGGATACATTATGAAAAGTCTGAAGTTCATGTGCATGATCTGCATCTGCATCTGCAATGTGCATGATACCTACTTACCTATCTCTTTTTATTCGTAAGCTGTTTTCTAGCCGTTACCAGCGACTTCGCCCGCGTAAAATTTTGAACGAAACCTGTGTGGAATCAAAATAATAAAATTTTGAGTTTTAATGATATTCAAGCAAGTTGAACCCGTAAATCTAAGCCAAGTCTTAGTGAAATGTTAATGTATGAATTTAATTGTACGTAACATTGAAAAAAATCAATAAAGAAAGAATCCAAATTCGGCATCATTATCCTTTTAGCAGCAAAAACTTATTAGTACAATTTAGAATACCAGTAACGCCACCTAGTGATAAAAGAAAAATACATACCACAATAGCAAAACATCGATTTAAATGGCCTTTAGTGCTTTTAGATTTAAACTGGCATTAGCGCCATCTAATGAGAATATTATGTTGCTTGTTATTTTGATTGTGAACGCAAATCACCTTTATTATCTACAGCAAAACGGGTGCATATATTTTTCATTTTTGGCTTTTACCTTACCATCACATCAAGTTCCTTACGAAAATATATGCTTATATTAATATGGAGTTAAATGAAAATATAGACTTATTAGCCCATGTGAAATTTTAGACTCTAAACTATATGTGTTTCGTATGTCAACCCATATCGTTGTTGGTCCCTTTCAGGTTGATAGGTAATAAATACATAAATGTGGTATTTCAGACTATGAGTTATCTCTGTTTCAATTTTCTACCAAATTTGCTTAGTCTTTCCTACGTCACAGTAACCTATAAGTAACCGATTTGCTATTTCTGAGTTCAAACTACATGTGTATTCGATTGATTGTGTTTCGAATTCCATCCAAATATGTTCAGCCGTTCCAACGTTGTCCTGTAAATATTATGAATGTCACTGTTTGGATGTTTGTTACTTACCTAATCATGGCGGAACGTATCAAGTGATCGGGTTGAAATTTGAAATTGAGTTAGATTACAGTCTGGAAGAGCACATAGGCTAAGCATTGCCTATGTAGAAGTACCCTATGTATTACCTAAGCTAAACCAAGAATGTGTCTTTAATTTTAACTCGATACATTCAGCCGTTCCAACGTAAGTGAATAGTTAAAGCGTCTACCTGTGACGGGTACGTTATTATTAGTATCGAGCAAGAAACGGTAAAAATTAAGATTGTTGGATGGGTGCACCTCTTAAATATTTATTTAATTTTAGTTTTTTTTTTTTGTTAAAGCGGCAATAGAAATGCATCATCTGCGAAAATTTCAACTGTCTAGCTATCACCGTTCTTGAGATACAGCCTGGTGACAGACGGACGGACGGTTAGCGAAGTCTCAGTAATAGGGTCCCGTTTTTACCCTTTGTGTACGGAACCCTAACAACGGTCTGCTTCGGTCACTAAAGCTTGTTGAACACTACCTTTAAATTTTAAACAGTATTTGGATTGAAATAATACGTTTTCTAATAAGTTACGGCTGGTCGCCGACTGTCGATCCGGAGACCCAGGGTTCAAAACCACGCGCACCACTATCTTTTCAGAGTCATGTTCGTAATGCCGGTAATTAAAACGGTGAACGGTAATTGAACCGCGAAGAAACCGAAATCTATCTATAATCTAAGTTCTAAGTCATATGTCATCCACCAACCGACACTGGGCCAGCGTGGTGGATTATAGCCTTGTCTCTCTCCTTGCGAGAGAAGGCCCCGACGCCCAGCAGTGGGAACATTTAATGGGTTGTTTATGCTGCTACTTATTATATGCTGATATGTTTTCTCCAAAATAACAAAAATCTACTTCTATGACAGGTAATTTAATCCTGCCATTCGACTAAATTTTATAAGAAGCTATGTCGTATAGATAAGTCTAAGCAAATTTTAATGTTTTGTTGATATTTGAAAAACTACCTCCTTGTTTTCGATATATGAGATCACCTCTAAAGTATTTTCAACCAAACAAAAAAGCAATTATCAAAATGAACTTACAATTAGCGGAGTTATCGCGTAAAATAAAACCAAATAAAAAAACATGCAACCCGATTCAGAACATCCTCCTTGTTTGAAGTCGATTATAACCGAATGATGTTTGTTTTCCACACAAAATGTATTTTGACAATTATTTTGTCATCCATGACGACGCGACGCGATCACGTGGGCACTTTCTAGAATCTAGATATTCTGTGGATCGTCTGCGATACACAGAATACTTAGAAGTTAGTATGTACCGAACGCGCCACGCGTGTCGTTATTATTTAATGTTTGTGTAATTTCCGAACCAACACACCGATATTGTTAAAATTTTGACGGGACAATATAAAAAATGTGTTCTTTCTAACAAAAAAAGAATCAATGAAATTAAACAACGCAAACATGAGTTACAACCTAATACACATTCTGACTTTCACCCCCTTCCCCAAGAAAACCGATCAGAATTTGGGGATCAAAAGTAGCCTACAGCAATGTCCTTAGTATAAACGAAAATCATGCCAAGTTTCAGCTGAATTGAATCAGTAGTTTCGGCGTGATGCGTGATCCCTATACAGAAAGACAGACAGACAGACAGACAGACAGACAGACAGACAGACATGAAAGAAAAAAAATGCAGTTTCGCCATCAGTATCGACTATGGAGTGCACCCAAAAAAAAATTTTCAAAATATCTTCAATGTACAGAATTCGACCCGTTACAGTTTTATTATAAGTATAGATTTATTACTGGCAGTGTGCCCCGGCTTCGAACAATACATAAAATACAATAGCACTTTTAACGGCGTAGTTCCCGTCCCGTTCGTGATAAAAGTATTCTGGTACAACCACTACTATAATCTATGTGTGTTCCAAATTTCAACCCGATCCGTTCAGACGTTCCGTCGTGATTGAGCAGCAAACATTCAACATTGGCATTTTTAGTAGAAAATGCGATCAGTATAAAGTATCAGTAGGGAACTAGGGAAGAAGTAGATGTATCCACCATACTCACTCGTGTCCCCGGATTTTCCCGATCTCTGGCGAGCCCGGGACATATCGACCCGCGCCCGTGACACAGTTCCTCCGGGACCGGCCGCCGGCCCGCCGCCGACCAATTACAATTCAATTAACATAACAAACAACAAACCAATTGATTGCTCGTGTTTTGACTACGTGCTGTTTAACGTGAATTATGTTTATTGCAGCCGAAGGTCGCAAAAAAAACCAATTTACTTTTAAACTAATTTAATAAAAATGAAACTACAATTATAATTAAAACTAAAAATGAATTGATTCGATCGATGTTTGATCTAAGAATGCGCTTCGCGGCGGGCCGGCCGCGCAGGCAGCTTCGGGTGTCGCGGCGTGGTCACGTTCCCACGGCACGTTGCGCTGACGCCGCGATTCCTGCTGTTGCTCGGAATTGAGGTTGATGCCGACGTAGCTATTCCTATACGTCAGGGTGGCGTAACACCTCCCCCCGTAGAACAGCGACTGTTGAAGACCTTTGTTGTAAACGGAGCTGAGGGTTGATTCGGGGTTGGCTCAACCATCGTTGTAGTCGGTGTGGCGTAGACATCTTGTAGCTGGAGTTGTCCTTGGTAACTGGACTGGCTCGGCGAATTATCTAATTTCCTTTGGCGGTGTCTGCGATAGTAAAGGCCACATATTATTAATATTACACCTATCAATACCACATAAAGTGGGATAGTGGTATGATAGAAGCCATAATCGACATCTTCAATTAGTTTCACTGGCGACTGCTTGGAGATTCTTGTGTTCAGTTCATGAAGGCTTTTCAGGCTGATGGAGTTCAAAGTGATTTCAGGTGCGGCCACTGAAGTGATGATGGTGTTATTCGGCAGGTCCATTAGCTTTAGTGCTTGTCCTTTCAGACGATCCTTACTGTTGGAGATCGTAAACTGAGGCGTCTCTAGGTAGCACTGCTGCGGAATAATGGCTAGGTAGCTACCTTGTACAGTCTCGTATACATGTCGGTCGCATGAGAGATGAATCTTAGTTGGATGGGGAAAGCTGATAGTGTAATGCTTTTCGTCTAACTCTTCATATGCGGGATTCTCGAAGGCCACGGTGACTGGGTTGCAGAGGGGGACTCCGCTGCTGCGTCTCGATGAGGTGGTGTATGCAGTCTCCAGATGTTCGGCTTTGCGGGTTCTTGTTCGCGTCGCATAAGTACCACTTGCTGGTCTTCGGGCATTCTGCCTCTATGTACCTGAATTGTTTCTCATGGATAGCCAGGAAGGGATATGGGGGGAAATAATATTTGATTATACATATTGGGGACTATAGATAGTTTATAAAGATCATAAATGGATGACATGACGATAGGAAATTTAAAAACTATAACTATAGTATTACCTACATAATATGAACCTATTTTAACTATATCGAAATACTCTCTATTATCTAACTCTAACACCTTATCTCTGCCATATAATATGCTCAACTTGCTAATTACAGCTCGTAGTGCATATAAATCTAAAACCGAATGATGTAAAGTGGAAGTCCTGATGAACGCTAGAATATTTTGTAATTTAATTATTTCAAACGAAATTGCTTCAACATTGTCACTCAATATCATTAAAATTTGAGCAAAGTGTGCGTTTTTAACTAGATCGTCTTCATTTGTTGCTTCACTATTGCGAATTTTGCTAATTAGGCCAACCATTTTGTTTTGGTTGTCGATTATGCTGTTAATAATTTTTGAATATTGTAAAGTCCAGTTTTTTGAAATACTTATATGGTTGTTGAATTCATTTGCCAAATGATTTTGATTTTCCTGAAGGGATTTTAGAGCCTGATTATAATGCTCTGCATCTGTGTAGTCAAGATTCCCTGTAACACTTTTTATTACCGAACCGAGACCTTCTATCAGACCTCTTTTTACACGTTTTGACTCAAATGTCTCTAGTTGTTCTAACACACTGTTAAGTAGGTTTTTAAGGTATGTAATATGAGGCTCGTACAGAGACCTAGTTTTATTGTTAAAGTCAGGGCTAATAGAGTCTAGTTGTTCTTTAACGGAACTAATTTGGTCTCTCAAATCCTCTAGATTTATATGTTGTAGAAAGGAATGGTAGTGGGTTATGATCCTAGCAGGACCTAACTTGAAGGGTAAGATACCGGGGCCATCATTGAGGCTTTCAAGTTTTATGTCCTGCGTTAGAGCTGGTTGCAGAATCAGATGGAGAATCAGGATCAGTCTGGAACAATTGGTTAGATTTAGGGACTCTCTTTAACCTATTTTTGGCTATAGGACTCTCTTCTTCTTTGTGTAGATGTGAATAGGAGGTTAGCCATTACTACGTCATGAGTATATCTAGGAGCTAACTTCTGTCGTGATGCGACTGGATTTTTAACAAAAATCTGTTGCTCTGGGAATAGTCAGTTTCTGGTTCCCGTTTTTGTTTCGGTTCTCAGTCAAGTCTTGACGCGAGGCGTTAGAGAGTTCGTGAATTTCTTTATACGCTATGGTCATTTTGTCTTTGTGGCTTGTAATGTATTGCTGTAATAGTTGCGAGGATATGTCAATGTCAAACGGGTCTCTAGGGTCAAAATGTCCAGTTATGACCTCAATTGGTTTACATTTAGTGAGGCTATGTATACTACTGTTATATGCAAGTAAGGCATAGGGCATTAGGTTTATAACTGATTCAGATTTATGGTTGATTTTAAGTATGCGAAGGTGTTCCAATATCGTTGAATGGAATCTCCACTATACCGTTTTCGTTTGGTGCATGCGGAGCAACCCTGTGGTGGTGAATTTTATGGATACGCAAAAACTCTGCCATTAGTTGGTTGGTGAACTCGGTACCATTGTCTGTGACTATAGTCAATGGTAGTGAGTGATGTGATGTGCTAAAGCTAAGAAGGGCTTGTACTACGCTAACTGCGGTCCCGTCTTTTAGGTAATAGGCTTGGGCGTATTTAGAAAATGCGTCAACAATTGTAAGGAACTTTTCACTCTCTATTGTCAAAAGGTCTAAGTGAACTAGTTCAAAGGGCTTAGTAGCTGGTGGCACTATTTTAAATTGTTGTTTTATAGGATTACGGTCGTATTTGGCTCGACCGCACACTGTACACTCATTTATAAATTTAGTAATATTTTCTCTCATATTTGGCCAAAAGTACTTATGTGAAAGGGCTAAGTAGCATTCGTTTATACCGCGGTGGTTGGTCTTACCATCGTGGTACTTGTTAATAATTTCCTGTTGACGGAGGTACTCCTTAACATTTTCTAGTTCCCTTTTAGTGAGTGTCAGGCTCATGGATGAGCTTTTGAATGCGCTTTGGATAACAGGTATAATTTTGTATAACGCTAAAGGCGGATTTATTAGCAACCCAGTTTTGACTTTAGGGTGGACGTACTCTTTGATAGCATTAATTACATCCTCCTCAAGGTTAGACTCAGATATTTGAACGGATGTGCGTGTGTGAGTTGCAAATGGTTTTGAGACGATTGGTCTGCCTTTTATGTCACCTACGACATTTAGAATTAGTTGCCTAGTAAACCTATTCAAGGGGTCGTCTGAGATAGGGACTTCCAAAATAGGGTTTTCAGCGCTAGAGTGAATGGTTTCGGTAGATGAACCAGACACTGATCTATTTGACGGAGGACTTCGTCAGAACTGTGAGCTGTTATAGTGGTAGATCCTGATCTAGATAAGGGTTGTTCAGAAGGGTTTGCAATAATAGAGCTGACATCTTCGTTGATGTTAATTTCTACTCTCGACAAAGCATCGGCATTTGTATTAGCCTTGCCTTGCTTGTATACTATGGTGAAGTTATATTCACTTAGCTTAAGTCTCCAGCGTGTTAAGCGAGACCCTGGCTCTTTTAGGCTCATAACCCATTGCAATGGTTTATGGTCTGTAACAATTTTAAACTGTCTTCCAAACAGATAAGGGCGGAAATATTTAGTTGCCCATACGATAGCTAAAAGCTCCTTTTCTATTGTACTGTAATTTATTTCACTAGAGTTCAAAGTTCTTGATGCGTAAGCTATGGGTTTATCGCTGCCTATCGTTCCTTGTGATAAAACAGCGCCTACGGCGAAGTTCGATGCATCCGTGGTTAGTACAAAGTCCTTAGTGAAATCAGGGTATTGTAGTATGGGGTCATTCGTCAAAAGTAATTTGCATTTCTCAAAGCACTCTACATATTTCTGGTCTAACGAAATTTTACTTCCTTTTGAGACATTGGGTTAGAGGTTTAGTCACACGTGCAAAATCTGGGATGAATTTTCGATAATAGCCAAGTAGTCCGAGAAAACGTTTGATTTCGGTGGTTGTTTTGGCAGGGGATACCTTTGTATTGCCTGGATTTTATTAGGGTTAGGTTTGACACCCTCGTTTGAAATGACATGGCCTAAAAACTCAGTCTCTAGCTTCAAAAATTCGGATTTGTCCATTTGAATTTTGAAGTTAGATTCTCGCAGTTTTTGAACACTTTCTCCAGATTTAGGATGTGTTCCTGGAGTGACGTGCTAAATACAATGATGTCATCGAGATAGACAAGGCATACCTCATTCTGCAGGTCTTTGAGAACATTGTCCATCACCCGTTGGAATGTGGATGGAGAGTTCTTTAACCCCATGGGCATTCTTAAGAATTCATAGTGCCCGTTCTCTACGTTAAATGCAGTTTTATGTATGTCTTCTAAATCCATTTCCACCTGGTAGAACCCACTTGCTAAATCAAGCGTGGTGAAATACTGACATTTGCCAAGTTTGTCAAGTACGTCAGTTATGTTGGGAATTGGGTACTTGTCATCAACCGTTTTCTCATTAACTTTTCTAAAGTCCACAACAAGACGCCATTTAACCTTGCCTGAAGCGTCGGCCTTTTGGGTACAATCCAAATTGGAGAGCTCCATGCAGAGTCGGAAGGTCTTATAATATTTTGTTCCAACATTTTATTAATTTGGTCTCTAACTTCTTGTCGGTGGACATAGGGGTATCTATAAGTTTTTGTATGTACTGGGATTTCATCGGTGGTTCTTATTTTATGCTTTATTTTGTTGGTGAATGTTAAAGATTCTCCTCAAGATAAAACACATCAGCATAGGCCGCGCATAAGCGTTCTAAGTTAACGCGTTCTTCCACATTTAGATGTTTAGTGCGGAGGCGGAAACAACTTCACTAACGCGATTCGGTAAAACTCCAGTACGTTCACTTTCGATGTTAAATACCTCGGCTTCTACCGGTCTATCCATAGCAAAAATAATGTCGTTTGATGTGGGGTTAGTAACTTCTACCCAACCGCGGTTATTTTCAACTGTGGTTAAGCAATCGGAAATGAGGCAATTACAAATAGTCTGAGTTTCAACTACCACGTCTCCGTCTAGTGAATTTACTGGTAGCCTAATTAATTTGGAAGAGTTGGCTGGAATAATTTCCTCATAAAGATTAGCGTTACGAGAGTCATACATCCGAATAGGTATCTCAGCATTACGAGTAACCAGAACTTTACTACTAAGGTCTATTTTAGAACCCCACACGTCAAGTAAATCAAAGCCAATTAGTCCATCAAAGTAATTATGGAACTTGTACACGAATAACGTAATGTCATCTTGCTCACAGAATTCCGGGAAACAAGGTAATGTTATCGAGTAATCGTTCTTACTCGTGGCGTGTACATTTGTCACCTCAAAAGGGTCGTAGTTCAGAGGGACATCACTGAAATATTTTTCGACAGCGTCTGGGCTTATAAAAGACTGATTAGCGCCCGTATCAATTAAAAGTTTTAATGGTGGGTTAGATATTTGAATGTAACCCAGCTGTCTTTGGATGTGAAAGTTCAATTCTATTTTGGCTTTTCGCACTTCGACTCCTGTTGAAAATTTGTATCATTTACAGGAGGGATTGTTCTACTTCCTCTAAAATTACCGATTCAGCATAGGGCTGAGGCTCTGGGTAATACCCATAGTCGGTATAGTCATAGTAGGGGTAATAGTACTGTTCTTCATAATCGGTACAATATGTGTCGTGGTCAGGGTAGTTAAAGTCGCACTCGTTATGGTTCATTTCGCGAGTTTTAAAGTAATTAGTCGGGGCGGATTCCCGAATTTCCGCCAATCGTGTCCCTGCATAGTGGGCGGTAAAGCTCTAGGAACAAAATGACTGACCCCGCTCATCGGACGAGTTTGGTTGCCGAATCTATATTGCTGTTGAGGCCTATTATTCATAGAAAAGTTATTTTGTTGGTTATTGTAATTTGGTGGTGGAGCACGCATCATCTGCTGTGTCCTGGTTAGGCCTCGAGGCTGTTGCACTTGGTTTGGGTAGCTAGGTCTCCAACCTTGAGGAGGTTGGGTCAACATTGGCATTTGCCGCGACGGACCGGGCATGTTAAAATTCGGCTGTCTAACAGGCATACCGAATGTCATGGGCTTTGGAACAAAGGTGTTTAAGGGTAAATTTTGTGCAAATTGTGACGGTTGATGGTATTCCTTTTAGGACCACTACCATCATTGCGCTGTTGCAAATACAGCGTATTTAACTCCTCTTGGACAAATTCCAACGCCTTCTCCATAGATTCAGGTCGCATACAGCGTATCCTGCATCCTAGGGGATCTTTTAGACCTCTCAAATATGCCTGAAGGGTTAGTTTTGGTACAGTGTACGTTTAGCCTCAATAGTAGATGGAATATGCTCGTGTAGAGTCACATACGTCATAACTGTGCTAAAAGATTTTGACAGCGCTCGTAAAATTCCTGAGGTGTACTAGACCCTTGGGTCTGTAGGGAAAGGTCACTATACAGAGCAGTTTCATCGCGATGGTCTGCGAAATTGTTAATAAGGGCACCCGAATACCCTGCCAGGTTTCCGGTATGCCATTGGCGTTTATCAATCTAGACGCGGGTCCCGTGATTTTATTTAGTATTCCGTTAGTGAGGGCTAAGTTGGATAGTTCGTGCCCAGGTTGCGGATTCACGTGAGCTATAATTATTTGATCACACAAATTAATGAACCGCGTAAGGATATGCGGGTTCCCGTCGAACTCGGGTAACAGTCTAAGTGACTTGTAAATGACATCTATATTGTCATGCGCGGATGGAGCCAGGGCCTGAGGCTGAGGTTGAGCTTGGGGCTGCTCCATTTCTTCTAGATTTCTACTCGCGTCAACTAAATTAAACCTATTATACGACCTACTTCTACCTACTCTAATGTCCTTAAATTTCCTCGGATGGAAAATTTTGGAAAAATTTAAATTAATCTAACACAATATATGAGCCTGGAAAAATCACACAGTACACATATAGCACACACAAAAATTACACAGAAATAAATGACACAGTATAAAAAGAAATTACACACACAAAAGTTTAAATGAGAGAAAATAAAATAAAATATGGGTTCAATAAAATTAGGATGGAATAAGGCTAAAGGAATAAGGACTGAGAAAAATTCAAAGCACTTACAACATGGTCTCCTTTTTGCCGAATCAATGTCTGGATTCCCTTCGACTACAACCGTAGGTTCTTTTATTGTAAAAAGCCGCGATTTTAGTGACTTTACTTTACAATCCTACCGACTGCGCCAATTATGTTTATTGCAGCCGAAGGTCGCAAAAAAACCAATTTACTTTTAAACTAATTTAATAAAAATGAAACTACAATTATAATTAAAACTAAAAATGAATTGATTCGATCGATGTTTGATCTAAGAATGCGCTTCGCGGCGGGCCGGCCGCGCAGGCAGCTTCGGGTGTCGCGGCGTGGTCACGTTCCCACGGCACGTTGCGCTGACGCCGCGATTCCTGCTGTTGCTCGGAATTGAGGTTGATGCCGACGTAGCTATTCCTATACGTCAGGGTGGCGTAACACGTGTTTATATCTCTTTATTTATTTATCTACGGCTATTAAATTACAATGAGAAAGAACTACATGGCGTAAGCAGCCCACTAATTGTTCCCATTGCTGGGACTCGGGGCCTTCTCTCGCAAGAGAGTCAAGGCCGCAACGCTGGCTCAGTGTCCCTCAGTGTGGTTGCCCTCGTGGAACATACCGGTTTCCTAACGATGTTTTCCTTCACCGTTTTTATGTTAGCGGCGCTACGCACATGGCTTCGAAGAGAGAGAGTGGTGTCATTGGGATTCTAACCAAGGACTCCGGATCGGCAATCTAAACCAGCCTTCTATGTTTCTATTTCTGAGACTTAGGGCCATCTCTCACAAGGAGAGAGTCAAGGCCGTAATCTACGCTGGTCAAGTGCGGGTTGGGAGATGACACATGTCCTCGAAAGATACATTTCTTCTAACATGTCTGTTTCCAAACTGAATTAAAAAGTTGTGTTCCTCTTTTGAAATCGATTAAAATTTAAGCCGACGCGACGTTGTCTGGTTCGAAGTTCGAATACTAGTCAAGGAGATAATAAGCTCACGCTTGACCGTCATTTTGCCTAATACATTGTTACTAGTAATTTGAAAAGCATAAATATACTGTTAGAACTACAGAACGCATCCTGTTTCTACTCCTTAACATACCGCAGTTCCCACCACGAAATAAAATCGGTAATAAAAAAAAACTACCGCAAAGAGTTTAATTAAAGAGTACACATTACCTAGGCAATTAGTACTTATGCGTCTTCTCTTTCCCAGGCTTCAAATTAGCTTCGTTAGCGAACCGTTACATCATGCATCTTTGATGCGGACTACTTTAAGGAGTTTTGGATAAGGGATGTTTTATTTATTTTCGTCAATCCGTCTATGGCTGTCGCGGCATAATTAGAGGAATGGTATATACTATAAAGATAAAATCATCTTATATCTCTGGGTGTCGAGCGCAGTACTAAACATCGATATAAACCATTAGATGTGCCCTGAGCACCTTGAAATTGGTAAAAACTGCGTCTGTGTGTACCGTGAGTGGCTTACACATCACCAATCTACTTGACCCTTAGAATCGCTAGCGGCGAGGTATACTGCGGTTCTACTTATTTTGGTTGTTGACAACGAACAATGATAGGTAAAAACGTTACAACCGACTAGAATGGAAAGAGTGAGCTCACTCTTCCCAACGATAACATAATTCCAGGCGCCTAAAGTTTGGGAGGGCACATCAAATGGTTTAATATCGATTATCGATGTAGGTAAAGATTTCGACTTTTGTTCCAACAAGCGGTCCGCCCCGACTTCGCCCGGGGTACATAATATGTACCACGCCTGTTACATAGCCTATTATCACTCAACGTATCTAAATCACGAACATACCCAAGGCTGAAAAACATTTTTGGAATCAGGCCAGTTCTTGAGATCGCGTTCAAACGTAAACCTCTTCGACTTTAAAACATTATTAGTATAATATAAAACTAACTTAAATAATTTCTAAATGGTTTATTTTGACGTGCGTTTGATCCGTGAGAGTAAAAGCTCCGCCTCCCCACGCGGACTCCCCCACGTCTCCTCGCGACCTTGAACTCACGTTATTTACGTTGTGAAGTATTACCACAGATAAGAGAATAGTTACCTTTGTCCGTAGATAACATTATAAAGTAGCAGCGGGTTTACCCGCGTAGTTCCCATCAGAGGTGGCACCGTATCAATTTTATCGAAATTGGTGTGGCGGTTTTTGAATTTTTTTTTTTTTAAATATAGAGTGACAAGACGATCAGGACATGTGCCTGATGGTAAGCAACATGCCTGAAAATTTGAACTAAAAACTGAAGTTTGCTTGCATGTATTTATACGACGTATTGATAGATTCTTCTGAGATTTGGCCAAATGTTTTTTTTTAAACTAGAATAGGTTCGCACTTGACCACCATCTCGCCTGATATTAAGCGATGATGCGATCTACGATAGAGCGTGCTTACCTAGAAGAAACCGATTCACTCTCGATTTGAAGACACCAAGATTGTAACCATCGGGGAAAACCCACTCAGGCAACGCATTTCACAACCTAGATCACAAACGTGGAGTCAAATCGCTTCGTTCGTGTTTTTGGAACATCAACCATGAAACGATGTCGCCCTTTTGTGGAACGAGAAGTCCGATAGAAGAAAGGGCAAGGTGGAATTAGATCATGCAGATCAGTTGCACACTCTCCGAAGTGTATCCGATAAAATACACCGATAAGCTAGCAATTTTGCGGCGATGATCAAGACTTTGAAGTCTTTTACGCACAAGAGTGTCATTGCCTATGAGTCTTTTGGCGCGTCACTCAATCGATTCCAGAGTCTCCAGCTGATACTTAGCCGATCCATCCCAAAGGTGCGAACAGGTCTGAGTTTAATTATAATTTGAAGGATTTTTTTGTTTTCTCGGAGTAAATGAACTGTTTATTTAAATTGTAATATGGTAATAAATACCCAATGGGTTCGCATATAGTGACACATACCTGAAATTTATTACTTTAGACCTGTATTTAATACCTGTATTCTGGCAAAAAAGAGAATTTAATTAGATTTGGATTTTATCTGGGTATCATCTAAACGAGAGTGAATCGGTGTCTTGGGTAATCGTTCTCCATCGTAGACCTCTCGTGGTACAGCGGGCGAGATGACAATCAAGCGTAAACCTACCAAAATTACTAAAAAAAGATGTGGTGTCATGGAACACCAGGAAAGTACAAAGTTGCTTCGGACTATATCGAAGCAAGGAAATTAGCAAAAAAAGTTGGGAGTACGGAGTACTGGTCCCGGGCAGTTTTTACGCGTCACTTCCGTTATACATTTTTCTTACGGTTTTAGTCTCACATTTCTAATAATTGCCAAGCCTGTCATAAGGAACTTTGTTCCAAAAAAACATTGAAATACGAAATCCGCCATCAATGAGTACCACAGAACAGACAGACACCTATTTATAGCGTGTTAATTCGTTCACCAAAGTTCACCTGTTCTTCAGTGACTCACTTCGGTTACTCACTCGTGATTATAATGATTCATTGTTATTCTCGTTTGTCTTACTGTTGCTTAATCGTGAATGCAATAACGAGTAAATGGCCGTAAGTAAGCCTATATTACACCTAAGCGTCAGACTATATTTCAAAGAGCTGTATATGTCAGAAACAACTTAGACTCATACGACACGCGAGGAGAGAGACATTCGCGCAATATACGTAACGCTGACAAGCTGGATAGTATACCTCACTCTCTCGCGAGATCGGGAAAACTGACTCACATTATGGGACCGGAAGTTTATAACACTCTTCCTAAAATAGTTAAATCAGCACCGAGTTCGGGTAGCTTCAAAAACCGATTAAAAAGCTGGCTTATCGATCTAACTTTTTATAGTTACAGCGAGTTTTTATATAGTGATAGCAAACTCACAACAAAATTGTAAAAAATTGACATTGTTCATTACAATTGTAATAAGTACATATATTTTATTTTTTGACACTTATTTGTACGATACTTACTATCGTACAATATAATGTTCAATTTAAACTTTAAAAATGTATACTCTTTGTATGCTCTTATTTTGTTTTTTTTATAAAATTGACGTGTAAATTGTACATTTATCAATAAAGCACTTTGACTTTGACTTTAATATTAGTAGTATACTGGATTGTGTGAAAGAAGACATGGATAGGAAAGGAGTAAACTCAGATTTGACAAATGATAGAGAGTAATGGAGACACGTTCATGTTATACCGACCCCACATAAAGTGGGATAAGGTGAGATGAGTAGTATATGAAGTAGGATTTAGTATGCTTAGAAATTTATAATAAAATGGATCGTTGAACCGGTTTTAACGGGACTGACATTGGCTGGATGTTATAAGGAGTAACTTAGGCAACTTTTATTTACCCACTTAAAAAAAGAGGTTTCTTAATTCGAATGAAAATATTTTGTATTTTAGAAAAAATATAAGAGTTCCCCGAAAACAAAAGAAATTAATATGATAGATATGGAACTTTTATTATAATAAATTGACAAAGTTTAAGTTTAATTGACAATTTTTTTATATGATAGATTAGATAAACCGCGAGTGAAAGCACGAGACGCAGCTAATTTTGTAGATGGTCCTGTATAAGTAGTTCGTATTGAGGTACAGCCATTGACACAATAAATAGAAATTCGCACAGTTATCACATCCTGGCCGTGTGTGTATATAGAAATGGATATATTATGGAAATCGCGGCCATTACAATGAGTTACGGTTGCCCCGGATGGTAATGAGGTCATTATCGCACGGAGTATACCCCAAACATTTAGCCAGTGTAACCTGATCTTATTATTTAGGATAATCATTAGCAATCGTAGGTCAAGCTGTACTGGTGTGTGCGTTTTGATTATTGGTTATAGGGAATTACCGTTCATACAATATTTATTGAAGGTGATTTTACGAGGGATAAAAGTTTAATGATGTGATAATTCTCCCTTTGGTTTTTTATTTCATTATGGTCGATTTCACCTCCAATATGTAATCCTATCCATATACAGTCTTGGCCAAAAGTATTGAGCACCCTGCAAATGTTGCAACTGTACGGAAAGCACAGCAGCAGTTAAATATAGAAACATGCCTGCTTATTAGCACACTGCTATGGCAGCCATTTGAACATTTCTTTTATAAAGAGTTTTACGAGCAGGACATGTGCATGATGGTAAGCAATTTGATTGCATATAAAACAGCACAGTGACGCACATCTATTGGAATATCGAGTCCAAATCATGACCTAGGACTGCACTGCGCTCGTCAACAAAACATTGATAGATGCGGCGGAAGCGTACAATGCGTAACGGGACAAAACGGGACACTTTTTCGTGGATGCAGCCGGTGTTCGTCGATTTATTAGACGTTGTCACGTCAAAAATCATTTACGAATGCCTGTCACTGAACTGGGCTGCAACATTATGGACATTAGTTGTCCCGTTGTCAGCCAACTTCCTCTTGTCGTATTTTGGACGTCGATGTGATGTACCACACGAAAATTCACTCATGTTAACATAGACAAAAGAAGTATGACTTTCAAAAGTAGGTACACACTCGGAGACTGGTGAGTAACTAAAACTGTCTCAGCTTTGGTAATGTTATCTCTTTTCTTTTCGCTTGAAAATGTTTAGACAGCAATAGCAAAGCCAAAGCAGATATAGTTCGGCGGTACACTCGCGGCAATGCTCCACAGAAACCAACAAAAATACATAAACGTTGGACGCGCTCGATAGTTTTTGCCACAAACTAGCAATTTGCCCGAAACAACCTTCAATCCACCATTATTTTAGCCGCTAGGTAATAAAACTGTCGTGTTTCCTTGCCATAATGATATATGCGCTTTTTGTAATGATACGGGGACGGTCCGGCTTAATGCAGTGAAAAATACAGGGGACTGGCACGATATGGCATTTATTCTCATTTTGGTAGGTATTATATACTCATGTACCATGTAACCAACAGAATGGTCAGAGACGAAACAAAAGTAAGAGATATAACAGAAACGATAAGAACATTGAAATGGAATTGGGCTGGTCACATTTGTAGAATGAGTAATGAAAGATGGACAAAGAAAGTAACGGAATGGATACCAAGAGGAGACAAAAGGAAAAAAGGACGCCCTAACCGACGCTGAGAAGATGTATTTACACAGAGGCAAGGGACAGAATGGATGAGAATAGCACGAGAAAGGAAAATATGGAAAGAACTGGGGGAGGCCCATGCCAAAGAGGCAACATCTGCACACGAGACACCTAATAAGCATTGACATCCAATACTTCATTGACATAATTATTATACCTGAAATGAAATAATAATAATTAATTTACTAATTTGACATAAATTTTGTATAACAGATTAAAAAAAGAAGTATAAATTTTAATGTGTATTAACTTTTGTCATACGAAATTGTAATAAATAATAATAATAACTGTATCAACTAATGAAGCGGAATGTATATAGATAGCTAAGTGTAGTTGAATAAAGGCTTTTTTATTTTATTTTATTTTATTTATATACTCATGTCTTTATTCGAGCCATCGCGCGTCGGTCGTTGATTCAATTCCCATACAGGGAATATACTTGTGTGATGAATATGGATGTTTGTAGTGTTAAGATTTGATAGGATTTTTGGAAAGCTTTGAGTTCATATATTATATTGATATTGGACGGTTTCTTGAAAAATGTCTCCTAGAATCATCGAATGATTGATTGATGAAATGATTGAATAATGCTCTAGAAGAAATGGTGAAACTTCGGTATGATACAAATTTTAACCTTCAGGCTTCATTATGACGCATTTCATGTCTCTGGGTTATACGAGCACAGGCTTGTGCTGTTGTGCTGTGCTTTTGTTAAATATCATAAAAAAGCAAGCGCTCTTCGTGTTAAATATCATAAAAAAGCAATACCTGCGCACGCTCACGTCCTCACCAATGCTACGTGTGCGTATAGTATAAATAAGTTAGGCCCCACTCCAAGCCCGCGAGGACACTCGGAGCGTCCCGCGTCACATAATGTCTTGGATAACGGCTTCCCTCCGGATCTAGGTTTCTTTTACTGCCGTACGTGTTGTTATGTCGCTGCGAGTTGGGCTATAGTCAAATATTTTCAAGGAACGCTGTATTCTGATTCACAGGAAAACAAATTAAAACAAAACAAAAAACTACCGATGTTTTTGGCTGTTGCGATCGATGTCTAAATAAAGATGAGCGATAGGATAAAAAGGACCTTAATTATTGTATATTTATCCAAAAAGGCAATAAAAAAGTACGTACCTATTTGATGCACCAAATTTTCATATCTCAACTTAACTCTTGGTTAACGCGTATTTTTTCGTATCTCAACTTAACTCTTGGTTAATAGGGTATTTTTCGTGTCTCAACCTCTTGGTTAATGGGTATTTTTTCGTGTCTCAACCTCTTGGTTAATGGGTATTTTTTCGTGTCTCAACCTCTTGGTTAATGGGTATTTTTTCGTGTCAAATACAAATACAAATACAAAAATCTTTATTGCTGTTTGCAGGTAAGATAAGATGATACAAAACATTTAAATAATTGACCCATACAAACTGGCCTCTTCTTCTAGAGGCATGCAATATGTCTGGCAACGCAGTTTCCATTGGTCTGAATTTATACAATGATAATAATAGTCAGCTGATAGTCTTCTTCTTCTTTTTTCGTTTTTAACTTTTAATCGGTTGTATCATGTATGTCATCTGATTCATCATGTATTAATTTCTGGCTTCTGTGTCTCAACCTCTTGGTTAATGGGTATTTTTTCGCGTCTCAACCTTTTATTTATTTAGCAACTACTTGCACACTTACAGTCACGCCAAGGCGTGTGTCAAGTTATAACATAGGTTTTGGTAAATGGGTATTTTTTCGTGTCTCAACTCTTTGTTAATGGGTATTTTTCGTATCTCAACTGAGAACCGTGTTAGCCATACGATTTTCCCCACCAAGAAGTGTTCCACGCGGCCAAAGTTTTCACTTCTGAACTTGGGTTGATTGGAAACATATTTATTACAATAAACAATTCCTAATTATTAACACTAATTTTATAAACAAAATAAAATCAAAACATGCGCCCAACGTCATCCCGAACCACGCTCCCAAACTGCTAACATTTTTACGTTCGCAGTTTGGGAGCGCGCTGCCCGTGTGTCGTCCCGCACGCCCGCACGATTTCCCTGTTTAGACGTCTTTGTCAAACGACTATATGATTTATTAAAGTGTGGTAATGTCGTGTTGTCGTGTCTGTCTGTGGGTGCAGAGGTCGTTAGAAGGCGCTCCGTGACGGACGCGCCCAGGGGCGCCCGCTCCGGTCGGCTCGGGGTACCGACGTCCATGCCAGTTATTTGCACTTTCGTAATGAGTGAACATCATAGTTGCATTTACATACGTTGGCTAACAGTCAGCGAATTACGAATACTAGTGTCTCCGATTTTGCCGCGTAAACGCTAGTAGACAACAGGCCCGTGAACAAATTTTATGGGTCAAATTAACCACCAGTAAACCTATGTAGGATGATAGAAGGTTATAAAATAATAAGATTGAGCACTATGCCGTCACTTGAAAGCTGTCCAACTGAGTGCAGGTAAAGATAGGGTTTACAAATCTCGGATGATTTCTCCCTGTCACATGATTTTTGTACGGTGTTGCGGAATAATGGATTAGGAGAGGTAATGAAACTATAAAAATTGTACATTTTAATTTATGTCAAAAAAATCATGATTTTTCTACGATTTCAGGATAAATTTGGTCATTTGATTATTATGGCATCATACGAGGGGTGATCCAAAAGTAATGATAATCAGTTATTTCTAGTGCACACAAAAATACAAAAAAATTACAGTCACTTGCTCAATTACCCACTAGTTCAGGAAAAAAAAATCATATAAATAGGCCACGATTCCCGGGAGCTACATTCATTTGAATACGGACTGTCAAGAAGTGAACATCAAAATGGAAAAACACGAAATCAGAGCTGTCATTAAATACCTCTGCTTGAAAAAAATGTCTACCAAAGACATACACAGCGACTTGGTGGAAACATTAGGGGACTGTTCTCCTCCATATTCCACAGTTGCACGCTGGGCTAAGGAGTTTAAGCTGGGAAGAACATCGACGGAAGACGAACACCGCGAAGGGCGCCCATCGACGTCCCTCGCTGGAGAAAATGTGAAAAAAGTTGAAGAAGTTGTATTGGAAGATCGAAGAGTGACTATCAGGCATGTAGCTGAGGTCACAGGGATCTCATATGGCAGCATTCAAAAAATCCTTGTGAACGAATTGCATATGAGAAAGGTCTCCGCGCGTTGGGTACCGAAAATGTTAAACGACGAGCAAAAGAAGAAACGAGTGGACATGTCAAGAGCAAATCTCGAAAAGTTCCAGGCAGACAAGGATAATTTTTTGTCACGTTTTGTGACCATGGACGAAACCTGGACCCACCATTTTGATCCTGAAACAAAACAACAATCGATGACATGGAAACGATCCGATGAACCGACGCCGAAGAAATTCAAAGTGTCAAGCTCAGCAGGGAAGGTTATGGCGTCTGTTTTTTGGGACGCTGAAGGAATAATCATGGTGGACTACTTGGAAAAGAGGGCCACTATTACAGGCTCCTACTATGCAGAACAAATAAGAAGATTGCGGGAGGCTATTAAGGAGAAAAGGCGAGGCAAACTGCGGGCTGGAGTGCTGTTCCATCAAGACAACGCACCGGTTCACAAAGCTGCAATTGCCATGGCTGCCATTCAGGAAGCGGGCTTTGAGCTGGTGGAACACCCCCTATTCACCAGATCTAGCCCCCAGTGACTTCTATCTCTTTCCACGACTCAAGGAACACCTCCGGGGCAAGAAATTTGACGATGATAGCGACGTGATGGCCGCGGTTGAGGACTTTTTTGAGAGTCAAGATAAAGATTTTTTTTCTAAGGGAATTTTAGGTTTAGAAAAGAGATGGACTAAATGTATAGACTTGCTAGGAGACTATGTTGAGAAATAAATTTAGTTTTTGATTTTATTCATTGTGTTTATTATTGATTATCATTACTTTTGGATCACCCCTCGTATTCCATGCAGTTTAAATACATCTTCTAATCCATTATTCCGCAATGCCGTACAAAAATCATGTGACAAGGAGACATGATCGAGATTTGTAACCCCCTATCTTCACCTGCACTCAGTTGGACAGCTTTCAAGTGACGACATAGTATTCAATCTTAGTATTTTATACCCTTCTATCATCCTACATAGGTCTCCTGGTGGTTCGTTTGACCCATTAATTTTGTTCACGGGCTTGTAGTCTGTAGTCTATAGCAAATGGATAGAAATCATATGAGACAGTTTTTCTTTAGAAATTTGAGCGATGAGCTTTACATGACATGATGCTTACTATCACTGCACTGTGGTCGTCATCCGCAGATATAATGTTATGTTTTATCTCTGCCCTGCGCCCTGTTGTAACTTATCTGAAAATATTGCCTTGAAATCGAAATACATACCACTTTTTCCACTGATTCCACTTTACTATTTGTGGCCAAACGTGTTCCCCAGGGGGAAAGTGTTTTTGTCACCTGCTTCTATTCTTTTTTCTATTCTATTTTATTTTGACTTATCTAAATTTTATTACTTTAGTGAAAAATCGTAGAAATTTCATTGGACTCTGATACAATAAATTTAGATGTGATATTATTGTATGTAATTAGTTTTTAAAATAACATCGTCATGCAAAATTAAAAAGAGAGGCCTGTACCCAGCTGTAGGATAGAAAATGCTGTCGATGATGATGACACTTACAGGCTGCATATTATGATAATGTTACAAATAACTACAACTAGTTTTCTTGCAAATCTAAACGAATACCAAACCGCGGTTAGAATAAGGAAAATATCGAAGTAGCGTGCAAAAATGTGCGCATTCCGATTATTGTATAATGAATGCGCGTTTTGTAATGATTCAGTAATTTGTTGGTAAATTGATTGTGGTAGCTGGATCGACACGTGTAGGCGGCGAGTTACTGGCCGACCGGTATCGGACTACTCAGCGCTTACCATCCTAGCGCAGGTGCCTCACCGAGAACCCGGTGGGAAAATGTATGTTCAATGCACTTTTTAACCCCTGACCAAAAAAAGGGGTGATTATAAGTTTGACGTCGATGTCTGTTTGTCTGTCTGTCTGTGTGTGTGTGTGTGTGTGTGTGTGTGTGTGTGTGTGTGTGTGTGTGTGTGTGTGTGTGTGTGTGTGTGTGTGTGTGTGTGTGTGTGTGTGTCTGTCTGGCACCGTAGAGCTCAAACGGATGGGCCGATTTCGATGCGTTTTTTTATTATTTTTATTTGAAAGTTAATATCCGTGAACACCCGTTCTTAGCTATGTTTGGTTAATATCGATTCAAGATGGCCGCCTCCACAAAATGGCGGACAAAATATTTCTTCACAACTTACCTCAATATGGGTATCAAATGAAAGGTCTTGACTAGTACAACACTGTACACTATAGCAAATTTTCAAATACAAGATGGCGGCCACCACAAAATGACGATTTATATTATTTTTTCACTACTACCTCAATATGGGTATCAAACGAAAGGGCTTGACTAATACTTGACTAGTAGAATGTTGTACAGATTACAAAACCGAGGTAGTCGGGGGTTAGTCAAAATTTTTAATTTTGTTCTTGTTACTGACTGTAATTTGTAATTTTGTTTTACAGTTTTTACATATTTTATCATAGGGGGCACATTTTACCTAATCTATTTATTTGAATTATCAAGTTTTTAGTACATAAAAACTTAAACTTAGATCGCCGCTGGCAGCAGGGCGGAGCGGAGTCCAAGCTCCCGGTGGTTAAGGCTGCAGAGTGAGGAACATGGTGAGAATGCGCGCTTTGTTCGGGACAACCGCCACGTGCATCTGACCCTTGATCCAACCGTCTAGGAAAACTTACAGGGAAATTACAGGGCATAGAGATGAAACATATGATATCTCTGGGTGACGAATGCAGTGCAGTGCTAGGTTATGATTTGGCTTCTTCATGTTCCAATAGCTGCGTGACACTGTGCTGTTATGTGGCAGGCGTGTTGCTTACCATCAGGCACATGTCCTGCTCGTCTCGTCCCTCTTTACAATTAAAATTAAAATTTTAAGTGACGATTTGAGGATTTAAGCTGTTTACTTTTTAGTAAAGTTGTAATGTTTTGTTTCAGGCCCGGGCAGTCGGAGCATGGTCACGGCGGCGGGCTGTCGTACGGCAAGCCGGCCGGCGCGGTGCCGGGCCCGCCGCGGCCGCCGGCGGCGCCCTACGCCTCGCAGCCCTACCCCACCCAGCTGCGGATGCACCAGCCCGGATATGGATCGGCTCCACTCTCATACAGGTTAGCATCCACATATGATTGTTCAAGCTTGATTTTAAGTTTAGATGATGACTATTGTCATGACATGACAAATGTCTTACTTTCTAAATACATTGTCTTACTGTTGAGATACTATGTCTTACTGTTGAGATAATATGTTTTACTGTTGAGATACTATGTCTTACTGTTGAGATAATATGTTTTACTGTTGAGATACTATGGCTTACTGTTGAGATACTATGTCTTGCTGTTGAGATACAATGTCGTATTCTTGAGATACTATGCCTTACTGTTGAGATACAATCTCGGCGTGAGCGCCAAATGCGGCATCGATGCCGTCAACTGATCACAGCATTTCAGCCGTTCCGAATTATTTCCACAATAGCATATTTATTCCTCAAACAGCGTATCGTTTCAACGACAGGAGTAGTATTAGAAAGGCACTGACTCCTAATGACCTTCTTACTGTGACACGGACTCCCAACAACATGTCTCACTGTTGAGATACAATGTTTTACTGTTAACATACAATGTCTTGCTGTTGGTGTACAATGCCTTACTGTTGAGATACAATGTCTTACTGTTGAGATACAATATATTACTATTGATATACGACATACGACCTTATACCTTACCGCTGAGAAAAGACGTCTTTACTGTTCAAATGAAATGTACAGACCCAATAGAGCTCAATGTTTTTACTTTTTAGGACCAGTTCCTTCGTACTGGTTAAATCTAATGTTTGTTTGCTGAGATCATCTCAGCGACACGAACCTATTTAGTTAAAGTTGATAATCCTACTCTACTTTGAGGAAGTTGTTCTGAGTACGTTCTAAGGTTTTTTAAGGTTTCAAGTTATCATCTTTTAAAATCGGCTCAACTGATTTAGATAAAATTTAAACTTCCGGTCTCTTACTTACTCTTCAGAGGTCTGAAAAGTTTGTAAATCAAAAGAATTATTCGAAACATCGTACATAGAGAAAATAGAGATTCCGAGGAATTGTAAATGTCCTGCCTTTTTCGAAACTGGCCTCTTCGAGAGGCTGCAATACGTCTGCCAATACAATTTATATTAGTCGAAGTATACGTAAATAAAAATTAGTCATAGATGATCAAAGCGAATAACGTCAATGTATAAATAGCGCGATCTAATTCAGCATAATATCTACAAATGCTAAAACCTCCGACATTGTGCCTAAGAGCGAAGTCAGTAATTCCCGAAGAGTCATGTGTTCCTCTGATTCGCCGGATGTTATTTCGAGGCGGCCGAAGCCGCGGGTGGTCAGCTAACTATATCTGTTCGGTTTATGACTGACGCTCGTCTTTGATTCTCTGAACCCTGGGCTTATATTTAGAAGGGTTCAATCAACGCTGTCGGCTGCTGAAATACGCACGAACTGATTCCACAGTCATGTAGCTATGTGTTTAGACTACTGTGTTACTACTACGTCTGACATACAACGGAATTTATGGATATAAATTTATAGATAGATAGATTGATTAACTCTTTGTTGCTCTTAAAAACATAGTGATTAAAAAACTTAAAAAAGTATCAGCTTTCAGCGTTATCACTCCCAGGCCACAGTGTGGTGGAAAATAAATTACAACAGAGGAAGATGGGAGGAATACAGCAGATATACATTTAGGACTTAAAAAATATTCCTGATTATTGTCTACATAATACAATTTTCGTATATCCTAATAACAACAATACGAGTATAGAACATACAGAACTTCTTTATGTATAAAACTATAAATCCCTGTCTACTGAGTCTAGTCGCAAAGTCTATGAGACCACAGACCCTCTTCCTCCTCTTCGTCCTCTTTTATGTGTGTGTGTTATGTATGTGCCACTGGATTTCGAGTTAATCTCCTCCATGTATAACCGAAACATTCTACACGTTGTTTGCCCATCACGGTAGCAGCTAGAAATACTCACAAACATGTCTTCTCACACTACTATCCTCCTTGGTGTGTCCGTCCACGGAGGAGCTGGCTAGTTTCAGTTGTGGCTATTTCGATTTCAGTTGTGTGAACAGCTCGCAAAGTTAGGAAATGGTGCTACAATAATAGGATTTGAGTGGTTCCACCCTTCCACCTTATGAGGCATTTAACGTCAAAATTTCGTCTGGACATTATCCCCACAATTTTTGACTGTTCCAGAAGCCTATTTATGCCTTTCATTAGGTCATTAAAATAAAATCATTCTATCGTTTCGAAATACAATTATCCTTGTCACATGAGTCAGATCTGACACTAGGTCTGCCTCCTCGGTACGTGCAGCCATTGTTAGAACGTTCCCGCGGCGATGCAAGTGGAGCGAGGGAACAATGCGGCCGGCAGACAATGAGGATTGTCTCTGGGATCACCACATTGTTTATGTACTGACGCGACGCCGGCTAAACATTTCCCGTACAGAATTTACGTAACTGTAACTACATACTTCATAATTACCCACGGCAAGAACTGTAGGCCAATGGAATTGGTCAATATTTTTAATCGATCATAGGTTGGCACTTGACCGCCGCTTCGCCTGATGTGGAGCAACCATACGGTGACGAGAGCACACTACCTCGCAGAAACCGATGCATAGTAGACATCTAGGTTACATTCCTCAGGGAATACCTTGTCAGGCAACGTATTCCACAGTTTAGACGTTCTTATAACGAAAATAATGCCAATTCGTTCTAGTCTTTGTGATTTGAGTTTTTTTTATTAATAATGCATCTTTGATCTGTGACAACGAAGAGTATTCCATCCATATCCATCTATTAGTGTCGATGGTGTAAGACGAAAGTGTGTGTTTTGGGCTGAGATGGAAAAATTTGAAGAACTCTATCGAGAAGGTAGCCATATTTGATGAAATCTAAAAGTTGCGTGATGATACTTATCACATAGTGTATATCTTTAGTGAAAGATTAGGTGAGAATGGCGGTGATTCAGGGACACGCCTGGTTTATTTATCGTCTGCCTACATTATAAATATTATCATATAACACACATTTATTTACGGACTACCCACATAAACTAGCAAAGTTGTCGTTACAAAAAGATCGGGCTTAAAACTGTCACACCACACAGGACATTCACCATGAAAAGAAACAGAATCGATTTTTGTCACAAAAATAGTAATTGTACGGTGAGACGCCGACAGGGCCGGATCTAGGGCGGCGTCGCGGCGTTTATCAGGTCACTTCGGGCGTTGAACCGATGAGTCATAGGACGGATACCTATCACAGATACCTACTGGGGACTGCGGATACTACACCGCCGGCCACTATTACGACACGAATTAAGGTTACGATATTGGATCTTCTATTGAACTTTAATTAACCTATGGACAAGCATATCGATCGTTTTTTACATATCTTAATATATATGAATCTCCTATCACGATGTTTGTCCGCGATGGACTCCTAAACTACTTAGCCGATTTTAATCAAATTTGGACACCGTGTGTAGATTGATCCAACTTAAAAGATAGTATAGTTTTTATTTCGACTAATGGGTTTGACAATATCCGAGCGAAGCCGGAACGGGCCGCTAGTATAATTATAGTATAAGTGTCACGTTGTTTGTCCGCAATGAACTCCCAATCCACTTAACCGATTTTGATCAAATTTTTACACCGTGTGCAGTTTGATCCAACTTGAAAGATAGAACCATAATTTCTTATTTTATTTTTATCCGAGCGAAAGCGGATCGAGTCGCTAGTTAGTACTTAATATAAGGTGATGAGCAAGATCAACGCATGATGGTAATTCAAGCAACACGTCTGCTGATAATAGCACAATGCTACACAACTATTTAAATAGACTCCATAACACTATCATACTTAGCTCGTCACCACAAAGACATGAGACGATTTCTTTCATTTCCCTATTATTTCTCTTCAAACATTGCCCTTCAAACCGGAACTTTTTTTAAATAAGTAGTGACGAGACGAGCAGTACATGTGCCTGATGGTAAGCAACATGCCTGCCACAAAGCGGCACAGTGACACGCAGCTATTGGAACATGGAGAGTCCAAGTCATTACCTAGCACTGCACTGCACTCGTCACCCAGAGATCTATGATGCTAAGCCCTGTAATTTCTCTAGGAACGTCGCCCTTCAAACCGGAACACAACTCAATTGTATTTGTACGTTACTGCTTAGCGGTGAGGTAATTGGCAAAGGTGTGAAAGGAAAGAAAACCCCTAAGGAGTCTTTTCACTTTCGAGCACTCTTCAATCTACATGTTTTGCGATATAATCCGACTTCCCAATTTATGCCTCATCTATTCCGTTCGTCTGACGCGATTCAGGAACAAATATTCAAACATCCAAATAGCTGTTCCAGTAGTGGCTCCCTCAAACAATCATCTTCGTGCCTGTTTAGAAAAATACAAGGAAAAAGTAACCATGAAATTGTGAATAAAACGAGATCTCGCGTTTAATTAAAAGAAATTTCTTTTATATTCCGTTTTTTCTTTTTTCCGTTCAACCGCAAGGTTGAGGAAAAGTGTCTCTCAGATATAAAAATTCATTCATCATTTTAAATGGTTTCGTATCTCTAGCTTAAATATGGATTCATTAGGTTTACATTTTAGTTTTAGCTGTATGAGGAAAATTTATAAATGGAACGTTGATAGGTATCAACAGCCTATTCTAGTCCAAACCGAGCAGTCACGCTCAGGAATGATAACGAATCTTTGGGTAAACTCGGGACACCGATCCGGTTTTACCCGCTTAGTTACCAAGGTAAGCTATCACATTCAGAGTTATAAGTTTTCACTTCTATCGGCAGTTCTTACGACTGCCAATTTTTTTAGTTGAGAACGTATTTTATATTAATTCGTCCTGATCCCCTGGTGGCCGGCGCCGATGGTAGTTAGTATTCTGAAATAAGCAGCAGCGACAGTTGTCCAATGCACCGGAATGACCCGCCTGGACCTGGACCGCTTCCAACGATTATGAAACATGCACAAAACACGATCAAAAATAATCTGGACAAAATAACCTGGACTTGTATTCACAGCCACAAACCAAAACGTTTGCACTCCAGTATAACCTGACTCGTTGAGAATTTATGCATTTGTAGATCAACTTATACTGGTGGTGTTTTGTTTTTTGGTTGCCAAGAATGATGGAACTGGCTGGGATTCAGCAAACGTAAACTCATGTCTGGCTCACTGATTGACTGACACGGAATTTTGATGTCTCTTTTCATCATTTTTGTGTTGATTCGTTCTATTTATGTACTAAAATGATTTAGTGACAGAATGTCATCTAACTGACGACATCAGTTCTGCTTTTTCACCACCAATTGTTAAGGCCAGGTAGTTCTGTCAAATTAGGCATTTTACGCTGTCTTGTTCTCGCGACCGTCACTGACCGCGGAATCGGTGCCACAGTGCAGAAATAACATTAAAATATTGGACTGTGTAATTTAAACACATTTTTTGTTCAAGATTTGTTTATACTGTTTATACTAGTGATAACAATTTTGTGAATTGTGAAGTGAAACGAAGAAATATTAAATTTATCTATCTATACTCGTAGATTTACAAAACTCAACCTTTTCTTTTTGGTCACACTATAAGTTGAGAACGGCTTTTCCAATTTCATGCATCTTTTTAAAATGTTTCCTAATAATTCACAAGTTCGTCAAAAATTAAAAATAATGTGCTGAAACGTAATGAAAGGCCAGTAAAAATAGACGGTTTTTTTGTGAACTTTGCACTTTTCTAATCCAATTTTTCTCTATGAGGTAAAGATCACTTACTGAGCATAAAATTACAAAATGCTCACAGATCCAGGTAGAGCTTCAAACGCCAATTGAAAAAAACTATTTTAGCCGATATTTTGGAAACTATATATTTTGACAATAATTGTAGAAAATAAAATTTTGCATCTTTTGTTGCTAGTAAACTTTTTTTGTAAAACTTACCGTTTACGATTTATAACCCATTTAATGATACGATTGCGATGATGCCGATAATAGTGGATGTAGTGGTCTACGATGGAACTTGTTTCTCTAATAGAAACAAGCACAGTGTACCTCGTAACCCCAAGGTTCGAACCTTCGACAAAAACCCACTCTGGCAATGCGTTTCACAGCTTAGTTGTTCTTATTACAAAAGTGGAGACCAAACTCTTCGTTCAACTCTTCAGTCATGATCATGAACGGTGCTGTTTATTCGAGTAACGAGCAATATGATCGAAAACTTTAATTTAAAAACCGCGACTACAAAAAAATCCACACGTAACAAAATATTACCTACTATCTAAGGACACTTTGGCGAGTCAGACTAGTCTTAGAATATCTTTGTTACCGAAATCCATCCAGCCGTTTGGAAGACATGTGGAAATAAAAGATTTACAAACATAAACGATGCGCGCGAAAAACATAACCCTTTTTCCATTCCGGTAAAAAGGGACATGTTTATGCTACTGGGAACAGAATCCACATCTTATAATTTTTACATTGTTATCATCAAATTTGACATAATAAATCGTAATCGGTAAGTTCGAAAAAAAGTTTACTGGCAACACAAGATGGGAAATTTTATTTTCTACAATAATAATAGGCTTTATAACTTTTTCAGAATATCAGCCAAAAACGTTTTTTCGAGGCGCTTGAAGCTCCATCTGGATTTGTTATTATTTTGTGATTTTATGCTCAGGAAATGATTGTAAACCTTATATAAAAAATACGAATCAGAAATTTAGTGCCGAGTAAATTCTACGAGTAATTTTACTGCCTAAAAGGCTTCTTATCAAATTTGGTCGAATGTTTAAATTTCTATGAACAATATTAACATTTTCATACAAAAAAAAAAAAACAAAAACTTTTGGTGGTGTCACAAACTTGGAAAAGTAAAAATAAATAAAAATTCTAACAAAACCATACGTGTATCTATGGAAAGGTGTTCAAAATTGTATTGAAGTTCCTAACTTTTTTTTCTAAACTGAATAGTTTGCGCGAAAGTCTCTTCCAAAGTGGTAAAATCTGTATATGAAGACTTTTCTTCCAAGTACTAAGTACCTTACTACAAAGAATTTACCTAAATGGCATATAAATGCAAGTTAGGTATCATAAATGATACCTAACTTGGGGATTTACGCAGGGGATTTCTCCCTTCTCATTATTTCCCTTATCCCGATCTCTGATTTAACGGACGAATATTTTACCGATACTTATATATTTTCCATTGCATCTGCATTTAATTTTTTACTGATGTGGTATCGACGTCAGTTTTTTGAGACTACCCTTTTGGTCTACAATATAAAATAAACAGCGTACTAATTAGTATCAGCGTCTATTTGCAATTCCAGTGAAAACGGTATCAAAAATCAAGATCAAAGCGTGCTTCACTAGTAATACCTACTGATATTGTTATACTGTGGCACTATGATCGTAATATTTAAAATTTATCGGTTGTCAAAATTTCAAAATCAAGCACAGGCCCGTCGTCCGTGAGCGCCGAAACGCGACTGATCAGGCCTGCCGAACGGCGCGCTATATATATGGTAGATATTAAAACATAGTGAATAACTGATACTTTTTATCAAATCAAACTCTGCGAATGCATCTATAACTTTTTAGTGGCTTTCGTTGAGTATAAAAAATTAGTAAAAAAAATAATTAGTTTAGTTATAAACTTGAAAAAACTTTTTGAAAAGGGTAACTTTGGGATTTTTTCTATCAAGTAAAATTCATTAAATCGTGTTACTGACTGCGAATTGCACTAGATTAGATCCTTAACTATTACATATATTTTTTTCAGAGTTTAATACACTATTTTAAAGGTCTTAAAGTTGTTTTAAAAAATCAAAATTACGGCCCACACGCCCTTAAAAATAGCGAGCATAACATTAACGCGAGGAAGAGATAAGCAGCAAACGGCCACGATGATGATGATGACAACTATTTAACTATTATATTCGTATCTCTACTAATTTAAAACGGAAAGTTTTCATTTTCGAGCGCACTCAATAACAGTACCCTTCTGTGGCACTTAAAAATATTTTTACATTCTCACACCCTAACACGGGAAGGGCTAAAATGCTAGACGACAATTACCCAAGTAAGATTCGCTAATTGCGAAAAAAATCCTAGCTTAATTAATTAATTGGATAAAAAATAGAGCCGTCAAACAGTAAAGATAAAGATAAAGAAGATCTGTTCGAAACATAACAACGTAAATGTAATATTACCGGTTTAATAAAACTTCGTAGTTTGACAATAAAAATTACCCGATTTTAAAAAGTTGTTTACTACAATTATCTACCAATAACGGTTCCGGGTTGGGCGCTAACTAAAATAAAAGAGAATCACGTGGAACCATTCTGACATTCCTGAAGAAACGCGACAAAATCGCAAATAGAGGTAACGGGAAAACGTGCGCGGGCGCACATACCGGCCGCGGCCGGCGCGGCGCCGGTGATGTCACCGCCGGATTTAAACTCGGACACGGGCCTGTCAGGCTATTTGGGAGTTAAAAATGTGGCACGAAACCACGGAGCCATACGATCCTGGTGTGCAGAGCTCGAGTCTGCTCCAACGCCGCTCTGCACATTTTTTTAATGAAGTTAAAATAAGAATTATAGACACTGTTACGACAGACATTTGTCGGTGGCTAGACAGCGGAGAAGGTTATAGGCATGATTGTCAGAGTCGGTGGTCTTAAGTGGATACAAACGGTACAATCTAGAGAAAACTGGATATCTATATGTTCCCATACATTTGTTAACGTTTAGGCGACTTTAACGGAGACGCATTTGTGCTACAATGATAGGTTAAATAAATGAATATTGGTGTATATGTGTCATAACAATGGCCAGTTAAAATGAGATTGGGCCTGCCCATGTTTGCCGAAAACCAGTATACGAATGGACAAAAATCACAACAGATCAACGTCCAACATCTAAACGACCTCGGTGTCGACGTAGACGTGGTTGGATGAAGAACTGCAATTGCACGAAAAACTGAATCACCAAAGCCGAAAATCTAGCTGTCTGGAAGGAGGAAGAGATGCCATTGCTCAGTAATTGGACAGTTCAGGCTATCACTAACAATGCTTCACACAACATTAGTCAGGCTCTAACAAAGCAGAAACTTGTACTATAGGAACCATATAGCCGATATAAACAAATGAACATGTCGGCCAATATGTACTTAAAATAACTAGAAAACCAACATATTTTTTACAAACCACTATTTTGTAGGCGTTAAAAAACTGTGATAAATAGTGGTGTGGTCGTTCCCATCGATAATCCGTGAGCGTGGCGTGTCGTCGGGTGTGGGGCCGTGGGGTCAAGGCGAGGTGCTCGACCGCGCACTGGGTCACCGTCTCGCGGCCGGGACGCGCCATTACCTACATTCTGTGTACTACCACTCAAATATGGTAATATTAAGATGTAAACTTAGCCTTTGCGTTATCATTCAACAATTTTGCAACTACACCGCAGATAGAATGAGGTGTTTTCGAACTACAAAATGTCAGTCGGAAATATTTCCTAAATGTGCCCAAGGTGACGTTAATGTTTTATTTACAGAAACAGGATAAACAAACATCAATTTTAATAATTTTACTCGTACACGAACCCATTTATCTTACTAATATTATAATTGCAAAGATTGGGTGGTTGGATTAAATCCTCAGACACCTCGGAACGGCACAACAGTTCGGATTAAATCTGGAACACAGATCATAGTCTGAAATAGCACATTATTATACATAAGTATTATGGTATTTCAAAGGATCGCGCTCTACGTACTATTTACTAAAATCTTTGTAGTAAACGTCCATCCTCAGAATCGAAAAAATAATCAGTAGTTCCGTACACAGGCGCATTTTCAACTCGACGAAGTAACTAAATATTTTATCAAGCAAAAGCAAATCGACACAACACTCACGTCGTGTCGTCACGTGTAGCGTATAGCGTTCGTAGCGGATAAAACAGAACGATCAATCAATAAAGAAATGGATTAAATTATTATGTATGCTATATCGTATATTTATGTTTATACCACACAACTCAGATATTCGTTGCAGAATTTTGACGCCTTGAACTCATTTACAGTAATTACATTATTAAGTAGTTCCGTGAATTCTAGTGATATGTGCGTGAATCCGATAACCTAAAAGAAAAACGTTTACATATACACGGTAAACTCTTTGCCTAAAAGTCCCCGAAACCTGCTACGAACAAACTTCTAGCTTTTCGGAGAAACTCTAGCTTTAAATGTCTTCCAAAACTATAAACTACAATTCTATAAACACTTTATTGAGCAATATGACGAATAATTTCAGGACAAATCTCTAGAAACGACTGCAGTACTATACCCGGTCCATGTTATCTGGTCCAAACATCCCAACAATAAAACCACAAACCTTTCATCGCATTCTAAAAACAGGCTGAAACCCCGCGTAGAAATAAAGGGCATTGACGCAATCCGCGGCGAACGTGGATTGACTGGGTCGTAAATCGTAACACGAAGGAGCCACGCCGCGCCGCTCGCCGCGCCGCGCGCCGCCCGGCCGAGCGCCGAGCGCCGAGCAGGCGAGCACGTGGTGCGCCGTGCCTCGCATGACAAATAAAAAGTAAACACGCCACAGATAAGCTAGCGCTGCCCGCGACGGTGGCGCCACAGCCTTGGCCTTCCTCCCGCCACGTGATGCCGCTCTGAATGACGCGTTGCGTAATATTCGGTATTTTTAACTACAGTTATTATGTTCGATTAATTTGTATGGTTATAGCCAGATCATGGGTTGGATAGCATCACTCGGCGGACGGGTGATCGGGCAGTAAACAACTGACAACCTTCGTTTGCGTTTCTACTGATTGCGACTGGCTAATAAGCTGCTGCTATCAATGGCGTGATAACCTACGGGTTATCAACAAGACCTATGAGTCTAATCTGATAATATTATTTTGTCAGTGCTGATAACAACGAAAATAGTCTTCTGATGTCTGTGGCGCAATCGTCGTTATATTCCTTATACATACTTCTAAGAACACGCGGTAGTTATTTGCGTATTTTGTTGTAGTATTCACAATGGCTGCGTGGGATGCGAAGCTTTACTTGTCCGAGTTGTATAATATATGCTTCTGAATCTAATTTCATTTGAAACTGGAATAATTTTGAAACCAAATAACATTTCAAGGTCTCGGCTTCATTTCCACAAACCCAAAAAAGTGGCCTTAGTAAACCAGATCCGCCAGGGTCCAGGGTCGTTGTTCACGTCCTTCAACAGCCCAACTTAAAGTCATGGCTTTGATATTACTTCCTTAACGTCTAGCGAAAATAAAGAATGAAATACCAAAGCCAAGGGCATTTTAATTCGTTGTTGGATCCCGCGATGACCTACGACTAACGCTCACATTAGTAAAACTAGAACCACGGTTTCGCAGGATTGCAGTGCATCCTGAGGTCATATTATACGCCGACTTTTGATTTGACCGATTTTTATTATGAAGTTGTTAATTTTGGAAGAAATTCGATGATTCAGAGTTGCACGTTGAGACGCCGTGGTCCACGTCACTAGCCGCGTGCTGTGACAAAGTATCGCCCGGCCACCGGCCACCAGTTCGTTACTTCATTTCCTGTTTCAAAGAAAAATTATTACATTTACAATTTTTAAATTACGAATTTTAATTTCCTGTAACGAAATAAATATTGATTTAATTGTGAAATCGTCTTAGATGACCTGTAAGTTTGCGATGTTTTTGTAGACATTGACAATAATATGTGACTCATACACGAAATTATACAACAATGCGGAAACCAAAGCATTTATTAGTGAACTCACGCTTTGCTGACTTGGTGGACTGATGAGAATTTTTTCACATTCTTGAAAACTTAAACTGGGATGCTTGTGGTTATAAACGATGATATAAACTTTTTGAGTACAAAGAGTTACAATATCAGACAGGTGTCGAAATAAAAGTAAAACTCAAAATACTACCAAGTAAACAAACAAATCGGGAAGGAGATCTTCGGAAACTAATATGTTGAGTAGTTCACGAATTTGTGAGAAACCAGAGCCAGCTTGGACCAGGATCGCAGACGACTGCAGCAGACTGTTCTGGAATATATCCAACAAGTATTTACCCATGTCGAGCAGAAATCTCTTGATCATCGCTACATCTATATTTAGAAGTTTCGGTGTGTTGGGAAGGTCAGTTTTGGTTTTATTTTAGTCTGCGATTTACGGTTTTGCTCGCTGTTTATGAAGAAAAGTTGGAGAAAGATCTAACTTAGCGACTTTCCTACTCCAGTTCTACTTCGTTTCGTCTAATCGAGCATTGTTTGACGTTTAAATGTTCTAAACCTGGTCTAATTAGAGTAGGGCTAGAACACTTAATACACAATATTCATGTACGGTGTGGAAACATGGACAATACGAGCCCGAGAAAGGCAAAGGATCGATGCATTCGAGATGTGGTCCTGGAGGCGGATGTTGAGGATACCCTGGACCGCTAAGCGCACCAATGTATCGGTCCTTTCACAGCTTCGAGTCCAAACCCGCTTGTCTACAATCTGCCAGCAGCGCATTTTGTCCTATTTCGGCCACGCAATGAGAAGGGGAGATGACAACCTTGAAAAGCTGATCATAGTTGGAAATACGGAGGGTAAACGAGCGCGGGGAAGATCCCCAACTAGATGGAGCGATCAAGTGAGAGGCTCTTCATCAACCAAATTCAGCACGGTCGTCAGAGACGCGATGAGCAGACACCGGTGGAAGCAGATGATAAAATCTAGGAGTAGAGCATCCACATCCAACGATGACCACGATCCTCAGCCATGAGGGAGCGACCATAGAGAGAGAACACTTAAACGGACGAAACGACGGATCGAAGGAGAACCGGAGCGTAATTTCGAGTTTATTTCGAAATTACGTTTTTCGTAGAAAGAGAGTGGACGTCCTGGACGATGGCTGACGCGAGAACATAAAAGCTAACTTTTTGATTGGTATAGATTAAAACCCAGACCAATTTTTGGTCTTTATTTTCAATAGCCTCTAGATCAGTAGATGATTTGGCCCAGTTATTCTTCTAACGAATGTTTCTTCTGCGACAGATGACCGTTATTTCAGCGATCTTAATAGAATTTATCAAGGGATATAACTTTTTAACCTTGGCTAGGCTCGTCCATTACTAGCCCTGTTTAATGTTTAAGCAATAGGCATAGTGACTAACTAGTGACAGTTAGGTCATTAAAATATTGTAAATACATATATTTTTTCTTTTGTTTTACAATAAAAAAATTACGAAGATATAGCCCATAGAAGTGTCGAGTGACGTCACGTCTATGTACGATTTTATATACCTAATATAATTTTACGTGAAGTCACATACCCCACTCTGAAAGTTTGATGATGTATCCATATCTTTGTAGGTTATTATGATTTGATAAAATAAAATACCGTGTCCTAGCCGGGCCCGAGGGTCTACCTCCTAACTAGAACTGTCTTACCTTTGACATTCCTCTCTCTTTTCTTTCCGCTTGCAATGATAGAGACCGCAATAGCAAAACGAAATCCGTTTTAGTTAGGCGGTAGAAGGGGCGTTGGGGGCTCGTGCAGACCTGCAGGCTAGGGTCCGTCTGGGAAGTGCCACCTCGACTATTTGGGCAGTCCGACGCTGAAATAGAATGGTATTATGTCTGACCCAGTCATTATCCCCTGTGAATGCAGTAGTTTGACGTGATGTCCCCGTGTATTCCAGAGAGACCAGCTACGGGCGCGCCGGCGGCGGCGCCGTGGGGGAGTACCGCGCCGCCAGCCGCATGTCCATCCTGGGCGGCGGGTACCTGCCCGCGCCGCCCGCGCCGCACCACCCCCCGCCCGCGGACCCGCCCCCGTTCAAGAAGATCCGGATATCGGCGGCCGAGCGCGCGCCCCTCACGCCGCTGCCGCACCACCACCAGCCGCTCAGAGTCGACACTAGGGCAAGTTACCTATCGTTACACAGCGACCTATACTACTCACGCCGGGGAAATGTTCTACGGTTTACACCCTAAGTTCCAATGATTTGCTAGAAAGATACCCTTCAGAGGCAACGTTACATAACTTAGGCTGATAAATAATTATTCAAACATTCACAAGAGAAAACCCCCGATGTACAAGTATGTTGAAAGATTCACAAAAGCTCACACTACCGATATAATGATCAGGCAACAGCATCATGGGCTTTCTCACCTTGTCAGAAGCCTGACGCGTTGTAGATCGAGGGTCAGCTCAGCTAACTCAACATTTACTGGTTTTTAGAAAATCACAAGAACACTCTCCTCGATTCAACTCAACTCGTCTAGACCTTAAATATAATACGACGAAGGCGAAGTGTTACGCAGGGAGATCTTTTAGCTCCATTGTCATTTAATTACATAATGTTTTTCAAATACCAAATTTGAACTTGAACCAAGAGAAATTTTGAACTTCTCTGATTTGAGTTAGAGCTTCCATACCACGATCCGAAATTCACCAACGACCACATTTAGTGCATTCTTCATTACACTAGTTCCCTGTTTTCACGTTTCGTAGGCTGCTTATCATGTGGTTCCTTCTTTATATATTTTCTCTTCATCAGATGCCACTACGTAGAAATAAGGGCGTTTGTGCACTGCGATCCGACTGCAGATGACCTGCTGCCGTAGGATGCCGCTCACGAATCGGACCAATGCACAAACGCCGTAAGAATCTGATTAACATTTAAAAAGAACCCTGCTATCTTTAGGGACTCTTTCGTGAATCAGAATCTGACTTGTTAACTTGTATATGCTCATATGAGTTTCCGATCTACAAGTTTACTTATTTATAGCATATCCACAGTATATAATTATCTCATTTGAGTTTTTGCTGTTCTGTTGCAACTGTCAATAGCTTTTATTATGTCAATGATTGAGTTCGCATCCCTAGCATTCAAATTCCACACAGGCATTGATCGAAACCGTGTCTACACGTTGAGAGAATTAATCGACGAGGCTGATACCGTGGGCTTTGTTACAGTGACAGCAGTTAAAATAATAATATTTGAATGATGTTTACCCAGGAAATTAAGTCTTAAGTTTGTGCCCAATCACTGTGAACTATGTCGATCTAATATATCGAGAGAATTATCACATCACACCAATATTGTCACAGTTCTCCTATCCCAACAAGGTGATGCAGACCTGGCTGTGCGACTAATTCTCGCCTTGCCTCAAATACCTACCCAAAATTTGCTGCCTACTCTCCGAATATAATGACTTTTTTTTATAAAGAGTGAAAAGACATGTTTGTGCCTGATGGTAAGTAACTTTGCCACAGCTGACACGCAGCTATTCGAACATGAAGAGACCTAATCATTACCTTGCACTGCACTGCCCTTGTCACCTAGAGATCTAAGATGTTACATCTCTAAGCCCTGTAATTTATCTGGAAACATTGCCCTTCAAACCGGGACACAGTAATGTTTGCACATTACTGCTTGGCGGTAGAATAACTGGCATAGGTGTGGTACATCCCCAGGCGGACCCTGCCAAGATTCCTACCACTACAAACTTAGCAAAAAGAGTTTATATTTCAATTAGCCCGTCATCATTGTAACTCACCCCCACCCGGGTATGAGATGAGAAGTGTCAAGTAAGAGCGGTTATAAATGACGGTGTGTGTTGTTTCCAGGAGCCGGTGAGCTACAGCACGGTGGAGGTCCTGTCTCCGAACCCGGCCTCCGAGCCCACGGTGGAGGAGCAGAGCTTCCGCACCACCAAAGATGACCTGCTGCAGCAGATATCGAAGGTAAGGACATGGCCTCCCAAAATCGTATATGTTATACTGATACATCAAAAAAAAAAATGACACAGTATCGAATGAATCGAAATAAGGCATTTTCAAAGTGAAACTTTTATTACATCGCCTCAAACTTTTTCGTCCATCTATTGCATGTCGCGTGATGATCGGCCGTGGTGCAGGGGTAAAGTGAAAGGCGATCGACAAAGCAGCCGACGCCAATATCCGCCATAGATCCGACGTTAGTCGTTAAAAGTTACTAAAATTACTGAACTTTCTGAGGTACTTATTTAAATCCGGACAGCTATTTTTATCGAATACACTTCGGAGAGTGTGCGACTGATTTACATGATCTAATACCACTTTGCCCTTTTTTCTATCGGAACGTTCGTAACTCGAAAAAGCGACATTGTTACATGGTTGATGTTCCATAGACACGATCGAAGAGATTTGACTCTATTTTTGTGATAAGAACGTCTACGCTGTGGGTAATACGTTACCTGAGTGGGTTTCGCGTATTGGTTACAATCTTTGTGTCTTCAAATCGAGAGTGAATCGGTTTCCTCTAGGTAAACATGCTCCATCGTAGACCGCATCATCGCTTAACATCAGGCGAGATGGCGGTCAAGTGTAAACCTATACCTATAAAAGTGCTAAATAAAAAGCGTAGCCATGACCATGGCCATCTAAATCATCCGAGTTTACCCGAAGATTTCCTTCATTTACGAACATGACGCTTGAACTCAATTCACGGCGCGCCAAAAGAAGTTTTAACTTCAACAACATATTGTAAAGTAGTTTCTTATCATTGAAACCGATCTCTATTTACTTTAGGGTGGAAAACAAGTCAGAATATTAATTGACTAGCGACCCGCCCCGGCTTCGCACGGGTGCAATGCTGATACTAAATATAAGTACCTACTAATAAAATTCCGGTCCGGCGGCAAGACGTTTCGTTTTACGTACCTAGTCACATAAGTCACAGCTTTTTGTGATGGATAGTTTCTTTGGCGCGACGGACGCACGAAATGTGTTGATTGATGGAACGAAACGTGCTTCACACGAAATATGGCGACAGCGGTTTGTTTGTCAGTGCCGTCAGAATTTAACGAAATTCTCCATAATCCGAATATTGTGGACATAATGTTTTTTTAATATTTTGTTATTAATATAAGGTTTGGATCAAGTCTTACGTACCCCTTGACGAAATTATTAATATAGATTAATTTATTGAAAGGGATTTGTCGCTACGCCTCTATTTACTTTAGGGTGGAAAATAAGGTATGGGCATTGGGCAAGTCAGAATATGAATAGATAGTATGATGTCGCAGGTGGACCGTGAGATGGCGTTGTCGGAGACGCAGCTGACGAAGCTGCGCAAGAAGCAGCGGGAGCTGGAGCAGACGGCGTCGAAGCCGGCGCGCGAGGCCGAGCCCGAGGAGGCCGTGCCGCGGCACCGCAGCCTGGCGCAGTGCGTCTACGCGGACAACAGGAAGAAGGTCAGTCTTGCTGGCGGTACTACTTACAACTACTCTGGTTTTTTTTTAATAAAGAGTGACGAGACGAGCAGGATATGTGCCTGATCGTAAGCAACATGCCTTCCACATAACAGTGAAATGCAGCTATTGGAACATGAAGAGTCAAAATCACTGCACCGCGCTCGTCATCCAGAGATCTAAGATGTTATATCTCCAAGCTCTGTAATTTCTCTGGAAACATTTCCCTTCAAACCGGAACACAGTTATGTATGCACATGCCTGCTTGGCGGTAGAATAACTGGCAAAGGTGTGGTACTTCCCCAGGCGGACTCTGCCAAGAGTCCTACCACTACTAAAACTACTAACTCTTCTTCAACAGTATTCTCCTGGGAGATTGCACCTTTCGACAGTTATTCCTCCGCCAAGCAGGAATGTGCGAATATCATTGGTGGACAATTCACACACAACACCACCTCACCCCAAACTAAGCGAAGCTTGTACTATGGCGGCCAGATAGCTGATATAATACTTCTATAGTTGTGAACACATTGCCCTTCCTCATCACAGTATTTTGAAGTGAAAACTTATTTTGGCGCACCACAGACACATTTTTCGTGGGCTGTGAATTGGATTCTGGCGTCACAATTGAGAATGATAAGAAATCTTCGGGTAAACTCGAGACCATGGTCATCTAGAATGCGTCAGCATTTGAGATGGTCATGCTCCCTTCGGTTTCGGCCGCGTAGTTTCCAATTCCCGCCCGATTTCTTAGAGTGACATACTTATACTAACCAAAAAGGATCGTATGAGTCTTTCCTTCTGAGAGAAGGCCCTGAGTCCTGGGAATGGTATGTTTATATTTATACTGACCAAAACGATCGTATACAATGCGTTTACCAAGGCGATCCAATTTCTCCGAGATTGTTCAATCTCTAATATTTGAAAATACTGGTGAAATAGTGGTATTGAGATATAATTGGTGTATAGTGAATAGAATTAGTAATATGCGTGTTTATTGACAGGCGACGGCGGCGCACGCGGTGCTGTCGCACCTGGGCCCGCCCGTGTCGTGTCCGCTGTACAACCAGCCGCAGGACGCGGCCGTGTACCACGACAACATCCGGCGGCACCGCTCCTTCCGCCGCGGCCTCGCGCTGCGCATCCGCCGGCTCAAGCTCGAGGCTGAGAAGGTAACACGATCGATGGGACATGGTACGAGTGTGTAGGCGAGGCGCCATTGAGACCCGAGCCGCTAGGTGAGGGTCTCAATAGAGCCGAGGCCTGAGCAAGTGTGCTGTAATATGCACTTGCTCATAAAATGGCTTTAATTCATCGCAATTAAGTATATAATGACACCTGTAATCAAACTTTGACTATTTTATTGCTCTGATTAAGTATGTTTTTATTTTGTTGGTTGAGTTGCTTTGTTCTTAAAAAAAAGTTTCGGCACAAAAAAGATATTCATTTATTTCTCCTACTAGAATTATAAATGTTTCTTGCCCAATAATGTCGGAATGTCTGAACGGATCGTGTCGAAATTCGGAGCTCAAGTTATGGTCTGGAATAGTATATAGGCTTTAGTTTATCCCGGAAATGTTAATTAGCATAATCGTGTGTGATATGTTTCCCAGCGCGAGGACGCCCTGGCGGAGGCGTACAGCGCGCGCGCGGCCGAGTGGCTGCGCCGCGTGGAGCGCATCGAGCAGGGGCAGAAGAGGAAGGCCAAGGACGCCAGGAACAGGGACTTCTTCGAGAAGGTACTGCTTGTGAACGATGGGACGAAATGGGACTGGAACTGGTATGCCAGCGACCCAAGCCCTTTATCCGCTATTTTAAGAAGCTCTGCTGATCTGGGTAGGCTGGCCGGGGGGAAGTGGAATACACCTCCTAGCGGGATGTCAGTGCAGGCCAATCACCCCCCCACTCTGAATAAGAATAAGGATTAAGTTAAGACAAAGAAATTCACGACCGTATTGCGATGTGTGGCTATTTGTATGCTCTGTGAAGTAGATAGCTAAAATGCATCGTCCAATAGTCAGTCAGTTACGGTATGTTGAGGGAGTACACGCGACTCTCTTTCCGTGAGGAAACATGAAGTGGGTTTTTTGGTATAAAAACTACCACTTTTGTTACACAATTTAATTAAAATACGGGTAAAAACTTGCCAAATTAACACGTGAGCATAGAATAGATAATATAGATAGAACGGACACTCCCCAACCCCCGCCAATTTCAAGCTTCCTCGCCCCTCAGGCCGTTTCGGATACGTTAGGAGCACTCAACGAAGGGCTGGTATCGAACATCTAATTCTAACGAAATATCATCATGGTGGGTTGTTGTACTGTTTACGGCTGTCCGTCAACTAAACGGGACAAGATTAAAAGCTTTATTTAATTTCCTAATGATAAAATAACGTAAGATTAGAAACTTTTCAATAACGTTGCTTTATAATATTACAAGCTTTGCTTCGTTTGAGGTCAGATGGTGTTGTGTGTGAATTGTCTACCACTATTTATTTATTTCTAATAACAAAGTCATTTTTGACTCAAAGTTCGTAATTTACACAGCCAGTAACTTATGTGCCCAAGCACGGATTGATAATGCCTGGAGGAATAATTATAGTAACAGAATAAAGTTTCCTTCATGGGTAAGTGTAAAATAAAATGCGAATGTGTACCTACTAACAGAAATAGATATCTAGGTACCTGATCTAATCTATCATCGGTTTCGTTTCATTTTACGCGGCAATACAAACACCCACAGATTTCTGAAACAATTTACAAATCTGTGCAAACACCCTTTTAATTAGAATAGTATAATTTGGCTCCATTCTATTTATGTAACTCAACATTATAGTAAGTTTATAGACTACGTCACCAAGTGAACTCACGGTGCACAACTATTCAATAAAACAATTCAGTAGCCCTAGCTCTAACGCACACATTCACGCGTGTGTACGAACGACATCTGCGGAGTTGTGTGAAGAGTAGGTAGGTCAACACCGGCGTTTGTATGGAATTTTAGTGGAGTGTCCGTGGTGTGACGTGAGCCAAGTGAGCACGCACGTGCACTCCCCTAGAAAGAGTCTGCCGAACGCGGCTGATCCGTGACTAGACTCACACTTGAGTTACGTGTCACTTAGTGAAGTTGGCTGTTCATGAATTTTTCAGCTAAGTATCATCAGCTGTAAGCTCTGGAATCGATCGACGAGAGACGTGCAAAAGGCTCATAAGCAATGATACTCTTGTGCGAAAAAGACTTCAAAGTCTTGAACATCGGCGCAAAATTGCTAGCCTATCGGGCTTTTATCGGATACATTTCGGAGAGTGTGCTTCTATTTAATACCACCTTGCCCTTTTTTCTATCGCAATGCTTGAAGCTCGTAAAAGCAACATCGTTTTATGGTTGATGTTCCAAAGACATGAACGAAGAGATTTGACTCTACTTTTGTGATAAGAATGTCTAGGCTGTGGAATACGTTGCTTGAGTGGGTTTTCCCCGATGATTACAATCTTTGTGTCTTCAAATCGAGAGTGAATCGTTTTTTCTAGGTTAACACGTTCCATCGTAGACCACATTGTCGTTTAACATCAGGCGAGATGGCAGTCAAGTGTACACCTATAAAAGTTAAAAAATAAAAAAAAACTACTGTGATCCAGATACAAGCAATCAAGCTCATTAGCATTAGCAGCAGCTTCTCCAAAGCTTTTTTGTAATTCACTTATACTTTTAAATCGTTTCTCGAACCCTGAAGGCAAATCATTTTACACTCAGAATACAATGAATTTCCTAGTATGTACTTATCCCATCGTAATATTTCCTATGCTTATATAACACCTTTAGTCTTGGCCTAGTCGAAAGATACAGTGATTTTAAAAGTAATAAGATAATATCAAGTTGTCTGCGATGGCAGGTGTTCCCCGAGTTGAGAAAGCAGCGCGAAGAGCGCGAGCGGTTCAACCGGCTCGGCGCGCGCGTGAAGTCGGAGGCGGAGCTGGAGGAGATCGCGGACGGGCTGCACGAGCAGGAGCACGAGGACAAGAAGATGCGCTCGCTGACCGTGGTGCCGCCGCTGCTGCGCGACCCCGCCGACGCCACGCCGCTCTACGTCGACACCAACCGTGAGCCTCGTCCTCATCACGATCTCTATGCCCACCTAAATGTTCTCGAAACCCCCAAAATCAACCAGATCAAACATTCACAGCGCCGTACACAAAATCCTCCAAAATCAGTGCCATATTAAACATTGTTTGGTGTGATCAAAGTCCCACACTTGATATTTTGCTCTTGTTGGTTGTTTTGTGTATTAGATAGCGTATAACATTTTTTCTCATTGTAATTTAACTGTTTAATCTTGCTGTGTTCACATGCTTAGGGATATTTACCTGCTCAGAACTATTATACTTCTCCTTTGTATTATTTTGTAAATTTTCTGTTTTGTGAACCATAAATAAATTCACAGCGCCGTAGGCAAGCATGTCATCAGTGCCCCCTGTACTAAAAATAACAGTAAGGAACTAGAATTGAAAATTTGATGACTAGTTGGCGTTACTAAATGTGTGGTAGAGGTTACATAATTAATTGTATACCAACAGTTGGTGCAGCCAAAATGTATGTTTACGAATGACCCCAGAATGGATTTACTTATCTAGGACCTCAAGGTCCAAAGTTTTAATTTATAAGCCAGATATTGGTCACTCTTTGATGAATAATAATATGAACTCTATTAGTGTATTTTAAAGTATTTTGTAATTTTGAAATATAATTTAATATGACACTTAGGAAGCATGCTTTTTACTGAACATTTTTTTTGTAAATGTATGCTTAAAATAGTTTTTTCAATTTCATGTTTTTCATTTCATTATTTTTTGGGCAATCTCTCGATAAATGCGAAATGTTCATTGATTGCTCACATGCTCTCATAAAAAACACAGTTTGAGATAATGTTTTAGAAGGCAGTGGAAAGTGGAGGCCACCTCTGGACAACTCTCCACGCTAATACCTTCAGCAACATGATGTATTGATATAGTGTACAACCCATGTTTTGAAAGGATTGAAATTATTTGACGATCTTGTACTGTGTATATGAAAGTTTAAATAATTTTCGGACAATTTCTGGATGCTTTTAAAATTTCCCCTGAGCCTCGACAAAAGAGCCCTGGTTAAGGGGCAGTGGAAGCCAGCGAGGCCGAGCTGTCCCAGGTGGTTTGACAGACTGGTTTCCCCCCAGGGCGCTGCATGGACATGGAGTCTGAGCACAAGGACCTGCAGCTGAGGAACGTGTGGTCACGGACGGAGCGCGAGGTGTTCCGTGACAAGTATCTGCAGCACCCCAAGAACTTCGGCCAGATCGCTTCCTTCCTGCCCAGGAAGAGCGTGCGGGACTGTGTCAGGTAACCCCTCTCATTCATACCCATTGATAAGCAATCCGTACACATATACTTAAAACCTTAAAAGGATGTAGGCTGATTACCAACGTCCCTGAATGAGGCCGCCAGTTGTTTCACTAGTTTTATAGTCCAAGATCCCAGAGCCGCCAGGCGTCACGTATTTTCTGATGGATGAAATGTGGACGATTGAGTAGAGTTAGTACGCACTAAGTGCCATTCGAGCGATCGTGCGAGTAACCCAGGATTCCGCGTGACCCTATTCCCAGGACCTGGGAATTTTAACACTGCCATCAATAGTAATATTACAAATGGCAGTGTATGCAAGATTGCACATGTCAATGGATGTATCGGAAAACGATAATACAAATAAAAAAAAAACGCTTGTTAAGTCGAGCAAACTCACACATGCCATGGGTGGAGTAATATTTAGTAAGTTTAGTTAATTTACGGAGTGTATCAGGATGGCCCCTAGTCATAATAATTTAAAGCACCGGCTTCAGCGCTGGCTTGTCGAGCACTCGTTTTTTGACATTGATGAATTTTTAGAATTGTAAGTTATATTTTTATATTGCTCGATTGAATGATTAATTTTATTATTATTAATTTAAATTTAATGACAACTAATTATTTGTGACGTGTCAATTGGCTTTACCAAATAAATGAATATGAATACCCGCTAACTTGCATAGACGGCCAATTTTGAGATATGAGGTCCAAAAGATACATTACTTCACGTATTTTCTGATAACTGATTTTCACGCATGCTATAGGCAATATCTTTAAAATAACGCCCCAACACTCCCCAGACGCTTTCCGTCGGCCGTTTTGCTTAACAGGAGCTTTAAAACTCACAAAGTAATGACTTAACTTCACTTAAATTCTCATACTCTATATAATATAATTTTTTTTATTATATATAAATTTTTATTAGACAACTATTTTAAAGCCTTTTTCAAAAAGACAGACCGATCCAAGGGGCCAATTATCCCCTAAACTCAATTTTAATGCCTCTATGAGTAAGGGCGTGAGGCTGAGTGAGACATGTGTTAGGAAATATTGACTTCAAACTTCAAATTGAGTTTAGGGATGAGTGGCCCCTTAGATCGGTCTGTTTATTTGGAAAAGCCTTTAAAATAGTTGTCTGATAAACATTATATACAAATGTCTGTGCCCAATATTGGGACTTATCATTATTATTTGGACCCTCTACTGTCCTAATGTTAGATAAAGACCTCCCTAACCACCTTCATTTGCTTTTATCAAGTGTTAATATCTCCCAGTCTTTCAAGTAGCTGTCCCGCCAACGTTTCTTTGGCCTGTTCCCATTCTCGTTTGCGATCGGGCTTCCTCTAAATAAGATTTTGGACATCTGATCCGCAAATATGGTCAACCCAGTTCCATTTCAGAGTACTGATTCTGAACGCAATCAAAACTAATCATATTCGGAATGACACTCCTTGTTTCTGTCATCATAAAAGGATATGACAAGAGATCAAGACGTTTGATTCCGTGTCGAGATCAATCCGATTCAGGTTTGGTTTGCGGATTAGCAATGTTTTGAGTCAACATCATTATGGGACAAATCTATTCCGTTCTAGTACGCTGTGCGGTCTCCGCGATGCTGTACTAAAATCCGTGTCCAGATCTGGCTGTTAGGGCTGATTCGGAACATCAGGTCAAATGATGATAAATGAGAGTCACATTGTAAGGTTGTGTCTCGTCCTCCAGATTCTACTACCTGTCGAAGAAGGCGGAGAACTACAAGCAGCTGCTGCGGAAACCGCGCCAGCGCCGCTCCGCGCGCAACCCGCCGCGGCCGGCGCCCGAGCCCGACCTGCCCGCCGGCGTCACCACGCGCCTGCAGCGCTCGCAAGGTACCGACCTGCCCGCCGGCGTCACCACGCGCCTGCAGCGCTCGCAAGGTACCGACCTGCCCGCCGGCGTCACCACGCGCCTGCAGCGCTCGCAGGTACCGACCTGCCCGCCGGCGTCACCACGCGCCTGCAGCGCTCGCAAGGTACCGACCTGCCCGCCGGCGTCACCACGCGCCTGCAGCGCTCGCAAGGTACCGACCTGCCCGCCGGCGTCACCACGCGCCTGCAGCGCTCGCAAGGTACCGACCTGCCCGCCGGCGTCACCACGCGCCTGCAGCGCTCGCAAGGTACCGACCTGCCCGCCGGCGTCACCACGCGCCTGCAGCGCTCGCAAGGTACCGACCTGCCCGCCGGCGTCACCACGCGCCTGCAGCGCTCGCAAGGTACCGACCTGCCCGCCGGCGTCACCACGCGCCTGCAGCGCTCGCAAGGTACCGACCTGCCCGCCGGCGTCACCACGCGCCTGCAGCGCTCGCGCGTACCGACCTGCCCGCCGGCGTCACCACGCGCCTGCAGCGCTCGCAAGGTACCGACCTGCCCGCCGGCGTCACCACGCGCCTGCAGCGCTCGCAAGGTACCGACCTGCCCGCCGGCGTCACCACGCGCCTGCAGCGCTCGCAAGGTACCGACCTGCCCGCCAGTCACCCGCGCCTGCCTCGCAAGGCCGACCCGCCCGCCGGCGTCACCACGCGCCTGCAGCGCTCGCAAGGTACCGACCTGCCCGCCGGCGTCACCACGCGCCTGCAGCGCTCGCAAGGTACCGACCTGCCCGCCGGCGTCACCACGCGCCTGCAGCGCTCGCAAGGTACCGACCTGCCCGCCGGCGTCACCACGCGCCTGCAGCGCTCGCAAGGTACCGACCTGCCCGCCGGCGTCACCACGCGCCTGCAGCGCTCGCAAGGTACCGACCCGCCCGCCGGCGTCACCACGCGCCTGCAGCGCTCGCAAGGTACCGACCTGCCCGCCGGCGTCACCACGCGCCTGCAGCGCTCGCAAGGTACCGACCTGCCCGCCGGCGTCACCACGCGCCTGCAGCGCTCGCAAGGTACCGACCTGCCCGCCGGCGTCACCACGCGCCTGCAGCGCTCGCAAGGTACCGACCTGCCCGCCGGCGTCACCACGCGCCTGCAGCGCTCGCAAGGTACCGACCTGCCCGCCGGCGTCACCACGCGCCTGCAGCGCTCGCAGGTACCGACCTGCCCGCCGGCGTCACCACGCGCCTGCAGCGCTCGCAAGGTACCGACCTGCCCGCCGGCGTCACCACGCGCCTGCAGCGCTCGCAAGGTACCGACCTGCCCGCCGGCGTCACCACGCGCCTGCAGCGCTCGCAAGGTACCGACCTGCCCGCCGGCGTCACCACGCGCCTGCAGCGCTCGCAAGGTACCGACCTGCCCGCCGGCGTCACCACGCGCCTGCAGCGCTCGCAAGGTACCGACCTGCCCGCCGGCGTCACCACGCGCCTGCAGCGCTCGCAAGGTACCGACCTGCCCTGCCCGCCGGCGTCACCACGCGCCTGCAGCGCTCGCAAGGTAGCAAAGGAGGAGACAGCTTCAGCGCCAGGGGTCACATCACAACACCGTGTCATATAATATATGTGTTAATAATCATCACCGGCGTTAGGGCAGGGCGTGGTGAGGCTCCGCGCTACAGGCTCAGACGCCCTAGTCTGTAACCAGCCCTCGCTCATTGATAGGTCAAATCACACAAGAAATAAATCTCGCCCAGGGCGCTGGTTCTGCAAAACCTTGTCTTGAAAATCACAGATTGCACATAAATGCCAAGTTTCGTGAATATCGGTTGACTGGGTCAAAACTATACCATTCTTATAGTTAGCCCGTCCGGTTGATTTTGGCATAACATGGAACGCGTATTTTTACGCCGCGGCAAATCACTAATGAGTAAACGACTATTATAAGATTGATATATAGAATACATCATCAAACTTCCTGTGTGGAGTGGCTGTGACGTCACGTCTTCGTGAAAATCATACAATGAAATGACGTCACTCAAAACTTTTAGGGACTGATTTTTTGTAATATTTTCTTTGTGGGGCAAAAGAAAAACACTTAGATATTTTTTAATGGTCTAACTGATGAAATAATTAGTTTTGTATTTGACCATAATAAGTGTGTACTAAAAGGTGTTGTGTGTTTACAGGCACAGTTCCGAGGGTACTCCTACCTGGCATGGAGGGCGCGATGAAGGAGGGCGTGGAGGAGGGCGGGGTCCCCGACTCGATCACCTGCATCCCCGTGCCGCCCTCGCCGCTCCACCCCGCCAGGTGCGTTCCCCCCGGATCTACCATCAGGTCTACTCTAAGAGTTTACATATACTACGTATAGAGTTGGCACAAACAATTTACACCGAAACCACAGGTAGCATCTTTCTTGGCTCTTGTGGAAGTGTCGTACTTTTGTCGCGGCACATCACTCTGTTGCCATAGAAAGTGTGCACGTCATCTGCTTACGATTGACACAAAGGAAAATCTAACTCTATACGTAGTTTATGTAAACTCTAATTCAGCGAAAAACTAAATTTCAATCCAAACTTCGCGTGTTTTCTGCCGCGGTTCCACTTCGAGCCGAAATTGTTATTGATGTAATCTATTTCATGTCTAAGATTCTAGTATTTGTAGCGGTTTTGTTTAAAAACTGACTCTATTACAATGTTGGGTAGCTGTTGCCAGTCTGTCGTGGATTAACACTGTTGAACAGAGCATACAATGAGAGAGGAATATAAACTATCTTTGACTTTGACTTAATATTCTATTTGTGTCAAATACTTAATTAGAATAATAATTATCCTGAGGCCAATAGGGATGTTAACACTAATCACAAATTAATGTTTAATGTTGATTTTATGATAGTTTGTATTAATAGAATATCAAAAACACATTATCATAATTTAATATACGTAATAAATTTGTTGTAAATGATTTTAAATGCTATATTTTTTATCTGTTGTCACGTGATTGGAAGTACCAATATGAATTATTACGTCACTAGTCGCAAAACAGGCTATCGAAAACTGACTAAACTGTTTACTTTTCTGCATTTTTAGTATAGTTTGCGATCTTAGCTACGACGATTTTGATTGTTTGTATTCAAGTAATGATAAGAAAACACATAAACTGGACATACAGTCATGAATCGCGATCAATGTTTTGCGACTAGTGACGTCATGTCAGTCGTTAGTGTTTTAGCGGCAAAATTCTAAATTAGTCTAATATTGCATATTTACTCATCGAATATACAAATATTTTGAATTAAAATGTTATTTATTACGGTAAACATGCGTCAATCTTCAAAATAAAAGCAGTTCCGAAAAATTGTTAACATCCCTATTACCAAAATGTTAATTTTGTTTTTAGTTATGGATCTATTCACACCTGCGATTTTATTCGACCCTGTTTTGTGGTATTCGTTCGAAATTTGTTGGGACGCCATCTGCCGATGGCGCGAGGTACCGGTTTCTACGGTCCGTTGCGAAATAGGGTTGCGTTTGCAGTTTTGCCTTGCTGGTGGAGTTAGTCTTATGATGAAACTTCATCTAATTGCCACCAGAGGTCGCTGAATGTATGCAATATGAAATTAAAAGGATCTGGATTATTGTACCTACAATAAGAATAATTACATCTAGTCTCTCAATTCTCAAAATCAATACAGTATTAGCGAAAAAAATTAGCATTTTCACGATATCATATAAACATACCGTCTCAAATTAGACTTTCGACCAAAAATGATAAGAAAAAAAAATTTTTGGTATATTTTTGTACCTACAATTGTACATATTTATTTTTTGAAGTGAAAACTTCTTTTGGCGAGCCTAGACAGACTTTTTCTTATTTTTATTTTTTTGGGCTGTGAATTGAATTCTATCGTCACGCTCGGGTATGATAAGAAATCTTCGTGAAACTCGGGACTATGGCCATGGGCTCTCAAGAAATGCCTCAGCCAATGGGAAATGCTGAAAGGGCGTGGCCTGGCCATATGTTATCTACTTTTTATCCCGAGATAATTACGAGAACTGAAAACTAAACTGCGGAGCGGTGTTAGAACAAAAATTGTCAGTCATAGGAACTGTCGATAGAAGTGAAAACTTATAACTCAGAATTTGATAACTTACTTTGAAAGTTTGGAAACTACTCGAGTGAAACCGGAAGGCGTGGCCATCATGGCATGGCCAACTAGAAAGTGCCATTCCAGACTATAATCTAACTGTGTTTCATATGAGGGGAACGAAAGCAAATGCGCCACTGTCCAAGCTTCTTAGAGTTCACGCTCCATCGTAGACCGCATCATCGTTTAACATCAGGCGAGATGGCGGTCAAGTGTAAACCTATATAAGTTAAAAAAAAGTTATCATGGTTGAAATGACACGAACGAAAATATGATTTTATAAGAACGTCTAGGCTGTAACATGTTGCCTGAGTGGGTTTTCCCCGATGGTTATGATCTTTGTGTCTTCAAATCGAGAGTAATTCAATGTCTAGGTAAAATGCTCCATCGTATCGTTTGCATTGTGCGAGACACATTTAGGTTTAATCATTATTAAAATATTGTGATTTTATAATTAATAGCATGGACAGTGGTGTTTGTTACGCTATGACAATGGCATATTTGAATCTAAACTACTGGACAGTGGTATTTTGCACCTTCCTAGGTCGCATTTTGCATTAATAGCATGGCCATATTGCGCGGCGTGGGAGTGGAGCTAAACAACGTTGATTGGTCGAATATTGGACAGTGGCGCTTTTGAATCCAGTGTTACATAGGACGGTGTCGACTTTGAATCTTATTGCGATCTTTAAACGTATTTTTCTATGGGACAGCGTCAACATTGAACAAAATAGAAGTCACGACAACATTCGTTTTAAAACATTCTATTTGTTGTTTGATTTTGACACAATATGGACAGTGGCGTTTTTGCTTTTATACCCCTCATATTTGAACCCAACCCTCGTTCAGACGTTCCTTCATGATCGAGCAAGTAACATCCTAACTTTTGCGTCAAAATATAAATAGGATTATTAAAAAGTACCAAAGATGTGGTTTCAGTTCGTACGCTCACCTAGAGGAAACCGATTCACTCTTGATTTGAAAACACCCAGATTGTATTCATCAGTCACTCTGGCAACGCGTTCTTTAGATGTTGGTATTGTGAAAGTCAAAAACTTCTTAGTTCGAGTCTTTGAAGTGTATTCAGTAAAATAATTATCTCACTTTTTCTATTTACCCTCCAACATTCAGAATAGAAAAAAATGTAGGTAGTAATGTAGGTAGTTGGTTTGATGCATCAACTTGATATCAAAGCAACATCAAGTACCTTTGCAGTAGATTTTGTATGAATAAATAAATAAAATCCCTGCACATGGCAACATCAAGTGTAATAAAAATTTACAATTAGAGTTCAATTACCAAAACGAGTTGGGACGAGGGAGGGCGGAGGGCGGAGGACGGAGGAAGTCCTCAACAATTTTTCTACAATATCAATACGGGATCCGCGATCTGCGAGCAGCTTTTTAATTACAGAATGTCAACATTCCTCGCTCTCTATAGATATGAATTATTCACTCGGGGAGGGTTTTTTCACCCCCCACGCGGCAGAATAAGAATCTTACAGAGACTTTGCTCGGAAATTAATACAGACCGTAATAAACTCTTTATTCTACTTTTGTAAAAATAACGTCGATGCTGTGGAATGCGATGCCCGAGTGGGTTTTTGATGATGCTTTTAATAGTAATGTCATCAAATCGTGAGTGAATCGGTTTCTTAATGTAAGATTAAACTAGATTCGCTCAGAGAAATCAGAAATGTCGTGCTTTTACTTTTACTACTCATTATTTTGCAAAAGGTTAAAGTGTTGGGAGATATATTCCAAAAAAATTACTTGACCATCGGACTGTTCCCGTTTAGTTTTTTTTTTATATATTTGGAACAGTTCGCCTCTAATCGCCTCTTCTCCTTACCGGACTTTGGGCTAGCGCCTAACTAACCTAACTATCTATGTTCTATCCATGTTGAGATTATTGCATAAATATACGTAGTTGTACTGATAGGCAGTGTTGATAACTATTAAATACCAGTCTTGCCTGTCTCGTCATTCTACCGCTATGTTATAAAAAAATCTTGGTTTATTTGTCCCTTCCTCTGAGTATGAGTTAGGTACGTCCAGGGGCAAAGTGACTAAGCCAGTCTCTGTCAACTCTAGGATTTACCCTAACACGTGATTTTTATCTTTGTTCGCCCATGCACATGATGTGTTTCATGTTTGTTGTTTCGAGCGTCATTGAGACTTACCTGTGTTGTAGAGCATCTGTCTTTTCTATTCAGTGCTCGAGATGTTTTTTTTTTTCTATTTGTGTACGTAAACGTAATGTGGCGGTCTTAAGTGGATGAGACTCGCTTCGGGCTGTTTGATTTTTTGGGAGAAGTTTAGTTTATGTGGCTTGACAGTGGGAGGAGGAGAGATATTAGGTTGAATAATTAAAAGGAAAGTCTTCATAAAACAGAGGTTTAACCACGGATGGTGGTTGAAACTGAAAGGAATGGGTTAAACTCTCCTATGGGAACACCACTGCAGTGTCGTAAGAATAAGTTAGTTCCTGTGTTGTAATGTCATACTCTGTAAACTGAAAAAAAGTATATTTTCCATACGGTATTTTTGATTTTGATGCTTTTCATTTCAGCGAGGGACCACTTGTTAAACGTCAGTCTGTTTTTGAATGAACAAATTTTGTTTTATCGTTAATAGGCTTCACTTGGATGGCTTTCCGCCTGATGTTAGGCAGCGGGGTGGTCTGCGATACATGTGTTTACCTAGAAGACACCGATTCACGCTCGTCTCGAAGACAGGAATGTTTGATCTAACAATATTGTTCAAAGATTAAAATTATAATGTTTGCTTTGAGGATTCAATCTAAAGTTACTGAGAGAAATTGCGTGTTCTATCACGTAATTCAAAATATAAAAGAAATATTTAAAATTAGAATAGCTGTTATAAAAAGTAACCTTATTTTTTACTTCAGAATTCTAATCTCATAAAGATGAACATTTTAATCCAATTAATTTAGGGATCGTATTCCAAATGTAATTTCCATAAAACTGTTAGAAAATCTGCCAAAAGGCGAACTGTTGTCTGAACCAACCTCCGGCTATACCGGCCAGCGCAGCTCAGGCCAGGGGTGGACTCAGGGTGGGGCGGCTCCAACCTGAGTTTGAATTAATAAATACTATTAAATATCATTCTCTGTCTGGCGTCAAAAAATATCCATAATGTATTTGAGCTAATGTATCAATTCTACTTAATCTCGATGTGATAAATTACGACAGCTCTGCGGGTGCACTAAAATGATCCTAGTTTGTAACAGAAAATCACCTTTATAAAACTAAATACCCACTGGATTGTAAGTTGGTTAGTCTCTTTGGAATAAACTACCGAATTTCCAGCCCCATACTCACATATAAAAGGAGAAACGGCATAAATAACGATTACCATTGATCAAGTAAAACAACAATTTAGTGGATAACCAATACAAACCATGATAACCAAACGGTTAGCTGGGTTACGTAGATGATATTACTACTAGCGATCGGATTTACTTTTGTATTTAAAATGCAATGCAGTTGTGTTTTTGTATTGTAGGTATATTAACCTAAAGTTTCAACTCCAGCTTGTTTCACAGTTTTCCTTTTTTTTTTAAGAGACCTGTGACATTTGTTCTTCGATGGTATCTACTGGTCACTAAACTTTGAGCTTGAGCAGAAAGCTCATGACCCTACTAACCTAAACTAGCTTGCGTACATAACGCACGTTTAGAATTGAAGTGACTTAATTAATAATAATTTTAACAAAAAAACCGACTTTCAACGAAAACAAGTAAGTTTTCCTCGATTTCTCTAGGATGTCACATCGAACAGTCTCATGGTACCACCATTGGAATATCTTCTTTACAACAAAAAATAATCATCAAAATCGGTTTTAAGTTATCCGCGAACACACATAAAAAAAAAAAAAAAACATACATAGGTCGAATTGAGAAACCTCTTACAAGTAATTTCACACAACGAACAGTCTGAAAACACGCATCTTTTTAACTATAACCCATAGTCCAGGAAAATTGCAACATACAAAACACAATTTAACGTTGTTTAAACGAGAAATGAAGAAGGAATTGCCAATTATGCAATAATATTTTTCCGTTTACAAAAAAGTAAGAATTTTTGATAAGCCGTGCTAATAAATGGTTCGATAAAGAGCTTGTTTGACGGTGAGAAGTAGTACCCCTCCGACATGCCCCCGCAGCCCCGCCTGGCTCCGCCCCTGCTTGGCGTGTTTGCCCCGCCACTCGCCTCTCCTAGCTTCAGACAAGGATCGCTCAATTTTTCATCAGAGAGATTAATCGTTTAAAATTCATCACTCTTTTATTTCTCCTTCCGTTTTACTTGAGGAAACTTTTACAAGAGCTCGAGTTATCGAAGTTTTGTTGCGGTTGTATAATGTATGACTTTCTACAGAAGAGCTTGTAATATTAAAGCACTCCTTTACTATCAGGCTACTATATACTTTTTGTGTTATTTTATTTGTCTATAATATATTTAGTATTGCCTAACAAATGTTGATAAATAGCCGCGGGCAAACTAGGACAAAATTAAAAAAATCTTTCCTAAAAAATTACCTATCATAGAATAATTTTAGATACTAACAGACATATGTATATGCAAACGAATAAATCAATTAAGAACCCCTTCTCGTGAAGAGTAGCTCGAATTTCAATACAAGGCGATCTCCGCGCGAGGGGAGGCCGGGGCGAGCGGGACCGTCAAAGAAAACAGAATGATTCCCTCGCGCGGCGTGTTCTCGTGTTGACAATCACTCGGCTGATTATTTGCGCGCGCTCCCACGGGGCCGGCCAATCAGCGCGCCACTTACACGCGCTTGTTTGTGCTGTCGACTCTGATTCAGCACTTGTTTCATTATGTTTTTTGACAATTGAACACTTTTAATCGATAATTAAAACATTATTTTTAATATTAGTATGGACGAATAATTATTTCAAGATGCTTTTAAAAGATTTTTATGAATGTTGTTATTAAACACATTTGCGGATTACTACTCTAACCTTTAACAAATAAAAGTCTGGACGACACAAACATTTCTCTCTGATTCAACTCCGCCATACTAGACCATAATCCGCTGTGTTGGGTTGGTGAGAGTGACAGATATCACGCGTCCTCTAGAAAGATTCTTCTCGGTACATTTTTTTATAACACATATACTTAAGACTTGTATAGATTTAAGATAGATTTTTTGTTAAATTTTCCTTCAACGTTACTGTAAAGACACTTCATAAATATCTGAACTTGAAAAAATACCCGAAGGTCGAACTGCCTTGTTTGTTCTATTGTTGTAACTTTTGAGTTATCACACATTAATAGAAAGCTTAGTACGAGTAGTATATAATTTATATTTTTGTAGTGGTAGGACTCTTGGCAGAGTCCGCCTGCGGAAGTACCACACCTTTGCTAGTTATTCTACCACCCAAGCAGTAATGTGCAAACATTGCTGTGTTCTGGTTTGAAGGGCAATGTTTCCAGAGAAATTACAGGGTTTAGAAATATAAGATCTTAGATCTCTGGGTGACGAGCGCAGTGCAGTGCTAGGTAATGATTTGGACTCTTCATGTTCCAATAGCTGCGTGTCACTGTGCTGTTATGTGTCAGGCATGTTGCTTATCATCAGGCACATGTCCTGATCGTCTCGTCACTCTTTATTTAAAAATAAAATATACATATATGTAACAAAGTGTATCTTCAATTTAAATCAATTGTGCTACAATCGGTGGCGGAGCTTGCACTGGCGGGCCTCCACTGAGCACTTGTTTAGATTTTTGAGCAAACACGTCGGAGCCATACTTCTAATTGGCTTAATTAAAAGCGTTTCAATCAAAAACGGGCGAGCAGGCGCTGGGGTTCGGTTCGAACTGTTTGCTGTCGGAATCCGTTCGCGTTTGGAAACTGAAGGAACGTTTGATAATACCTATCACGGCAACTTACACGGAGCTATGTGCTATGGAGCTACAAGTGGTGTACTACTTGTAGCCAAGTCCTACTAATATTATAAACGAGAAAGGATACACGGATATTTGTTACTCATTCATGCAAAAACTACATTTTACAATTACAATAGGCATGTCGACTCATTTTTTATTTAATGTGCCATCAAAAGACTACTCAATAACTGAAACATAGGTGAAAGAATTACTTTGTTATCTTAAAAACTTCCCGTGATATCACGATTTTAAAATCACAATTTTGAACTCTCCCAAAAACGCTTCATACAAATCACTACAGAAATGTAACGTCACACTGTCGTATTTTTATGTTCGAGTCCAAAGGACAGAATTCAATGAATTAGCTTTGATTTTTTGTTTCGCTTTTTTCAGGATTCTCGTAGTATGCTTGTCTTACTTAGAATAACAAGTATAACTTACCTCTTTAGGGTTAGACATATTGAATGAACTTGGCTGGCCACACTGGCGTGTGTCTAGATTGTTGTCATATTATCGGTATTCAGGGAAGACAAATATCAGACATTGATCATTATTTAGTCCCTACTATTTACACTTCACACAGTGGCTGGTTCTCAACCTGTTGATTAAAGCCTTTTTTGTACTGTGTATAAGACTGCGTTTGACCAACACTTCGCCAGTTGAATAATCTGGTTGGCCAATTAAAACTACTGACTCTTACACGCCACAAAACACATGTTTTATTTTGTTTTTAAGAAAAATCTCAAAAATTATTCGCAACTATATAAAATCGGATATAAAACACAATAAACGCGTTCATCTGTCAAAACTAACACAACACAGCGGCGGGGATCAGATTAATTTGATTGTCGGGCTCACCCCTGTTTACCCTCCCCCACGCCACCCGGGCTGGAGGGTAATTACCGCTCAGTATTAATTGGCACATTTTAATGATGTTCAAATAGACCGTCAGGTTAGGTTGAACGCTTTGATTTTTGTTGGATGTTTTAATATTAAAAGCTGACCTTTTCAATAACTTTGAAAGTATGAATTCCAGTGACTTCATATTCAGAAAATGTATACTCTAGTAGCGGTTCGGTCTGGGTTTGCCCGTAGTCATATATGGCACTCAGGGATCGCATACATATGCAAGGGCGGAACCAGCTTTGTCTCCAGGAGCGGGTCACGGGGCACACAGTCGTGGTCAAGTCACAAAACTGTGCGATAAGTACATGTATGCTTTTTAATCAGTGGTCCACCTAGGTACTAGGCCCGGAATTTAATGAACCCATGACCCTTAATTTTTTTTTTTTTAAACTATGTGGTCTGCCTGCTGCCGTGCCGTGACCCTGAGGTAGTAGAAACTTCGCGAGGTATAAGCTGAGTTTTGCATTTGTGTGAGTGTACATGTTTGTCATCGCAATTGGCTTTAACGGTGGAGGAAAACATCGTAAGTAAACCGGGATTTTCCTAGAATCATTCGAGGTCCTGCGTCATCCGCCAACCCATACTTGGCCAGAGTGGTAGATTATGGTCTTGGCTCTCTCTTTGTGAGAGAATGCCTCGAGTCCCAGAAGTGCGACAATTTAGCTTATTTATGCCAGACGTTTCTGTTACGGTTCCTTCGACTCCAACCTCCAAAGAAATCATCAAGGAAACCCACCTTGGTGGAAATGTTAATCATCAACAATACTGATTTGTTGTATACAGTTGTTTCTTTTTATTAAATCGTAATAAATATTTCGGGGTAAAGTAAGTGTTATCCAGAACCCTATGACAGTTCTTTTGGGTCCTGCGGCTTTAGCTACTGTTAGTCAGTTTCAGAAAAATTAAAAACCTGAGACAGGGGTTTTTTCCGAAAAATAGCCTCTTTCTCAGCTAATAGATTAGAAAACAATAGTAGGTAAAATCGTCAAATATTTTAAAGAAATGTAAATTCATAATAAAGTATATTATGAAGTTGACGTCCCTGTATGAAGCGTTGATCCGCCACTGCCCGGCCTCCCCTCGCGACCACTGATTAAAAGAGACGCATCGGGATAATTATGTTTGCCCCGGCCTCCTCTCGGCGATTGTTTTGGCTTTATAATTAGCGATGAATTCAGCTAATTATAAAGGACTTTGTAATAATTTGAAGTTACTGAAGTAATTGCAACAGTAGAGTGGCATCTGGATGTCCTCAAGTCGAGAGTGAATCGGATTCGTGTGGGCCAAGCACGCTACATCTCAGACTGTATCGTTGCTTAACATCAGGCAATATGGCGGTGAACTGAGAGATAAAAATATCATTAAAAAAGAATTGCATACATTGCAAGAATTGCAACTCAATTCTTAATTCGGGGGATTAAAAAAAACCTCCGAGCCAAGATTTTATGGACACCTTTTATATTTTTATTTATTTAGGGGCTCTTACGATTTTCTCCGCCATTTGGGATATAAAGTAGTCTTGTGTTCAAGAACATTATTTAACATTGTTCCGAATAACAGTTCGATCTATTTCCGACGACCGACGGGATTGAGCAACTTTTGGTAATTTTTTCGCATTTAGGCAATTATCCGCAATAATCCGGCAGTAGAATATACCCAACTCTCCCCTAATACTAGTGTGGTGTTAATGATGCGTGTGGTCCAGGACGGAGCTGATGCGCACGCCGCCGCTGCCGCCGTCGCCGCCGCCGGCGTCGTCGGCGCCGCCCGCGCCCGCCGCGCCCGCGCGCTCGCCGCCGCCCGAGCCCGCCGCGCCCGCCAGCCCCGCCGCCGCGCTCGCGGACGCCACGTCCGTCACCGTCACCAGCGCCGACGTCACCGTCACCATCACTGCTGTTACGGTATGCATCACCAGCTCCCTCTATAATGTTAACGTAAATTTGTTAAAACCGGCTCACACACAAACCCAACGCACAATGACTCAATTAAGAGTCTAAGTGCGGTAAAGGCCCCGACATTCTACTAACTATCCTACCGTGAGATATGCTCGTAATATCATTGTCATACGTGTTTGATTTTAATCTGATTTACAATTTACATATTATATTATGTCACTCACTATACAGACAGTTTACTGCCATAAGATGACCCTTGGCTTCATAGTGCTAACATCACGGCAAAGCTCATCTTACGGTCCATAGTTTAGCATTGATTTAAAATGAGTTAATTTATTTTGTCCTGTTTGTTAATGTCAATTTCAAACAGATTGAAATCGATAAATATACTTTCAGAGATTGCAAAGCAAAGTTATTTAAATGGCTAGTTTCGCTTACTGGTGATCAAGTAGAAAGACTTGTTACCCATACAGAAATGATACGTAAAGAAATATACCCACCGACTAACGTATCTCCTTAACAACCATACATATAACACACACACACACACACACACACACACACACACACACTCATACGCTTACAAACGCAGATGAAAAAATGTCACACTCCTACTCAACCACTTGGGCAGCGCTACTAGAATTATATTATATTATGTTATATTATTATATACATAATGATGTCAACATACGTTGAAAACAACTAACGTGTCCCAATTAATATAAACTAGACTGTAAAATAATGTAACGATCTATATAAAGACCTAGGTGATACTATTTTGCGTCTGAATCAATGAGTTTAGTGAATGAGTTTTGGTGTTGGCTTTCATGCAGTGTTATTATTATTTTATGTGTTTTTTTTCTCTTTGTTACGTTAATAGCATGTAATTAATTATGTCAATAAGTTGCATAAGTACTGTCAACAGCGAACTTACTTAAAATGTTTCGGAAATTTTAAGGGGCGCCCAAGATACAGGCATAGCCTAGTTTGGGGCTCAATGGTACATCTAGTAGATTATATCAATTTAAGCAATTTCACCATCATATTAAATGTGCTATATTGTATTATTTTTTTGGAAATAAACGATTATTATTATTATTATATTATTATTAGATTAACTATAAATTTAGTAATAACCTGGTAGTGATCACACATTTACACACACTTTTATTCCGTGACGTTCTACTGACGGACTGACGCGACCGTACAATTTCACAAATCTGAGGTTGTAGCTTTAGCCTCACCCGTTCAGTAATATTCGACATGTACAAATTTGTCACTGGCTATCTGAGAAGGAAAACATCTTTTATATAACTAACATGTTTCTAGAAATGTATCTTTCGAGGACATGTATCATCCGTCAAGTGCGGGTGTAATTACCCAGCATGTCCTTGATACTCTCCATGTGAGAGAACGCCTCGAGACCTAGCTGAGGACATGAAGCGGGAAGTTTGTGGTGGGTAGGACGGACTTGAATTTTTTTTGTAAAAGTACCCTCTTTTTGGTACGGAGTCAGTATAATGTCCCATGTCAAGTGAAGCAAAACTAACTGAAGCTCATGTCTCGTTTTTTCTTGCTTTTGCTCGTAGTTCACTAGAGGTGGAGTGACGAGTAACGCATTTTCGCGAAAATATAAAGTAGGTTTTGACTCTAAGAAGATCTGACTGTAAGAAGGATATTTAAAATGTTTAACGTGGTTATATTTTGTCATTTTGTGCAAGACAAATGTACCATTTCTTGCATGTCCTACTTAACACTAGTATTTCATTATCATCATCATAATCAGCTTGTTCACTACTGGACATAGGCATCTCAAATATTACGCCACTCGACTCTAGGCTTTCGTAAATCACTCCAACAAACTGAAGGTGTCCTACATTACGTTTACCGAATTGCGGATTGCATTTTAGAATCTAACAGACCCTTGTGTCTATGGTTGTGTTAATATTGAATGTGTTGAACAGACGAGCGTGCCCACGTCGTGCGCGGCCGCGGCGCCGCCGACGCCGAGCCCGGGGCCGGCGGCGTCGCCCGCGCCGGCCGGCACGCCGGCGCCGGCCGCGTCGCCCGCGCCGCCCACGCCCTCACCTGCGCCGCCCACGCCCACACCCGCGCCGCCCACGCCGCAGAGCGCGCCGCCCACGCCGCAGAGCGCCCCGCCCACGCCACAACCAGCACAGCCGCCCACGCCCACGCAACCGCCGCCCACGCCCGAACCAGGTCAGTCCTTAATACTATACTGGTACAATATTTTTGAAGTGAAAATTCTGTTTAATAGTATATTATGGGTGAACAAAAATCATTGATTTCGCGTCATCGTCACGTAACGCTTTCCAATTTTAATTTACAATTATCATAGAGCTTTATTTATCTCTTATGATCTTTTATTATCGGTTTTAGCAAAAAACTACGCTAAGTGAGCTGTCAAATTCTTAGTTAATACACCTTAAATTTGTTCGGTACATCGGGAGTCCTTATGGCTGCCATTTTTTTTTTTTGGTGGATTTACGCATCGTCCACCGTGGAGGGAGTCACTGCGGGGTATGTGGGGCTCGGCCTCGCACGTGGACCCAGCCGTGGCTATGCCGCAGAGTCGCGGGACCGCCCTCGCGTTCAACCGCGAATGTGAAACGATCTTAGCGCTAATACTTGATACTATTAACACCATAACGAATACCTTGAGTGGCGTTGTGCAGTCTACGCTCGATGTATGATTTCTCATCAATGTTTTACAGCTTTGATTCACAAAGTGGGCGATAACGCCCCCTTGTGGGCGCTGCAGCCCTGCAGGGGGGCGTTGTGTAGACGCTTGGAGTTCGTACCTATTGGGCTCAAGTTAACTCTTGCGGTTAACTTTTACTATAGTAAAAATCTCGTTTAGTTAGTTTAATATAGCTCACAATAATTAACGAATGTATTTTGAAGTTATAGTGGTTTTTAAGTATGTGAAATCAGGGGGCGCTAAAGAATAATTTACTCTCAAAGTGGCAAGACAAAATAAGTTTGGGAACCCTTGTTTTACAGGATAAAGTTTTTAATACTCAAACATTTATTACGAAGCTATGACGCTACCATACGATGCAGTTTTATCTAATATATAAAATTCTCGTGTCACAGTTTTCGTTGCCATACTCCTCCGAAACGGCTTGACCGATTTTGATGAATTTTTTTGTGCTTATCCGGTATCTATGAGAATCGGCCAACATCTATTTTTCATCTCCCTAAATGTTAGGGGTAGTCCACCCCTAAATTTATTTTTTTATTTTTTAGACAAAAATTTTAATTTCTATTTTTTTATGATACAACATACAAAAATACATACAATCCTCAATTTTCACCCTTCTACGATCAACCCTTATTTTTTAACAGCCATTTTAGTAATTTAATCATTTTTCCTCTCCGGTCGAAAACTGATCAATCGTCATTTAATTAGTTATCCCCGCCAGTTGTCTACAGGTGTCACTTCTGACCCAGTAAACAGCACGATAATTTGGGGATCAAAAGTAGCCTGTAGCATATTTATAGTTTGAACACGGTAATCTGAACTCCTGGACCGATTTAAAAAATCGTTCACCGTTCTTTCATATGTACGTAAGGTTATATATATGTACCACGGGCGAAGCCGGGGCGGGCCATAGTTTCTTATATAATTAGCGTTCCGCCCCGGCTGCGCCCGTTACGTATCTAGCGTATATCAGTCAGGGATAACGCACATATGCAGTGGTGAAAGAATTTTTGAAATCGGTCCAGTAGCAAACAAACAAGCTCTTCAGCTTTATATATATATTATATAGCTTTTGTATATTAGAATAGATGTCATAAAATTTGTACATTTCATGTAAATTAAAATTGCCTTTACAGTATTTAATTAAAATGAATGTCTTAGGAGATATTAGAGATTTAAAAAGCGAAGGCACAGCGCCTAGCTGTCCTAACGTCTCAGTCCGGTTGGCAGTGTCCTGTTATTTTGTTCAGAAATCTTAATCCGACAAAGTTATGTAAGGTTACGCGATTATTGATAATTTCTGTCAAGTTTTATAACAGAATGTACAAACAATACTTACCAGATGTGAGATGTTTTAATTCCCCGGATTACTCTGATACCATCGAATTCACAGTTTCAATTTAAACAAACGCCGGTAATTTCTAGTAAAGCTTACTTGTGCACAATTTATAAATATTTTTTCATATCTCCTGCTCGACAAAGTCCAATTATATGTCATGAAACGTCAAAACAAAGCAAGTGATTGTGACCTTTCAAAATGCAGAGGTAAGTAATATTGATAAGATTCCCTAGGGATTAAATGATTTGAATTTGGAACGTTAAAATTCGTATGAAAATTCTTACCCATAGTACCATTGTAAAAAGACTTTATTAAAAACTCGAACTTTTTTTCCAAATATCGAACTGGCCACCCGCACGCACAGAAACAAAACACAAAAAAAAAATGGCGCCATTGAGTCGAATTTTGTTAGTTTGAATTGTATCACTTTAATTCTTAAAAAACACCAAAATGTCTTCAAGCGATAGTGAATTGACCCCGGAGTTCATCAAATTGGACGCTTTAGGAATTATTAATAATCTACTTCCGGAAAAATCGAAAGATAAAATATTTTACAAAGCCCTTTCTTTTAATTGCCTCGCAGAAGATATGAAAAGTACAGTATTCACCTCTGAAGTAAAAAACTGTCTTGTGTCATAGGCGGCTTGGATCCCTCGCTTCACTCGGGACATGTAACTCGAGTCCCTCGCTGCGCTCAGGATCCAATATGACGCCCATGACACAAGACAGTGCTTTACTCCCTTGGTGAATAATCTACTATTACGATTGTGTTATTGAATAATGTATGGGAGAATTAACTTGTTTTTCATGAATATTCAACTGATCATCGAAACATTTTAATAAACATTTGAATTAACATCACAAGATACTAATTACAACTTTCAAAATGCAAATTGATTTTATAGCCTTTGACAATCTCCTTGTGAGAGAATGCATCGAGCCCCAGCACTAAGAATATAAAGTGGGCTACTTACGAAACAAACGGCTGGTCTGATGGTAAACGGATATTTGCAACGATAAGGAGATGTTTTTGTTAATCCGAAGTACAGTTACGACTAGTTCGGAGACCATGGGTTTATATCGAAATTTTGTTATCTTTTTATAAAAGTAGTGAAAAATAAAAATATTTTAATTGAAGTGAAAACTTCTTTTGGCGCACCACAAACAAATTATCGTGCACTGTGAATGAAGCTCATCATCACGCTTTGTAATGAAAGAAATGTTCGGGTGAACTCGGGACCTCGGGACGGGTCTTCTAATCATGACCATCTAGAAATGCTGATTCGTGATGGCCGTGCTTAGAAGATTTATTCCAGACAACAGCGCTCTCCGGTTCCACCCGCGTAGTTTCCACAGTGAGATGACTGCCAATTTTTTAATGTCCTGTACTATATTTCTGAGATGATCTATAGAGGAACTTTGCATATTTTAAAGTCCGCGGCAGAAATTATCACTCTCAGAAGTACTATGTTCACATTATCAAATCATTAAAACGACAATACAATTATTTCAAACGTTTAATTTAATACAACAATTAGGTAACTAAATTAATTACAATTGTAACCCTAGTAGGTACTGACAAGCTCCGTGAGATCACTAAATAATACTGATATGTGACTTATATTTAAACGTAGAATATGTTTTAATCTAACCGCATTTCTCTTAAATATATAATAAACACATTTTAGATAAAATGCAAAGACAGTAGTGTCATTAGTTATGGGATATCACCGTGGTTATTTGGTATAGCGAGTCCCCGATATTTCCTTGTAGTTTAATGCACCAAAACGGTTAAACGGTTAAACAAAATGTAACAACTCTACGTTGGACGGGATTTATCCCCCGTGGAACGGATATAAACATGTGTTAAGTGCTGTTACATATTTAAAGAACATTATTATTATGCAGTTGCCGAAATGTTAAAATTTTGGATAAAATCCTGCAACCAGCTATTTATTTAATTTTTTCCAAAACAATATTAGATTTTTTTCACTGTAACGTCAGAAGAACTCCAAGTTCATAACTTTCAAATAGTTGACGAACTCTTTCTTATGTTGGTAATCTTAATATTTCACGAAATAATCTAAAAAGTTTTAAACTGTGACTGTGCGCAGATAAACACGGAATGTTAAATTCTATTTAATACCGTAAGTTACGGAGTGTTTCATGTTAGTTCGATATGTCTTCAACGTTTCCAGTTTATTTAACACTATCTCTGTTTTCACTTGATTGAAGAAATTCTCTGAAAAACTTTGCAGTATTCAGTAATCTTAAATTAAACGTTTCATGCAGTCAAAGCATCGGCGACAACGGTAGGTCTTCCAAAACTTTACGGCAAACTTGTGAAGGTAGTCCTGTCCTGACACACTACTAATTTAACTTGATATCTCTCGTGATCCGTAATGGTTCTATCTCCAAGGGCCTGGAGGTCTAAGTGCCGGCGGTGGAGGTGCTCGGTTCTGGCTGCGTGTCGGGCGTGAGGTTGAGCGGGGTATCGTCTCCGTGGCAGCGCTTGCGGTGCTTGTGCACGAAGTAGTAGGACGGGAACTTGCAGCCGCACGTCTTGCACGGGTAGTAGTGGAGCGCCGGGCGAGGCTTGCGCGGGCGCGCGGGCCAGGCATCGCGCCAGGCGGCGTTGGGCACGCGGCTGAAGCGCACGGGGCCGTCGCAGCACGCTACGTCCACCACGGTGCTTGAGGCGCGCTTGGGCGGCTCCGGAGGCTCCACGCGTTCCACGTCCAGCTCGCTGGAGGTGGTGGAAGATGGAGACGGTGGCGGCGGCGTTGTAGGCGGGGACGGCGCGCGCGCCCGGCGCGGCACGGGCCGGTGCGCGCCGGGCGGCGGCGCCGGCCGCGCCACGCACGGGCTCGGGCCCAGCCACGCGCGGTACAGGGACAACATCTCGCCGTGCCCGCCGCGAGCGGACTGACGCCGCCCGACGCTCTCCAGGACTTATATACTCGGTCAAAGTTTGGGGTTGCGGGAAAACTTTTGCGGAGGCTTCATGGAATTGGAAAAGCACGTTGGCGAGAGATCAGGCATTGCCGATGCAACTGCCTGGCAAGCGGTGATCGAAAACAGATTCTTCGAAACTAATTGTGAATTAAGAACAACAGTACCTACCTATCGAATCTAGCCTAACTTAAACACAGCACAGCCAGCAAATTAACAAAAATTGTAGTCTAATTTCTACTATTTAAATTTAGTCGTATCCCACGTTCGTTTATGAGTATATTAGGTATTCAATAAATGCTAATTTATTAAATCACGTCAGTCAAAGTGCGAGCGTCCCCTGGCGCGGCGCTCGTTCAAAGAGACCGCAGGCGATGGAAAGAAAGTGTAAGGTTGTGCGGCTCTGGCGGCGGACTGGGGCCGTGAACAAGTGAGGCTCTGGGGCCGGGACGAGAGCCGAGGTAGGCATCATGTAGAGACGAGTATTACGTCCGCAGAGATAAAGATCTCCTGAATATCTTAATAAAAATATAAATTAAATCACGTACCTATAAAAAGATTCTTTCAATTATTATTTTCTACAAGTTAGCTTGACTCAAGGACCCAAATTAGATTCTAGTCTAGCCCCGATACTAAAACATGCCTTTGTCTCGAGTTATTTCCTATGACAGAAGTTTAAAGCTCGCTTAATGATGTCTCTCCGCCTTGTCTGTCCTCTGGACCTGGCCTATATCCTTTTTTAGACTTTACGTCTAAACTACTATTTGTAAATCAAAGTTCATTTAAATCGGTTTCTTGACACTGAGATCTCGAATCACTGTAACGCTTGTATAGTAATGAAATTGAGACCAATAAATCTCTGAAACCACGTAGTGGACATTGCAGTCCAGTGCGTGATCGTTTCACCATTATCTTAGCTATTTCTCTGCAGAATAGAATCTTCCGTGCCGACCGAGTCCTCGCGGTCCAGAGAGACATCATTCGCGACTCGTGATGGACTTGTACAACAATGAGAATGCCACATATTTAGTAAAATATGTACTAGTATTAACTATGGGGGTTCATGCTCGTGATTTTTATCAATTGTTCTTGTGTCTTATCCAGACGTGGTTTAATTTATGGTACAGCCTTGCTTTTGCACATAACGAGGCCTAGCTAGGTTAATGAGATTCCACTATCTACTAGTCCACTATACGAACAGTAGTAGGTCTATGTTTCGTTGTACGGATGACAGTCGACTATACTCGTAAAATGAGATGTTACGACTTGCTCTCATCTGTGATAAGGAACATTATTTAAGTTTCGTTAAACAATACTTAATTTATTTAAAAGACTAATTATTATCGAATCAGTTTGAAAGTATTTTCAATAATGTAAAGATAATAAAGTTGATAGAAATCAAATTCTAAACATCTATGTAAATTCATTCCAAATCAACGTCGGTAATCATTAGACAATAACTTATATCATCTATCTCATTTCTTCTTAAAATATAAATTTTACAGTTACAGTATTGCACAACGCCGTCTCTCAGCATTTGAATAGACATTATTGGAGAGATTTATCCCACAGCGGAGTAAGCGGGGCTTCTTTCCAACCTGGATCCGCCCGTCCCGGGGGACTCGCGCGGGGGACTCCATTACATACAGACCATTCCAATTGAATGTTTGTTTGTCAGCTTATTATTATGTAAGCTTCTACGATTTAAATAATTTAGTTTTTTCGAAATTTCGGGCGTGTGATTAATTATATTTCTGTTTGACCTCGTCTTGTAAATTTATTATTATAGTGAATTCCTAAAAAACATTAAATAGTATTGTTTCTGTCACATTTGCACTGTAAAACCACGGTATTGTGCTATGTTGTTATGTTGCTATATCGACGCTAACTGACACGAGTTGTAAGTTTTTCTTTCCTTCTTTCTGAGTCTTTTTTTTCTATCAGAGTACTCGTAAAAAGCTAAAAAAGCGAAATCGATTCATGTCTAATATTTCAAAGATGTGACTAATAAGAACGTCTAGGTTGTGAAATGCGCTGCCTGATTGGGGTTTTCCCGATGGTTACAATCTCGGTGTTTTCAAGTCGTAAGTGAATCGGTTCGTCTATGTAAGCACTAAGCACGCTACATCGTACACCGCATACTCTTTTAACTTCCAGCGCGATGGCGGTTAAGTACAAACCTAATTACTAATAAAAGGCCAGTTTGTAATGGTCGATTAACTAAACATATATTAAACCTATTGTTTTCCTGAAAAGCGAAATAATAGACTTACATTTGACTACCACTAAATCGATACAAATAAAAATTATGAGACCAATAACAAAAAAAATATCTATCAAAATTAGTTCACAAATATTAAAATACGAGTTTACAAAATCAATAATAAATACGCATTACCCCTCAAAAACTGCATATACTAGTTAGACAAATGCAGTAGGTAAATAATTTATTTCACAAACAATCGACTCGTCAGTAATCTAAACCAGCCTTAACACGTTGAAAAGTTAATCGCCACGACACCGGTTACTGCAGAAAGTACGTCAAATTAGGCAGAGTGTCCCGCGGCGGCCGTAATCCCGTGATCCGAGTCTGGACGCTCATATAGCATTCCCTGTGTGGCCGGCCGGGCGAGCTGCCCTCGCGCGCTGACAGCCCGCCCTACCCTCGCTGCACTTCATCTGTCCAGTTGATTCATATACGTATGTTATTACTACAATTACACTTAATCATACCAATATGATTAACATGTTAATAATTAATATGTTATTTTCAGAGATGCGACTTATTTGAAATACTTCTATTTAAAATGCAAATACAAAATGCAAAATACCTATTTTGTATTTTGCATTTAAATACCTTTTAGTAAAAAGCATTTTGTATTTTATTTGAAATACCTTTTTGAGACGTATTTTGCATTTTAATATTCATTTCAAAATACAAAATACTTTGTCATTAAGTTTAGCCAAAAAAATATGAAACGAACGGATAACGCTTGGTATCACCAAATTTGTTCCATAGAGCGCTTGCTTAGCTATGCGCACCCCCGACCAAAAATAGGGATGATATAAGTTTGACGTCGATGTCTGTCTGTCTGTGGCCCCGTAGAGTTCAAATGGATTTGCCGATTTCGATGCGGTTTTTTTATTTGAAGGTTAATTTTTGTGCGGTGAATTTTAGCTATGCTTGGTTGATATCGATTCAAGATGCCCCCCTCCATAAAATGGCGGACAAAATATTTCTTCACAACCTTCCTCAATATGGTTGCCAAATGAAAGGGCTTGACTAGTAGAATACTATACGTTATGACGAATTTCAAATCAAAAATGGCCGCTACCACAAAATCGCGAAACACGTTTAATTTTGTTTTTTCATTACTCCCTCAATATTGGTAGCAAAATAAAGGACCTGACTAGTAGAATGTTATACAGTAAAATAATCGTTTTTTTTTAATTTTGTTCATTTTTCTTCTTTGGATAAAGTGAGCGCCTTATGTCTGACTAGTGGCAGACAATGTCAATGTAGACAGTCCCGGGTCCAGTTTTTATTAAGAAAAGTGTAATAACAATAAAATAAGTTACACCACCAACCGAAATAAATGGCTCTTTTCGTTGGTCTACTTAGTTTTTCTGGACTTGGTGTGTAGAGAGACTCGGAGACTATGTAGAAAAATAAAATATTAAATTATCAATAGTATATTTTATCTCATTCTCACTACTTTTTGATCCCTCCATGACTAAAATGTCATGCATAAGATGCCATGTTATTAGACGTTTTTGTTCGGTTCGGCATTGTGTCTCTATTTCTCATGATAAATACCTAAAATAGAAATAAATATCTGAGATTTGGTCAAAAGGTAGGTATTTTATTTTGAAAAAGTATTTTAAAAATACCTATTTTGCATTTAGCATTTGAAATACAAAATTCAAAACTATTTGATATTTTGCATTTTAAATAGCAAATCTGAAAAGTATTTAGCATTTTGTATTTAAATGCTTTTTTGAAACCATTTTGTACATCTCTGGTTATTTTCCCCAGACGCCTATTAAAAATAGCCTCAGAGTGTTATTTATCTATGTACCAAGTTTTATCCAAATCTCTTCTGTAGTTTCTGTTAGTGAGGAGTTAGTTACACTTCTGTAGTGTAGTGCGTCAATGATAAACGTTCATTCTTACAAACTTACGCGTTCATAATACTCGTATTAGTAAGAAGCTAAAGTAATGATATATGAAGATACAGTGCTTGTTACGAATTACTTAAAAAATTAAAGTAATATATATGTAATTAAAAATAATTAAAATAAGAACTTATTTTACTATGATATCCTACCATTTTACTAATATTATACATGGGAAAGTTTTGTATCTTTAGATGTTTGTTGCTCAATCACGTTGTGTTGAATTTTGGACACAAATAGATAGTAATAGTCTAAAATAACACATACTTTTTATGTCGGGAAAAAGAACTACGTAGAGAGAACCACAGTGCGTTGCTGGTAAATAATAAATACAAATCGCAATACAGTGCGCAAGACGATCTGTTCATCACATCAGCTGTGTCAACATGGCGGCGCGTGTAATCTGCGCGACGTCCCCGTGCGCTCCCCAAACATGGCCGCTCGTTAAAATGTTCCGCCGAGCGCGCACCCGCAAACACGGCCCACGCCGCTCCCAGCGCTGGGACCTGCCGCCCGACATCAAAGGCGGGAATAAATCGCTTGCTGTATTTTTTGTGGACAGTTGGAATTTATATCAGTTTGTCACACGTTGGGCGCCAAATTTTTTACAACATATTTTTCTTTTTTTGTTTTGTTTTCTGTTAGTTTGTGAAATGTTTTATTTACAATTTTTGCTTTTGCAATTGCTTTACATGGCGCTATTCGTAATACAACAAAGTTATTTAATTTAAAATTTACGGGTTACTTTGGTTTTCATAATTTATTTCGATTTACAAAGTTTTAAAAGTGTACGTTGTTTATTCCGTAGTAGGTTTCATTTTGATTTGTGCCAAAATAACTGTTGTTTTAAGCTATTACTGTAGTTCACTACACTCATATGATTTTTTAAATACACTAATTAGCCAATATGTGAAAACCTGGACATTTGTTATTTCTTTAAATGAGTTCTAATAGCTTTTATTTTATTATCGCGTATGTCTCAAAGTCACAGTGGTATCACAAACGAAGTAAAATTCGTTGTGGCTATATAGCGAGTAACCGGTATTTCGACTTGATTGAGCGACAAATATCAAAACATTCAGACATCCAAACTTCTCAACCTCCAAATTTTCGCATTTATAATATTAGTAAGATTTCAATTTCATATAGTCTGTTTAAACACTTTCACATACTGTGTGTACATCTAGATAATGCACTTACTACGTATTTAATTTTATTCAAATCTGTACAGCCGTTACAGAGATACGTGGCGACAACATACACACTTTCGCCATCATAATAATGGTGTGTACAAAATTAATATAATATTTATACATATAATATTTAGAGTGTATTGAATATTTTCGCTGACGCTATAAACGGATTCGTTGTGTGTACTCGTATAATTAATAAAACCGACTGAATCCGTTGTCCAAATCATTTCGTTCGGCTTTAATCACTCGCTAAATCAAATAAATCTTTCAATTAATTCTCGTACAAATACCCGTGAAATAAATTCATTTTGCTCTGCCAGTAGCTTTTATAACCTCACTTTAGAGTAGGTATTTATTGGGAAAAAGAAATACTACGATTACCGTAGACTTTAGGAAATGCGGCCGTCCTTTTAGATTTTATAATTCTTTTCCAGAAGTATTACAAATTGTGTATATTCCGGAATAACCAAAAAATAAAATTGTTTCACTAAAAATCTAAGAAAATTAAAAATATGTAATAGTGCATATAGACTATTTTTTAACGCGGGAACTACGCGGGTGAAATCGTGGGGCGCTAGTAAAGTATTTTTTACTCGATTTATTGTATTTCTACTGGTGACCCCAAAATCTGAAGCTGCGTACTGATGACCCCCTCCAAAATTCGAGGCTGGGACAGCGCCTGATAACTACACAATGACAGTTTGGATGTTTGTTGCTCTATCACGTCGGAACGGCTGAACGGATTTTGTTCAATTTATTCAACATTATTAATTTCACTTTTATAGAATTTCCATACCGTAATGTAACAATTCAATTTCCAAACGCAAATATATTACAAATAGAATTTTACCGTAGACTTCTGCTGTGACTATGACGTCTGCCAGTTGTACTAACTCGTTTTTTAAATAGACGCGCCTTATCATTGACTGCGTTGTCGCTTAACAACCGACGAGCCAAGAGGACTCATAAGCCTATCAATAAATAAATAAAAAATCTACTCCGCTCGCCCCATGGTGGGCGCCAAATTAATACAATAATTAAAATCGACCGATCAAAGAGTTCGAATAAACCGGATCCAATTAAACCAGCGCAAATAACAGTAATTGGACGTCGGCGGGTAATCGGCGGTTAATGTAACTGCCTGTGAATTATTATACTATTCACAAGAGAGGTGGGGGATGAGGGGGGCTGAGGATTGAGGGGATGATTAAGTTTGTTCATACATAGTGAGTATCTAAATGCAGAGGTACAAGTTTAGCTTTAACGGTGAAAGGAAACATCGTGAGAAAACTGACATGTTTCAAGAAAAACATCTTTGAATACCATTAGTTATCCGTCAACCCGCATTTCTCCAACATCTGGATGACCAACATGAGGAGGGACTGTTTCTCTAAAAGAAACCAATTCACGGTAGACTTTCAGACACCAATATTTTGTCCATTGGGAAACCCCCACACAAAAGAGTTTTTCGTAAATAAACCTTAATATAATTGATACGTTGTATCAGAGACTTCTAGGACATAGACGTATGAACACAACTCCGTCCTTGCGATTCCCTCGAGGCCCGGTGGTAGTAAGACAGAGTTACAGCTAGTTTAAACTGTTCAACATGACGGAACAACTAAGTGCTTCCAGTAATTTAACTCTATCCATTCAAATCTGAAAGACAAACATTTGTCTCCCCGCGGCAAACGCTAATTAGTGCTAAGCCAACCGGCGCCGGCAGGCTGCTGATCTGTGGAGCTCTTATTTGTGCAGCTGTACGGGTACTCTCGAGACGTGGAAATAAATACTGTGACACAAAACGATGAAGTACTTTGTAAATTACGTTTTCAGAAGAAAAAAAATAAGGCGCTAATTGAAGTGGGTACTATTTTGTCATATACGATTTTTTTTTAAATAAGGAGTGACGAGACGAGTACGACATGCGCCTAATGGTAATCAACATGCCAGCCACATAACAGCACCGTGACACGCAGCTATTGGAACATGAAGAGTCCAAATCATTACCTAGCACTGCACTGCGCTTGTCACCCTTTATTCATTCATCTAACCTTGATCTAGAATGTTATATCTCTAAGCCCTGTAATTTCCCTGGAAACATTGCCCTTCAAACCGGAACACAGTAATGTTTGCCCATTACTGTTTGGCGGTAGAATAACTGGCAAAGGTGTGGTACTGCCCCAGGCGGACTCTGCCAAGAGTCCTACCACTACAAAAAATAAAACTACAGAAAACACTACTAAAAATGTTGCTTTAATTCATTTGTTGTGAGCAACTCAACTAAGTTAATGTGTATAAGGTTATGGTTATTATTATTAAGTTATTCCATATTTTGCCTAAGGGTAACGCGTAACGAGCTTAGTACAGAACTGCAGGTCTACTACGATGTCCGATGAACGATATATCGACCGAAATTATGGACGTTTTATACCACGAAATACAATCGGTCGGGTGATGACACAAAAACTGTCAAATCAGCGTCGGTCGGGATGGACGAAACGCCCGATCAGATCAACCGACCGATCGTGTTTCGTGGTATAAAACGACCATAACTTCGGCCGATATATTATTTATCGGACTTCGTAGTAGACTTGCTGGATATTCTTTTGAGCTCTGCAGGTTCGAAATATAAAGGAATTGAAAGAAATTGACTGCATGACGAATTGATAATCGTTGACAAGGAATTTAAATGCGCCCGAGCGAAACCATGCGAGTTGAGGGAGTACTGAACTAAACTATTGAACTGACTAACTGAACTATATCAAAGCCATCTAAAGCTAAATTAGAGCTCCCCGAGTTTGGCCGGGTAATCCGACGGAGGCGCCGCCGCCGCTCGTGTGCTGAGTTAGCGCCGCGCCGGTCCATCCAACAACGTTACAAGTTTCCTAACTGCAGCCTGCATTCGTTAACAGTTGTTTATGTTTAGAATACACGCTGGGAATATAACATTAACCGTGTTCTGCGGTTTCACTCGTATATGTTAAATGAGCCTTTCCCACGAGTTGACTATCTGTTTCATGAATAATGATAAATAAAAATCCACCCAGTTCAGTTTCAGGTATAGGTAAAAATTATAAATTGAGTCAATATGTTTTTTTAAACCACCTTAATTTCTTTGCGCTCAATTCCTAGGGTAAATACGACTTGGTCAATTGTTTGATTGGGATTTTTTTTTTAACTAGAATAGTTTCGCACTTGACCACCATCTCGCCTGATGTTAAGCGATGATGCGATCTACAATGGAGCATGCTTACCTAGAAGAATCGACACCAATAAGTCGTCTGCATCTAGCAGCGTTAATACATACTGGTAGATGTACTTACTGAATCTGTTGACGGCTAAATCATTCCCGCTGTTCAGGTTCGCTAAGCGCCCTTTCACGTTTGAATTTAGCTCCGATTCCGGCGTTCCGTATTCCGATTCCAATATTAATGTAACGAGTGCCGATTATACCGGCGCGTCCGTCGGGGCGGCGCGTTGTTCAATCCTAACTAATCTGCTTAGCGGCTACGCGGCCGTGGTGCGCAGTTACCTAGCTTCCACGAATACACAACATTTTCGACATTTACGTTGCCTGCAATCTTGATCTACTAAGTAGCTGTGTATGTCAGAAACAACTTAGACTCGTACGACACGCGAGGAAAGAGACATTCGCGCAATATACGTAACACTGACAAGCTGGATAGTATACCTCACTCTCTCGCGAGATCGGAAAAACTGACTCACATTATGGGACCGGAAGTTTATAACATTCTTCCTAAGATAGTTAAATCAGCACCGAGTTCGGGTAGCTTCAAAAACCGATTAAAAAGCTAACTTATCGATCAAACTTTTTATAGTTACAGCGAGTTTTTATATAGTGATGGCAAACTCACAATAAAGTTGTCAAAAATTGACATTGTTCATTACAATTGTAATAAGTACATATATTTTAATTTTTGACACTTATTTGTACGATACCTATTATCGTACAATATAAAGTTCAATTTAAACTTTAAAAATGTATACTCTTTGTATGCTCTTATTTTAGCATACAAAGAGTATACATAATATATTTTTATTGATAAATGTTCTTTATTGTACATTTATCAATAAAGAACTTTGACTTAATTTTTCCACAAAATTGAGCCCCAAACTAAGGAAGGTGCATAATATGTGAAGACTATAATCTGATTGTATTCGAAATTTCACCCCGATCCGTTCATACATTATGGCGGGATTGAGCAACAAACATCCATACACTGGAATTTATAGTATTAAGTAGGATGTAGTAATATTATGGTTTGTGTGTGTAGGATAAATAAGAAACAAATCAGCAATTGAAGTTTTATTTTTGAATTATATAAAAAATAGTAAATATAACTACAGTGAACAAAAACTGACTGAATGGATCTTTATCGCTCGGGCACACTCCGAGTTCACCCGATCGTGGCTTGTACCTCAAAGCGTGACAGTTCACCCTCGCTTACGAGTACATCCTACAGAAAAATGTGTATAAAAGGCCGTCACAGACGTAGCTATAATATATATTTTCATATTTTCGTGACGTCAGCAAAATATACCGTAATATATTCATATTATGGCATATTAACATAGCAAGACATATTTTGAGTTTACAGTATGTTTCAACATTGTCTGAGCGCACATCACGAGTCTTTTGAACTTTTTAACCCCCGAAGCAATAACGACGGGTGTTATAAGTTTGACATAACTGTGTATGTGTTTGTAGCATCGTAGCTCCCAAAAGGAAGAACCGATTTCATCAGACCAAGACAACTAAAACGATCCCAGATTTGACGAAGTTTCGTCATTTCATTATAGAGTTCCTATGACCCACTTCAAGATCCATCATCAGATCTTGGTTAATATCGGGATAGGTGAAAAAATATATATTATAGCTAAGTCTGTGACGGCCTTCAAGCGATAACGTCGTCACTTGTTTCACTAGCTTTAAGGATATATATCATTTTGTAGGTATATTGTTTTGACGTGACAACGTCTTATAAATTGGTTTGCCGGGTGACACTTCAAGAAACTGCGTTACGCTCCGCTCACGTTATGCGCTCACAACGAGAGCGAGTGAGAGGCACGCGTCCCTTCCACTCGGGCATGGTTAGCTCGCCTAAGAGCGAGAGAGACAGACATAAAAACTGAAAGGCACGCGTCCCTTCCGTAAAATTATTTTACCACTCAAAGTCGTTGTCACGTAAAACTTTCGCCCGTATACCGACTTTACAGGCAACTAATTTTTTTGTATTATGGACAATAAAGAGTATCTATCTATGTAGTGGCGCAAAGGAAGTTTTCGCTTCTAAAAAAGTACTCGTAGTACCTCCGTTACTGTGAGCTCGCGGCGCACCAGCCGCTGAATATTTGAGGAGGCAGTCCGCCGTGATTTGCGCGGCCCGGGTGATGTCGGCCGGGTTTGTTAAACTGTGTTTAATATGCAACTAGATAAGCGAATTCGCGTTTGTTCTCCCTGCTCTGTTATACACGGCATCGACAATTGAAATGTGTTTGTTTGGTGGTGTGGCTCGTTCATTGTATACATGGGTAGGACCGAGCCAGGTGAAACGGTAAGAGAGATGTACTCGTAGCAGTGGGATCGGTAAGACTGCGTGTGATCATGATATCAGCATAGGTGAAGCTGTTACTTGTGGGGTCTGAAATAAATCTCGATCACATGTGATGTTCCCCGATCTGCCTCACTAAAATAGTTGTGGCTTTGCTATTGTTGTCTGTTTAATTTTAAGCTATAAGAATCTCAAAGCAAGGTTCACTTTAGCTGGGCGGTGGACTCCCGCATTTGGCTGACGTAATGGTAATATCTCTTCTTTTGAGAAAAGCTTTCGGTCTGTTTATAATTTATTTGCTGTCTGAATTACATCACGGCTCTTTCGCCCGTGCCGACGTGACATCCGAGCAACTATTCAAGCTATCACATATTTCCTGACGACGCGTGTTGTCGAGCCATATGGCCCACGATCCGATCGCCTACTGGTGATTTCCGACGGTGTCGTTCGAGGCTTAATTAGAATTGATGACTGAGGCAAAAATATACTAAGATTAGACCATCAGGTAAATTATGGGATACGTCTTTTTGTGTTATCAAATTAATTATTAAAAATCTACAAAGATTATTATCATCAAACTTTCGGAGTTAAGGTTTATGACGTCACGTCTAAAAATCGTATATAGACATGACGTCACACGAAACTTCTAAGTACTATAATATCTTCGTCATGTTTTGTTTGTGTAACTAAAGGAAAAATAAGTGTAGAGTACATTTTTAAGAAACTGACTGACGGACTAATTACTTATTTTAGTCGTCATGCGTATAAAAACTTTGAATTGAGCTAGTAATGATGTTAATGTTTGTTGCAGCGGTGACGGAGCGGGTGTCACCTGCGCCGGCGCCTGCGCCTGCGCCAGCGCCGGCGCCGAGCGGGGCGGGCGCGCCGGCGAGCTCGGCGGCGAGCCCGGCGCCGGGCCCGGCGGCGGCCGCGTCCCCTGCGCCGCAGGCGTGCTGCGCGTGCCGCGCGCCCGGCGCCACCATCGCCGTCACGCGCGCGCACGTCGCTCAACTCAACCTGCAGGTACCTCGCCTCACCTCATCTCATCCCACGTCGCACCTCACCTTTCGTCACCTCACTCACCTCACTTCTCGCCTTACTTCACCTCGCCTCGCTTCTCCTTACCTCACTTCATCTCACTGTATCATTTTATCTAACTTCACTTCACCTCATCGCTCACATACCGAGCTAAAGTTATGTACCTAATGCGTTGGTTAGCCCCGATGTATTTTAGATATTAGCAGTTGCAAATTTTCCCTTCCTCTGGCAGGCGGAGAGCGTCGCGGCGGGCGCGCGGCTGTGCGCGGCGTGCGGCGCGCGCACGGCGCGGGCGCGCGCGGCGCGCTGCGGCGTGGCGGCGTGCGCGGGCCCGCGCGGCCGCGCGCGCCGCCTGCGCCGCCTGCCGCCGCGCTGGCACGACCTGCCGCTCGACCTCAAGAAGCCGCTCATGGACGAGTTCCGTGAGTACACTGACTGATCGACACTTCTGACCGCCTTACACTGTGAGGACGCGCCCGATGGGCTCCAATTAGAAACTCCCAAACTTGTACAGTTCACAGCGTTTACATTAGTGTTTCGTCAAGATTCACTTGAAATATGTAGGCCTTACATATTTCAAATCCAGCGAGGAACCTCACTGTGTCTACCTTACATTGTAGGGTAGGATGTTCCTTCTGCTAGCATAGATAGGATAGGCTATTGCTTTGCTCAAACAAATTAACAAAATAAAATTAACATACATTGAGATTTAACAATATTCAGACTATTGGCGTTGGTCACCAATTTGCCTGATGATATACGACGGTGCGGTCGAATATAACGCACGCTAACCTAGAAAGTACTTTACTCTAAGATCTTGAAAAGTTGTAGATTGAATCTCTTAGGGAACAATGAGGTGACGTAAAGCTGTAAGGTACGTTCTGCGTCTCCCAGCACTTGAATACCTAAAGAAACACCTCATCCAAGGTCGCAGTATCATAGCGACGACTTTCGCCCGATCCACAATTCAGAGGACTATTCGAGCGGGTATCTGCAAACATGAGTAGATAACATTGTTTGAATGCAGGACATACTGTGGTGTTCCACGCTCTGTGAAAGTCGCAGTATCTTGAGACGACATTTGTCGGATCCACAATTCAGTCTGGTCGACATGACCAGACCAGAGCATCTGCATACATGAGTAGAGAGGATAATTCGTTAACTATACATATTGATCATGGACGTACCAAAAAGTCGGACGTAGTATCGCTAAAACAAAACTGTGTCACTAGAGTCGGACACATTTGCACGTATGCGTTGTCAAGTGACAACCTGACAACCTACCAGTTACCACTGATAGGTTGACACACACACACATATACACAAGTAGCGCGTGTAATGACCCACTCATGTGTATCAGCCTGTATGTGACAGCGCACACGTGCATATTATGTGGCCGACTCGATGGACACAGTTTTTGTTTTAGCGAGACTACGTTGACTTTTTTTATACGTGTTACTTGCCCCGGCAGAGATCCCGGCGACGCTGAGCAAGTGCTGCCTGGCGTGCCTGAAGCGCATCACGCGGCGGCTGGACACGGTGGCGGACGGCGGCGGCGCCGAGCCCGCGCCGGAGGAGCTGGCGCGCTTCGCGCAGCTGCTGCGCGACCACGGGCCGCGCTGGGAGCGCCTGGCCGCGCTCACCGGCCGCGCGCCCGCCGCGCTCAAGGCCTTCTACTTCACCTACAGGTACAGATATTTTTGACGGAGGGAAATCCTTTGCAGATTGGCTGTATTGCGTTCGGCTGCACCGACACGGCTCTGGTCGGTTTCCTTATGATTTTAGGGAAAAAACACACGGTCCACCTCAACAGTTCCAGTCTTCTTTAAGCATCCATGCCATGCTAGTCGATACTTTACTAAATTTCGTGTTTACGACTATCATCAGCGGCGAGAATCTACTTCCGGGCCGCGACAGTAATGTAGAGGTGCTTCGAACTGTTTGCTATCCGACCGGCGCAGACGACGCCCACACCCCCTGCTCCAGGTCGTTTATACCGGCCTCGCCGGCGAGACTACTTCCGGACCGTGACAGCAACGTCGAGGTGCTCTACTGCTCATACAGGCACCTATATATTTGACGGGGGAATCCTTTGCAGATTGGCTGTATTGAGGTCGGGTGCACCGACACGGGTCAAATTGGTTATGTGAGATCTTACTCACTAAAACCCCTTCCCACAGAAACACAAAGGGAGTGTTCTCTGTCAAGTTTCTCTTCATGATTTTAGGCGTAAAAAACACACGGTTCACCTCAACAGTTGTAGTCTCCTTAAAACATCAAAGATGTTGCCATCGATACTTTACCTAGAGATAACGCATGTCCTCTCGGCCGAGTTTCGCACGCCTAATATGCAGCCACAATTGAAGGGGGAAATATTCTGAACGTAAATAATGTGTTGTTTAGAAAAAAGCTGGAGTCGGAGTGCGGCGGGCCGGAGGGCGCGGGCGGCGCGGGCGGCGCGGGCGGCGCGGCCGGCGGCAGCAGCACCGAGGCCAGCGGCGGCGAGTCGGACAGCGAGACGGCGTCGGGCGGCGAGTCGCCGGCGCCGGCCGCGCCGCACCCGCGGACGGACGCGGCCGCGCCGCGCCGCGCGCGCCGCGCCGACTACGACAACGACTCCTCGGCCACCGAGACCGCGGACGAGGAGAACGACGCGCCCACTGCCAAGGTTTCAACATTGCTTCATTCACAAGTATTCACTAAGTCGTTTCAAAATTTTTATCTGTAATTTTAAGTCCAACAAAGGGTAGGTTGGTTGGTGGACTAATCACCCAAACTAAGCAAAGCTTGCACTGTGGCGGCCAGAGAGCTGATTAAATTGCATTAAATATTCCGTTTGAAATTTTTAATTTATAGTCATTTTACTTATGCTTATTTTATGTTCGGGGATTGGTTTTAAGGTAGAAATTGACATAGATTATTTTGATATGGAACATTCTAAGATATAAATGTTAAACTCGTCGGTACGAAGAGATAATTTAAAGTTTCTGTAAGTTACTCGTATTTAGAGTAATTTTGAGTTGTACAAAAATTCATTGCATGAAATGTCCCATTTCAAATATAATTTATTATCAATGTTTTAAAATTTCTTTAACTTTTACTCGATATTATAATTTTCAAGTGCTTCATTTGAAATCTTTAACTTACAGACTATAATTTACAGTTTCTGTAAGTGTTCTCGAGTCTCTAATTTTGAGTAGTACAAAGTACGTTAAATCTACATCTATATTTTAAAGTGGTAAAACAATCTGAAAAGAGATTCATATATATTTATCCACCCGCTGACTGAAATCGGTGCATTTAACATTTTACTCTAGTTTACAATGCCGTATTTGTGATAACAGCAGATAGTGTCGGCGACGTCGACGGCGATACCGCCCGCGACGGCGACGACGACGCCGGCGGCGTGCTCGGCGGCGGGCGCGGCGGCGGCGGGGGCCGGCGCGGGCGCGGCGGGCGCCGGCGCGGCGCGGCGCCCGCGCGCAACGGGCCCGCGGCGGAGGCGCGCACGGTGCGCGACGTGGTGCTCAACCTCATCGAGATCAGCCTCACGAGGGACTCGCAGCCGCTGCCGCCCTACGGGAAACCGCATCACCTCAAGGTCCGACACCACACAACGCTATGCCGTTTGTGTTTCGGCATTCTCTGACTTCACTCACCCCCACTGATCTGCCAAATCTACGACTCAAACTACATATTCATCAAACCATAACCAAACAATAAGAAGACTTGTTTAGACTGACTGTTTTTTTCCCATTATTTTGACTAAGGCTAAAAACATATTAATTTCCAACAAATATAAGGTTGAGCATACTAATAAAGAAGCACCTAACAGATTAATTAGGGAGAGCACGGATCTCCGTAGTACAAGCTTCAAGCTTAGTTCGGAGATTTGAAGCTCATCATCTTAATGTTAACAAGCTACTACTATCTTTGTTTCTACCTATGTAATATTCTACTTTACATTAAGTTCAGTTGTAATCCACATAACTGGTGTCAATAAAAATTTATTATTATTATTATTAAATTGCCAAACAACAGAGGGGCCAGGGTTTGGGCCAAGTATTAAAATATTTTGTATAATTTTATCTTACCTACAAACTGCAATTTCGTGTATGGCTACCAATTTGTTACGGTAGTCCAGGCGGAAGAACGGCAATTATCGATCAAAACCCAGGATTTTAATCCCTGTCTTTTCAAAATCATGAGATCTGAGCTGGGGTGTCGGTCGCAGGTATCATCGTCCTCGTCGCCGGCGTCGCGGCCGGAGTCGCTGGCCACGCTGAGCGTGGTGCCGCGGCCGGCGGCGGGCGCGGGCGGGGGCGCCGGCGCGGGCGGGGGCGCCGGCGCGGGCGGGGGCGCCGGCGCGGGCGCCGACAAGGACGCCGTCATGCTGGTGGTGGAACCCCGGCCCGCGCTGGAGCCGCTGCTCGACCTCAGCGTCAAGCGGCCGCGGCACGACCTCGTCTACCCGCTACCCAACAAGGTACCACACCACGACACACTCGCACTATAAACATTCAACTCTTCATTTTCTACAGCAGCCACAGCTTTCTCTACCCCACTGCTAGACATAGGTCTCCAGGGACGGACTGGGTCGAAAGGGCCCGAGTGGCTCCATGGCGATCACAAGCATTATCCTACAGTTGCTGGGTGTCCCGCAAGCCAGGCCCGCGGGTTTCCTCTCGGTTTTGGGCCTAGTTAGCAAATGCTAAATCGACTATATGGCCAGTCCGACGATGTAGCTCTCTCTTCTCTCTCTCGATGCCATCTGCCTAGGTCCTGTGCTAATCTAGTCCAGGTTCGACCCGTGACACCTTCCCTAGAATTGAATTAAATTGAAAATTTAATTGCCTCGGTCACCATTTCGGTCCTTCTGTCACACCGTCTAACAATATGTCCTGCCCCACTCCATTTTAACTTTTTGTCACTGCTGTTCCTATGTTCTGAACTTTGACTCTTAGTCTGATTTAGTGTTTTAAACTCGATCTTGTAGTTAATAACTAAGCATGGACCTTTCCATGACTCTTTTAAAACGGTTACGAGTTTGCTATTGCCCTCTTTTATATTTATAAGACTATACGACGTCTATAGTCGACATCTATTCACCATTATATAAATGCTATATTTTGTATGCTTATCTTGCACAAGTGCTACTTAGCTCGGGGCTAGTTATAGAGGTGGTATAATTATGATGTATAGTATGACATCCTTTTGGGATAGCATTTGCGTAGATCGTCCGTCTCTGTACTCAGTTATGATGTTGTTAGACCTATATACAAATTTAACGTGAGAAATTGTTATCATCATCATCAGCAGCAACAGCCGCAGCAGCAGATGTACAGAACCAATGAATACCAGCAGTTCCGAGCGGAGCGCGAGTCGCCCACGCAGTACAACTCGAAGGCGAAGGGCGCTCCGCCCCGGCCCGCGCCGAAGCCCCCGGGCCCGGGGCCCAAGGGCTCCATCACGCTGGGCACGCCCGTCGAGACGCGCTTCGACGCGCGACGGACGCCGCCCGAACCCAAGACAGGTCAGCTCACTATACTTAGATAGGTTACTTATTATTGCACTTAGGTAATAATAATATAATAATAAACTTTTATTGCGGCAAAAAATTACACAACTTGTCTTACATGCTATTACAAACTAAATTTCAAGGATGTCAACACTAGTCACCAATTAATGTTTTCTAATTTTTTTTATTCTAATCTAAATTAATTAATTTGTTCCATTGTGCTTACAATTAAAAACATAAATTTGAGTAAAAACTAAGATCAATTATCTACACTACACAGGTTCAAACTCAAAAGTAGTAATTGCGGCAGGCAAAATCGGCGCGCGCGCATTTTTTACCGAATCTTTTGTTCAACTTGCAGAGCGATCTCAGTTAAAATCGCTAACGCTCGGACGCGCTGCACATTCACTACGCCTCTGCGACGGCGAATGCACGCCAGTCTTAGCCGCCGCAACTACCACGATACAACCATCAATCGATGATCAAAAAAGAAGTCAATAAAAATATTAATTTCTTCTTCGATCCTAATTTGTTCTGTTGTACCTATTGCATCTTTATGTACAGTAAAATATACACAAATCGAAGATAGATTTAATCCGGTTATTTTATTAGTGTTTTAGCGGGAAAAATCAAAACTTCTCTATTATTGTATAGTAAGTAATAAAAAATACTTTAAAAAATGTGTGTGCTTAAGACCGCACGGCGGAAGTGAAAACTTAAATAAGAAATATCGACTAGTATTTGTAAAAAATGTATTAATATCGTAACGTGACATTGCAGGCTCCATCACAGCGGGCACGCCGGTGCTAGGCGCGCTGCACGCGGAGAAGCGCGGCTTCGAGTACCTGAAGCGGCGCTCGCCCGCAGGCGCGGCCGCGGCGCCGCCCCCGCCCAACTCTTACTACCCCGCGCCTTCCTTCTCCCCGGTACGTAGCCATCTACCCTCAAACAAGCGCGGGTTCGGTATCATTGATGTCGAAAATTAATAAAGTTGGACCTAATATGCTCCACTGTGGCACTCCAAAGTTGATTTCCAGAGTGTCACTAATATTATCGCCTACCTTGACACATTGATCTCTTTTCTCTAAGTAGCTCTGAAACCATGTCAATACCAAACGTCTAATACCAGAAAGCTCTAACTTTTTCAGCAGTAGCAGTAGAAAAAAACAGAACAGAAATAGTATCAAACGCCTTGGCAAGGTCCTAATAGATACCAATGTAATTTTAACCACCCTCAACGATACGTTATTGATCAAAACTTTTCCGTAGTTATTTTTCCATTCTAAAGTTAAGAACTAGCGATAAGCCATCTGTTTTTTGAACATGGACAGTTTAGTTAATTGAAGTTTATTAATAAATGTTTGTACTTGTTGTTACAGAATGCGAGTGGAGGCAGCACGGGCGGCGGCGGCGGCGCGGGCGGCGCGGGCGGCGCGGGCGGCGCGCCGTACTCGCGCTCCCCGTACGGCATGGAGCAGCAGCGGCAGATCATCATCACCGACTTCATCACCTCGCAGCAGATGCACGCGCCGCGGCGCGAGCGCGAGCGCGAGCCCTACCCGCCCGCCTACCCGCGCCGCGAGCCGGCCGCGCCCGCGCCCGCGCCCGCCGTGTCCGTCATCCAGCGGCACCACTACCCGCCGCACCAGCACCACCCGCACCACCAGCCGCCGCCAGGTCCGTGCCGCCAACTCTATATCTTGCCTCACTCTGTTTGCATGGACTATGTTATCACCGTCTTTGGTTTTTGTTAGGAGGGTACTTTTATCTTTTGTTTTTAATTGCTTAATGAATACTGTCAATGTATCTTCCGTCAAATTTGCTTTAAAATTAACGATTTCCGCAAACAGGGGCGGCAGGAGGAGGGCGATTAATTTGTGCCTTTGATTATAAATATAAACATACTCTAGTTGAATCATGAACCGTCCGGCGGACCGTCCAACGGCGTCCGTCAAGCGGCGGATCAACGATGCAATCTCATTTGCTCTTTGCACTAGTTACGTTATTGACGCGTTTTGAGAATCCAAAAAGCTGTCAAAATAGTTCTCAACTACGCCAAAAGCGACGTTAATATTTCATTTTGTTCGAGAAATTTGAAATTATAGTTTTACGTAAATGTTAATAATTTGCCATATTTGCGAACCCATTCATTACTTGTATCTGTAATTTTGAAAATGGCTCATTGTAGCATCACCTTCGGAGGTTCCTCCACCTCACAGCCGCGACACATCCCCCTAACGAACGCTATCTATACCAGTATACATGGTTACCGACCCCGCCCCCAGGTCACGAAGCGTTCACGTCGCTGGTGGACGTGGCGTCGGCCGCCACGGCGCTGCCCGTGCCGCGCTCCGAGCCCAAGACGGAGCCCAAGCTGCATCTGTCGCAGCACCACGACATCAGGTACGACCACCTTCACGTACTATTCAATATGTCTCAAAACTAAACTGGTAAATTCTTTTAGCCCTCTATTGTGGTCTCTGGAGTTCCCTATGTACTCCAAATATTAGAGCCCCAATGTCAAGAATATTTAAGAGCATAAATAAATACGTTTCTTTTGTATTCCTCATCCAGTGAAAAGTATTCTTTTTAACATACTTGGTACTGCATGTTTGCGCTTCTGGTCAAACATCCAGCGGTCCCAAAACTAGTTGAATGTAGTGGAAAGGGGCATGAGGGAGTACGAGGCCAATGATGTAGAGGATAGAGCGAAATGAAGAAGTAAAAGTAGGAAAGCTGGGGATCTACCGCCGAAAGAAAAATGTCTTAGCTTAGATATTTCTCTCTTTTCTTTTCACTTAAAATGCCAGAGATGGCAGTAGCAAAGCCAAAGCCGATTTAGTTCGGCGGTAGAAGCCCTGATCCCACCACTGTGTGGGATCCCCAGCTAGGGAGATAGAGATACTAGTAAAGAATTACACATGGTATATCAAACCAAATCTAATGCAGTGTATGGGCTGAGCCATGGGAGAGGCCTATCTCCAGCAGGAAACTAAGATAGGCTGATGATCATATGAAACCAGTATTTGATGTAAACAATGCAATGTAATCTAGATCCATCGTCCCGGGAGTCTACCGTCTAACTATAACTGTCATAGCTTGGACATTGCTCTTTTCGCTTGAAGTTATAGACAGCAATAGCAGATCCAAAGTGGGTTTAGCTAGGCGGTAGAGCCGGTCGTAGGCCCTGTGTACAATGGAGGTCCCCGCAGGGCGCTGCGCGACGCGAGCCTGCAGCAGAAGTACCACCCGCAGCAGCTGCAGTACCAGGTGCTGCAGGAGCGGCGCGCGCAGCAGGCGCAGCTGCTGGAGCGCGACCGCCACCTGCTGCAGCAGCGCCGCGACACGTGAGTGCCCAACACGCGCCCCGCGCCAGGACTCACCAGCCTACCTACGCACAGAACACTGCTGTCTTGGCACTCACCAAGACAGAGCAGTTAGTTGACAAGTGGCCAGTGCCACCAGGCTACTGCTCGGGAAAACTTTACATATCGATACCTTAATTTGCAAAACGAACAACTCTATAGCAAATTTCACAGGGGCCACTAAAACTTAATATAAAAAAAAATTAAAGCATCAAAAGAAAAAAAAACATCCCTTTGGAAATTGTGTTTCTTATTAACTAATAAACACTTAAAATAATGAAAATACCAGTTACGCAATAGATTTTAGTGGTGATTTAGTGTGGTCCCTGTGAAATTTGCTCCTATGGGGTTATTCGTTTTGCAAATTAAGGTATCGATATGTACAAGAGATGGTGACCATAGCGGAACAGACGGCGCCCGCAGCAGCTGAAATATCAATTAAAACGAATTTACAGAATTCCAGAAGTAGTCCAAGATCCCAGAGCCGCCAGACGTCACGTACTTTCTGATGGATGAAATGTGGACGTTCTTTTTTGGGAGCTTTAAAGCGTCTGTTAAGCAAAACGGCCGACGGAAAGTGTCTGGGAGTATTGGGGCCTTATTTTTAAAGATATTGCCTATACCATACGTGAAAATCAGTTATCAGAAAATACGTGAAGTAAGTAAAGTATCTTATGGACTCCATATCTCAAAATTGGCCGTCTAAGCAAGTTAGTAGGTAAGCATGTGTTCTTAGTACGTACTAACTCTACTCAGTCGTCCACATTTCATCCATCAGAAAATATGTGACGTCTTGCGGCCCTGGGATCTTACTCTTAAAGTACAATCGGGTTAGTCATTGGGTAGTGAAAGGGTGCAGTTTGCACATATGCTATCAGAAATTACAATTTGCTCCTAAAGATTCCTTTATAACATTAAATGTCGCTTACAAAGAAGATTTAGGTTCTCTGATAAACCGTTCGGAGCATCTTTACACTTTTCAGTAAAAATCAAAAATCTTCAATAAAGACAGCTTGTATGTTGTTTCCGCAGCGAGAGGGCGATGGCGGTGATGCAGGAGCGGCACGCCATCGAGCAGCACCAGCAGCACCAGCAGCATCAACACCAGCAGCATCAGCAGCAACAACAGCAACAACAGCAACAGCAACAGCTGCAGCAACAACAGCAACAGCTGCTGCACGAGCGCGCGCACCAGCAACAGCAACATCATTTACATCAACAAGTAAGAGAAACTTCTTGTTCCTGGTGCAAACTTCAACGTTTGCGTCGTTTACGTCAGTGTCTGAAATATGTTTTCCACTGGGGAACATCACCTCATCATCAGCGCATCTAACAATCTTCCACTACGTAGGCATCTACTATGAATCGCCACATGGCGAGGTCTTGTACAGTTCGCATCCCCATTTTTGCGGCGGATTCTTATGCATGAACTATTCCCACCACGACACCTCGGCTCTTTTTCTGTCGAAGCTCGTGAAAAAGACACCGTTTCTTAGTTGATGTTCCTAATAATAAAACGAAGATCTCTGATCCCATTTTCCTTACAGCTAGCCTAATCGTGTGCCCCACGGCTATTTGGTGTCTTAAATTGGAGTATGAATAATGTTACGCTTGGTTACCGCGCCCCCTTTTTTAAATAGATCTACGGCAACATTAGCAACTACCATATTACTGCCAACCGAACATTGCTAAGCACACTCTTGTTATTTTAATTATTTATTTTCATATTTATATTATTAATCTTGTTAATTCGTTGACCGCATCATCACTTAACATCGGGCGAGACAACGGCCAAGCGTACCTATGATGATGTTGGTGTCTAATGTGTGCCGTGTTCCGTTTGCCAGCAGGCCCTGAGCGAGCGCGGGTACGGCGGCGCCAAACTTGCGCGCGCGCACACGCCGCTGCTGCTCGACCGGAAAGACGCGTGAGTCTCCCTCCTTCACTATATATCTCGCTTTCTAGTTCTCCTGCAAATATGAATGTGTATTCAAAAGTTTTCTTGATATTAATAATTTTTTGGTTATAATTTTCCAGTTATTTCAAAACGTTATTTATAATGCTTTGTCCGAATAAATAAAAATAATTTGAAGTAATCACAAAAAACAATTGATTTTAATTTTACTTTAAATGGATGATAATGTTTTGACCTAGTCGTCGGCCATAGTACGCTATGCATTGAAGCTGCAGGTGGCGTTCAGTATACATCAGGGCTCGAGGATATAACATGTCAATACATATGTATCAAACTAGGTTCGACGATATATCAGTGGATGTGGTGGCCTGAGTTTTAAACAATCCTATCGCTCAAGAAGAAGCAGTCAAGATTAGTTCACAAATATTTAGAAAACTTTTTTTGTATTCCCACTGCTCCTGTTGAATATTGTGGTGATCAAGTTCAGAAGTTTCATCCAGGATACTTCACAATACACAAAAAAAGTTTTCCAAATATATTTTATGTGAACTGTTCTTGGCTGCGCTTCAGCATCAGGATTCAAATATTTTTTTTTTGATTTTTGGATGTTTAGGTAACATATTTAATAACATAATAAAATAATGATATGGCAATTCAGACAAAATTTATTTATGCCATATAAATATAATATAAATGAATGTAAATATCCAATATTTAGATATTTTCTTGGTTCCCCAGGCGCGCGGCGGGCGCGGGCGCGGGCGGCGCGGGCGCGGGCGCGGGCGCGCGCGGGGAGGGCACGCTGACGGCCGCGTCGCTCATCGACGCCATCGTGACGCACCAGATCAGCCAGACCTCCGAGCAGCGGTTCATGGTACGTGCGCGCTGGATGCCGCCCACGAGCAGCGTTTCATCCTAATAGCCATGACGACTCATTTTTTTGATTTAATGTGCCATCAAAAGACTACGCAATAACTGAAACATAGGTTAAAGAATTACTTTGTTCTCTTAAAACATTCCATGATATCACGATTTTAAAATCCAACATTATTTTGGACTTTCCTAAAAACGCTTCTACAAAAACACTTCCAAAGCGTGGCGTCACTGTCTGGTATTTTCTATGCGTCGCGCGTAAAGTGTGTATGTTATCTATATTAATTATTGCGTTAAAGAAACTGGTTTAATAACAAAAGCTTTAATAAAAACGCTTTAAATTGAATTGGTTATCCAATGGTAAATGCATCTATATTTGTAATTTAGTCAAGGGGTACGGAAGACTTGATCGAAACCTTACATGAATAACAAAACGTACAAAAATTTTGATTTTGAGTTGACAACATATGTCCACAAAATTAGATTTATGGAGAATTTCGTTAAATTCTGATAGCACTGACTAACAAACCGCGGTCGCCATATTTCTTGTGAAGCACTTTTCGTTCCATCAATCAATACATTGCGTGCGTCCGTCGCGCCAAAAAAGTATCCATCACAAAAAAACTGTGACTTATGTGACTAGGTACGTAAAACGAAACGTCTTGCCGCCGGACCGGAATTTTATTAGTAGGTACTTATATTTAGTATCAGCATTGCACCCGTGCGAAGCCGGGGCGGGTCGCTAGTTTTTTAATAATTTTGTACTTTTAAAAGGGACTTGTCGATCCAGCTTTGAATGATCATAAAGTAAGTTAAATAAAAAGATATCAAAATTAAAGTTGGTACATATTTTATTCTATTTAAATTTTGTCATTATATCAAATAATTTAATATAATTCAGGATCAGTCGTCATGCCAATTTCAATGCTTAAAATCTTAGTCTTCTATATATACTTTCACATGTTTTGCCACGATGACGTAGTTTTTTTACTATACCTATAATCAGGATTCTGGCTCGCAATCCCGGCTCGAATTCTATTGTGAAGATGGTTAAATCATATAAGGAATGGCGTGTAGATAGATGAGTTAGTGATCCCAGTAAGGGAGCGGTGTCCCAGGCTATCCAAAGTACAGTGTGTGTGACGACCAGGCGCCGCAGCGGGAGTGCGAAGGCGGGGGCGGGGGCGGGGAGCGGGGCGAGCGCGGGGAGCGGGGCGAGGAGCCGGCCGCGCCCGCGCCCGCGCCCGCGCCGGCCGCCGCGCACACCACCAGCTTCAAGCTCGGCGACCTCGCCTCCAACATCATCAGCCGCGACTTCGCCAGCCCCAACGCCTCTAACCTCATGCACAAGTCAGTATCCTTCGGACACGCACACAACCTTACACGTACACACACTCACACACACACCATGATCGTACCCCGGTCACCGGCTCTGGAATCTGAAAGAATCTGGAATTGGAAGCCAAAAGGCAGCAATACTCTTGTTCAAAATTCAAAATGAGGGTAGATGGAGATCTCACGACACGCCGTATGTTCGTCTGTGGTTTCGTGACCACGGTTAATTAAGTTCCGTTTAATGTTTCCAACATGAGATCAAAACGAGAAAACTTAAAATTATATTTTATAGTGACCAAGCTGGTTTTCAATAAGTTTTTGATAACGTAAGTAAATCATAATGGTTTTTCAATTCTCACACATTCATTTTCTGCTGGCGCAATGGACATGAATAGAGACGCATACCGCTTTCCTAAGCGGGCAAAAACAAGTAGATAGGTAACCTTTTTTGTACAACACAACACAAAAACACTTTTCAACACACTTGCTTATTAATCACACTGTGACTTTTTTATTGCTATAATTAAAGTTGTGTTGAAAAACGTCGTATGATACACGTGTGTATTAATGATTACCGTCCTCGGCTCTCTTAAGACCCTCACTTGACGGCTCGGGTCTCAATGGCGCCTCAGCGATAATCACCAACGTTACACACTTGTATAGTGGCCGGCAAACAAGTTGACCCAAAAGTCACGTGGAAGGGGAAAGTTCGCGTATGTGCACTTCCACCAAAGAGACCTTAAAAACGTTTCTGCGCAGCTAACTTCATTGGTAAACTTGTTTGCCGGCAACTATACCATAATATACTATTATTATTGGCACCACTAAAAGTTTATATTAAAATAAAACAAAAGCTTGAGTACTACAAGTATTAAAGTGTATATTTAATGACTTTTGCAGCCGGTTTAGCGTCGCGAGCAGTACGGACGGGTACAGCGCCGGCGCGGGCGCGGCGGCGGGCGCGGGCGGCGGCGCGGGCGCGGGCGCGGGCGGGGGCGCGGACGAGTGGAAGCGGCGCGACAACCCCAAGCACGCGCCCTTCCTCGAGCCCGTGTCGCCGCCCGACAACCACCACAACAGGTGCCCCGCACACTCATGACATATCCTAGCCGCTAGACATTGGCACTGATGCCTCTCTCTCTGTATCTCATCAAGTAGTAAAAAATATATAAATAGTAGATATACTTACACATTTTCAAAGTTTTGAGAAAGAACATTTAGCTGGACGATAATAATTATTGTACAGATATATGTCAAGTGTTGTATATTGATTGCAATAAAATTATCTTAAAACAAAAGACAAAGGATATTCATCATAACTGCAGTGGACCCTTCATTTTTCTTCATTCATTCATGTGTTATATCAAAACAAAACCCTATTCAATAAGATGACATAAAAAATAAAAACATTTCAGCCAAAAATAATCATAATCATAATCATCATTTATTCATAACATACCGTTACAAGTCATTGTTACATTTATCATTAATCAATTATAATGTTCTGTCTTAACTCAATTACCAATAATCATTTAATAAATATATAAATGCAATGTCAATTTACAAATGAAATAACAATAAATAATTCACAAAAAATAATTTGCTACGTACATTTGTACTTTACATTCATAAATTCAGTGAAGCTGTAGAACGTTTGCTCGACAAGATAGCGTTTGAGTCTCGACCTAAATATTCCCATAGTGGGAGACGAGGTGATGCTATCTGGGAGTTTATTATAAACCATCGGACCCATAACATGCGTCGACTTGGCCGACCTCTCCAGCGTGCGGTGCACCTCTGCGAAGTTTAATATTTTGCCCGCTAAGTGTCCATTTGGGTAGGACACGCTTCATGTGTCTCAGTCTCAGTGATAACAATTAAAATACAAACATAAATTAGGTTTGCTTTCGATCGGGGTTGGATAAGACTGGCGGGTGCTGATGATCGCCTGACCTGTGTGTGCAGAACCGGCGGCGGCGGCGGCGCGGGCGGCGGCGGCGCGGGCGCGGGCGGCGGCGGCGCGGGCGCGGGCGGCGGCGCGGGCGCGCGGCGGTACGGCGCGGCGGGCGCGGGCGCGGCCGGCGGGTTCACGGCGTTCGACTACGTGACCACGCGCATCGTGGAGGTGATGCGCTCCGACGCGGAGGAGCAGCGCGCCAAGCTGGCGCCCTTCCACGCCGGCTACGCGTTCCCCTACTCCGCGCTCAGCGTGGCGGCGCAGCCCGACGCCGCGCGCGCCGCGGGTACGTAGCCCGCACGCACGATACTCACAGTACAACTCACGGGGCACGCTCCTCAATTAAAGATATCTTCGGGTGAACTCGTAGCATTGATGGCGTGGCGTTACATGATGATCATGCTTTACATGATGGTCATGCTTAGAAGACTTATTTAGACGAGAGTGTTTTGATGGTTTCTTCCAGACTAGCGGCATTCTCCGGTTTCACCCCCGTAGTTTCCAAAGCGAGTTATCAAATTTTAAGTTATAAGTTTTCACTACTATCAACTGTTCCTATGACTGCGAATTTTTTTTAGATATATATTTCTGTATTGGTCCAAATAGATAAATTATGTTCCCATTGAAAGTTTCCACAAAAATCTGTGGTTTAAATCGTAGAGTCTTAAGGGGCGTCTCAAAAATCTTTTCTAAGGAAATGCATGGGTCAGTGGGTCCCAAGCCGTCGTCAACCAGGCGGCGGCGGCGTAGACAGCTCGTTTTGATTCGGACTTGATAAAGTTTTAAAGAGGCAGTTTTCAGGGTGACAGTTTGAGTCCGCTATGGTTCTGCCTAAGTCTGAATCCTCTCAGCACTCTTTGCACCGAAACGACAAGACTTGTGGGAGCTATTAAAAACCACGGAGGTTTTTAGTAACGCCAGCAAGATGGAGTTCGTTGTCGACAAGTGTGCGGTCATGCATGTACAGCGAGGGAAAGTAGTAAATTCTAGAATAAAGAATTTACAACTTTCCGAGACCATAACTCTCAGATCCCTCTCCGAAGACGAGACCTACAAATATCTCAGAATATCACAGTCCGCAGTATATCAGCAGGTGATATAAAGACATCGGTGAAGGAGCGCTGCTTGTGCCGGCTGACAAAAGTACTTAAAAGTCTTCTGTCAGGCGGTAATAAAGCGCGAGCCTTCAACGGTTGGGTAATGCCTCTGCTGATATACTCCTTTGGCATACTGAGATGGACTCAGACTGAGCTCGACGCCCTGGACAGGAAGGTCCGTCAACTGCTCACAACACACCGCATGCTACACCCGCGCTCGTCTGTTATGAGGCTGTATATCCCACGGAAGTGTGGAGGTCGAGGCTTTTTAAATGCCAAGAACCTACACAACCGCGAGGTATGCAGTCTCAGGGATTATTTCCGCTACAGCGAGTTCGGAATGCGTCGCGATGTTATGGCAGTTGACAGGAGCTTCACGCCTCTTTCATTGGCAAACGAGAACTGGCGCAAACCATCGGTGCTCAGCACTGATGACCGCAAGGAAGTGTGGAAGAGCAAGGAGCTGCATTCTATCGGGCACTAACGATGTAAATCTGCTCTCGTCGATAAACTGGCTGCGATTCGGGGACCTCTTCGGAGAAAGCGAGGGTTTTGCCTGTGCAATTGCGGACGAAGTTATCAAGACGAACAATTACCGGAAATACATAATGAAGGACGGTACGGTCGACATTTGTCGGCCATGCCGGGGAATCCTTTTTTCATCCCATAAAATATGTCATCACCTAACCCAAGAGGGATTATGTGTCAGGTCTTTGTATTATTATGTCATGACTTAACTCAAGAGGTATTTATCTGTCTTATAAATTAATTATACCCAAGAGGTCCTGTCTGTCAGGTCTTATACCTATGTCATGACCCAAGCCTAGAGGTCTCATCTGAAACAAAGTGAAATGAGACAAGTTTGTGTATGAGTGTCTCCCTTGCAGGTGGTAGCTCCGGAGGCGCGTGCGCGTCGGGCCCGGCGGCCGGGCCGGCGCCGCCGCCGCCGCCCGAGCCGGCGCCGCTCATGTCGGCGCAGTACGAGCCGCTCTCGGACGAGGACTGACGGCCGCTGCGCGCGCGCCCGCTGCGCCCCGCGCTCACCACCTAGCCCCGCCCCCGGCGCGCGCTCGCCCCGCCCCGCCCACACCCTGCCCGCCTCGGGAGACACTTTCCATTGGACCTTGTCTCCTGCGCTCACTGAGTGACCGCAGTGAGTGACCCTGCGTCGGAAACTGGACCGAAAGTACTTGTGATAAGGTTGATGACGAAACTTCGGTTGATCCCGGAACGAAGAACCGGAAAGAAGACTTGTGATTGTCGATCCTGCTCCTGTGATCACCCCGGCGTCGTCGAGAGCTGAAGAGATGAATCCGCTGGAAACTAACAACTAATGTGGACGTCATGAGGATTCCAAATGTTATTACTGTGACACTGAACGCAGTATACGTAATGGAGAGTGAATTAACCCAGTCGAAAGTAAAAATATGTCCACCACTGAAATTATATCTCTGTTCCAATATTCTTCACTCTCAACTCGCCTAGAACCGTTTATAATGGGGGACCTGTCTCAACCAACACGAGCTGTCATGAAGTCTACTCGGAGTACTCGTGAAGTCAAAGGCGTGGACGAAATTAAAGATTGAATGCAAAAGCTGGCGAGGTGGAATGTGGTGGAGGTGGGAAACGGAGACAAGGACGATGTGGGCGATACAGTCCGGACGAAGTTAGGCTTCGTGAGGTCATCTCACCCCGACGAAGGTTCATCGAAAGAAGGTCTGAGGGCCTGTGTCCGGAGGTGCAGTGGACGTTAGTGATTGACTCGCCGGTGTCGTGGACGCGGCGTAATAATTCATAACATAGTTTTCTCTCTTAAAAGAGTTACAGAAATAGTTGGCTTGAACTTTATTAGTAACTTAATATAAGCAAAAGTGTGATCTCCGTAAATATTACTGTGATTACAGAAACACGCAAGTGACGGCGTGACGCCCGCGGGGGTACCGCGGGGCGCCTGTAGAGGAACAGTGGTTCTTATGTCGTATGCAGGGAGAGCGAACCGGTGTTGTGGCCGAGCTTTAACGGAGGCAGCGGCCGGCGCGCTCGGAGCCGGCAACTTCGGACACTGATGTCTGTTTTAGAGACGCAGTGTCCCAAGTTACGTACGTGTCTGGCGTTTTGATGTAAGCGCCCGATTTTGGACGCTGCCCGTTTGTATATATATAGTCCAAAGTCGGGCGCGTGTGTCCGGTATTAGGCACAGTGTTCGATTTAGGAGGAGTCTGTCCGGTACTCGACTGATAACTACGCTTACTCGCGCTCTTCGTGAAGAAATTTATTCGTTGTTCAAGTTTCTCGTTACAAATATACTTGTTAGTAGGATGGCCGTCTCTCTCCGTAGGGTACACATACGAGGGCAGGGAGTTTGATAAGATATGAACTGCGTGAAATTTGCTTTCACTTAAATTCTGACTTTGACTGAATCGTCAAGAAACATTAGGTGAATAGTTGTTATCGGGACTCGCACTGAAGAGTGTCGGTTCTCTGCCGTAGACCACGAATGCTATTTTGATTGATTGGTTTGTACCGCGCATGTGCCTAATACCGCGCGGCGCCGCGTCCGGTCGCGCCGCCAGTTAACGAACTTGTAATGTTAAGGAGCTAGGTTTACTTCGCGTTACTAAATGGCATCGTTAAAATTTTACACTGCCTTATGCCTACGGCTTTACCCGTGTCAACTTTATATAGTGCTCAAATAACCCGATTTCACCCCGTAGAGGGAGATTTTATTATATCCTTTCTAGAGGTTTGGATCGTGCAAGTGAATTTTTTTTCTATTTCCGTGGCTTCGTCCGGTGGTTTCGTTGGAGGTGCCCGTGGCGGCGCGCCGCGGGCTCGGCCGGCCCCGGGGGAGCTCGCACTCGTTCGGTTGTTATGCTTCAGATGCTGCCATGTAGTCGCGCTAGGGCTTTAATTTCGACACCATTAGAGTTATCGAGAAAATTAGTGATTTTTGAATTAATCAGTCTTCCATCGGCACTCCAAGAGGCCAGAGGGCTGCGCACCCTCGGCGGCCGGCTCACCGGAACCCTCGCCCGCGGGGGAGGAGGGTCCAATGGCAAAACTGTGATTAATCCTGGCTAACTCTTAAATTAAGCTTTATGAAAGTCGGAATGACTTGTGAGGAGACAGCGAGGGTGGGGCGGGGAGCGGTGAGCGCGGCCGCGGCCCCGTCCATTACTTAGCTACTGTAGATATGTGTACATACGTGTGTGTGGCGCGTGAATGTGGGACTCGCACTTGCCGGGATTGCACTTCCTCGTGACTGCGTCGGGTGCCCGTGTGGCCCGAGCCTGCGGTGCTGCCAGATAATACATGACAACCGACGCAGAGATTTGAAATCAAATGATAAACGAAACGGAAAAAAAAGTTATGTCGATGAGTGTAGGGGTGGAGGGAGAGGGGGAAGGCCGGGAGGGACCGGCCGGCGCCGCCGGAGCTGCGCCTAGTTAAATTATCATTTTTTATAATTTGTATTGTAAATATTATCAGAATTGTAAGTTTGTATGTACAGTCCGAGCGCGGCGGCGCGGCGCGGTCCCGGGTGCGAGCGGGAGAGCGAACTGTTTCTATACTTATTATAGTTACTCGACTTATAAATTAACTTTAGGTATGTAATAAAAACGATAAATTATATACATATTATGTAAAAGTGTAATTATCGTCATTATGTATATGCATTTGTAATTATACAGGTTAGGTAAGATTTACTGTTAGAGATTTCATTTTGTTTGTAGTGAGGTGCGCCGCGCGCCGCCGCGCTATGTTCATGTTTTCGAGTTATTTGTAAAAACGACTGATTTAAAGTTTACGCGGAGCCGCGCTGGCGAGCTGCGAGCTAGCGAGCTAGCGAGGCTCCGCCCCGCGGCCGCCGCAGTCTCCGCGATTGTGATTTTCGTTTAAAATGTAATGTAACGTAAGTAGCCGAAACAAAAAATAAATCCTTGTAAGTCCAAACATGCGAAAACAAAGTTTTGGGAGGACAAATCAATAAATAACACGCAAATCTACTTCCTGTGTTTTATTCACCTGTCTAATTCTAATTCAGGGTGGGGGTATTGGCCAGCACTGACGTCCCGCTAGGGGTGTATTGTGCACTTCCCCCCGGCCAGCCTACCCAAACCAGCCAAGCTCCTAAAATAGCGGAGGACGGCCTTGGGTCGCTGGCATAACAGTTCCAGTCCCATGTCGTCAGATGTAATGCGTTCCCGTAATTGATTTGGAGTTTCTACAAGTAGTACCGATCTTGATCTAATACTTCCTGTGGCTTCACAGCGCAAAAGCACATCCTCCACAGTTTCATTCTCCAACAAACAGCCCCTGCGTAGGGGCTGTCGGTAGGTCCTATTTTGTGGAGATGATAGTTCAGCTCACAGTGGCCTGTGATTAAACCTATCATCGGATGAAGATCAGATCTTGTCAGATTCAGCAGCTTATTTGTTAGTTTTCTTTCTATGAGCGGGACACAGTTCTTGTGTGTTTGCATTTAGTAGATTTTTCCCATAGTTTTTAAGTTCTTTTTCTATGTGTAGACAGCAGATTCCGTGTTTCTGAAGCAGTTGGCTTGCACAGCTCTGCTATGTCTGCCCTTATATTCCTCTTTGCACCTTCTTTAGCAAGCATATCCGGTTTTTTTTTCCACGGCAAACGCCGTGGCTTTTTATCCACTCAACTGTGACAGTATGAGTGAGTGCGAGGCGCTGTAGGATAGAATCACTCACATAAACTCACTAGAAGCAATCACTCTTGACCTGGTTGTGGGTTTTCGGATGCATAAATGGTGGCTGCACCGTCCGTTATAAACTTAAGTTTCAGCGAGTTCCCCATTGCTTTGCTGTGTGTTTCTTTTTACGGTTCCGTAGCCAAATGGCAAAATACGGGACCCTTATAAATTCGACAAGTCTGTCTGTCTGTCCGTCCGTATGTCACAGCCACTTTTCTTCGAAACTATACTATTGAAACTTGGTAAATAGATGTAATCTGTGAACCGCAATATTTTGATACAAACAATCGTGTGGGGTATCTATGGATAGTTCAACAAAAGTTATATTGAGGTTTCTAACATTTTTTTTTCTAAACTGAATAGTTTGCGCGAGGGACTCTTCCAAAGTGGTAAAAAGTGTGCCCCCCCTGTAACTTCTAAAATAAGAGAATGGCAAAAAAAAAAATAAGAGTGGCACTCGGGGACTGCCGCGGTAAAGCTATTGCATGTTGCATGCATTTTTATCAACATAAGCAATAGGGATGTTAACATTTTTTCGGAATTGCTTTTATTTTGAAGAGTGACATTTGTTTACCATAAAAAATTTCACGGGAAATCCGTTGAGCTGGCAACACTGCTAAGAGCATTTAGTCTGTAAAGCTAATACAAATAAGATTCAAAGTCGAATGACTGAGTGGGGAGGACGGCGTTACGGTCTTCCATCCCTCTTTCTTGTGAACATAAGAAAGAGATGCACGATCACTAAAATTCGGTCCCCAGGCCCGCGATAAAAGCTATGCAATAGCTTAAAAAAGTGTATGACGTACATTACCATGAAAACTATCAACGAAAATATCTAGTAAGTACCTAAGTAGTTTTATTTTAATACTCGTAAATTGACTATTGTTAAAACACTGATTAAAGTAACAACGAAGTACAAGAACTTTTGTATTATGTTACTTGCTGCTACGGAAGCCTTCATGGGCCAGCCCGACTCGCACTTGACCACTTTTATTCAAGGACTGATTTAGCTGCTAACAGGAGGCCCACAGCTTCCGCTTGCAGTACTGTTGTAGTTTTATTTAGAGCTAGCGATTCTACCAGGTCTAGCTCTGGTGAGTTGTATCCACACCCAACTCCCATGCTATTTTTAGCACCATCTGTGAAAATGTTGCATACATTATTACTTTTCTCAGCAGTGTCTATTTGGGAATGTTCCTCTGCAACCAACCCATAATTCTTCCCATCTAGATATGTGCTGGCTATACGGTCTGTGCCTTATCTTCCAGTGGTTTGTGGGAATCCATGTACCATTCCATTGTTCTGTCGATTTAATTCTTAGCGCGGCCGCCATCGCCCCTTGCTGTATGTAGAGATGGAGTGGTGGCAGGCCAAGTATCATGTCCAGTGCTTCCGACGGTGTAGATTTTGCACAACCGCTGATTAATGACCATGCTAAACGTTGCTTCTTTTGGAATTTAGAGATTGTGGTTACTAGATTGGTTCTAGGCCACCACACTACGCAGTCGTAAGTGAGTGCTGGTCGAACTATACTGTGTACCTACATCCATCGACACAGTTTTTGTTTAAGTCCCCAGTCTCTACCCATAGCTTTGGTGCACTGCCATAATATGTTTGTAGCCTTTGTGGTTACGTGGTCCAGTTATCCTTACTAAACGTCAATTGCGTTCTGAATAAGGGGAGTTTTAACTAAAACTTTAAAACCAACTTAGTTTAAAACTTTTTGATACTAGCCGCGAAGAATAATTCTCGCATATATGCTCCCAAACATAATATTACAAAATAGTGTTTCTTGAAAAATAAAACTGGTCTTTCCTAGAATGAATGAGCATGCTTGTCCGCATGGTACCAGCCAGATGGGCAAGCGTGCTTCATCTTAAACCACAGGTCGCTTTCCGTTAGGCGAGTGATAGTCACACGCTGGCCCAGCTTCACATAGCGTGATGGATCGAATGAGTTTTTTTTTTTTTTTACCTTTTATAGGCTCACACTTGACCGCCATCTCGCCTGATGTTAAGCGACGATGCGGTCTACGATGGAGCGTGTTTACCTAGAAGAAACCGATTCACTCTCGATTTGAAGACACAAAGATTGTAACCATCGGGGAAAACCCACTCAGGCAACGTATTCCACAGCCTAGACGTTCTTATCACAAACGTAGAGTCAAATCTCTTCGTTCGTGTCTTTGGAACATCAACCATGAAACAATGTCGCTTTTTCGAGCTACGAGCATTCCGATAGAAAAAAGGGCAAGGTGGTATTAGATCATGCAGATCAGTTGCACACTCTCCGAAGTGTATCCGATAAAAACCGATAGGCTAGCAATTTTTCGGCGATGCTCAAGACTTTGAAGTCTTTTTCGCACAAGAGTGTCATTGCCTATGAGCCTTTTGGCACGTCTCTCGATCGATTCCAGGGCCTCCAGCTGATACTTGGCCGATCCATCCCAAAGGTGCGAACAGTACTCCATACAGGAGCGAATCTGTGCTTGATATAATGTGAGCAACTGTTCAGACTTGAAGTACCTTCGCACCTTTGAAAGGACACCCAGTTTTTGGCAGCTAATTTAGCCTTGGACTCGATATACGAGCCAAAGTTGAGCGTAGATGTCAAAGTGACGCCCAAAAGCTCAAGACGGTCAGAAACCGGCACGGACACACCTCGAAAAGTAGGAGTCAGTTGAAATGGACTCCGTTTTGCGGAGAAAAGACACGCCTGTGTCTTACTCTCGTTGAACTTGACCAGATTGGCATCGCCCCATTTAGACACCGCCTCAAGGGTCAAGGTCAAACGCTCGATCAAACTCTCTCTCAATACCTGAGTTTGCTGCCCACTGGCTCGCGCTAGATATGTAACTCTCTACGACGGTGCTATCATCTGCGTACCCAAAAATACCGGGCTTTAACAGATCATTGATATGTAGCAGGAAGAGCGTCGCAGAAAGTACCGACCCTGAGGGACTCCGGCATTGATAGCCATTTGATCCGACGAGCAGCCATCAATGACGACTCGTATGGACCGATCCCTCAAGAAGTCCGATATCCATGCAATAAACCCAGGAGACAAACCATAACTAGAAAGCTTGCTTATAAGGGCAACATGCCAAACCCTGTCGAAAGCCTTCGAGATATCCAGGAGACTGCAAGTGCTTCCCCGTGTTTCTCAATAGCTTCACTCCAGATGTGAGTGACGTACGCTAGAATATCTCCGGTGGACCGGTTTCGGCGAAATCCGTATTGCCGGTCACTTAGGAGGTCGTTTGATTCTAGGTACGTCAGGAGCCTGTGGTTTAAGACACGTTCCATAGTCTTGCAGAGTATGGACGTGACCGAGATGGGCCTGTAGTTGGCAGGGTCAGCACGACTACCCTTTTGGGCACTGGTTGCACATTGGCAAGCTTCCAAGACTTCGGTACTAGCCCAGTTTGAGAGAGAGCTTAAAAGGCGCGTTAGTATCGGAGACAACTCAGGCGCACAAGCCTTCAACAGTAGGGCAGGAATACCATCTGGGCCACTGGCTTTATTCACGTCCAGATTGCGTAGCACTTTGCGAACCTCCATTTGGCGAATATGTATCTCTGACATAAACGACGGACAGCCAGGTGGAATAGGAGGTGTCGCGCTACCAGCATCTAGACGCGAAGATTCCGCAAACTGAGATGCAAACAAGTTTGCCTTCTCCGTTGCAGTGTGAGCCAGTGTCCCATCAGGTTTCAGCAATGGAGGGAGTGAGGGGCGGCAGAAGTTCGATTCGACCGATTTAGCTAGGGACCAAAACGCTTTGCTGCCCGCAGGGTACGAAGCTAGTTTGTTCCCTATTCGACTAATGTGGTCAAAACGAGCCCTCTGAAGGACCTTTTGCATGCCTTAGCAGCCTTGTTAAACGCTTGCTTCTTCCGGTGTATGTCCCTTGCCTTACGCTGTCGAGCATCAACCCAGGCTAGGTAGGACTCATGTTTCAATGCTTCAGCACTTTTACATTGAGAACCAAACCAAGGGCGAGCTTTGCTGGATAATGGGACGTCGGAGTATGGAATGAAATACTCCATAGCCGTTCGTATAACATTAGTCACAGCATCCGCGCAGACTGAGGGATCACCAGAAGAGAAGCACAATGGCTGCCATGGGTAAGATGCAAAGAAAGAACGCATCTCGTCCCAGTCTGCTGACTTGTATCGCCACAACCGCCGGTTGCCTCTAGGGCTGGGGTCAGGCGGATGGTAGACAGATACAGATTTCACCAGACAGTGGTCGGAGCTGCCTAACGGCGAAGAAACCGCCACGGAATAACGGTCTGGATCTGTTGTCAGCAGAAGGTCTAAACAATAAGGTGTATGCGACTCAACGTCTGGTACCCTTGTGGCCTCTTGGACCAGCTGGGTTAGGTCTAACGATAAAGCTAGCTTTCTCGTTTCCTGCCCAGCGTGGTCAGTGTCCCGGTATGGGTACAGCCATTCCTTATGATGGCCGTTGAAATCCCCCAGTAACACTAATTGTGCCGAAGGGTACTTTTGTTGAGCCGCGTCCGCCGCCTCACTTAAATAATCCATGAGCCTAGTCGTCTCCTGGTCTCCGCTGTGCGACCGATACACACAAGCATAGATAATTTGATCTATACCTGTGTCCAGAAGTGCCCAAAGAACAGAAAATCTAGTGTCCTCAAGGTTACGGAGACGCCGACAGCAGATGTCGTCACGGGCGTACATGCACACACCAGCACGAGGCCGGAATTTGTGCTCAAGGGTATAACCTGGATATGTTAGGTACGCCACGTCTGACGGACAACCTATCTGCGTCTCCGTAAGAAACAAGAGTGTCGGCTGCTCAGTCTCAAGGTGATGGTGGACTGCTGAGAGATTGGAGTGCAGACCTCGAATATTTGTGAGGTGCACTTTAACTGACAAGGCGTGCAGCCGCTCTTTACACTTGTTCCTATTATTTCCTTTTTCATGTTGGTTTTGGGGTGGATCGGTGGAAAAACGGCAGTGGAACGAGGCCGCACACTACTGACCATTCACCATTGACTGGTCACAACACACAACTCAAACACATCAGTGGGGAGCTAGCCTGGAGACTGCGGGGACGCCCGAGCCCCCCCGGGGATGTCTATCTGGCCTTGTCATCCGGTCGCCAACCGGCAGGATAGCGCATCCCGGGATTTTTCGCTAGATGGCGGGGCAGCCTTTCATGAGTGGCTAGCTCACTACTTGGGCCCCCAACTATCTGCGGTCGGTCGCGGCAACCGCGCCTCGGATCCCGCTACCCTCCATGACTAGCTTCCCGATGTACAGTATTGGTGTGTGACAGACCGGTCGTGCAGTAGTGCAACAACTGTTCTGACCCGTTTTTCCCTAATGGTGTCACTAGACAACACGTCGGAACACGGCTAGGCCGCTTGGCGCCGCGACTTAGTCTAGTGGGTGGTCACCAACCACGGCCGAAGCCTACCACCGGTAATTTGTCACCTGATTAGCACCACCCAGGGACCACGTGTGGGGTTTCAATATACAGGTGCTTCCCCACGGACGGAGGTGACTCGATCCCCTAAAATTATAATATAATAAACAGGAACAAAATTTAAAATTTTGATTTAGTTACCGTGGATTTGAAATGTGTTACATTGTACGGTATTCTACTAGTTAAGCCCTTTCATTTGATACCATATTGAGGTAGGTTGTGAAAAAACATTTGGTCCGCCATTTTGTGGAGGCGGCCATCTTGAATCGATATTAACCAAGCATAGGTAAGAACATCCGCACGGATATTTAACCTTCAAATAAAAAATGCATCGAAATCGGCCCATCCGTTTGAGCTCTACGGTGCCACAGACAGACAGACATAGACGTCAAACTTTTAACAAACCTTTTTTTGGTCGGAGGTTAAAAAGGATCTTTTTTGAAGTGAAAACTTTTGGCGCGGCACATACAGATTTTTCGTGGGCTGTGAATTGAATTCTAACTTCATGCTCGGGAATAATAAGAGATTTTCGGGTAAACATCGTGAACATCAATTACCATTGGCCTTAGAATCGCGACAGCATTTCCCATTGGCTATTTATTATTGGCCGACTCATTTCTAGATGACCATGCTTATGGCCACGCCCTCCGGTTTCACCCGCGTAGTTTCCAAAGTAAGCTATCAAATTCTGAGTTATAATAGACTACAGGCCCGTAAACAAAATGTATGGATCAAATGAACCACCATGAGACCTACCTATGTAGGATGATAGAAGGGTATAAAGTAATAAGATTGAGCACTATGCCGTCACTTGTAAGCTGTCCAACTGAGCGCAGTTTGCAACCCTCGATTATATCGTACGGCATTGCGAAACTCTTCTAATCTATTCTTCTGCAACGCCGTACAAAAATCACTACACAGTAGTCTCCCTTTGAATTTGAAATGTGTACTTTGTTAACTAGCCTTGTAAAAGGTAGATTCAAACGTCATCACGTTCCTACCAAATAATTGATGGAATCACAAAAAGACACAAATAAGTTTAAGTAATTTTATTACCAACAACATCAGAACCACACAACAAATCATTATATACAAATCAGACATACTAAACACTCTATCACTTGGTAACTTTGGCATAAATAGGTCCTGTCCTAACTAGAAGCGGTTTATTTGAATCCCGTCGCTATTCACTTTACCTCTCTTTCACTATCGTGGAAAATATAATCAACGAGAAAGAGATAGATAATAATTATGGCAATTTCCAAAAATCACCAAAAGTGATCCGGCAATATGTTGTGTCAACATAATTCCAACAGTATACAGAATATAGAATAATATAGAAATACATATTATGTATGATTAAATCGTTACAATTGCTCTAGAAATTATAAATAAATAAGAAAATAAATTATAAACAATCATGTATAGTTATTCTTAGTCTACGGGGTTTGATTTCACTAAGATTGTAACATTTATTCCTATCAGCCAACGCTACCTTCCAAGCTAGAAGCACAACACCAAATAAACTGGCAATGCACAACCCAGCAACACTTTACACCTGACAAAATGACTAGGCGTCCGTCCACAGCGCAACAGACCATTGATAGACTAAAGTAAACCCAGAGAAGTCGAAAGAATAGAAAAGAACAGTGATATGATGAGTGATACCAGTATCCTAGCAGACATTTAGCTGATCATTTACTTATTTTTCTCACAAAACTTTAGTTCCGTGATTTTGCAAATAGCAAATACATTACAATAACTATTGCTAACAGACAGCGTCACAAAACCATGGTATTTTTACAAACTTTGTTGTTGTATTTCGGCTTCACAACAGTTGATACAGCAACTCTTAGTTACATGATCGTTGTTTCAGCCAGTATAGATAGACTCAAGTTAGTTTATAGTCAATCATAAGTCTAGCCAATGCATAAAGCAGCGCATGCATCCCTATTGGGGATCACATAGCATGGCATCAACAATCCGTGTATAATAAAGAACAATGATGATTGGTGTTCAAGGCTGCCAGTCTGTGGTGCGGGCTCGCTCCTGTGGGGTTGTTCGGACGCCTAGAGGTGACTGGTCCTCCTTTACTTGCTGACGAAGTCCTCTCCAGTCTTGATGTTCTTGAGGAGCTCGGGAATGGCGGCCTTCAGCAGCTGTTGCTCGAAGGCGTTGAGGGTTCCGTAGCCGAGGTTCTTGGCCACTCCCTGCTTGCCCAGCACCACGGGGTTCGCGAAGTACGCCGCCTCCGAGACAGACGACTTGACGTACGCGCACTCTACTACGTTCGCTTCGCCCTGCGGGTGAGAGTATGGGAATTAATTGACGGTTGGAAAAAACATAATTTATATTTGAAAAAGGTGACACAACAGAGTTTTAGTAGATATGGGAACCTCAAAAGCATGGGCAGAATTACTCCTTAGAAAAGGTAAGAGACATAGGACATAGAGACACATAGAAATGTTAATATGTCCAACACACCCACAAAGGGTTGAAGCGCCAAAGAAGAGAGATGAGAAAATAGTTGATGATAAGAATGGCTGGAAAATTAGTATTTCACTTAAGGGTAAGTCCATTTGAAAAGGAATATGTTTCGTAGACATTTCAAAGAAATAACTTTGTCATTGATTGTAATAGTGAGTGCCGATAGAAGTGAAAACTTATAAATCAGAATTTGACAGTACACTTTGGAAACTACGCGGGTGAAACTGAAAGCGAAAACTTATTTCAAACGAAATTTCGTTTGAATAAGTCTTTTAAATTTCGTTTAAATAAGCATGGCCATCTAGACTAGATATGTGTAATGGTTACCGTGGTATTTAGAAATGCTTACGCATTTCAAATGACCATGGTCCCGAGTTTACCCGAAGCTTTCTTTCATTCCTTGCTTTTTGCTTTGATGCTTGAGCTTCTGTACTATCACATAGCACATAGTGACAATTACATACGAGTAGGAAGGAGCCGACCACCAAGATACGGCTCTTTTATTTTTAAACCCTGTTTGATGGGCTCATGGCATCTTGATTTTGCTCATTATGAATTAATAAATTAATTGAATTTGAGTGTTATGAGTTTTGGCGTTTTGTGTCGCAGCCGGCGCAAGCAGTGTGCAGTGTGTAGTGAGTAGTGTGTAGTGTGTAGTAGTGTGCACAGGAGCTGGGTACTAACGTTGAGGCCGCGCAGCACGGCGTCGGAGAGCCGCGCGCCCGCGAACGCCATGGACAGCGTGGCGGAGCCGCCGCCCGCCTTCGCCTTCACCACCTGCCGACATCGACACATTATAAATATTAATCCGTAAAGGTACTGTGACTGGCCCCTGTCCCTTGAATAAGCACCTATTTACTATAGGAGTGACAGACAGTCCTTTCTATGCAGGGGATGCATGGAGGAGGAAGAAACGCCACAGCATGTGATTGTGGAATGCAGGAGTGTGACAGATCAACTGGCAGAATTCCTCCACTCCCCAGCAGCTGTCCTGGGAGGCCTTCAGCAACCTGAATGGGTTGCTTGCCTTCTGGGATAGCCTGGGATGGTTGGAGTAAAGGGAAGTATGAGCCACGCACAAAGGCCCAATTGAGATGCTAAGTGCGGAATAGGGACCGACAAACTCACTAACATTATAAATATTGGTGGACATGGCTCACACAACGCTATAAAATAGACAATGCTTGTGTTATCGGACCCACATAGCTATTATAATATATACGGGACTATTGGTAATTAGCCTGCACCCTTTTTAGGGCGTATTAGGTAAAATAAATATGGCAACTTTTGTTCCACAGCTTTTAAAAATTCGTACATTTTTTACCATACAGGCAATAAAAGCGCGCGCACTCTTAAATAAATATAAATATTGGTGGACACTTTCACACACAACACCATCTGAGCCCAAACTAAGCAAAGCTTGTAATACGGTGGCAAGGTAGCTGATATAATACTTATATAGTTGTTGTAAATACATACTTATTATAAATAGAAACACCCAGACACAGTGCAAACATTTGAATTCATCACACATATATTTGCACTGGGTGGGGATCGAACCCACGACCCTCAGCTTCGTAGGCAGAGTACTCTTTAACGCTCGATAAAAGAAGTGCCAACACGAATGAAGCTAAACAGTGCTAAAGATGTCAACGACATCTAAATACATTTTTCTTTGGTTGTGTATTGAGTTTTCACAAAAGTTGCAGAACCAGTATTGTTTGTTTAAATTTACAAAACATTCCCTTAAATGGAGGCAGGGTAATTACCAGTAACCCTGTATAATTGTAAATACATATGTACTTATTATACATTACATCATTCAGTGGAACTCGATCTGTTTTGTGACTACGATTGCTATACCGGCCCATCTACCGCCTACTATATCGGCTTTCACTTTGCTGTCTTTATTTATTTATTAATTCAATGAGCACACAAAACAGAATGTAATAAATATAAACTATAACATAAGAGTATACTGTACAGAACTGTATTACATTCCAAACTATGTGGGCCTAGAAACAACAATTATTTAAATTCAGTTTATGATTTCAAGCGAAAAGCAAAGCAAGAGCAATATCAAAAGGTAAGACCCATTTTAGTTAAGCGGTAGATCCCCGCCTCGGTCTTCAAGAGTTGTCCATTGTATTAACAAGACTCACAAATGTAGTCATTTTAGTCACTTAAATAATGAGTGTGAACTTGACAAAAACAGTGGTAAATGCAATAATTATTGCAAATATTTTTGAACATTTTTTTTTTTAAATAAAGAGTGATGAGACGATCAGGACATGTGCCTGATGGTAAGCAACATGCCTGACACATAACAGCACAGTGACACGCAGCTATTGGACATGAAGAGTCCAAATCATTACCTAGCACTGCACTGCGCTCGTCACCCAGAGATCTAAGATCTTATATCTCTAAGCCCTGTAATTTCTCTGGAAACATTGCCCTTCAAACCGGAACACAGTAATGTTTGCACATTACTGCTTGGCGGTAGAATAACTGGCAAAGGTGTGGTACTTCCCCAGGCGGACTCTGCCAAGAGTCCTACCACTACAAAAAATGTACATGTACATGTTTTAAACGACTTTAAAGAAGGAATAATCGTATTCGTCTATGTTTTCTTCATGGATTACTCAAAGGCGATTGAACCGATTTGGAAAATTACTTTTTGGCTTCAAAGGTCAGCAAAGCCTGAAGTGGTCCCATTAAATTTTTATTGAAATTGGTCCTTCGACTAATTTCAATTATTTTTATGAGACCCCTTTTTTTAGGTTTGGGTTGTTGCAATGGGTTTTTGAAAATGAAATTTGTCTATAATAGCTTTCGATAGAGACCATTGGAGAGAGGGTAGAGAGGCTTTTGCTCAACGTTGGGACACGATGTATGCCAAGTAAGGCAGAAGCTAGAGATAGCTGCGTCCAAAACCAAAAATCTGTACCTAACCTAGTTTTCACAGGCCAATAAAGAATTGTATCAAAGATAGACTAATGTAATAATAATGTTCCAAGGGTAAGGGTATACGAGTGAGACCTCAGTGCCGGCCTCCTGGATGCGTTCGGTGAGCGCCTTGATCTTCCCCTGGTCGGAGAGCTGGACGGGCGGCTGGCTCTGGCTGAGCAGCGGGATGATGGTGACGCCGGAGTGGCCGCCGATGACGGGGATGGTCACAGAGCGCGGGTCCACGCCGTTGATCTCGCCGATGAAGGCGGACGCGCGGACCACGTCCAGAGTCGTCACTCCGAGCACGCGGTTCGGGTCGTACACGCCGGCCTGCGAACAACAACACACATGTAGTCCATCATCATCAGTCATTACAATATGCATTGGTACAACGATTTTGGACCCCGGGTTCAAAATCACTGTCTTTTCTAAGTATTATGAGTAATGCCGCTAACTTAAAAAAAAAAGGTGAAGGAAAACATTGTGAGGAAACCGACATGTACATAGAATCTTTGTGTCCACCAAGCCACACTGGGCCATCGTGGTGGATTATCCTTGTGAGCAGTTTGGTATCCTAGCAGTGCGAACATTTAATGGCCTGTTTAGGAGTGGCGTGATATTAAAAGTCACAATGAGAATTTCTGGAACCAACTAGTCATTACCGACAGACCTGTGCTTTCAAGTCCAGTCAGGAAATGCTGACGAAATGTCAATGGGATGTGCTGACGCATTTCTAGATAGCCAATGGCCATGGTCCCGAGTTTACTCGAAGATTTCTTATCATTCCCGAGCGTGACGCTATAATTAAATTCACAGCCCACGAAAATGTCTGTGGCGCGCCAAAAGAAGTTTTCACTTCAAGAAACCTCTGTCATTATGAACAGATAAGACAAAGACCGAGAGGTTTAATTCTTGGGTTTAAGGTTTTGATTGCGAATCGAGGTACTGGTCTGGGCTTTGCACCGAGGGAGAGATTGCAACAGTCTTAAATGGAGTAGGTGTCATAAATAGATGTTTAACATAGTTGTAGGAAAGTAAATTGGTTTTGTCTAGGTAATTGCGCTTCGTCAGTTTATATCAAACAATTTTCTACCATTAAATAAATCAAATATTAAAAAAAAACTATACAAATTTGATCCACGATGTACATATAACTACAATTTAGATGCATATGTATTTCATTAGACTTTATTGGTACAAAGATAATGCAGATGTCACGATTAGACGGAGGTTGTTACCCAGCAGTGGGACAAAGAAGGGTGCCTTTAATGATGGACGATAATTTGTTTACAAAACATGAAGATGTAAATTACATATTGTTCTTTCTGTGTACCATATCATGTGGTTGTTCTGGTTGATGGTAATAGGCTTTTGTTATTGAAATAAGATATTAAGTCTGTTAATGAATGCAGGAAAGCATTCCATCCATCCAGGTTTAGGATATCATAAAAATTTATACATGTACTGAAATTAATAGTGAGAAAACAGACAAAAACTTTAATGATTTTCCATTTAACTGTGATTTTTCCGTAAATAAATAAATTATAGATTTATAAACCTCCAACACAAATGATTGTTTCAAATGAGTCACACACACATACATTAAACAAGTAAATACACATTATGTGTCTAAGATCCCCGCGACTAACAAAAGAGCTGATAAATTTGAAACAGCTGAATATGATGAAGCAGCGGAAACATAGCTAAGAATACCGATTAATTCACCTTTTAATAAAATAAAAATAAAATTTTTGCATCTGTTCAGGAGCTACTATGCCACAGACACACACAGTTACATCAAGTTAATATAGTGTCTATAATTTATAACACACCATCATTCTTGCGTTGGAGGTTAAAATACATCAAGCTAACAGCTCACAGGGTGTGCCAATAAAATCTCAAAAAATTCAGATCTGCTTTTTCCATAGATACAAAAATACACCTCATACATGACAATGTAATGTAACATCTTGACGCAATCGGCTATCACGTACCTACAGCATGATGTAATTTGATAACAAGTCTATGGAGTAAACAAGAGTCTTTATCTAATACATAGTTACATATTTATTGTGAAAAAATAATGGGAATCTAGTGGATATTGATGGAATGGCAAAATGTACAAAGGCAATTAATATGTGTACACATATTGTATTGAACAGATTTAAAAGTATATTAACTTGATTGATGAGTAAATTTTTGATGCAAAACCTTCTTTAATTGTGATGCTCACTTTTTAATAGCTGTACTGTATAATATTGCTATAAAATTATAAATTTGCATGCTTAAAGGTAGAATATGGTAGCTCATTATTAAACAAGTGTATTTGTTAACATCTGTATGCCATATAATGTGTGAATAAATATGCATAATGTTATTCCGCTTCAGCTATGAGTACATCAAGCTGGAGTAGTGTGCAAAACAATTTCGTAACTGAATATTTTATTTATGAGTCATAGTTTTCTCAGACTTATTTTAACATTATTTACTTCTGATATGACACTAAACTACAAAATTGATAATGTTAGTTATTTGTGCTCTCTATACACAAGTACAAAACTATGTATTAATAATACAGGGCCAATCAAGTCATAGAGGTCATGACCCCCGCTGTGCTGGGTCCAAAGCCTAGGTGGACCACTAATATTAAAAACCATGCATGTCCTTATCACAAAATTTTGTGACTTTGCCATGACTATGTGACACCCTACTGGAGCTATGTGACACCCCTGAAGGCAAAGTTGGATCCGCTCTTGCCTAAGAAGTATTCCATTCAAAAAGTAAATAAAGGTAATATACAAATATACAGCTCACCTTCTTGAGGACCTCCGAGGCGATGGGCACCATGGAGTTGACAGGGTTGGTGATGATGGCCACAATGGCCTTGGGGCTGTTCTGCGCTATGCAGGCGGCCAGGTCGCGCACGATGGAGGCGTTGGTGTTGAACAGGTCGTCGCGGGTCATGCCGGGCTTGCGCGGGACTCCCGCGGGGATCACCACCAGGTCGGCGCCTGCGCACACAATATTCTAGTCACAACTGTACTGGGCCTGTTGGTTGTTTTCTCATTGAGATGTTGAACATTTCTGTAAGATTAATTTTTTTGAAAGAGATGTAAACAGGAAGATGGCGCACAAGATAACTAGATGTTGGCTGATCACTGCTCATCAACATCCACAACATACAAGACGATAGTATTATTAATAACGGTATATGCTTTGGATACATAGTAAAGCAATTCCCGATATGTCTATGTAGTTTCATGTACCATGTATACAGGTAATATCTATTGTAGTGGACAACCATGATAGTTTACAATAATGATTTATTAAAGATGATGATGATTCTTTGCCAACCCAGAGGTAATTTAAGATACCTATAATCATGCTGTATATGTGACCATTAGGAATATTGTATAGATCTAAACTTAAGTTCTAATCTAACTATACACTGTATCGGCTGTATTCTGTTGTATATCATTAAATAAATTAGATATCTCTTTCACAATATTTCTCTTTGACTTTTGCTCCCTTATTGTTGAATTTGTATGTTGTTATTTATCTCTGATTGTTTGGTGTATTTACTTACAGGCCTTACACCTAGTTTGGCGCTCTAAGCTCTAATACTAATAACATATACAGTTTAGTTATTTTAAAATACTGCATCATATTGTATCTTTACCTACCAAGAGTACTTGTTTTGTTTTATTTTGGTAAATAAATGTGTTTATTGTGTGATAGATTTTGAGTAAATCAGAAAAAACATAGGCTACCTATTGTAAATTGTTCAATGTCCAGCAACATGTAAATTAATATGTTAAGTATAATATGATAAAATAATAGCATCATTATACAACCAATACATTTGTACTTGGCTATAACCTTAAAAATTACAGAACAAAGTTTGATGAGGATACCATGGTAGTAAAAAGTTACAAATTAAAAAATCAATCTCTGAAATATACAGCGTGGCGCTTTGGTGCCGACATTAAATGAACACACGGGTAGGGTTACTGACCAGTAATCATACAAAAGGTGTGAAAAATAAATATTCGCTTATTTGAAAAAAAAAAATTTTTCTAACAAACTTAATAATTGTATCAAGCGATCGAACGAAAAGCATCCTGTGCAGTAGATTCATTCACCAACGTCAGATGTGTGCGTGATTTACGTTCGCTTTTCGTAAAACAAGCTGGCAACGTCGCACTGCAGAAAGTACTTATCTGTAAGCGGCGCGCGGGCGGGCCCGGCGGGCGCACGGCGCGGCGTGGCAACGCCGTCCCGGTCGAGAGGGGTAGGTACTTACAAATGCGCGATAATTTGGAACGGGGACTCCCCGTCAACTTTATGCCTGTTCATCACTAATAAATCGAATACCTACCAAATAATAAGGCTAATAAAATAACATAAAGTAAATAGGTAAATGCGTAGGTAGGTATCTATTGTAACTTTGGCGAAACATTACAAAATGATTGCTTTTTGAAGTAAAATGCGTTGTCAGAATCAAGGACACTTCGCATAAACAGCCCATCAAATATTCCCACTGCTGGGACTCGGGGACTTCTCTCGCACAGAAAAAGTCAAGGCCATAATCCACGTTGACCAAGTGCGGTTGGTGGTTAACATAAACATGACCTCGAAAGATTGTAGGTAAGTAAGTAGGGACATGTCGGTTTTTTCACGATGTTTTTAAGTTAGCAGCATTACGCACATGACTTTGATAAGACAGTTTGTGCGCGTAGGATTTGAACGCGGGACTAGACCAGCACTTGGTAATAACAAAGGGCATTACCGTTTTCAGCGTGAAAGCTGCTGAAATAGTTGGTACCTACAACTTTCTTTAAAATAAAATAAAAAAACTTCTCGCAATACGATTTCAATTTCGTAAACAATCTAACTAATAAACCCCTTTGAGAGAAAAAGTAATTTTGTTTAAAATCGAATTAAGCCGTTGTAGGTACTTACCTTTCCTACTGGCGGAACGGCAACGCGCGCCCGGCCTGAGCGGGCGCGCGAAACGGTCGAAAACATGCTCTGAGTCGATTTTCAAAATCCTATTGTAGGACTTATCAGACTAAAATCACATGTGCATAGGTACACTCAGAAAACACTGTACGTTCGACGTCACTAATTAAATAACTATTCACAATACAATCAGAGTCACACACAAACAAAACTAATCTTATTGACACAAAAGCAGGCTAATCTTATTGACACCGACTCTAAAAATAAATTACACTAAAAGAACGAACAAAATTAACATGTAACCGTCTTTTTCGGGAATAATTAGATTACAAAATTCCCTAGGATTTAAAGTAAAAGTTTTAACGCGCCATTTAGAGAAATGTGTCAGGGACTACGGTCAACTTCGCATCCCGGCGGCTAGCACAAAACTAGTGAAAAATAAAAGAACGAGAAAGACTACATTTAACATTAGTTAACAAGTCTCTTTCGTCTGCATTTCATTCACAAACATTTACAAGTATGTTGCAGGACATCGCCTATCTCGTTTCTTTAGTATTTGTTTTTCGCCTGATTTTTAATTGATAAATCGGATGGACTGCGGTGTAATGACCTCTGCGCAGGAAATTTTAGATACAGGCTGCTTTATTACGGTATTTTGGAAAATTGCGAATAACTCAGTAAATAATAACGATAAATGAAATTTAATTTGACAGAATAGGTCAAAATATTATATTTTATAGGTGGTTTCATTTAATGTCGGCACCAAAGCGCCACGCTGTATGTTAACACCACACATAGGTAATGTACATATCTACAAGATATAAATAATATTTAGGTGTCTTTATATAAATTTGTTAGTCAAGAAACAACTAATTAAGGACTTGGAATGTGTGCCTCAGTATACTTTATTTAAGTATGTGTTTAAATAAATAGTTGTTGAATCTGTTTCTAGGGCAATGTATTCAGAGATATACACATCAGCAAGTTATAAATTGATTTGCTTAATGAATTGAGCATAGAATATATGGTGATCATACACATCATTGAAACGAGGATCTAGAGAGGTGTCTAACAACTATTTTATTGATTTAACATGGTAATAAGCTGTTAAGCAACTGAGCACATGTAACTGGTAATGATAAGACAGACAAATGATATGAAGTAAACTTTGAAGTCTTATTTGACAGATAAAGGGTGATATTTTCCATTCAAGTGTAATAAAATTCTCAAGGGCATCCCTTATAGGTCAAAACTAAACTAACCTCACAAGATGTACACATAAACAGACAGTCGACCTTGAAATCTAATTTAAGATTACACTTGAAAATTTTAGGTTAGATGTTATGTAACATTTAGATGTTATGGTGTACTTCATCGACTAGTTTTCTGAACATACCTTTGATGGCGGCGGGGAGCTCCTCGGGTCCCTTGTGTCCGGTGACCTTGGCCGGAGTGTTCATGTGAGACAGGTCGACCCCGACGCCGGGGGTAACCGGCGCGATGTCGTACAGCGCCAGCTGAGTCACCAGAGGGTTCTGCTTCAGCAGCAGGGCCAGGGGCTGTCCGATGCCGCCCGAAGCACCAGCAACCACAACTTTGAATTGCCTCTGAGGAACAATGATCAGGTAATCAGATATACAGCAACGACCGACTACTCTATGTATAAAATAAACTCTAACAAGTAATGAGTATACAAGACACGGTAATTACACGGGGTAGATTTAGGGGTGAGTTACCTGAGAGGATGTGGAAAAGTTCTTGGCTCCATTTTGGACGACCACTCCGGCGACGGGTTTCAAGACTCGAGAGAACATTGTCGTCGGTATTCCTGTAAATGGAATTATTAAAGATAATATGAACACTCCGCCTGACCCCGGCGACCTTTACAATTTTTCTGATAAAAACCTGCCTTGCTTGACCAACGTGAAGTGCTGTGCTGGTTGAATAGTGATGCGTGTTGCGTGGTTGAGGACGTTGAGATGTAGGTGTGATTGCTGGGTGTAATTTTAATTTTCGAAATTCCGATTGCATTTAATCTCAAATATAATTAATTGTACACTTCACATGGGAGGCATCTGATGTAAACTCTTATTTTACTGGAAAAGCTGTATTAGATTTTATTCTCGTAGGTAGGCAGAAGCTAATAATATTGCACCATACATTTTTATAAAGTTCGATTTTGATAACAATCGAAAGTATTCAATCGAATAACTTTGTTCAAACAAACGAAAGAACAGCCCTAAAGTACGTTACATTGACAACTAACAGACATTGATTAAAACATTAAACGTAAATGCAAAACGTCAACGAAGCAAAGTTTTTTTTTTCAATGTTTTGTTGTCACTTTGTGTTCGACACTATTATACTATGCTATTTTTGCAATCATTTATTTACTTTAATATTAATTTTTTGAATTACATACAATAATTATTATACTTAATACAGTAAAGAAGAATTATAAACTCACAAAAATAAAGTAACGATGACATTTAAATTCTGTATTATATGCTATCACATAACCCGCCATGCACCGTTCCTGGCGCAAAGGAGCCCAAAATGCTGGCAGCATTACCACGCTGAATTGCGATAGAAATCCTTTGCACCAGAAACGAACCAGACCGGGAGTCACCACCTTTACCGCGAATTCGGCGACCAATGTCTTTCACCAGGGTTTTAGCCTCGGCTCCCCAACTGCCCAAGGTTTCCACAGCTACTGGTACAAAATAATACTGCGGTTCCATCGTCGCGTACTTTTGGTGCTTTTACAGGCTGCTTCCTCCGCAGCTGCCGCCGGCGAGTGGATGGTTCGACTCAAATGCGTGGCTGCGACAGTGCTAACGCCACGTGGCGTTAGCACTGTCGGAGGAAGCAGCCTGTAAAAAGCACCAAAAGTACGCGACGATGGAACCGCAGTATTATTTACTTATTTCAATACATACATAATGGACAATAATAGTATCATACGCCATAAAATACCAAACGATGAAATTCATAGAAATGACTACGACTATGAAACTATGTTGCTTTTTTGAGCTACGAGCAAGCCGATGAAAAAGGGTAGGTTGGTATTCGATCAAAATCAGCTGCACACTCTAAGAAATGTATCTGGTAAAAAAACGATAAACTAATAACTTAGTGGCGATATTCAAAACTTTGATGTCCTTTTTGCACATAGATATCGTTGGCTTTTTGGCATATTCCTTGATTTAGAATCCAGAGCCTCTAGGTTTAGCCAACCCATCTTAAAGCTGTGAAAAGTTCTTACTTCAAATAACAATAAATCTGTGCTGCTGTGATGCAGTGACGGAATGAGCATGTCCTCGATGGTCGATGGTAAGCGACACGTCTGCATAGTTCGTGTCATGTAGTTACTAGTATACCACGATGAGTTAAAATTTCAAATCACTGCCAAAAACACACGCTCTTGTCACCCAGAGTCGCAGAGATTTCAGTTAATCAAATTCCTTATCTCGCAATTTCTCTGGAAATTATTGAGAGAGGCGTTTTTGAAATGAAAACTTCTTTTGGCGCGCCACAGACAGATTTTTCGTGGGCTGTGAATTGAATTCTAGCGTCACGCTCGGGAATGATAAAAATCTTCAGGTAAACTCACGACCATGTCCATCTCCATCAAATCCATGTCCATCCAATGGGACAGTGGAGACAAGACAAATGGGACAATGGGAAATGCGTTAGCAGTCAGCCAATGGGAAATGCGTTAGCATTTCTAGATGGCAATGCTCATACCACGCCCTTTGGTTTCACCTGCGTAGTTTCCAAAGTAAGCTGTCAAATTCTGAGTTATAAGTTTTCACTTCCAGCGGCAGCACCGCTGACTGTAATTTTTTTAAATGTATAGTATATAGTACCGAGACCAGCTGGACATGTGCCTGATGGTAAGTAACATACCTGCCCATAACAGCACATTGACACGCAGCTATTAGAACAATATAATACGAAGAACATAAATCGTAATCTAGCACTGCACTGCACGATGGTGTCATAACGTGTAGCCATTAGCCAAATACCCATTAGATTTTTTTTATGCAAGTCGTCTACTCTCTTTCTACGAAAAACGTAATTTCGAAATAAACCCGCGACTTTCCTACTCTGGCTCTACTTCGATCCGTCTTTTCGTCCCATTAAAAAAATGGTCTAAGCCTACTCTAAGTAGAGTAAGCTTAGAATATTTTAACGTTAAACAATGTTCGATCGGACGAAACGAAGGCACATGCCCTGCTCGTCTCGTCACTCTTTATTTAAAAAAATTAAAAATAAAGAAGTAGAAGCGGAATAGGAAAATTTCTAGTTTATTTCGAAATTGCGTTATTCGTAGAAAGGGAGTAGACGATTTGTATAATAAATTGCTAGTGGCTATTTGGCTTCACGTTATAACACCAACACCATCGTTTCCTCCAGGATGTTGTTCAGTTCAGTTCAGTTCAGTTCTTGGTTTCTGGCTTGTACGACTTTGTCGTTAATTCCGCCAATGTCCGTTTCCTGAGAGTTTCGTAAACGGTAATAATATATTGAACTCGCGGTTTATTAATATGATCAGAATAAGTTGGTAGATCTAGAACAAACAAACACAACACATGTAATACCAACCACCTAGTTAGTAGTATATAATATACAGCGTGTGGCGGAAAGGTCCAACAATATTTTAACAGGTCATTCCAACACTGATATAGACTTCATCTCCGAAGGTCTCTTTCCCCCTCAGCACTTTAGATCGCGAGATAATACGAGTCAAAGTTTGATGTAAAATTGACCAGCTGCAACCCTAATGCATGTACAGCTGACAAACGACCTTGCCTGTCAAAGACTAAATTTTGTGCAGAAAATATATTTTTTGCCTACTGAAGCTGTGAATGGAATAAACATAACTTGGTTAAATTATTGACTGTGAATTTAATCCTATAATACAATAGGTAATGACTAGAACTGTTTGACGGTTGGAGTCTATTCGGGCGGTCTACAACTACGATACCTAGTTCATACGAATAAAATAAAAATAAATCCGCTTTTACGAAAAATGAAACAAACGCTTAATTAGAAGTTCCATGCAAGCTCGACTACCTATACCTTATCTACCTCAGATTTGTAAACTGTACAACTTTCTACTAGTCACGCCCTTTCCTTTGGTACCCATACTGAGGGAGTAGTAAAAAAAGAACAAAATTAAAAAATTTGACTAACCCCCGACTACCTCAGATTTGTAGCAGCGGCCATCTTGGATTTGAAATTTGTCATAGTGCAAAGTATTCTACTAGTTAAGACCTTTCGTTTGATACCCATATTGAGGTAGTAGTGAAAAAATAATGTAATCCGCCATTCTGTGGTGGCGGCCATCTTGGATTTGATTTTTTATAGTGTATAGTATTCTACTAGTCAAGCCCTTTCATTTGATACCCATATTGAGGTAGGTTGTGAAGAAATATTTTGTCCGCCATTTTGTGGAGGCGGCCATCTTGAATCGATATTAACCAAACATAGCTAAGAACATCCGCACGGATAAAACAACCTTCAAAAAAAACCGCATCGAAATCGGCTCATCCGTTTGAGCTCTACGGTGCCACAGACAGACACACAGACAGACAGACATCGACGTCAAACTTATAACACCCCTTTTTTGGTCGGGGGTTAAAAATAAATGTATTTCGCCACATTCTTATACCCTTTTTTTGGCTGGGGGGTTAAAATACCTTTGGTAATGTTTTTTTAATTGATTGTGATAGTAGGGTTAAATTCAACAAGATGTAAGAAGTCATATCACTATCCGTATTTTAACGCTTTTCATAAAATTCCTTACTAATTTTCACTTCTTATCGTAGTTTTCACAGATTTCTAAACAGATGAAACCTTCGTGAACGACACTGTGAGGCCAGTAATTAGTTATGTATGCGTGACAGCTCTCACCGACGTTGTCAAATTACTCACATTGATGTGGGGGTAATGTTCCCAGTCTTAAGAAAAAAATCCCACTATTGTTGTCTTAGCTTCGGGTTCGGTTAGCTTAAATCTTCGCGTATAATAAGCAAATATATTATAATGTTCAAATAATTGATTATTACACCGATTATATATTATGAAAGGATTTCTTGTTATTACTGTTTCCATCCTATGAAGTTAAGAATTTTGATTTTGCATGCAACTAAAAATTTGAATATTCGTACAGAAAATTTGGAATAAAAAGACAACGCCGAATAATAGTAAAGTCATGTGTGTGTTTATTTTGAGTATTCTATCGGAGTTTCTTGTAAAATTTGAATATTATGCTTGACAAAAGGTGGCAACTACTCATTTAATATCGGTGAAAGGTGGCAACTACTCATTTAATATCGGTGAACATAAGAGGTGCAGAGAATTTTTGTCAACTGATTTGATGTTGGGGGGGGGCAGATCATTCAATTTGTTTACTATCCAATCTTTGTCTGGACGCGTGCAGCAAACGAAAAGTTCACCTTTTCAAAAATGTTGATACAAACCAACGAAAACCGTCTAAGAGTTTTTGTAAATCAGTTGAACATTATTCACATCGCCACCCAAAGTTCCGTCGTCCAAGTACCAAACGTTTAAGTTGGACTGGAGACGTTAAATGACAGAGCGAATGGCCAGGGCGAAGGTCGCATGGCCGAAGGTTCACCAAGTTGATAGCCAACAGAAGATACCATAGGATTGTTTTGATAATTTTGTGGGTCCGCCATAACATTGTTAAAGAAAATTGTAGAAGTCAAGAATTTTATTCTTCACTTCGGACAACGGGGCTCCACGAACAACCAAATTAAAGGCGTTTTGACGTACACCTTTAACAGCACTCTCCCCTATTTTGGACAAAGAAAGTCAGGACAGAATGAACAGCAGCCTCACGTCCACCCAGAGCACCAAAATCAAATTTGTCGGGACAGGGAGCTCAAAAGTGCAACGTTTTATACCTACAACCCACCTTGGCAGCAAGGCCAGTATGTGTGGTGCCAACAGCGATTGGCCTGATCCCAACATCTTTTTTGGGTAAGTATGTACGCACAAATTAGCACCGTATAAAACTTCGACAATGTCACTACTGACTCGACCAGATAACATGCGGTTGATTAAAACGATTAGATCTCTCAAAAGAACTCGCCTACTTTTTTAAGCTCCACTATACTTAATTACAAGTATTAAAAACTTGCTTCATAACTATAGTTTTCATCAACAATGTTAGTATTTTTATAAACACTAGTAATGTAACGTGGATTTGTGCTTGGCATCGATTCACATTAAATAAAAAAATTACGATAATAACAATAGGGTTTAAAATATAATAATACAATCTACATAAATAATTTGGTCTACGAGTATCTTCAAAAAATGATAATCTATATTTTACCTTAACTTTAGGGAAAATAATTTCAATTTAGTATAGCAACACTAACCAATTTTCGTTGAGGTGTTGTGTTTCTATTCATCTATCGAAATGAAATCACCTAAATTATATAAATAACAGTAAAAATATTCAAACTTTCCTATGAAATGATATTCCTCTTTCCTTTTCTTATTTTTGGGAACAATGTTCGAAATATTTGAAGACACAAGACGGCATAATCTTTAACAAAATTTAAAATCACACGGGACTACCGTACGAGACGGAAGTCCGTTTCGTACTGACTGGAGTTTGTATTTGCTTTGGCGTTTGATATTTGCTTTCTGGACCTAAGGATCTGTGTTCCGAACGTTCCATCTGCCTTTTGTTTTAGAAATCTGTGGTAGTTTTATTCTTTGCGAAGTTGTGAAATTCCCCGACGGACTGTCGGCTTGTCGGCTTTGTCAAACGTATTGACGCCGTGCATCGCCGCCGCAGCGCCGACCAATAGCAGAACAGAAGCTCGCTCGCCGGCCGTGCCGAAAGGCGAAACGTCGCGGCGGTACTTTGCCGAAAAGCCAAGCTAGAAATCGTCAAAAATGGATTTTTAAAAGTTGGGGGTTCCGTCAAATTTTTTTTTATGTTTTGTTTTATCTTGACGAAGAAAACATACTTACGGCTGAGCACGGGAAATCGTGAGTTCGGTTCTTGGCTTGGTCGATATTTGAATGATAAATTCGATTATTTTCCATGGGTTTAAGATTTCGTTGTCCTTGTCTGTGTGAACTACCTACAGCTTCTCCAACACAGAATGACCTAGTGGGAGCTACGATTGTGAAGAGTTTTATTTGGCACAAAGGTAGATTATAGCCTGGAAATAGCACATAGGATACCTGCCTACCTAGGATATCCAACTACACACCGATACAAGTAGTAATAGTACTAGTGGTCGAAGAGTCCGTCTGGGAAGTACCACACCTTTGCCAGTTATTCTACCGCCAAGCAGTTTTGTGCTTTACCGTGTTCCGGTTTGAAGGGCAAATTTTCCAGATCAATTACAGAGCATAGAGATATAAGATCTTATATCTATGCGGTACGAGCGCGGTGCAGTGCTGGGTAAGGATTTGGACTCGTGTTTAATAGCTGCGCACATACAGCACGTAGCTGTTATGAACAGGCATGTTGCTTACCATCAGGTACATGTCTTGCTCGTCTCGTCACTCTTCATTGTAAAAAGCATGCGTGATTTTACGCGACCTTTTACGTGGCTTGGGGGTTTTAAAGTACGGAACCCTAATTGTTTTTGAATAATATTTGTGATTTTAATTTTGAGTTGAAAGTTCAGTCGCTCTCTAGCATCATTGGTGGCGTGTTGTTTGTTTTATCGCAAAATTGATATCTACGATGTTATCACTGTACTTAGACATGGTAGGTAGTCGTCATGAAGAACGTGAAATTTTCCGCCAACTTCTGAACAGCAAGGAAGCGTTGACTTGCCACAAAACGAAAAACGTCCCAATCAGGCCCGGTATTAGTATAACCAGCAATGCTGGTGCTGGTCCAGCACCCTGGACTCAGACTTCTAACGCCACCACCGGAACGCGTCGGTGGAAGGTGCGCTGCGCGGCCGCGCCGCAAGCACCTTGGATTGCAGTGTGAAATGGATAAATATGCTTATGTGTACATAGTGTTGTTGTGCAGTGAAATTTTGGTGTATTTGGTTTTGGTGTAGTGTTACAGTGCTACTATGGTTGAATAATAAGGAGATTATTAAAAGGTTAGTTAATTTAGCCAAAATTAAGTAGCTAGTGTAGATATCTTCCATACTAAACTTATTACAGAGTTTAAATAATTAAATTAATTATGTGTCCTAACTCTTTATTTGACTTTGATTCAAACATGTAGGTACCTACTTAGTTATTTATTTGATATTCCTTCCTGTCTAATATTGTTTAAAGGCTTATTAGGTACTTACACTGTAAAAAAAATTGTCGACTGAATTCAGAACCAAGTTAGAAAGAAGCAATTCTCGCTTCTGAATTTAGTATGCTACTCGTAGCTTACTGAATGAAATGCTATTATTAAACTTCACTAAATTCAGTAGCGACCAAATTTAGCCAAGGGTAATAAGGCTTTTGGTTAGCGCTAATAAAAAGCATATTATATCTGGCTCAATCGAATACGGCAGTTCAATAGCTTCCACACCTAATCTTTCTCTCTTGTTCGATTTCTATGGTATTTAGGGAGATTTTAGAAACGACAGATAGGTATCAGTGCGCCGCCACCGGCACCGGCGTGGCGCGCGGCGGCCGGCGCAACGGTCAGTGATCGCGCCGCGCCGCCGGCCGGTTAGGGTTGTCAAATAAAATGATAAACAACGCATTTTTAACTTTGTATGGAAAAAAAAATATTGGCTTTCGTGTCTAATATTCACATATGTGATTCGATACGTAGTATAGATGAACTACAATAAATATTGTTGGACCTTTCCGCCACACGCTGTATATTATATATAATAAGTACTTTTATGATGTTAGTTACCAGGGACATACACATTTTCATAATTTTATCTTATTGATATTTACAAATTTACATATTATACAGTTGATTAAGGGGGTAAAGGTAAGGGATAGTAGGCATTTCATAGAGGTAGGACGGGGGATACTGGGGGGGAGGATATCATATAGTGGGTATATTAGTTTAGGGCACTCGAAGAATATGTGATCCACGTCTCCTTCATCTAATCCACATTCACATAAGGAGTTATCCCTGATCCGCAGTTTTGCCAAAAATACAGGGGTGCAGCTGTGGCCAAGGCGTAATCGGCATATAACAGACGTTATGGTTTTACTTGCATTTCGAAATTTGAAAAACCAGGGTTTACGTGGAACGTCTGGTTGGATATCAGCATAAAATTTGCCTTTAAACTTTTGTGTAGATTTCCAATATCTTGACCACGATGAATCCAGATGGAATTTAGGTAGTAGACAGAAGTCGTGTGCATATAATTTGTAATTGTCCAGGCAGCCGGAGTGAGTAGCAGCCTTGGCACAAGCATCTGCTGTTTCATTGCCTGGGATTCCTGTGTGACTAGGGATCCAAGCTAGTACCACATCGAGCTGAGCATAATGACATTCATATAAAATATGCTTGATTTGGAGGATAAGTGGATAGCGGAGAGAAGAACGGAAAGGGTTTGATAAAATGGATTGGAGGCAGCTTTTTGAATCTGTAAATATAATAGACTAGATGCCCGCCCCGGCTTCGCCCGTGGTATATTATATAGCACTCATCTGACTGAAAGAAAAGATAGAAAGAAAAAAGAAAGAATGACTGAAATCGGTTCACTCATTCCTGAGAATATCGATTTCAAACAAAAAACCTCTTCAGCAACCTGCTACGCCACCTGTCGGAAATTGGTCGTACCAACTCAGATTTAGAAAAAAAAATTAGCAAAGGTTTATATTCACGGCACAGATTAGTGAAATTCAATAACGCAATCTTTGACACATGCTGTCATGTGTCATGTCAAAGCACGAAACGTACGAAAACTCTCAAAAGGGGAATATTTTTTCCCGATTTTGTTACATTCTTGTTTCATGCTCCGCTTCAATTAATAGTTGAGTTATTTTCTATAGCCTAAAGCCTTCCTCGATAAATGGACTATCCAATAGAAAAATAATCTTTCAATTCGGACCAGTACTTCCCGAGATCCTAGCGTTCAAGCAAACAAACAAACAAACAAACAAACAAACAAACAAACTCTTCAGCTTTATAATATTAGTATAGATTTGTTTAGGTTATGGGATTTGACGAATTTAATAGCTTCTAGGAGAGCAAGAGCTTCTCCTGTGAAAATGGATGTGAGAGGGGGGGTTTTAAAACTAAGGCAAATTCTTGTGAACGGAATCCAGACTGCAGATCCTACCAGGCTATTGAAGGACTCCTTAGAGGCATCTGTAAAGATGTGGTGCCATCCCCTGTATTCCGTATTTATGCGTTCAGTAAACAATTTCTTTGTATTGGCATCATCTTTGTTGATGCCGAAATGTAAAAGGATGTTGGGTTTAAAAGTAAGGGATTCATAGGGTGTCATGTACAGGGGATTGGTTGGAAATTGAACAATTGGGAAAGGGATTTTAGTAAATTTTATGTAACTATAAGCCAGACATGGAATATTTTCTGAATACTGAGAGCCGTAAAGTTGGGAAAGGTGATTGAGTCGTGGAAGGAGGGGGTGATTGGAATTTTGGATCAATTTAAATAAGAAACGGTCTGAAAGGAATTGTGAGCGGAGAGTCAGGGAGGTCCCCACATTCCAGTTGCATGGCATTAATGGGGATGACTTCATTGCTCCCAGGATTATCCGCAAACATTTGGATTGGATTTTTGACAATGTTTTCTGGCCAGATTTATTGCCATGGAAGAGAAAGACGCCATAATCAATATGGCTTCTGATGATGGCATTGTATAATAATTTTTGTGAGTAAGGGTGAGAACCCCACCAAGCCCCGGAGAGCGCTCTCAGGGTATTGATGTTTCTCTCACACTTCCCACACAATGTACTCCACATGTTTTGTGCCTGTCAGTCTCGAGTCCAATTCCATTCCCAAGAACTTTGCATAGCCTTTCTGAGTAATCACCTCCCGACCAATGAGCAAACTGATCTGTGGTATAATTTTTTTTTTTTTTGTGAAGACCACAACAGAGCTTTTAGGAGCCGAGGGTACCATGCCCAGTTCATCCAAGTACCGTTCCAAATAACTCAAGGCATTGTTCAACTTATTGGCAATTTCCTCAATAGAAGCATCACACGCATAAAGAGCTAGGTCATCAGCATATTGCAGCACACTGCAGAATGAGTCCACGCATCTATCAAGGTCGTAAGTATACAAGCTGTATAGGATAGGGCTCCAAACTGCACCCTGGGGGAGACCTTTCCAGACAGTTTTAGTTGGTAGAAAGTCGTTTCCAACTTTAATTTTGACTGCTCGCTCCATGAGCATGTTGCATATAAAGCGTACAAGCTTGACTGGAATGCTCAGCTGATGAATTAGTTTATTCCTGAGGACAGGAAGCAGGACACTGTCGTATGCCGAAGCTATGTCAAGAAAGGCTCCCACAAGGTACTTCTTTTCCTTAAATGCAGCCTGTATATCTGATGTAATGATACTTAGACTATCTAAAGTGCTTAGTCCTTTCCTGAAGCCAAATTGTGATTTAGGTAGAATGTGTTGGCTTTCCACAAACCACTCCAATCTATTTTTAACCAGATGTTCGGTTACTTTGGCTAACACTGAAGATAGTGCAATTGGTCTATAACTCTGTGGTTCTAAAGGATCTTTCCCGTGTTTTTGTATAGGGATAATTACCTGGGTCTTCCATTGTTTTGGGATATGGCCAAGATCAAATAATTTATTAATTATAGTTACTAATGTAGTTTTGAGATTATCTGAGGCTTTAGTGATGAATGAATAGGGATACCATCAATACCTGGGGCAGAGTCTGTCAGTCCGTCAAGTACTATGTTAAGTTCACTAAGCACGAAGGGGCGTCTAATGTTCCTGAGGCTGGGAGGGAGCATGGAGGGGAAGGGTAAGAGTCTATAGTTGGGACTGATGGCGGAGCTATGATGTCAGAGAAGGCTTCTAGCCATATTGACGGGTCATTTCCAAGGTTTTCTTTTGAAATGAACCCCTAAATCTTTTAATTTGCTTCCATACAAGTGAAGCCGGCGTTTTTGGGGCTAGACTCTCACAGAAATTGGACCAGCTTGCCTTTTCTTTTGAGATACCATTTTACGGAATTTAGCAGCTACTTTTTATAAATTAAGAAGTTTTCCATGGACATGTTGGTATTGTATCTCTTTTCAGCTTTTTACGTTCTTTAACAGCCTCTGTGCATTCGGCGTCCCACCAGGAGTGGAGATCTTGAACCCTTTAGCGGGTTTTTAAGGGGAACATGTTGATCTGCCGAAGTGATTATAGTGTCTACAAGAATATCATATGCGAGAAGGGATCAGTTTCTATGGGAAGGACTAGGGAGCTGAGATTATTATCTAGTAGGGATGAATAAGCAGGCCAATCTGCAGCAGAAAGTTTGTATTTTAAAGAGGGGCTGGGGTTACAAGCTGGGGTGGCTCTATCTTTTTGTAATAACAATAGGGAAGTGATCGCTGCCATAGGTACAGGAGAGGGTCTCCCAGGAGAGTGAGGGGACAATTGCGGGGGATCCTAACGTAAGGTCCAATGCACTCCTTGGGTCCTGAGAAGGTCTGACTCTGTGTGTTGGTGAGCCATTGTTAATCACACATAAGTCTACTTCATTGAAAACTTCAACAAGTGAGCGACCTAGGTGATCTGAGTGGCTAGATCCCCACATTACATTGTGTGCGTTAAAGTCTCCCATTACCAACTTAGGGGAGGGAATGCTATCTAAAAGGTTTTGGACCTCGGAGATGAGTAGAGGAGTTGGACGAGCTATGGACAGGGAAACAAAGGAGATACCCAGGATTTAATACCAACAATGTTGATACCATAGGAATGGGGAGGATGGGAATTACGGAGAATGGGACAGGACGCTTTACAAGTAAAGCAGCTCCTGCGTATCCGTCAGACCTGTCATCACGCAGGCAGGAGTACCCCGGTATCCGGAAGCGGGCACCGGGCCACAACCATGTCTCCGAGATGGCAATGACTGTCGGGTGCACTGAAGAGATGAGAATGGTCAGCTCATGCTTCTTACGACGCATGCTCTGAGCATTCCATTGTAGAATCTTCAGTGGACTGCTGTCCATATTGATGTGAAAGGGATACTAGGTGTGTGAGTTTGAGGCAACGTTGGACGGTAAGGGTTGAGGATTATTTAAGAGAATATTGACTAATAAGGACAGAAGGGTTTCTAGCATATTATCTTGAGGTGAGGTCAGGGTTGAATTAGGGCTGTTGCCAGATAGAGCACAGCCATTTGGCATTGCGGAGGATGGGTTAGAGACCAATAGCTGGTGGGCAGCTTTGTTATATGTTTTTCCTGGAGGGGCTTTTGGCCGGGTATTGGCATATACTGTCCTGACGTATGTACGCCTGTTCTGTTGGTTGTTTGCATTATTTGTGTGTTGGGGGATATTGGAAAGGGAGGGGGAGGAGTTGTGCAATTTCTGAATACGATCTTGCCACTTTCGGAAATTGATTGGCAGCTTCTATGTAGGAGATGGATTCTTGTGCCATAACGACCTTGATGGACTTCTGCCTTTCAAATTCTGGACACAGTTTGCTGGTGGCAAAGTGTCGTCCAGAACAGTGAAGACAGGTGGCCTCCTTCTCAGTAAGTTCGCAGTTGTCTCCTATATGTTCCTGAGAGCATCGATAACATCTACTCTTGGACCTGCATTGAGTTTTTGTGTGTCCAAATCTACAACAGGCATAGCACTGAATAGTGGGATAGTTGTATAATTCTACCGGGAGCGAGGTGTAGAATGATATTACTCGAGAAGGTAGCATTTGTCCCTGAAAAGTCACCACCACAGTTTGTGTTGGGACCCAGGAGACTATGCCTTCTGTGCTAATCTTTCTGCTGATTCGTCGTGCTTTTAGAACTTTACCGCAGCCCGGAGGAAGATTTAAGGACTCAACAAAATCTGTCATTGTGAAGTCGGTTGGAACATTTCGAATAACTCCCATGCGTGTTATGTTATATGTGGGAATAATTGCAGAGAATTTATGTGTTGTCAGAATAGGGAGGGAGACAAAATCGTTTGCTGCATTGGCGGTGGCGAGTTGAACAGAAATCTTGTTTCGACCTACTTGTTTAATTCCACCTGGACATACGTTTTGGATTTTGTTTACGCTTAAAAATAGGCCAAATTTAATCGGTTTTATCGTCATGCTATTAGGAGATGGTTCTGAGTCGATTCGGGAGACGTGGATTACGAATGGTCCCTTATCTGTTGATGAATATTGAAATCCACCGATCACAGTTGCTGGATCGACATACAACGTCTCAGATGTCGTGATTTGTTGAGTGGAGGTTGTTTTTTTGGGTGGATTGGGGTTTAATTCATTTTCGATACGTCTTTTGGTCGTAGAGACGAGGTTTGTCAATGGGATATCGGGGGGAACTTCGGGATCGGGCGGTTTTGGTTCCATATTGTTATATATAAGTATTTAGCCTAACTACAACACAAAACCAACAAAGCTTACCACCACCTGGACAGTTTTTACACACAACGAGTTCTAGAATCAACAAACTTTCACTAATACACAATAAAAAACGAAAAATTTCGGGATTCCGTTTAGCACACTTTGAATGGCGGGAGCAGAATCCAGGATGTTGTTTGTCTGAGGTTTATGAGTTTGTGACTTGTGACGTTTGAGCGTTAGACGTTTGTGTGTAAAATGTAACAATGTAAGTAGGGATGTTTCGATACCATCAAAGTATCTATATCGGCTTATATCAGTAGTCTCAAATCATTAATAGATACTACTCATTTAAATACTATTAAAGTATCGATACTTACTTATATCGAAAAAAACTTTTAATATTATTAAATATTGTTGTGCATATTTCTACAGACAAGAAAATATAAATTTCATATCCTCCCATGTTGCAAATGGATTGCTTTTAAGGGAAACTTCATCGCCCTGATGAGATATCTTTTTCTTCTAGTCCTCGTGTGCTAACTCCTCAGGATGTTTCCAAAAATCATATTCTAGTTGTGTAGTAGAAGAGGCATCATCTTCTGACTCACTGGGACTATTTAGTTGTCCTAAAAAAGTTTGTATATTTAAAATAAGTCTGATTCGGTATCAAGTACTTTTATTTCGATATCGAGTAAGTATCGCAAGATCGATTCGATGCTTTAGTACTTGGCAACGATATTTAAACAACATGGATTTTAGCAAAGAGGGCACCGCTCAACAACCGCCAAAACGCCACACGTCAGGCAATTTTACGTCAGTCGTTGTATGACTTTAAACCTACCGGCCGCATTGGGTGCTTCCCTATGATCATGTCTTGCATCGTAATATCGTGCAAAAATTACAACAAAAAAGAGATGATATATCATATTTTCAGCAAGTACATCATTATTTTGTCAATTAAGGGGCGGTAATACTCGAAAAAGCAATTTATAAACAATTCAATTCAATTTATTTATTCGAACCATTATTTCAAAAGCACACTTGGTAACGTCACTTACAATTAAATTATAGATCATTATTCAGTGTACATAATCTATATAAATAAAACATCTTTGTAATAGAATAATACCAAAAAATAATAATCAGCTGTAAAGGGTGTCAATCAGATGCAGCTGTAAAAAGGCTTTGTTATTACAAAATACAATTATCTAAATAATTAATACGTACAGTACTTATAAAAAGTTACATAAATGTCCAGTATTATTTAACCTTGTTCAATAGTTCCAATTTCGACATATTCCTTTTCCAAACATTACTGTCCTTTACAAAATCATCTACAGTATAATATGCTTTGCCTTTACTTTTGCTCTTTATTTCAGTTTTAAACCTAGTTTCATTGAGACCTTCCACTTGTACTGGGATTAAATTATAGAAGCGAATACCATTACATTTAAAAGAGTTATTTGTTTTTGCAGCCTGCATTTAGGAAACACGATTTTATGTTTATGGTGTGCTTTTGGATTCAAATCAGACAATTTCTTCAGTCGACTTCGATTTTTTCTTACATTTATAATACATTCATATATATACAATGACGGGACTGTTAGTATATTTATAGTTTTAAAAATGTCCCGTAATTATTCTCTCTAACAGATTGTACAGAGCACGGATTGCTCGCTTTTGTAATATGAAAATGGAATTTCTATCCGCAGCAGATCCCCATAATAAGATCCCGTAGGACATTATACTATGAAAGTAACCAAAATAAACAAATCGGGCTGTTGCTACGTCTGATATCTTCTTAATTTGTCGAACGGCATGGGCAGCTGAACTGAGTCGCTCAGCCAGTCTCTGTATGTGAGGACCCCACTGAAGCTTCGAATCTACTGAAATTCCCAGAAAAAGAGTTGATAGTACAGGTTCAATGAGTTTATCTTTCAGTCTAATATCACGTTTACAACCTAGTACATTGGAGAGAGTGAACTTCATACATTTAGTTTTATTTGGATTAAGTACCAGATTATTTGCATCGAACCATTTGTAAATGATGTCTAAAATTGCGTTGATTTCTGTAAAATCATTTATTCCTCTTTTAACTTTGAATAGAAGTGACGTATCGTCAGCGAACATAACTATTTCTATACTTTTATGTTTTTTTTATCATAAAAGGTAGATCATTAACATATATAACAAACAATAAGGGTCCAAGTATGGAGCCTTGAGGTACACCCATCTTTATAGGGGACTCATTTGATTGTACACCGTCAATGTCAGTTATCTGTACACGATCTTTAAGATACGAAGAAATAAAATTTAAAGCTGGTTTCGATAGCTCATAAAATTGCAATTTCTTCAAAAGAGTGTAAATTATTTATTATACTTCAATTCCAAGTACCTACGTAATGTGTCAAATAGGGATTGCCATCCGGAAAAACAAGTCTAATATTCCGGTGGATCCGGATAAGGAGTTTATGTTTGAAGTGAACATTTCTTTGGGCGCACTACGCAAAGATTTTTCGTGAGCTGTGAAGCATCGTCACGCCCGTTACTGAAATAAATGTTCTGGTAATCCAGCGCTCTGGATTGTTTGGACAAAAAAATTGGCAGTCATAGGAACGCATTTCTAGATAGATTTATCATAGATTTTCTCGCTCGCTAGTGACAAAAAAAGAATCAGCTGCTGCTGCTGCTGCTGCTGCTGCTGTCTAGCTCCTATCACCGTCTTTTTGAAGTGAAAACTTCTTTTGGCGCGGCAGAGACTGATTTTTCCTGGGCTGTGAATTGAATTCTAGCATCACGCTCGGGAATGATAAGAAATCTTCGGGTAACTCGGGACCATGGCCATTGGGCCATCTAGAAATGCGTTCCTATGACTGCCATTTTTTGTGTAATAATTAAATTTAAAATCAATAAATATTAATTACACGATCAAAATCAAAATTGATGTACTCATTTTAAGCTAATGCATAGTTCTTATCGCGGGCCTGGGGACCGAATTTTAGTGATCGTGCATATCTTTCTTATGTTCACAAGAAAAAGGGATGGAAGACTGTAACGCCGTCCTCCCCACTCGGTCATTCGACTTTGAATCTTATTTGTATCTTTACAGACTAAATGCTCTTAGCAGTGTTGCCAGCTTAACGGATTTCCCGTGATATTTTTTATGGTAAACAAATGTCACTCTTCAAAATAAAACAATTCCGAAAAAATTTTAACATCCCTATTGCTTTTATCGATAAAAATGCATGCAACATGCAATAGCTTTACCGCGGCAGTCTCCGAGTACACTTCCACTTACACAGTCGCCACACTTCTTTTTTTTTGTGTGTTCATTTTTATAACCCGCCGTCATTATACCTTAGGTAGATATATACTTACACTTGGCTAACTTACTAACAGTTCATTTTGAACCGAAAAACGAAAATTATCCCGATTTGATAAACCAGCTGTTAGCTGATCGACGGCAATTCAGTCGGATCCGGCCGGATTGAAAATTACGCCTGATTGCAAGCACTAGTGCGATACTAGCGCTTTGTGTTTTTAATGTTTTCTTTGAATGTTTTCTTTGAGACTATGAGGAAATTGGTAATTGGTACTTGATATCGAAATGAACAATATCGAGTACCTACTTATTTAGTATTTACTAGTATCGGAATCGGAATGCCCCTAACTAGGGATGCCCAAAAAAGTGTATTGTATCGATATATCGCATCGTAACTGTATCGAACTTGGTTGTATCGATACGCGATTTTATCGATTTCCTTTGGATCGATATATCGTATCGTAACCGTATCGCATGCCTTTCATTTAATATGCTATATAATAAGTATATATATCGTGCAAAGGGTTATCTTTTTAGTAGTTTTACTATATTATTTTATTTTTTAAAAAGAAACAAATAATTATATGTATTTAGAATAGTTTTATTCAACAAATAAATCACAATTGCCATTGATCAGCACTTAAACAACGCAAAAATAATAATTTTGATAAGCGCTGTGGATTTAACCTATTACGGCTTTCGGAAAGTGTGTGCCCAGCTACGAACGGAATGACAAAGGAGAACATAAACTAAACATTTATTAATCATATTTGATGGTACTACAAAGTTCAAAGATTATTTAAATCTACCTCCAAGTCTAAATAAAAGCCGGCTGTTCTTGTTCCATGAACAATTTTGTCGACGTTATCATTCTCTTATTACTAATAACAATATATTCAATGGCACTGTCTATTATCGTTTAGTGATGATGTAATAGGTACTTTAAAATTTTACAAATTAATCACCGACATAGTTTGATACGATATGGTAATGCGATATTTTTATAAGAATGCGATATATCGAAGCGTATCGTATGGTCAAAATATCGCATCAAATATCGATTTATCGTATAGTGCTGTATCGATATTCCGATATATCGTATCGTAACGGGCATCCCTACCCCTAACCCTAAATGTAAGTTTGTAAGTGATGGAAGATGGAAAATGTTTTCACTATTCATGTTTTGGTGAGAATTTAATTGAAATAGATAATTAAATATATCTATCTGATGAAATAAACCGGGTATATTAGAATCAGTAATCCAAGATGAACGTGATTCAAGCCGTGAAAATGTACATCACCAAGATGACTGAAGATAGTGGGCCAGGATTGAAAGTTATCCTGATGGATAAAGAAACTGTAAGTAGAGCTTACGCCCCCCGTTTTCAATAATATGGTTTAATTTTCATTTGTCTGTATGATTACATTGCATCTACACAATAATTCTATAATGTTAAATTAATTTTGTAATAACTAGGTAATACAGTAGAAGCCTTTCACAATGATTTAGCTAAAACCCAGCTAGCCACTGGATTAGGTTGAATAAAACCATTAATTTACCATCTGAACAGCGATACCAGTACAGTTTTTGACGTGACAACGTCTTATAAATTGGTTTGCCGGGTGACACTTCAAGAAACTGCGTTACGCTCCGCTCACGTTATGCGCTCACAACGAGACGAGTGAGAGGCACGCGTCCCTTCCACTCGGGCATGGTTAGCCCGCCTAAGAGCGAGAGAGACAGACATAAAAAGTGAAAGGCACGCGTCCCTTCCGTAAAATTATTTTACCACTCAAAGTCGTTGTCACGTAAAACTTTCGCCCGTATACCGACTTTACAGGCAACCAATTTTTAGGCAGATTTGCCATGTATTCACTGTTTCAAAGTTTGTAGGTATTTTTCATTTTATCGGTTTCAAATTTTCCAATTGGAATGATATGATATTCTTCTTATGCTGGGGCCACACTAACGGGAAATGCCATTAATTATCGCGTTAACGGACGTTAACCGTGTAAATACACCTAATGAACATGTACCGAAGGTTTATTTTACAAATACGATTAACGTCCGTTAACGCAATAATTAATGCCATTTCCCATTAGTGTGGCCCAGGCATTATACATACAATAATCATTTAGTGGTATCCAATAAAGTATAAATAAAGTAAAACAAACAATTTTAAAACAAATAATCACTAATAGTTTGTTTTACTACCATTATGGTTGTATCCTAAAAAGGGTCCCACCATTGAATTTTACATGTTTTCAATAACCTGTGTAATATATTCCACTTTCATGTGGGATTTACTTGTAATATTTATCTGAATGTTCCTATCATTGACTTGTTTCCAGACAAGTATAGTGAGCATGGTGTATAGCCAGTCAGAGATCCTACAGAAGGAGGTGTACCTGTTTGAGCGCATCGACAGCCATTCAGCTTGGGACAACCTCAAACATATGAAGTGTATTGTGTTTGTGCGACCTGACTCTGAAAATATTGGCTACTTGTGTCGAGAACTCAGGCAGCCCAAGTACGGCATGTATTATATATGTGAGTATTGAAACTTATTTTATTACTAAGAGGAAAAAACAGTCCTACTAATATTTAATATTAAATGTGATTTGATTGCTCAGTCATGTCTGACTGAATCTGCCTAAAATTTGGTATAAATATAGATTTAAATCTGGTATATATCTGAATGTTACAAATGAGTGTAATGTTTTTATTTAAAAAAAAAAAAAATTAAGAATAGCATTTTTTCTCAACTTTACACATTCTGAGTTGAGGGTGACTACTAGTGACAACAAAAGTAATTAAAACACAAATACCTAAGTACAATTGAATTATCTGTAGGCCAATGATGGCTTATTGATTATGCTCAATGGAAAAGCATGCTTCAAAAGTATACCAACAGGTGACAACATTACTACACTTTCATTTGACATAAAGATACAGATATATTTATTTGCATACAACATGTGTGAGTTTTGTACAAACGTTTTGCACATTGGGGTAATAATAAATTGTGTTGCCAGATCATGCTGTGCCGGCTAGGCGTACAAATGTCATGTAGGTTGCAGTCTGCTCATATAAACTAAGGACTGATTTACATTCAGTGTTAATTGGTAATATTAAAATAAGCACAGATTTCTAAAACAAAAGGCAGATGGAACGTGCAGAACACAGATCCTTAGGTCCAGAAAGCAAATATTAAACGCCAAAGCAAATACAAACTCCAGTCAGTACGAAATGGACTTTCGTCTCGTACGGGAGTCCCGTGTGATTTTAACTTACAATTCCACTTAAAATTCGTCATAGCAGTAAACAAGGAATACACAAAACCACTTGAATACAATGTAGGACTATTCCAAGGGTGCTGCTTATCACCAATAGCATTTAATATAGTTATAAATATTTTAGTAGACAAATTAATATCCCGTGAAAAGAAATGGGGCTACCGGTTTAAAATCAACAATAAGTACACTGAGTCAATCTTGGCCTTTGCGGACGACCTTGCAATACTTACACGTAATCCCAAACAGTGTCAAGAATTGTTGAACGAAGTCGATGAGTTCTGTACATGGACGGAGGGAATGAGGACAAAACCATCTAAATGTCATTGTCTTTGTCTGGGTAGAAGAAATACCAAATATACGTGTTACGATCCGGGACTCTCCATAAGTGGCCAAGGAGTTGCCACAATTGCAGAGGCAGTGCCTTTCAAATTTCTTGGTAGAAAGATAGATCACAAAGGACGTACACCATCATTAGAGGTGGTTGTTGAAAATTTCATGAACAACCTCAATAAGGTAGACCAGCAGCCTATCAGCAATATCAAAAAGCATGGATATATGACAACTACCTCACATCACGTCTCACTTGGCCTTTCCTAGTATATGACATCGGTAAAACTCTCCTGGCAAAGCTAGATGCCAATGTCATAAAGATATTGAAGTCATGGTTCGGATTGGCACATCTGGCTGATCCTCTACTCTTTTAGGGATCACAATAGTTTTGGGCTGAAACTAAAGAAACCGTCTGAACTTTACAAACACCTAAGAGTTACAAAAACGCATGTTTTGGGAAAGTCGCAAGACGAATTAATTACATCTCTCCCAAAAGACAAAACTGCTTCAGACCTGGAATCTAGACTTCAATTCCATAAACAATTTATGGCAGGTGCACAAGTAAATACTGCTGGGTTGGGTGCGAGAAAAAAAAAGGAAGACCGAGACATGGTAAAAACCTTTCTACAACAAGACGAAAATGACGGTTACAAAGTGCACGCTATGAATTTAGAAATGCAAAGTGAGTGGTTAACCATAGGTGAGTTCTGTATCCCATTAGCTCTAAAATGGCGCACCTTGATCTATGACTGGTCCCCTGCCTTATTAAAATTTTATCTAAATGCATTCCAAATGACCCTCCTGACCAGAGTAACTTGGTAAGGTGGGGAAAAGCCTCTGAAAAATGTTGCTATACTTGTGGAGAGGCGATATGTACAGCAAGGCACATATTGGTGGGATGCAAGGTGCTCCTTAATGGGGGTCATTACTCACGGCGTCATGACAGAGTACTTGAAATCATACGTGAAGCCATGAGCCTTTCAGTAGCTAGAGCCCAAAAGGGATTGACGACAAACAACAGACAAATTAACTTTGTAAAAGAAGGCTCAACTTCAAACTCAGGAACAAGCCTTACTCAATCCTGGGTACAGCACCTGATTGGACTATTTTAATGGACACGTATGAAAAGCACTACAAAATCCCAGAGGATGTGGGTGTTTCGTCATCCAGACCGGACATTTTCCTTTTTCTAGAGCTACGAAACGCATAGTCCTTGTAGAACTTACCGTGCCGTGGGAAACTAATATACCTAAAGACCACGCGATGAAACAAAATAAGTATTACGACCTCCTAAACGAATTAACAAAAACGGCTATGTAGTTAGTTTATACGCTGTAGAAGTGGGAGCGAGAGGTATACCAGCAAAAATCTCTATAACCTACTGAAAGACCTTGGCTTATCCAGAAGTGCAGTAAGTTCTATACTAGAACGTGTATCTAAAGCTGCACTAGTAGGCTCATATCAGATTTGGCTGGGCAGGGAGAGAAAATCGAGTGGTGAAGGTGAGTGTTGATGTACGTCAGAAAGGGGCCCCTTAAACCTACGTCCGAGTCACAAGTCTCGGGAACTACTCGAGTTTTTCTCTCTCTGCCACACGATGGACCCGGCACCCGCACGGTGAATCCATGGAATGCTAAGAAAATCGTCTCTCTTTGTACAAGATTATGCCGTCTTGTGTCTTCAAACATTGCAAACATTATTCTCAAAAGTAAGAAAAGGAAAGGGGAATATCATTTCATAGGAAAGTTTGAATATTTTTACTGCTTTTTGTATAATTTAGGCGATTTCATTTCGATTGATGAACAGAAACACAACACCTCAACGAAAATTGGTTAGTGTTCCTGTACTAAACTGAAATTATTTTCCCTAAAGTTAAGGTAAAATATAGATTATGATTTTTTTGAAGATACTCGTAGACCAAATTATTTATGTACTTAAGTACATTGTATTATTCTAGTTTAAACCCTATTTTTTAATCGTAATTTTTTTATTTAATGTCAATCGATGCCTAGCACAGATCCACGTCATTACTAGTGTTTATAAAATACTAATAGTGTTGATGAAAACTATAGTTATGAAGCAAGTTTTAATACTTGTAAGTAGGTATAGTGGAGCTTAAAAAGTAGGCGAGTTCTTTTGAGAGATCTAATCGTTTTAATCAACCTCATGTTATGTGGTCGAGTCAGTAGTGACATTGTCGAAGCTTTATACGGTGCTAATCTAAGCGTACATACTTACCCCAAAAAGATGTTGGGATCAGGCTAAACGCTGTTGGCACCACATATACTGGCCTTGCTGCCAAGGTGGGTTGTATAAAGCTGTCGAGCTCCCTGTCCCAACAAACTTGATTTAAGTTCTCTGAGTGGACGTGAGGCTGATGTTCATTCTGTCCTGACTTTCTTTGTCCAAAATTGGGGAGAGGGCTGTTAAAGGTGGACGTCAAAAATGGCTTTAATTTGGTTGATCGTGGAGCCCCGTTGTCCGAAGTGAAGAATAAAATTCTTGACTTCTACAATTTTTTTGGCAATGTTATGGCAGACCACAAAATTCCGTTGGCTATCAACTTGGTGAATCTTCGGCCATGCGACCTTCGCCCTGGCCATTCGCTCTATCATTTAACGTCTCTAGTCCAATGTAAACGTTAGGTATTTGGACGACGTAACTTTGGGTGGCGATGTGAATAATGTTCAACTGATTTACTAAAACTCTTAGACGGTTTTCGTTGGTTTGTATCAACATTTTTTGAAAAGGTGAACTTTTCGTTTGTGACACGCGTCCAGACAAAGATTGGATAATAAGCGAATTGAATGATATGGCCTCCCAACATCAAATCAGTTGACAAAAATTCTCTGCACCTCCTGTGTTCACCGATATTAAATGAGTAGTTGCCACCTTTTGTCAAGCATAATAGTCAAAATTTCACAAGAAGCTCCGATAGAATACTCAAAATAAACACACACATGACTTTTACTATTATTCGGCGTTGTCTTTTTATTCCGAATTTTCTGTACGAATATTCGAATTTTTAGTTGCATGCTAAATCAAAATTCTTAACTTCATAGGATGGAAATAGTAATAACAAGAAATCCTTGCATAATATACGAGGGGTGATCCAAAAGTAATGATAATCCATACTAATATTATAAATGCGAAAGTAACTCTGTCTGTCTGTCTGTCTGTCTGTCTGTCTGTCTGTCTGTCTGTCCGTCCGTCTTTACCGCCTAAACCAACCAAAAGATTTTGATGAAATTTTATACATAGATAGAATAGATCCCGAGAAAGGACATAGGCTACTTTTTGTTCCGAAAAAAGGGTTGAAAGGGTTAAAATAAGGGATGAAAGTTTATATGGAAAACTTCGTCATTGTTGAAGGACTATGAAACTTTACGTCTAGATATTTAACACGAAACCATAAAATGTATGTTTTAGCAGTTTTTAACCGACTTCCAAAAAGGAGGAGGTTCTCTATTCGGTCGTATGTTTTTTTTTTTTTTTTTTTTGTATGTATGTTACTCGATAGCGCCGCCAATAGTCAATCAATTTCGATGGTTCTTGTTTTGTTTGGTAGATCATAGTTCAGAGGTGGTCCCATATAAATTTTATCGAAATCGGTGTAGTAGTTTTCGAAATATGAACAAAACAACTAAAATTTACCTCGACGACATAGTGATTGCGTCATCCGTCTGTAGGTATCACCGTTACGGTAATAGGTAGACAGTGGAAATTTTCACAGATTATATATTTCTATTGCCGCTGTAACAACAAATACTAAGAATAAAACAAAATAAATATTTAAGGAGGGCTGGCATACAACAAACTTGATTACATCTTTATTGATTACCAACCATTAGTACAGCCCTAGCAAACTAGATGGCGCTACTAGTAAAATAACACGCGCTATCGACCTTCGAGTTAGAATCATCTATATCTCGAGCTGCATACTGAACACCTCCACCTCGTTTGGACAATATAATCGAAAGCAAGGCTATACTTTTTAACCCCCGACCAAAAAAATATCTGTCTGCCTGTGGCACCGTAGTGACCGTAGGTAGAGCTCAAACGGATGGGTCGTTTGCGATGCGGTTTTTCATTTTAAGATTAATTCGTCTGGGTGACATATTTGTAGATTTTACAAAGTTATGAAATTCGACCCTGTCAATACGAAATCGTGTTAATGCATTAATGAAAACTTGTTTAGCACTAAAAAGGGTAAAATAAACTATTTTTAACAAAAAATTAAACCGACTTCAACACCACAAATATAGCACTCAAAGCGAAAAATAATTTAATATAGGTAATTATTATATAACGCTACTCACTCATCTATATGAAGTCGGTGCCAGCCAACTCTAATAAGTATAGATAGATATACCTATGCCTACTTACTACCTCGTACATAGTATCTATCTACTAGCTTTTTAACTAGACTGGCACCGACTTTATATGGATGAGTGAGTAGCGGTTATATTAATTACCTATATTAAATTATTTTTCGCTTTTGAGTGCCTATTTGTGGTGTTGAAGTCGGTTTAATTTTTTGTTAAAAATAGTTTATGTAGTTTCGAACTGTACCTACGGGGGTGGAATTGGGGGTGAAAGTCTGCAAGTTCAATATTATTGAAGATAAAACCATGAAACTTTGTATTTAGACACTTGAAATGGAGTCGATAAACGTTTGTTCCAGCAATTTTATAATTTCTAACTATACGGGGATACTTATATAACCACTTGATACACTGGCCGCTTTTCGCGTTTTACAAATTTGGCGGGAAAACGGGTGTCAGGTTACATTAGTGCGGTGTTTATGTTTCGGCATATGAAGTGCCACCTTACTTATACCCGTTTGAGCCATTTACTCTCAAGAGCGTTTCAAGACGCTTCTAGCGGTATCATTTATTTATAAATTCAAGATGGCCGCCGCTACAAAATGGCGGATAACGTAGGTTTTATCAATCCCATCAACATGGGTATCAAATGAAAGGGCTCAACAAGCAGAATACAATATACTATAAAAAAAATTAAATCCAAGATGGCGGCCGCTACAAAATGGCGGACAACGTAGGTTTTATCAATCCCATCAATATGGGTTTCAAATGAAAGTGCTCAACCAGCAGAATACAACTTACTATATAAAATTCAAATCCAAGATGGCGGCCTCTACACAATGGCGGATAACTTAGGTTTTATCAATCCCATCAACATGGGTATCAAATGAAAGGGCTCAACAAGCAAAATACAATATACTATAAAAATTGAAATCCAAGATGGCGGCCGCTACAAAATGGCGGATAACGTAGGTTTTATCAATCCCATCAACATGGGTATCAAATGAAAGGGCTCAACAAGCAGAATACAACATACTATAAAAAATTGAAATCCAAAATGGCGGCCGCTACAAAATGGCGGATAACGTAGGTTTTATCAATCCCATCAATATGGGTATCAAATGAAAGTGCTCAACCAGTAGAATACAACGTACTATATAAAATTAAAATCCAAGATGGCGGCCTCTACACAATGGCGGATAACTTAGGTTTTATCAATCCCATCAACATGGGTATCAAATAAAAGGGCTTGAAGAGAAGAATACAGTGCACTATACAACCTCAATATTTAAGATGGGCGCAGCCACTAAATGGCGTATCAGACAGAATTTTTGATAGTCGACGAGATTTCCATGGTGTCTTATCAAATGTTATGCATGATGGACGCTCGATTAAGGCAAATTAAGAACTGCGAAAATGAGTTTTTTGGAGGAGTAAACGTATTACTTTTCGGTAATCTTTTACAACTACCTCCTATAAAATGATCAGGAACACCTGTTTTCAATTCTAATACGAAATTATATATCTGAAAGTAACTCTCTCTGTCCGTTACCGCCTAACGCCTAAGCCACTGAAAGAGTTTGTTACAATTTGGTGCACAGATACCTAGACTAGACTTAGGAAAGGACAACGGCGACTTTTTATCACAGAAAAAGAGTTGAAAAAGAGGAAATGAGGAGTAAAAGTGTGCATGGAAGGATCTTTGCACTCTTTGTATGCTATTTTAACCGACTTCAAAAAAGGAGGAGGTTATCAATCCAGTTGTATTTCCAATTGTGAATCAATTTAGATGGTTATTTTTTTGGTTGGTAGATTATAGTTCAGAGGTGGTCATATAAATTTTATCGAAATCAGTGGGGCGGTTTTTGAAATATGAGCAACAAACTAAAGTTTGCGTTCATGTAATCAGACGATATATCTACTAATATCTACTAATAGACTCTAATAAAATTTGGTGGACCGTCCCAATATGATTTTAAATTAAAGTCTGTTTTTGATAAATTTTTTGAGAACATAGTTTTTTTTGTAATTTGCCGTGTAAATTGTACATTTATTAATAAATATAAAACTTTGACTTAGACCGATTTTGATTAGGAAACGTGAATTTGTATGGTAGTAACATACGAGTAGGTACTGCCTCAATTACTTTAATAAATATGTGGCGCGGACGAAGTCGCGGGTAAAAGCTAGTCAATAATAAACACAATGAATAAAATCAAAAACTAAATTTATTTCTCAACATAGTCTCCTAGCAAGTCTATACATTTAGTCCATCTCTTTTCTAAACCTAAAATTCCCTTAGAAAAAATCTTTATCTTGACTCTCAAAAAGTCCTCAACCGCGGCCATCACGTCGCTATCATCGTCAAATTTCTTGCCCGGAGGTGTTCCTTGAGTCGTGGAAAGAGATAGAAGTCACTGGGGCTAGATCTGGTGAATAGGGGGTGTTCCACCAGCTCAAAGCCCGCTTCCTGAATGGCAGCCATGGCAATTGCAGCTTTGTGAACCGGTGCGTTGTCTTGATGGAACAGCACTCCAGCCCGCAGTTTGCCTCGCCTTTTCTCCTTAATAGCCTCCCGCAATCTTCTTATTTGTTCTGCATAGTAGGAGCCTGTAATAGTGGCCCCTTTTCCAAGTAGTCCACCATGATTATTCCTTCAGCGTCCCAAAAACAGACGCCATAACCTTCCCTGCTGAGCTTGACACTTTGAATTTCTTCGGCGTCGGTTCATCGGATCGTTTCCATGTCATCGATTGTTGTTTTGTTTCAGGATCAAAATGGTGGATCCAGGTTTCGTCCATGGTCACAAAACGTGACAAAAATTATCCTTGTCTGCCTGGAACTTTTCGAGATTTGCTCTTGACATGTCGACTCGTTTCTTCTTTTGCTCGTCGTTTAACATTTTCGGTACCCAACGCGCGGAGACCTTTCTCATATGCAATTCGTTCACAAGGATTCTTTGAATGCTGCCACATGAGATCCCTGTGACCTCAGCTACATGCCTGATAGTCACTCTTCGATCTTCCAATACAACTTCTTCAACTTTTTTCACATTTTCTCCAGTGAGGGACGTCGATGGGCGCCCTTCGCGGTGTTCGTCTTCCGTCGATGTTCTTCCCAGCTTAAACTCCTTAGCTCAGCGTGCAACTGTGGAATATGGAGGAGAACAGTCCCCTAATGTTTCCACCAAGTCGCTGTGTATGTCTTTGGTAGACATTTTTTTCAAGCAGAGGTATTTAATGACAGCTCTGATTTCGTGTTTTTCCATTTTGATGTTCACTCCTTGACAGTCCGTATTCAAATGAATGTAGCTCCCGTTTTTTTTTTTTTTTTTTTTTTTGAATTTACCTATGGCAGCTGGCCGCTAGTCGCCTTTACTACCGATCTGACTATTCGATTTAGCGCCGAGGGCGCAGGACCCAAAAGGAACCTAACCTATATAAAACCTACTGGTATGCTAGCACTGTAGCATGGGATGATACCTGGGACGCGTTACGGCTGCTAGCTACGAGGGCGCCTCAGACGGCTCGACCACGGCTCGGGCTAGTGCCGGGGGGACATAGTGTTTGGCACCTCTTGGTGCCCTAGCGGAGTGGGGGGTGAGACACCCACCGACTTGCGTCGGTATCGAGTTCGCTTCTAAACGCGTGAATCTATGTCGGCTGACTTATTATTGGGGGTACCAGCAAAAGCAAGGGGGGGCTTTGTCGGCTGACTGATTTGAGTGGTAGAGCAGATGTCATCTGACTGACTGCTAACAGGGGGCATCCTCTGTCGTCTGACTGATTATTGTGGTATTTACTTGGGTTGTCGGCTGACTGATTATTACCGGGTCGATTGATAGAGGGTTCGCCGGGTGTCCCATTTGCGGGGGGTGAGCTGCTGTCGGCTGACTGACTATTGCAGGAGTGAAACTAACCGATCTGCTGATAGATCCAGAGGGGGGCCGCCAACCTCGCCGGCGAGGTGGGCGGTGCTGCCGTCGGTACCCGGCGCCTACACCAAATACGGCATATTTCCGATTGCCGGGAGCTGAGGGATCCGGGTCACCCAGAACGTCTCGCGGCCGTCGGCTCCTATCGGGGTGGTTGGGCACAGAGTTGTCGGGGTAGTTGGATGCTCGGACGACGAGCGGGTTGGGGTGGTGAGGAGCGCTGTCGAAATATCGGCGAGAGATGTACTTCATGTACTGGGGGATGGATGGTACCACGAATGAACTTATTTTGGATGACCTGAAGTTTGTAAATGAGTTTTGGGGAGGTTTGGGCGAACACAACTGAGGCATACGTCATGACGGGGCGGATGCAAGTTTTGTAGATCGTCAGCTTATTTCTAAGTGACAATTTACTACGCTTGTTGAGCAGGAAAAACAGGCGACTTAGGAAGAATGCCGCTCGATTACGAACGGCTGTGATGTGGGGACCAAAGGACAGTTTGGAGTCAAGGGTTACACCAAGGTACTTGGTGCGTTTGACCCAGGGGATGGGTTTGCCGTTTAGCATGAGAGATCTGGTGGTAGCCAAACCTGAGCGATACCCAGTCTTCTTGATAAAGTACATTGCTGCACTTTTATCAGAGTTGACTGAGAACGCCCAGTGCTTGAACCATACCTCCCATTGCTTGAGGGCTTTTTGGAGTCTGGCGATCAGGTCATGCAACCTGAATCCCCGGCAGTAGAGAGCTGTGTCATCGGCAAAGAGAGAGAGCTCCACGTCGGGCGCGCGGGGCGCGTCGCTTGTGAAGAGCGAGAAGAGGATCAGGGCCATCGCTGAGCCCTGCGGAACACCGCCCGCAACTGGGCGGGGTGTCGAGTGCATCGCCGACGCTGAATCGAAAGGTTCGACCGGTGAGATAGTCCTGTACTATTCGTACGAGGCGATCTGGCATACCGAGCTGGTATAGCTTGTATAACAGCCCGTCATGCCATACCCTGTCGAAGGCTTGCGCAACGTCGAGAAACACCGCGACCGTGTGTTCCGGAGGCCACGTGGCGGATTGGGTGAAGGTCGGGACCTTGTTGAAACCGTCCAGGATGTACTCCGTGAGGCGGTGTACCTGCTGGACGCAGGAGTGTCGGGCTCGAAAGCCAAACTGTTCGTCGGGAATAGCTTCGCTGTCCGTCACGAAGATCCAGATGCGTCTCACTAGGATACGCTCGTAGATCTTCCCTAGGGAGCTAAGCAGACTGATGGGGCGATAGCTGGAGGGCTCTGACGCCTTCTTGCCTGTCTTGTGAATACCGATGACACGGGCTGACTTCCATGAGTCGGGAAAGATAGCGTTACTAATAGCTGCATTGAAGATGCAGACTAGCAGTGTGACTAGAGCTGGGGGGAAAAGCTTGAAGACTCTGTTGCCGAGGCCGTCGGCACCAGGGGCTTTGCGGGGGCGGAGGTCTTTGATAATAGATTCGACCTCGGGGACCGTGACCGGTTCGAGGTCGTCTTCTAGAGGATAGAGGAAAGGTATTTGACAGTGCGGTCCACCGTGGCTCGGTGGCGTTGGGGACATTGTCAAGACAGGAGTACATTGAGCTTGGAGGCTGTCGGCAAGACACTCGGCCTTCTCCTCGTCTTCAAAGGCGAGGGGAAGGCCGGGGCGGAAAAGGGGGGGCATGACAGAAGTCGTGTCGGATTTCAGAGCTTGAGTCAACTTCCAGAAGGCCTGGTGAGTTGGCTTGATCTCCGTCGTCCCACTTTTGATTACGGAGTTCCCGTATGCGAGCTTTCGCGGCACGCTCGTAAAAGCGCAGGGTAACTCTGTTCTCATCGGTGCGGACCCAGTCATAAATCCGTTTAGCGGCGTGTTTGGCTTTCAGCAACTGCCTCACGTCCTCCGGCAGGACCCAGCGTTGGGTGTCCTCGGCTGGAACCTGCCGCGAGGACTCACCGATCACGGTGTTGAGGTGGTTGGTGAGAGCGTCGATGGAGAGTGATACCTCGGTCGGTGTAGTGATGTTGTCGGGGATGCGGTCAAGGTCAGGTGATGGTCCGGTGGCTTGTAGGCGATCGCCTACTTGCTTCCAGTTCACCACAGTCTTAGTCGGGAGAGTACGGTCAGTCGGGTCGGGCCCTAGCCGCATTAGGACAGGTCGGTGGTCCGAATCAAGCTCGTGTAACACTTCCAAGGAGCCCAGCCGAAGCGTGACTCCCCTTAAGAAGTGCCACATCAAGAATGTCCGGGCGACAGTCATTGTTGAAGGGGTAGTGAGTCGGGAAAGCAGGGGGGGGAGGACATCGAAGCCCAATTTTGAGGAGAGGTCATAGAGTGTCTTGCCCCTAGTGTTGGTGAAATTGCAACCCCAGATGAGGTGTTTGCTGTTAAAATCGCCTGCAAGGATAACAGAGTTTCCGAGGGATAGAAGTGCCTCGAGATCACTCTTAAGGAGTTCCTTATTACCGGAATGGTAACACGACGCTATAGTGATTGATGCGTGGCCAGTCATAGAGAGACGGCAGACGGAGGCTTCTAGATGGGTGAGAGGAGGGGTGTCTAAAGGGATGCAATGAAGAGCCCTTTGTAATAGATAAGAGTACCACCCTTGGGGCCGGTAGTTCTATCATTACGGACCAGCGAGTAGTTTGCGATCTTAGGATCCCTCTTGCTTGGTTTTAGAAAGGTCTCGTTCACTAGGAGAATGTCGACCTGGTGGTCAGAAAGGAAGTGAGAAAACAGGTCACGTTGGTCGGTGAGGCTACCATTGGCATTGAACCATGCCAATGACAAGGATCTTGGTTTGAGTCTAGAAGGTGTCTTATGCATGGTGAGGCCTTGCAGGGACAGAAGCGGGGAACGGGAGGCTCTGGAGCTGCGCAAAGAGCGCGCCATGTTCGGTGAACGCTTGGATCACCCCATGGGAACGCATCGTTGCTGCACAAGCGCTGACTTCGTTGAAGTCAATCGTGTGAGCGATGGCCATGAGGGCTTGCAAGTCGCTGAGAGAGGCGGATAAGGATGCGGGCGCGGAGGCGGGAGCCTGAGGCCTGGGGGGGGGGGCCCGCGCGGGTTGCACGACCGGGTTCGCCTTTGCTGCGGGAACAGGGGCCCGGGCAGAGGTGGCGGTAGAAGAGGCGTTGGTAGGGCGGGGGCCCCTCCACGCGTTGGAGGTAGGAGCCGGCGCAGGAACATAGTGTTCCTTAGCCTTTGGAGGGTGGCGAGCTGCAGAGCAGAGCTGGTCTTGAGAGGCGATGGCTTGGCCTTAGGGGCCTTAGGGCAGCCGCGATAGTTCGCGGTGTGCCCTTTGGTGCCGCAGAGGACGCACGACAGAGGGGAAGGGTCATCCCGCTTGCGTTTGCATTCGGATGTGTTGTGGCCTCCGGCGCACTTTACGCAGCGGGGGGGAACTGAACAGAATCGGGACGCATGCCCGTATTCCTGGCAACGATGGCATTGACCAGGGAAACCTTTTTTGTGGGGGGGCTCAATGGAGAGGCCAGAGAGGCCCATGATGGTTTTGATGTTATAAACGGCCTTGCCCGCCGCCGTCTTGTCCAAGACGACGTGGACAAGGTCGAGAGGGACCTTTTTTCTGCCGCACTTAATGCGGGTCACTGACCTAACCGGGAGAGCCTGACGTTTTAGGTCATTGTGGATGGGAACGACCTCGAATTCCTTGAGAACCCCGCGTATGACGACGCGGAGAACCTTTTCCTCTTCGAGGCCGTGACGGTGGTACCAGATGTTCCTTTCGGTCATCTGGCGCGTGACCTCGCGGTACGCGTCAGAGGTATCCAGGTTCACTTGGATACCAAGACGATGATTTTTAGATCTGTAGGCCGCTTTGCAAGCGGTCATGATCTCTTGGACCTGGTCCCATTTGGGAACATCCCGAAGCACAAACTCAGGCGGAACCTGAGATTTGGGCGGGGTGGGAGTGACGGTGGGTGAGGGTTCGGCAGCGCGGGGCACCTTGAGTGGTGCCTCCGGTTGCGACGAGGAGGGGGACGGTTTGGGTAGAGGCCGTTTTTTACGGTTGCTGACGGGGGTGAAGCCCTCATCATCAACGGTAGCGGTAGCGGGCGGTGCCACATGCAAAGCGGCAGATGGGGTCGGAGAAGCCGACTTGGGGCGGCGAGGGACAGGTGAGCGGGCCAGTCGGTCGCGAGCGGAGCGGTCCCGGGAGGGGCCGCTGCGGTCACGAGCGGAGCGATCGCGAGAGGGACCGGGTTGGGCGGGTGCAGCAGAAGGGCGGGAGCCCTTTGTTGTTTTTTTCTTCGGGGACGAAGGGGGCGAAGGTGAGGCGGGGGGGCCAAGGGAGATAACGGGAGGTTTGGCGGGGGTTGGGTCATTCCTAACCTCTGCAATGAACTTTACGAGCCTGTTGATGCCATTTGGGTTGGCCTTCAACACTCTCGCGAGTTCGGCTAAGACCCTGTCAAGCTCCATGCTGGGAGGCAGGGAGATGACAGGGTGGGAGATGGCCGGGAAGCGGCCCTACTGAGGGAGAGTTTGAGGTAGCACCCTAACTAATAAAATATATGAGAGAGAGAGAGAGATGACATGAGAGAAAAACTATACGAAATGGCGCTAGATGTTCGTTCGGTTCAGTGAAATATTCCTAATTCAATTCAGTAGACAAGAAATGGCAAGGAACGGCAATGAGAGAAAAGAGTACGTACCGGGAAAAGGCGGCAGCTCAGCAACACGGGAAAGCACTATCACGACACTATCCACGGTATCACAGAGAGTCCAAACCACACTTCACTGGTACAGTCCTGATAAAGTCCACACTGAGTCCATACACAACACTGCAAGTCCTTTGGCACTAAGAGTCTATTGTCTGGCACGCACTGAATGGATCGGGGCGGCGGCGTCGGGTGGTGATGACGCACGACTTGACGGGGCTCTGAGCGCACTAGGCGGGCACGCGATACGGTACGGAGGCTAAGCTCGACTACGAGCGGGGTGACGCACAGCGTAAGGGCGCTGTGAATCGGAGAGCGGTCGGCAGGTGCGACCGCGGCGGAGGATCGGAGCGAACTGACTGTGACTGAGTGTAGCTCCCGGGAATCGTGGCCTATTTATATGATTTTTTTTTCCTGAACTAGTGGGTAATTGAGCAAGTGACTGTAATTTTTTTGTATTTTTGTGTGCACTAGAAATAACTGATTATCATTACTTTTGGATCACCCCTCGTATAATCGGTGTAATAATAAATTATTTTAACATTATAATATGTGTTTATTATACGCGAAGATTTCCGAAGCTAAGACAACAATAGTGGGATTTTTTTCTTAAGACTGGGAACATTACACGCACACCAACGTGAGTAATTTGACAACGTCGGTGAGAGCTGTCACGCATACATAACTAATTACTGGCCTCACAGTGTCGTTCACGAAGGTTTCATCTGTTTAGAAATCTGTGAAAATAAGCATGTCACAGTTACATTAAAACATTATTACTCAAAACTACTCATAAAAATAGATGTTTAAAATGAATGATCAAAGTTAATCAAATGTCATCATTCAATGAGAAAAATAATAATAATTGAGCAGTCAATATTAACTGCCTAATGTCTAGAATTTGTCATTTAAAAACTCATTAATTGTATAATAATATTTCTGGAATAACAATGTCATAAGTTTTTTTCTAAATTGGTTGGTATTTTAAAAAAATACATATAAATAATAATAAACAAATATTAGTCGACAATTCTCACACAACACCATCTGACCCCAAACATTTATAGTATATACCAGTTATAAATATACTATACTTTATAGTTTTAAATACATACAAATTATACATAGAAACACCCAGACAGATTTAGTTCCCTTATCGGCTTTGGTACCTTATTGTATACAATGGGTCCCATTAAAAAATCCTATTTGAACTAATATACTATATTGTGAAGTGAAGCGTATAAACTGCCCGTGACCAGTGTTGCCAACCTATTATTATTTTTATTTTCAATTTCGTCGTTTTTTATCATTATTTTCAGCAAATTGTGTTGCTTCTATATTATCCAAATTTATTATTACTGGTTATAATTATTACCTGATATTTATATTGCTTTTATTAGCTTTGATATTCGTCACTCTTTTCACTCGATATGATAGAGACAGCAATATCAAAGCCATAGCTAATTTAGTTAGGCGGAAGAAGGGCCGGTGTCCCATGATACATCTTTTTTTGATATTATTTTTGTTGTCAGTAATGTAGTTTTCTGTTATTGTCGGTTTTTTCAATCTGATTTTGTCACAAGTAATGATTGTTTTGATTATTGTGTTGTGACTGGAGGTTGATCAGATTTTAGCAACGTGGTGTCGAAGGCGGACGTAAAGACGCTGGCGGAGTGCGACGAACAGGAATCCGTGCGCGAGGTGCAGGAGGTGTTCGCCGACTATCTCGCCGTCGACCAGCACCTCTTCTCGTTCAACATCGTCGGCTGCCTCAACGGTAATCACATGATCTCATTATTAAATATTTATTAACAAATCAAGGGTATTAATCTAAATTTAATGATATTATTTTTCATAAATATTACTAAGCATAAAAAAAATATATATTGCCAAATATTGGCTTAAATGTTACTACTAGACTTTAAACTTGTAAGACTTTATATGTAAATCAAGAATAATAGAGTACCCAAAATAGACCCTTGTGAAACCCCAAATCACACATTGACCGTTAATGACAAATATGTTTTGTTGCTTTGCTTGTGACTACTAAGATGTTAACATGTTTAGTTTAGGGTCACAATATAAATGTTCATATAAATGCCACATTTTATAAAACTGCTTACTCTACTACTTGTCATCTATTATGCAATCAAACACTTTTGAAGAGTCACTAAATTTCTTGATTCTAATCAAGAATATTTATATTTTTACTTTTGTGTATAAAGTAAATACTATCAAGTTTTGTTATAGCCTAGAATAGATAATATAAATGGTCAGAGGTAATGTAATTGAATTTTCAATTTTGTTTTTTTCATATTTATCATTTTTTTGTTGACTTCTTTTTGAAACTTCGAGTTGACTACGGTCTATTAATTGAAATGCCCGTATTCCTGGGACGTGTCGTGCATGTCCCTACAGCCATGAGAGTAGGGTGTGATGGTGTGTGGTGTCAGGGCGCATGTGGAACCCGGCGCACCTGGGCCGCTGCGCGGCGGGGCTGCTGGCGCTGGTGCTGTCGCTGAAGCGGCGCGTGGTGCTCCGCTACGAGGCCGCGTCGGAGCCCTGCGCGCGCCTCGCCGACAAGCTGCGCGACCTGCTGAGGAGGTTGGCACATCCATCATCTACGTTCTATACCAATACTATTTCCGTTATTGATTAATAGATTCTATATTATTACACTAAACTAGCAGCGCGCAGCGCCCCGCGGTTTTACCCGTGTAGTATTCGATACTTTCTCGAGATAAAAAGTAGCCTAAATGCTCTTCCAGACTATAATTTAAATGTGTTGCAAATTTCAACCGGATCCGTTTAGATATTACGATATGATTGAGCAACAAACATCCAATTATACAAACATTGACATTTTAATCCCGGGTAATTAACGGGAACGGGAACTACGTGGATAAAACCGCGGGGCGCTAATAGTTTATAATATTAGTAGAGTAATATTAATAGGCTGAAAGCGGAAGAGTTTGTTTTGTTCGAACGCGCTAATCTCAGGAACTACTGGGCCGATTTCAGAAATCCTTTCACTGTTGGATATGTAAGTGATCGCTTGAGTGCTAAATATATAATTATGTACCATGGCCGTAGCCGGGACGGACCACTGTTACTCTAAATAGACTTACCACATAACTATGTTCCTCACCTGGATTACTTACTTTATCGTAAATACATAGTTACAATTCATAGAAACAACCAGCCATAAGTAACAATAGTAAGCACCAGTGCTCAGTGAGCTGTGTAAGATGACGCCGTGTGGCGGGGTCCGCAGGGAGGCGGCGCTGGTGGACAGCAACATCCCCGTCAACGGCGAGGCGCCGCCGCCGCTGCTGCTCATCATCGACCGCCGCGACGACCCCGTCACGCCGCTGCTCAACCAGGTACCTGATAACATTTAATGTAGTAGTGTTCTCTTCTAACATTTTAACCCCCGACCAAAAAGAGGGGTGTTAAAAGTTTGTCGTCTGAGACTGTCTGTGGTACTGTAGTAGCTATTAAAGAAATTGTAATCCGTGAAAATGAAATTTCCAATGTGCAAGGTCTCCCTGGAAAGCTTTGACTGCCTGCATTTTCGCCGCATTTCGCAAAATTTTGTGTCCTCATCTCCTAGGTCATCCACCACTCTTTACTCTCTTTTTCTTCTCTTTTTCACATTTTTAGGTGGAACGGTTAAGACCCGACTATGGTTTGAAGAAGGTTCGGACGGAGTGTTGACTTCATCAAACGGACGCGTTCAAGCTTGTAATCAATATTCAGGGTGCCTCGCACAAGCCTATGATCACTTCCGGTAACAAACCTAGAGATCAGGGAGACATCCCTGAATATACGTCGTTTGTCCGCTATGATGAAGTCAATTTCATTTTTCGTCCGTCCGTCGGGCCTTCGTCAAGTCCAACTCCGTTGAGGCTGTTTCTAGTAAAAAAAAAATATTTTTTTAGGCAGGTCATAATCTGAAAATGTCGGTGGATCTACACATGACCACACCATGATGCACACATTTCGCTGTGTGTTTGACTGTGCGTGTTCTCTTGAAGGAGTATTCCATTGAGATTTTAAATATAATAAACCCTACCCAATAAAGAAAAAAAAAATTGCTCCTCAAGGCTAAGAATTTAAAACGCAGGTAAAAAATACAAACGCAGGTGTGTGGCAGTGTGTTAATCCACTTATAGCCCATACATTTATATTTGACGTGTAAATGTTATGATTAGTAATAAGTAAGATTTGAGTGTCTCGCAGTGGACGTACCAGGCCATGGTTCACGAGCTGCTCACCATCACCAACAACCGCGTGAGCCTGGCGGGCCGGCCGCACGTGCCGCCCGACTGCCGGGAACTCGTGCTCGCCGCTCACCACGACGAGTTCTACGCCAAGGTAACGTGATAGGGTCGGCCGCACGTGCCGAAAATGCCTGCCTATTAGTATGCTGTATGCTCTTACTCTTGTGTTTTTCTGATTAACGTAACAATTGTATTCGTATATTTATGAACAAAAAACTTTACCATAGAAGTGACTGGTTGACAGAACCTGTACTCTAACTTCGGCGAGATCGGCGCGACCATCAAGGCGCTGATGGAAGAGTTCCAGCGGAAGGCGAAGAGCCACCAGGCCGTCGAGAGCATCGCCGACATGAAGAACTTCGTCGAGCAGTACCCGCTCTTCAAGGTTCGTGCTTCCATCTCTTACAGCCTGTCGCTCTATTGCAAGTTCAATTTCTCTATCTGCCAGTAGGATTCATACTCATTCTTTTTATGATAACGAGTAGTTACAAGTCATGTAAAAAAATAATTCTAATTCAATAACAAATACAGGGTACATGTCAATTCAATAGTAAATACAAATCACTTGTCAGTTAAAATCCAAAATTACATGAATAATTATTTAATTCTTACCCATTATTTGATTAGTTCTTAATACGAATATCTTTTCTGACCTTGTCTTCTTTCTTCAAAAGGATTTGTGGCAGTAGTTCTACTGCTTTCTGGTTTTTGCTGTTACATTTAAGTTTAGAGTGGTTCAGATCGTATCTAACAGAGAAGTTGATAGACGAAGTAGATAGTTGAAATACGTAGGCGCAGTTACCGATCATACGCTAGCATTGACTTAGTTTAGGGCCTTGCATCTTTTGCACTAGCCCAAACTCTGGTAGGAAGTAGAGCCAGTTTGAGGCCAAACGCCATAAGTCCCTTTTGAATAAAAGCTAAAAGCTTGGCCTGTGCCGGTAGAAGTTTTTGGCAGTCGGGTACGAAAATGAAAATTTAACGAAAAGTTTAGGACAAATAGCATTCACAAATACGCACTCCATGTTTCTAAAGAACAATATTCCTGCTGTGAATTAATTAACATTTGAGTATATAAACATCACTCGTTCGAAAGTGGCAAGTAGCTAATGCTATCAATACAAATTATACATTTTCTCCGAAAGAAAGTTTTCGTCCTAATCTGTTGATAAGAATATTTCTAAGAATCTTCTCGAAATAGCAGAATCTATCTTGGAGGCAGCCAAGTAGATGTTTGTTACTTGCCTATATTTTGATTTTTATGCAAATCTTCCGACAGTGTTTTAAATGACGTTCTACTCGACTATCTACCCGGAATAGGCTTTGCTCTAGGCCTAATTAAATTTATAGCTGACTACTATCTAAGAAATGTCAATAATTTGTCAGATTGGATGTGCATGAATCCAATACTTATCATACATGATTTGGGGTGACTCAGGGTTCTATTTTTGGACTTTTTCTTTTTGTCTTCACAATCAATGATTGAATGTTATTGAGCTCTCGAAATACTTGCTATATGTGCATGATCTGAAACTGGCTATTGAAGTGAAGACCGTCGCAGTCCTCGACGGTCTTCCCTTCAATAGCCAGTTGAACTTGCAGTTAGACGTGGGCCCAGTTTTAGAATGGGCGGGATAAAATATTCAGTATATTTACAATTTATTAAATTTGCAGAGAAATCTAGGTCTTTAATTTATTCTAATCCTGTGTTACTGAGTGGTTCCCCCGTTCTGTCCCCCCGCAGAAGCTGTCGGGCACGGTGACGAAGCACGTGACAGTGGTGGGCGAGCTGTCGGCGGCCGTGGGCGAGCGCGCGCTGCTGCCCGTGTCCGAGCTCGAGCAGCAGCTGGCGGCGCACGCGGCGCACGCGCAGCACCTGCAGGTACACGGGGGTGGGGGGGGGGGGCGAGCGCGCGCTGCTGCCCGTGTCCGAGCTTAAAGAGGCTTAATAAGCCTTTATTGATCTGGTGCAGAGCCTGAAGTCGCTGCTGGCGGACGAGAAGGTGACGCACCACGACGCGGCCAAGCTGGTGGCGCTGTACGCGCTGCGCTACGAGAAGCACGCCGGGAACGCGCTGGCCGCGCTCCTGGAGCTGCTGCGCGCGCGCGGCGCGCCCGACGCGCTGCTGCGCGCCGTCGTGCTCGTGCTGGAGTACGGCGGCGCGCACGCGCGCCAGAGCGACCTGTTCGGCCTGCAGGACGCTGTCAAGATCACCAAGAGACTCTTCAAGGTGAACATTCCACTCATTAATTGTCCTTTTATCATTTATCAGCTTTTGTGGTGAAAAGGGTTTTGAAATAGAATATAAATTTTACTTGAAAAAATCGTGTACATTGACGATGTTACAAAAATTTGGTATCAATAGTTTGTCCTAACGGACTTGCAACATGTAGGTAATGATTGAAGGTATACACAACTTCGGTCAGTGCAGATTCTGTGATCTTTAATGATGTAAGTCGAGATTTTGAAGTAATATGAGCGTTAATTTGTTTCGTGTCAATAGGTTTATTTATGTGATGAATAAAGAAAAAAAAACAAGTCTACATACATGGCATTAGACGTCTGTAGCAAACGATTTAAGTAGTATGTATCTGTGGGAACTTTAGGAACATCTCTTCTGCTGGCTAAAACAAGTCTAGTAAGCTTTAAAAGCAGAATAAGGTAAAACTCGACTCTATAGCGATGAACCAAGTCTAGGGTACTTAAAATCAGGCTAAGATTTTTATCTTATCTATTAGTTTTTACTACTCTTTAATTATGCACCAAGTGTAGGTATCTTTAAAAGCAGGCTGCAGCATTGGCAGAATCAGTGTTTCATCGCTTCAAAGTGCTAGTGACATTAGAATAATCTTATAATCAACCAATTTACATAACTTTTATGGATTGCTCCAAAGCATTTGACAGCATAGTACATCTATCTCTATGGACTGCCCTAAGACAATAATGTGAATACTAAAATCAAATTATTTGTGCATATCATGAAAAGAATATCCTGAAAGTGTAAATAGAGTAAAGTTGGAAAGACAAGGGGATGAGTTCACAATCGGTAGATGGGTGCGCCAAGGAGGCCCACTGTCTCCAAAGCTATTGGAGACATTCTCAAAAATATGAATTTAAAATGACTATTGGTCTGATATTAAATAAGAATAAGAGGAAGTGCAACAATATTTTTCGAAATTTTGAATTTGTTCTCAGGGTCTGCAAGGCGTCGAGAACATCTACACGCAACACACGCCGTTGCTGAAGGATACTCTAGAAGACGTGATCAAGGGGAAGTTGCGGGAGAACCTGTACCCGCGGCTGGGGGGCGAGGAGAGCGGCGCGGGGCGGCGGCCGCAGGACATCATCGTGTTCATGGTGGGCGGCACCACGTACGAGGAGGCGCTGTGCGCGTGGCAGCTGGCGCGCGCGCACCCCGGCGTGCGCGTGCTGCTGGGCGGCTCCACCGTGCACAACTCCGCCAGCTTCCTGGACGAGGTGCGCGCCGCCATGCACGGCGTGCACCGCGCGCACACGAGGCACATCAAGAACGTGACCTAGGAGCGCGGCACGACGTGCACCTCACCCGAACACCACTACCACAACTATGAAATGTTTTGGAATCCTACTAATGTTATAAAACCGCGGATGTACCTGCGTATTTGTGTATGTCCCGTTATTTTGCGCGTATTGGTAAGACTCTCCTGACCCTACTTGGGGAAGCACCACATTTTTGTCAGTTATTCTACCACCAATCAAAAATACTACTGCATCCACCTGTAGTAAATGTCCTAACATTATTTTGTTCCGATACGATATAAAATATTCATGGACAAATTACAGGACAACGAGATAAATTATTTATTTTATACCAGGAGATGAGCTAAGTGCTATTTGAACACCGAGTTCAACCAGCTGTGAGAGACACGTGCCGTTAAAGGTTGTTAACCAACAGGGTCATGTCTCACTCGCCCCGTCATTGTAATATAAAAAAAGTTGGTGGACGAGTGACGCCGTCATTTGAATGTATTTTTATAAAATATAATTCCGAAGTTTACGTTCCACGTATAAACAAACATAAAAGATTGGCGCTCTACTTTTTGCTATTAGTAAAGATAAATGTATTTTGAACGCTTGATGAAAACAGACGATGCGGTCTAAAATAGAGTAACTGCACTCTATTTTACTTGAAGTAAACAGCTCGCATCATTAAACTAACATCGTTTCATCTCTAGGTCCGCCTTTGCTGTCTACTGAAATAATAATATATACATAGATTTTTCAAAAACATCTGTAAAGTATGTTATAAAATTCGGATTATATGTTTTATGTCAAAACTGACCAGTGAAATGTGTCAATTTGACAATTGCGTTTGATCACTATTTGAATGTATCCTGGACTCCTAATAATAGACGAAGTACGAATAACGTTCTTAACGTCGCGCGTCGCGTTAACGCTAGCAAATAATATATGGAATAGTAGATCAGCGCCCCTAGCGGACGTAAAAATCAAGTGACGACGCTAAAGTGTTCGGTGTTCGTCCAACGTTTCATCGCCAACTGGTAAAGGACAGTGCTACTGCCGCAGATCCTCATACATTATACCATTATTAGTTTTATCAGATTTATGATTAGTGATAAATCCAAAGAACAAACAAACTTTAATTTCCAAAAAATATAATAATCAGAATGCCTTCATTGCCAAAACTGTTTCCAATGAGATTTTGACAAAAGTAGAGTATTTACCCATTTGAACTGCAATCAAAATATAATGTATGAGCGAGAGAGGAGACCTATGAAATATTGTATTTTAGCCTTACAGGCGCTTCACCAGTGTTACAAACCTCACATAACTAAAATATTAAAATCATTTAAAAAACAGTACAAAACCTAAATCGGAGAATTTTAATGAGGACAATCCGTTATTAGTTAAATTTATCCTCTGCCTCGATGCATTATTCGTAAATTTTAAGTCTATTGTTAAATTATTGAGTATTTTGCATAAAAGACGACGCCAATGAAGAGTTTTTAGAAAACCTGTCATAGTTCTCAATTTGCCCTAAAGTGGCGTTGAGTGTTTGATTTAACAGCAATTTTATACTAGGTATGCAATGCATGTGTCAACAGTTTGACATACATTTTCACAAATTTATCTCCCACAGCCTTATTGAAAAACAGTAAAATAAAGACTATACATAACTTTTTTTTCCATATGAACAATTATTCCAAGAATAATACATAATATTATCTTACGAAGAATTGAGTCTACTTGTGAAACTCGAATTTGGCCAGTCTCGTGAAAAAATAAACTGCCGATAGAAGTGAAAACTTATAACTCAGAATTTGATGGCTTACTTGGAGGGCGTGGCCACTAGATAGCCAATAGGAAATGCTGACGCGGTTCTAGATGGCCAATGGGAAGTGGTGACAAATTTCTAGAAGGCCAATGGTCATGATCCCGAGTTTTCACTTCAAAAAGAAAAACCCGAGGCTCACCCGTGAGAACATAAAATTGAATTGGGGTTGTTGATTATGCTGTTAAATAACAATTGTAAAATAGAAGACAGGCAATCCAAAAACAATAAAATGACAGAACAGTAAGGTCGGTAACTTGGTAACAAAACGGACCACTCGCGCGCAACTCATCTCTTAAGACGATTGATGGACCGCGTATTATATCGAAGCGCTATGTTTTTTTTACTGTGATTGTGTATTATACTGTTATAATTGTGTAACTATTTATTTTATATAAGAACCTAATTATTTATGTTACTTAAGTCACCAATAAATAATGTTAAGTACCTAATAAATGGAGTTGTTATTTAGATTTTCCACCGTCAGTTTTTGACTGATCTATGGCAGTCTTTACTACTTTCCGGACCTTGGATTGGCGCAGGACCCGGAAACATCTACTATATCCATACTTACACTAGAGCAGCATACATTGACTCCTCAATCGAACAAGAACTGGGGAACAGATAAAAATCGCTAGGTCCTAATGAATAAGGGGGGTGTAGGTGGTCGTCCTATTCGAAGCCAGCTTGCTGAATGGCAGCCATCGAAACTGTGACATGTGCGCGGGTGCGTTGTCGTGATGAAACATCACGCCCCTGCCAAGTTTCTCGCTCTTTTTCACTTGGAATTAAAGCAGCATAACAATGGCCAGTAATAGTGGTTCCACGCTCCAAGTAATCAATCAACAATATCCCTTTGAGGCCAGACCAATGGAAACTGTGTTGCCAGACATATTGCATGCCTCTAGAAGAAGAGGCCAGTTTGTATGGGTCAATTATTTAAATGTTTTGTATCACCTTGTCTTACCTGCAAACAGCAATAAAGATTTTTGTATTTGTATTTGATGGACAGATGACCTCACGCTGGTTGCAGTTTGCGCAGGACCGTTCGTTGTGGAAATCTAGAGGGGAGGCCTATGTTCAGCAGTGGACGTCTTGCGGCTGATGATGATGATGATGATTTGAGCCCATAACTTTGCTAGACAATGGCACGGCACGAAACTTCTTCGGGGTCGGTGATGATGGTCGTTTCCATTGCGAAGATTGCTGTTTTATCTCTGGATCAAAATGATGGACCCATGTTTCGTCCGTCTATATTCTACATTTTCGAAATGTCAAGTGATTTTGTTTCCGACTGTCGGTAACATTGTCGGCACCCATCTTCCGGAGACTTTTCTCATATTCAAAGCTTGTTTTAGTATGGATTGAATACTTCCTTGCGAGATGTCCGTTTCATGAATGAAGTGTCGGATGGTAATGCTCGTCCAATTTTCTCGACTTTCGCAACATTTTCTTGGATGAATGACGTCGATGGACGGCCTTCACTTCTTCATAAAATTCGTATAAAGACGTTCGTTTTTTTTGTGAATCCTACGTGTTCAATATATTTGAATAATGTAAGTTTGCCTGCTACGGAACGGAGACAGTATCCTCGTGTTACGCGTTTGGGGTGAGAGGATGTTTGTACTCCTACAAACATATTGCCATTTATCTCCAAAACTACTTGTCCGATGTTGATGCAGTACCTAATCAGTGATAGGTTTCATTGGTGCATGTTTTTAGATGGATATTACGGTGACAACTCACCAGAGGGCGCTGCAGTAAACATTCTTAGTGCAAATCAAAGTTAGCATTTGTTTTGCAAAGTACCAGTCACGATTTTGATGTAATTTTCAGCAATGTATTTGTAGTTGATAAGTGAGGTTTCTTAAGTTGCTGTGACGATAGTAGCTCACTAGGAGGCACTGCATTAAAATATTTTATTTTGTCGTATCTACTATACCCACAGAATAGATATGTTCTGTGGGTATACCTACACTTTTTGTAGAGGTAGGGCTCTTTGTAGAGTCCGCCAGGGGAAGTACCACACCTTTGCCAGTTACCCTTAAGTCAAGCAGTAGTGTGCAAATATTACTGTGTTCCGATTTGAAGGGCAATGTTTAAAGAAAAATTACTGGGTTATAAACTATTTTCGTACAAAAAATTAAACCGACTTCAAAACCACAAATATCCTCCAACCTCAAAAGCGAAAAATAAACTCAGTCAGATCAAAAAGTTAGTAGATTGATGCTATGTAAATAGACTATGGAACGTGTCTTAAACCACAGGCTCCTGACGTACCTAGAATCAAACGACCTCCTCAGTGACCGGCAATACGGATTTCGCCGAAACCGGTCCACCGGGGATATTCTAGCGTACGTCACCACATCTGGAGTGAAGCTATTGAGAAACACGGGAAGCACTTGCAGTCTCCTGGATATCTCGAAGGCTTTCGACAGGGTTTGGCATGATGGCCTTATAAGCAAGCTTTCAAGTTATGGTTTGTCTCCTGGGTTTATTGCGTGGATATCGGACTTCTTGAGGATCGATCCATACGAGTCGTCATTGATGGCTGCTCGTCGGATCAAATGGCTATCAATGCTGGAGTCCTCAAGGGTCGGTACTCTCTGCGACACTTTTCCTGCTACATATTAATGATCTGTTGAAGCCCGGTATCTTTGGGTACGCAGATGATAGCACCGTTGTAGAGAGCTACATATCTAGCGCGAGAGCCAGTGGGCAGCAAACCCAGGTACTGAGAGAGTTTGATTGAACGTTTGAGCTTGACCCTTGAGGCGGTGTCTGAGTGGGGTGATGCCAATCTGGTCAAGTTCAACGAGAGTAAGACGCAGGCGTGTCTGTTCTCCGCAAAAAGGAGTCCATTCCAACTGACTCCTACTTTTCGTGGTGTATCCGTGCCAGTTTCTGACCGTCTTGAGCTTTTGGGCGTTACTTTGACATCCACGCTCAACTTTGGCTCGTATATCGAGTCCAAGGCTAAATTAGCTGCCAAAAACTAGGTGTCCTCTCAAAGGTGCGAAGGTACTTCAACTCGAACAGTTGCTCACATTGTATCAAGCACAGATTCGCTCTTGTATGGAGTACTGTTCGCACCTTTGGGATGGATCGGCTAAGTATCAGCTGGAGGCCCTGGAATCGATCGAGAAACGTGCCAAAAGGCTCATAGGCAATGACTCTCTTCTGCGAAAAGACTACAAAGTCTTGATCATCGCCGAAAAATTGCCAGCCTATCGGTTTTTATCGGATACACTTTGAGAGTGTGCGACTGATTTGCATGATCTGATACCACCTTGCCCTTTTTCTATCGGAATGCTCGTAGCTCGAAAAAGCGACATCGTTTCATGGTTGATGTTCCAAAGACACGAACGAAGAGATTTGACTCTACTTTTGTGATAAGAACGTCTAAGGCTGTGGAATACGTTGCCTGAGTGGGTTTCCCCGATGGTTACAATCTTTGTGTCTTCAAATCGAGAGTGAATCGGTTTCTTCTAGGTAAACACGCTCCATCGTAGACCGCATCGTCGCTTAACATCAGGCGAGATGGCGGTCAAGTGTAAACCTATAAAAGTTAAAAAAAAAAAAAAAAAATCCATCCACTACCTGTTAGACTTGACTGGCACCGACTTCAAATAGATGAGTGAGTTGGGCATATAATGAATGATTGAGTGCCTATTTGTGGTTTTGAAGTCGGTTTAATTTTTTGTACGAAAATAGTTTATTTTACCCTTTTTAGTGCAAAACAAGTTTTTATTAATGCATTTACACAATTTCGTATTGACAGGTTCGAGTTTCATAACTTTTGTGAAATCTACAACTACGTCATCCAGAAAATTGTACGCAAATTTTAGTTTATGTTTCATATTTCAAAAACCACCCGACCGATTTCGATAAGATTTATATGGGACCATTCGGGAAGCCGAACACAAAAATAAATTTTAAAATCGGTGCGGGAGTTTTCGAGAAATCAAGTACTAACATACCTACATAAAAAAAACATGGGGTCGAATTGATAACCGCCTCCTTTTTGGAAGTCGGTAAAAAAGATAAAACCCTCATATCTCCGGGTGACGAGCGCAGTGCGGTGCAAGGTAATCACTTGGACTCTTCGTGTTCCAATGTAATGCTGTGTGTCACTGTGTTGTTATAGGCAGTTGTTGCTAACCATCATCCATCAGGCACACGCAGAACAATAATAGTGCCTAGGTACTAATATGCAAGTAATGAAAATTATCAATGGTCAAGGCAAGTGTACGGAAAACATGATTAGGTCTACGTCCGCAATAGACGTTGTACTAATGATTCATCCATACAAGTGTTTGAAAAATAATTATGCATATCGGTATTTGAATTTCGCTATTTCCTTTTCTATATCATGGAACTAAGTTTTAATGAACTGTAGGACATTAGTCATCGCATCAAATTATTTGAAAGATGTTTCCACAGCTTTATCTAGGGAATTATTAAAATGAAACGACCAAATTGTTGTGTTCAAAACACGTTTTTTAAACTTTTTTATTGAAAAATGTCCGACAAAGGTGTTAGTGTCGTTCAACAAATAGTTTTTTTGTAATAAAAAGATGCCATACTTTGGCACGATCCAGTAAATTTCACGCCCAAAGGCTTACAAAAGCTTTTACAAATCATAAGTTACCAAGCATAGGATGCGTGAAGCGGGACGGCGGAAAAACGATCGTCACTCGCGCGAGCCACTTTAGCAAATCGCTCGCTCACTCACACACACTGTCATGCAATACTGCAGTGAGGGTGCGATTTCAAAAATAAGGCTTCACAGCTCACACCAACACGAGAATTTCTAGAAAAATTGAACCGTCATAAAACTGTGACGGGTGAGTTTACAAGTCGACATGTCTCCCCACAGATCTCTCGCCGGGGGACAGCCACGCGCGCGTCGGTGTGGAGCCGTGGTCCCAACCGCCGCGCGAGTGAGACGAGCTACATTTCCAGCCAACATATTTGTGCTAACGCGATTTCCGTAATACACTCTCAAACAAGAATCTCATTTGATCGTTGCTGAATTACATACATTTTTCCAAGTTATGTTCCATCATTTCCAACTGCCCGCCTTGAGCTTTACAAATTGTTTTCAGAGAATCGCCACGAGCGTTCTCTGCGGTTACATTTCGGCGCACGAACAAAACCAATTACAAGATTACATTTAGATATCGGTGCCGTTTCCCACATCCTTCAGTCTTTATTTTCCACTTGCGGAGGGCTCTCGGTCGCAACTGTTCGTGTTGTGGAGCTGTCACGTCGCGTCGGCGCCGGCGCCCCGGGAGCCCCCGTCTCGGGCCGGTAACATCTCTCGGGCGCCAGAGAGCGCCACTCACACGTTAAGGCAATTTCTACATTAGTCTAGGGAATAAATAACCGCGGGCGGAGCCGCCGCTCGAGGTACCACGTAAGAAAGCTGCTCCGATATAGGTCGACACAGGAAGCAAGACGCGCCGCACACTATCAAGCCACCGCCTTACTCATCAACTCGACGATCACTCATGATACAAGACAAGAAATCATCAATTTGTTGGAGAAAAAAATATAGAAATATTAAATCTTTGGATCAGATATATCAGGTTCGACGGCCTAAAATGTTTCTACCCGGTCTGTCGACCGACGAGGTCGATTTGACAGGGTACGGTAAGACTTGAGAAAAACGCCATCTAACAACCGAAAGTGTACTAAACACAAACATTCTTGCTTCCGAGAGGTATCTTATTATCATACAGAAAACATTACATACATATTAATAATAATAAATATTGTGATTTGATCCACTGACTCTTGACTTCGGCGCATTTAACTCGCCGATATTTTGTCGTATAAAATTTCGGAAGCGTGCAGGGCCCGAATTTAAAGTTTTACCGAGCGACCATTCTACGCTTTTAATTGTATTTAAAGGCACAAGGATTTTTCCTTTCTGAATTGCAAACAGAATGTTTAATAAATACATACAATTGATTTTGTCAAAGATTCAAAAAAAATATTTTACATTAGTTTTAATTCCTATTCGCTGCATGTTCATTTAATCAGATCATCTACTAAATGCTAAATAAAATGTGCGTAAGCAACGGGTCACCTGCGCCCCGGGCGGGCGGCCACTCTCCGGCCGAGGCACACTCGTCAGTATGAACGCTGTTACAATGGGATATATTGTGAAATATCTGATTTGTTTTCATTATTTCATGACAGTCTCCAGAGCAAACGCCTTCATAGATAGAACGCGTGCCTTTCGGTCTGGGAAGTGGCTGCCTCGCTCGGTAGATCAGTTTGCTTTGCATACAACATTCAGTTCAATGTCTATTACATTATCGATCAATTTTAAAAGGATTTTTTAGCACAACCGCTTTATTCCATTCTCCACCATGGCTCAGAGGAACTATCACGACAACAAATACATTTGTAAGAAAATCCCCATAACTGAAACTCGCCGTGATCTCCCCCGTCTGTATCACGGAATAGGGTTGTGACACATTCAAATAAAAACTATCCATAGTTTTACATCTCCTAGCCTAACGGCGCATAACGAACAACACTCGCGCTCATAATATTCTCAAACATACTCTCAACAATTTACACTCGCAGACGCAGTAACGCGCCAATAAAATTTAAATCAAAACAAAAAGAACAGAGGAAAACAATAATAAATGACCGGTACCAAGTTCTCGAGGATGCGTCCACACGGAATACGGGCTGATCAGGAACTCGGTACGGGTCGCGTACGAGTAGGCCCTCCCTACATCTTCACTTTTTTTTGTGATTTTTGAATGTTATAGTTTTCATTATTCGCCAAAAAAATCGATCACAAAAGATACAAGTGGTCTTCGGGATAAGACGCTATTTTAAATCTAAGTTTATTATATTACATATGTACAAATACTTCGATATTACTATGGACATATACATAACCGAAGTTTCTCAATTCATATAGTAAATACGGATCTATTTTATATCTCTTATTAATGTCTAGAAAATCGTGTTCTTTATTATAATTAACGATACGCTACGAGTTTAATACAGATAGGACAGTCCTTTGAGACGCCGAGCGGCAGGCGGGAGACGCCCGCGGCGTCCCGCCGGTCCGCCGCAAGTCGTACACTATTTGAAACATCGTGAATGTCAACGTCCACCCTTGGCGCGACCCAGGGGGCACCGCGCGGAGGTCATGGACTAGCCCCCCTCGATGCCTCAATATATTTACTAATGCGAATATCGTGATATTGAGCTCGGAGCCGCGGCCAGTCCCCGCGCCGTCAGTCTGCGCGGCGCGCGGGTGAAACAACTCGCCACGTCGCCACACGAAACCAACACAAGTGAAGAGGAACCATTCCCGAACTCGGTGTCAAGTTCGCCGCGAGCCGCCGCGCTCCTCTCAGACAACTTACGCTAACTTAGGCTGTATCGACATCGGTCGATACTTTAACTTTACATCACTAGTGAATCGAATGTGCAAGCTTATTTCAAACGGATATACGAGATGTAAACGCATCCATAACACAGTAACGTGATTAGTATCAAATACGAAACGACAGTACCTATTATATTTTATACATGATACCAAATTATAACTGTTGTATTCAAGTTGAACTGATTTTTTATTTAACACTAGCTACTACCCTGCCACGAATTACCGTTTGTGATGCAAAAATTAGATAAAAACAATCCTTGATGCGGATTATGTATCATTCTAAAATTTCAGCTCGATCGGTGCAGAACTTTTTGAGTTTTTGAAGCGTACAGAAACCAACATAACATTTTTATATATAGAGATATAATTTGCAGAAAAAAACGGAAACTTTCACGAATCGATACTAATCACTTCACTTGACAGAGAAACGATTACAGCTCCAAATAAATAAAATATACGCGGTACTTTACCCGACCCCTAACTTATCGTATTTTTATTGTCAATCCTAACTGCGCTCGCGCACCTGCCGCGCGCTCGGCACGTTCCTCGTGCGGCTTACATTACACCACAGTGCCACAACGTTATCTGTGAAATGATCGATCATAATATAAAACTGGATCAATAAAAGAAGTTTAGGTTTACTCGGAAAATACGAGGGTGGTTCCCTCAATCACGTCACAGATTAATTGGTAGGACTGTAAGAATCTGTTCGAGTTACCCAGCTCCGCAGAAACTATTTCGCCACACGCGGACTGGGCGTCGTGCCCGGAGGTTCCGGCTAATTCAAACGAGCCTATAAGGCAGTACAATTTACAATATTCAATAACTATTTTCGTTTGGTTTATACATTAGACCTACTCACAACGTGGTCCGAATATTCTCCGGAAACGAGTCTCCAAAGTATCGACACAGAAAGGTTACTAGACTACAGTTACATTGTGAACAGGAAAAAACACGAGGAAGAATCGTAGAGGTTTTGAGCGTGTTTGGGTTTGGCGGGACACGCCCACTCGGGCCGGTTTCCGAAGATTATTTCCCTCTATATTTTTAGGTTAAGAAACCGACGAGTCTCTTTGACTTGTAAACGGTACTGTGTGTTTAACGCACTACGAGCTATTAAATATAATATGACTAGGAGCCGCCCGCGACTTTCTGTGTGACAAATTATGGTCTGGGCTGGGTGTTATTCTGAAGCTACAGAAAGCGTTACTGTAAAATTCCCTTCAATTTGCTTGGTAAATTCTATTTGATATATTCTCATTTAAGTTTCTCATTCGCAATACCGGTATGACGTTTGATGCAAATCAATAAGTGTGACAACATGTCAACCAATCAGCGGCGCAGTGACGCCACGAGATCGCATCGACAATGGTTAGTCATCACACGAGCATCTACCTTGTCACACTTGTATCGTATCTTCAGAAAACCAAAGCTGCGTGGAAGTCTCACTACAGATCTGTCCGGTAGCTAAGCGGAGAGTGGCGAACGCACGGTAGAGTTACAACAACGGTTCGTTCAAGTATTACGTAAGCAGAGCATTAGTGACTTCAACCGTCCAGCTTGCACATAAGGCCGTCTTTCCTCTAAAACAAGTGAAGCCCCTCCCTCGCGCTGCGTACGTAATACGTGCCCGCCCCGCCCCGCCCGCACCGCTGCCCGCCCCCCGTCCCGCGGTGCGAGCCGCCGCTTCGCTGCAGTTTGCTCCATCGACTCTCTAGCCGAGGACCCCACGCTCGCTGGCGAAGGATTGCTGGTTGGAATCTGTAACCGTTGTGTCTCAAAAACAGGGAATCTCACTTGCTCTAGACGTTTTACAGTTGTTTTAAGATAATTTTTGATCACGAAAGTTATTTCTAGATTACTTTTGTGATTTTATACTAGCAGTGTTTTGCTAGTAAATCGTAATTGATAAGTTTTGTAGTTTCCCAATTACCAGATTAGAAGAGACATGAAACGGTAAATGTTTCGTATTTTAAAGGAGTTCTTCCAACAAAGTCGGATAACTGGACTGGTCCACACGGTGAAATCAACGAGTAATTTTGATTCAACACTATGTTGTGGAGCTCAATATATTGAGCGGGTCTCCGCCAGCGATACGTTCAAACTGCAGCGAGGTCGTTGCTTGTAGCTCTTCCCCGCTTCACCGCTCTCACAATCATCGCCCGCCTGCGCGCCACACACGGCCACCGCGTACACTTCAATCACTGACCCTGACGCGATCCGCGCCCTTCCCGAGAAAACCAGCAACCAAACTAAAATAATCCGGAAAATTTACGAAATAAAACGTTTTCGTACACTAACCAGAATAGTACTAGCCGGAGAGTACCGCGGCGCCTGAAAATACTGCTTTAAATCAAACGCAAATGCGCCTGTCCAATGGAGGAACCGCATTGTTCAACTTCCACCATTGACGATGTAAAGACGTGTCAGCTAAAGCAGCTCATCAGACGCATTGGCTGTCTCGGGAGGTCGGGGCGGTCGCGTATCGAGTATTATTTTCCTATACATAAATGTATTTATACACGATCACACACACACTTGAGTGAAGTCCACGCGACACATTCCGCCTGCACACACACTCACACGCACACACAAGAGTCGCAACAACCATAGAGCATAATACAACAAATGGCAGCCAGCAGGTCGCGCGCGGGGCCGGCCGCCCCGCGCCGCTAACGTAACGGAGGGTCAGAACATTACAACTAATTATAAATCTAAATAAATAAGGCGTAGGGTTCGACTTGCCGCGATTGTCTATGGATTGGCGGCAAACCGAGCTTAACTACAACGAACCGAAGGGAATCGTGCGCGCGTCGCATCATTATTTATACAAGTTTGCTAGTTGTTACTACAAAACGCTTTACCACTCGTCGTCTCCGTCAGACATATCTGTCCGCAGGTTGCGCGCACGATTCCCTTCGACCGACAAAGATCAAGAATAACTACCTAACTATATAAGACACCCGCCGCGGGCCCGCGGCGGACCGATCATGTTTATTCTTACATACAGCTAGCCGCATTACCGACTGCGGTTCCGCCGCGCCGCGCGGGCGGCACACGCTCACTACTAATATTCGATTGGTAAAAATCATAACTCGCCGCCACGGCGACCCCGACCGCGACCGCGACATTCCTCGCCCCGCACCAGCCGGCCGGCGCTACGCGACTACATTGAAACATTTCGGGACACAGAAGCGAACGATATCGCAATAAGAATGATTTATTGCAGTGTGAATTCTAAAGGCATAATATTATTATTACTTTACGTTATTTAGAGATATGTAAGCGATATATCGAAAGAAACGAACGCAGGCCCAAAAGCAAGGATACGATAGAGCTAATACAAATAAAAATACATATTTTACACATAATTCCCGTAATTTAAAAGATATCCTATAAACACCCAGTTATCACCGTCTCTTACGTTTCCGTGTCGATGTTAACTAGAGCGAAAGAGAGGGGAATCCCTAAAGAATATTATGAGTCCACGGTAAAAATACACATACATAATCTAAAATCACCGCTTTCGTTGCCGACATACGTACAGTCATCATCATTACGTGCACATACTTGTATTAACCCTAACATGCTGCCCGAAGCGTGTCTTCCATAACATTCCTAAGAAAATATAGACATTCTGCTCTGGACAGCATCACCCGCCTTAACGTACCGTTACAAATATATATTTATATAATTTACATTATACAAGCTACATCGTGTAAAAGTGGTGTTTTACCAAATGTCCACACTTTACATTGAGTCATTGATTCATTCATTAAAGAATATATGTTTTATATACTTTTTAATATACATTATACATGTTAACTCTATCACTCCCTTATTGCATACAAATATCAACCTTATTGACATTTTCTATGTAACTATGACTGGACTGATTCGTATAAAAATACAGGCAAGAGATAGATTATTTCAAGGTCGAATTCTGAAAATGTCAACAAGGTCATTACAAATAAAGTTTTAGCAGACAATTGTTGCCATCTCTTTCTCACATGTGCAATGAAAGAGACGCAAACCTATCAGTTTTATACAATTTCCTGTTCAGTTTAGGAGCTGATTTTATTTTATTTATATAATTATATATTGATTTTATGAACAATATTGAATAAACGATTTCAATACTGTTTACAAAATTGCCTTTTTAGAAATTCTGATGCCAAATAATATTATAGATAAAATGAGGCTACAAATATAATAGAAAACTATTTATAACCGAGACAATGTATAAGGAGCGCAACCGACGTCATGCCGTCCCTCTCCGACACACGAGACGGAGACGGTACGATGCGACGTCGGGTGTAAGAGATAAACAATGTCTTGAATATCAGTTTTGACAGTTCACGTCATGACACCAACACTTCGTATCTCGAGATCGTTCGCAATTTACAACAGTGGCGCTCTAGGAAACAATAGTACCTAAATCACCACTACTAAAGATTACATACAACCTGACGATCTGAAATTGTATGTCGTTAACCCAACCTCAATTAAGAGTAGGACCCACATAAAATATGAAATTAGCTGATAAATATATCTACATAACATAAAATTCAAATAATATTACTAGAGGGACATTACAGCTGCATGATAGAAAGTAGACATGTTTCGTATGGAAAACTCAAAGTAAGCATCATGTCTACAGTGGAACCGTTATCATCGGGAGTCTGCCACGTCGAAAGCGAGTATTGAATTGTCAACATCGTGCTGCATCGTGCTTTAGAGCAGAATTTTTATTGATAAATATCGACGATATCGATATTGCTAAAGGCAAATCTAGCGAATGCGATCCGAATTCACGAAATAAATAATTATAAAATATAATTTGGTCTATTTTTCACTTCATAATGCTTGCATAATGTAAGCTATCAAATTAGGAATGTGATTGCAAATTGAGCTTTAAAAGCATATTAAATATTCACAATTCACCACTCGCCCCAACAGTGTGGTACATAAAGGCCTGTTCTAACTAGGCGAGTCCTGACGAGCCCGCACCGCGCCCGCAGTGACGTGTCCGCTCGCTCTGGACTTCGGCCGCCCTTCGTCCAGTGTACATCACCAGTGAATCAATAACAGTGCATTTCAATAAAGCCAATATGTCAATTGTCAGAAACAAATCAAGAATTACTAAACATTTTTTTCCAATCTCATTTAATAAAGCTGTGATTTAACTGTGGACTTTTGGGAGATTGAAAAATACATTAAACAATGAATAATTCGACGGCGGCTGTCGCTAGAGTCCCAGCGTTGGATTCATATTACGTTTGTACAATTAAGCAAAATGTTTAACAGATTGAGTTCTGAACACCCAGGACTCGCTTGGAATCACTGAAACCTAAGACACAAGTAACACTGGAACGGTCGGAAGTGCGACAGCCGCGCGCATATCTGAATAGAACCTAAGTGAAACTTCCCAGCTGGGAAATTACTGCATAACACTATCCATACAAAAATTAATACATGACAATAAGTATTTTTCATTTCTTTTGATTTAAATCATTATGTACAAAATTATGTCGTACGTATATTTAATAAATGTTTAGAAGTAAGACAAAAATACATTAAAATGTTGTTTCTGTTTTGTATGAAACATAAATGTATGTTACAACTTCAATCACAGACTTGCCAATAAACCGTGTGGAGGAACTGAAACAAGCTATGTACACAATTTTCTTTCTTTTTGACACATGGAATTCAATATAAACTAATATTTATTTTAAATTTTTTTTTTTTTTTTTGTCAAATTTATGAAATTGTAAAGTTAGGTATACCGCTGTACAACCATTCTACGCACAAAAAGTTTATTGGGAAGGTGTGATCACACGAGGGACGAAACTACAAAGAGGAGACGGCGTAAGGTTCACATCACAACAACTGAGAGATATAAATATAAAATCTGGTGAATTTTCTTATTTGTGATAATAAAATAACGGAGTTTATTAAATAAATCAATTTCAAAAAGAATTTGAGCGCGATATCGTATCCACATCTTTTATAAAAACAATAGAACTAAAAGCCACAATTCTTGTAACGTTCTACATAGCAAAATTATCTTAAGGCACCTCCTCTTTATATTTAGTCTGTGGATCGTAAATGTTTCATACATGTTTATTGTTTTCACACATTTGACAGATCCGTGACGTCACAGGAGCGGGCGCTCGCCGGCGGACCGGCTGGAACCTACGTCGTCATCATTGGCCGAGGTGGTGCGTTCGACAGGATCGATCCGCCGGGCGTCGGCGAAATACACACAGTTGCGGCGCGGCCGTCCGACTCGGGAACGAGGTCCGTACTTAATAACAGTCAGCGTGCTGTCACCTCACATTGTCGCGCCTAGCGTCACATGTCACTCGTATATCAGTCACGATGGGGGTCGAGGCGGAGGAGCGGAGGGCGGCGCTAGCAGGCGGCGCGGGCGGGCGCGCGGCGCGGCGCGGCCCGCGGCGCGCGCGCGGGTTACGGGTGCCCCGCGCCGCCCGCGCCGTGCGACGGCGGCAGCAGGACGGCTTGCTGCAACACGGACCGACAAGCTCAGATATCGCCAGTTTCTTGGTTATATATATGTGAACAAATAAGATGACAGCAAGCACTCCCTCCTCCACACATGTCTTGACTGTGGGCGTGGCTTTTGTTATTACTTAGCCGAGCTGGTTGGAGGGGCCGAGTCTCGGCATGGCATGGCCCCGGCGGCACGGCCATACAGCCACAAATTGTTACAGTATTATGTACCTCATAAATTAGATAGATGTTGATGCAGAAAGCTTCAAAGCTTCCACTGCTAGCCCGTAAACATCTTGAGCATTAAAACACATTTGAACGGCAAAAAACAATTTTTAATGGTATCAGTGATACCAACGAAGTTCTTGTCTCTCTTCTTATTTGGCAGTTTGTACTTATGAGCTATCACATCTAGATTGACGATTTAACTCTGCCATTTTTTATCGATTATAAACAAGTATTAAGCAAGGCGTTCAAGCGATCTAGACTATGATGCGGTATACGATGAAGCGCGTTTACCTAGACGAAATCAATTCGCTTTCATTTTAGAACACCATGATTGTAATCATTGGAAAACCCACATAAGCAACACACTCCATAGCGTTGCCGAATATATTCAATCAAGTCTTTTTCGAACAAGATAATCGTTAAAGCCCTTTGGCTAGTTTCTAAATTAAATCAATTTGTCCATAGTGCCTGGTACTTCGCTTACCCATCACAAAGGCGTGAACAGTACTCCATACAAAAGATGGTTAGTGGCAACATTTGAAAGTTTGTGAGTCAATTAAAATTGATTATTTTTGCGAAGAAAAGACACGTCTGCATTTTTTCCCTTCGAGATAGCAAATGCCTCTCCGTGTTTCTCAATAATTGGAGTGTGAGGTGCGGGGGAATTTCCCCAGTAGCTGAGTTTCCAGAGTGAGGTACTGTGGGTTACCTGCAGCGCGTGCGGGTGGTGGTGCTGCGGCTCGCCGTGGGGGTTGAGGTAGTGCAGGTGCGCGCCGCCGCCCGGGTTCATCAGCGGGCACAGCACCTGCGGGCAAGCGCGTCTCACACATCCGCACCAACATCACACTTCAGCGGTACTCCACTTGCTAGTGTCACGGCCTGAACCCTTAGCCTAATTAGACTGCAGCCTAGGGCGCGAGGATCAGCAGATCTACTACTAAGTCCGATAAACGATATATCGGCCGAAGTTATGGACGTTTTATACCAAGAAACACAATCGGTCGGTTGATGACACAAAAACTGTCAAATCAGTGTCGGTCGGGATAAACGAAACGCCCGATCAGATCAAACGACCGATTGTGTTTCGTGGTATGAAACGTCCATAACTTGGGCCGATATATCGTTTATCGGACTTAGTAGTAGACCTGCAGGAGCTCGCGCTGAAATGTCTTCGTATTCACTGTTAATCTAGCATCATTGCGGCAACCCGAGACAAAACACTAAAACTAAATTTAATGAGGTGTAAACTCAAAATGCTCGAAAATCCCTCGAGAGAGTCTCTCTCTTGAGAGAGAGGATTTTAACACACCTGGCGCGTCCCCAAAAATAGCGCGCCTAGGGCGGTCCGAACTCTTGATCAGTCGCAGGGTCGTTTTTAAGGCAAGCTGAAAACTTCTTACGTAGCTTTCCTATTATACAAAGTGCTGTAGACCTGGCTGGTGAGTGACGGGGAAACATGAATCCCTCAATTTAGATCACCTGGCAGTTAGAAATCCCCACTAAAATGATCCTATTATACCTAGCCTCAGCCATAGTGTTATACTTTCTTATTCTTTGTAAGCAGGTTTTAGGTAACTGTCAAGACAGGACACCGACTTTCGCATCAGTTAGTAAACTCCATTATAACTGATTACATATACTAATCAGATATAATGTAGACTACGACCCAAAGTCAAAGTACTTTATTCATAAATGTACAAATTACATATTAAAATACAATTAATAAAACAAAAAAAGAGCATACAAATTGTATACATTTTCAAAGTTTGAAATGACTAGTTTACAGCATTATAATAATTATTGTACAGAAAACTGACAAGCATTATACGAGTATAATGTCTTTATTGCAATTGTACTGATCCATGTCAAATTTATTTCTTTACATTTTTTTAGGAACTGTGCCATCATTCGCTGTAGCTATAAAAAGTTTGATCGATAAGTCAGCATTTTAATCTGTTTTGAAGCTGCCGAAACTTGGGGCCGATATAACTATTTTGGATAGAGTGTTATAAACCAGAAGAGAGGTTCCATAATGTGGGTCAAATTCAGTGACCTCGTGAGGGAGTGTGGTATAACATCTAGCTTGTCGGCGTTGCGTATGTTGCGAGAATGTCTCTCTCCTCGCGTGTTGTATGATTCTAGATCTGACATACACAGCCACTTGGTAGATCAAGATAGCTGATCCGAAAAACGGTGTCCTGTCTGACAGTTAGCTCAAATTTGCTTACTACAAGTAAGAATAAGAAAGTATGTATTTGAAATCGATTAGTATAAAGTGTGGCCACTGTCCTCTAAACAAACACCTTTTTAATATAGGTGTGCCAGACAGCCCTCTATGCAGGGGATGCATGGAAGAAACGCCACAGCATGTGATTGTGGAGTGCAGGATCAACGGGCAGAATTCCTCCACTCCCGGAGGCCTTCAGCGACCTGAATGGGGTTGCTTGCCTTCTGGGATAGCCTGGGATGGTTGGAGTATGAAGAATGAGCCACGAATGAGAATGAGTAGAAGGGAAGCATGAGCCACGTACAATAACCCAATTAAGAGGCTAAGTGCGGAAAAGGGCCCGTCTAACGAACTAACTAGTATAAAGTGTGTGTTACCTGGAAGGGCGGCTGCTGGTAGTGGTGGTGCGGGTGCGGGTGCGGGTGCTGGTGCGGGTGCTGGTGCGGGTGCGGCGTGTGCGCGGGGCTGGGCGGCGGGTACAGCGCGGGGGACGCGGCGGCGGGGGACGCGGCGGGCGCGGGCGCGTACCCCGCGCCGCTCAGCGCCTCGCCGCCCGCCAGCGCCGGCGCGCCGCCGTGCTGGTACATGCGCACCTGCCACGCACACACACGTCAATACCACGGCAACACGGCAATCATACGTGCTCCCAAGCTAGGAGCACGAACACGTTAGTAATTTGGGAGCGCGGTTCAGGGCTAACGTTTGTTTTGATTTCACTTTATTCATAAAAGTGCAGTGGTAGGACTCTATGCAGAGTCCGTCTGAGGTAGTACCACACCTTTGCCAGTTATTCAACCGCCAAACAGTGGTCTGGATTGAAGGGCAATATTTCCAGAGCAATTACAGGGCACAGAGAAATAATTTTATTTGTCAGGGTGAGAAATAATGCAGCGCAGTGCAAGGTAATGATTCAGACATTCCATGTTCCAATAGCTGCGTGTCACTCGGCTGTAATGAGCAGGCGTCTTGCTTACCATCAAACACAATGTATTATATTCTACTCGTCTTGTTACACTTTACTCTAAAAAAGGGGGGTGGGTCTGTAGCACACGACTGTTCATTGTACGTTAAATCGTACACAAAATGGAGGCGTTTACCCTTCCACTGCACGCGAAGTATTTACATTCCACATTTAGTATGATTCACACTTTGTGTCATGATTCTTTGCTATCCAATGAAGAGTAATTGAATTTAGGACCAGGGTTGGACTGAGCCAAATGGGGCCGGACTTAATAGCGATTATCATTACAGCCGGAGGGTCGAGACCTTATCTTACGGTTGCCGCATGCCCCGCAAGTCAGGCCTGTGGGGGCCCGCGCAGGCTGTCAAATGCCACTTCTACTATATGGCCAGTCCGACATTTTTTATATTTTTATATACGACAATTATGAACACCAACCTGCATCCCCCGATTTTGTTATCATTCATTTGACTTTTCTCTTGAAGAAAGCTATTTAAATACATATTCACGTGAAAATAGAGTTAATAGTAGTGTTGGACGGCCTCCCACTTGATGGACAGATGACCTCACAAAAGTCGCTGGAAACCACTGGTTGCTAGTGAACTAGTGGGTAATTGAGCAAGTGACTGTAATTTTTGTATTTTTGTGTGCATGAGACTGCGCAAGACTGCTTGTTGTAGAAATCTAGTTCTAGTGGTAGGACTCTTTGGAAAGAGTCTTTGGGAAGTATCACACGTTTGTCAGTTATTCTACCGCCAAGCAGCAACGTGCAAACATTACTGAGTTCCAGTTTGAAGGCCAATGTGTCCATTGAAATTACAGGGCATAGAGACAAAAAACCTTTTATATATCTGGGTGAACAGCGCAGTGCATTGTTAGGCAATGATTTTGAGTCTTCATGTTTCAATAGCTGCGTGTCACTGTGCTGTTATGTTGCTTACCATCAGGCACATGTCATGGTCGTCTCGTCACTCTATACTATAAAAAGATATGTAGGGGGAGGCCTATGTTGAGGTGTGTCCGTGTCGCGGCTGATGCCGGTTACCATGGGGTGGTGGTAGTGGTGCGGGTGCGGCGCGTGCGGGTGCGGGTAGGGCACGAAGGGCTGCATGGGCGCCGGCGCCAGCAGCGGCTGCCCCGTGGCCGCCGCCACCTGCACGCCCGAGCCCACGCCCACTGCGGGGACCACACGTACACATTAATACACACGACACATTCGCCTGTAAGCCTGGCTAGGACAAATTGTAAAACAAAATGGCGGTCGTAGGGACTGCCAATAGAAAACTTATAACTCAGAATTTGATAGCTCACTTTGGAAACTACGCGGGTGAAACCAGAGGGCGCTGCTAGTCTGGAATAAATCCTCAAAGCACGGCCGTCTAAATAAGTATTCTAAGATAGTCTAATCTCGATGGCCATTGATAGATTTGTAATGATAACCATGGTAACGTTCTAGATGGCCATGGTCCCGAGTTCACACGAAGATTTATTTCATTCACGACCGTGACGTTTGAGCTCTATTAACAGCCCACGAAAAAACTATGAGGTGCGCCAAAAAAATGTTCTCTTTAAAAACACCTATAAATGATCTATACTAATATTATGAAACTAAAGAGTTTATTTGTTTGCATGCGCTAATCTCAGGAACAAGCAATACGTTTATATTTATTAGTACCGTTACCACAGAATAGTCATGACAACTGATCCTGGAATGATATTAAATTATTTGATATAATGACAGTATTTAAATAGAATAAATTTCGTGCCAACTTTAATTTTGATATCTTTTTGTTTAACTTACTTTATGATCGGTCAAAACTGGATGGGCTAGTCCATTTTAAAAGTACGAAGTGATTACAAAATGTATTTACCATTGGATATCCCATTTAATTTATAGTGACTTTTTTATGAAACCGGTTTTCTAAACGCAATACTTAAAATACAAACTTTACGCGCGACGCATATAAAATACTAGACAGTGACGTCACGCTTTAGTAGTGGTTTTGTATGAAGCGTTATATAGGAAAGTCCAAAATTGTGATTTTAAAATCGTGATATCACGGATTTTTTTAGGATAAAGTAATTCTTCACTTATGTTTCAGTTATTGAGTAGCTTTTGAGTAGAAAAAATGAGTCGTCATGCCTATTCAGAGGTAACGGTTCAACTGTCGAGGATATTTCCTGTATGTGTGTGGCATACAGCATACAGCAGGGCGTACCTTTCCTGTAGGTCCGCGTGGGCTGCGCCTGCATGGGCGCGTGCTGCCCGCCGGCCGCGCCCACGCCCGCGCCGCCGCCCATCGCGCCGTACGCCAGCTGCGGACGAGCAACACGCGTCAGCGCTCGGGCACGCTCACACGGAGCTGAGCCGAGACATGTGCCGACCTATCTCATCTCTGGTATCCTCACTTCATTAGCTCACACGGGATTGCAAGCGAAGTACGAATAATAGCGGCTCCGCGTACGTTTAAGCAAAAAACTAATCAAAGAACAACAGGCTATTTTGCGAGGCGTTTTACGTCCTAAATGTTTTAATTCTACAGTTAAATCATCGGCAATACGACTTCTATATTTTCTTAATTGTACTGTGTTGGCTGGAGGCTCTATTGTAATTCTCGATGTAGGTATTTGATATCGGTTGTGTGACGTTTACGGAGACGCTACCGCTCGTACTTCGGCTTCAGTCTTTTGACCGCCGAAGTAACACAGTTATGGCTTTGATATTATCTCTCTTTGATTGCAGGCGAAAATAAAGAGACGCCAATATTAATGTCAAGACTATCACAGCTAAAACTGTTTTCCTTAGGCGGTAAGACCCTCGGTCAGTTCAACTATCAATATACGTTTTTACAAGTGCACCAACGTGCTCCGTGAAATGTCTCGGCTCAACCCTGTGGGTGCAAAATGTACAGCTTTAACAGACGTCCATGTCAAGTGTGGTGCGGGATCAAACACTCGGCAAATAGAACACACAAATTAGGTATTAACAACGAAAAAATATCATCCGTTATTGGCAGAAGCAAACATCAGAAAACAAAAACTGTTACAGATATTAAATACAACGTTTAGAGCGCAAACACTTCATTTGTACTTATATATTTAAATACTGTAGTGTCCATAATAGCAGACCCCACTTTAAATTCTAAAACTACTCCATCCTATCGTATAGAACACGCCGGGTGGACAGTGAAGAGTACGAGGACCTATGCATGATAGAAAATAATGGTCAAGTGCGAGTCGGACTCGCCCATGAAGGCTTCCGTAGCAGCAAGTAACATAATACAAAAGTTCTTGTACTTGGTTGTTACTTTAATCAGTGTTTTAGCAATAGTCAATTTATGACACGTATTAAAATAAAACTACTTCCTAGATATCATTCAAACTAATTTTCGTTGATAGTTTACATGGTAACATACACATCATACACTTTTTTGTCATTCTCTTATTTTAACAGGGGGAGATTTACACACACATATCATACATCTACTTACCAAGTTTCAATAGTATATGAATCAATGTCTATAAGGGTCTCGTATTTTGCCATTTGGCTACGGAACCCTAAAAACTACAAGGCTTTCTTTATAACTAATGAACTTGTAACTAACTACATGAGAGATTTATGCTAAGTTTCGAATTACCTATTATTTATTTCCAACTGGTTTTATCTCTCAGTGTCGGGCATCCGCTGAACCGATTTAAAGATTAAACCAATCTCTTGCACCGTGTTATCTGCTGCTAAATCCAAGTAATTACACCGTTTGCCCCATAAAACGTGCAATTACTGAATTTTACAGAATACTGGTCTTGGGACGCGACTTGGCTTGTCAGGTTTTCAATCATACTAATATTTTGAACGTCAAAGTTTGGATTTTGTTGCTCAATCACGTCGGAACGGATGGAGTTGACGTTTGGAATACAGTTAAATAACAGATAAGAACAGCACATAAGACTATTTTTTAACCTGAAAAAAAAAAAACAGAAACGGGAACTACGCGGGTAAACCAGAGGAGCGCTGCTAGTGTTCGCTTTTGTTTTTGAGATTTCGTTCGTGGAACTACAGCCGCCAGGCGGAAGGACAAGAATAACTAGAGAAAAGAAAGAAATGAAGCAACTGAGCGCTGCTTTGCTATGTTATGTCTGTCATGGCGCGTCGCGTCGATAAGGCCGTATCTTGTATGTACGGATGAGGTTCGCTCGTAGATAATGGTTATTGCTAAGTGACCCTTATCAAGCAGGATTATTAGTTAATTAATGTGAACTGATTAGTAGATCGCCTGTTTGTTGGTTTGTGTTTAAATATTATTTTACGTGAATTATAAGTTGATTATTTTTGTACTTAAAATACTTTATTCTCTCTTGACTAAAGGTAATTTCTTGTTTGAAATTTAGAGGCTCAACATAAAATATTTTTTTTTACCGATAGGTTTATATGCTTGACCGTCATCCCGCCTGATGTTAAAATTAAATGACAATGCGTTCAACGACAATGCGCGTTCGCCTAAAAATGATTTATTATACTCGACTTGATCAATGTTCGTATCCATCGGACAAAACTCACTCAGGCATCGCATTCGCTGTTCGTATTAAACATAATAGATATTTAGTAATAAATGATTACTCCCACTTTGTTGTAGTAACGAACACTTGTAGGTACACACCAAAATTATGTATGTAGGTATTTGTAGGTTACCCCAACCCCATGTTGAGCAGTTTTGATTATTTATAAATAATAAAATGCTAAGTTAAATAATTCAAAGTTACTAGTAGCAATGGAATTTATTACGAATTTAGACAAGTTGAGATAAATTTTATGAAAACGAGCAAGTCATTCTTACCATAAAAGTAACCTATGGACAACCTTTTTTACTCAAGTGTAAAAATGTATCGTTACAAATACGTAAACAGGCAAAGTCGCGTATCGAGCGCTCCCGGCCGCGGAGCGCGCTGCGAGCCTCGGAGATTACGCTCCCGGCCGGAGATAGTGTTATCGCGCGGCTCCTCGCGAGCGCACGCGTCCGCCGTCCGTCGCCATGTTCGCAATGTGGCACGTAGTGTGGCTCGCGTTGACGCTGGCCTTCATCAAGCTGTACAACAAGTGGTCGACGGGCCGGTTCCACAGCCGCGCCGTGCTCACGGGGCAGGTGGCCGTCGTGACCGGCGGGAACAGCGGCATCGGGTTCGCGACCGCGGTCGAGCTCGCCCGGCGAGGAGCCAAAGTCATCCTGGCGTGCCGCGACGCCAAGCGCGGCAAACGAGCCGTCGAGAAAATACGGAAACTCTCCAAAAACCGAGCCGTCATCAGGCATATAGACTTGGACCTCGCGTCGCTGGCGTCGATACGAAACTTTGTTAAAGAGTTTACGAGCCAGGAGGCGAAATTGGATATCCTCATCAATAATGCTGGGACGAGCGGGATCAGCCAAGGGAAGACGGAGGACGGGATCGTTCGCGACATGCAGATCAACCACTTCGGACCGTTCCTGCTGACGCTCCTGCTGGTGCCGCTGTTGAAGCGCTCGGCGCCGAGCCGCGTGGTGGTGTTATCGTCGGTGCTGCACCGCTTCGGCCGCACCGACCACCTCAACTGCGAGCACCACCACTCCTACGTGCAAGCCTTCTGCAACAGCAAGCTGTGCAACTTGCTGTTCGCGACGGAGCTGGCGCGCCGGCTCCACGGCAGCGGGGTGGTAGTCAACGCCGCGCACCCCGGACAAGTCAACACCTCCCTCTACAAATCGACAATCTTCGAGAAACTGCGCAGTTTGGTGCTGTATTCCTTCTTCAAGAGCCCAGCAGACGGCGCCCAGACCAGCGTCTACCTGGCGGCGTCGGACGACTGCGATCAGATCACGGGGAGGTACTTCGCAGACTGCGCCGAAGCTAAAATGAGCTTGAAAGTGAACGAGGAGAGTGCCAAGGAACTTTGGGAGCTGTCCGAGGAGTTGGTTCAGCTGGCACCGGAAGAGAGGATTTGAATCCGGTTCAACGAAACACTGTGTGTTGTGAATTCTGTTGTATGTTTGGGGAAAGTAGAACTGGTGTTATAAATCGTACATACTATGCAAATCTCGTGTCACGGCGTTTGTGGTCGTAATCCTCCAAAACGGCTAGACTGATTTTTTTTGTATTTGGTAGTTTAGACAATATGTCGTGAAGAAGTATTTTTCACCCTCCTCAACAAGAACAAAATTAAAAATTTTGATCAACCCCCGACTACCTCGGATCTCGCATCATCTGTATAACGTTCTACTAGTCAAGCCCTTTCATTTGATACCCATATTAAGGGAGTTGTGAAAAAAAAAATGTATTTCACCATTTTGTGGTAGCGGCCATCTTGGATTTAAATTTGTCATAGTGCAAAGTGCTCTACTAGTCAAGCCCTTTTATTTGATACCCATATTGAGGTAGTAGTGAAAAAATACTACAATTCGGCATTTTGTGGTGGCGGCCATCTTGGATTTGAAATTTGTTATAATGCATAGTATTCTACTAGTCAAGCCCTTTCATTTGATACCCATATTGAGGTAGGTTGTGAAGAAATATTTTGTCCGCCATTTTGTGGAGGCGGCCATTTTGAATCGATATTAACCAAACATAGCTAAGAACATCCGCACGGATATTAACCTTCAAATAAAAAAAACCGCATTGAAATCGGCCCATCCGTTTGACCTCTACGGTGCCACAGACAGACACACACACAGACAGACAGACAGATAGACAGACAGACAGACAGACAGACAGACAGACATCGACGTCAAACTTATAACACCCCTTTTTTTGATCGGGGGTTAAAAACAAAGAGTGAGCAATCTTCATTTTTTAATCAATATTTAGAAAACTGTATTATTTTTGTAAGACCTATATTATATACCAAATAATTTAACCATTGTTTATTGACGTCGAGTCATTTTATACATGAAGTGTCTCGTCCCACTGTCAATATGTTATACATAACATGTACAATATTAAATCTATATTATAGCTAAAAATATTAAATTAATATCACAGCTTCTGTAAGTTTATATTAAAATGTGTTATCTTTGAACACTTATTCTAATATATATTTCCATTAAATACCATTTTTGTGAAATCGAAATCAATGTAACGATTGTAGCAGAAACATTACAACTGCATTATACGTTAATTTATATAACATGAGATAATACAGTAAATATGATAAGAAAACAGATATAAAAAAGTAATTGCTACAGAACAATAAACGATAGGAGATAACCATGGGTTTATCTACCCAGTTTTTTTTAGTAATTACACATAAACATTGGTGCATATTTTGACGTTAATAGTATTATTCTACCTCTATAACCAAAAATGATTCATAAAGTGTTACTATGATTCCAAAAGTAATAAAGCCTTTTTGGGACGGAAATCTAATTTTATTTTTGCTATCTATGGCAGTTGACCGCAGATGGTATCTTCTGCCTTCTGCATACTAGACCATTGTCACTGAACCAACAAGGGTGGCAGTAACTAAGAAAGGTAGTTCTGCAACCTGTATTGACAATGTCTTTGTCAACAGTGAATATTTGCACACTGAAGTCCTGGATTGTTTGCGTTCAGACCATAGGGGACTGAGCATTTGCCTTCCTGCTTGTATAAAAAGGGCAGAAGACAAGGTGCTTATTAGGCCTATTACGTTATCTCGCATATCAGCTTTAAATAATGTGATAGGTAATCATTTTTCCAAAAGTTTTTTCGATATGACAATCGACAGCCCTAATCAAAACTATGCTGATTTTTTTAAAATGTTAAGTTCACAATTTGATAGTATCTTTCAGACGAAATTAATTAATATTAACGCAAAACCTAAGTTCGCTGAATGGGCTACACCGGGACTATTTAAAAGTCGAAACAATTTGTATAATTTATATAAACTAAAGACATATTGCAATGATGATGCAACAAAAACTATGTTAATAAATATTCAAAAATTTTCAGAAATTCATGTATACAAGCTAAAACAATATTTATTCGAGATCAAATTAAAACTCTAATAACATGATAAAAACACGTGGAAGATTATAAACAAAGAGACTGGGAGATCTAAAAGTCGTGAAAAGATAAACGCACTTCGGGTTGGTGAAAGAGTAACTACAAGAAAATCGGAAATAGTAGATGCTTTCAGGACTTATTTTGCTGATATCCCTTGAAACAACTAAGCACTTAACATCGTCCCCTTACTTGCTGAAGAAATGTTAAAAGAAAACGTTAAGTGCCCTTCATCTACATTTGAATTTCACCAAGTGACTGCTGTTACAATACTAAAAACATTCAAAGACATTAAAGTAAAAGTACGGAGGACTTATGGGGATTATCAGTAAGAGTACTTGATGGAATTATAAATAGCATTGCTCCTTACTTAGCGGAATTGTTCAACGAGTGCATTAGGGTGGCACATTCCTGACATGATGAAATATAGCAAAGTTATACCACTGTTCAAATCTGGAGATAAAAACGAACCTGGCAATTACAGACCCATCTCTGTATTACCCTGCCTTAGTAAAATATTTGAGAAACTTATATGCAATCAACTTCTATCTTACTTTAATGTTAATAACCTATTACATAGCAACCAATTTGGATTCACAAAGGGACGTTCCACTATTGATGCAGGTGTTGAACTAAATAATTATATTTTAAGTGCCTGGGAAGATCATCACGATGTTCTGGGTGTGTTTTGTGACTTGTCTAAAGCTTTCGACTGCGTTCATCATGATACTCTTTTGAAGAAACTACAGTTCTATGGGCTATCGAAGCCAGCTCTAAATTTTATTTCTTCTTATCTTAAAGATCGTGTACAGATAGTTGAAATTGACGGTGTGCAATCAAATGAGTCCCCTTTAAAAATGGGTGTACCTCAAGGTTCCATCCTTGGACCCTTATTGTTTCTTATATACGTTAATGATCTACCTTTTATGATAAAAACCATAAAAACGTAGAAATAGTTATGTTCGCTGATGATACATCACTTCTTTTAAGGTTAAAAGAGGAATAAATGATTTCACAGAAGTAAACGCAATTTTGGACATCACATACAAATGGTTCGATGCAAATAATCTAGTTCTAAATCCAAATAAAACTAAATGTATAAAGTTTACGCTATGCAATGTACTGGGCTGTAAACTTGATATTAGACTGAAAGATAAAGTGATCGAACCCGTACAATCTACTCTTTTTCTGGGCATTTCAGTGGATTCAAAGCTGCAGTGGGGTCCTCACATAGAGAGACTAGCTGATAGACTCAGTTCAGCTGCCCATGCAGTTCGTCAAATTAAGAAAATATCTGACGTGGAAACAGCTAGACTTGTTTATTTTGGATACTTTCATAGTATTATGTCCTATGGGATTTTATTATGGGGATCGGCCGCGGATAGAAATTCAATTTTTATATTACAAAGAGAGCAATCCGTGCTCTGTACAATCTGTCTGCTAGAAAATCATTACGGGAGATGTTTAAAACTATAAATATACTAACAGTCCCGTCGTTATACATTTATGAAAGTATAATGTATGTGCGAAAAAACCGTACTCGACTGCAGAAAATGTCTGATTTGAATCCAAAAGCACATCATAAACATAAAATTGTATTTCCTAAATGCAGACTACAGAAAACCATTAACTCTTTCAAATGTAATGGTATTCGCTTCTATAATTTAATACCTGCACAAGTGGAAGGTCTCAATGAAACTAGGTTTAAAACCGAAATAAAAACTACCTAATGAGCAAAGCATATTACACTGTAGATGATTTTGTAAAGGACAGCAATATTTGGAAAAGGAATATGTCAAAATCAGAACTATCGAGTAAAGTGGAATAATACTAAACATTAATGTAAATTTGTTTAAGTACCTACTGTATGTATTCATTGTTTGGATAATTTGTTTTTCACCATGACAAAGCCTTTTACAGCTGCACCTAAATGACAAGGCCCCTTTACAGCTGATTATTTTTATTTGACATTATTCTTTAGTATTATTTTATTACATACACAGATTATTTATGTATAATTTTATTGTAAGTGACGTTACCAAGTGTTCTTTTGAAATAATGGTTCGAATAAATGAATTGAATTGAATTGTCTAGTAGAGAGGCACCGCGTATCCTGTGGTGTCAGGATATGCGGTATGTCATATATATGTCAGATGCCCTGACACCTTACAGCATTACGTTACTTTACGTACAGTACGTACAGTTAGTTGTATTGGGGCACAGTTAAGTAATATGGGATTATACACTCTAAAGCTTCCTTGGCAAAGTAAGTCTGTAAGTCTGTGCTTAGACGAGGAACACTAGGATTAAAAAAAAAATACTATGAGCCACTTTTGTATTAGTAAAGATTTTCTCCACGGACTCTTAGGTCCATTTTCTAATCCTAAGCCTTTTCTTGACATATAAAGGTACATTTGTTTTTGCATTATTTTTCTTAATCAAATGGAGGAAGACATATCAAATCTGATGTGAACTAGACATTTGATATTAAGTGATTTTGAATGATATCTTACAGCTGATTTACAAGGAAGTTAGTGAAACACGGTTAAGTAAAACCACTCTAAGCGTTAAGGTGACAGGTGAGTACGTGTCTGAAGACGCCGACGGCCCGCCCCCTGCGACACTCGACACACTCTCGGCCACGACGTGTTGGCGCGGCATCGCTTCTCATCAGATTAAACCATTGTATATTGTCATGTAGTAAATCCTACTACTATTATAAACGCGAAATTTTGTATGAATGTATACGTATGTTTGTTACTCATTCACGCAAAAACTACTGAAGGGAATATTTGGTACATGCGTAAATAATTACCTGGAATAACATTTAGTCAATGTTTTTAAACAACCTCAATAGTCCCACTGGGCAAAGGTCTCAATCAATTCTCTCCACTTAGTTCTTTGGGAACCACGTGAGTGAAACCGCGAGGCGCTACGAGTATACAATAATTTGACATTGGGAGACCTTTGCTCAGTAGAGGGCATCAGTCATTACTCCGGGTAGGCACGCCCCTATGACCTTGGTTTATTACCTAGTCGAGCAAGCATCACTTTCTCTACTTATTATAACCAACCCTAAAACTTTTTATCGAGAACGTTATAAAATATTATTGTGTAGTTTTTGCATTTTATGATAAATTAATATTAATAAATGAACCTCAATTTGATTTTGAAAGCAGTTTGAATACCATTGATTTTATCAATTATATTGATCAAACAAGAATACCCTTTTTGTTTGCTTGATACTCTTTGGCTTATCCCACACACTGTATACAACAGAAAGAAGAGTAATATAGCTATAAACTCCCATAAGCTCTGTTTTAAGGATAAAGAACGGAGCTGTATGCTGTATGTATGGAGCTGTGTATGGTTACTTTGATCCCTTTAATTTGGAGCTGACAACAGGACTAACTAACCCAAACTTCGGTAAGGACTAGAGGCCAATGGAGACCAACTGCCACAGGTGCCTTAAAAAACGAGTAAACAGATCTAGCGGGTATAGAAAAACACTAAAATGCAACATCTATAAATTAATTAGATCAAAAGGAACATTTCAACAAGATTTTGTGAGACATACTGCTACAGAACCTCCATCAATAATTTTAAATGTTATTAATGATGACAAGACATGAGAACAATTATTGACATGGTAATTTTTTTAAATTTTTTAATTAATGATAATGACTCGTTTATAGTTGAGGTATTGTGTTTGCGTAAATTTATGACCAATGTATTTTAAAAGTTTGAAATTTGACTATGTATTAGTGTAATTGGCTATTTTGTAAGCTGTACCAATATGCAAATAAATAAATAAAAAATTTCAACTTAACTGTGGAACTTGCTCGTTTTCACAGTTAATTTATAGATGTTGCTCCTCATACTTTTCTAGAGCCACTAATTTTGTCAGCAACTTTTATAAAGGGACCTATGGCATTTGGTCTTATTTAATTATTAGCATTTTTAACCAACTTCCAAAACGGAGTAGGTTTTCAATTCGTTTCAATGTATATATGTTACACAATAGCTCCACCAATTGTGAATCAATTTTGATGGTTCTTCTTTTGTTTGGTAGGTCATCAGAAGTGGTCGTATATACATTTTATTGAAGTCGGTGAGGCGGTTTTTGAAATATGAACACAAAAAACTAAAATTTATTTTGAGTTATCTGTATGACTTAGTGATGGCTTCTTATGAAATTTAGAGTGTCTGAATTTTTGAAGCCGGTTTATCTTTAATCGAAGACAATATACAACGGTTTATTCGATCGTCGGCGATGTCGCGCCAACGTAGCGCGGCTCCACTGGGCCGGGGGCAGACAAGCGCAGGGTGTAAGGCTGCGTACACACGTGCGGGTGCTCACACAACACGCGCTCCGGGACCCTGCGTGGAACGTTGTAGCACTGCCCTATGCGACGTTGAGGTTTGACGGTATTTTTGTGAAATTACACGATTCAGAATAACGAACGGTAACGGCAAGGTTATTGACATATGCTAATCGAAGTCAACTAATTACAATCTTTTATTATTATTTTTATTAATAAACCTACCAATATTATCTGTTCATCAATCGCTAAGAACAAATAATTAAAAATATTTCAGATATGGTCCAATCTTTACATTTTACCATAATGGTTAAAATAAATGTAGATCTAAATTTAAAAAAAATTATGTATTGTATTTTCGAACTATTCTTTTATACAATTTCTGAATTGCTGTCACAGAAAAGTTCCAAATTACCATAAGAAAAAAATTGAATCGAATTTTCGCTCCAATACCTCAAGCCTTTCGCCAATCAAATCACGAATGCGTACAATATTCCACGTGTGTTCTACGGCTATAAACACAAGGGCTGCATTGCAACAGCAAAGTTCGAATGCAGCACGACTACGATAAAAGTGCCAATCAACTGCGATCGGAATCAATTGGTTATGGAGCCGTTCAAATATTACGTAACGCAATTTTTAAAGATTTTGTGGCCCTTGTAACGCTCCGTGACTTTTTTGGAACCCTCCCCTCACTCTCTCTAAACGTTACGTAAACAAGTGATTAAAGTCTCCAAAAATTATGTTATAATATGTGTTTATTACATTCTGTTTTGTGTGCTCATTGAATAAATAAATAAATAAATTGCCAACTTGAGAGATTTTAATTCCCCACTTTTATTTAAAACAGGCGAACAGGCCACGTTCGTCATAGTATGCATCATGCGTGCCCGTAAATTGAAACATAAAAAAACCCAAATTATTACCTAGCACTGCACCGCGGTCGTCACCCAGAGATATAAAATGTTTTATCTCTATGCCAAACATTTATTATATCTTTTCACGTTACTGCTAGGTATACTTAATTGGCAAAGGCGTGGTACTTCCCCAGGCGGACTCTGCATCTCCTACCACTACAACATTTTACAAGACACCCCGCCCTCAAATTGCGTTCCGTATGACTTGAACGCCCCCTAGCCAGTTGCACGGTTACGCGCGCCTGCGTTCAAACTGAGCATGCAGCCCGCCGGAGCCCGGGGCTGCTCACCTCGGGCCGCTCGCGCTTGTCCACCACGAATATTGGCGGCCCGTACTGACGACACTCGCACCCCATTTCCATCTGCACCATGGGATATCAATTTACTACTCTATCCTCTTACACATTAAGACCTCCATTCGTCTGTACATCACTATTCTATGACTAGGACTGATTGGAAACAAGTAATAGAACAATCTAGAATAATAGTTAAATAAATAATAAAATTAACAAATAATCCAGGCTGTCTGTCAAATGTGAGAGAATCGAAGCTGTGCATATGTATATTCACCGATAAAAGAAAATGCAATCTAAACTCGGTCTAATCACAAACTTAAATTACAGGTTACATAAACTGAATAGTTCAATTTTCACCTATTGGTCCATTCTATCCAATTTCTAGCTCTTTTGGGAGTTGAGAGAAACAAGTGGCTGGTCAACATTAACATGTTTTATGGCTGACCAGAGTCTCGTAACGTTAAGAAATTGCTATGGTATTTTCTTGTCTTCTCCATTCCAGGATTCAGATAGTCAATACTAATTTCAAATCATTGCAAAAACATAAATGTCCCATAATTATACATCTGATATGATGTATAATGTTCCCAAGACTATTGGTAGGTCAATTTGGACTGTTCTTGCCTTTGAAATTACTATTCCTCTATATAGTGAGAGAGCTTCACAAGTATTGTGAGGATTACAGATTTTTCCGTGGATATAAATACGCGCTTATCACTATATGAAGATATTATGTCGGCTATGTTAGTGTAGTCACAGTTTCGAAGGAATTTACCTGTTTAAATTTCTCCCAACCAAAACCTACCCATTTCCTGTGTGCCTATAATAGAGTCCCAATGTATGTTACGGACATATAGAAAGATATGGTGGTCTGTTTTAAAAACCCTTTTTGAAGAATGCTTCGCCACAGGGTTAGGTTATGTAATCCATGTCATCTTACAAAAACTTTGCGAATACCATTTGATTGGTGTCCGAGGGTGAGCCCGAATTGATAAAATATAACTACATAAGCTTTCATACTGAAATCATTTGTGATACTCCTAGTTTTTTTTTTTTTTTAAATAAAGAGTGACGAGACGATCAGGACATGTGCCTGATGGTAAGCAACATGCCTGACACATAACAGCACAGTGACACGCAGCTATTGGAACATGAAGAGTCCAAATCATTACCTAGCACTGCACTGCGCTCATCACCCAGAGATCTAAGATCTTATATCTCTAAGCCCTGTAATTTCTCTGGAAACATTGCCCTTCAAACCGGAACACAGTAATGTTTGCACATTACTGCTTGGCGGTAGAATAACTGGCAAAGGTGTGGTACTTCCCCAGGCGGACTCTGCCAAGAGTCCTACCACTACAAAATCCTAGTGATGTTCTTGTTTCAAATAAGTTTCGTTTACTTTACGTATGGTACCACCACAGTAGTGTGCGGTGTGTGTGTGTGTGCGTGTGTACTCACGGCGGGGTGCGGGTGCGGCAGGTAGGCGGGCGGCTGCTGCGCCGCCGCGGCCGCGGCCGCCACCATGGCGTACGGCACCGCCGTCACCTGCGGCACAACACACGCTGTATCCCGCCACACTGCTCAGGTGCGGTCCAGGGAGGTCAGGGGGGTAATGAACCCCCCTAGGGTGGGTGCAGTACCAAGGTGGACCACTAATAAAAACGCACGCACGAACGTGTCGCACGGTTTTGTGACTTGATCACAACTATGTGACTCTCCCTGGCGCCAAACCTGGATCCGCCTTTGACACTACTGCCTTTATTTCAACAACCTTATAATACATAATTACCTTATTATACAACCTTATTACATTTGCTTAGCAAAGATATGCGTTTTCAAATAATTTTTTACACATGTAATTAATATTATAATGATTCTAGGTTATACAAGTGGTAGATTAATTAATTAATATACATTACGGAAAAGGTCTCAAGTCAGTTCAGTCTCATTATATGACAGATGTACAAAGTAGTATCAAAGTTTTTTATTTCAAAACATGATTTGGAAGATATTCTCATTCCGAGCACTGTTTTTGAGTCACAATAGCCAACTTAAAATGTAATAAATTTCTATCAGTAATAAGTTTTCTTTTAGTGTTTTTTGCATGCCGAATATCTAACTCTTTTTCTATCCATGTACCCACATGCACAAATAAAGAATTTATTTTTATAAAAGTAGCAGTTCATCGAGACTCACCATGTGATGCGGCGGCGGCGGGTGCGGCGCCGGCACGTAGGACACGCCGGGGCCCATCACACCCAGCCCCACGCCCACGCCCACTCCCACGCCTGGGCCCGGCGTGCCGGGCGTGTGTGGCCTGAAATATACACATTTCATTAAATCAAACACTATAACGTAATTCTATAACTAAAACAAGAAAAAAATGTTTAAGAGTTTCTTAAAAGTAACATTATTATCGTAGGATCTACAGATTAACACTTCATCATCATCATCATCCGCAAGACGTCCACTGCTGAACATAGGCCTCCCCCCTAGATTTCCACAACGATCGGTCCTGCGCAACCTGCAACCAGCGGTTTCCAGCGACCTTTGTGAGGTTATCTGTCCATCTAGTGGGAGGCCGTCCAACACGGATTAACACTTACTAAGTATCAATTCCTGTCCTTGACAGATCCAAGCATTACTTAAGTAGGTACAGAGACACGATAAGGACTCGGTAGGCAATGTTTTGTTAGCGCGCACTGGACCCCACACTAGGCCCGCCTGTGTTGTGGGAGACAGGTTCTCCGCTTTATATTTGCGGCCGAAAATATAAGACCAAACAAAATAAATAAATATGACATTGAAAAGTTAAGATAAGCTGCAGGTTACAGTTAGTAATTATATCTTCACTTAGCAACTTTGCTAGCGTCCTAATCTTATTGGACGACGGCAATCCAGCATGAGCAGCTAGGAAGCGGGGGGAAGACTAAGATAGGCAGATGATGAATAAAGAGTGTATCGATCCATCTCCCAGTGCGGTGTGAATGCGTACCTGCTGTGGTTGGGCGTGGAGGGGCTGCGCGGCTGGAAGGGCTTGGCGGCGGGGTTGAACTCCTTGGCGTTGGGGTTGAGCGTGGACTTCTTCACGGCCGCGCCCGGGGACGCGGGCGGCGAGCCGCGCGGGGACTCCGCCGCGGCCGGCGCCGGCGCCGGCGGCTGCGAATACATCGATACAAAAACACGTTCATACATTTTTCATCTATACTAGTACTAACAGCACACACACGCATGATCATTAAATATAGTCAACGTTTCTATAACTTTTACTGTCCAGCGGAGCAAAGATTAACTTTTTTTAAATGTAAATTTTTTTTGGCGCACCTCATACAGATTGAATCGTGGGTTGTGTGTGAATTGAGATTAAACGTCACGTTCGTAAATGACAGAAATCTTCGGATAAACTCGACGCATTTCTAGATTGTCATGGTCATGGCCACGCGCTCCGGTTTCACCCGCGTAGTTTCCAAAGTGAGTTACAAGATGAGAGTAGAGCAGAGACGTTACCTTGTGGTGCGGCGGCGTGTGGTGCGGCACGCGGTCGCGGTCGCGCGCGCGCGGCGGCTCGGACGGCGCGCCCGCGTTGGCGGACACCTCGGGCGGCGACGCGGCCGGCGGCGGCGGCGCGCCCGGCGCGGGCCCGGCCGGCAGCGGGGCCGGCTGCTAGCACCACGGAACTCGTTATAGAGGACTCATACAAGGTGATCCAATGTCTCCAATTATCTTTAACTCAGAACTAACACATATTTCTTACAAAAGAACCTGTAGTATCGTGGCTCATTATAGAGGAGCCCCTTGTCTCCAATCATATTTAACCCACAACAAAGGACATTTTTTTAAAGAAACTTATATATTTTGTCCTGCTAGGATAATATATGAGCTCTGGCATCTGTGCATACTCTTGCAAGTGTTATTAACCCCAGACGCAAAGAACGACGAGGTGTTAGAGTCTGGCCATCGAAAGTAGATACTGGATTTTTTTGCAAACTTTTTACATGACAACACTTAAGTGTTCCTACCAACGGGTATTTACCCTACGAATTGGGATATTTTAAACAGAAAATTCTTAGGGACATTTTTTTCCAAAAATGCATTTTTAAAACAAACTGATTTAAACATTATAAGAAATAAGTTGTAACAATTCGTACGTGTTCTAAAATTGTATTCATCAAAAATAAGTACGACGTATGTACGTTTTGGCGATTATTTCAAGAGCAACATTAAGCCTTTAGTTGCCCTAATAAATATATTCATTATTACGCTATTTAATAGAGAAAAGCTTGTGCAATTTCATTTTTAAGAAATTAATTTTCGGCTATTATCCGAAAGATTTGGTAGAATCAGAATCAGTGTATGGTATCCCCTATCTCTGACGCAACAAAATGGCGTGTTTTTGAGGTTTCGTAGTACCTGGCATGTGTTTATTTTTGACGAGATTTTCAGTTTAGAGATGCCATGCTGATATATTTTAAATTTGCCGCGCTTTGTCAGTATCAACTTTCGTTAGCCAGACTCTATGCATATTTTTTCTAAATTTATAAAGACATTAATAAAAGAAATAGTGGTACCTGGTGCGGCGGCGCGCCGGCGGGCGGCGGCGCGGGCGCTGCGCCGGGCACCAGCTTGAAGTCTGCGCCGAACTTGCGCAGCTCCTGAACCACGGACACTCGTCAATATTTACAAAAAAACATTTACTGCTACAAGGATCATTTGGTGGCACGTGGCCAAAATGGGAACTAACGCCACCGTCAAACCGCTAGGGTTACCGATGCCTGATTCTGCAAAGATTCTAGAGAGACTAGAAAACTACGATGTTTCCACAAGTTATCCCGTAACGAGTGTAGTGTGAGAGTGTGTGAGGAGCACGCACCTGCACGTCGGGCTCCGGGCGGCGCGGCTCGGGCGCGTGGTGGCGCGGCCGCGCCTCCGCCGGCTGTGGGAGGGGGAACAGTGTTACAACGAATAACCAAAACAATGTGTGTGCTTAACACCGCACGGCAGAAGTGAAAACTAAAGTAAGAAATAACTTTTAAAATATATTAAGATTTGATAATTCAAAAAAAATAGGGACTGCTGATACAAGTGAAAACTTGTAACTCGGAATTTGCTAGCTCACTTTGGAAACTACGCGGGGAAACGGACGGCGCTGCTGGTCTGGAATAAATCTCCAAAGCATTGTCGTCTAGATAAGTCTTCTGAACATGGCCATCTAGAAATGCATTAGGTCCAGAGTTTACCCAATCATTACTTTCATTTCCAAGCGTGACGCTGAGCTTCATTAGCAGCCCACGATAAATCTAGTGTGTGGTGCGCCACAAGACGGTTTTCACTACAAAAACGTCCTTCGAGCTCACACATCACTAGCCAACCCGCAGTGGGCGAGTGTGGCGAAGACCCCCGGCCCCAGCGCCGGCTAGCGAGCGTGGCTAAGACCCCCGACCCCAGCGCTGGCCAGCGAGCGTGGCTAAGACCCCCGGCCCCAGCGCCGGCTAGCGAGCGTGGCGAAGGCGTCCCCGGTGCCCAGTGGCAGTCAGTACTCACGTGGTGCGCGGCGGGCGGGAACCCGGCGCGCGCGTGCGGCGGCGCGCCGGCGCCCGCGCGCTCGCCGTTCACCTTCCCGCCGCCCGCCGGCGCCGGCACCGCCCTGCGACACGGGGGACGTTACCACGTATACCAGGTGTAATGCAATCAATTAATAAATAATAATAAAAAACATGATCATAACATGAACAAAAGTTACACAGTATGAATCTTATAGATGTATCGATGGGCCCCAAACTAGGCCAGTGTAAAATGAAGAAACCATATTTCCATGGATGTGAATGTGTCGGTGTCTCGGCCTAGAGCCTGGAGTATCAATCCTCAAGAGGCTCCTATTAGGCTATAATTGTTCGATTTCAAGTCTGCCCGAGCCCCGGGCCCTCTAACTCACACTGATTGGTTCTGCCGTGAGTGACTTGAACTTTGACCAACCCTAGAATATAGTAAAGAAAAGGACAAGAGAAAGTCAACATCACAGCGAACAAGAACCGCAAAGCGAACAATTTATATTAATTTTACGTCTGCGTGAAATGAAAAGTGGGTGAAGTGGTGAAACTTAACCTTGCTAACTAACTGAATCTGACGTTACTTTGTTTACTTTTGACGTGACAACGTCTTATAAATCGATGAACGCTGGCTGCATGCACGAAAAGCATGACTCATTGTCCCATTACATTAGGGTACATTACTTTTGCATTTCAAAAATCCGATTACTAGTATAATTTCAAGTATTTATTCTATTATTATTATTAAAAAAGTACCATCGGTCGGCAGGTGCAGTAAGAATAATATATATAGGTTCTCTTACGATTGGCTCATAAATTATGGTGATTCATATAATGGATGATAGATATTTGATTACAATTTATTTTTATGAATACTTGTTCATGAATATATTTAAGCTTTATGGCTTAACCCCAGTTTATAAAATTAGTTAAGTTAATTAGTGTCTTAAGAAGTACCTTCATTGTCGTTATTAAAATAATTTAAAAATGTATATTTTTTTATTTTAACAATTATTGATCAACATTTTATTTGCAGAACTACCTACAATTACCCAATGGCAAAGTCAAAGTACTTTATTCATAAATGTACAATTTACACGTCAATTAATAAAAAATAAAAACAAAAGAAAGAGCATACAAATTGTATCCATTTTCAAAGTTTGAAACTACTACTTTACTGTATTACAATAATTATTGTACAGAAAACTGTCAAGCATTATACGAGTATAATGTCTTTATTGCAATTGTACTAACCTATGTCAAATTTATTTATTAACATTTTTATGGGAACTTTGCCATCACTCTTTGGCTGATTGTACTTTGTAGTAAAGGTAGTATTAGCAACAGTAGCGAGGAGCCAGCTATCTGTCTACTATATAAACAAAATTGAAATAAATCTGTTTTTAATTCCAAGTTTTCTCTAAATGCACAGGAAAATATATCTATGGCACTTTCTTAAACAAATATTTCTGAAACGGTTTTACTGATTTTAACGGGATTTTCAATAGCAGATAGCTGATTATGAGTTACATAATAGGATACTTTTATTTAAAAAAGAGGTGTTATAAGTTTGACGTCGGTATCTGTCTGTCTGTGTGTATGTCTGTTTGTGGCACCGAAGATCTCAAACGGATGGGCGAATTTCGATGTTTTTATAAATCTATGTGTTTTATTAACCTTCGTTTGCCCTTTAGCTTTGCGAGGGAGACTTTAGCTATATCCAGTGAGTTGCATCATGTCGCTTATAATTGATTGCCGATATAGGTAAAAGTGGTAGGTATAGTAGTGAAGGTAAGGTGGGTACTGACTGCGCGGGCGCATGCGGCGCGTGCGGCGGGAAGGGCGGCGCGTGGTAGCCGCCCGCCTGCGCCGCGTAGCTCTTGCCGCCCGCGCCCGCGCCCGCTCCGCCCTGCGGACAACAAGCGCCGGTCACACGAACATTCACACAACTTTACAAAAACAGCTTGCGTTGTAAGCCCGTGCGCGATTGGAGGACGTGTCTTGTATTGGACACGGGCTTGGAATGAGAACTAGCTTAACAAATCCGTGCGCGTTTTAAGGGACTGCTGTATCCTGTACTGACTAACTGTACACGGGAAACGAAATACGCCCGCGGGGCGTAGTGTTGCCGGGGTTGAAATCAATGTGAGATGAGTCTAGTGGTGTCGCTTGCAGTCTGCAGCTGCAGTTTGCGGTCTGCGCAGCCCGACTTGGAATTGTATCTTTAGCTGGTAGGTAGGTAGGTAGCCAACAAGGTGTAAGTACAGGGAGGGTAGGTCGCGCTCCTCCTCCTAGGTCTGTAGCCGGGAGCTAAGCAAGGTACCTGCGCCTCGTGCCGTATGTCCTGCGAGGCCAGCAGCAGCGCGTCGGGCGCGGGCGCGGGCGCGGGCGGCGCGGGCGCGTGCGCGCGCGGCCGCTCGCGCTCCTTCTCCTTTGGGCGCGGGCCGCGGCGCCCCGCCCGCGCCGCCGCCCCCCGGCGGGGAGCTGGACCCGCCGCTGCCGCCGCGCGACGTCTCGCTCGGAGACTTCACCAGCTTCCCCGTCTGCAACGCACAACAACTTCATCAATATTCTCGTCCCAGTCCAGGATGTAGCAACTTATAACCGTCTAGTTGGAAACGTCATTGCGGGTATTTCCGAGTGTACACAGACGCAGTGTGTACACAGCGTCAGACTGGCTGTATAGTCGAGGTGGCGATTTGGGAGCCGGGGCATGCGGCAACCGTAGGATCGCCGCGGACCTCCACGTACCTGTACCTAGTTAGAACATGTAAGCCCCCAAGGACAGTGCACGTACCTGCATGTTCTTCCTCTTGTTGGGTATGACGTACTTCCCGTGGTGGTCGGCGGGCGCGCGCTGCACGGCCGCGAAGCGCTCCTCCTCGTCTCCGTTCTCCAGCTCGATGCGCGCCTTGTACGACGCCGTGCCCTCGATCTCCGCCGCTATCTCCTCCGCCTTCGCCTCGGCGTCCCTGATACCAGATAACACAGTTCACTGCTGGAACCTCGGCGAATGGAGTACAATCCAGGCGCGGCCAGGCCAGTGTCACATAAGTCAGGACCCCTAAAATCGTATACGTTACATAAAAAAAAGTGTGATGTAGTACCTATAGTCCTGCGTGTCCTTCCTCTGCAGCGGCAGCGTGTAGCCGGCCAGCGAGTGGTCGTAGGTGCTGTGCACGCCGTAGATCTCCTCGTTCTTGCGGAACATGTCGTTGGCGTCCCAGCCGTTGGCGCGGCCCTCCGCCTCCAGCTCGTCCAGGCGCGCGTCGCCGTTCAGCGCGGGAGCGTCGCCGCCCTCGCCCTCGCACCCGTCCCACGGCTCAAGGTGCCGCTCCTCTGCGGCCCGCCCGTTCCCTGCGCGCGACACACACTCATTCATGTCATACAATGTTTATAAGTTTGTTTTAACCTTAGATACAGAATAAGTAAATAGGTCAGGTTTTTCCGCACGGTTCCTTTGTACCAATCGTAAGCAGATGACGTGCATACTTGCTAAGGCAACAGAGTGATGTGCCGCGACTTGGCCACGACAAAAGCATGACACAAACATGAGCGACAAGGAAAGAGCGATCAGACCCGTGCTTTCGGTGTAAAACGTTTGTTCCCACTCTATACGTAGTATATGTAAACTTTTTGTTTAATCTATTGTACCGATTACATATTTTTTTACCGTTGGATAAGTCGGTGATCCTTAACTGCTATAGGTACCACGGCCAAAGCCGGGGCAGACCGCTAGTATTTTATACACATCACGGCAGCTAAGGAATTATGTATTTGTACAACTCTTCTTTCAAGTAAGCCCGAGAAAACAAGATTGAAAAGTTTTCAACTGAACACCCTGAAGTCAGAGTTTTCGGGGTTGTAAGGTTTGGACGTAAATACCTACGTTCAGTATTAAACTAAATTTAATCGGTTTATAATGTAACTAAAATCCCTTTTTACCTACTAAAAGTTACAAAAACAATTTGTTTTTGGAACGAAGTTCCGTATCGCGCGTTGTGAAAGGGGGCTAGACGGAAAAAAATCTTACGAAAAGTTGTCACGATACTTTTTGTTATTGTAAGCTGTGCGGCGTCGCATGTTTCTCTGTCTGTCTCTCTCTCTCTTATAGAAAGCAAGCCAGATATTTTCATTTCTATTTCGCATTGAACAGTGTGGTGTCGCGACGATTATTTTTGTTGAGTGTATACAGGTTTTTTGTAAATAATAAATAAAAATAATAATAATAATTCCTTTACTAATTAATCGAAGGAACTTCGTTCCATCCGGGTGTCCCTTGACACCTCTCAAGTTTTTTTTTACTTTTATAGGTTTACACATGACCACCATTTCGCCTGATGTTAAGCGATGATGCGGTCTACGATGATGCGAAAAACTACACTCCCAGAAAACTCCGTCCACGTTATTTTCAAAATGTGGTTTACATTATCAATTTCTAGTTATCTATAGCTAAGTATAAGATTCATACAATGGCACGTACCATTAAATTTACTAATCGCTGTATCAGTCTGGAAGACGTCGTGCGTGGCGTACTCGAGGTCGGAGTCCTTCGCCCGGATGGACACCACATCCTGGGGCTTGAAGATCAGCTTCTCCACCACGGAGTCCACCGCCACCACGCCCTCCTGGTCCACGCGGTGCGCTACTTCTAGGACGACCTGGGGACAATACGGACACTTGATTATACACGAGTCAGCGGTACGTCCATGGGTTAATGGTAAAAGAGGCCTTTGGCTTGGGGAATTGTCGATCAAGATTTACGTTTTTCTCTATAATAGTTTTATTGAGATTGTAGTATTCTTAAACTTTCCCAATTTTAATCTACAATAAATAAAAAACTTTGCACAGAAATTAAATTTCAATCAATTAATTATATTAGCTACCGGCGCGGCGTTTCTGTCGCATTAGAACGAGGCGGCGTTCGTCACGCGAACATTGAAGAAGCCCTGAAGTTCTGTATGTGTTCGAAATAGATTGTACATAGATTTTAAAGACTAAGTTTTTGTTTACATACGATGGGGCCCATATCGCCTTATATCTTCAGATCGGACTGTTCATGGAAATTTAGTTTTGAGCGAACTCCAGCTGTTTTTATCCGCAGCCCAAAATAATTAGACCTTTATTATCGCCGATGCTAATATTTCAACGTCTAATTTCGGCGATCACGCTTCAATGTCATGGGCAGTTCCCCTCGCTACCATACACGGCCAAAGAAAACATATTTACATTGGGGCTTTCCCGGTATTTCGACTGTTCAATTGGAAGATAAAAATAGATTGTAGTGTTCATAGCGCCGACATTGTTTGACGCGGGGCGCCGCTCCTATGAAAACCTGTTGGCTTTTTATAGTTTTACCGTGTCACTTGCACAGACGTATAGGCATGTCTGTCACGTTTTTACACGATACCGTCTATTTAAGTTTTGTTATAATCACTTTTTAATATGATTTTTAGTTGAGTTATTATGCGGTTTGCTTACAAGACACCGATTGACGCAAGTGACCAGACTCAGTCAGTTAGGATTGCTATCTGACCAGATTCTTTCGGTTTTTTTTTAAAACATCTGTGGTGCTCAGACTTGTTGTTTAAATAGCGGGCAAGGGAAACCCAAACAGAGATTTAAAAAAAACTTCAACTGGGGCGAAATGTCCGTTTCAAGAGAATATCCAAGAATGTTAGGAAATATTATGTTCTGTATCGGTACATGTAACGGCAGCCTTAGTTAGAGCGGGGTCAATAAACTTTACGGTTTAAGTTACGGCTGGTTTAGTCGGGAGAACGGCGACTGCCGATCCGGAGCCCCCGGGTTCGAATCCCACCACGCGCACCACTGTCTTTTCGAAGTCATGTGCGTAATAAAGTGCGTAAAACTTAAAAACGGTGATGGAAAACATCGTGAGGAAACCGACATGTACCTAGAATCTTTCGAGGTCATGCATTCTCCTTGCGAGAGAAGGCCCCGAGTCCCAGCAGTGAGTGGGAACATTTAGTGGGCTCCTTATGCTAATAACCTTTTAAAAGTTAAGTTGGTGTCATTGACAATCATGGAAGGTCCATGCGTCTGCGACGTATTTCGTTTGCCTGGAGGAGATTGAAAGACATCTGTGGTGACGACACCGTGATTTTTCGTTGGTTGTACATGAATACACGCCAATGAAATTGTATTTAGGCTACAGTATTATCAGCAGCGAACTTGTCGCCGGGCACGCGACGCTACAATATTCTAATCCGCACGTTTTGTAAACATTGTAATGTGGAACGAAAGCTTGTTTACATTAGGTCCGATTGGCCAGTTCTCGAGAACGGGCGAGATACAGTGCCGATGCCGGTTTTACCGCAATGATTTAGTGAAAATGACTGCAGATACGTGCTCATATTTTAGTAGAAATTTAAAAACTTGTCACCTTTTGTCTGACGCAAAGCGTTTCTCCTGTTCAGGAAACGATACGACAAAAATAAAAGTTATTAATATGAATATGGTATGAATAGGCCCGAAGAGTAGAATTTCTACCTATTATTACCATAATACATGATCAGCTTTACCACCAGGTATGCAGCGGCTACGTGTATACTAGAGGAAAACGAAAAAAAACAAACAATGAACTATGAAGCATGAATGAACTTAACACAGTTAACTAGCACAGATAGATAATGACAAATCGAATTAATATACCTACATTAACGTAAACCTGTCGAGTTTATACTGCGAAAGCGAGTTTCATGCTATCTCGACGGTGCACAGGCACTTAGATTCCTTTGAGCAATTTACACCAAGAAGAGAAATATGTAGACAAAATAGTGTCATTATAAATGAAAGATTACCTAGAGCCGTTTGTATCGAGATGATGGCAAAGTAAGAAGCCTATACCCAGCGCAAGGGGATAAGATACAATCTAGAACTTCACAAGGTCAGAGTCGATAACCGCGTCGTTTACCAGCAGGCGAGGTAGTCGAACGTGCGATAGCAAAGGCTGTGGATAATGATGACGATGCAAGAAATATTAACCTATTCTGCATATCTAGTAATTTCATTGGCCATGTGTCTGGGAGGGGTAAAAGAAGAGAAGAGAGAAGTGGCTTTTATTTTACAACTTTTATATGTTTACACTTGACCGCCATCTCGCCTGATGTTAACCGACGATGCGGTCTACAATGGAGCGTGTTTACCTAGAAGAAACCGATTCACACCAAGATTATAACTATCGGGAAAAACCCACTCAGGCAACTCATTCCACAGCCTAGACGTTCTTATCACAAACGTAGAGTCAAACCTCTTCGTCCGTGTCTTTGGAATATCCACCATGGAACGGTGCCGCTGAGTTACGAGAAGTACGATAGAAAAAATGGCAAGGAGGTATTAGATCATGCAGATCAGTTGCACACTCTCCGAAGTGTATCCGATAAAAAAACCGATAAGCTAGCAATCTTGCGGCGATGTTCAAGACTTTGAAGTCTTTTTCGCGCTAGAATGTCTTTGCCTATGAACCTTTTGGCACGCCTCTGAATCGATTCCAGGGCCTCAAGCTGATACTTAGCTGATACATCCCAAAAGTGCGAACAGTACTCCAGTACAGCAGTAGACCAAACAGATGAAGTCTCTACTTGGGAATTATGTGGTCAATAGTTGTTTTAACGCGTTTAGGTTTAAACTTGACCGCCGCACAAGAATACCGAACCAAAAGTTAGAGTTTGTTAAACAGGCGGGTTACGTCAGGCCACGTGAGACATCAGATGTGTTTATCTGCCAACAATTGAGTAGGTTTATTTTACGTTTTTTTAGATTCAACGTCCTCATTTAGCCTTGAACTCGTTCGATGGTGAGCGACGGTACGAGGAGACCGAATTCAAGGAGACAGCTTTACCTATTCAGCAGTTGAAGAGACATAGGTTTTGATTATTCTCAACATACCAGCAAAACTCGCACTAGACACTAAACAACGCTTCAACGCTTGGTGGTTCACTACGTGATGCACTAAAATCTTTTGCTTTCACCAGAATGTTAACAATTTTTAAAATTCTCAATTTCATGTGTCTTTAAAAATACAAGCAATGCCACAATTCAGTCATTGACGTCATATAGATCGACATCGGGTTGATAGCTTTGCGAAATATTGCAGATATTTATGTAGATGATCGTTCACGTGAATTGGTTTTCACATGACGAAAGGTTTTCATAGGGTTAGTTGTTTGCGAGTGGTGGCTTGTGGACAAGTGGTGTTTAGGTATTTTAACGACTAACGACACTCCTGCGTTTTTATGGCTTCATTTGTAGAAGTGACGAGTGATTAACGACCGGCGGCGGGCCACTCCAAATGTTATCGATGGTACACTCCGCGACATGCTTTTTGATCGATTTGTAATTGGTAAAACAAAATTCGTTTAAGAATTTGTTTTTATTCCAGCCAAATTAAAAGTTGGCCAACCATCGATTTACACTGAACTTGTAACATCAGCATGGATATTGAGCTAGCCACTTAAGAATTAACAAGTACTTACCCATTAAAAATTCTGAATAGTTTAATCTATATTTAGATCTGTGGATTGGGATACTATAACAAATTTTGGTCGAAATGATACCCAGAATACGGAATCGAAAACTTTGATCGTATTATAAACTACAAAAATGTACTTCTTATTGATCACTAATAGAATAAAGAGTACAAGATATTGTGTTTATGGGTATTTTAGGACTTCTTCCTATTGTTTTGACAATTTTTTTACAATAAGAGGCTTATCCAGATATGTTATACTTATGTCGGTTGTGTCACGTCATATTCAGAGCGGCTGCAGAGTTTGGCGCGCAGTGCAGGAAGAGGTGCCGTGTGGGCTGTTCATGAGAGGTTATTGTATTGATCAGCTGCGGTTAATACGATTCTTACATATTTGTTGAAGTCGTAATAAACGACTTCTTATTTTGCACCCTTTTCTAAAATATGTATACCTCTAGAAATACCATAGTAGTAAATGACTGCGTCTCCCGTAGAGAAAAATTCGCCCAATTCAAAGAACGTGGAGAACAGACTCAGTCGCTGAACGAACATGCCCTAGCGTCTGAACTTGACCCTTGATGCAGTCTGCAATTGGGGCGACGCCAACCTGGCCAAGTTTAACGAGGAAAAGACGCACGCGTGTCTGTTCTCCTCAAAAAGGAGTAAATTCCTACTGACTTACATTTTTTCGGGCCCATCTGTTGCGTGAATTGACTATCTCGAGCTCGTGAGCGGTTCTTTATCGTTTACGCTTAACATTATTTATTCATCGGCTAATTAATTAGCTACTAAAAACTGGGCGTCCTATCGAAGGTTACGGCTGGTCTAGTCGGGACAGAGACCGCCGATCCGGAGCCCCGCCCCGGGTTCAAATACCACGTCGACCACTGTCTTTTAGAAGTTATGTGCGTAATCCCGCTAATTTAAGACGGCGAAGGATCAACATCGTGAGGAAATCACTTAAAAGGATTATTTTGTATTTACAATCCTGTTCGGAAATAACTTCAAAGTTTTGAACATCGCGTTAGTTGCAAGTTTATCGATTTTTTATCGAATACTTTTTTTGGTTTTTTAAACAATGTTATGGTCGTATCTTTATAAGATACAGCGATGCACATAAAAGTAATGTACTTTATGCTATTAATATGAATTGAAATTGCTAAGTTTATATAAAATACTATAAGTTTCAAACGGTATTCAAGGTTACATTTAAAAAACTTTTATATAGTACACGAAGATAATGTGAGTGGTAAAGTAGCGAGTCAATGCAATCAAGTGTACAAACAAGTTTATGTTAATACCTACAAAGAAAGGTTACACATTTCCATAAAGAAATCATATTTACTCGCGGGAATCAGACCCTAACGCGGCAAAAACAACGAGGAAGCGGTCTGACGGTCACCGCGCACCGTACCCGCTCGCCACCGACGAAACTTCACCTAGATCACACTCATCCCGGCTAGACTATTTTAGTTGGATACGGAAACAGATTTAATGTCCTTTTTAAAGCTATTCATCATGTTATTTGAGTACAGCTATTCTTTATTTTATTTTGGATTGATTTGAAATTGGAAAGACGAAAAACATATTGTGATGGTAGGACATTCGTGCAATATTTTTGTGATACCCAGTGTTTAGCTTCACCAAAACCGGCAAAGTAAAATGCTACATTTTTATGTAGCATCCCAACAAAATACATTTATGAAATCGTACAGTTTCGTCACAATCTAAAAAAGTAGGCAACAGTCATTATCTCTATAGACATTTAAATACTCTTTATTAATGAATGCGTTTTAATTGAATATTACTTCCAGAAATAGGTGGAAAGAGGAACTTAATGTCCACAACAAAGATTGGCTCACAATAGCTCTCGATAGAGACCATTGAAGAGAGGGAAGAGAGGCCTTTCCTAAACGATGGGACAAGATAGGCTAATATAATTATATGTATAATTATAACTTTCAATTGTGACTTTCATTAGTGTAATTTGTTGACGATAAACGTTTTTAATTGTTGTAAATAGTACATTTAAACTTCACAGTCCTACAAAATTTGGAGACTGGCTGGGGTCAATGAGCAGTAAGCAAACCAAAGTAAAAACAATTTGAAAACTTTCCTGTTATTTTAATTCATTAGTTAAGTATCTGCTAAGGATAGTTTTAATGTGTAATATGGTCAAATCATGATGAATCAAAGCTTACATAAGTTAAATACAATTTTAATAGTTAAAAATTATATTATTAATTATTTAAAAGCTTTTTTCTATTCTCTCACAAGGAAAATCAAGGTCATAATCCACCACGCTGACCAAGTGTGGGTTGGTAGATGAAACAAGTACTTGAAAGACGTTATTCTTAATACAAACCGGTTTCCTCACGACTTTTTTGCTTCATCATCAAAGCCAGTGGTGACGACTAACTAACGTAACGTTGCACTTGAAAAATACTAAGCAGTGCAGTTGGGGATCGATCCTACGATCAAACTATTTGAATCGGACGGTTGCCCCATTATGCAGCACATTTTTCATGTGTATATCTTGTTTATTTTTAGCAACATAATTAGTGGTAGGACTCTTTGCAGAGTACTTCTGGGGAAGTACCACACCTTTGCCAATTATTCTACCGACAAGCAGTAATGTGAAGACATCACTGTTTTCCGGTTTGAAGAGCAATGTTTCCAGTGAAATTACAGGGAATAGAGATTAAACATCTTATATCTTTGGGTGATGAGCCCAGTGCAGTTCTAGGTGATGATTTGGACTCTTCATGTGCAGGCTTATGCAGACTCGTCATTATGGGCAGGCATGTTGCGTCCCATCAGGCACATGTCCTGCTCGTCTCATTACTCTAGGCTATATTATTATCTTATAGGTATATGACTGCAACTATTCAGCATGTAAATAAATAATTATTATCCCCATTTAAATTTTATAAATATTAGCATTGTATACTTTGTACAGTTTACCAGTTAATAATTCACAATGTTTATGTATTGTAATCTGCATAATTATTCTTCTAACAGCGAACATGAAATTATTTATTTAGAGCTCTATCTCCGTTCAATAGAGTTCAGATGGCTTGACAACATAAGCAGTGAGAGATAAAGTTGCTGGAAACTCAAACGGATGACTCATTGACAGTTTAGAAAGAAACACAATAAATTATTTAAAAGCTGAAAAATCGATTCCATATTTGTTAAGCATATTCAGATAAGTATTGGTTTTGCGGCTTATTTTTCGATGCTGTCAATACATTAACGATGAATTCCCCTTGACCCACTATGGGAATAGGTAACAAACCAGGTATTTCATCCAATAATGCAAAATTATCTCATCAAAATGATTGAACAGCTGTTTCATGAACAACTTTTTTTACATTTTAGGGATAATAAGAGTAAGAGTGGTCATAATAAAGACCAGAACACCATTAAGTCGGGTTAATATAGGTGTTCTACTGTAACAATGTATTTATGAAGAAGCCACGAGGCCAGTCAAAAAATTATAAACAGGATAATATATTGGTACATACGTTGCTATATTTTAAGTTATTTATGTTTTATCGCATTCACAATTTTAAGAGTGATGTGTGATGCGGCGCCTATATCCACATTCTTGTTACCGGCTGCCATGTCTATGATTGATCTGAATAAATCGCATACCTCGAAACCGCGCCCTAATAAAACAAAACAAGTTCCCGCCAAACTTCATGGTCACTATGAAAATTCAACCAGAAGACGGGAACGTAGATTTAGAATACAGTAGGGAGAAATGCTTTACAGGCTATAATAGTTAGAATGTCTGGTTTCAGGATCAGGATGTTCCAATTTCACCTGCACCTCAGAACAATTCTTCAAGTGAAGATATACAAATCTATCATAATCTATGTATTTTTCCGTGAAATTTCAGAGAAAGACATCTTTCAAGACGCGTCATCCGCCAAGCTTACGTAGGTACATGACTCTTCGAGAAATAATTCCCTGAGTCCCAGCAGTGGGAACATAAACTGGGTCGGTTATGCTGGGCGATGACGTAAATTGTAGGACAAACGCGTGTAGTCACTAATATGCGCAAGTAATAGTGTTTTGAATGCTTTCTTGGACGAGTTTGAGAAAAAAGAAATTATTTGTTGGGATGCACCTATGTACTTTTTTTCTTAGTTTTGTTTATCGCATCTGTCTGATGTTGTGATGACGGTACAATGCAATGTAAGATGGACTCTGGCTGAAATGGAAATTTCATCTTGATTTAAAAACATCCAAATCGTAAAATCATCCAAAACTTAGGGCAACCCATTTGTACATAAAAATGACCCAAACTAAAACGAGATCTGATGTCAACTATGAAATATATGAATCATGTTTGTTCACCGATTCTCTAGCAGGTAGTTTGAATTTTCAGAGCGGTATTGAACTATGTCGTGTAGTGTACGTTTTGGTTTACGATACGCGATATAAAACACAGATCTGTTCCGGGCAGATGCGCAAAAAGCGTTATCAGTCCGATTCACAGTGCAAAAGTCGAACTGAATTCCACGCTATGGGGTTGTCAAACTATTGCCTTATAGTATAAGGTTAGACAGACATTTGTACAAGGGGTAAGGGTGACCTCACGGTGATAACGTTCAAGCTCACACGCGTAGGGTCATAGTTGCAAATCTCACCTCATCATCATCCGCAAGACGTCCACTGCTGAACATAGGCTAGATTTCCACAACGAATGGTCCCGCGCAACCTGCAACCAGCGGTTTCCAGCGACCTTTGTGAGGTGATCAGTCCATGTAGTGGGAGGCCGTCCAACAGTGCGTCTTCCTGTTAGTGGTCGCCACTCGATAACCTTTCTTCCCCATCGGTTGTCGGTTCTTCAAGCGATGTGGCCTACCCATTGCCACTTCAGCTTGTTTACTTTTTGAGCTATGTCGGCCACTTTCTTTCTTTTGCGAATATTCTCATTACGGATTCTGTCACCTACACCTCTGATTATATTATTTTTCAATTGCAGATTTAAAAGTTCGTCAAAATTACTGCTTTTAACAGTAAATGAGGACATTGTGTCCTTCGTCAATTGCGTCAATCCGTACTTGACCAGCGTAATAGATTATGGACTTGTGAGAGAAGGCCCCAAGACACATCAATAGAAATACATTATTTTACCTGACGTTATAAAGTGAGAAGTTACTCAATTCTAGTATTTTTGAGTGTTATCTCATAACTACGTCTTTTATCGATATAATAGACGCTCTGATTTTAAGTTGTCGGTCTCAGAAATTTTTACAAAAATATTTTCCTTTAGTAAATAGATTATTTTTATACAGTGTCTTGTTTGGCTTATCATGTAGACACTTAATAATGTATGTAAGTTCTAGCATTACGATCTTTAGAAGGCTTATGATTATGTCTAGAAATAGTGAGAATAGAAAACAAATGTTATGTAGCGGTTGTAAGTTTGTAACGAACGCATTCAGCCGCTGTCCAGATCGATATCTAGCTGTCGACGGCGACACGCTAGTCAGTCTAGACGACAACGTAGCCACGATACATGTCTCGGTAGCGGCTATAACGATCCAACTACATTTATCAGGGTTTATTTCATTGTCGGGAAATGAGGTCAGTTTTCATTCACTGTTTGGAGGATATGGCCAATTTTGGCTAAATAACAGAAGAGTTTAACTTTCACTGCAGAATGAAAGATGCAACTTTTTTTAAACTTTCGGTTTTTGGCGTATTGTTCTCTCGTGACCTCGGCCGATATCGTCATCATCAATCAGCCCAGCGACGTGCACTACTGGACGTGGGCCTTTCCCATGATACTGGGCCTTTTTCTAGCCAGGTTTTCGTTTCCAGCCTCTGTCACTACGAATTTCAAGTCGTGTTACGTTTCGCGATTTCCACTTTACGACACGTCTACCTCAACGGTTGTCGACCCTGCGAGAGATATGACTGCTCCACTTGCTAATACTTTAAATTACATAGGGAACCTTCGATAGTCAGAGTATAACTTCCTTTCAGATACGTTACAGGGAAACTCCGGGTGTAGCCGTTACTCAAGCAAAACGTCGCGTCGGGAGGTAATTAAAAAACAATTAGATCGCGACGAAGTCCTATGTAATATTTTTAATATGAGACTAAAACAGATGTAGCCAGTTTCAATTCCAAAAATAAATAAAAATAATAATAGCAAATGACATTAACTTTGTATAAACTGCTTAAAATAAATCCGATAATCTGGGTTTATGTACAATCGGGTGGGCTAAAAACGAACATTACAAGCGACATACTAACTCGTACACCGTACAAACGTAGGCAACGTCTGTCCACCAATAGGCACGATGTCTACAGCTAAGAACTCATGAAGCGGTTTCAAGCCCGCGGACCCGCAGCTTCTGTAGAATGCAGATTTATATGTAAAAATTGAAATTAAAACTCACGAGGCGTTTTACGCCCGCGGCGTCCGCGCGTCACCCGCCACGTTCGCGGGCGACAATCTCACCCGCGGCGGCTGCGAAACACGCGTGAGTTTTGATATAAAACCGTCCACTGTCGCGGTGCGCGCCTGCGCGCGGGCTCGGTTGGAAACCGCTCCATGAGTTATTAGCCTAAAAGTACTAATTGGTCCGTCAGTTGGGTTTTTCAAAAATACATTTCATACACGGATTTTTTTCTTTTGTTTCACAAACATAAAATGACGAAGATGCAGTCCTCCGAAGTCTCGAGTGACGTCGTCACTTTATTCTACGATTTTTACGAAAATGTGACGTCCCAACTCCTATTCCGGAAGTTTGATGATGTAAGTACATATGTATATATCTTTGTCGATTTCCAATAATTTGATACAACGAAAAATACATGTCCCATATTTTTCCTGACAGAATTAGACTGGTATATTTTTAAGGCAGTCATCATCTCAATTCACGATCGTAGCATAGCGCATGTACTAGGCTACTAGGGCGCCTAAACGCGTGAAGCGTCGAGCGGCGGGCAAGTGTGGCAGACTGTAACAGCCGGCAGTCGCTAACGCGGACAGTTAGCGGCTGCGCTGACGCAACAGCTCCGCGCTCGCGCTGGACGCATTCCTCGGAGACCGCGCGACCTTGCGCGCGCGCCGAAGACGCGGCTCCAAGCGACGCCGACGGGCCACCGAGTCTACCTCACCTACTTACTTTGTCTAGACGACGCCGACGCCTCGTGACATTTTGGATTTGAAAATTTGGCGAAACCGACTCCAACTTCGATTGTTTTGGTTTTAATGTTCCATAATCACTCAACTTAGCTTTTTTAATATTAATTTATGCAATTAGCTAACGAACGGGACTTTATGAAAGTGACTCGACTTAATCCATCGTTGATGAAAACACTTTGAGTCGTGTGAACCGAGTATAAATCGGCCCGAACTTCAAATTTACTTCGTAAATAACCACATTATCGCATGATATGGGGGTTTTATGGGTCAAAAAAGCTTTAATTGTGACAAAAAAGAAAATTACAGCTACTAACTACAAAACTTTTCCTTGTACATACTTTCACCAGTAATGTAATTTGAGTTTGCCCAAGGGTCACATAATTTAACTCAAAAGAACTAGTTTACTAAGACCAGCTCAGTCATTTTTTTAAACAGTAAAAAATGGAATTTCCCCGTCTCCGATGCCTTCCAAGTGATCGAAACGGCAACGCCCTGCGGTTCCGCGAACTCCCGAACCAGGCTGACCTAGATACAGCCTGTCCTAGATAGGTCTACGCTGCAAATAGCCGCACGATCCTAGGCGCGCTAAGTTTAGCCCTAACTTGGCCCTACGCGACTATTACAAAATAGATAACAAGTAACTTGAGTATTAATAATGTCGTCGGGAAACGAATCGGTCATGGGACTGAGCGAATTTCTTATAAGCCACAAGGCAAAGATCACACCTATAAAATTTTGTGCGGAGTGCGACTAAGAAGACTTAAACTATTATGTGTGTGTTAAGTTTAGAGTCCCTCCAAGCTATTATGAAAATTGCAGATGAGATTTTTTCAGAAAAACTATCTTTAGGTTAGGCCTTTAGGCCATTTTAAGAATAAGAATTTCAAACCAAAATAGAGCTGGCGCAATAATAACAATATCACAGGAAATGCATACGTTTTCTATTTCTCGGTTTTAGTACTCAAATGTACAGAAAGCAATACGATAAAATTTACCTGAATCTATTTTGTATCCAAATTTCCTTACACTACACTGAAATAACTAAACTAAGTAATAAATACCGAGCTCTACTTAACAAGCGGGAAGGCATGGGTCAGCGTAGCAACATGTAAAACCTTTTTAACTCGCACGGTTTCATTCATAACTATATCCCAAAACCTGCCAAAAAAGCGTTAAACGCTATTAACACTTTCGAATACAATTATATTTAGTCTAGCAACATTGTACGATCGACTGTGGAAGTATCACGAGCGGTTTTTTTCTAGGCAATTCCATTTGCGAGACACAACCGACAGTAGTCAACCGGTGATGGTCAATAAGTTCAAGGAAAACGGAATTATAATGTATGTAGCCTCCGACAAATACCTATGAAGCTTCAAGATCGCCTACACCTTTCAAACAAAAGAAAATGCTTCAAAACCCGTGCCGACCGTTTAGAAGCACATGTATACAGATGGAGCCACGTTTCCCTCTGCTACCGGTAATTGTTAATACAGATTTGGCAAAGGTGGCAGCAGGTGCCGAGCCCCATCATCCCGGAGAAGTAGACGATCCCCTTATGATCATCCGTTTAGAAGCTACGATGCCACAGACAGGCACGCACTAATCACGTCAAACTGATAACAACCCCATCGTTTTCCGTCGGGAGTTAACAACATGGCGTCCGGCTTTTTGTCAACTTACGCGCGACAATTGATTTTTTTTTTAATAAAGAGTGACGAGTAGAGCAGGACATGTGCCTGATGGTAAGCAACATGCCTGCCACATAAAACACAGTTACACGCAGCTATTGGAACATGAAGAGTCCAAATCATTACCTAGCACTGCACTGCGGCTGCGCTCATCACCCAGAAACCTAAGATGTTATATCTCTAAGCCATGTAATTTCACATAACTGCTTGGCGGTAGAACAACTGGCAAAGTTGTGGTACTTCCCCAGGCGGACTCTGCTAGGAGTCCTACCACTACAATATAATGTAAATAAATACGTTTATTCAAATGGACTTTGTTCATGTAGTTAATTTATCACCTTAGTAACAACTAGATACCATTTAAAAATAAATGATGTAATATTTTATTTCATGACCATAGAGTTAAGAATTTCGACTTTAATAGATGAGAAACGAACGTTCGACTGGTACCGGAAGCACTCAGATGCACCATCATGAATCGATAAACTACGTATCTCCGGAAGAGGATGCACCGCGGTGTTCTGTCTGAGAACTCTTCAATAAAGACTTCCTAGGTAGGTACTAAGTCATATTGGGACAGTTGTAATCATGAACCGAAGTGGTATATATAGAAATTGGTAAGTTGCGATACATATTTTTAGATTTAATATCATTTTATTGTTTTATCTACTTTTTGAACTCTTTTGTGAACAAGTCGAAAAATTACAAGAAACAATGACACTTACTAACTTACTATTTAAGGTAAAATATCTATGAGTAGTTTTTGCAACTATGCTGTTACGGTACTGCTGATTGGGACGACGTTGCGAGATAGCTCATTGAGTGTTCACGCCTATGTTTATTCAGTAAGAATGTATCGTTTCCTGTGGGATATGAATGAAACCACAGCCGCGGCTAATACATTAAATGTTTGAATGTATAAACGTACATTTGGCCGAGTGACATTGACCTGCCGATACTGGAGCAGAGGGTACGGCGGCCGCAGGAACATGGTAAACACGGCGAAGTGGCCCATCGGCCTCAATCCATACCACACTATCACACACGGACTATTATTTCACGAGGAATCACATAAACTGCAGTCAAACCACTAGGAATTGTTCACAGACTAGCTTTTTTGACGAGATTCAGCTGCCACAGTCACGGTCTCAAAAGATTAATAATTCACCACCATAACCTTAGATTACGTTCCTATGCCGAGGTCAGGTCGAGTAATCACGAACGAAACAAAAATCCACTGTTTTGGCTAATAGCAGACCAAGTGCCGTTTCCAGCGAGTTCTCGGCTGGATGTTTTGTCGTAAACTCACGTCCACTTCACTGATTGTCCGGACCCATCATTCCACATCGAAGCATTACATTGTGTGGACGTTAAAATTCTCGCGACTGACACTGGCGTGTGTTTATTGATCTGACCCACTTTTCGCAGTTCCGCTAGGGCTGCGTTCACACGAAAATGCAACGCGAATGCACTCGCATTCTCGTTATGTAACGCATGCGAACGTTTAGCAACCGCGACAGTCGGACCGATTCAGATTAGAGAGGCTTCGCGAAACAGCCCCGATGCGAAGGACGTTACCGTTTCAGATCTAGGTTCGGTTGTAAAGCCTAGACGTCAGTTCCTAGGTCACAGGTTGGAGGTGTCTTTATGAAATGGCTGCGCGCGCAGTTCACTGTTCGCGTTTCAATTGTGCATTAAACTAGCTGTAGCCCGTGACCCTGCCCGCGTGAACTTCTGCGGCCTCGTCCCTCGCGTCGCTCATCAACCATTCAAATAAAGGTTTAACAGCGCACGAGCTGTCTGATTGTGATCTCGAAATTGATAGAGATAGCGATTTGTTCCTCTCGAAGCGCTGATGCAACCAACACGCGAGATACGACATACGGAACAATCCTGAGAAATATAATGATGTAGCATGGAACGTTGGATGCCATGGAAAATAGGAGTTCAATTTCAGAGTAATTGTTTACCGATAAGAATTATCTATCTGCAGCGCATACCAATGAAAAGAAATAGCTCCAATTAACCACAATTAATAAATTAAACATTAACGAAATGACATTTATCAATAGTAATTAGACAAATAATTTAAAAACAACAAGTGATTAGAAATAAACAGGACAGAACATTACAGGCGCAACATTCAACGTACAGTATTATTTACTTACGCAGAGTGGAGGCGGATACAATGAGGAGAACGATTTCAACTTTAATTATTTATCAGCGTGACATTCGGGCAGGAAGTAGGATGTGACGTAACGGACCAAAGTCACAGCCGAATAAATGGATGTGTGAAGCTGGGAAGGAGCACGACGCATGCACGGGCGGGCTCGGGCCCACTGGCAGCGGATTACGGAACACAATATTTTACAACTAGCTGAACATTTTTAGGGTTCCGTCACAGATCAGAAAATAGTTACTTCGTAACAGATGCATCACTGCCATACAAAAGCGCAAATACCTACACGATAATAACCTAAACTTTCGTAAACTACTTACCTACTGTCACTTGCAAGCAAAAATACACCTTTGCACAAGCACGCAGAGTTGAGAATACCGTGTGCCCCGTGTGACTTGTCGTCTGCTTACGTCACTGACCAAACGTGCTAGGGTTGTTCGTAATATGATAAGATGATAAAAAACTAAACTGCAAATAGTAATTTTCTTTGTTCTTTATTTAAATGGAATAAAAATGAAAAAAATGTTTATTATCTCAGTAACGAAAACCAAATCACAAGAAAAGCTAGTAACCTAGCGTCTACCGCCTTAAAGTTATTAAAAACAGTTTCACGCGCTCCCGGATGTTAAATACAAAGCGACAATAAATACAAAGAATACATACATGTGACAATAAATAGGTACAAAGAATGAATACTTAACATGTTTTGCTAGTGTGAACTAGATCCCGCACTATGGTGACCTGTTTTGTGGGATCCAGGCAAATTTTATGCAAGTAAAAAATAGACTGAAACGACTCAAAAAAATAGATATTTTTATTGATTTACAAACAATTAAATTTTCTCCGATAAACAAACTTTCAGATACTCGAATTCTAGAATTTTATAATTTTGGCTAAGTTTATCATCACATCATACAGATATAATAGATATATTAAAAGTATATATATACTTATGCATACATATGCATACATGTATTGCTATTGCACCCATCCACAATACAATAACGCCGCGACATTATTTATGCGCGCACTCGGCGTTCGTACGCACGTCAACTCGGGCAAGCGGCCGGCGCGGCGCCCCTGTGATTTTAGTACACCCGGGTGGACCCGAACGAGTAGGTTAATATCTCGCGCCGTATAGCGAGTGGTGAGGGTGTGGTTCCGTGCCTAAACGGTAAAAACGGGATCCTATTACTGAGACGTGCTGTCCGTCCGTCCGACTGTCACCAGGCTGTATCTCAAGAACAGTGATACTAGCTATCACAGTTGCAATTTTCACATATGTATTTATATTGCAGCTATAACAACAAATACTTAAAATAATATAAATATTTAAGAGGGGCTTCCATACAACAAACTTGTTTTTTTTCTACCGTTTCTTGCTCGATACTAATAACGGTGACGCTTTAGCTAATTTACAGCATATTTAGTTTTATGTTCCTGACTGTTATGACCTGACTGGCACCGACTTCAAATAGATGAGTAAGTAGCGCTTATAATAATGATTTTAGTTTATTTTTGGCTTTTGAGTGCCTATTTGTGGTTTTGAAATAGGTTTAATTTTTTGTACGAAAATAGTTTATTTTAACCTTTTTAGTGTAAAACAAGTGTTTATTAATCCATTTACACAATTTCGTATTGACAGGTTCGAGTTTCATAACTTCTGTGAAATCTACAACTACGTCATCCAGAAAATTGTGCGCAAATTTTAGTTTATGGTTCATATTTCAAAAACCACCCGACCGATTTCAATAAAATTTGTATGGGACCATTCCGGAAGCATCCCCCCCATCCGAACACAAAAAGAAATTTAAAATATTTTTTAGGACAATTTTTTTTTTTAGAAACCAGACATAATTTATATTAAATTACCGCATAAAAGTCGTGGACTTGCAACGTGGTTTGATTTAAAAACACTTTTACCATACAAAAAAAGAAAATCGATTCACAATTGGCGGCGTTATCGCGTAGTATGCCTACATACAACCGTATTGATAACCTCCTCTTTTTTTGGAAGTCTGTTAAAAACTACGACAAAATCGGAGGTCCTTGGTGAAAGTGTCAGTTACAGCAGCTCGCCGACAGTGGCGCCCCGCCCCGAGTCCCGTGAGAGGAGGCCGGATGTGCAGCCAGATTGATTGATCGCTGCTCACGCTGCCGCGCCGCCTTCCACGTCGCCTGGTAGGACGAGCATCGTCGAGCAATGAACAATAACACTTGCAAGACTTCATGGATATTCTTAAAGTATGTGGCGCTTTGGCGGTGGTAGATTAGCTAGCCCCAAATTAATTTAATTTTGTATAACCAGATGGCTAATATAAATAAATATCGTACTAATATTATAAATGCTACATTTCGGATGGTTATTGCTCAATCACGTCGGAACGACTGAACGGATCGGGTTGAAATTTAGAACACAGAATATAGCCCGAAATAGCATATGGACTAATTTTTGTCCCGGGAAAACAACGTGAAGGAGAACTACGCTGGTAAAACTTCGGGGCTCTGCAAATGCTTTTATTCTTCTACATAATAATTAATTAATTATAAATCTTACTAGATACGAGTAGTTGTCAGACGTTTGTTTATGTTTGTAATGTCGTTGTCATTGTCACTAGAACGAATAGACCGATTCGAAAATGTTGTCTCCAATCTAATCCATCCATCCATCAATGAAGTTTTTCATTAGTTTTGGCGAGATGGATTTAAGAAATAAATGTTCTGGTCCTGGGTATGATAACGCAGATAATTAGACCAAAGCAACTCCAACAGGAATTACTTTTAACATTAATGATTAACTTGAGTACGTCGCTTCTGTTCATACTATTTACTATTTTAGGTTTGCCGCAAAAAGGGGCATGAGCGTTTAACCTAAGATTAACTTCCGCGGTCAGGGTGATTTAAATTTTAATTTCGGCGATTTCAACACACCTACACCGCACGGATTATCGAGCACCTACATAAAGTAAAAGGAAGTATCATCGGTATAGAAGCAAAAACAATTTTGTAAAACGATATAATATTAGAAGGTGAAATCTTACAAAGCCATAATTTGTTCTGTAAATAGCCAGATGGTAGCCATCATAAAACGGATTTTTTTTTGTCGCCTATTGTTCTACTAAACCGAGAGTATTGTTCAAGAAAATCCAATAGTGTCTCTATTGTTAAGTTCCCAGGTAGATGGTCTGAACTACAACGTAGCACGCCATTTCATAGTTGCCGTTATAATCGCATAATAAACCAAAACTTATGGAATGCCTAATATCTCAGGGAAAGTAGTCATAACTCAACGTTTCAACATTTTGAGCGAGACACCTGGGGCCGTATTTGTGTCGTTTCTGAAGCCGAGCGCAATCGACGTACACATGTTATTTAGGAGACTTGTACATTACTGTCTTGAGTTAAAAGTGCATGTAAGTTCAGAGCGCGCCAATGTATGAAGTCAAGATAAAACATTACAAATATGGAGTAGTCCTTAACAAATCATAGATCAAAAACCATCTCGTCCACATATTAAAAAGGAATCGCTCCATTCATTTTAGAGCTACGACGACAAACAAACAGGTCTTGTCACAAAAACAAAGATGCAGACCAGTCGCAAAAGCATATACCATGTATAAATAATCCTGAATTTGTTGACGCTGCTGCTGTTTCAAATACCAGTGGTGGCGTTGGTGCTATTCGTGTACGGGCTTGAAGCGGCCAGATATTAGGGGCGATAAAAAAGTACAATAATTATCATCGATGATGGGAGCTCAGAAAATGACAGCTGGCAAACAACGTTTACAACAAAGAACGTTTTAAAAAGGGTATCTTTAATCACTTCTTAAGGTTGCCAAAGCACCGTTTTTGATGTTACAAATGTGCATATACGGCAGTTACCACTTTCATAACGTTCAGCCTGTTTGCCTGTTTTCAATAACAAAAATACAGCTTAACAGGACAGCAAAACCACTGAAAGATGCCGAAATACTACAAGTGTCGAGGCGTGTGCACTGTGCGTGTGCGGTCACATTATGGTACGAGTTATTGATTCCAAGTCTTGCTGTCACAATCGCAAGTTCGTGCTGTAATCGTGAATAACTGAATCTCATTTATGAGTCCACATTAAGAGGTTTATGGCCTGGAGCGTCTGAGACGTGGTGGGAGATGTTAGACTAATTTGGTTTTCATGAAATAAGGTCTTGCTTAGCTAAAATCTATTGATTTATTGAACAAACAACACATAATAGTCATCAATGGGGACCGGTGGTGGGAAGAAAGTGAGGGTTTGGCCCATGTTTACATTTTGTACATTACAAACACACCTACATTTATCACCTCATACTAAGCTTTAAATATATTATATACAATCAAATGCAATGGAACCTGAACGTAGGGTTAACCTCCGGTTGCAGAGTGCTGCAATACACGCTCACTTTCAAATCATATACGTATGTATGTGTACGTACGCCATCTATGTATATGTCCGTGTAACGGCAATCCTGCCTTCGGTTGTAATATGGTTCGTAAGCAGAAATTTGTTGCGAATGTTCTATTGTAAGTCGAGATAGATCATCAGCACCATCATCAGCCGCAAGACGTCCACTGCGGAACATAGGCCTCTCCCATAGATTTCCACAACGAACGGTCCTGCACACCCTGCAACCAGCGGTTTCCAGCGACCTTTGTGAGCTGTCCGTATAGTGGGAGGCCGTCCAACACTGCGACTTCCGGTTCGTGGTCGCCACTCGAGAAACGTTCATCCCCATCGGTTGTCAGTTCTGCGAGCGATGTGGCCTGCCCATTGCCACCTCAGCTTGCTTACTCTTTGAGCTATGTCGGCCACTTTCGTTCTTTTGCAAATATTCTCACCTAATTTTGCGAGACATTCTGCTTTTTAATTCTACCAAAGTCTTAGTTTGCTACCTTAGTTTGGTCTTCTCGATTGTTAACTCGACGATCTCGACTAACAAAACGGGTGTGGTTGCCGGTATAACTTGACCAAAGACAGTCTGTGGGGTCAATAATATAACGACGGACACCGTTCAGTTTTGGAGGTCGGGAATCACGGCCCTGTTGTCGATTTGTTTTAACATAAAGTATTTCAAATAAGCAGTCACAAAGGTTATCAAAATTTATAATTGAGCTATCGTATCATCAAGTAATCATAGCATCTCTTCTAAAACTCCAAAGACAAGTTTTGGGAAGAATGTAGGTCGTGATACGTATGTAGAGTATAAAATCGCGCAGACATTGGCAGGCGACCTCCGTGACATAACGCGCCGGCACCCGGCTCCAAGGTGAGAGTTCACAGATTCGGTTCTCGTCCACGTTGAATTAACGCTAGATGCTGGCTGCCGCGCCGGCGGCGACACGCCGGATAACTTATCTTTCTCTTGTTTCTATGTTTACATTAGAGGACCCCAAACTCTTTGTCTCGATGTAACACAAGTTGTATTGTGTTATTTTCCGGTTTTGTGTGGATATGATAGTTTATTATATACCCAAGAAAGGACGGTACAATAGTATTATCGTCACCGGTTTTTTAATTTAATTTTTTGGTTTGGTCATCAAAGGTTTTAAGAAAAACTGGAATTATTATCGGTCCTGGGTTAACAACTGACCTCGTGGCTTAGTAGGGAAGTCTGCTCGCGGAGCCATAGACCGTGGGTTCCATTCTCACGCCATGACAAATATTTCTGTGATGAATACAACTATTTGTTCTGTGCCTGTGTGTTTCCATGATAAGTGTAACGTATGTGTGTTTAAATTATATAAGTAGGTACATATGTATTATATCAGCGGCACAGAGCTCCGAGGTTTTATCTGCATTACTCCCATTCCCATTATTTCCCCGTGATTAAAAGTATCATATGTGCTATTACAGATATAATCAGTGGTGTAAATTTCAACGTGATCCATTCAAACGTTCCTACACGGTTGAGGAACAAACACCGTAACATCCAAACTTTCGTATTTATTAGTAGGATTCGAGGACGTGTCACGCGAACGATCACCCAACCTGCAGGGGTTATTTGTGTTTTGTCAATTGTTATGGCATTTGCTGAATTTAAAAACTTTGTCAGATTGTTGTAGTACCAAGCTGAAACCAATGTAAATGTGACTCACCTCAAATTGCGCGCTGAAGGTCTTGAAGACTCCCTCCCAGAGGCTTCCGGACTGCGTAAGCACCTGGACAATGTCTCCCACGTGCGACGTAGCCGCGTGCATGAAATGCGAGTTGCTGTACACCCCCTCCGCCACGACTCGACCGCGCGGCGATCTGTGCACGGGACAGCCAGACAGTTACCACGGGACATTATATAACTATACCAATTAAATTATCATTAACGCGGCCTTATCTAATGATCAGGAAATACTACCCGAACTTAACTAGGGTTCAAGTCTAAGGTCTAAATCCATCGAGTTGAATATCATCTACTCTTACTTATCTACATGAGATAACAATAATAACAATCTTTTGGGAGATGGGAGGTCTCGGCAATAACCACGTAATTAAGTACTTAATATTTTTCCGCATAAAACAGTAAATTGCAAAATATATTTTTATTAGTTAACAGTTTTACTAAAATGTGTCCAATTCCTATTTCACAGATCTATACATGAATTTCGAAAAAACTCGTCGTCATGCACGTTACATTTGGAGATAGAGGAAAAGCGGTAGACTCAAATCTCACGAAAACTCAGCATTGGGGGAAGGTCTAAGTTTACTTATCTCATGTAACCTTTTGGGAGTGAGGGAGGGAGTCTCGCCAATAATCACGTAGTTATTATTTTTCACAATGCACGACAAGATACACGTACAAATTTCGAAAAAACTCGTGGTTACGTGCACATTACATTTGGAGAGAGAGAGTCAAATCTCACGAAAACTCACCAATGGGTTGGAAAAAATCCCGTCACGTAATTTATGGAAGCCCCGATTCAGAATCGCAAGGTGTGGGTTCGAACCTCATCTAATGCTTTACTTTCTACCTACTTCTATTTCGGGGCGCCTCTCATAATATCCCAAAATGGCGTATTGTAATAGTTTACGCCGCTATTATGAGGAGACCAAATAGCACAATAGATAATCTTATCGGAGACAGTGACTCATATGAACAGAGGTCTGAAACTATAACTCGCTAAACAATACGTCCTTATCGTTACTTTTGAGAGGTCTGCTTGTGATTCATGGGCCTGGGACACTCCACAAACATCAGTCAAGTCTTTTAATTATTAAATACGTAAGAAGAATAGTGCGAACTATAGGTCTGCTCGACTTTTTAGGGAATAGCGAGAATCAACACACATCGCCACCGCAACAAGGAACAAGGAGCCTTTTTGCGAGCACAAGTGTTCAAGGTATACATACAATTCCGATAGAATAGTTAAGATCATTCCGACCTCGTGAGCGCCTCCACCACGTTTCATAGATGTTTTCACCATAACTTCATCTCAGGTGCGTAATAATTAAGTATAGTTACATTTCCCCCATCGATATAATTAAAGAAACGAAGATGAGGTATGCTATAATCTAAAGACAACATAAAGTGGCGAAAATTTGTTTGAAAAATTTTAAAATTGAATTGTCTGCAAACGTACACAATTGTCAGCGAACTGTTACAACCTTAAAACTGCTGATCCTGCAGGAAGTCAATTCCTCGATGTCGATATTGGCGATTCTGCAGTATTTTGCTATATAAAGTCGAATTGTCGAATAAATCTTCCAGTCAGTTCTCGAAAGGTTACTCTGCCTCTCAGCCTACGGACCTGGTTCATGCCCGCCGGACCTGAGACCTCAGATACCCCTAGAGAAGTGCCGCGCGTCTGTTTCTATTTCGGTTGGTCTAGGAAAGGCCCTCACTAAATCCAAAAACTTGTGAAGTGTTTGTTTAAACTCAAATAAAAAGTGAATAAGTACAAATTGTTTTTTTTTTATAGAATCAGTGATTTCCAGTCTAACATTATTGGTGTCAGAAGAAAAGGGATCTATTATCCCTGGTCGCCTATTCCTATCACGCAACGCGCCGCGCCACTTCGGGTCTCTCAGTGACTCAACTGTTGGCTTGCTCCGCTCTGAGCTAGAGCCAGCCGCCAACCAGCCACTACTGTCTCCATCGCCGTAGAAGTACCGAGCCGTCAGCCGCTGTGCCGTATGTACACCGCACCGCCCTTCTGTTGACCACAGCTCACCTCAAGGTAGAGAACCTTTGTGCAGCTCCACTGTGCCCTGGAACCCAGTGCACCGAGCCGCCCTGAACTGACTCGGCCAGCTCCAGCTCCGAAACGGGCTTTCTGTCCGCCTCTTCCCGAGCTGCCTCGCCGTAACCTCACCAGCTCCACCTGCGACGCGGGCTTTCTGTCCGTCTGTTGCCGAGCTACCCTTTCACCGATACCTGCTTAACTGCGCAACCTCACTTGCGTATTGCACAACACGACAGCTGCCCGACTACGGAGAACCTGCAACCCGACACCGCGCCGAATTCCAATGACAAGTGTCTTAATAATCGCCGCTCTGTAAGTTATTTAATAATTTAATTTTGTTTCTCTGTTTTGCTTTTCTTGTATTTGAATTTTTATAACAAAAGAAAATGGCTAAAGATATTAAAACCGACAAAAAACAACTTCCACTAGCTCTCTATTGACGGTAGAGGAAGTAAACTTTACTGTTCTCACGAAATTTATAAAACCATTCGATGGTGATAAAATAAATTATCCTCATTTTTGCGCAATTGCGAGAATGCGCTATCTTTAGCTACAAACAATCAACAAGACCTTTTGTTCAAATATATTTTATCACAACTAGAAGGCAAAGCTGATTCAGCATGCTCTCTAAAGGTATTTGATAACTGGCTAGAACTGAAACCGTTTTTAAGAGTTACCTTCGGGGAATCTAAGCACAGAGACCATCTATTTATAGATTTACAGCAGTGTAGGCAAAAATATAACGAAAGCGTGACCCAATACAGTCTACGTTTGGAAACTTGCCTCACTCGCCTACAAACTGATATTACGCATTCTACTAAAGATCCTTCCGAATTAAAAGGTAGAATTGCCAACACGGAGGATCTCGCTCTCCATACATTTATATTAGGATTGCCAGGCCATATTTCCAATATTATAAGATGTCGGAATCCTTCCAATTTAAATGAAGCGGTCAACCTTGCTATACAAGAGGAAAAATTGTACAATTATGTTACACAAGCTAGAAAACATCCTGAGGAGAGACCAAAGTGTAAAAACTGTGGCAAAATCGGTCACTCTGAACGTAACTGCTACAACTGTACCCCTCCTAACTACCGCGAGCGCTCAATAAATACAATAAACCCGTCACTATCTCCACCGCGCGACCCCTACGGTATCTCAAAACATTATAAAGACCTGTCGCTATTGTAAAAATATAGGTCATGAAATTCACGAATGTCGTAAAAGACAATATAACAACTCTCGCCGCCAGCTTCCTAATTCTTCTAACCCTAAACAAATGCATCATCTTTCCCAAGATGAGGATGACAACACCATCCAGGAAGATGATTTTTATGATCAGTCGCATTTAAACTAAAATTGGTTCCGGTCCCGCGTCGTACGGAATCATCAACACAAACCGACGCCTTTGACATAAGTTTCTATTTCAATAACGACCTGCCGGTTAAGTCTAATAGGTCTCGTTCTAATCCGACTCAATCGTCTCAATCGTCTCAATCGTCGCAATCGTCTCTCAATCGTCAATCGTCTCAATCGTCTCAATCGTCTCAATCGTCTCAATCGTCTCAATCGTCTCAATCGTCTCAATCGTCTCAATCGTCTCAATCGTCTCAATCGTCTCAATCGTCTCAATCGTCTCAATCGTCTCAATCGTCTCAATCGTCTCAATCGTCTCAATCGTCTCTCAATCGTCTCAATCGTCTCAATCGTCTCAATCGTCTCAATCGTCTCGCCTCAATCGTCTCAACCGTCTCAAGCGACCCAATCGTCTCAATCGCCTCAATCGTCTCAATCTACCAAACCGACTCTCTACTAAGTCCAAACCTAATAAGAGTAAAACTGTTACATTTTCTAAATCTCTCAACTCTTCAGATCAATGCGAGGTAACTTATGAGATAAAATAAATAATAAAACTCATCTGCCTCACATTTATGTTAAAAGCCAATACTCAGATAAAATTCTAGTATTTTTGGTCGACTCTGGCTCCTCTGTGTCTCTTATCAAAAATCATCTCTCCAAACGCTACCTCTCGTAGACCCTGAGGTAATTAAATTCAAGGGTATCGACAATGACTCTGAATATTCAACTAGCTTGGGATATTGTCAACTAGATCTCCAAATTTCCAAGAAAGAAACACTATATGCCAAATTTCATCTAATATCAGACTTAGTCTTCATTAAATTTGATGGCATAATAGGTAATGACTTATTGAAACTCTATAACTGCAACATAGACTATAGAAAAGATCTCCTCACAGTTGGTAACTACAACATCAAACTTAATTTTACTAAGCCTCAGTATACCATTCCTGCACGCTCAGAAATGATGATCGAATGCGGTATACTTAACCCTGAAATTTCATGCGGACTAATAGAAAACAGGAAGTCCAAAGAGGTGTTTTTTTGTCCAACTGCCTAGTCGAAGTCAAACCTAATAAACATGCCAATGTCTCTATTCTTAATACTACTAATGAAGATGTTATCATTCAAGCTCTATCTGTAGAAATTCACCCTTGCGATACCCTACATGACCTCCAAAAAATGTGCAACTGATTCACACTGTCTCTTCTAACCCTTCTATTTCCAATTCATCTGTCCCAAGGAATCGTATTGATGAGGTAAAGGTCAAATTAGAACCTCACATCTCAACACTGAAGAGTCCTGTAAGCTTCTAGATCTATGCACCGAATACTCTGATCTGTTCCATCTCGAAGGTGACACTCTCACCTGTACTAACACCCTAAAACATGAAATAAAAACTACTTCCTCGCAACCAATTCAAACTAAAACCTATCGATATCCTGAAATTCATAAATTAGAAGTCAACAAACAAATCCAGAAAATGCTAGATCAACAGATAATAAAGCCCTCTGATTCTCCATGGTCATCCCTATATGGGTAGTCCCTAAAAACAGGATGCATCAGGCCAGAAAAATGGCGCATCGTTGTAGACTATAGAAAGCTCAATGATGTTACGATTGGTGATGCTTATCCTATTCCAAACATTGCTGATATTCTAGACCAACTAGGTCATAGTAAATACTTCTCAACTCTTGACTTGGCGTCTGGTTTCCACCAAATAAAGATGTGTGAAGCAGACGGACCCAAGACAGCTTTCTCTGTCCCTAATGGACATTTTGAATACACAAGAATGCCATTCGGTCTTAAAATGCTCCTGCAACCTTTCAAAGATTAATGAACACTGTCCTTTCAGGCTTACAAGGCTTACACTGTTTTATCTATCTCGATGACGTCATCATATATTCCCATAATTTACCAGATCATATCCAAAACTTAGTCTAGTATTCGATGCTCTCAGACGTCATAATCTTAAATTACAGCCTGATAAATGCGAGTTTTTAAAGAAAGAAGTCGCCTATCTTGGCCATGTCATCACTGACAAAGGCGTGTCTCCTAATCCCGAGAAGGTCAAAGCAGTACTTGCTTACCCTGCTCCTAAGAATCCAAAACAAATCAAGAGTTTTCTTGGTTTAGTTGGATACTACCGAAAGTTTATCAAAGATTTTGCCAAGGTTACCAAACCTCTAACTTCTCTTCTCAGAAAAGATGCTGATTTCATATGGGAGAATCACAAGAAAACTCATTCAACTCACTCAAAAGTTTGCTTACTAATTCACCGATCCTACAATATCCAGATTTCTCTAAAGAATTTACACTCACTACCGATGCCTCTAATTACGCTATAGGTGCTGTTCTTTCTCAAGGCGAACCAAATAAAGATCTACCTATTGCTTATGCCTCTAGAACGCTTAATAGCGCAGAAGGTAATTATAGTACCACAGAAAAGAACTCTTAGCCATTATCTTTGGAACAAAACTTTTAGGCCTTATTTGTATGGCAGAACATTTAAAATAGTCACTGACCATCGCCCCTTAACTTGGCTCTTCAACTGTAAAGATCCCAGTAGTAAACTAGTACGCTGGAGACTAAAACTTGAAGAGTATGATTACAAAATTGAGTACAAGCCCGGCAGAATAAATTCAAACGCCGACGGTTTGTCACGTCCTCCTATTCACAATATTACAGACAACATCGAAACCGACACACTCACATACCAACAATTTATGAAATCTCGCTCTAGCCCAATTTTGAATGATACAATTATTCTAGAACATAACAAAAGTCTCCTAGATTCACATTGTTCAATTATCGCATACCCTACTTCCATCGATTTAGATTCTTCTAACCCTTTTTCTGAAAACATTCTTAATCTTCTTCAAGATAAAAATGAATTCGAAATGTCTGAAAAGGAACTCTATACCGTCAGAGCATCTCAAGTCAACAATAAAACATACTTCCACATGTTTACCAAAGTTCACCATTTTGAATCCGTCACATACCAAGAAATTTTCAAAGTCCTCAAAGATCTACGGAATAACCTTATTGTACTATATCCCGAAGTAAAATCGATTGCCATGTCTGACTTTACCAATCCCTTCGACAAACTCAATTTCATTCTAATCCATGAAATGCTTTCTTTTCTATTTCATAACACTGGCATTCAAATTCACATTCATCATAACTTAATGAAGTATCCAAAACCAAATGAAGTGCCAACTATACTTCTCGAAAACCACGACTGTCCCACAGGTGGTCATATTGGCGCATCCAAAATGTATAACAAACTTAAGGACATATACTATTGGAAAGGAATGAAAGGTGAAATTGAGAGATATGTCCAGAATTGTTCCTCTTGTCAAAAGAACAAAGCTCTCACGAGGAATCAACAAAGCTCCTATGGAGATTACCACTACATCCTCTGAACCCTTTCAAAAATTTATACTGATATTGTTGGTCCTCTCCCAGACTCTGGTAGTGAAAATTTCAAATACATAGTCACATTCCAGGACGACTTAACGAAATATTCCATGGCTTATCCTATCACTGAATCTACAGCCGAAAAAACGACCCAATGTCTAATAAAATTTATAAGTCACTTTGGCATCCCAAAAGTATCCTATCAGACCAAGGAGTACATTTCATTGCCGATGTATATAAACAAGTTGCTCAACTTTTAAAATTAAACATCTTTTTCAACTCCTTATCACCCACAAACAAACGGTGCTCTAGAAAGGAGTCATGCCACTCTCAAAGAATATTTGAAATCCTATGTCAATGAGAATCAAGATAACTGGCATAAGTTCCTCCCCACTGCCATTATATCGTATAATTCTTGTGTACACTCTTCCACTAATTTTTCGCCACACGAACTTCTTTTTGGCTGCAAGCCTCATATACCTAGCTCTATTTATGATACTAACCCTACTGCAACTTATCCTGACTATATAAAACTCTCAAACAAAAGTTAATAAACACCAGAAATCTAGCTCGTGACAATATCCTCCGTAGCAAGGAAAGATCTAAAACCTATTATGACAAAAAATACAAAGGACCAGTCTTATAATGTAGGAGATATGGTTTACCTTAAGCAACATCATAGATTGCGTAAGGCATTATCTTCAATATGGAAAGGTCCATATCGCGTCATCAAAGTTCATGGTAATAGCAATGTCACTCTTCAAGTTAATCGTAGATTTAAAAGGTACCATTTCAACGAAATCAAACATGCTCATGAACACCCTATTTCAGGGCCATCGCGCCAGGAGCCGTCTCAGCCTTCAACCTAACGACGCCGATTACTAATAGTCCCGGCGTTTACTACGATCCCTTAGGAACTCGTAAGAACATTCCCAATTCCCGTAAATCTTAACAACATCCACACTCTACTGGATGTGTCAGATGTCTCATCGTTTATTTCAGATAACAAATTAGTATTTGTAGTAAAATTTCCATTAGCTATTCTGACAGAATACAATCTCTACCATATTTATGCTCTACCAACTCCTCATAATATCCAAGAGCCAAATTCTTTTGCCCTAATTAATCCATCTGCAAGATATCTAGCAATAACAGAGGACAAATTAACTTATTCCGTGATAAACGATTTAAGTGAGTGCAAATCGATATCTAGATACAACAAACTGTGTCAATTGAAAAGTGTTCAATCCAGTGTGTCAAACCCAATCTGTGAAGTGCAACTATTTCATGAACACGTCACTAGTATTCCACAATCTTGTAATGTTAAAATAATGTTTGGTGATATTGACATTTGGCAGAAACTCACCAATAATAGATGGATCTATGTCCAATCAGATCTAACAAAAGTTTCTGTGAAATGTAGTGATAGTCATATGACCGATCATGATGTAGTCGGAACTGGTATACTCTACCTTCCAAAAATTGTAAAGCCTATCACAAACTATTGCAATTTGTTCCACAGCACGAATACGATACAAATCTGTATATTCCGTCACCTAATTTTAATATTATTGACGATGACTGTTGTTCTAAATCTAAAGTAAACAAAAGTATTCCATATTTAACGCCGATAAAGCTTTCTGACATTAACTTAGACTCACTGCAATATGCAACACATAAGTTAAATCAATTTAACGATGATCTTACAAAATCGAAAACCAGCCCTATCACATTAAGTATGGATACTACTTCAGCTTCTTGACGACCCTGTTATCACTCTCTGTATTTTCTTATATGTTTTACAAATTATATTCATGCCTATGTCCAAAACGTAAACTGACTAACTCTAACTGCTGTGTACAAATATTTAACAAATGTTACTCAAGGCCTAATACTAATATTCGATCTAGAACGGCTATCGAACTAAATGAACGAGATATCACTGAATCTTCCAATTCTGATGATACTTCTTTATCAAATATTTCTATGTCTAGCCCAAGAAGAAACATTCAAATTTAAAAAGCTCGACTTTGTTATTTTTACTCTTTGAATCTTTTACATCATTTATTTTTTCTAATATATTATTATCAAATTTTGCTTAATTATTGTTTACATAATTTAGTGCTAAGCCTTATTATCATGTCTAGTAATAACAATTTTACTGTGTTTTAGCCTTGTCCGTTCCAGTGTTACTAACTTAGTTTTCTATTTCCATTTTAAAATTTACTTGAGTATATTGTTTTGTGTAATCTTTCAATTAGTTTTATTTCCATTTCTAAACTTTAATTTAGTGCATTGTTTTGTGTAATTTTTAACTATTTCCATTTTAAACTTTAATTGAGTATATTGTTTTAATGTAATCTTTTAATTCGTTTTCTATTTTCATTTTAAAATTTTAATTGAATTTATTGTTTTGTGTAATCCTTAACTTAATTTTTCTAATTCTAAATCATGTGAACTTTGCTAGACTAAAATCCTACTCACATACTAACCGATTAGTATGTTCCGTCTTAAGGGGAGATGTTACAACCTTAAAACTGCTGATCCTGCAGGAAGTCAATTCCTCGATGTCGATATTGGCGATTCTGCAGTATTTTGCTATATAAAGTCGAATTGTCGAATAAATCTTCCAGTCAGTTCTCGAAAGGTTACTCTGCCTCTCAGCCTACGGACCTGGTTCATGCCCGCCGGACCTGAGACCTCAGATACCCCTAGAGAAGTGCCGCGCGCGTCTGTTTCTATTTCGGTTGGTCTAGGAAAGGCCCCTCACTAAATCCAAAAACTTGTGAAGTGTTTGTTTAAACTCAAATAAAAAGTGAATAAGTACAAATTGTTTTTTTTTTATAGAATCAGTGATTTCCAGTCTAACAGAACGTACACAACTCCTTGTTGCGACTGAGACTAAATCAGGAGACGTCACCTGATTTTGCATCGCCATAGTAGAAGCGCGTTTGCCGCTTCTGCCGTTTTTAAGAGTTCGATGATTTTCCCACTACCTTTTCCCACCCGCGGGTTACCTGAACTATTGAACGTCATTTTTTTTTTCTGAAATTGAAATATCCCAAATCACTCCTTACAATATTAACTATCTACCAGTAAAAGACCCGATGAAATTAGCCATTTCAGAGAAAAGCCACAATAAACAACAGACAGAAAAAAAGTTTTTTTTTATATTATTAGCCTATTTATAATTGTACTTTCATATTTAGTGAAAAGCTGTAAATTCGGAATTACAAATAGACACTTCAATTTTACTTAAATGTTTATATTGTATAGATTTGGAAATGTTTCTAACCTGAATTCTTGAAATTGACATTAAGATTATTTTGCACTACACACTGTTAGGACATTGTTAGTTAAGGTTACACATGGTAGGTCTAGTCAGCCGAAAGGACCATGGTATACTAAAGATTTATAAATAGCTTACTATTAGATTAATCCTGACACCACGAGAAAAATGTGTATGCGTACGAAATCGATCCATACATCCACGAAAGAAGTTACCTTTATTTTTTAAGAAGAACCTTTTACTAAATCCTAATGCGCAACTAAGCGTTAGTTGCGCATTCTGCTTCTGCGTTAGCTCAAAGTTGGCAGTTGAGACCACTTGAGGCCAAGTATCAATAGGTCCTTTTAAAAGCACGTTAAACTTCAGTATGTCGAATTTGAGTGTCGGTGTGCGCGTATTCGGTATGTATGAGTCGGATAGTTCGATCTTAGCTAGGGCTTAGCTCGAATGCGTTTTCAGGTATCAGTTGTCTATTGGCGTAAGTTCGTAAGTATTTTAGTTAGTTTGTACGTTAGTTAGTAGTGGGTCCTGCGCCCTCCGACCCGCCCTGCGACCCAAAAGTCCGTTAGGTGGTATATGGACCCACCGTCAGATACTATAAGTCCGTTCTACAAAAAAAAAAGAGCGCTTCGTAAAAATTCGCTTATTTCTAAAAGCGTCAAAAGAAATATAACTTAAAAAAAACACAGATGTCTCATACACAAATGCTCTTTGGGTTCAGCAATCTGCGGAGCAGTTTTTTGAATTTCAATGGTAAGCCTAAAGCAAAAATCTTCCCTAATAGATGCGTAGAAGCAGAAAGCGATCCTTATAGCAGAACAATATTCACGTAGCCCTGTATGGGCATGTCAATACAAATAACAAACGCCGCTGTCGATTTGTGCTCCTATTTGTGTGCCTCGTAGCTCGCCAATTGAGAGGGAACACAGAGACATTAGTCGCCACCGCCACCAGCCACCATCACTTCACCGACGAGTTATTGATCAATCACGCGAGGACAATAACCTTATAAAATGACCAATGACTTTGCAAATATAGAAAAAAATAGGTACAACTCACGAAACTCATCTCAGACACGGGTTTTCCTTACAGATACGGAATTGATCACGGGTTTCCCAATTATGCAGATAACGGATTACACATTCTCATTCGAGACAAAACCACAACGCAAGCGATATCGTTTCATGGTTGATATTTAAAAGACTGGAACGAAAAGGATTGACTAGGTACACTTCCTAAATAAGAATATCTAGAATAGAAGACTTTGGAATGCGTTTCTGGAGTGCGTATTTCCTGATGCATGTAATCTGGGTGTCTTCAAGTCTAGTGAGTGATTAATCGGTTCAGGTTAGCGCGCTCCATCATGGACCGCATCGTCGCTTAACATCACGCGAGATAGCGGTCGAGTTTAAACCTAACAAATAATTTATCTGAACTAAATTGTCAACTAATTGCGCATATCAGAATAGACATTATGAAAGCAAGTAACATTAAGAGCAGGAATTAGTCATTACTTGTAAATATTTAGTTACAGTGCAAATAAGGAATTTCTTGGGAAGTCACATGCGGCCCTTGAGCATATAAAACAACATTTAGAGTAATTAGTAAATATACAATGTGAATGATTAGTCTTATCTGTTCATTAGGGTAGTGGGATTAGGCACAACCCAATTACATTATGTAAAAGACTTATTTAATTTCTTTGCAATAACTTTAGACTCTGTGAAACAAAATGGTTATTTTTTTAAAGTTTGTGATTAGTATTAAAGGAATTATGGGTAAGAGAGGTTGTTCAAAATTTTTTACATTTTCATTTTTTAAACAAAAATCTGTTTTCTCTAATAAAACAAAGAAATCATTAATTCATAATCAAATAAAACTAGAAACCCTATAGAATATTCTTTTAAAAATAAATTTTCCACCAGGTTAATAAACCATAATTAAGAAAGAAATTAGATTTATTAGATTAGATTGCAATAAAATGAAAATGGCAACATTAGGTTATTGATTTTTATGTGAATCGGACCACCTCCAACCAGATACCAGAATCACAATACCAGGTCTCAAATAAAAAATTCAAAATCAGTTCACTTAGAAGAAAGTTCTAAAACAAAACAAAGATCACGATTGATCAGGATATTTACAACACGTAAAGAGTTGTGAGAGCCCCCGATTTTCATATTCACAGGTAAACACTAGTTTACCTCTCTACATGGTCCATGAAAGTGCATCAAAATTTCGATACCTTAATTTGCAAAATGAATACATAACTCCATAGTAGCAAATTTCACACGGGTCACACTAAATCAACACTAAAATCTATTGCGTAACTGGTATTTTCATTATTTTAAGTGTTTATTAGTTAATAAGAAACACAATTTCCAAAGGGAGGTTTATTTGTTTCTTTTGATGCTTTAATTTTTTTTATATTAAGTTTTTAGTGGCCCCTGTGAAATTTGCTACTATGGAGTTATTCACTTTGGAAATTAAGGTATATCGATATGGAGATTTACTCCACTGTTTCTACAGTAAATACATATGTATAACAAAATAATGTAGGGCCGGGGGGTTGATCAAGCAAACTAGTTTGGTTGATCACCCTCCTATTCTCAGTATCAGTCCGATGCTGAGTATGGCGAACGGTTTAGAGAGTAGCGCAGGTCGCAGAGATCCCCTAAACAAGGCCAGTGGACTATCCTTCACGAGGTTGCCGCCTGTTACTAGACCAATTACCTTCTGTAATTGCGATAACTAAAACCTCTGGTCGTACCAAACTTCCCTACCCTATCCCAACTCCCACACCCTATCCCTACCCCCGTACCATATCCCAACTACACACCTATCCATCAATCCATCACCCCATTCTAACTCCCTCAAGTCCTCCACAATTCCCTACCTCATTACCATCCCTTTTCCCGTAGTGCCGAACCGTGGCGGCCCAAAACCACAACCCGAGCCCACAAGGCTCTGGGGACCTAAATTTTTTTTAAAATAAATGGTGAGGAGACGATCCGGGCATGAGCCTGATGGTAAGCAACATGCCTGACACATAACAGCACAGTGACACGCAGCTATTGGAACATGAAGAGTCCAAATCATTACCTAGCACTGCACTGCGCTCGTCAACCAGAGATCTAAGAAAATACCCCCTGAAAGATAGTACCACACCTACCAAGGGCGGGTAGTGTGTGAGTATCACCCCCAGCGCAACAAACCAACAATGTCGTCACAAAAAAATAGAATAGTACCCCAGGAGGGTACCACTAGTCACACTAGAGCAGAATCCCTCACCAAGCCTAGCTCGGTCTGCCCTATTCTGGGGAGGGCAATTTGTGTGCAACACCGGGCCTGTTAAAGGCCACAACACAAAAGACACACACACAAACACAAAAACAGAAGGCTGTCGCCCCAAAAGGTGACGCCCGACACCCGGCTGTCGCCCCCAAAGGTGACGCTAGGCGCTCGGCTGTTGCCTGGAAGGGCAACGCCAGACATCTGGCTGGTGCCCCAAAGGGTGACGCTGAGCGACAGGCTGTCGCCCCCAAGGGTGACGCTGGGGAATCATCATCACCTGCAGTCAAGGGGACACCTGAAACTGCAGAGTCAACAACACCACAGGATAGTGGAGGCCCATCCAAAGGGAAACCGGAGGTCAGGATCTCCAACGAATCCTGCTGCCCACCAAGCCAGCCATCTGGATCACAGCACCTAGGCGTTGATGAATCCTGGACTCTGCTTAAACATAACAAGAGCAGGAAGAAGAAGAAGACGTCACAAAAAAAAAAGGCAGGTGACCCAGCTCTACATTGGGCCGTAAGGCGAAGCCTAGCTCCCAAACGTCGGAGAAAAGGACGCGCCAACCAAAACGCTTCCCTGGGCCACGCCGATGTCGCTGGCCCGTCTGACCGGCCTCAACGGGGGGGCGGAGAAATCTGAAGAATTTGTTTCTTTGTTTGTTAGTTCAACATTTGTGTATGGCGTTGACCATTCAGATTTGACTTACTGTTTGTTTTTTCAAAGATAGTCAAATTCCTGAGAAAACTAAATAGGCTATTAAAATTCAAAATCTTAGACAAATCAAACTGCAGGTCCCAATTGTACCTAAACCTAAATTGTACTAAGTGCAGAAGTTGTTTTTGTAACCATTACTTCGATATTGATTCAGCAAATTTGTTATCTGTATGACTGTGCCAATATTTTATATTCTCTGCTAGTGACATTAGTTAATGAGTAAGATACTTATTTTACAATCACCCCAATCTATAAATGTGGAAATCATCGTGTTTTCCACTCTATTTATTTTTAGAGAAATAGCTAAATTCATTTTAATATTTTATTTACATTATTACCTGAAGAATGTAGGGACGAATTTGAAGACTATATCTAGAAATATTGATATTTTATCCCACTAAATATTTTATAAATATTAGTGGCCATTTCACACACAATACCATCTGACACAAAACTAAGCAAAGCTTGGAACCCAGATAGCTGATATAATACTTATATGTTTTTAAATTCATACTGATTATACATAGAAAACACCCAGTAAATATTTCATCACTATGACTTTGAGTAAATATTTCATTCATTAGTATAAGAAATACTGCGGCTGTTTAGTAGCATAAGCCCCCATATTTTGATGCAGCTGCATGCACTACATATACAAGACATACCAGTAAGGAAATTGTTCCACAAATAACACATATCCCATATTCAAATGCTAAAAACCAACAACTTAAAAACAATGTCAATATATCCCAAAGAGCTGCTAACATTGCAGTTCAATTATGATACACAATTGAATAATATATTGAGACTTACTGTTCAGTAATGGTAAGATCATTGATTTCATTCACAATGAAATGAAAACAGGTCTTCAAGTTAAGGTAAGAAAATGTAGATGAGTATACTGGATATTAACAACTAGGGTGAATAACAGCAAGGCTGTCAATCTATATGGACCCCATTATAGCATTTAAAAAATAAAGACTTGTTTTGATATATTTGTGAAAGATCGTATAACATAACTTGGAACAAAACTGAAAGAAACAATAAATTTATATTAATTCCACAACGAGCTATGGAACGCAGTATGCTGGGCGTAAAGCTCACCGATCGCATTAGAAACACCATACTGCGCTCAAAAACTCGAATAACTGATGTGACCCAAAAGGCCAGCAATTTGAAGTGGGACTGGGCTGGACATGTCTATCGAATGTCAGACGATCGCTGGGCTAAGATCCCTACCCAGTGGCAGGCAAATAGGAAACGACGACGCGGGAGACCCAATAGGCGATGGCGGGACGACCTCGACAAACACCTTAAAGACTGGACTACTTTGAATCAAGACAGACAAAAATGGAAGGAGGGTAGGGAGGCCTTTGCTCAACACTGGGACACAATGGGCTCTTAATAAAAATAATTAATTACACAAAGTGTTTTAAAACATATGTACAGTGCATACTTACATGTATTGTACATATGTACAGTGCAACTTGTAATTTGTCAGTCAACCTTTGTGAACCTAGTATTTGTATCAATATTTTTTTTTTTACATACTCTATACAACGACACTCAGGGACTATGCATACTTTAGCGTTATAGAGAGTTGTCGTTAAATGGAAAGACGAAAAATCTGTGTTAGAAAAACAAAAAGACGAAAAAAAAACAATTCTTATTTGAACGCTTTTGCATATAGTCTGTTATTTTCGTGTGACGTCTTTTATTGGACCAGTAATTTTGTCGGTCAAGTGTAAACCTATAAAAGTAAAAAAAAAAAAAATTTGTGTACGCTTCAAAAACTCAAAAAGTTCTGCACCGATCGAGCTGAAATTTTACAATGATATATATAATCCGCATCAAGGATTGTTTTTATCTAATTTTTGCATCACAATGTGCCACAGCGAAGTGTGGCAGGGTACAGCTAGTTTATAATATATATGTCACCGATAAATAACAAAAAACCGTAAATTAATCATTTTCCTAGGAAATTGATAAACATTCGTAGGATTCTAAACGGGAACTAAATTGTATTATTGTACGCCAACATTTTCGTTAATTTAACAATTTGCAACGTCTCATGGTAAATTGATAAACTGACGGATATTCATTCGTAAGATTCTAAAACGGTTCAACCAATCATAGAAGAGCTTTTAATTTTACGCTTCTTTAAAATACGGAAAATAACACACAGCTCTCTGATTGGTCGACGTTCATAGAGGCAATGCTTGTATCCATAGACTTAGGTACAATTAGACATGCCAAACTATCCGTTTCTATTACGGGCTACGGAGTCTGTTCTTTCTCTCAGAATCTTTATTTCGTTATCGCACAAATTACATATCAACTGCGAACCATATCCTTCTTCATTGTTTTCTGTTGATTCTCCGCAGATTACATGTGTAATACGTTTACATTTAATACAAGTATGGGCCCCAGATGACTCCTTGGTACATATGTGACAAAACAACGTATCTGATTCTCTAACTGTTTTAGGATTCTCGATTTCGTGTGCAATATTGTCAAAGTCGTGCCAAATATCGTTCGATTTTGCGACTATGCTTTCACTGCCAACTACGATTACTCGCTCACTACTTGCTTTGACTCGCTCAGTCTCAGTCACGCCTTCTGTCATAACAATTGACTCTGTGGCAATATGAACAGTTTTACAAAGGTTTTCTTGATCGGAAGTTCTATTTTCATCGTCATTTACAGTCTTATGTTCATTGTTATTTTTAGTTTCTAAGAAAGTCTCCAAATCCTCTTCCATTTCAAACTGAGAAATTATATTGTTAGACAAATGCGTAGAGGTTAGACCGCATCTTGGATCATCTCCAAACAAGGCTTTAAACGGTGTCCTTGCAATCGTAGAATGGTATGATGAATTTTTCTGGAACTGAGCGAAGTAACAACCTATTGACCAATTACTGGAATTATTATCCACCATCCAAGCCCGAATCATATTCTTCACGTCTTGGTTTGAGCGTTCTACACTACCCTGGCTTTGGGGATATCTGGGTCTTCAATTCACTATTTTGCAAGCTGGCCATAAGCTTACAATTTCTTTCAATACTGATGCCGTGAACTCTCGTCCGTAGTCGCTTTGGAGGATATTGGGACAACCGACTTCTAGAAATATCTTCAAAATCTCTATTGCGACTTCTTTTGCTTCTTTAGTCTTAAGTGGTCGTAAAAAACAAAATTTGGTCAAATGATCTTGGTACTGAAGCATCCATTTGTACTCCCATCTGGAGATGATTGAAAATCTACTAGATCTACCTGTCCTCTTGTATTAAAGTCATCTGAAATTAGTGGCTTTACTACTATCCCGGTTTTAGGGAAACTTATCTTGGAAAGACAAGTTTTGCACAATTGGAGAAAAATATTTATGGCAAATACTGGAACCATGTACTTGTCTTTCAAGGCATAAATAATTTTGTCACGCCGTCCGTGACCTGTAGCCACATGTGTATCGAGAATTCGTTGATAGTATTGACTGCTTGGAACTATTTGTACTACTGGATCTTGCTGAGACTTCCTTTTCAAAATCAAGACTTTTTCGTCACTAAAAGTCATAATTTCGTACTTCTTAGCGTGATAGTATTCTTTGTCTGTGGGCCGACGTTTACACCATTTTAGCTTCATTAAAATTCTCTATCATTATAATGACATTTTTAATTTTTTCCTCTGTCCATTCCGGCTTTTTACTATTTTGGTCATGGCCACTGTAAAACTTTCGTAGCTCTGTAGTAAATTTCACTTCGTCAACAAATAGTCCAGTATTTACCGCACTATTTACACCATTTTGGCTGTCCGCAGCTTGTAGGTCACTCATTATGGGTTTAGTTTAATAAACTTAGCAAAATAAAACTATTTTCACAGTTCCAGCACGGTTATAACATTAAAAACTTTACAAAAACACAGGAGCAAACCGGTTTGTTTATGTTGTGCGGCGAACAATGCCGGTGGAGAGAACACGTGACTTATTCAACCAATCAGAGCGCACATGGCGGTCCGTTATTGGTTATTTATTATTTTCCGCGTGAGATTGGTAAGTTTATCAATTTACGAAAATGTTGGCGTAAAATAATACAATTTAGTTCCCGTTTAGAATCCTACGAAGGTTTATCAATTTCCTAGGAAAATTATTAATTTACGGTTTTTGTTATTTTTCGGTGACATATATATATAGATATACAGCATGTTTTTGACATGTGTTGAAGTTATTACTGTTTCAGAACATGGGAGATAACAGTTTCAGAACACCTTGTGTGGTCATATATAAACCCTCAAATTAATGGACTTATAGTTACAACTGCATTAGTATAATGTATATTTTTTTTAACTTGTAATAGTTTTACACTTGACCACCATCTCGCCTGATGTCTATGATGGAGTGTGTAAACAATATAAACTAAACAAAAGTAACTGTGTAGACATACATAAACTAATTTATCAATGTATCATCATAAGTAAGGAGTTACTTACATTGTACTAGTCAGATATGGATAGCTAAAATAAATAGTCTTATTATCACAAACACTGGTTTTAAACAGCATGACAGAGCATTTAAATGAAAGTAGGAAGTAAAAGTTGTGTCCTCATACATTCTCAGTAGTGGTTGAAGATTTGTTATGGTAGTAAGTGAACTATTTGAAGAGTCTCAGAACAGGGCATATGATGCCTTCCAGTAAGAATTTGGAAGATGTAGAAAAAAATTAATATCCTTCATATGGCTTCATAATGCAACAATTGCATAAAGGAAATGCATATGAAACAATATTATAGATATTTATATTTTATTTCAGAAATAAAAGGATGTTTTCAGTTATGCAGCATGCACCGCATGGGCGCAGCTAGTTAATTGTTCAATAGTGTGTTAACCGTGATGTATTTAATCATCTTAAGACTTATTCTCGGATCAGTTCCAGCAATTGTATAACAAATCAAGACCCAAATATTTCAGCACATGCACTTAATGCGTTAAATCTACTTAAATAATTAATATTAATAAGTAATGAACTAACTGTCAACATCTATACAGCAACACATTTTTTTTCGAAACTGCTATTAAAATCAAACTAAAAACTTACTTTATTACTATCCTATTGTTTTGTCAATATCTGTTTTATTCACTTAACAACCACTGCTCTTCCATATTTTATTACTTTTTACTCTGGCAGTTTTCAACGGCTAAAAGTAGACCTAGAGCCACATTGAATTGTTTTAATCAGCTCGCAAGCCACCAGTACTGTGATATTTCATCAACTACACACAATAGGACTTCTATCTAGACTTGTACACAACAGTACCATCATGAATTAAAGAAAAGAGCAAATTCTAATTAAGAAATTTGGATAGATGCCAGGGTTTATCTTCGAGCAGTGTTCTCTGTAGAGTGAAAGGAGCTATTAAACTAACTTCCTATGCATTGTAAACTAATGTAATGAAGTGCTTTTGTTTGAAATAGCAGTGGACGGGAAATAAGTGGGTAATGAAGGTGTGAGCTATACTTACAGCTGGATATTTAGACTGAACTTTAAGAAGCTAGTGTGGGCACAGGCGGCGAACAGCTGATCTCGTGGCTATATTAATCGACGTGAGTACGCAGCAAAAGTAGGACAAACACCTAGCTGTAGTACCGCGCCGCCGTCGCCGCCGCACGCGCCGCCCAGACTATTCACCGCACACAAAACAACCCGGCCCATCCTTCTGTTTACATCACACATCGCCCGTCTGGGGCTTCCACGGGAATTATCGATTTACTTGGTGTGAAAAATTCGCAATAAGGTCTACACTGATACCTAACAACAAAGACATGTCATCGAAACACTGAAAGTTAACATACCTCGGCGGTTGGCGATTTTTGCGTTTGTTGTTCATGTCTCCTTCGCCCGACTGCCCCGGCGGGTAGGCACCTTCTCGTCTGCGCGTAGGGACCGGAATTTTGGCTAATTATCACTTCTTTCTTTTACAACACAGTCCTTTCAACTTTCGCGGATGCACTAAACTGCAGTTGGTATTAGGAGTTAGCACTCGAAATGCGACAACAGGGATGCATCGATATCACTAAGTTGTTTGACATTTGCCAACAAATATAAACTAAAATATATTTGAGTACAAAATCGCGATTCGATTTATTATCGGGAACTAATCCCGGAAAGTAAACGGGTTGGCAGATTCTCGTGCCTGCAATCAGCGCAGGAATACAACATGGCGCTGTGACGTATCCATCAACGCGAATTGCAAAAATACAAATACACGTTTGGTACTCACTGAATCGCTATAAATTGGTCACTAAATGTATAAATTCTTTTTTACTTATTCTTTGAGCTACGTATTGAAATGCAATAAATAGAAATCCGTAATAGGGTCAACGTTTGACCGACTTCCCACATTAGAACTTTCAATATGGCGGAAAAGTATTTGACTCCTAGTGTTACCATAATAAGAAATTAAGCTGTGACTATGGATTTCTACTCAAATCTACTAAAAGTATGTTTAGATAATAATTGTCTATGGTTTTTTTGATAGCATTCTGCCTACATCACATACCTTATATTACAAATCTTCTCACTTATACAAAAGCCACAGAATAATGTTCTACGCATATTATTGCGTCATGTGTATGGATGAAAAAAGTAATATTATTTTATAGATATCCTTATCATAATCATGAATGTAGGAGATTTGGACAAGATTTACAGCAGTTACCTATGTTGGATACTAGCGATCCTATCTTCTCTGACCGTCATCGTCAGACCAAACAACACATTTTTGTTATTATCTAGGAATAAAAGTACCTACTATGACTACAATAAACAAAGACGTAAAAATTCGTTGTCGTCAATTTAGAGATAATTTCAGCGTTCAGAAAAGTTATCACTCAAACTGAGGCAAAACGCCAGCGAGAGCGAGAGGCTAACGACTGTCGTTCTATGACTTAGCAGCTTAGCACCTTGCCGGCCGTATTGCGTACAGATTACGTAAATGGGTGTTTTACATCATATTATCGTGCAAAAACTACACCGAAAAATATTAAATATTTTTTCATATTAAAGTTATTACTCTAAAAAACTTGGCAGTCATAGGAATCGCCGATAAAAGTGAAAACTCATAACTCCGAATTTACTAGCTTACATAGGAAACTACGTGGTTTTGAAACCGGAGGGCGCGGCTATGAGCATGGCTATCTAGAAATGCGTCAGCCAATGGGGAATGCTTATGCATGTCTAGATGGCCAATGGCCATGATCCCGAGTTTACCCGAAGGTTTCTTATCATTCCCTAGCGTGACGCTAGAATTCAATTCACAGACCACGAAAAATCTGCCTGTGCCGTGCCAAAAGAAGATTTCATTTTCTAAGATTTCTAAAAGCAATTTAAAGATTTCAAGTACCTATGTAACGTGTCAAATAGGGATGGCCATCTGGAATTCGAATCTGGTAATCCGATGGATCCGGCAACAAACTCAGCTCTTCGCGCCTTTGGGATGGATCGGCTAAGTATCAGCTTGAGGCTCTGGAATCGATCGAGAAACGTGCCAAAAGGCTTAATAGGCATTGACAGTCTTATGCGGACATGAACTTGAACATTGCCGCAATTCCTAGCTTATCTGTTTTTATCGGATATACTTCGGAGAGTGTGCCACAGATCTGCATGATATAATAGCACTTTGACCTTTTTCTATCGAACTAAACGAAGTTATGGACGTTTCATACGGTTCATACCACGAAACACAATCGGTCGGTTGATGACACAAAAACTGTCAAATCAGTGTCGGTCGGGATGAACGAAACACCCGATTAGATCAACCGACTGCTTGTGTTTCGTGGTATAAAACGTCCATAACTTCGGCCGATATATCGTTTATCGGACTTCGTAGTAGACCTGCTGAACCCAGTCGGATTGATCGACACGGAATCTCATCTGTTGGTCTTTGTCTTAACTGTTTAGTTTAAAGATACGAGTCAGTTGTCAGACGACTTTGACAACTGCCTCGTAATATCGCAATAGTGATTGCAATTCGGCGAAATTTTCAGTCCGGCCGGATCCCACTACATTTCCATCGATTCGGTCTGTGAAATCATCATAATCACGATGATTTCACAGACTAAGTAGAGAGATACGATGATTTTTGGTTCAAATTAAACAGTTAGTCAAGTGAACTCAAGTGTCAGTATACAAAATATAAAACTAAGTGTCATGGTTTATAAAAAAATAATCACGAGTATATCAATTTTGATACAGAATTTATAAAAAGTATTTATTGTTTTTAAGCTTAAAAATCACATGAAAACTTGCTTATCGATTCTGAACATTCGGATTTATATCTTCGCGGAATCTCGGTGTTTGACTTAGAGCGACAAATGTTGTAATTCCGAATTTTAGTCGTACGGATAGTGCTTAGAATCTGTGCGCAGATTATTTCTACAGTTAAGAAATATCAGTTTTACGCATGAAATTTGTCAAAATATGCGTCAATAACCTACCTCATCGACATTACATGAACTTTAAATATTATGGGGAACGAACTAATTGGGTCCTAATTCACAACCCTATCCAAACGATACAAATTCGGAATGGCGATCCTTGTCGATGTCGTTCTAACCGGATAAGACAAATACCGCGAGTTTTCAAAATTACAAAAATATATTATGGAAAGTATCTAAACAAAATTAAAAATTCTGATTTAAAATTTTTACTAGACAAACCCTTTAATTCGATAGTAACTTTAGTAGCTTTTCACTTGACCGCCATTTCGCCTGATGTTAAGCTACGGTGAAGCGTGCTTACCTGCTTACCTAGAAGAAACTGATTCACTCACGATTTGAAGACATCAAGATTATAACCATCGGGAAAAGTTCACTCAGGCAGCTCATTCTACAGCCTAGATGTTCTTATGACAAAAGTAGAGTCAAACCGCCGCCATAGTACATGCTTTGCTCAGTTTGGAGTCAGATCGTGTATGTGTGAATTGTCCACCAATATTTATTTTAATTAAAAAAACCTTTGTCTTTGGAACAACAACCATGAAACGATGTCGCTTTCTCGAGCTACGAGTAGTTCGATAGAAAAAGGGCAAAGTGCTATTATATCATGCAGATCTGTGGCACACTCTCCGAAGTATATCCGATGGAGCGTGCTTACTTACGGGTAGGATAAAGATCGAGAGGTTTGATTCCATGTCGAGATCAATCCGATTGCGTTGTAAATCAAGGTAACGATATTTTCGAAATGATCGGATCGGGTCGGATCATCGCTGGTATCGCAGCTAATACGTGACGCTCTGGAACCTGGAACGCTCTATGCTCTATGTGCATTGTGCATTGTTTTTGCAAGTGTTTATTTTGGTCTTTTGATCTATTTGTATCAATGGTCATCTTGAATAGGAAATTTGTATAGTTTATAATACAATAAATTTCAAATCTAAGATGGCCGCTACCACAAAATGGCGAAATTTTTCTTTTTTCACAACTCACAACTCCCTCAATATGGGTATCAAATGAAAGGGCTTGACTAGTAGAATGTTGTAGAGATTACAACAGACAGACAGACACACAACAGGCAGACAGACAGACATCGACGTTAAACTTATAACATCCCTTTTTTTGGTCGGGGGTCAAAAAAAAAAACGAGTAAGGGGTTTAAGTATCTAAATTTTTAAACTGATGAGATTAAATTTTTGTTGTTATTTTACAAAATTTAACTCAGGTTTTTAGTAAATTTGTAAGACATTTGTGTATCGTAGTTAAAAGTTGTTAATTGTAACAAATATTTAGGTTGTTACGTCCGCTTTTCGCCACAGCACATCGCGCGCGCGCGCGAAATTTCATTATCGATAAGCCACGCCGCAATCTCAACTTCACTATCGATCGTTTTACGAGTACGAGAGTAGGCCATTGTGTAAAATGAGTTTAAAAACGGGGACAACGATGTCTCAGCGCGAGAAATTCGAGCTAATCAACTCTGAAGTGCGTTCTTTCTATGAATACTGCAAAGAAGCTGGTATAAGTGATGAGGAGATGGATATAATATGCAGGCCTTTGACCAGCGCAGTGCGGAAGGCGTCCATCAAACGATGGACCAGGGTGGCGATGTTTCTAATCATGGTGCTGGCTATAGGCTACACCGTGAGCCAGACGGATACCTTCCAATGGCACGCGTCGGCTGCTGCAAGGATTGTTTTGATAAAATTGTTGCCTGTGTGGGATTGGACGCCTCTCTACAGCAACAAATGCCTGATAGAAAAGTCGCAGCAACGGAACTTGGATACAACCATGGTTTCCACAGCTGATTGTATCGCGTGCGAGGCTGTCAGTGAGTACTACCTAAGTATTTACAGCGTCATTAAAGTGTCTTATTTGTATCATGCATATTTTTCGTTTACGTTTGCGCCAACTACAATTTTACGTCAAAACCTACGGAAAAGTTTACTTATTATACATTATTAATTTTTCATCAGGCGTTCGCTCCGAGTAATAAAAGCAATGAGTACAAACGTCTTCGTCTCAACGCAAAAGATAAATCCGTCCGGTTACTTGGTTTAAATAAGCCGTTTTAAGAATTAATATTGGAAAAATTAATTATATATAATATTTAATATTTTATATTGGAATAATTTCCAAATAATATGTAGATATATGTCGATATTGAGGTTATTAGCACAGAATTACTGCGCAATTAAATTTCATTATTTTTTATACCAATATTAATTTTCATGAGAACAGTACCTACCTTCATAACATAGATAGGTACCTACAGAGTTTAGGAAATGTAATAATGCGCATATATAAACAGATAATAAAACAACGCTATTCATAACAAAAAATGTCTGCATAAATTTAACTCTTAAAAATTATAATATCAATTAAGTACCTACCTATATGCTTAAAAATTATACCAATCATCTTACCTATTAATATCAATGGGTTATCGAATGTCGTTATTGTCAAAATTTATTGACAATAATGTAATTTAATTATCTTCTAAAAAACAAACATGGAATTTAATTTAATCTTAAACTCAGACAGCCGATTAAATTTAATACATTTTATGAAATCAACTATAAACACAACTGTAGTAATGAGACAGCAAGGTTTCGGAATAAACGAAAATATCATCGAGGTACCTATGCAAATTTTAGATATTTGATGACCTATCATCAAATACCTAAGTATTTCAAAAATCAATACACTGATTTAAAAAAAATATATATTTATGGACTAGCTCTGAAGTATGATGCACCAAACAAAAAAGAATAATCAGAATCGATTCACACGTGGCGGAGCTATCGCGTAACATACACAAAAAAGAAACAAACGAATTAAGAACCCAAGAACCTCCTCCATTTTTGAAGCAATTATTTCTCTGGACCGACCGACCATCCCAATTATCTCGAAAAATGTTTTGACGGGACAACGTCTAATAAATCGATGTACGAAATGCATGTACGAAAAAGTGTCCCGTTACGCTCATTGTACGCTTGTGCCGCATCTATTAATGTTTTGTTATGACGTTGACACGTTAAACTATCGTCCGTAAACCAACCGACTTACCAATAAAAAAAAAATGGTCGCATTGGTGGATACACACAACACCATCTAGCATTACCTACTTATTGAATAAATAAATAATCGGTGCAGATTGCGTGTTGCTATCCATAACAAGAACTGCCTGGCCACGTCTTCAGTTTCAGCTAAAAACAACCACGATGACAGCACTGACTTAATGATTGTACGTATCTACTGAATATATTCACGGTCCACTTACCTTCAGCGAACACGCATCGTATTTACTGTGTATTTTTTTAAAGTTTAAAACCGTACGCAACATGATACTCGTACATTTAGTAAAGTGTGTATGATTGAACGAAGAGGCTTGACTCAACTTCTGAGATAAGAACGTCTAGGCTGTGGTGCTGTGGAATGTGTTCGGGGAGTGGGTTCCTCCCAAGGGTGACAATCTTGGTGTCTTCGCATTTCTAAATGGACATGCTCTTGGCTACGGTTTCACCCGCATATTTTGCAAAGTAAGCTATCAAATTCTGAGTTTTAAGTTTTAATTTCTATTGGAAGTTCCTATGACTGCCATTGTGCCATTTTTTATATAATAGTACCTACTTACCTATAGAGTACGAGACGAGCAGGTGTGCCTGATGGTAAGCAACATGCCTGCCCGTAACTGCACAGTGCAGTGACACGCAGCTATAGAAACATGAAGATCGAAGATCATTACTGCGCTAGTCACCCAGAAAAAAAAGTTTTATTTCTATGCACTGTTATTTCAGTAGAAACATTGCCCTTTCAATCAAAACAGTGATGTTTTCACACTACTGCATGGCGGTAGAATCTTCTGGTACTTTTCGTCCAGGCCGACACCGCAAAGAGTGCTTGGTACCACTAGAAAATCTCTAAATATAAAAATGTTATGTTGGTTTGTGTACGCTTTAAAAACTTAAAAAGTTCTGCACCGATCGAGCTGAAATTTTACAATGATATAATCCGCATCAAGGATTGTTTTATTTAATTTTTGCATCACAATGTGCCACAGCGAAGTGGGGCAGGGTACAGCTAGTTATGAATTTTTTTTAGGATAGGATAGAGACATATTTTTTATTATTGTGTACTTAATGCTGTTTCTTTTCCATTTAGAATAAAATAAATTTTATTTATTTATCCTTGAAATCAATTTTAGCCTACAATAATACAATAGGTAGGTACATAATTTAGTTTAATTAATTCAAATGTAGTGGGAAATACGTTACACTCTAGTCCAATCTTTTGTGAATTATGCAAGCGTTATGTGACGCAAACTATCTTCCCCTATAGCACTTATTTATACAATTCTTTGTGAAAATACTGTTATACTTCTACACCCACTGGGTCTTTGAGCATAGTTTAATTCTCCACAACAGTTTGGAATTATCATCATCAGGAGCTAGATGTCCACTGCTGAACATAGAGCTTCCCCCTAGATTCCCACAACGGAAGATCCCGCAAAACCTGCAATTAGCGGTTTCCAGCGACCTTTGTGAGGTCATCTGTCTATCTAGTGGGAGGCTGTCCAACACTGCGTCTTCCGGTTCGTGGTCGCCACTCGAGAACCTTTCTTCCCCGACGGTTGTCAGTTCTGCGAGCGATGTGTCCTGCCCATTGCCACTTCAGCTTGCCTACTCTTTGAGTTATGTTGGCTACTTTCGTTCTTGTTTGGAATACCGTGCTTATAATATTTATAATTCTGTTCCAGAGTCGATCGGGCGCGTGTCGGAGTCCGACTACGAGGAGGTGTTCCGCCAGCACCTGGTGCGCGGCGCGCCCGTGCTGGTGAGCGACGCGGCCCCGTGGGGCGCGGCCGCCAACCTGTCGGCGCTGGTGGGCGCAGACCCGCGCCTGCGCCTGTCCGTGCCCTGCCGCGTGCTGTCCAACATCCGCATCGGCCGCCAGCCCACGGACCTGGAGGAGATCGTCTCCAGGATCACGGACACCGACATCCCCTCCTGGTTCGTCCACTTCCAGAACTGCGACATCCGAGCCGTCAAGTCCTTCCGCGTCCTAGCCCCGCGACCCTACTTCCTATCCCCCCACATCCCCCTTCCCACTTCAACTGGCTCTTGCTTTCCAAGAACTACGACACGCACAGATACAAATACTTAGAGTTGGATGTGGGGCTGGTCATCATGTCGCAGCTGAAAGGGAAGAACTTCATCCAGCTTAAGCCCCGCGCGCCGTGCGAAGACGACTGCTTCACCCTCAACTTCGAGCTGGTGGAAGGAGACACCCTGGTCCTGGGCAGCTCGCTCTGGGAGTTGGAGTATTTGCCCGGGAAGGGGGAGAACGTGGCGATGGTCACGGAGACCGATTGGACGGAGTCCTAACGCGGTACGACGGTGACGGTAGCCTAGCGATTCTGGGACGAGGGAACCTTACGATTCAGCCAAGTTTTAAGGGATTTAATGAGCAATATTTTAAACGAAATTTACGTTTACAAAACTACGTTACAGTGACGTCATTTTACGTGATGAAATCTTAATTTATAAATATGTTAGTTGTCAAAAGATCACGGTACTAAGGGTTTAGTTGCTAGTGATAACCGTATCTATTTTATTTTAAGATACTCATTGAAGGCTGGAGAAGTCTCACTTTGCTCAGTAGCCTTACACGGCACAAACCAGGGCCTGAATTCTCGATGGGCAATCACCGATACACGTGTTAACGTCTTGTAACGTCGTAATGCCTTGAGCACTGCGATTCTGCGTCTGCAATCATAGATAGTTACCCAAACAAAAAAAAATAGATACACAAACAAAACAACGAGTGTTGCAAAAGGCGGCCTTATCCTTGAGAGGAATTTCTTCGCGGATTACCAATCTTAGCGTGGAGATGGTTTATACTGTCATGCGTTTACTTTTCGTCCATCGGGAATCTAGGCCCTGTCGTAACCTGCACTACATATCAATATACCGACATGTCACGATAGAGAACATAGAATAACCCACACAAGTTGTAAGTGCACAATGAATTACCGTACGGTATAGCTCGTAAGAATGTTTAAATGAATTTACATTGTTAAGTACCTCAGTATTACATATTAATATATTACAATATGAGCCAAAGTTCACGTGACTTTTTATTTATCGACGTCACTTGTTTTAGTTTTTTCAACTGTCGTAGAGACTTGTTTGTTTGGTGGGTACTCATTACGCCATTACTACTTAATTCATGTTATTCAAAAGGCTCATATAGCTGGCTTACCTATATAGCTTTTATGTTACCTAGCCTGCCATCTTGTACACAAAAGTACAATAAAATTACAAAGGAGCTTAGTGCCACAGTATTTGTGGTTGGAGAAATTATACTAAGATTTACCAACGAATACCAAGATAAGTACATAAGGTTTACACTAAGAAACTTAGTTATGTAGGTGTTACTGGTACTGGAGATGGAATGAAACCACGTCACTATATAAGCTGCTGATTATATTGTTCTTAACTGTACAAGTGACGCGGGACGAGAGCATAGAATAGATAATGAGAGACAGCTCGCTCTCCGCTTATATATCTACTATATCTGTCACGTACACGTCCATACGTGCTCCTACACTTACATGAAATAGTTGGGTCAATTATAAACAATTGGGTAAAATTTATTACTCCATGAGGAGGGAAACCTTCGTTTGAACGCAATGAACTCTTAATAATAATATAATAAATGTCAAGGTAATGGAAATCTGTTGCTCAACCACGTCGAAACGGCTGAACGGAAATGGTTGAAATTTGGAACAAAAATGATAGTCTGGAAGAACACATGGGCTACTTTTTATCCCGAGAAAATAACAGGAACTAGGCGGGTGAAACCGCGAGGCGCTGCTAGTAATGCACAAACAGCCCACTTCATGTGGGATGTTTGGATCCCACAGCTGGGACTTCTCTCGCAAGAATATATTCAACCTCAAAATCCACGCGTTGGCGGAATTAACACATCTTTCGTGGAACACGCCTGCTTTAAAGTCAATAGTGTTTACAAATTTGAACATAGGAAAACAATAAAAGTCGAATACACCTCAATAGCATGTATTTCAGACGGTATTCAAAATAAAAGAACTGAATCAAACATTCCTTAGAACTAAAACAAAAGAACACACAATACGCTTTGGCTGCTTGGGAGCCCTAGGGCTTCTCAGTCCACTTTCTGGTGCGTGGGCTTCCCTCGTGCCCACAGGGCCAGGTTCTTGAGGGACAGCACCACAGGGAACATGATGGGCAGGAACAGAGGGATGTAGATCGCGTATCTGTAACAAGGACAAGGCTGTTAGTGTGAAAGTACATTTGTAACAATGACACAACCGATAGGGTGGTGAGCTGGTGAGTACTAGTACCATGAGGTAGCTAGTTCCTTTGTAACAATGATACGGCCGATAGAGTGGTGAGTACATTTGTAACAATGATACAGCCCTTAGGGTAGGGTAATCCTTTGCAAAAATGATACCGCTGATAGAGTGCTGAATATATTTGTATCAATGACACGGCTGATATGGTGGTGAGTTCATAGAATGACACGGCTGATAGGGTGGTGAGTAAGTACGGTTGTACAGTGTAGCAAGAATTATATATTCATCAACGCACATAACCACAGATTTTAACTTTTGCTTCAAAACCAAACCATTTTACCCTTTGGATGGATGTACTGCCAAACTTGTACGAATAAGTAGATAACGGTTGTGTTACGAGTACATAAGTTCAATGTTCGCAGCGCGCTTACTTCTGGTCGTCGGGGAAGTAGAGCAGCGCCAGCAGGCTGGGGTCGGTGAAGGCGGCCTCGGCGGCGCCGGCGGCGGCGCGCGCGGCGCGGTGCGCGGCGGCCGCGGCGCCGGCCCGCAGCGCCGCGCCGGCCGCGCGCGCGCTCGCCACGGCCGTCGCGATCGACGCGCCCACCTCGTCGTTTATCACGATGTTGGAGATCTCTCCTACATACACAATACAATATTATATAAAAAAGGTAGTCATAGGAACTGTCGATAGAAGTGAAAACTTATAACTCAGAATTTGATAGCTTACTTTGGAAACTACGCGGCTGAACCTGGGGGGCGTGGCCAATGGGAAATGCACACGCATTTCTAAATGGCCAAGGGGAAATGCTGACGGATATCTATAATAGAATGTCAATGGCCATGGTCAATGGCGTGATGCTAGAATTCAATTCACAGGCCACGAAAAATCTGTGTGTGGCAAAATAAGTTTTCACTTCAAAAATATATTATTTGCGAAAACATTGACTGTAACACTCTAACACTACCTACGCAATCAGCAGACCGAACAGGTACCTACGCAAAAATTCATTAAATTTAGATTTGACAGCACAGACCATTTCCAGCGAGCCCCAAACTAGGCAGGGCTTGTATCTTGTCGTTTAATCACCAGTTTACAGCGCGCGTCAAACTAGGCAGAGCCTGTATCTTGGGGTTTTATCACCAGTTCCCAGCGAGTCCGAAACTAGACAAAGCCTGTATCGTGGTGCTCTGTCCACCATTTTCTCCATCCTTCATCTACCATCCACTGAATCCACAGAACATATATCACAATCCCAGTTGCAGAGGCAACCGGCGGCTGTCGAGTCATGAGTCAGGACGGCACGTTACACATATTTATGTTTTCGTTGTGAACGCTTCAGCGGTAGAGGAAACATCGCGAGAAAACCGACATCTTCCAAGAAAGGGGTCTTTCGAGGACATGTGTCATCCTCCAAGCCGCACTCGCCCAGCGTGCTGGGCTATGCTCCCGCCGTCGAGTCTCAGCAATGGTAACATAAACTGGGGTTGTGCTTATGCTGAAAGACTTTATCTGATTTCTGATCATCATCTTATACATACTAGCTCAGTTTCCTGTCTCACAGCTCACAGCTCGAATATACTACGCCAGTTTTGGAATGTTGCATGAAGGAGTTTCATTCCACTTTAGTTCTACGTAAAGGAGTGGAATATGCTGCCTTATTTGGTCTTCTAGAATGGATAGTCTTCAAATCGAGATCTTAGAAAACTCCTTACTTTGTCTGTGACACAAGGAAAGCGCACTCCCACCGTAGCCCGCATCGTCGCTCAACACCAAGTCAGGCACACGCTCACCCTTCATAAGAACCTACCCCCGTACTTACCGAGGAGTGGAGACCACGAATTGGCAAACGTAGTATAGGACACCCGGAAACTAGATGGAGTAACGATATACGGAAGACAATAGGCAGTGGATGGAGACGTATAGCTCAGGATAGGGCTGAGTGGCGAGCCATGGAGAGGTCTATGTCCAGCACTGGACTAAGATAGTCTGATGATGATAATGACGTACCCAGGAGTTGCGCCAACGAGCGCAGCGTGCGCTCGGCGGCCGTCAGCTGCTCCAGGGTCCTGATGCGGAGTAGAGTGTCCAGCTCCCAGCGCCGCGGCGACACCGAGCGCAGCGGGTCTAGGAATGCACCCTCTATGGGCTCCTGGAATGGTAACGTGAGAAGAACTTGTCCAGAAGAGGTTGGTTTGTTTGCGCCGGAATCAACGCAGCGCGGGAATGTGGCCACCGCGCGCGCTCCCCACCGCACCTCACTCGCGCTCGCGCCTCGTCCACACTCCACGAGGGAACGCGAGCCCGCGAGCGAGCCCGGTCCGGTAGCCTTGCCTCGCCTCGCGTTCGCTCCGTTTTGTGTCAAGTTTTAGACGCGAGTCAAAAGACACGAGGGGGCGAAGCAATAGAATCCAATCACACTCTGGCGTTGGTTCAAATGCTTTTACCCGTTACTAAAACTAAAACCGAGCGGGTGCCGGGCCCATCTCTGCCACACGGTGGACCCGGCACCCGCACGGTGAATCCATGGAATGCTAAGCAGATCGTCTCATACTTATACTGCAGAGTAAGGACGAGTGCGTTTTTTAAATTAGGATACTATAGAGTGAAGTGTCAAATTGTGTGCCACTTTTATGGAATTTTGGCAAACCTTTTAAATCGAGTCTGTTAGTCTTGAATAATAGTACATAAGGTCATTTTTCCATCAGAAAATACCGGCAACGCAGGGGGTAAAACATCACAATTTAACAGTAACGTCGCATGCCGCTTCTCTAGGACAAACTTGGAGGATGTCTAGAATACATGGTTAGATTGGTTACCGGTTCCACGATGCCGAGGAGCGTCCTCAGGTGCGATATGAAGGCCCCCATGATGAGGCGCGTGGGCGGCTTCCACTCGCCGGTCCGGCACTCCTCCTCGCTCGGGTTGGAGAGCACCACGCCGCCCCACTGCGGCGACAGGAACGCCTGGATCGGGGCCAGGTTGGGAGTCTCTGTGGGACAAACAAAATACTCCTTTAAAAGTTGAAAAAAAAATCGGTGAAATGAAAAGAATCACATAAAATTTAAAAAGATGCTGTGTCTTCGGACACCGTGCAGGAACTGAGTTACTTAGGACAATATAGAAGCAACATAATTTGCAACAGAAAATGAAATTTTATTGTTTATGGTACAATCATTTTAAAAATAAAGTTGCAACACTGGTCACAATTTTATATCCTCCAAGCCTGGTGTAGGGAACTTTGTTTCAACAATCGATGTTTTGTGTGTATGTATTGGTAGGACTCTTTGCAGAGTTCGCCTGGGGATGTACCACACAAGTTCCAAGCGCAATGTTTCCAGTAACGATTTGGACTCTTCATGTTCCAATAGCTGCGTGACATTGTGCTGTTACAGGCAGGTATGTCGCTTACCATCAGGCACATGTCCTGCTTTTCACGTCACTTTGTACTATAACGAAAAATCATTTTTTATACGAGTACATGTGTGACTGACGAGCCCCGTACCTGCCATGGGAGTGCCTTCATGTTCAAACACCTGAGTGGCACTGTGTGGCGCTCGACATAGTCATCCTGTCACTAATATTATAAGAGACAAAAATTTGGATGTTAGTTGCTCAATCACGTCGTAACGTATAAATAAATAAATATTGGTGGACATTTCACACACAGCACCATCTGACCCCAAACTAAGCAAAGCTTGTACTATGGAAGCCAGGTAGCTGATGTAATCTATACTAATATTATAAAGCTGAAGAGTTTGTTTGTTTGTTTGCTTGAACGCTAGGATCTCGGGAAGTACTGGTCCGAATTGAAAGATTCTTTTTCTATTGGATAGTCCATTTATCGAGGAAGGCTTCAGGCTATAGAAAATAACTCTACTATTAATTGAAGCGGAGCATGAAACAAGAATGTAACAAAATCGGGGAAAAATATTCCCCTTTTGAGAGTTTTCGTACGTTTCGTGCTTTGACATGACACATGACAGCATGTGTCAAAGATTGCGTCATTGAATTTCAGTAATCTGTGCCTTGAATATAAACCTTTGCTATTTTTTTTTTCTACATCTGAGTTGGTACGACCAATTTCCGACAGGTGGCGTAGCAGGTTGCTGAAGAGGTTTTTTGTTTGAAATCGATATTCTCAGGAATGAGTGAACTGATTTCAGTCATTCTTTCACCGTTGGATTTGTACGGGATCCCGATGAGTGCTATATAATATACCACGGGCGAAGCCGGGGCGGGCATCTAGTACTTATATATTTTTAAATACATACTTATTATACATAGAAACATCCAGACACAGAATATAAATATAATAGAAGGTGTGAACGAATCGGGCCGATATTTGGAACACAGTTATAATCGTACTTTTTATCACGATCCCTTCGGCCGCGTATGATACCAGAGTTTGGTAACCAGTATCATACGAAGAAAAAATGATCGTCGTAGGATACTGGTATCCAAGTGATAGGATATATTACTTTTCTGATACCCTTAAATATAACGGGAACGGGAACTACGCGGGCAAAACAGCGAGCCGCTGCTAGTCTCACGTCATTTGAATAACAATAAACTCGCATTAACTTCAGCTGTAACGGGGCTGTTTGTAACGGTAAATTGTGGTCACACATTTACATTTTAGTTTAGAATCGAAAGTAAACAAATTACACTAACGTTGTTAAACGCCAGTAAATGTATGGATAATTAAACTTAGGTAATGATGTTGAATAAAAAAAAAATTGGAGCTTAGTAAAAAGTGACTTCGTGATAGTTAAACTAGTCCTATTGTATATTTTATATACAATATACATTATGTATTCTATTTTGCCCGAAAAAATAAAACTGAATTCAATTTAAAAATTAAGTTCATACACCAGACCAAATTTCATAAGACTCTATTACTATGTCGTCAAAATACGTGAAATCAAATTATAGTTCCTTGTTCATATTTCAAAAACCGCCATACCGATAACGACAATATTTATATGGGCCCACCTCCGAACTATGTATGTATGATCTACCAAACAAAAAAACATCTATCACAATGGATTCACAATCGGTGGCGCTATTGCGTAACACACGTACAAAGAAAATTCACCCGAATTCATAACTTTCTCTTTTTTTGAAGCCGAATTAAAAGTGTCTTTAGAGATGTGTTATCTAATTTCAACACCGCTCGCACAGCCCGGCTAGCTCAGTCGGTAGAGCATGAGACTCTTAATCTCAGGGTCGTGGGTTCGAGCCCCACGTTGGGCGTAATATCTTTTTGAACTATTTTTTTCCCCGTATACATTACATCCAACCCATACAGACATGTACAAGGAAAGTTCTTTATATAACGTTCAGAGACATACGAAATAGGGAGTTGCACCATACATTTATTTACCCTTTCAAATCTACAACAACAAAAATTAGGAATGAAAACCGCTGAAACGTTATTCACGTCCACACGGAACAAATTTTATTTTACCTCTTACATTTTCATTGCAAGAATACTAACATTTTAAATTTGTTTAAGTTAAAAATATCAACATAAGAATGTGTCGAACAGTTTGATTACGATGTATGTTTTAATAATACGAGAGGAGAACCTCTTCATCAAAGTGGAATAGAATGGAATGTCGTCATGGCGGTAGTCTCGGCATAATTAATTCTCGACGCAAAACCGACGGTGTTATATGTTTGATGTGTCTCTTTGTGTGTCAGCGGTATCGTAGTGCTACGATGTACGAGACTACGTGCTAGAATTGATTTAGATTAATAGTAAGTAGTGTTTTTGAAGTTATGTTTGATGAAAATCGGTCCAAGATGGCCGCCACTACAAAACATTTGATATCAATAAATTAATTACTAAAAACTAGGAGCGCCCATTGTTTTCCCACGTAGTTCCGTTATTTTTCCGGGATAAAAGTTATGTAGGTATTTTCCAGACTATAATTTGTTGTCTCATATTTCAATCTGATCCCTTCAAACGTTACAACGTGATTGAGCAACAAACATTCAAACTTTGACATTTTTTATACTATAAAGCTGAAGAGTTTATTTGTTTGAATGCCCAGCAGCTACCTACTAGACCGATTTTAAAACATCCTTCACCGTTGAATATGTTCGTGAGCCCTAAATGCTTATAGGTTATAGGCTACACATGTACCACGGACGAAATCGGGCGAACCGCTAGTATAATATTAGTAGGATGTAATATACGTTCCGACAGAACATGTACTATCTGAAACTTAGAAATATAGTGTTGACAGGTGTGCGCGGCTCGCCGCCGCCCGCGCGCCGCTCCAGCTATAGTGTAGGCAGGTGTGCGCAGTCTCACCGCTCGCCTCGTATATGTAGAGCGGGCGGCGCGCGCACGCGGGCGGCGGCAGCGCCAGCGTGAGCGCGGGCCGGCGCGGCTCGCCGCCCCCCGCGCGCTGCTCCAGCTCGCCCAGCAGGCGCGGCAGGCGCGCGCGCGGCGCCGCCCAGTGCCGCCCTAGCCCGCTCGGACCGCTCTGCATCTGCACCGACGTATACTGCTGTGAGTCAAGGCTTTCTCTCACAGGGACAGACTTAGCAGCGCGTGCTTTGCGCTAAGACGAGTATCCCGAGTCGTATCTACGGAGGTGTCTCGTGCGTGTTTTTTAGCCACGGTGCATTCTCAGTTACAGTACAGCGCCGAACTATACGCGGGCGCTGTCGACTGGGAGCCAGCTTTCCGCGCCCAAAAAGGTGCCATGTGTGCCATAGTTGGCTATGTACATCCGTCAGATCATATTTCAGAGAACTTGGCATCCTTACGTTACTTGCAATCTAGGTTCTACCAAGTGGCTGTGTATGGCAAAAAATAACCAAGAGTCGTACAACACGCGAGGAGAAAGACATTCTTGAATCGTACGTTGACAAGCTGGATTATATATTACGCTCCCTCACGAGGTCGGGAAAGCGGCCTCATATTACGGGCACGGAAATTTATAACATTCTACTTCTAATAGACAATTTGGCCCCAAGTTTCGGCAGCTTAAAAAAACAGATTAAAATGCTGACTTATCGATCAAACTTTCTACAGTTACATCGAGTTTTTAGAGAGTTTGGTGAAGATACGATAAAATTGTAATTAATCACAATTACAATAAATATTTATTTAATGTTTAACACATAACTGCAAGATAATTATTATCATACAGTGAAATGCTCATTTAAAACTTTAAAAATGTATCCAAATGTATGCCATTTGAATGTATTTATTTTGTTTTCCTTTTTCATTAATTGACGTGTAAATTATACATTGATGACATTATTAGACACAGACATTTATTGATAACGTTAAATGTTAAAATCAGATTTATCATAGGCGGATCAATTATGTATTTTTTTTTTATTTTAATTATTCTATCCAAATGTTTGGCATTTAAAAACTGTGTTAGAGGTCGGTACCTTTTTATTTTACTATTTTTCTTGCAAGAGAAGCTTAAAATGTTATATACAAATGAGTTGAGACAATCCTGCATCCTCTATTCATGTGGGTAGGTGAGTATGAAACACGAGATTTAAAACCTACCTCTTTAGCTTGGAAGTCGAAGTCAAGACTGTGCAGGGACTGCGACTGCAGAGTGAAGTTGTGGAGCTCGCTCAACTCGTCCAGGAACGAACCGATGTAGTCTGGAATTAAATTAAATTAGTATGAAATCTGAAAAGAGATATATTTGCAGAGAGACAAACCGGCACGTCATGTCTTTCCTTTGTTAAACTTGGCCAAATTGGCCGCTTTATTCAAAAACTCCCTCAAGGGCCAAGTTCAGATGCGTGATCATACCCTCTCTCAGAGCCTGAGTTTTTTGTCCACTGAATCTCATGCTAGATATACGAGCATAGCTAACTCTCTACACAGGTGCTGTCATCTGAGTATCCGAGGACATTAGACTCCAATAGATCATTGATATGCAACAGAAAGAGCGTTCCAGAGAACACCGACCTTTGAGGGACTCCGGCATTAATTGGCATTAGATCTGTCGAACAGCTATCAATAACCACTCGTGTAGATCACAGACTAAGTAGGTGTAGATCCATCCCTCAAAAAGGCCGATACCCAAGCTATAAAACAGTTGGATAAGATTAAAATTGAACTACAGATAAACGTTATTGTATTTGTTTGGCCTGATATGTCTGTGAAAACTGGAAACGCTAGTCTGTGTTGGTGTTGTGAGGTTCACCTTGTATATCCTCTTCAAGGTGATAGTTGTGCGACGCGAGTATTGCTGTCTGCAGGGGTGGTGATTATGTGTTTGGTCTGTAGTATAATATGTGGAAACCCTGGTCAGTGTTGATGTAGCGAGGGTCTCCGTACCGAGTGTGTTGTCCTCCAGGTGGTAGTGCGAATAACGGTCGGTTCCCGCCGCGTATATATTTATATCATCTGGGGTCATGTCTCATGTGAATCCACCGTTCTTACCATCCTTGAAGCTCAGGGACTGAAATACAAGTCGGTAATCGTAATCAAAACTAAGGCAAACATGAAGCTGCACTAGAGCGTGGCAATCTCACGGCACACAAGAGACTTCACGTACTACGCTGACGACACCGACGACGCCATCGGTCGGTTCGTTCCGCGAGCGTTGGCTGCAACACCGAAGACCATCCGAGAGTTCAATTTGCAGATGGCCATCAAAGACAGAAATGCAGTCGTGGTCGAGGCGCTGAGCCGGGAGGAGGCGGCTTAGAAAATAAAATAGGCCTAGAATTAGAATGAAAATGTTCCCTACTCCCCCCTATTTCCTTTTCTTCTCGTAATCCAAGATTCATGTAAAAAGAAAACAAATGACAAAGGGCACGGACCCCGGAGTCTGTGGAGTTGCTAAATTTAAATAAAAAAATTAAAATCCACCGTTCAGACCGTGTCTGGGTGATTGTGTTTGGTCTGTAGTGTCTGTAGAAATCCTGGCCAGTGTTGGTGCAGCGAGGGTCTCCGTACCTTGTATGTCGTCTTCCAGGTGGTAGTCGTGCGGCACCAGCACTCGCACGCGGTAGGCGGGCGCGGGCGGCGCGCGCCGGCGCCGCGCCGCGTCCGCCGCCGCCGCGCGCGCGCCCGCCAGCACGCTCGTCTGCAGCACCCACTCGCGCAGCGCGGCCACCACCGTCTGCGCCGCTGCAACACGTCCACGCGCGGCTTTTAAGCCCCTCGGCTACGGCGACTTTTTCTAGCGATGCTGTCGCGCGTTTGGTTCAATATAGTCGCGATGCAGGCGCTATCGGCCTGGCCCACGCCACGATTCAGTCGCCATGCGAACGCGATACTGTAGCGCCTCTGTCACAATGCAAACGCGATTTAGTAACCGCTCATCGCTACAGTTACAAGATGGACTCGATGCTGTAGCGCGTTAGCATAGCGTTGCTTCTCTAGCGAGTTGCAAATGTGTCTTGATTTTTTTAATCAAGATTAATAAGGCCCGCACTCGATCGGTATCGACTGATGTAAAGCTGTGATGCGGTCTAAGATGAAACGCAGTTACTTAGAAGTAACCAATGGCAGTAGAAGGGCTAGAGTTATTAAACGTTGGAACGAACGACACGGCTGAATAATCATTCAGGTCGTTAGTAAAAAGGTGCTCTTTAGTATACAGGCTAAGCTGTTCATTAAAGTCAAAGTACTTTATTCATAAATGTACAATTTACACGTCAATTAATAAAAAACAAAAACAAAAGAAAGAGCATACAAATTGTATACATTTTCAAAGTTTGAAATGACTACTTTGCTGTATTATAATAATTATTGTACAGAAAACTGTCAAGCATTATACGAGTATAATATGGTTTTAATACAAGTGTACTGACCCATGTCAAATTTATTTATTTACATTTTTTATGGGAACTTTGCCATCACTCTCTAAAAATTCGCTGTAACTATAAAAAGCTTGATCGATAAGCCAGCACTTTAATCTGTTTTTGAAGCTGCCAAAACTTGGGGCCGATATAAATATATATTCGGAAGAGTTTTATAAATTTCCGGTCCCATAATGTGATTCAACTTCTGTGACCTCGTGAGAGAGTGTGGTATAACATCTAACTTGTCGGTGTTGCGTATGTTACGAGAATGTCTCTCTCCTCGCGTGTTGTACGATTCTAGATTATTTCTGACATGATATGATAGACAGCCACTTGGTATATCAAGATAGCAGGTAACGTAAGTATCCCAAGCTCTTTGAAGTATGGTCTTACGGATGTACATTGCGATACGCCAATGATGGCACGTACGGCTCGTTTTTGGGCGCGGAACGCACGCTTCCAGTCGGCAGCGCGCGCGTATAGCTTGGCGCCGTATTGTAACCGAGAATGCACTGTGGCGAAGTAACATGCACGTGACACTTCCGCAGACACCACTCGGGATACTCGTCTTAGCGCAAAACACGCACTGCTAACTTTAGCACACATCTTGTCGATGTGGTGTTCCCACGTCATGCAGCGATCAATCTCGAACCCCAAAAATGTGGTGGTCCGTACCTGCTCAATCCTAACACCGTTTAGCGAGACTTTTAGCGGTTTCGTGTGGTGGCCCGATAGACAAAAGTGAATGAAGTGAGTCTTTTTTGAATTTAACATAAAACCGTTGGCACTAAACCATGAATTTAAGCCGCCAATTACAATATTTAATTTATCTTCTAGTTCCTCTATTGAGCTGTGACTACGGCAGCCACATCATCTGCATACATGAATATGCCTGCACTCTTTACGGCTTCGGGTAGATCGTTTAGTAGGAGAGAGAACATTATATTTGAAACTGACGAACCCTGCGGTACTCCCATAGACGAAGGCAGCGGGTCTGATTTATTATCGCCATCGCCAGCATCCACTACTTGAGAGCGGCCTCGTAACATGTCAGTCAATAATACCTCGTATGATTTCCCAGCTATGCCATAGTGTTTCAGTTTTAACGCTAAGGTCTCATGGTCTGCGACGTCGAAGGCCTTCGATAAGTCACAGCACAAGACGGCTACTTGCTCTTTATGTTCACGGGCAGCCAACACACTACGAATCACTTCACGCGTTAGAGAAGTCGTAGACCTTCCTTCGCGGTATGCGTATTGTTGTTCACACAGCGCCTCGGTTTCCGATAGGTAGGCCACTAATCGCGAACTCGAGCCATTTTCGAACACTTTGGCTATCGCTGGTATAATCGATACTGGTCTATATCCATCAATATCGTCCCGTTTGCCTTTGTCATTGAACGGCTGATGAAGTCCGTCAGACATTCAGACGTGATTGATCAAGAAATCCAAACTTTTGTATTTATAACATTAGTTGTAAGCTCATATCTGACCGTCGGCGTCCTTGAAGAGCATGACCCTCTCCCCGGCCAGCCACACGCGGTGCGCCGGCAGCCGGCGCTGCACCAGCAGCAGCCGGCCGGGCCCCGGCGCGCGCGCCGCCGCCGCCCGCGCGGCCTGCGCCTCGTCCGCCGCCGCGTCCACCGCGCGCCGCAGCGGCTCCGGCAGCGCCGACCACTTCACCTTCACCTTGATCACGTCTGGACACAACAACATAAACATCCTTGTGTGGTTTTATGAAACCTCAACAAAACTGATTTATTTGGAAAAAATATCGATTTTAAGAAACTTTACGAGTAACGCTGCAAAATTGGCCTGAGCCGGTCTGTCGAGCGCCTTACAATTTACCCCTAATCCAAGGCCGACCGTCACGCAACATGCAATAAAGGTCAACTATAGTACAGGCCTAGGGCGGAAATTTCGAACACACGAAACGGGATGCAGTGTGGACGAGGCCGTAAATGGACGGAAAGTTTGAGGCGACAAAATAAAAGTTTCACTTTAACAATATACATTACATACGGTTGGTAAAGAACAAATAGCAGAAGTATCAGAATCAAAATCTCTTATTGCTTAACTATGTGTACATAAGATGAAACTAAACATATTAAAGTAACAACATTTTACCCATTTCGAGCGTGCAATTTAAGTTTTACTTTTGAATATTAAAAATGTAATGCAATTTACACACGAAAATTACTATTGGAAATGAATAAATAGTGAATTCTGAGGGTAAAATAATTGGTTGCGCTATTGTACTATGCGACGAGACGAGCAGGACATGTGCTTGATAGTGAGCAACATGCCTGCCCATAACAGCACAGTGACACGTAGCTGTTGAAACTTGAAGAGTCCAAATCATTACCTAGCACTGCACTGGTCTCTTGACCCAGAGATATAAGATATTGTATATGCCCTATAATTTCACTGGAAGCATAGCAATGCAACCCGGATCACAGTGGTGTTTTCACATTAGTGCTTGTAGAACAAATGGCAAAGACGTGGTACTTCCCCAAGCGGGCTCTGCAAAGAGTCCTCTATAAAATGGTGTGAACGATAACGAATTTGCATTAATTCAATCTGGAACTGCAGTACGTGACGGAACCAGTTGTGTTGGCGCTCTTCCTGGAGAGTTCTCCGTCCCGCTCCTCACCATTATCTTGGAAAGCTTTCTCGATGAGCCCAGCGAGCTCGGCCGCCGTGGCCTCGTCGTTGGCCAGCACCTCGAGCTCCGTGGAGACCACGTGCGACAGCGGGTCCAACGCGGCTATCTTGTCGTACGGCAAACTCACTCTGGGGACAATTATCTTGGTTACAAGAACAAAATACAAAAAAAAAAATGCTAACCGCCGACTACCTCGAATTTGTTATCTGTACAACATTCTACTAGCCCAAGCCAAGGCCAAGTCAAGCCCTTTCATTTGATACCCATATTAAGGGAGTTGTGAAAAAAGAAATGGATTTCGCCATTTGGTGGTAGCGGCCATCTTGGATTTGAAATTTGTTATAAGAGACGATCTGCTTAGCATTCCATGGATTCACCGTGCGGGTGCCGGGTCCATCGTGTGGCAGAGAGAGAAAACTCGAGTAGATCCCGAGACTTGTGACTCGGGCGTAGGTTTAAGGGCATAGTAATTATAGTATAGTGTATAGTATTTGTCACAGTGCAAAGAATTCTACTTGTCAAGCCCTTTCATTTGATACCCATGAGGTAGGTTGTGAAGAAATATTTTGTTCGCAGTTTTGTGGAGGCGACCATCTTGAATCGATATTAATCAAACATAGCAAAGAACATCCGCACGGATATTAACCTTCAAATAAAAAAAATCGGCCCATCCGCTTGAGCTCTACGGTGCAGTGTTGTCAGAAGCCCATCTCAATTTCCCCCCAAAATGTTCTCGAAATCCCCCCAAAAAGCGGATTTTCTGGAAAAAAGCCCCCAAAGTAAATTATACATTCGTTTACCCCTAAAACATAATTTTACGCTGACGGCCACCTCAATTTCTCTGCGAAATGTTCTCAAAATCCCCCCAAAAACCGGGTTTCAAGAAAAAAAACCCCCAAAATTGATAAACATTTCCTAACTCTTAAAACACAATATAACGCTATTTCAGAAATAGCTGCTATTACTCCATAAAGTGTTTCGACAAGTCCCCATAAGAAAAGGCGGTTAAATTTATGTACTAAGTTCAATTGGACAAGTGCCGTATTCGCTAAAAAACTGCAAAACTCGGCAATGAAAAATCCCCAATTTCCCCCCACAAGCAATTTTTTCCCCCCGTAAATCCCCCCAAATTTCCCTCCATGGCTATTAAAACCCCCCAAATTTGGGGGGAATCCCTCCAATCTAGCAACAGTGCTACGGTGGCACAGACAGACACACACAGAGACATACAGACATTAAACAAACAACAAACTTCGACGTCAAACTTATATCTTTTTTTTTGGTCGGAGGTTAAAAATCAAAGTGTAGAAGAGGTTTAACTGCATTATCGCAGTTAGAACATTTACACTGTGGAATGCGTTTCCGTCTAGTGAGTGTTGTGTTTCTGTATCCTGTATCCCATAACTCCCGGTGGCTTCGAAAAAAATCATTTCGAAAGAAAATTCATCACCGTCCCTTTTAGAGGTGATGGTGAATAAATTTTAATTACAAATTCTTAATATATGTATGTGTGTGAATACTGAGTAACAAAGGAAAATAATCATTATGTCTTCAAGCACAATATAGACATATGCAAATTGTGCGTGTTTAATTGTTTTTACAAAGAGACCTAAGGTTAGTAGGCAGACCTCTACCATCTTCTTGTAAACTTTAATAGGTTTGCACTTGACTGCCATAGCCTATCGACTGACAGCGGCAGAAGGCTACTGACGTACATACGGAGAGATTTGTTTATGTTACTGGCAAAGTCACCTGGCTAGCCCATCTGTCGGCGCGCTTTCTGGGGTATCTCAGTAATATAAACACACATAAAACATTTTATTACTTAATTTTTATCACGTTTCTCAAAAGGCCACGGTCTGTCACCCTCGTGCAGATAACACAGAATAAATATAAACTTAAAACATTATCACGATCTCAAACACGAGACGATGAGGCTGCGACTGATTTAAACAATTTGTAAAACATGCATACAAATTTTGTCCAAAATAATTATCGTAAAACTATCTCGATTGTTTTTTTTTTAAGAAAAGTCCCTATGGAATTTGGTCTTTGGTCTACTGCCTATCGAATTTTAGACTAGCGCAGAAGACGCTCACCTGATCTTACTAACTATCATCATTGTCATTAGCGTGTATTCGTCTACCTTTTTTTTTTTTTAACTAGAATAGTTTCGCACTTGACCACCATCTCCTGCTCCATTTCATGTTAAGCGATGATGCGATCTACGATAGAGCGTGCTTACCTAGAAGAAACCGATTCACTCTCGATTTGAAGACACCAAGATTGTAACCACCGGGGAAAACCCACTCAGGCAACGCATTCCACAACCTAGACGTTCTTATCACAAACGTGGAGTCAAATCGCTTCGTTCGTGTTTTTGGAACATCAACCATGAAACGATGTCGCCTGCTGGATATTGGCCTCTCCCATAATACGCCACTCATCCCGATGATGTCTTACATCTTCAACCGCCACCAGCTGCCATCCGTATATCGTCACTACATCTAGTCTCAGGGCGTCCTACAGTTCGTTTACTGGTTCGCGGTATCCACTACTCAAGCCACGGTTATTCGGACTGCGACAGACGTGACTGGCCCACTTCCACTTCAGTTTGCTAATATGCTGAGCTATGTTGGTGACTTTAGTTCTCTGACGAAATCCTTTATAGCGGATGCAATCCTTCAGGGATACCCCAAGCATAGCCCTTTCCACAGCTCACTGAGCAATTTTAGAATCTACGGAGCATTTTCACTGACAGTGTCCACTACTCCACGTCTCAGCACTGTATGCGCTAACGGGTAGGGCGCACTGGTTATACACTTTTGTCTTGCGACTTTGTGGGATGGGTGACGAGAAGACTCGACAAAGTTTCCCAAACGCTGACTATTGTGATATGAATACTAACAATAATAACGCACAAACTCGAAGCAAATAAGTAGACCCATTGAGTACTCAATGAGTTTGAGTGCTCTATTTAACACACCTAGCGGTGACGCGGCCTCACGGCTCACCTAGGGCGATCAGAACACTTGATAAGTCGCTACATATATCTTTCTATTTAAGTAGAGCATATTTCCTCCCTACGTTTCTCTAGTATGACTGAAACGATGGCTGTCGAGAGCGTAACATGTCTATACAAGAACAAAATTAAAAATTTTGATTAACCCCCGACTACCTCGGATCTCGGATTATCTGTATGACGTTCTACTAGTAAAGCCCTTTCATTTGATACCCATATTAATGGAGTCGTGAAAAAAGAAATTATTTTTTTTGCGCCATTTTGTGGTAGCGGCTATCTTGGATTTAAGTTTGTCATAGTGCCAAGTACTCTACTAGTCAAGCCCTTTCATTTGATACCCATATTGAGGTAGGTTGTGAAGAAATATTTTGTCCGCCATTTTGAATCGATTTTAAACAAACATAGCTAAGAACATCCGTACGGATTAACCTTCAAATAAAAAAAAAAACAGCATCGAAATCGGCCCATCCGTTTGAGCTCTACGGTGCCACAGACAGACAGACAGACATCGACGTCATACTTATAACACCCTTTTTTTGGTCGGGGGTTAAAAAGAGGCCGAAGCAAAGCTTACTTAAGAGCCCTCTCACAAAACGACAGAACTCAACTTTAGGTAAAATCCTGCAACATTGTCAGCGTGCGTCCGTTCGATTCAGCTCGAGCGTTTAGGCGGACAGAACGATCTTGAGCCGTAACGGCAGTGTACTAAAAATTTTGATGAGATTTTCTGACGTGACAACGTCTACTAAATCGATGAACGCTGGCTGCGTGCACGAAAATTGATGACTTATTGTCCCGTTACGTTCGTTGTCCCGTTACGTTACGATAAATTATTCTTGCATTACAAAAATCTGATTACTAGTAAAATTTCATTTTTATTTAAAGGTTAATTTTTGTGCAGTTGTTCTTAGCTATATTTGGTTAATATCGATTCAAGATGGCCGCCTCCACAAAATGGTGGACTAAATATTTCTTCATAATCTACCTCAATATGGGTATCAAATTTAATGAAAGAGCTTGACCAGTAGAATACTATGCACTATGACAAATTTCAAATCCAAGGTGGCCACCACAAAATGGCGAAATACATTTAATTTTTCACTACTCCCTCAATATGGGTGTCAAATGAAAGGACTTGACGAGTAAAATACTATGCACAATGTCAAATTTCAAATCCAAGATGGCCACCACCAGAAAATGGCGAAATACATTTCTTTTTTCCCTACTTCCTCAATATGGGTATCAAATAAAAAGACTTGACGAGTAAAATACTATGCACAATGACAAATTTCAAATTCAAGATGGCCGTCACCACAAAATGGTGATTGTTATTATTTTTTACTACTCTACCTCAATATGGGTAACAAATGAAAGGGCTTGACTAATAAAATACTATGCACTATGACAAATTTCAAATCCAAGATGGCCGCCACCACAAAATGGCAACTGTCATTATTTTTACTACCACCTCAATATGAGTAACAAATGAAAGGGCTTGACTAGTAGAATACTAAGCACTGTCACAAACTTCAAATACAAGATGGCCGCCACCACAAAATTGCGAATGTCATTAATTTTTACTACAACCTCAATATGGGTAACAAATGAAAGGGCTTGACTAGTAGAATACTATGCACTATGACAAATTTCAAATCCAAGATGGCCGCCACCACAAAATTGCGAATGTCATTATTTTTTACTACTGCCTCAATATGGGTAACAAATGAAAGGACTTGACTAATAAAATACTATGCACTATGACAAATTTCAAATCCAAGATGGCCGCCACCACAAAACGGCGACTGACATTATTTTTCACTACTTTTCAATATGGGTATCAAATGAAAGGGCTTGCCTAGTAGAATACTATGCACTGTCACAAATTTCAAATCCAAGATGGCCGCCACCACAAAATTGCGAATGTCATTAATTTTAACTACAACCTCAATATGGGTAACAAATGAAAGGGCTTGACTATTAGAATACTATGCACTATGACAAATTTCAAATCCAAGATGGCCGCCACCACAAAATTGCGAATGTCATTATTTTTACTACTGCCTCAATATGGGTAACAAATGAAAGGGCTTGACTAGTAGAATACTACGCGCAATGACAAATTTCAAACCAAAATGGCCGCCACCACAAAATGGCGGAAGTCATTATTTTTTAATACTACTACAATATGGGTAACAGATGAAAGGACTTGACTAATAAAATACTATGCACTATGACAAATTTCAAATCCAAGATGGCCGCCATCAAAAATGGCGACTGACATTATTTTCACTACTTTTCAATATGGGTATCAAATGAAAGGGCTTGACTAGTAAAAAAACTACGCACTATGACAAATTTCAAATCAAATATGGCCGCCACAACAAAATAGCGAATGCCATTATTTTTACTACGACCTCAATATGAATAACTAATGATAGGACTTGACTAGTAGCATACTATGCACTATGACAAATTTCAAATCAAGATGGCCGCCACCACAAAATGACGAATGTCATTATTTTCACTACTTCTCAATATGGGTATCAAATGAAAGGGCTTGACTAGTAAAAACTACGCACTATGACAAATTTCAAATCAAATATGGCCGCCACAACAAAATAGCGAATGCCATTATTTTTTTACTACGACCTCAATATGATTAACAAATGATAGGACTTGACTAGTAGCATACTATGCACTATGACAAATTTCAAATCCAAGATGGCCGCCACCACAAAATGACGAATGTCATTATTTTCACTACTTCTCAACATAGGTCTCAAATGCAAGGGCATGTCAAATTTGTGGCAGTGCAAAGTATTTTACTAGTCAAGCCCTTTCATTTGTTACCCATATTGAGTTGGTAGTAAAAAATAATGTCAGTAGCCATTTTGTGGTAGCGGCCATCTTGGATTTGAAATTTGTCATAGTGCGTAGTATTTTACTAGTCAAGCCCTTGCATTTGATACCTATATTGTGAAGTAGTGAAAAATAATGACATTCGCTATTTTGTGGTGGCGGCCATCTTGGATTTCAAATTTATCATAGTGCGTATTATTCTACTAGTCAAGCCCTTTCATTTATTACCCATATTGAGGTGGTAGCAAAAATAATGACAGTCGCCATTTTGTAGTGGCGGCCATCTTGGATTTGAAATTTGTCATAGTGCATAGTCAAGCCCTTTAAATTGATACCTATACTGAGGTAGTAGTAAAAATTAATGATGATTAATTAATATTGGAAGTTCGTTGCTTAAACACGTCGGAACAGTCATTGGTCATTGTAATTGGTCATGGTCATTGGTCATGGTATAGAGGTAGTAGTGAAAAATAATGACATTCGGAATTTTGTGGTGGCGGCCATCTTGGATTTGAAATTTGTGACAGTGCATAGTATCCTACTAGGCAAGCCCTTTCATTTATTACCCATATTGAGGTGGTAGTAAAAATAATTACAGTCGCCATTTTGTGGTGGCGGCCATCTTGGATTTGAAATTTGTCATAGTGCATAGTCAAGCCCTTTAAATTGATACCTTCATTTAGGTAGTAGTAAACATTAATCATGATTAATTAATATTGGAAGTTCGTTGCTCAAACACGTCGGAACAGTAATTTGTCATGGCCATTGCTCATGGTCATTGGTCGTAGTCATTGGTCATATCCGTTCCTCATGGTAATTGTAATTGGTCATGGTCATAGTCATTGGTCATGGTATAGAGGTAGTAGTGAAAATTATGACATTCGCAATTTTGTGGTGGCGGCCATCTTGGATTTGAAATTTGTGACAGTGCATAGTATTCTACTAGTCAAGCCCTTTCATTTGTTACCCATATTGAGGTGGTAGTAAAAAATAATGACATTCGCCATTTTGTGGTGGCGGCCATCTTGCATTTGAATTTTGTCATAGTGCATAGTATTTTATTAGTCAAGTCCTTTCATTTGTTACCCATATTGAAGTAGTAGTAAAAATAATGACATTCAACATTTTGTGGTGGCGGCCATTTTGGATTTGAAATTTGTCATAGCGTGTAGTATTCTACTAGGGAAGGCCTTTCATTTGATACCCATGTTGAGGTAGTAGTGAAAAAATTGGTAATGTCATTGGCCATTTTATGGTGGCGGCCATCTTGGATTTGAAATGTATCATAGTGCACAGTATTCTACTAGTCATGCCCTTTCATTTGATACCCATATTGAGGTAGATGAATGAAAATGAAGAAATATTTATTCCACCGTTTTGTAGAGGCCATCGTTCAGAGTGTTTGCCATCTTTAATCAATATTATCCCAACAAAGCTAAGATCCACCGCATGAAAATTAACTTTCAATTAAAAGTATAAATTCTTGAAATTATACTAGTAATCAGAGTTTGGAAATGCAAGAATAATTTACCGTAACGCAACGGGACATCGAGCGTAACGGGACAATGGGCTTAACGAGTCATCCCATTTTCGTGCATGCGGCCAGCGTTCATCGACTTATCAGACGTTGTCACGTCAAAAAAAAAATTGACAGATTCTGCTTTTTCAAGAAGTAAACAAGATCAAATGTGATGGTCCGATGCGAAAAATCAGAATGAAACGTTATAAAACGCCAAACGACTTAAAATTTTGTGGTCGCACTATAATTATTCTAGTTTATGTCATAAACGCGCGAAATATTACGTAACCGACTCCCACGCTAACTGACGCAGGTCCTCCCCGACGGCCGCTCGCGGCATACTAAATTGCGCAGCGTAATTTATTGTAATTTCGACTGCTGGTAATTTATATTTTTGAAAAATTGACAACTATGATTTGAAAAGTAACTATAGAATTGGATTCTACAAAGAACAAAGTATTATCGTGTCTAATTTTTATTTTGGAGTTATTGTGTATTTTACACAGAGACAACGCTAAAACTGCAATATAAAACTTAAAATTGGCCTATGATTTGTTTTTTTACTAATAAATGGGACCAAAATTTGATATATGTAACTTGAATGAATTAATAAAATATGTGTATGATATTCCCATATTTTTAAAGTATAAATTTTGAGTATCACTTGTAGATTTAGAAGTCTGAAACTGACACGGCGGCGACTTTTCGGCCAAATGGTCATGGGAGATCGTTCCCTACGACTAAAGGCTTTATTATTAGTAAAATTGAAACAAGGAAACGTCAACAAGAAAGATCGGCCTATTTTTTTAACGTAATTATCTTTTTCTAGATAATACTAAAGATGGAAAATTCGGAACACAAACTTTTTGAATTTCGTGCGACGACGTGAGCCGGCTCTTAAAACGGTGTAATGTCCGCAGATAACCGAGCAAGCCGGTGTCATTGTCACAATCTCGCTAATCATTACCAGGGTCGTAAAGTTATGCTATATTAGCGGCGACTAAAATAAACTGCGGTGTTATTCCACAGCGTACTTGGAATTGTAGACGAAAAACACTGTTTTAAACTATTGAGATTGTTCACTACACCTACACAGGTTTTTTTTATAATATAGTGTGACGAGACTAACAGAACATGTGCCTGACGGTAAGCACCATGCCTACCCATAAGTTACCATAGTCCAAATCATAACCTATCACTGAACTGCGCTCGTCACCCAGCGATTTAAGATATTTTATCTCTATATCTTGCAATTGCACTGGAAATATTGCCCTTCAATTCGGAACACAGTAATGTTCGTACGTTATTTCTTGGTTGTAGAATAACTGGCTTAGGTGTGGTCCCCAGACGGACTCTGGAAAGAGTCCTACCACTACAGAATGTCCAGCAATGGACGAGTACATGATGAGGATCATCGAAATAAACTAATAGGTGTGCCCTTAGCACCTCGAAGTTGGTAATAAACTGCGTCTCTGTATGTAGCGCAAGTGGTTTACATACAACCAATCAATTTGACCCCTAGAATAGCTAGAGCGACGAGATATGTCGTGGTTCTACTTATTTTGGTTTTTGACAACAAATATGTAGATAGGTAGAAACGTCCGGCGTTCACCGCTTCCTGCAACCGACTAGAACGGAAAGAGTGAGCCGACTCTTCCTAACGATGATATAATTCCGTGCGCCTGAAGTTTGGGAGGGCACATCTAGTGGTTTATATCGATGATGAGGATGGTATACCTGTAGACCTCCGTGGTCTTCCACCACAGCGGCAGGCCGACCACGATGAGCACGCCCACGAACGACGCGCTGGCCCACATGCGGCTCGACTCTGCAACAAATTTATACAATATTTGTGTGTGGCACGAATAGGAATGTTCCTACATTTCTAGCTTATCTTATAAGAGGTCCATTGAAATTGGATTCTATTTCTACCTACGGGACTTTTCTCCAGTAGAAGGGAGCATCTTTTATACTGCCATTGTAGGTATAGGTACGAGTATTGTATGGGTATTCAAGTATTACGTGACGCAATTTAGGGAAGACGGGGGTGTCTTCTAAAACGTTGCGGCGTGTTACGGAGGTAATTTATTGAAATTAAAAACAATGTAATTAAAATGTTCCAAATCAGCCACTTTTATTGTGACTGTTAGGTAAAATTAGTCACTTGGATGTTACGTGACGTTTAGGGAGAGGGAGTGGCAGAAAACGTAACCGTGCCACAAGGGGGAAGGGGGTCCCCTACAGCATGAGTTAAAAACGTTTATAACACATGGTATCATTTTTATAATCATTTCTAAATTGTTTGTAATGTCTACATTTAATGGAAAAACTTTGATAATATTACTGCTGGGAACAAATAATTGAGTGATTACGTTTATAAAAGTAGATGCTGTGTCAGGAACGGAGGATATGGAAGTAGTTTTGCTTTCACCAGAACAAGACGTGATCATAGTTACTTATAAATAGACAGTGTTTATGTACATATATCTTGGTGACCCAATGGGTAAATTTTTGTAGTGGTAGGACTCTTGGCAGAGTTAGTCTGGGGAAGTACCACATCTTTGCCAGTTATTCTACCGCCAAGCAATAATGTGCAAACATTACTGTGTTCCGGCTTGAAGGGCAATGTTTCTAGAGAAATTACAGGGCTTAAAGACATAATATTTTAGATATCTGGGTAACGAGCGCAGTGCTGTGCTAGGTAATAATTTGGACTCTTCTTGTTCCAATAGCTGCGTATCACTGTTCTGCTATGTGGCAGAAATATTGCTGGCACATGTCCTGCTCGTCTCGTCACTCTATATTTATAAAAATCGTCCAATTTCAAAAACCGTGAGGTCGTACCGTACGTACCGCAAAGCCGAGTCAGGCTGAGTGGTGGGTAATTAATGAGGTCTATATCCAGCAGTGGACGACTGTGGCACGATTATGATGTTGATGAGATGTACAATTTTGCCACTGACTTTAAAAGAGAAAACAAATATCGTTAGGAACGAGAAAAGAATGACAATTCTTTGATCTACAGTCTAATGAATACCTACCGTGAATTTTATGTTTACACCTTCCGCTCCAGATAAATAAAGTCATTGAACAATTTCTCAAAGGGTACGACAGTTTTTACGCTTGTTTTTCAGCACTAAAATAAAATGTTATTGTAGACGGTCGTACGTCATGCCTTGACGTATTATTTTCAATCGTCTACGTTACTACGAGCACCTTCAATAGAACATTAATACTAATCAAGACCTTTCAAACCCACTTTACGATAGCGCCACTATCAATTGCAACCAGGAACGTCAGACCTACGACCAAAACAATTTCGCGCATCGGAGGAGCATTCTAAAACTGGTCATTTAAAACGTGCTTGTAAATTAAGCTACTCTATCATGAGCTTTGGCGTTAAGAACTTTGAGAAGACAGCGAGGTCTGGTTATATGGTTTTTGCAAGTGTCAAGAGGGTATCAATATAGGAGGTCAGGTGTTAAGCAGAGGTAATTGAGAACAATTTACACGCCCCTTTACGGAGCTGAGGCGTAGATCGTTAGAACGAAGCAAGTCTATATGTGATGCGACCTTGAAACTGGCGATGATTGGCATGGAAATATCATTCAAAATGGTCACAAGTTCAATAAACTATTGTAAATTAGTAAGGACGTATATTAGTTTAACATTTATCAAATATGATAACGCAAAGGTGTACGAGAGTACGAGAGTTCTAATTGAAGATGGCAAACGTAGCGTGGGACATCCTGTGGTCAGATTCTGTGTCAGCACAGAAAACAGTGGGATGAAGACAAGAAGACAGCTGCTAATCATGTCATCATTGCCATACTTGAAGATGGCCAGTAACCCTGGATTTTTTAATAGGCCGTATAAGCCACGGCTTAGGAGCAGCAGCATTCTAGGGGCGACAGATTTCAGAGGACGCTCATTCCATTTCAAAGGATTAAATAAGTAAATCAAGTAAGTTCACTGGGTTTTTCTTGGTTTTTCATACCAATCGACCTACAGAAAATTATTATTTTAGAAAGGGACATGGGGCAGAAAAAAATGCCTACGCTAATAATAGTAGATTGTGGCACAAGTGTGTAAAGTAGGTGATTACAGCTAAGGTGCTATTGACACCCGAGCCTTGGCCAGGGTCTTAAGATAGTCGAGGACGGTAATCATCAATACACACGTGTATCATGCGACGTTTTTCAACATATATGTGAATATTATTTTTTTAGAATTTAAAAATAATAATTTTAACAATGATAACGAGTTGTTGAACATGTTTCGTTTTGGCAAACAAACCATCTCAACCAATAATAAAAACACTAGTAAGTCAATTTCAATTTTAAAACATCTTTATTTCATAACTAGCTGAACCCGCTACTTCGTTCGCGTAAGCAGATGTTACGGACTTATACATTAGTTGAAAGTACGTCAAAATTAACTAAATTTGGATAAGTAGCTATTGAAAATCCAAGTGAACTTGTTTTTTCACAAAAAAAATTAATTATATTATCTTTATTATTCTTCTTTTAAAATCTAACATACTTTAATAAGTAGGTTTCGTAGTAACGAACACAGCCGCAATTGTTAAGTTTGTAGGATTTTTATAGGATACATTATGAAAAGCTGTTGTGCATGATCTTATACCTACTTATCTCTTTTTCTCTAGCTGTTACCTGCGACTTCGCCCGCGTAAAATTTTGAATGAAGCCTTCAAAATGATTAATTTATTTGAGTTTTAATGTTACGCAAGCAAGTTGAACCTATAAATCAAAGCAAAATCTAAGTGAAATGTTAATATATAAATTTAATTGTAACACAGAAAAAGAATCAAAGAACAAAAGAATCCAAATTCGGCATAAAAATCATTTTAGCAGCAAAAAAACTCATTAGTACAATTAGGAATACCAGCAACGCCACCTAGTGATGAAAGAAAAAATACATACCACAATAGCAAAACATTGATTTAAATGGGGTTTAGTGTTTGAGATTTAAACTGACATTAGAGCCATCTAATGAGAATATAACGTTGCTTGTTATTTTGATTGTGCATCCAAAGCACCTGTATTATCTACGCCAAAACGGATGCATATATTTAATATAATATGGAGTTAAATTAAAATATAGACTTATTACCCCATGTGAAATTTTAGACTCTAAACTATCTGCGTTTCGTATGTCAAACCAATTCGTTTTGTCGTTTTGACGTTAATATTTGTTTCCTTAGGGCCACAGATTACATACCTCCTTAGGGCTAATGCTTCTATTCGGGTTGATAGGTAAGTAGTGTATGTGGTATTTCAGACTATAAGCTGTCTCTGTTTCATTTTTCTACCAAATTTGCTTAGTATTTCTGACGTCACATTAACCTATAAGTAACCGATTTGCTATTTTTGAGTCCAAACTAAGTACGTGTGTTTCGAATTCCTTCCGAATGTGTTCAGCCGTTCCCACGTTGTCCTGTAAATATTATGAATGTCAAAGTTTGGATGTTTGTTACTTAATCATGGCGGAACGTATTTAGTGATCGGGTTGAAATTTGCAATACAATTAGATTATAGTTTGGAAGAACACATAGGCTAAGCATTGCTACTTAAGCTAAGCCAAGATATAATGTGTTTCAAATTGTAACATTCAGCCGTTCCAACGTAATTGAGCAGCAAAAATTTAAACATTGGCATATTTGTATAATATTGGTAGGATAGGATTTTACAAAATTTTAGAAAAAATAAAACCGGTCAAGTGCAAGTGGGACTCGCGCGCGAAGGGTTCCAAACCATTAGCAAATAAACGGCTTTAATTGTATGGGAGCCCGCTTCATAACTTATTTTAATTAATTACATTTAAAGAGAACATAAAACTAAATATTATGTGAATAGTTAAAGCGTCTGTGACAGGTACGTTATTAGTTATTAGTATCGAGCAAGAAACGATAAAAAATATGACGTTGTATGGGAGCCCCTCTTAAATAAATATTTATTTTATTTCTAGTATTCTTTGTTAAACCGGCAATAGAAATACATCATCTGTGAAAATTTGAACTGTCTAGCTAACACCGTTCTTGAGATACATCCTGGTAACAGACGGACGGACGGACGGACAGCGATGTCTCAGTAATAGGGTCCCGTTTTTACCCTTTTGGTACGGAACCCTAACAACGGTCTGCTTCGGTCACCGAAGCTTGTTAAACACTACCTTTAAATTTCAAACAGTATTTGGATTGAAATAATACGTTTTCTAATAAGTTACGGCTGGTCTAGTAAGTTACAGCTGACCTAGTCGGGAGAACGGCGACTGTCGATCCGGAGACCCAGGGTTCAAAACCACGTGCACCACTATCTTTTCAGAGTCATGTTCGTAATGCCGGTAATTGAAACGGTGAAGGAAAACATCGCGAGGAAACCGACTCTCTCATTGCGAGAGAAGGCCCCGACGCCCAGCAGTGGGAACACTTAATGGGTATTAAATGGCTATTTATTATGCTAATATGTTTTCTTCTAAAGAACAAAAATCTACTTCAATGACAGGTAATTTGATTCTGTACAGATATATCTAAGCTGATTTTAGTTTTTTGTTGATATTTGAAAAACTACCTCCCTGTTTTCGATACATGAGATCACCTCTGAAGTATTTTCTACCAAACAAAAAAGGAATTATCAAAATCAATTCACAGTTAGCGGACTTATCGCGTAAAATCAAACCAAATAAAAAAACATGCAACCCGATTGAGAACATCCTCCCTATTTGAAGTCGGCTAAAACCGAATGATGTTTGTTTTTCCACACAAAAATGTATTTTTGATAATTATTCTTTCATTCAAGACGACGCGACGCGATCACGTGGGCACGTTCTAGAATCTAGAATTTCTGTGGATCGTCTGTGAGACACAGAATACTTAGAAGTTAGTATGTACCGAACGCGCCGCGCGTGTCGTAATTATTCAATGTTTGTGTAATTTCCGAACCACCAGACCGATAATGTTCAAATTTTGACGGGACAGTATTAAAAATATGGTCTTTCTAACAAAAAAGAATTAATGAAATCAAACAACCTAAACATGAGCTACAACCAAATACACATTCTGACTTTCAACCCCTCCCGCAAGAAAACCGATCAGAATTTGGGGATCAAAAGTAGCCTACAACAATCTCCTTAGTATAAACTAAAATCATGCCAAGTTTCAGCTGAATTAAATCAGTAGTTTCGGCGTGATGCGTGATCCCTATACAGAAAGACAGACAGACAGACAGACAGACAGACAGACAGACATGAAAGAAAAAAAATGCAGTTTCGTCATCAGTATCGAAAATAGAGTTCTCCAAAAAAAAATATTTCCAAAATATCTTCAATGTACAGAATTCGACCCGTTACAGTTTTATTATAAGTATAGATATAGATAATAATTTTACAAAAGGAAACTAGTGTTAATTTAATACTAGTATCACATAATCATACAGTAATTACATTTTACGAGATCATTAACTCATTTCAAATTATTAAATTATATATTTTTACGATACAAGAATACATTTTACAAACGAATAATAATAATATAAACAAATTACAATATGAACGCTTTAGCGGTAGCAGTTCATTTTTTAAGCATGACTATTTACACATTAATAAAGGAGGGTACTTCACAATAGTAATTGTGCGTCGAAACCCGTCTTGACCAATAGGAAGTCAGCAGCAAGAACTAGTAAGTAATAGGAATGAAAAAGTCGCAGTTTGATAATAGGTGTCATTATATTTATGCCTGATTGCGGTGAAATTAGTACCACTTTATGATAAAGTGTGTTGAAAAAAAAATTATCACGCATGAAGAGGACTGTGGATAAAAAGTGCATAACAAAGGCTGGTGACAATATAACTACCACATTTGTAATAGTGATAATTATTGAATAAGATAAAGGGTCATAAACGTCACAACGAGAAGTGCAGCGAGTGCACCGGCGACATGGCCTGAATACCTCAACAGCCAGCCATTGTGTCTCGCAGAATGGCCGCTTGTATGTGGGTGCTATTACAGTAATTACCGACGTACAGTTATCAATAATGCCTGCCTTCATGCTGATTACGTTAACTGCACTTTGGAACTCGTGTTCAACGTTTTAAATTATAATTATTTGCAACGTTGTTCACCATTTTTTTAACCCCCGACAAAAAAAAAGGGGTGTTATAAGTTTGACGTCGATGTCTGTCTGTCTGTCGGTCTGTCTGTCTGTCTGTCTGTCTGTCTGTCTGTCTGTGTGTGTGTCTGTCTGTGGCACCGTAGAGCTCAAACGGATGGGCCGATTTCGATGCGGTTTTTTTTATTTGAAAGTTAATATCCGTGCGGGTGTTCTTAGCTATGTTTGGTTAATACCGATTCAAAATGGCCGCCTCCACAAAATGGCGGACAAAATATTTCTTCACAACCTACCTCAATATGGGTATTAAATGAAAGGGCTTGACTAGTAGAATACTAAACGCTATAACAAATTTCAAATCCAAGATGGCCGCCACCACAAAATGGCGAATTATATAATATTTTTCACTACTACCTCAATATGGGTATCAAATGAAAGGGCTTGATTAGTAGAATACTTTGCACTATGACAAATTTCAAATCCAAGATGGCCGCTCCCACAAAATGGCGAATTACATTTCCTTTTTCACAATTCCCTTAATATGGGTATCAAATGAAAGGGCTTGACTAGTAGAATGTTGTACAGATAACAAATCTAAGGTAGTCGGGGGTTATTCAAAATTTTTAATTTTGTTCTTGTTACATAAATACACGGGTAACTCACGTTTAATATAGTCAGTCCAGTCCGACTCAAGTTTCGATCGCGTCCGGCGATCTTTTTCAAGGAGAGTGTGCGCGCGCGGGTTCGCAGCTCGTTTAGCACACTGACTGGACTGACTACATTATACGTGAGTTACCCGTGTATTTATGTAAAATGTGTAATAACCACGTTAGTTTTCATACTAAAGTTGTTCACCATGTTTGTAATATTACACATCTTGAAAAAAAGATTTATTTACAATTAAGAGTATTATTTCATTTCAGAAATACTTCCTACTAATATTTTAAACGCGAAAGTTTGGATGTTTGTCCCTCAATCACGTCGAAAAACTTGAATGAATTGGGTTACATTTTGGAACGCAGATTATAATCTGGAATAACACCAATGACCATACATCGTTGAATAACACACAGGCTTCTTTATCGCGGGAAAATAATGGACAGCGAGTAAACCGGCGGGGCGCTGCTAGTAGTTATAAGAGAGAAGTAACTCTCTTTAAGCATTATCATATATTTAAGCATAAGCATTTCGCGTTGGTATGAACAGTCTGACTGTCTGTGCTCCTAGATCTCTGAAGCAGATTCTATAAATAAACTGACCCATAGAACCTGGGCAAGCATTCCAGCCAGGGCCGGATTTAAGGGAGGGCATCTCTACAGCCCCGGGACGTCCACTATAGAGAGCCCCACACAATAGAGACTCCGTAAAGAAAGCATCTTTCAAGTTGCAAATACAAAAATCTTTATTGCTGTTTGCAGGTAAGATAAGGTGATTTTAAAAGTTGACCCTTACAAACTGGCCTCTTTTCTAGAGGTATGCAATATCTCCGGCAATACAGTTTCTATTGGTCTGAATTTATACAATGATAATAAAAGTCAGCTGATAAAAGTTTTCTTCTTCTTTTCATTTTTAGCTTTTGATCGAGCACTCCAAACAGGGCCGGATTTAGGGGAGGGCAACCGGGGCACATGCCCCGGGGCCTCCACAATAGAGACTTAACCTGAATTAAACCCGGATTTCAAGGTAAGAGCTTAATAAATACAAGATTATCAGCCCACGGTACAGGGGCCTCCACACGTCTAAATCCGGCCCTGACTCCAAACTTACCGTTCGAGCACTTCAAACCTGTCGTTTTTGCGTCGCATTATTAAAATTAACGCGATCTAACCTAGGTGGTCACAATGATCCATGTGGACATACGTCATAACATAATACTATAAGCCAAAGGCTTAACCGCTGCGGTCTACGGTTATTTGTTTTGAATTTATATAGTCGGTATTTGGAGTGGCTGTCTCCAGAATTATAAACACTACGCGTTCGTTCAACTTATTAACTGTGCACATGCGCAGCCCCATAAATCTTCTATAACTATAATAAAACTGTAGCGGTTCGAATTCTGTGCATTGAAGATACTTTGAAAACGTTGTTTTGGGTCACTCCATACTTGATACTGATTTTGTTGACTGACTTTCCTGTCTGTCTATTTGTCTGTCTTTCTGTATGGGGTTCGCGCATCACGCCGATTAATATAAGCATAAACGGCCTACTTTATGGTCGCAATGCTGGGACTCGGGGCGTTCTATCACAAGGAGAGAGCCAAAGTTATAATTATAATACACCACGCTAGCTGAATGGGTGATGTTGGGTGGCGGATAAAAGAGATAGGCCCGAACTTGCCCGTTTCCTCATAATTTCTACCTTCACCGTTAAAGCCAATGTTGATAATAGACTCGTACTTACGTAAGCTTGGAGAAGATAGAGCCCAAAAAGGATTGACGACAAACAAAAGACAAATTAACTTTGTAAAAGAAGGCTCAACTTCAACTCCAGGAACAAGCCTTACTCAATCCTGGGTACGGTACCTGATTGGACTAATTTAATGGACACGTATGAAAAGCACTACAAAATCCCAGAGGATGTGGGTGTTTCGTCATCCAGACCGGACATTTTCCTTTTTTCTAAAGCTACGAAACGCATAGTCCTTGTAGAACTTACCGTACCGTGGGAAACTAATATACCTAAAGACCACGCGATGAAACATAATAAGTATTACGACCTTCTAAACGAATTAACAAAAAATGGCTATGTAGGTAATTTATACGCTGTAGAAGTGGGAGCGAGAAGTATACCAGCAAAATTTCTCTATAACCTGCTGAAAGACCTTGGCTTGTCCAGAAGTGCAGTAAGTTCTATACTAGAACGAGCGTCTAAAGCTGCACTAGTAGGTTCATATCAGATTTGGCTGGGCAGGGAGAGAAACACGAGTAGTGAAGGTGAGTGATGAAGTACGTCGGAAAGGGGCCCTTAAACCTACACCCGTGTCTCAAGTCTCGGGATCTACTCGGGATTTCTCTCTCTGCCATACGATGGAGCCGGCACCCGCACGGTGAGTCCATGGCATGCTAAGAAGATCGTCTCTCTTGCTGCGAGACCGAACTGAAAATACATTGAGACTAAAAGCGTAAACATTTATAACGGACACGCAGCGTACACGACTTTATAACACTAATATTACCATAAATAATAAAATTGACCAATTTTTTTTTTGCAATGTATTGCTTCTATATTAACCCAAGGAACTTCGTTCCTACCTGGTGTCCCAGACATCACAACTCACAACGTCTATTTTTTCTGTCATTAAACTCTTTTGGGATCAAACCCACCGTCATAACTACGACTTGATACTTACAAAATTAATCTTAATTCTGTATTTGTACAAAACTCTTTATTGTTAATTAAATATTTGCCTTGAGTTTAAAATGTCACAGCGTATTTGTCATGGACTTACGAGACAAATAAATGTAAAACGTAACTAGAATTTAAACACAATCTGCCTATTAATTGTGTATTTAGATTGTAATTCTAATTTGTTGAAATATCTACAAATATCAACCGGATAAGGGAAAGCCACCTACGTCATGTTCCCACAGCTGGGACTCGGGGTCTTTTCTCATAAGGAAAGAGTCAAATCCACAATCCACCTCTCTAATCACAACACAGTTTCACGCAGCAAGAATATGAAGAGTCAATTTCATAACCTAGCATTACACTGTGCACGTAACCTTTATCTATTGTTTCTGAAAAAGCTTTTTTGCCATTGTACAAATATGATCAACTGACTAATGTATAAAACCGAAAAGTAGAAGTCTGTTGCAAAGGACTCTTTTTGCGGAAAACAGACACGCCTGTGTCTGTTGTAATACTGTTAAACGAGTGTCTATTTCTTCAGTCACTGATAATGTTGGCGACTCAATCAAAATTGACATCAATTGTTGTCGTGGTAGGATTGACAGTCGTTTCAATAGCATGAGGTAAACAATCAATGGCGTGGTACTTGCATCAATAGCCGTTAGTCATGCGAACATTGACGATTGCAACTGACCGTCTCGCAGGTGGCTGGACCATTTCCGCGACTGCTTTTGCTACCATGTACGCAGCGTGAGGCGAAATAGTAGAGCTGCTGAAGTACTGATGCGTACAGCTGGAGTTCGGGAGTCACACACGTTTACAGCCACTCGACTAAATACTGTCCAGCTTAACATCCCGTCGTATACAGCGTGGTCTGTCTGGCTAGCACGAGTGCCCCGTGTCTCGTATTCCCTTGTCGGTTTTGAGATTTATTTCAATAATTTCCAGCAAAAAGAAAATAGAGAGCAATCTCAAGGCTACGACAGTTTTAATGTGGCAGGAGACGCCCCGTCGGTTTTTCATTTCAGCAAGGGTTGCCAGACATACGAGGTTTGGGGACCAGCGTGGGAGGTACGAGGACGGTGTGAACCTCGCACTATTTTGTACGAGATTATGAAAATATGACCATTAATTATTATTGTAAAAGTAAATTTGATTAAAATTTGGATCTCGACAAAAAAGCCCTCGCCCAAAAGCTATATATGGTCAGGAACCGGCACGGAAACACCTCGACGTTTGTTGGAGTGGACTCCTTTTAGCGGAGAACAGACACGCCTGTGTCTTTCCCTCGTTGAACCTGAGACGAGATTGGCATCGCCCCATTCAGAGCCTGCCTGAAGGTACAAGTTCAAATGCTCGATAATACTCTATCTCCAAAGATACCGGGCTTCAACAGATCGTTGATATGAAGCAAAAAGAGCGTCACAGAGAGTACCCACACTTGAGGACTCCGGCATTGATAGGCATTAGTTTCATGGTTGATGTTCCAAAGACTCGAACAAAGAGATTTGACTCTACTTTTGTGATAAGAACGTCTAGGCTGTGGAATACGTTGCCTGAGAGGGTTTTTCCCGATAGTTACAATCTTTGTGTCTTCAAATCGAGAGTGAATCGGTTTCTTCTAGGTAAACACGCTTCATCGTAGACCGCATCATCGTTTAACATCAGGCGAGATGGCGGTCAAGTGTAAGCCTATAAAAGTTAAAAAAAAAAAAAAAAAAAAAAAGTTCCGACGAGCAGCCATCAATGATCAAATATACGAGCCAAAATACGAGATTTTTAGCTGCATATGTACGAGGGAATTTCTTCTATTCGGTTACAACTCTGTTTCTTAATTCGCCGCGGCTGCACGCCGCGTACGTACTTGACTATTCACGCCAATTATTTGTCTTATCTCGTATTTTTATTGCGACTTCGTGAGTTTCTGTTGCTGGAACAATCTACATTTCACCACTCAAGTGTACTCAGAATAGTTTGAACGATGTATGTAAATAGACGGATATTATAAGTTTGATGAGTAATAAGAATAATAAAGCACTATTTATTATTCAATAAAGATAAAAACAGCAAAATTTGATTTAAGTATTCAAGTTTTGATAATTAACAAATTGGGTACGTGTACTTCCATCCACTTCAACCATAATCATATTACCCCACTTAATAATTAACGACCCTGTTTCCTGTGAAATCTAAAACTTATGTTATTATTCAAGTAATTAAAAATCGCTGGCATTTTGGGCTTGATCATGCTTTCAGGTATGCCATAACTATCAGGCACAAGTCTTGCTCGTCTTGACAATGTTTATTACAAAAAAAGACATTTGGGATCTAAACTCGATCAGTTATTACTAAACAAACATTACTAGATGTTGCTCTACATAACCCTTATTTTTTCACTTTGTTTGCACTTAGCCGCTATCTCGCCTGACAATAAGCGACGATGCTGTCTACGATGGAGCTTTCCTAGAAGAAACCAATTCACTCTGGACTTGAAGTCTCCAAGAACATCTGATAATCAAAGCTCTCCCCGCATAGAAGGGTCTCGGAGTAAAGATGCTCTAACACCATCTGTCAACATCGCGTTACGGTCGAGGGCAATTCACTGAGCTATGCTAACTACAGAACTACTCGATCTTGAGATCGGTGGTTGATAGCTAAACCCAACACGGCGCGAATCGAACAAGGCCGCGCAGCTCAGGGTTCCTTCGCATTAGCATTACTAAATATTTAGTTTAATTTTTGTATATGTACAAGTAGTTTAAGTTTTGCTTGAGATAAATAGCGAATCAAGATAGAGAAGCCGACATTGCGTAATGGTATAAGACGAGGACATACAAGACGACGTCATGGTTTTATTAATAGTGATGTCATGTCGTCAGGCCCTCAGGCCCCGTCGTAGACGGCATCGTCGCGCGTCGTTCAATATCAGGCGGAATGGCAGTCAAGTGCAAACGTATCAAAAAAAAGAGAAGTGTGGCACTCGGACTGCCGCGGTAAAGCTATTGCATGTTGCATGCATTTTTATCAACATAAGCAATAGGGATGTTAACAATTTTTCGGAATTGCTTTTATTTTGAAGAATGACATTTGTTTACCTTAAAAAATATCACGGGAAATCCGATAAGTTAGCAACACTGCTAAGAGCATTTAGTCTGTAAAGCGTATACAAATAAGATTCAAAGTCGAATGACCGAGTGGGGAGGACGGCGTTACGGTCTTCCATCCCTCTTTCTTGTTAACGTAAGAAAGAGATGCACGATCACTAAAATTCGGTCCCCAGGCCCGCGATAAAAGCTATGCAATACCTTAATAAGGTTTCGAAAGAATTCCAAAAAAAAAAACAAAAGAAAGAAGAAAAAACCAGGCGGTAGTGCGCACCGACTTGTAGACCGTACCACCAGTTGACTGCGGCGGTCAAAGACGGCGACTACTACTACATGTGATTACGTACAACGTACAACACGTACGTAACTGTATTTAATTTTATTCATAGTCAGCTTCGAAATAGATGTTTAAAATGCGCATGGAAATAATCGAGGATAGGGGGAGGATAATATTTTGAAATGAAAACTTCTGTAGCATTGTTTGTAGATGTTATATAAGTTTTTGTTTTGGGAGAAGCCATTAGGTACCGAGATACAGTACTATGTACTAGTTCGGACCTGATGGGTTCATTAACTATGTGGTCATGTTATTATGACAAATAAATATTCTTATTGTTGTGATTTGAAAGTCGACCGACGCGACGTAACGAAAAAGCGACAGACACACAAATTCATAAAATTTAAGAGAAAGGAAGCATTTCTCGAAAACGTAAGCTGTAAGTTAAAATAAATCTATACTGTACTTGTAATATATTTATACAAATAAAACGCAAAATACTATATCTACAATTATCCTCTTCTAGACATTTTACATTAGTCTTATTTATTATCTTAAAGCTAAACATTTTGAGGTGTTCACTTCTACCACGTGTGAAATGTTTTTTTTTTATTCTCAGTCGCTAACTTTAATTTTTAGTTGTGGTAGGACTCTTTGGAGAGTATTTGTTATTAAATAATTAGGTTAAACATATTATTAACTAGCTTTTACCCGCGACTTCGTCCGCGCCACATATTTACTAAAGTAATTGAGGCAGTACCTACTCGTATGTCTACTACCATACAAATTCACGTTTCCTAATCAAATTCGGTCTAAGTCAAAGTTTTATATTTATTAATAAATGTACAATTTACACGACAAATTACAAAAAAACTATGTTCTCAAAAAATTAATCAAAAACAGACTTTAATTTAAAATCATATTGGGACGGTCCACCAAATTTTATTAGAGTCTATTAGTAGATATTAGTAGATATATCGTCTGATTACATGAACGCAAATTTTAGTTTGTTGTTCATATTTCAAAAACCGCCCCACTGATTTCGATAAAATTTATATGACCACCTCTGAACTATAATCTACCAACCAAAAAAATAACCATCTAAATTGATTCACAATTGGAAATACAACTGGATTGACAATCTTCTCCTTTTTAGAAGTCGGTTAAAAATAGCATACAAAGAGTGCAAAGATCCTTCCATGCACACTTTTACTCCTCATTTCCACTCTTTTTCTGTGATAAAAAGTCGCCGTTGTCCTTTCCTAAGTCTAGTCTATCTGTGCACCAAATTGTAACAAACTCTTTAAGTGGCTTAGGCGTTAGACGGTAACGGACAGAGAGAGTTACTTGCATATATATAATTTCATATTAGAATTGAAAACAGGTGTGAAGGCAGTTGTAAAAGATTACCGAAAAGTAATACGTTTACTCCTCCAAAAACTCATTTTCGCAGTTCTTAATTTGCCTTAATCGAGCGTCCATCATGCATAACATTTGATAAGACACCATGGAAATCTCGTCGACTATCAAAAATTCTGTCTGATACGCCATTTAGTGGCTGCGCCCATCTTAAATATTGAGGTTGTATAGTGCACTGTATTCTTCTTGTCAAGCCCTTTTATTTGATACCCATGTTGATGGGATTGATAAAACCTAAGTTATCCGCCATTGTGTAGAGGCCGCCATCTTGGATTTTAATTTTATATAGTACATTGTATTCTACTGGTTGAGCACTTTCATTTGATACCCATATTGATGGGATTGATAAAACCTACGTTATCCGCCATTTTGTAGCGGCCGCCATCTTGGATTTCAATTTTTTATAGTATATTGTATTCTGCTTGTTGAGCCCTTTCATTTGATACCCATGTTGATGGGATTGATAAAACCTACGTTATCCGCCATTTTGTAGCGGCCGCCATCTTGGATTTCAATTTTTTATAGTATATATTGTATTCTGCTTGTTGAGCCCTTTCATTTGATACCCATATTGATGGGATTAATAAAACATAAATTATCCGCCATTTTGTAGCGGCGGCCATCTTGAATTTATTTAAGTACATTAATTATAATAGTACAGTTCGAAACTACAAAACTGCTAAAACATACATTTTATGGTGTCGTGTTAAATATCTAGACGTAAAGTTTCATAGTTCTTCAACAATGACGAAGTTTTCCATATAAACTTTCATCCCTTATTTTAACCCTTTCAACCCTTTTTTCGGAACAAAAAGTAGCCTATGTCCTTTCTCGGGATCTATTCTATCTATGTATCAAATTTCATCAAAATCTGTTGGTTTGTTTTAGGCGGTAAAGACGGACAGACAGACAGACAGACAGACAGACAGACAGACAGACAGACAGAGTTACTTTTGCATTTATAATATTAGTATGGATTGAATACCAGACGATTTTGGGTGGGGGAATCTTGTAACTTGGCGTCACCGACACGTGTAAACGGTTTGAATCCACTTTTCTCGTACGTGCAGCTTTAGAGTGGAATAAGTTGCCGGCCTCCTTTTTCCCTGAGCGATACAATCTAGAACTTTTCAAGGTCAGAGTGAATAGGTACCTTCTAGGTCAATGTGCGTCATCTTCGACCACACCGTCGCTTACCATCAGGCGAGTTGGTTGTTGGAAGTTGAAGAGTTTATTTGTTTAAACGTTAGGATCTCGGGAACTACTGGTCTGAACTGAAATATTCTTTTCCTGTTGGATAGTCCATTTATCGAGAAGGCTATAGGCTAGGTATATAACATTACGCTACTATCAACAGGAGCGAAGAATTAATAAAAATGTAACAAAAACGGGAAAAATAATCTTTTTTGATACGAGTTAGCTTACGTTGCGCGGCTACTAAGTGTTCCCACCGCTGGGACTCGGGGCCATCTCTAGCAAGGACAGAAACAAATCTCATCAAACCTCGGTTAAAAAAAAATTCAAAAGAGAAGTTTTGTGACGATATACTCGTAGTATTCATAAGACAGTAATTGGAAAACATCTTTATGACCTTGACATCAATTCTATAATTTCTCTTTTATGTTATTTTTAATTGAATGTTTTGCTGAGACACTTCTTTGAAATAACAAGGCCATCCAGAGGCTATAATATGTTTATTTTGCATGATGCTTGGACATTAATTTTAAACTTTATTTGAATTTTGTATAATGACGACACCAAGTGTTTTACGCTTGTCGATCTCGATGACAGCCGCATTAGATATTAATCTTAACCTTGATGTGTTTTGCTAGACCACATCAGAGGGACCAGAGGCTACGAATTAGTTACACTCGGGGTCCGTTTTACAAAATGAAACTAGAAAATTACCATCACGATCAGCACAACGTTAAAAGAAGAAAATATTTTGAAAGATTTATAGAGAAAAAACGAGTAGTGAAGTTGAGTGTTGATGTACGTCAGAAAGGGGCCCCTTAAACCTACGCCCGAGTCACAAGTCTCGGGGTCTACTCGGGTTTTCTCTCTCTGCCACACGATGGACCCGGCACCCGCACGGTGAATCCATGGAATGCTAAGAAGATCGTCTCTTTTAGAGATAAACTATTTTTTACAAAAATTAAACCGACTTCAACACCTCAAATAGACACTCAAAAGCGAAAAATAATGTAATATAGGTAATTATTATAACCTCTACTCACTCATCCACATGAAGTCGGTGCCAGGCTAGTTAAAAAAGTTAGCAGATATACTATGTACGAGGTAGTAAGTAAGTAGGCATAGGTAAGTAGTATCTATCTACTACCTGTTAGATTTGGCTGGCACCGACTTCATATAGATGAGTGAGTAGAGGTTATAATAATTACCTATATTACATTATTTTTCGCTTTTGAGCGTCTATTTGAGGTGTTGAAGTCGGTTTAATTTTGTAAAAATAGTTTATTTTACCCTTTTAGTGCTAAACAAGTTTTCACTAATGCATTTACACGATTTCGTGTTGAGATCTCAATATATGAATTAAACCCAAACACTGGGTAGTTCCTGTAAACCGTTAAGAAATTCCCTTGACTGTCCTTTATCTTCATCATCAGACCACTAATGACAGTCACAACGTTCTATGTAAAAAAGTTCTCATCAATACAAATTCATCGAGCCCAAACACAAGGTAACTACTGTGTACCGTCGAGGAGTTCCCTCGGCCGTCTTCCCGCTCCCTCATCAGATCGACTCCAGACCATCTTTAAACTATACTGCTTTAAAATACTCAAGCAAAAACTTAACTAACGCACTAGTCATCTTTACAATTTTCGAAAGTTATCCTCGATTTCTCTAGGATACCATCATCAGATCCTGGTTTCCTTATCATGGTACCACCCTTGGAATATCTCCTTTACAACAAAAAAAGAATCATCAAAATCGGTTCATAAACGACGAAGTTATCCGCGAACACACATAAAAAAAAAAAAGGAACATACATACGGTCGAATCGAGAAACCTCCTTTTTTGAAGTCGGTTAAAAATTGAAATTTTTTTGTTACCGACTATCTGTCTAAAGCAGACTGGTCTGGAATGGAGATGCTCAAACACGTACTCTGTAATGCAAGTTCCTGTGCTCTCGCGGTCCGCACAAAATGGGTCGGCGCTCCGCCATTTGGTGATCCGTACGCTGATACGGCGATACTTTAGACTTTTAGACTATGAACTTCATTATAAAGACTCGATCACGAATATTGTAACATAGCCGGCTCCATTGGACCCATGAAGCCGCAGCGGCGTGGTGGCCAGAACGTCGCGATACGAACGCCGATATGACCGATATCACAACCAGGGATGTTGTGGAGCTCCGTAATCGTTACCGAAACTATCGGATATCCGAAATAAAAATATATCCGTAACCGTATCCGCTCCAAAACTTTCGGATAGCTTCGGATAGAATCGACTTTCAGGTGCTAAGGCTGCAAAATGGCTTCTTCTTAAATGTGATCATCCTCAGCTCAGATTGGAGTTTGGACTATAATAAGTAGGTATATTCAATCTAGTATCCGTAACCGAAACAATTCGAAACTAACGGATAATCCGAAAGAATAACATATCCGTAACCGTATCCGAAACCGACATAATTTTATTTTTATATCCATATTCATATCCAGGTCCGAAATATCATATCCATAACATCCCTGATCACAACCGTGAAGTCGTCGGTTCATCTGACTTCACGGAGTGATGTCACACAATGGTGAGGGAAACGTAAATGTTCCGAAATATACGAATTTTGAGAACGTGATCCAACCCGCACTTGGCCAGGATGACTTTGTCTCTCTGCTTGTGCGAGAAGGCCCCGAGCCCCAACAGTGGGAATCATAGAGTGGGCTGCAAACTATGTTTATTCGACGCGTTATAGCTTTGTTGATGTAGAGGGATGAGGATATTTTCAACCGACTTCAAAAAAGGATGAGGTTCAATCCGGTTGTATGATTTTATTATCGTATGTATTAGGTACGCGATAGCTTCGCCAATACTAAATCTATTTTGATGGTTCTTTTTATGTTTGGTAGTTCAGAGTTGGTCCCATACAAATTTTATCGAAATCGGTGGGACGGCTTTTGGCATATGAACAAAAAACTAAAATTAACTTTTATTTATGTACATAGACGACTTAGTGATAGTTTCTTATGAAATTTGGCAGAGTGGCAGAATTTAAATTGGATTTTGTTTTTTTTTTGTTTCGACTTTTAATAATTTTTTTTTATTGAGCTTCCGACATATATCATTAAGGCCAGGTAGTTCTGTCAAATTAGGCATTTAACGCTGCCTTGTTCTCGCGACCGTCACCGACCGCGGAATCGGTGCCACAGTGCAGAAATAACATTAAAATATTGGACTATGTAATTTAAACTCATTTTTTGTTCAAGATTTGTTTATACTAGTGATAACAATTTTGTGAATTGTGAAGTGATAAGAGTTTTTTTGATATATAAACGAAGAAATATTAAATTTATCTATACTCGTAGATATACAAAACCCAACATTTTTTTGGTCACACTATAAGTTGAGAACGGCTTTTCCAATTTCATGCATCTTTTTAAAATGTTTCCTAATAATTCACAAGTTCGTCAAAAATTAAAAAAAAATGTGCTGAAACGTAATGAAAGGCCAGTAACAAGAACAAAATTAAAAATTTTGACTAACCCCCGACTACCTAAGATTTGTTATCTGTACAACATTTTAATAGTCAAGCCCTTTCATTTGATACCCATAATAAGGGAGTTGTGAAAAAAGAAATGTAATTTGCCATTTTGTGGTATCGGCCATCTTGGATTTGAAATTTGTCATAGTGCAAAGTATTCTACTAATCAAGCCCTTTCGATTGATACCCAAATATATATCCCATATATTGAGGTAGTAGTGAAAAAAATATATAATTCGCTATTTTGTGGTGGCGGCCATCTTGGATTTGAAATTTGTTATAGCGTATAGTACTCTACTAGTTAAGCCCTTTCATTTGATACCCATATTGAGGTAGGTTGTGAAGAAATATTTTATCCGCCATTTTGTGGAGGCGGCCATTTTGAATCGATATTAACCAAACATTGCTAAGAACACCCGCACGGTAATTAACTTTCAAATAAAAAAAAACGCATCGAAATCAGCCCATCCGTTTGAGCTCTACGGTGCCACAGACAGACACACACACAGACAGACAGACAGACAGACAGACAGACAGACAGACAGACAGACAGACAGACAGACAGACAGACAGACAGACAGACAGACAGATAGACAGACAGACAGACAGACAGACATCGACGTCAAACTTATAACACCCCTTTTTTTGGCCAACTTTGCACTAAATTACTAATCCATTTTTAACCCCCGACCAAAAAAAGGGGTGTTATAAGTTTGACGTCGATGTCTGTCTGTCTGTCTGTCTGTCTGTGTGTGTGTCTGTCTGTGGCACCGTAGAGCTCAAACGAATGGACCGATTTCAATGCGGTTTTTTTTATTCGAAGGTTGATATCCGTGCGGATGTTCTTAGCTATGTTTGGTTAATATCGATTCAAGATGGCCGCCTCCACAAAATGGCAGACAAAATATTTCTTCACAATTTATCTCAATATGGGTATCAAATGAAAGGGCTTGACTAGTAGAATACAATACATAATAACAAATTTCAAATCCAAGATGGCCGCCACCACAAAATGGCGAATTACATTATTTTTTCACTACTACCTCAATATGGGTATCAAATGAAAGGGCTTGACTAGTAGAATACTTTGCACTATGACAAATTTCAAATCCAAGATGGCCGCTACCACAAAATGGCGAAATACATTTATTTTTTCACAACTCCTTTAATATGGGTATCAAATGAAAGGGCTTGACTAGCAGAATGTTGTACAGATTACAAATCCGAGGTAGTCGGGGGTTAATCAAAATTTTTAATTTTGTTCTTGTTTTTCTATGAGGTACAGATCACTTACTTAGCATAAAATTACAAAATGCTCACAGATCCAGGTAGAACTTCAAACGCCAATTGAAAAAAACTGTTTTAGCCGATATTTTGGAAACTATATATTTTGACAATAATTGTAGAAAATAAAATGTTGCATCTTTTGTTGCTAGTAAACTTTTTTTGTAAAACTTACCGTTTACGATTTATAACCCATTTAATGATACGATTGCGATGATGCCGATAATAGTAGATGAAAATGATGTGGTCTACGATGGAATTTGTTTCTCTAATAGAAACAAGCACAGTGTACCTCGTAACCCCAAGGTTCGAACCTTCGACAAAAAACCCACTCTGGCAATGCGTTTCACAGCTTAGTTGTTCTTATTACAAAAGTGGAGACCAAACTCTTCGTTCAACTCTTTAATCATGATGATGAACGGTGCTGTTTATTCGAGCAACGAGCAATATGATAGAATAACTTTATTTAAAAAACCCCGACTACAAAAAAATCTACACGTAAAAAAATATTACCTACTATCTAAGGACACTTTGGCTAGTCAGACTAGTCTTAGAATATCTTAGTTACCAAAATCCATCCAGCCGTTTGGAAGATATGTGGAAATAAAAGTTTTACAAACATAAAAGACACGCGCGAAAAACATAACCCTTCTTCCATTCCGGTAAAAAGGCTTATATAAAAAATACAAATCGGAAATTTAGTGCAGAGTTAAATTCTACGAGTAATTTTACTGCCTAAAAGGCTTCCTATCAAATTAGGTCGAGTGTCTAAATTTCTATGAACAATATTAACATTTTCATACAAAAAAAAGAAAAAACGATAAATTTTGGTGGTGTCACAAACTTGGAAAAGAACGAAAAAAATAAAAATTCTAACAAAACCATACGTGTATCTATGGAAAGGTGTTCAAAATTGTATTGAAGTTCCTAACACTTTTTTTTCTAAACTGAATAGTTTGCGCGAAAGTCTCTTCCAAAGTGGTAAAATCTGTATGTGAGGACTTTTCTTCCAAGTACAAAGACCTTACTACCAAAGAATTTACCTAAAGGGCATATAAATGCAAGCACAAGTTAGGTATCATTTATGATACCTAACTTGAGGCATATAAATGCATTGCAATGCATTTATATTAGGGGATTTACGCATGGGATTTCTCCCCTCTCATTATTTCCTTATCCCGATCTCTGATTTAACGGACGAATATTTTACCGATACTTAGCTATTTTCCATCGCATTGAATTTTTTACTAATGTGTTATCGACGTCAGTGTTTTGAGACTCCCCTTTTGGTCTACAACATAAAGTAAACAGCGTCTATTTGCAATTCCAATGAAAACGGTATCAAAGATCAAGATCATAGCGTGCTTCACTAGTAATACCTACTGATATTATTAAACTGTGGCACTATGATCGTAATATTTCAAAATTTATCGGTTGTCAAAATTGCAAAATCAAGCACAGGCCCGTCGTCCGTGAGCGCCGAAACGCGACTGATCAGGCCTGCCGAACGGCGCGCTATATATATGGTAGATATTAAAACAGAGAATAACTGATACTGTTTATCAAGTCAAACTCTGCGAATGCATCTATAACTTTTTAGTGGCTTTCGTTGAGTACAAAAATTTAGTAAAAAAAATTATTAGTTTAGTCATAAACTTGAAAAAACCTTTTGAAAAGGGGTAACTTTGGGATTTTTTTCTATCAAGTAAAATTCATTAAACCGTGTTACTGACTGCGAATTGCACTAGATTAGATCCTTAACTATTACACATATTTTTTTCAGAGTTTAATACACTATTTTAAAGGTCTTAAAGTTGTTTTAAAAATTCAAAATTACGGCCCACACGCCCTTAATTTACAAAACAAACATTGGTTTTCAATCAATACATCAGCAATCCTGAGTAGGATGACCTTGGTACCCAAACTAGGTTTCCCTGTGTAATGGCATACCAAGGCCTTTAACCTAACTTTTTATACCTAAGGTTTGCAGCAATAAACGAATATGAAATGAATCAAAGTCGTCTCATTCCTACCGAAACTTGAAACATGATGAGTACTGAACTAATCAGCCGGTACACCCAGTAGGTAGTAGCAAAGCTCGTCGGTATCAGATTCGCAAGTCGCGATGACACCACCCGCGGTGACGTCACACGACACCCGGCCGCCGTCGCCGGCGGTGTCACCGCACACCGCCTCAGCGACGGTATCTGGGGGAGCATTCCGTAAAAGCATTCTCGACGCTGAGTCCGACGACGGACCATTGTCTATTTTTAACCGACTTCCAAAAAAGGAGCAGGCTATCAATTCGGTTGTATGTTTTTTTTAACCCCCGACCAAAAAAAAAGGGGTGTTATAAGTTTGACGTCGATGTATGTCTGTCTGTCTGTCTCTGTGTGTGTCTGTCTGTGGCACCGTAGAGCTCAAAAAGATAGGCCGATTTCGATGCGGTTTTTTTATTTGAAAGTTTATTACCGTGCGGGTGTTCTTAGCTATGTTTGGTTAATATCGATTCAAACTGGCCGCCTCCACAAAATGGCGGATAAAATATTTTTTCACAACCTACCTCAATATGGGTATCAAATAAAAAGGCTTAACTAGTAGAGTACCATACGCTATAAAAAAATCAAATCCAAGATGGCCGTCACTACAAAATGGCGAATTATACATTTTTTTTCACTACTACCTCAATATGGGTATCAAACGAAAGGGCTTGATTAGTAGAATATTTTGCACTATGACAAATGTCAAATCCAAGATGGCCGATACCCCAAAATGGCGAATTACATTTCTTTTTTCACTACTCCCTTAATATGGTTATCAAATGAAAGGGCTTGACTAGTAGAATGTTGTACAGATAACAAATCTTAGGTAGTCTGGGGTTAGTCAAAATTTTCAATTTTGTTCTTGTTGTATGTATGTTACGCGATGGCGCCGCCAATTGTGAATTGGTTTTGATGGTTCTTTTTTGTTTGGTAGATCGTTGTACAGCCCCATATAAATTTTATCGAAATCGATGTCGTGGTTTTAACCAAAAACAACTAAAATTTACCTCGATGACATAGTGATTGCTTACTTTTGAATATGGTGAGATGCCTGAATTTTTTTTTTAAATTGAAGTCGTATTTTGTTTTTTGAAGAAACTAGTTTATTTCTTATGTTTAGTACTTATTTCTTATGTTTAAATATAGAATAGAGTAACCGGACGAGCAGGATATGTACCTAAAGGTAAGCAATCCGCCTACCCAAGATAGCACAGTGTCGCGCAGCTGTTGGTTAAAAACGGGTTTGTTTTCGATACCACCGATATTTTCGTTTGAAATTTTAAGGAGTGCAACAGCGAACCCATAACTTATTCAAACCCCGACGTAAAAAAGCTTGTTTTTTTTTTCAAGTTGAGCCGATGTGTCTGTCTGGCCATGGCATCGTAGCTCTGAAACGGGTGAACTGCTTTAGATATTATTTGAAATTAGATGATTTTCCAACGATGGTCCTATGTTTCGTCAATATTCAGTTTCGAAGTTATCACCTCTTTTGGTATTGCGTTATAGAATTTTCAATTTTGTTTGCAAAGATAATTTTTTTAAAACATTTTAGGTTAACACTCGACTGCTGTCTTGCGCGATGAAGCGACGATGCGGTCTGCGATCGATCGTGCTTACTTAGAAGAAACCGATTCACTTTCGATTTGAAGACACCATGATTCTTACTAACACAAAAAACACACTCAGGCAACACATTACACAACCTAGACGTTCTTATGACAAATGTAGAGACAAACCTCTTCGTTCGAATGTTTGGAACGTCAACCATGAAACGGTTATTTACAGTTAGGGGGTCAAATTTAGTCTTAGAGAATCACGCGGCTAATGTTACTCTGTACCGAGTGTGAGGCTATCGCTCATGAAGCCGAAAGGAAAGATTGGCAACCACATTCAATTATTTAAAAAAAATACGAATATACCTCACAATTAATTATTAGGTGTAAGTACACCTATTAACCTCATTAAAGTTGTTTAATTATTCACTGTTATACTCGTAATACAATATTGACTTCATACTATTGACCCATTACGTATTGATGGGTGGTAACAGTGGTTGGGAAATATTGGTTTATGATACACTTTCAAGTCAATTAATGAATAATTAATAATGAATGACGAATACCAATGCAACTAATGTGCAAACTGTAATAAAAATATGATTTCTCTATATACGATAAATATACTTAGTTTCGCAGTGGAAGTTACTGATGCAGTAATACTTATCGTATCGTTATCTTGATGGTTAATTATTAATGTAGACAAAACATTTTTGACGTGTGAAATTGTTTTTGACAGTTAAGAATCCATCTGTACTTTAAAAAAGCGGATATAAATCATGCAAAACATTAGTGACCTTTAGTGCTTGCCGTGCACAGTGCCATACTATTATCACTGTAGATTCATTTTGCACACATATCACATGGAGGGAATTTTACTACGAAAAGTAACGTACTAAGTTTTTTAATTGTTTTCAGACAAATAGCGGTCACGCGTGTGCACTTCCCCTTAAAGACCTTTCTATCTCATTGGGCCACCCAATTAGATAGAAACTATATATGTATATACCTTTCCACACGTCTTCATCTTCTGGGCTTTCATGCTGGGATTCATTTTACCTCTACCGCCGAACAACTATCATGGCTTTAATGTAATGTTCTATTCAATAAAGAGCTAAATCAAAGAGATATATATAGTATGACTACTTATACATTTTTTGGTGGATTTATCATTCAAGTTTTATTAGGCGGTAGAGGCGTGTATTCCCGCATGTCCAGTTCACGGTCTAGTCGACGAGAAACCAGACACCCTGTACTCAATTTTTTCGACCATCTATCTACCCTTGAAGAGATCATGAGAATTGCAATGACCTTGGTATTCTGGGAGCCCGTCAAATCTGCCAACCACATTACGACGTGACACACTAAGATATTAATGTCATTCCGACACAATTATCTATTGTCCGGAGAACGTCGCATTGTCAGATTGTCACACGCTGCGCCGGTGATATTCCGAAAGCTACTAGCAAATTTTGGGTAGGTATTTGAGTCCATGCGCGGTCCGAAGGAGGGGTAGGGGGTTACAGGGGACATGACCCCCCGAAATAGTACACGTTACATTAAAAATCTTAAAAAAAATCAATAAACAACTGGAACGCGAACTACGTGTGTAAAAAAACTGTGGGGCTCTACTAGTATTTTTTATTCGATTTATTATATTTTACTGGTGACCCCCACCCTAAAATCTGAGGCTTTGTACTAGTGACCCCTTCCAAAACTCGAGGCTGGGACCGCGCCTGTTTGAGGCAAGCTAAAAAACTTGTCACATATCTCTCCTGTTATTCTCCAACAGGGAGCTGCAGACCTGGCTTCAGAGCTTTTATTTTGTTCAGTAAATGTGTTTGAGGCAATATGCAATTTTCACATGTTGTAGTTTAATGTACAACGAATAAAAAATATATAAGCCATATGGTTTAGTCAGGATTTAACATTGCCAGGGAGAAACGTAGGGAAGAAATAATTTGAATGATTGAGAACTTAAATAGATATGTATACACTAAGACGGCATTTGTAATCATACAAAATTATGTAAAACGGGACTGACATGATCGCTCAGCGACCAAAGTCCCAAAACGTTTTTTTTTAATCTGTGTTTTTAACCCCCGACAAAAAAAAGGGGTGTTATAAGTTTGACGTCGATGTCTGTCTGTCTGTCGGTCTGTCTGTCTGTCTGTCTGTGTGTGTGTCTGTCTGTGGCACCGTAGAGCTCAAACGGATGGGCCGATTTCGATGCGGTTTTTTTTATTTGAAAGTTAATATCCGTGCGGGTGTTCTTAGCTATGTTTGGTTAATATCGATTCAAAATGGCCGCCTCCACAAAATGGCGGACAAAATATTTCTTCACAACTTACCTCAATATGGGTATCAAATGAAAGGGCTTGACTAGTAGAGTACTAAACGCTATAACACATTTCAAATTCAAGATGGCCGCCACCACAAAATGGCGAATTATATAATATTTTTCACTACTACCTCAATATGGGTATCAAATGAAAGGGCTTGATTAGTAGAATACTTTGCACTATGACAAATTTCAAATCCAAGATGGCCGCTACCACAAAATGGCGAATTACATTTCCTTTTTTCACAATTCCCTTAATATGGGTATCAAATGAAAGGGCTTGACTAGTAGAATGTTGTACAGATAACAAATCTAAGGTAGTCGGGGGTTAATCAAAATTTTTAATTTTGTTCTTGTTAGACAGATTAAAAAACAACATTGCCAGGCGCGTGCAAACATGTTTTGAAAAAAGAAACAAAAAATGGGTTTGAGACAATTTGAAATTGAAATAGAGTACTATTTATAACAAAAACTAGGAATTCTCAAAAAAAGAGATACCTCAAATACCTACCCAAATTTTGCTACCAGCTCTCGGAATATGAGCTTTTATCAGTTCATGTAATGGAAAATTCCATTGATTCATTGTGTAATTACGGAAACGAAAAAAATCTATGAGCAGCACAGTTTACGTTCACGCAAGGAAAGAGTCAACGTTATAAACTAATCTGGCTAAGTGCGAGTTGGCAGACAGTCAATGTTTCCGAAACATATATAAATGTTTTTTGGAACAATACTAATGACGCTAACACAACGGGATATGCTGATTTCAAAAATTCTTTCACCATTGGATATTTACGTGATCGATAGGCTATATATGTATAATGTACAACGGGCGAAGCTGGGACGGACCGCTAGTGTTTTACAAAATTACTAAAAATCGGTAAAGATATCGATCTGCAAACTTCTGGAGTTGAGGATTGTGACGTCACTTGCTCGTAAAATTCGGTACCATGAAGTGACGTCACTCGAAACTTTTAAGTACCTACTGTGTCTTCGTCATTTTTTGTTTGAAAAACAAAACAAAAAAAATACGTGAAAACTATTTTTTTGTCATCCTGTCAATTTAATACGTATTGTATCAGTTATCTGACCCCCATAGTACAAGATCTGTTAGTTTTGGGGCTAGCAAGTGTTGTGTGACGTACGTCCACCAAACCACAAATAGTATTTTTTTTATTTCACTATGAAGGTGAAATACCAAGATTTGGTCCCGCTGATTTCCGTGAATCCACACATCGCCGGGTATTCTAGTCAGGGCCGGCCCTTCTCCGCCTCGGCGCGGCGGCCGACACTTCCGTAAATAATCTCTCAGTGAAGGACAATTTTATATTCGCTTCGCTGAAATAGACAGACATCACTTCAGTTGTGAAATGTCTAAGATACTGATAATATATATAATAAGTATCAGCTGGAAGCTCTGGAATCGATCGAGAGACGTGCCAAAAGGCTCATAGGCAATGACGTTCTCGTGCGAAAAAGACTGCAAAGTCTCGAACATCGCCGGAAAATTGCTAGCTTATCGATTTTTTATCGGATACACTTCGGAGAGTGTGCGACTGATTTGTATGATCTAATACCACCTTGCCCTTTTTTCTATCGGAATGCTCGTAGCTCGAAAAAGCGACATCGTTTCATGGTTGATGTTCCAAAGACACGAACGAAGAGATTTGACTCTACTTTTGTGATAAGAACGTCTAGGCTGTGGTATAAGTTGCCTGAGAGGGTTTTTCCCGATAGTTACAATCTTTGTGTCTTCAAATCGAGAGTGAATCGGTTTCTTCTAGGTAAACACGCTTCATCGTAGACCGCATCATCGTTTAACATCAGGCGAGATGGCGGTCAAGTGTAAAACTATAAAAGTTAAAAAAAAATATAATTGGCGATTATATTCCGAGACCTGACATTACAATTTGAGCAGGTATTTGAAGCAAGCTGAAATGATAGAGAGACAGCAATAGCAAAGTCATAGCCCATTCAGTTAGGCGGTAGAGGGGCTGGCTGGTGAGTAGGAGGGCAAAATTAATGCAGCATGATTTTTTTCGAACATTGTTTTCGTCAATAAAATTTTAGTTGTACCTAGACTATTTATTCTAGGTCAGCGGGTAATTTTTGTTTTTTTTAAGTTCGTCTAATTTTTATTTTGTTTGAACGGGGAATTATCCAGGAGCTTTCTAAGCTATGTTTCGTCATCGTTTTAAAGTTATCAGCTATTTTGTTAGCTGCGTTCGAATACTAGACGCATAATGGGTGTTTGCTTTACATTCAAAAATAAAGTGTAAACAATTATAATTTCAACGAAGGTTTTTTATTTATTTGATGTGTACTCGCACTTGTAGCCTGAATCTTTTGTCTTGTAAAGATATTAGGTAGAACTAAGTAGTTCTAATAGTGAGAACATGGCTTCCACGCGTATTCTATGGTCGCAGTGTATTGGGAAGCTATCAACGATCCCCGGATTACGGACTTCATTGAGCTTATTGTTATCAGAATAATGAATGATAGGGAGAGAATACATTTAATATAAAATATTCCGGTAAACATAAAAGAGATGTTTATTTAGATATCATAGCGCTGATCTTGTTATGTCTCAATTATTGAACGTCAAGTTTTACAACCGACCAATATCAACTCGTTGTTAGTCTACTTGTATTTATAAAGAAGCCTGTCATTTTCTATAGATTTATATATCGGTAACTATCTTTCGCTGACTGCAAGAATTGATACCAGCTCCCAGAATTTGTCCTAGGATAACGTTAATTAATAGCTTACTTTGAAAACTACGCGGGTGATACCGGAGGGTGTGGCCATGGCCAACTACCAATGACCATGGTCCCGAGTTTACCCGAAGATTTCTTATCATTTCCGAGCGCGACGCTAAAATTCCATTCACAGCCCACGAAAAATCTGTCTGTGGCGCGCAAAAAGAAGTTTTTACTTCAATAAAAAGCAACTTTAAACAAACACACAGCCAAACCGAAACACGTCTGTGTAGCGGCCGACGTCCAACCACGTGACTGTCAAAATCTCGAGAATATCTATAATCAAAACATTGATAACCTCTTGTAGCTGCAATAAAATTAGTTGACGCGGGGGTGACGCCGAGTTATCTGTCCACGGTGACATTGACAACTACTCGGCGTGACATTGACCGGTTCCTCGTCGAGCCGGTGAGAAGCAGATACTGCGCTGCGTTATGTTTCTCAGAAGACAAAGAAGTTGAAGAATAAAATACGCATCGACGTCCAGTAGCTCTAGTTAATTGAAGAAGAGGTGCTCTTTTTTGTAATGAGCTCTTTGCCTTTTTTCTTTGGCCACTTTTTGGCAGGTGACAATATCCTGGATTCAGGTCACCGACATGCCAATGTCGGCCGGTATTTGTAGAATAACTGGCAAAGGTGTGCTACCTTTGCAAGGACACAAAGTAAAAAGTAACAAGGAGAAAAGTGGCTTGCTTTTTCGAAAGGATACTGTGGCCTTTACTGCTTATCGAATTACGGGCTGGCGCAGGACTCTACCCACTTAATCTTACCAAACTCAAGGAGTATGTTGCGTACGACGACAAGCGCTAGAACACTTCAGCTTGGGCTGCCGCCGGTAGGGAGGAATAAGGAACGATCTGGCATCACAGAAGAGGATGCCATTCGATTCTAGCGGGTAGGATCTTCTAGCACCTGCCGATTTTGCAGCAACTCTACCTACCGAGTTAATATAGTAAGTAATTTTGATTACTATTTGTTGTCGGTTCATTCATTTTTTGAAGGAATGCGTTGCAAAAGATTTATCTGAGTCGGCTGATTGATTGTTATTTGTACCCTGCAAACATTAGCTGACTGAAAGTAAGTTTCTTACTGATGCCGACTGACTTATTATTATGACTTGTGTCGGCTGAATCACTAAGCGAACTAAATCTGGTGTCGTGTGAATTAAACAGGAGAGGTCGATAGATAGATAGATAGATACTCTTTATTGTTCACACCAAAACAAAAAAAACAGATTTACATACAAAGAAAATAATCACAGCTAGTGCTACAACAGGCGGCCTTATCGCTGAAAGCGATTTCTTCCAGGCAACCTTTGGGTGGAAATGGTTTTTGATATTTTTAATAGCGGGGTGTGCCAATCCAGACTACATCAGTTAAATACAAATTACGTAGATATATATGCTAATAGAATAAAATAAAATAAAATAAACATACATGCTAATAAAAATTACATGCTAATACTTACATACTTCTATGACAAACTAATACATATAGGTATATAAAAATATTATTGATACTTATTTATGACAGATAACTAAGATAAAAGTAGACGGTAAATAATGACACATTATGTAACAGGAAACTAAGTGGAATAATGGGATATTATGACTGTAGTTTCGACAGATAATATTCTTTGACGTGACCTTTAAAAGACTCCAATGAGGGAGATTTTCTTATGGAAATAGGTAATTCATTCCACAAATTCTTCAGAAGGACGGAATTTGTATTTTGTATTTTAGGTCGATAGGTCGGTAGGATCTATCTTGAGGTAGGTCGTCTACTTCGCCGGCAAGGTTGACCCGACTGCCATTGGTACCCGAAGCTTTTACGAAAAACGGTGTATTTACTATATATATATATAGTTTACTATTACCGGGTAATATAGTATGATATATAGTTATATGGTTTATTATTACCGGGAGCTGAGAGCTCGACAAACCCCAGCGCTGCCGATGTAGCGGCGGCGACGGGATCATCCTGGCCCTTCAATATTTCTCTCAATCGTCGACTGAATATTGCCATGAATCCTCCAAATACAGTATCTGCATATTTTTTACTTATTGTATAAAAATACAACAATTTAATCCAATTTAGGTACTTAAGACAAGCTAACATCGTCCGCGTTGTTATTGTTGCAAACTATTCTTTGTTACGTAACATTGTTATGGCAAACCGATAACTGTAGCTCGCCGCTGCCGTCACTAAAGGTTATGGCATTCATGTTTTTTTTCGCGATACGGGCGCAAATAAGGCGATGGTGTCGTGCCATTATCGCTAGCCGTGGAAATATATCGGGAATCGGTTTAAACTGGCCTAAGGCGGCTGTAATTATCGAAACACCATGAATGTGTAAATTATTAGATTACTCTGGAAATTGGTAAGTTAAAGATTACTTAGTTACATAAAAGGAAACCTCCTACAAATGATAAGGGAAGGCGTGGAGAAGGTATAGATGCGCTTGACAGCTAATCACAATATGTCAGATTTTATAATCAGCAACAGAGAAAATGATAGGTACTTACTAAGAAATAGCATCTTTTTACATCCTTAATAAATGGAAGATATGTAAGTTCAAATGGTAGGAATCTATAGAATCAACTTATATGTCTTCAAAATATTCACAAACGAGAGACAAACAAAATTATTGCTATATTTAATCTAATCTAAAGAGTTAGAATAACTGAAAAGAAAAGAGGACTCAAGCATATCTTAGCTCTGAGTCGAGTTTGTTATGCATGCAAACATAAAACTCAGAGGGTCATAGAATAATAATGTGACATCGTTAAATCGTTATGTGACAATAACATAAAACTTGGAGCAATTAAACAGAATCTCAAGAATGTGGCATTAAACATACCTAAGTATAAAACCTGCCTTTAATGTCTCAAAAAAAATCTTTAAGATGGGTGCAGAATGCAGAGACGGTGAACGCGATTAAAATAATCACATTATAGGATTACGACCGTTACTATAAGTGCTCCATCCTTTTCCATCGCTAACAAACGACCTATGTGACAAGGACAACCGATAACCTAACCAACAACCGAGTGCATAATAAAATATTATAACTGGGTGTATAAAACGACTACTAATGAATGAATTAAGTATGGCGATAAGTTCCGAAACGATAAGTGAAAAGCGGCCGAACAAGTCCACGCCGCGACTGTCGAGCGAGTTAGGTTGGCGGCGGCGGCCGACACGTGCACTGCATGCAGTTCTCAATTCAAAACAAACCTGGTCCCATGGCGCCAAAGTTCACTCGCGGAGATATCGAAATTTAAAATAATTAGGGCGAACTCGCGCCATCCACACCAGCCGGTGGAGAAACACTGCGGAGTTAGGACTCGGCCGCGCTTCCAGCCAGTACGCACCCGCCTCGCGCAGAGGACGCTCGTGCGTCCAGCATTTCCCTCCAAAACAAAAACTTTCGATTACTGTGAAAACTTTCGAGTTGTAAACAACGTGCTGTGTTATTTTTACCACGTATTACAGATTTCAGACGGATACCGGCGCTCTTCAGTCTCTCCGGTGAGTTACTCGATATTATCGAACTATACGATATAATAATTTTTAATGTCTGATACGTAAAGGTGGTTCTAAAAGTGTGCACGCCTAACCTTGATATTCAGCCTGTTCAAACATTAGTGACATAATTAAAATATGTGATGTCAACTTGACCACATGGTCTAATAAATATACACTGCTGACACGATCAAAACAAAGCACGTTAGCCGGAGAGAAACATTAAATTTAAATATTTCATTTACGACCTGGTCAAAGTCGAAAAGAATATGTAGTTTCAAATGTGGGACATCATTAAAATTCAAAAGCACTGCAATGATTTGCGGTGTAGGTACATAAAGTAAAACATTTTTAAACAAAGAATCTTGAAATAAACAGAAGGCAAGTGATGTCAACACGACCACTTAGCATACAATCAATAATGACTGGATTTTTTTTCAACTTGAGCGTCATCACATAATTTATACTGTTTGAATTTGAATTTATTTTGGGAAATAATCATTTACATTGTACGACACAAAATTATTATTTGAACGACACATTTCAATATTTTAAATAAATCGGACATCCTAAAACCTAAAATCATTCTATCGTAAAGAGAAAATGAAAATTATTTCCCTAATGTGCTTCTAAGGTAAGGTTCTGTAAATAAGGTAATTAATACAATTGTAATTCGTAATCGCAATAAGTCCTACTTTATATTCATCATATGTATTATCCAACTGTTACGAAAATGTGAATAACATAGAATTAAATTGCCTAATAATATGACGATGAATAGGAAAACGTTACTACGTAAATTAAAGACGTAAAAAGTTTCAAGGGTATAAAAACACCCATCACACGATCACAAACCTTGACTTCGAGAAAACTTCAACATCACAAAATAACAAACCAACAATGCGTTCGCGAAACGTAATATACATAATTTTTATAGTCGTGACATTAACTGCAATAATAAACTGAAATTCGAAATAATATTACCAAGACAAGAACAAGTTTACATTCTTATGTCTGTAGAACAAGTCGAACTACTAGTCATGGCTATGGTTGACATTTTTTCACACGACACAATCTTGCCTCAAATTGAGCAAAGTTTGTATGGAAGTCACATAGCTGATATACGAGTATCTGTAGATATATGTAAATAAAATTGAAGTGCCTATTTGTAATTCCGATTCCCAACATTCTAACCACATACCTATCATATTTATGAAACACCCAAAAACACACAAATGTGGATGGGAATCGAATCTCCAGCCCACAACTCATTGAGCAGACTCACAACCAATTGAGCGACGAAGTCACTACTCACTGCTTACTTTGTCTAGTAGCACCACTCGGCCATTCAGAACCATCGAAGGCCTCAGGCAACAACAAAAAGAATAAACATAGAACCACGGTCGGGCATCTGTCCTTGTTCACGACAAATATCGTTTTCTCGCCGTAACGCCAACAAAATAATAATTTAAAACGTTCAAAGGGAAGGACGCGAATGTGTGAAACGTTTAATTGATTGCCGATAAGAAATGTTGTGAAGGAAATTTCGCTATTAGACTTCCATGTAATAAAATGGTTATGCATATATTTATTATATGCGAGAGTCAGTATATATGTATGGATGTTTTTACTCTTTGAAGCTCAGGTCAAAAACTACTTAACTGAACTTGGAACTTGGGAACTACGCAAACGAAACCGTAGGATGCTCGTAGTAATATAGTGTGTATAATATTCTCCAAGTTTATCTTGCTTTTTATTTTTTAATGGACCTATGTTAATTTGCCTCAGGTGCCCTTTACTGCTTACAAAATTGTTGTAGGGTTTAAACTTTAATTGGGTTCATGTTTATCAACAAATAACACGCTACTAGCTTAATTCTCATCTTTTAAATCTAAATTAGTTTTTATAGTCGGATACATTTCAAGCAGTGGGCTAATCTGTATTATCTAATGCCACTTTGCTCTTTTCCATCATATTTACATCTGCTTGTAGTGTGAAAAAGCGATCGTTTCATAGTTGAAGTTCTAAAGACTCGAACGTATAAATTTTACTCCACTTTCGGAGTTATTCCATTAAAAATTTTAAATGGAATAACTCCGAAAATGTTTATTTAGTTTAGTTAGTCCATTTAAAACTTACGTTGCCTGCGGTCGTATATTCTAATGACCATCAATCGATAGTGAATCGGTTTCTCACTCACTCCATCGTAGCCTGTATCATCGCTTAACATCAAGCAAGGTGGCGGTCAAACGCAAACTTATTATAGAGGAAAAAATAAAACCTTCAACATGATCGTTGATCATTTTGATAATAGAGTTGTAATCTTCAACATTCAATCGAATTACAACAACATAGATGATATAAACTTGGAAGCATATAACGTAAATGAGCCGGAACATTGTGATGTCATGGAGTAAAGGCCATTAAAGATAGAGATATCCGCGCTATAGTAGCGGCAGAGGCTTTATTAACACAGTGAATCACTGCGCGTGGGGTGATTTCACTGCGACATGGGGCTGAGGGAGGCCTAGATAATGGGTAAACAGGGATACCAACTACTCTGAAGAACTGTTTCAAAGGTACGTTTTGACTGACTTTAAGGATACGTCGAAGCTTATGTATGTTCAACTATTACTCGTACTATTACTTGAAGACACCCGAACAGATTTAGAAAACACTTCTCTTATTTCAAAGGGTGCACTTCCTGGATGGTCCAGGATGGTCAAACATAAAATTAACAAAGAGATCCATATTGTCCCGAAACAATACTGTATTATATTACAACCGATTCGCCATTATCTTTCACAACACGTTAACCTCCTACGATTCCGTCCCCACTTATATAGATATCTTATATATGTTAACTCGGTTGGTATTTATTACGATCAACGTAGGTAGAGTTCGGTCCATATACATACTTAGTAGCAAAGACAAGCATAGGGCAGAAAGTCATTGCCGCCGCGCGTAAATGGAACAAAGAAAATAGTATTGTTGTTTTTGTTTGCGACAAATTCACCTATCTGTAATTTGTTGTTAATACAATATAGAATGGCTAATTGGGTTATAAACATGTATGAAGTTAATATTTATTTCTTGTTATTTGATCCAGGAAGCGATACAATAAGTAAACTTGACTTTGACAGATACTGTAGACAATATACTGTAGACTGGACATTGACTACAATGAAATAGAACATTGGACATGCTGCATAAGATAAAAGTTCTTTCAATTTTTTGAATGTATTCAATGTAAAGATTTTAAAGCGTTGTATTTCCGCATTTGAAAGATAAAGTTTCTAGGCTATATAGAAATTTGTTATTACCGACAAGAAAACTATTTTAAACAAGTAGATGTTGGCAATAACATTGGATTCACTAGCGTGAGGTCGAAGATTAGAATCCTACTTCAATTGTTTTTTAAGTGCAGGTGCACAAGGCTTTAACGGTGACGAAAACCATCACAAGTATCAGCTGGGGACTCTGGAATCTATTGAGAGACGTGCCAAAAGACTCATAGGCAATGACACTCTTGTGCGTAAAAGACTTCAAAGTCTTGATCATCGCCGCAAAATCGCTAGCTTATCGGTTTTTTATCGGATACACTTCGGAAAGTGTGCAACTGATCTGCATGATCTAATACCACCTTGCCCTTTTTTCTATCGGAGTTCTCGTTCCACAAAAGGGCGACATCGTTTCATGGTTGATGTTCCGATGCGAACGAAGATATTTGACTCCACGTTTGTGATAAGAACGTCTAGGTTGTGAAATGCGTTGCCTGAGTGGGTTTTCCCTGATGGTTACAATCTTGGTGTCTTCAAATCGAGTTAATGTGCCATCTTCCCGCAATTGACCGTTCTCTTTGTGAGACGAAGCCACCAGTGCTAGCAGTGGAAACATAAGTGGGTTATATTGAGCTATAATGTTATATCAAAGAAAATTCCTTCCACCTCCGCTGGTCAACGAAGCATCGTCAAAGTCTCTGGTATTGCACTGGCAACGGTTACCATTCGATTGACTATTTATCTGCTCACTCTTACCATTAAAAAGATCCGATCTGTTCCGATATCCTAAGTTTCCCCATATCGCTACAAATCATGAAAGCAAAAACAAATAAGTGATACATGCATGATGTACGAAACCAGTTCTTGCTCACGCATATCAATACTCCAGTGAAAGAACCGAGAGCGACCCAAAGGTCACTGGGAAACATTGCTCCCTTTCCGACGTCGACCGATCAGACTCGAATTGGAAAACCGAACTGCAATCACTTCATATGGAATGCAGTCAGATTACCGCAGGGCTTTTGAAATTAAGTGTATTTCTTGGAAGCTGGAAATTCTTGGAATGTTATCAAACATTACATGACGACTATCTCGCCTGATGTTAAGCGTTAAGTGTTAACTCTACGATGGAACGTGCTTGCTTACCTAGAACAAACCTATTTACTATCGACTTGAAAGTACGAAGATTGTAACCATCGGAAAAACTCCATTCAAACATTGATAAATATAATATTTTGTCGCGCACTTCAATTAGGTGCTTTCAGAATGACAGATGGATGACATATTATGTCAAATTAAGGACATTAACGTGTGCTTATCTAACCACTGTAGTAACATAATGAAACGTTAGCTCCACCCGGGGATCCGGCGTGAGAAGATATTTCGATAGGTTTTACTTCTGAAAACGCAATTAGAGTGGAACAGAAGATATACGTTATTTTTTTATTGTATATAGAGTGACCGGACGAGCAGAATGTTCCTGATGATTGAAACATGAAGAGTCGAAATCATTACCTAGGACTGCGCTGCATTCGTCACCTGGAGATATAAGATGATTTATCTCTATGCGCTGTAGTTTCTCTGGAAACATTGTTCTATCTACTACGTGAAAAGAAACACATCGGAAGAACAGTGAGAAAAATGTTTTTACTTTTTACACTTGCATGTTTTATACCTACTTATGATAGTGCATACTAGCAAGGGTCGATTCATCTGTGTCATCGGAATTGTTTTAGAAGTGTTTTTACATCTCTTATGTAGCAAGCTGTATTGGTTTATGTACGACGATCGCATTGCTCTCAATACAATACACCATATTTTAATATTATATGTATAGGTGATGAAGCCTTCGCGTTTTTGAGTATCTAAGTCGTTATCATTTTGCGTCAACGACTAACGTCAAATATGATTGTAGAGTGTAATAGAAATAACTCTGCTGATTGATTGAAGAGGAGCATGAATGAAGAATGTAACAAAAACGGGAGAAAAATCCTTTTTGAGAGCTTTCGTGCCGTGACGTTGACGTGACAGCATGTGTCTAAGATAGCGTCATTATATACATGTAAACCTTTGCTAATCAAATCTGTTGAGTTGGTACGACAATTTCCGACAGGTGGCGTAGCAGGTAGCTGAAGAGATTTTTTGTTTGAACGCGTTATTCTCAGGAATGACTGAAACGATTTCAAAAAATATTTCACCGTTGGGTATGTCCGGGATCCCTGAGAGTAGTCTAGTTTGTAAAAAGCTGTTATGGGACTCGATTATTTGGAATATTGTAATTTAATGACAATCGAATCAATAACAATCGTAAATTAATTGAACAAATTAACGAGTACAATATGCTCATAGCAACCATTAGTTAGTTACCGAGCAACGATCGTATAACTAGAGTTAGAGGCATCAGGTAACTACAATATGCAAACGTACACACATCAAAGCTAATGCATTTAGCGTGTTAAATTTTGCGTTGCAGAGAAATACGATAACATAACATAGTGATCGGCTGATCGATCTGAGTGGCGTCTCATGGAGATACCTGCCTGGATGTCCAGCAGTGGTCGAATATAGGCCGATAAAACGGCCAGCCACGTTTATGAAGATAGGCAACAGTCAACTGGAGCATCTTACGACAAGGGCCCAGAGTATTCCAAGAACTTTTACTTCAAGTGATGACTGACTGGGGATTATGTACAAAACATCCTACGCCACAATTACGTCATAGATTATAACGGTCACGAGATTCGTCCTAATCACTTCATTCGTATCTTTATGATCCGCGCTATGAAGTCGTAGAATACTCAGGTCACTAAGCCTGCTTTCCTGGTTTGTGGATACTGGGTAGAGATAGTGTATTCAAATCTAGGCTAACAAGTTCAGGTCTAGACGCAACCTAGACTGCACCTAGGTTAGACGAAACGCAATAGGTTTGCAATTTAATTAGATAAAGATACGTTTCTTAGTTTCGTTAAATTTAAATAATTAGATAGTTTTATTTAGGTCAAATTGACCGTTGAAGGAGTTAAAAACCAAACAGAAAAAGCCGTGTAATGTTAAAGCAAAAAATGTTAGAAATTATTGAGTGTAGGAATGTGGAGCTGTTAAACATTAAGAGATTATAGAAACTCCAAGCCATTACGTTAATGATAAAACATATTAATGGTTTCATTTAAAGAATGGCTTACGGGATCAAAGGAGAGCTGCCCTCAACACCGGAAATAACTAAAATTTCGGACATTGGCTTTTATTATATATATCTCCATTTTTTTAATAGTATAGAGTGACAAGACGAGCAGGACATGTGCCTGATGGTAAGCAACACGCCTGCCCATAACAGCACAGTGCACGAAGAGTCCAAATCATTACTTAACATCACACTGCGTTGGTCCCCGGTGATAAAAGGTGTTTTATCTCTTTAGGCCGTTAATTTCTCTGGAAACATTGTCCTTCAAACCGGAAAACAGTAATGTGCACTACTACTTGGCGGCAAAAGAACTGGCAAAGGTGTGGTACATCCCCAGGCGGACTCTGCAAGAGCCCTACCACTACATCGTTGGTAATATTGTTAGCAGTTTTTTGTTCTGGGCATTTACTTTCAGCCTTTCCGACACGTTAGCGAGGAACCCTATTAACCACACCCCGGCCGCTCATCAAACAGGAGAAGACATGGAATTCAGACGGTTGGACGAATGGCAGCTGTAGGGGCCAGAACTATTTCAACCGTGATTTCAACCATACCTTCTAAAGTTTTTTTATACTTGGCTAAATTTAGTCGACTGAATTCAGCACCAAATTTGAAGCGTGGTTTTTTAGTCGACTGATATCGCAAGAAATTTAGAAGTTAGAAGCAAACGAAGAATAAGTTCAATTTAATAGTAAGCTAATATACTAAATTCAGTAGCAATCCTCGCTTCTGAATTTATTATGCTAGCTTTCTGAATGAAATGAAATATTTGTGGACATTTCATACACTTTTTTTTTTAACTTTAATAGGTTTACACTTGACCGCCATCTCGCCTGATGTTAAGCGACGATGCGGTCTACGATGGAGCGTGTTTACCTAGAAGGAACCGATTCACTCTCGATTTGAAGACACCAAGATTATAACTATCGGGAAAAACCCACTCAGGCAACTCATTCCACAGCCTAGACGTTCTTACCACGTAGAGTCAAACCTCTTTGTCCGTGTCTTTGGAATATCCACCATGAAACGGTGCCGCTTCTTCGAGTTACGAGAAGTAGGTACGATAGTAAAAAGGGCAAGGTGGTATAAGATCATGCAGATCAGTTGCACACTCTCCGAAGTGTATCCGATAAAAAAACCGATAAACTAGCAATTTTGCGGCGATGTTCAAGACTTTGAAGTCTTTTTCGCACTAGAATGTCTTAGAACACATCACCATCTAGCACCAAACTACGCAAAGCTTGTACTATAGAAGCCAGATAGGTGATATATTACTTAAATATTTTTAAATACATACTTATTAAACATAGAAAACACCCAGGCACAGTACAAATATTTATTTTGTATTCATCACACAAACATTTCCACTGGGTGAGGATCGAACCCACGACCCTCGGCTTCAGGCAGACTCACTATCAACTAAGCCACCGGGCGAGCAAACTATGTATAACAACTATGTTATTAAACTTCACTGAATTAAGTAGCGACTAAATTTAGTAAAGTGTAATAAGCTTTGACCATAATGACAGCACCATCTAATCCCGGCCTTCTACATATTTCGTGGTCATTAGTAACGACGCAACAACGAATAAATTAAAAGGATAATAAAACTACGAAACTACTTCATTTCTGTCGTTAGGATATAACTCAATTTGTAAATATTGAGAAGCTGCTATACAAATAAACAGAGACACAAAGGGATCCATCACACTCATACCACCTTTTTATTAATATCAAGTGTTATAAAGAGTCAAAATAAAATAAAAACAACTATCTCACAACCTACTGACGGTATATTTAGTAGATTTGTATATATAGAATAATTTTTACCGCGTGAAGACTGAAACGACAACTGAGAGTGCATTCACTCTCGCGAGGCTCTCGAAGACAGGGCCTATATTTATACCGTGATTCAGCCGGCGCCTCACAAAGGAACCAGCCTACTGACAAAGGGAACATAGTCCATTATAATTATGAGGATGCGAGAACGGTACACTAAAACCGGCTCGTTAAAAACTTTAACGAGCAAGAAGTTAGCAAACTGCACTAGTATTATGAATAAATAGTAATGTTCAGCATTATCTATCTATATATTACTAGCGGCCCCTCCCGGCTTCGGCTCGGATAGTAACCAAAATATCAAGTGCAGTGCCATAAACCGGTCTGATTTGTGAATCTAAACCTTCCAGGGCCCTGCAAAACCCAAGCGTATACAAAAAAAAAAACATTCAAATCGGTCGAGCCGTTTAGAAGGAGTTTACTTACAACGAAAAGTGGCATTGATTTTTATATAATTATATAGATTTAAAAATAGGGGTTGGTGATAAAAGGGTAAAAATTTAGGGTTGTATGTATTTTTAATGCTACATCATAAAAAAAAATTGACCAAAAATTAAAAAAATATTTTTAGCGGTGAAAACCCTTATCACTTAGGGGTGTGAAAAATAGATGTTGGCCGATTCTCAGACCTACTCAATATGCCCACAAAATTTCATGAGAATCGGTCGAGCCGTTTCGGAGTTCGATTACGCACCCCGTGACAGAAGAATTTTATATATTAGATATATATAAACAAAATTGGAGTGTGTGAATGTAATACCAAAGAACAGGTTTTTACTAAGTTATGAAGTATACACGGTGCCTATTTCTAAAACACTATTTATAATTATTTTGTCTGTCTGTTTGTTCCGGCTAATCTCCGCAACGGCTGGACCGATTTTGACGGGACTTTTACTACCAGATAGCTGATCATCTAAGGCATAACATAGGCTACTCTTACTTGAGGAAAATATTTAGGGCTCCGCGAAAAAAAGCTTTTAAAACGCAGGCGAAACCGCGAGCACAGCCAAGCTAATTTACATATTACTAGCAGTGTCGTGGGGCGTTGCAAGTAATACATTCTACCCGCGCACTCCCCGTTCCTCTGACTTTCCCGTCATAAACATTATATTATATTAAACATTATATTTATTCATTATGTGAATGAATGAATGAAGATTCTTTATTTTTAACACACCATTGCAATAATACAACATGGAATAACAGTAAGACTAGTGAAATAACTGGCAACCTTATCGCAGAAAGCGGTTTTTTCCAGTTATATGGTATGTGCTGTTCCATACTACTACACATCTATACTAATATTATAAAGCTGAAGAGTTTGTTTGTTTGAACGCTAGGATCTCGGGAAGTACTGGTCCGAATTGAAAGATTCTTTTTCTATTGGATAGTCCATTTATCGAGGAAGGCTTTAGGCTACAGAAAATAACTCTACTATTAATTGAAGCGGAGCATGAAACAAGAATGTAACAAAATCGGGAAAAATATTCCCCTTTTGAGAGTTTTCGTACGTTTCGTGCTTTGACATGACACATGACAGCATGTGTCAAATATTGCGTCATTGAATTTTAGTAATCTGTGCATTGAATATGTTGTGCTAAATATTTTTTTCTAAATCTGAGTTGGTACGACCAATTTCCGACAGGTGGCGCAGCAGGTAGCTAAAGAGGTTTTTTGTTTGAAATCGATATTTTTAGGAATGAGTGAACCGATTTCAGTCATTCTTTCACCGTTGGATATGTACGGGATCCCGATGAGTGCTATATAATATACCACGGGCGAAGCCGGGGGCGGGCATCTAGTACATAATTATCTGTATACTACGCGTAAGTTTCAACCCGACCCGTTCAGACGTGATTGAGCAACAAACACTCAAACTTTCGCATTTATAATATTAGTAGGATTAAACGGGATATTTAGCGCACCGCGGTGAAATAGATGAGGGAATTCCCGATAGTATTTCGGTGCAGTTTCTTGCATTATGTTCAGTTTACCCGTGAACATGTCGCTTGAAACAGCCGAGCGATACGATGCCGGGTATACTGTACCAGATTCATGGATCACGAGTCATTAGAGCTGCGGGTAGGTACGCCTATTCGACTCTTGGTTGTGCCGGTTTACCGCCATACCGTATGTGGTGCCCTTGCGCAACTTTACCGTACCAGATGCCGTATTCGTTGATAAGAACGGCGTTCACGCAGCAATGCGCTTGCAAAACTTGCAAATTCGCGACCCGGCAACTGTCTGCGACAATGCAATAGAACAAACCGCAGTAGCAACAGAACACCACGCGTCAATCGATGGGAGAATCGTGTCATCTCCTTCATCTAAATCGCCGTACGCCATATGCGTAAGCGAACTAACACGATTATTATCATTGCAATTGGTAGTCATAGGTACTACAGGTCTACATTACCTATACTTACAACCTTTACACGTATTGGTTCACTGACACACTTGCTCGCTCGGAGTCCATAGTCCGAGCACTGTTCAAATAGACGACTACTGAGGAAGCAGCCGTATACATACATACATCTACATACTATTAGGTCTATTAGATTGTATAAAATAAAATATTTAGATGAATGCGACAAATTACATTAGCTACCTCAATATATGGTTTAAGACGTTTATTTTCTCGGAATTTAAGAGAAAATACGTCCTAAAGGCTCGAACAAGGAGATTCGACTCTCACTTTCGTAAAATGATCGTCTGGGCAATCTGTTCTATAAAATGCCTGACTGGGTTTTCAATTCTGGTATCTTCAAGTGCCGAGTGAATCGGTGTCTTTTAGGTAAGGATCTTATTTTATTCCTCGGTCTAAGAAGTGTAACTTCAACCACAGACTAGATAATATCTTCTGCGCAAGAAGAATTAACCTGAAGTTACCTAGTTAGAATGTTGCCTTGAGGGTTTTTTGAAGTGAAAACTTATATTGGCGCACCACAGACAGATTTTTCGTGGGCTGTGGATTGAATTCTTGCGTCACGCTCGGGAATGATAAGAAACCTTCGGGTGAAGTCGGGACCATGCCCATTTGGCCAGATGACCTATGGATAGATGGTCATGTCCATGGCCACGCAATCCGTTTTCACCCGCGTAGTCTTTAAAGTAAGCTATCAAATTCCGAGATTTAAGTTTTTTACTTCTATTGGCAGTGCGCGCGCATCATTAAAGTTTACACTCATCATTATTACGTAACGCGCCAAAAAAAGTTTAACTTCAAAAATCTCAAGGAATCAGAATCACATATCGCAGTCGGACTGGACTGACTATGTCAAACGTGAGTTACCCGTGTATATATGTAAAACAGAATTACTGTTCTTAAATTTAGACGTGGTCCTTCACTGTGGGCCTCATAACGAAGCTCAAAGTCACACAGCGAGCTATGGAGAGGGCTATGCTCGGAGACTCTTTGCGCGACAGAATCCGTAATGAGGATATTCGGAAAAGAACGAAAGTGGCCGACATAGCTCAAAGAGTAAGCAAGCTAAAGTGGCAATGGGCAGGCCACATCGCTCGCAGAACTGACAACCGATGGGGAAGAAAGGTTCTCGAGTGGCGACCACGAACCGGAAGACGCAGTGTTGGACGGCCTCCTACTAGATGGACAGATACCTGACAAAGGTCGCTGGAAACAGCTGGTTGCAGGTTACGCAGGACCATTCGTTGTGGAAATCTAGGGGGGGGGGGCTATGTTCAGCAGTGGACGTCTGATGATAATGATGATGAAATTTAGACATATTAGAGACTAATAAATAATGTGTCCCATCTGTGAAATCAGAAATCTTAAATGTATAATAGATCAGGAAAGAAGGGTATCGCGCCACAAGGCCAGCCGCCAGCCGCCGCACCGGTGCAACTCGTTCGCTGGCTACTTGTACAAGGAAACTTGCCTTTTTATTTAATTAATTATCGCCAATTATCTATCGATAACTGCATCTTAGCACTCTCATCTTCTTGATAACCGTGCTACATCCTAAGACGCGTCATTACGTAACATCCGGCAATAATTAGTCAAACACATTACTCTTTCGTACTAAATTTGAGATTTTCTATTTTCTTCAGGATTGATTTAATTTTCCGGCATAATAAGAACTATGCCATAGTAAGAATGTATAATTAATGAATTAATTTTAACGCAATGTTGTTTCATTACAGGTAAGCGCGAGACTTGCTGCAACACTCGTGAGTCAATTTGCACTCGTACATTTCATAAATTATTTATCAGTGAAGTTTCCGGTTGTATTCCGACAATGGTAATAATTACGGCAGCGTAATCTAAACTTATAATTATTTTTCTCTGAAAAACCGAGCCGCCAACTTCAATTTGAAAATTAAACTCACACATTCAACTAATTTTTATAAAAGTGAAAATTAAATTAAATGAGTAGGCCAACTGAACGCACTGCACTACTGAGACAATGATGTTTCAGAGTCAAACAAAATATCTTCGTCAAATCATCAATTTCAAATTTTTGACTTTTGTTGACTATTCAAAAATTGTTCAAGATATTTTTGTGGATTTCGGGAACATTTAACAGGAAATAGGAAGTACCTACCTTTGCAACAAAACATTTTTTCCAGATCGGTTCTGGCGCCTTCCATTTATCCCTGAACATACTTAAAAAACCTTCAGATGACTTGAGAAATATCGGAGTTTTTGGAGTTGGTTAAATTATATAAAAGCGTACTTAACTTACAGTTAAAACAAACGATAAAATCTCTAAAGTTACGATTCCATTTATATCCAGGTAAAAGCACATCCGTCGTCCTTGACATATTGGTTAACGGCGAATATCATCAAAAATATCGTGTAACATGCCAGTTTCCTTACGATGTTTTCCTTCACAGTTAAATCTAAAACTGCACTTGAAGGCTGTATTCAAACTTAATACGTCACGATTATGAAATTTGACGTTACCGCTATTAGGCTACCACAGCGAGTACTACCAAAGCCTCTGGACGACTAACTGTCATCCCCTTGTAAAACTTTGACTATACATCCAACGTTGATATACAACGGAAGGTTTGACTGGCACCATATAATTAATTGAAAATAAACTCTAAGTGGATCCGAGCTCGTCTTGGGAGATAAATCCGACCTATCTGATGCAATCCCAGCAACAGTTACGCACTACGTGTTTCACAGTAGTACGCAAGTATCTAGTTAATATATTCGTTGTTACTGTAGCCCGAGCGCAGTGCAGTGCTAGGCAATGACATTACTGTGTTCCGGTTTGAAGGGCAATGTTTCCAGAGAAATTACAGGGCTTAGAGATATAACATCTTAGATCTCTGGGTGACGAGCGCAGTGCAGTGCTAGGTAATGATTTGGTCTCTTCATGTTCCAATAGCTGCATGGCTTACCATCAGGCACATATTATGCTCGACTCGTCACTCTTCATTTAAAAAAAAAATGATTTGGACTCCTCATGCTCCAATAGCTGCGAGTCACTGTGCTGTAATGTCAGCCGTGTTCCTGACCCTCAGGCACATGTCCTAACTAAGCAACTAACAGCGTCAGCTAGCTTCTCTGATGTTGTTCATACGCGATGGCTATCACTTACCATCAGGCGGACCGAGCGTTTATTGCCTCTCATCCTTGTTATATCCTATCCATTTATACATATGGATGCATAAAATAAAAAACTAATCAAACAAATGTGATCACGCAAATAAACCAACTGGATGGGGCAATATTCGGTACGGACAAAATACGGGTAATCACATAGGTATCTAAAAATCTCGTGTTGTGATGTTTGTAATCATACCTACCTACTCCTCAGAAGTTGCTTGACCTATTTTAACATATTTTTTTTTGTATATTTGGTGTTTGATTTGAGAAGTATTTAAATCCCTCCTGTTCCCCACTATTAAATTATAATCGTGATTTAACCTTTAGTTTTTTAACAATATTCAAATGATTTAATTTCATTAACGTGTAAGTCATTTACATGGAGAGTTCCGTTATTTCACATTTAATTTGATGGATACCCTTGCGGGGTCAGCTAGCTCGAGACGAGCCAGGTCTGATGGGGAGCAACAGCTACTACCGTTTACTATGCGCTGTACAATATCATGTAGCTATTGGTACATGAAATGTTCAAACATTTATATTGCGTCTTGATAAAATTGCTTTTGGGTGGAAAACAAATCATACACACTGAGGGCTAACCTGAGTGCCCATGACATGGGACAGGCATTGTCAAATCAAGAATGCCTTAAGTTGAATATGGTAATTTATACTAAAAGCGAAGTAATGGCCGAGTGTGTATTCTCAAGAACACGATAGGTGTTAAACCCGGACAAGTGAAGGGCAGTAGCGTCATCAATGTACGGAGTAACCCTACGGTCATCAACCTGCCAGCCTGGCGTGCCAACTTTACGTGCTAGCTTGCTGAATCCCAACGGTAGCAGATTCGCATAGCCTGAGATACCTATTTTATAATACCCAATAATTAATTAGTACCAGTTCAATATCTTGAATTATTTATTTACATAGCTCCCGTGATTTTGCCTGCGTAGGTTCCGTTCTCATTATCTTCTCGCGGTAAAAACTCTATGTGGAATGCCAGGTTATATCCTGTGTTCTAAATTTAAACCCGATCCGTTCAGATGTTCTGACGTGATTAAGCAAGAAACATGCAAATTATAACATTAGGAGGACAAAAAAATGTTGAATGTTAAAGCGGATATTCCGTGATGAATATAATCCGAGACTGAAGTCTTCAAGCCGAGACTGAATCGGTTCCTTCTAGGTAAAACCACGCTTCATTATATACATCATCTTCGCTAAATATCAGGCATAATGGTCGTACAATGAAAACTCATTAATATAGATAAAAATACAGCACACCAAAAAACCTGTTTAATCATTCATCGTGAATGTTATTTTGTCGCGGTACAGCTGTTTGCGAATATGAAGCACAAGCAACATTTCGCGGCTTCAACCTTTTAATTCCCGATCCATTATTTCGCGATATAATGTAGTCTCTGTCTGTGTTCATCATCACCCGCAAGACTTCTTCCACTGCTGAACATAGGCCTGCCCCTAGATTTCCACAACGAACGGTCCTGCTCAACCTGTAACCAGCGGATTCCATCGACCTTTGTAAGGTCAGCTGTCTATCGAGTAGAAGGCCGTCCAACACTGCGTCTTCCGGTTCGTGGTCGCCACTCGAGAACCTTTCTTCCCCATCGGTTGTCAGTTCTGCGAGCAATATGGCCTGCTCATTGCCACTTCAGCTGTCTGTGTTACTCCATACTATTACTGATCTACATATATATCAAATTTTATCCAGAACCTTTTTTTATTTCAAAGACCTTTTTATAACAAACACCCATAGATGTTCATCCATAGATTTAATATTAGTAGGATTCCTTATTTACTGCTAGGTGTCAACAGTCACCTGACTCCGACACCCCAACCTTCCCACTCGTGAGTGACAGGCAGTATCACGTCCTGACATTTGACAGCGCTATCTGACGGCAAACAAGTCCCATGAAGCTCCTGACCATGTCATATCACCCCGATAGCGGCGACCGTTGGTAAATGTGGCGTCAAGTAAATACACTCTGATAATGATCTAATATGTACTTCATTTTACTTTAGTTTTTTAGAGATTACGACATTATTATTGTATTAATTGTATGAAAGCCTTACTTTAGTTACTCCTTATAAAATCTCCGATCTGTCAGTAAAAGTCCAGTTAAGATCGGTCAAGCTTTTTCAGAGATTAACCAGAATAAAGAAACAGATAGACAAACATTTTATTTATTTATATGGATATACTTTCATACGCATTTAGTGAAAAGCTTTTAAATTGGCATGACAAACAGATACTTTTATTTTATTTATACGTAAATATTTCCAAATATACTCGCCTTCGCATTCCTGACTTCCTTGTTTGCGGTTCAATCTATTTGCGTCCCCTATCCCGAATGCGGCGATCGGAGAAAGGGATTATTTGCACGACAGGAGAATCGGCACGAACTGGGTTAAACGGTTTTACTGCCGCTATAGGCGGATTAGTTTTGTTTATCTATGGAGAAATATACTGGCTGAGATATACGAGCTTTGCCTTTTTCATAGTTGTGAGTAAGAAATGGTATTTGGTGTAGCAGAAACATCGCCTTCGGCAGGGAGTGAGAAAGTGAGATATTACTTAATTATGTCCCGAGGTCATCACACGAGCAGCTTAATGACCGAGCAAGTCTTAGTTCAAGGTTAGGCTAGACCAAGGCATGCAAGGCCTAGCGGTTAGATCGTATGATTTATAATCGTGAAGTCGTAGGTTCGAATCTCGCCTGTAATTCTGAGCAGTTTTCCGAGTGCATATGTAAAAGTTTGTCATCACCACTGGTTTTATAATGGCAGGAAAGCATCGCGAAAACCCCGGCAATTGTAACGGCATGTTCTTTCGAGGTACTGCGTCTTTCACCAAACTGTACTTGGTCAGCGTGGTGGGTTTTGGTGTTTTTTTTTGTGATTTAGATTTTGGTGTATAGGCTATCTAAATGCGAGAGAAGGCCCCGAGTCCCAGCAAAGTAAACATTTATTAGGCTGCATTATGCTTATGCTAAGGCTTGCTAGAACACCACAATATCAAAGCACACTTCGAAACATTAAAAAAGGCGTTGATTTATATTGTATCAAGTATCAACCGGATATTATTCAAGATCATTAAGAATATATAAATAAGTAAACCGGAATCGTAGTAAGCTCTGTGAATGACATAATGATCATCTAATATTATTTTATCATCAATTTCCTGTGTAAACAAATACAGTATGTCAAATGGTAAGCCTTGGGAACTAGTTTAAAACGAGTGCGAGTATTAATTCACCAACAAATTCCATAGAAGGTAAAACCTGACCATAATCATGAAAACGAGAGTTAAATGTGACGTTAACAAAACAACAGCTAACGTTACGCACAGACCTGCGATCGCGGTTGGATATTCATTGTTCTTTAATCGTTGATCTATGAAATCGTTGTACGTTAAGTATATTTATGTAGTGATGGAATTATCTATTTTACATACGTATTAATATCAATAAGTCATTCTAAACTTATCAATTTGTTAACAAAGGCACTGTCGATTAACGCTGAATAGGTTCTGAATTAAAAACATATTAAAAAGATTACGCGGACTCATGGACAAGAAGATGCATATCCACAGAAAACTGTAGAAGCTCTTTGTTTGTTACGTAAAGCCTTATAATACGCAGAATAGTGTGTGAATAGTATCGTGGCCTGGAAAAAACTCAAACTAAGAGTGGAATATTTAACGCAATCGACAATTCTAAATGACCAGTACAACACTACCCAATTAAGAAACAACACAAGTAATTTTAAGCGTCCAGTAACCTCGAGGTAGGAGGAACGTAGATTATGCAGACAAACCCACCCCCCAATAATTTACAGATGGCGAAGCCGGGGCGGACCGCTAGTTGTAACAAACAGAATATAATAACAGAAAGGAGAATGTTTACAAACACGTTCTGCAAATACCCTTATCTTAACGGCCTTATCACTAATAGCGATTATATTTTATACAAGCTATTTAAAAGGGGTAAAATAATGAATTATCAACCAATCAGTCAATCAACCATGCTACATTGCACTCGCAAACAGCCCCGTGCGCCAGTCTGTACGCGGCATTACAGCAGACGCACGTCAGCAGACAATCAAAATAGAACGCAGAAGTGTTATGGGATTCATTCAAGGAAGCTAACCGATACAACCTTGGCACTCCGCGCCGGCCTGTAGCTGCTGGACTGAATTAGATTGTTTCAAGATCGCCAATTTAGCGTTAGTCTCGGTGACTTGTTTATTACGCTACAGAAAAAATACCCGCAAACTCACTAGCAGTCATGGTTATTGCAGTTTAATCTATTATCATTAAACATCATCATTATCGTAGCCTTACATATCTATCTCACTGCTGGGTACGAGCGTGCTGTGCCCGCAGATTTAGAGTTTGACGTGAAATGAAATATTAGTGAATGTTTTTGGGACCAAAAGTTGCAGCTCACGCGTTATCGCGTAAGGACCTTCTTTCAAACCAAATTGTATCCAAAGTCAAACTTATTTATTGGTAAATGTAACATTTACAGGTCAGCCATAAAAAAATAACAAAAAATGTATAATAATAACAATTATCCGTGCTATAACTAAACATTGGAAAAATAAAATCCATCATTGTATTGGCTGAAACCATGAGAAATAAATAAGGGGTGATTATTCTGTAAATTGATCAAGACGGTCCCACTTATTGCAAATGTGCCAGTAATGAGCCGTGGTGGTTTAGTAGTTAGAACTTCCTTTGACAATATTGCGAGGTCGCAGGTTTCAACCCCAGTTCAAATATACAAGTTTGTCAGAACCACTGGGCATATTGCAAGGAACGCGGTAGGTTACTTGGAGTATGCATGCATTTTTGGAGGACATGCGCCATATGCCAACTCCAAGTGCGTTGGCATCATCTTGGTATTAACTCTTTCTTTGTGAGAGAAAGCCCCGAGCCCCAGCTGTGGAACGTGAAGTATGAGTAAAGAGTGAGGAGGATATGAGATCTCCGATGAAATGAAACATTTAACCGTTTTCTCTTTACATCTGTCTATTGCTACAAGTAGTGCAGACGGTACAAAAAGCCCAGTTCCTTGTTACTTATTTACATTACGTTATTTATTACTAGAGTAAATTATCCCACTGCCAGGTAAAGGCTTCTCTTCCCTTCTTCAACTGCAAATACAAATACAAAAATCTTTATTGCTGTTTGCAGGTAAGATAAGATGATACAAAACATTTAAATAATTGATACAAACTGACCTCTTCTTCTAGAGGCATGCAATATGTCTGGCAACGCAGTTTCCATTGGTCTGAATTTATACAATGATAATAATAGTCAGCTGATAAAGTCTTCTTCTTCTTTTTTCATTTTTAACTTTTAATCGGTTGTATCATATATGTCATCTGATTCATCATGTATTAATTTCTGGCTTCTATCCCGTTGTGTTATGTTAGTGTGATATGTTTGATGAGTACAATGAGTATGCAAACGGCAATAATGATTTTTGTATCTGTCTTCCAGCTAGCAGCTTTGGTGAACAGTAAATATGTATTGTGCTATTACTCGTACCACGCATAAAAAATCGGAGACAGCAAATTGCAAACTGTTTTGTTTAAAAAATGCCCGACAAGCTAATTATAATGTATATTATGTAAGATCTAGGTAAATACATCACAAATGGTTGGTCAATGCTTTCAACGAGTATTGTTCTATTTTCCGTGGAGCTGCTCACTAAACACGTTTTGTTTTCCAAATGAGATTCGATCTGAATTGTTAGGACACCAAACACGCTCAATATGTTAATTTGGGATATTTTTAAAGAATAGTCGAGACTTCATTTTACATGGCAGTTGTTTGACCTCCAATGTATCAGTTTATGGAGCGATACCGTTTAAGATAAAGTATGCAACATTGACAGAACCGAAGTTGAGAGAACTGATATACACCATTCATGATCTAATACTACCTTACCCTTTTTTGGTACTGCTCGTGTTTTGTAGTGGCAGGACTCTTTTCAGGATCTACCTTGGGAAGTACCACAGCTTTACCATACCAAGCAATAGTGTGCCAACATCACTGTATTTCTGTCTAAAGGGCAATATTTCCTGAGACAGGACATAGAGACAAATCATCTTCTAATCTTTGGGTGAAGAGCGCATTGCAGTACCTACTAGGTAATGATATGGGCTCTTCACGTTCTAATAGCTGCGTGACACTGTGCTGTTATGGGCAGGCGTGTTGCTTACAATCAGGCATATGTCTTACTCGTCTCTTGACTTTTCAAGAAAAGCTTGAATAAGCGACATCTTTTCACTGTTGACGTTCCAAAGACTCGAATGAGGAGATTTAACTCAAATATTGTGATAACGTCTAGGCTGTGGAATGCGTTGCCTGAGTGAGTTTTTCCCCCTGTGGTTACAAACTTGGTCTCTTCAAATCGAGAGTGAATCGGTTTATTTTAGGTCACCACGCTCCATCGTAGATTGCATCGTAACTTAACATCATGCCAGATGGCGGTCAAGGGTAAACCCATATACCTAGTTAAAAAAAATGTTTACAAGTACTCCATTTTTACGGGATATAAAAATCGGCGAAACTATAAATAGGTTCGCTACACACGCGGACCCGAAATAACCTCGTACAGGTTCGGGCGCGCTCATCGGATGTATGGAACTGAATCATTTGGATGGATTTCAATAAACGTGTTACCAACGAGATCTCTTCGAGATTGTAACAGCAGGTGGAATGTCGGCGTTTCACAAAATTTTCCATTTCGTCGTCGTGGAGAGGAATTCCACAGTCTGATAGAGAGGTAGGTCAGTTAAGATTTTGATTACAATTTTATGGCCGCGATTTTGTCGGTGTAAAGTAAGAAAACGATTATCGCAAGGCATTGTGCATTTTTTTTTATTCGGAATATAAATGAAAGCAAAGAAAATAAAATAAGACAAAAAAATTATACGTTCCAAATTTCAGCATGATACGAGTACGGTATATTCAGTTCTTCCGAAGTGTTAACGATAGATTGTTGGATGGTCGCATCCAAACTTTCATATTTATAACATTAGGATGGTGTGCTTTGATAAGTTTTAGTGAGAATGGAGTCAATTAAGGAACTATCAATTCTCATGAAGTTTGAAGTTATTCATCTTCTTATGAAGTTTGTGTTGGGACTATTCTTGTGCGATTATTAGACCTGTGTCAATCGGATCATTTCTCAAGACCCGGGTCGCTCACTCGTATGGTGATCGGGTTTTAAGATTCGATCTTTCGATAACTTGGGCCGCAGTTCCTTTGACCTATGACCTGTGTCGCGCGCGAGTCAAAGGCAGAGTGAGATCGACTGATCGACATACAAGTCGCACTCGAAGTAAAAGAAGGATCTTTTACTTCGAGTGCGAGATCGAAAATATTTTCGTTGTTACGTCGATGTGATTGAATCAACGCACGACTCAATGGATTCTATGACGAAGCAATTTGTTAAGTAAAACATATTAACCTAAATTTCAATTTGGTTTGTCTTGTAAACTAATAATCGGGTTCCAAAACTTCCAAAAGATCAGGTGTTTAAGAAATCCGTGATTCAATCACTCGTTTACAGGTTGCACGTGAATCAAAAAGATTCGATCGGTCACGATCAACACTGGTTCACTTAGTCGCAACCATAGCAAATAAAAGGCTAAAAACTGTTTATTTCAACAAAATATACGTAGAACCGAGTGATTTCTTCTCTTGAAACCAGTCACATGGATAGTAATACCACAGATCAGAAAATAGTTACTTCGTTAATACCGTATTACAATACAGGTATCGGTGACTCGTGCTACTCGACCGGTTGACATTGGCCGCGAGCAGATTGGTGCAAAGCATAGGTAGTTAGGTAGCCCACTCTGTGTTCTCGCTGAGACTCGGGGAATTTTCTCACAAGGAAAGAGTAAAGCCGATCAAGTGCGGGTTGTCGGAGTACACGGCCTCGAAAGATGTCTTTCTTTGAGCAAGCAGTTTTTCCACATTTACCTTCATCGTTAAAAGACTTCTGAAAAATGAAAAAAAATTGGTTGCCTGTAAAGTCGGTATACGGGCGAAAGTTTTACGTGACAACAACTTTGAGTGGTAAAATAATTTTACGGAAGGGACGCGTGCCTTTCACTTTTTTTGTCTGTCTCTCTCGCTCTTAGGCGGGCTAACCATGCCCGAGTGGAAGGGACGCGTGCCTCTCACTCGCTCTCGTTGTGAGCGGATAACGTGAGCGGAGCGTAACGCAGTTTCTTGAAGTGTCACCCGGCAAACCAATTTATAAGACGTTGTCACGTCAAAACTTGAATTTTTCGACTAGGAAAATTTCTAGGAATTGTAAGCAGGATTAGAATTTCGATCTCACGATCGTGAAATTGACGATTTCACCACTATGCTGCCTCGGCTAATAACATGTCCAGAAGATAACGATAAAAGGGCGATGAGTATACAATATAATACAATGCAGAAAGTTATGCTGCGCTGGTGATAGATGGTAATGAATTAAATCTAATTCCGAGTTCGGAATCAAACATCGGTGCGGACGTGTGGCTACGCCGCGAAGTTTCCTGCCCAGATAACACACACTGGGCTATTTAACTAACACGTTTACATAAACGGTGTGCGTACACAACGCGCTACTAACATTAATAGGAAGTTAATCAATTTTCATTTTAAGTATATGTATTGGTTTTGGAGCAATAAACCTGAGGTGTAATTCTTAAACTCTATGGGAAAGAAATTGTTTTGTTCTTTTGTCACAAGACGGTCTCTGTCGGGATGTAATGTAGATAAATAAATAAATAAATATTGGTGGACATTTCACACACAACACCATCTGACCCCAAACTAAGCAAAGCTTGTACTATGGCGGACCGATAGCTGATATACAATACTTAAATATAGTTTTAAATACATACTTATTATAAATAGAAACACCCAGATACAGTAAAAACATTTGAATTCATCACACACATATTTACACTGGGTGGGAATCGAACCCACGAGGCTCGGCTTCGCAGGCAGAGTTACTACCCATTAAGCCACGAGGCCAGTCAAAATTCCAATCTACGATGGCAGTCTTGGACGTACTGATGAGAATAGATCTCTCTACGTGTATCCTTGTCTCGATGCTGATAGTCTCATGACTGTATGACCACAGACTTTTGAAATGTCGTCCATCAAGGTCAGCTTTCTTTAAATCCATACCCGTAATATTACGATTCCTTGCACAGAAGAAACGTGAGCGGTGTCAAGATCCGAAAGTCCCTGGCATGTGAAACAATGAAGATTATGTAAAAAACTTGGCAGCTCTCTCCAGACGAGACTTGCAATACTATTACTCAGTGTTTGCAAAAACTTCGGCGTCCCTTCAATGTCAACAAAATTTTGTATGAAATTTTAAGTAGGTCTACGCCTTGCAGAGCTGTCGGCACTGTTGGGTTTTTATTCCTATCATTATTTGACGAGGGGCGGTGAGTCCTGCACTGACTTCCCGCTTGAGGTACGAGTGTTTGGCGCATTCAAGGTGTAACAGATAAAGGAGTACTTCCCCAGGCTAACTCTGCGAAGTGTCGGTACCACTACGTCTATACGCACCACCAAACTATCATGTCATCTATCGTGAGTTCGTGAGAGAATTTGGATATACCTAGTAGAACTTATTTTTAACTAGTTTTTGTTATTATAGCCAAAATTTTGCAATATAAAGAATTTCATTTTTATAAATATTGCAAGAGTTTATGGGGCGCATTTTTTTTATTATGGAAGAATACACTCGACGAGGGCCATAGTCCCTGATATTTATTAAATTAAATACAATAAAAACTGTTAAGATTATACATAAGGAATATTATATTTTTCCTACTTTATCCTAACTAAACAAATATCGGTAGTATTTGTGAGCAGTCTAACTCCAGCAAGCGGCACCCGTTCACGAGTATGACGCATATGACAGCTATCGCTCTTTTCAACCTTATTTTGGAGAAGAGCACTCTCTTCTCCGAAATATGGCTGAAGACCAATAAAAAGACAAAAAAAAAAGACCAAAGAGAAGGCTGACCCAACATGCGGATTATGTTCATATGTACGTAGGCTATAGTTCGACATTCAGATATCTGATAAATATGTTGACATAATATATATGTACATCACCTTATCAACCTATAACATGAAAGTGCTTCAATTAATAGTTCAATAATGGTTTTGCTAATTGGTTGATAATTGCTACTTACTACTTCAATAGAGCGTTGTGGTGTTTGAACGAACTACTATTGAGCATAGGATGATAGGGGCAATGTTCAATATTTCATTCGAATTAATCTAGTATTTATGTCTTAATGGTTTCCATTCTACCTAGTGTAGGCATTAGGTAGATAGATCATTTGTTTTATAACATTTTAATTGTCAAGGCGATCCTATTCGATATGTTTTGAACTGGGTCAATTGTCGATTGCATCAATTGATAACAGAGAACTGGTTTCAATGGGACGACACTGAGACAAAGAGACATTCAGCTTTGCGAATTTGTGTAAATATACCTACATACTCAACTATCAGCTCTCGCGTATTCCCTTTTCTAAGTAGAACGTGTTTGTCATATCTATCTCTACAGCAAATTTCATCACGAACTTTGGGTAATTTTTACATGAAAGGTAACAAATATCAATATCTATACAGCTACTGTGGTGCAAGTTCATAAGTTTTTCACTGTATTTTTTTGGTTTGTTGTACCATATTAAAGAATGTTCTATCTACCTATACATTTTTTTTACAGTATTTGTAGGATGATAGTTTTATAATTAATTGAAATATTAAAACATACTCAACTTACAAATTTTAAAGTAAACCCCGTTTTTTTTTAACTTTTATAGGTTTACACTTGACCGCCATCTCGCCTGATGTTAAACGACGATGCGGTCTACGATGGAGCGTGTTTACCTAGAAGAAACCGATTCACTCTCGATTTGAAGACACCAAGATTCTAACTATCGGGGAAAACCCACTCAGGCAACTCATTCCACAGCCTAGATGTTCTTATCACAAACGTAGAGTCAAACCTCTTCGTCCGTGTCTTTGGAATATCCACCATGAAACGGTGCCGCTTCTTTGAGTTACGAGAAGTACGATAGAAAAAAGGGCAAGGAGGTATTAGAAAAAAACTACATAACAATAGAACATTTTCCAGAAATCAAGTTCGGAGATATGTTATGATCAACCTAGTCCCTAGTCCAGTCCAGTTAAAATCATGATCTAAGGACTTGGTTACGCCACCAGTATTACATAGGTGCACACCTCTACGATTTTTCTTTATCGATCCCAGCCGATTTATTTTTAAACGAGACCGTCTTTGACCGCCTCCTTGCCTGTTAGTAAACGAGGATGTGGCCAAAACTGCTGAGTCGTCAAACGTCGTCTTTGTAACAGGTGATTGTTTCTCACTAGCCTCCGAGTTTACCATAAACATACTCGTACGATACAAAAACACTTTATTGGCACCGCAACAATTACCTACAACAAATAACTTAATAAAATATGTTTCTGAAAGGAAGCTATGGCAGTTGACCTCTGATGGCTACCTCTACTGTTGAGCAAATGTTGTTCTTAGCACACGACACGCCTCTTCCGGTCGGTTTAGCATATTATTCCACATAACTTGATGATTCTTAAGGTTATCTGGGTCTAATTAAAACTAAGGCAAACATGAAGCTGCACCAGAGCGTGCCCCATGCGGTCGGTTTGTACGGCGAGCGTTAGCTGCATCACCGAAGACCATCCGCGAATTCAAATTACAGATGGCCATCAAGGACAGAAATGCGGCCGTGGTGGAGGCTCCGGGCCGGGAGGAGGCGGCTTAGTCAAAAGACGATGTCGAGTCGATTACTATCGGAATCCCAACCGGTAGTGATCGGCTCAACAGACGAAATCCGACTAGTATTAGGCTTAGGTTCAAACACCCCCCCCTGTTTTCCCCTTCTTCTCCTAATCCAAGATATATGTAAAAAATAATGTAATTGTAGTGACAAAGGTAACGGACCCCGGAATCTGTGGAGTGGCGAAATTAATAAAAAAAGGGTTAAAAGATACCGCTTTTAGCGATAATATCACCTTTTGTGCCCACAATGTTATTTTTTGTCTACTTTGTGGTGCCAACAAGAAAATGATTTGTATTGCATTTTATCTTTAACTTAATTATTTGAAAATATAATACGTCCGCGCATTTTCAATATTAACATTGAATATCTTCCTCAAATTTCTCTGTACGTTTTATACGCTGGCCTAAAATGATAAATTTATTGAGTTCCAAGAAGGAAAACCTTGTTCTTGTGGCGGTTTCTCGTTTAACGAGCGAGGTGGAAACCCTTGACCAAGTTCCCCGCAGTACCTACCGCCCGTACTGATGTGCTCATTTTTCCAAATCTTTATGACGGATTACACTCGTAATCATGTTATTACTCTAATTAGCTCAAAAATTACCTCTTATATCACAAGTATGCCGCGAATAAATACCGGTAGAATCGTAACAGCGCGTCAACGATGACGAAAAGATTGTAACAATTGCTTCAAAAATTTTAACTGAGTGAAAAACAGTACGTGTAAGCGATAAGGCCGCCAATTAAATGCTAAGTTAATGGTATGTTTTTTATGTTATGTTTTCTGTTTTTGTGGCTTTTAATAAAGAGTTGTTGTATTGTATTGTATTGTACGTGTAGTAAGGGCCTATTTTAAATTTAAGCTGTATATCAACTCTAAATAAATATACCATAATTGTATAGAGATGGTAATATCTAGTGCGAAATGTATAAGGCTCCCAACTAGTATAACCAGTCCACTAAATATTTCCACTGCTGGGACTTGGGGCTTTCTCGCAAGCCCATCCACCACGTTGGCCCAGTCCGGGTTGGTGAATGACACATGACCGTTTGGAACAGAGGTTATAGTCCGTAATAGGTGTTGCCAATCATAGATATCTATATATATAAAATCAATGCCACTTTTCGTTGTAAGTAAAGTCCTCCTAAACGGCTCGACCGATTTGAATGATTTGAACGTTTGGGTAGGGCCCTGGATGGTTAGATTCACAAACCACCCCGGCAGATGGCGCTGCAGTTGGTATCTAGGTTATTATCCGAACGAAGCCGGAATGGGCCGCTTGTTATGTATAAATGTCGTGGTACGGTGATTGTAGTTGTATCGGCTCACTTTGGTATAGGTATTTCGTAGGTCGTAAAGTATTTTTTCACCCTTCCTTCACGAGTTCAGTATTGCACTGTCTTATGAACAATGTGCGACTGATTTAACCATCGCACAATGACTGCGCTAATTATATTTACATTAAGTGATTATAGACTTATACATACCGCGATTTCTTTGAATATATATTAGGCACAACGTTTGCCAGCTATTATTATACAAATAGACAAAATTTACTCGTGAATTTAGAAATTGACCTAGAGACGACATGCTAACTAAAAGATAGCTTTTTATCGAGCTGTGTTAGTTGTCGCAAGTAGGTAGGTACCTACGTAGTAAATAAATGACGCAACGTAAACAAAATGCCAAGAAATTATGCTTACTGAGCACTAAAACGATGTCGACATGGGTCGTGTTAGACCCAAATGAGACATTTTAAGCAAACATACAAATTATGTACATATAAGATTAGCCTCGTGTCTTAGTTGGTTAGAAATGTGCCCGCAGAACCGGGGGTGTGGTGTCAAATCCTGCACACTCAGAAATTTAGCTTTTTTTTATAATTTAGAGTGACGAGACGAGCTGGACATGTGCCTGATGGTAAGCAAAATGACAGCCACATAACAGCCACATGACACGCAGCTATTGGAACATGAAGAGTCCAAATAATTACCTAGCACTGCACTGCGCTCGTCACCCAGTGATCTAAGGTATTATATCTCTAACCCCTGTAATTTCTCTGGTAACATTGCCCTTCAAACCGGAACACAGTAATGTTTGCACATTACTGCTTGGCGGTAGAATAACTGGCAAAGGTGTGGTACTTACTTCCCCAGACGGACTCTGCTAAGAGTCCTACCACTACAAAATCTACTTCTCTCACAAAATGAAATTGTTACGTTGATAACTATGGATTAAAATATAAATTTAACATTATGGTTTAAGATAATTCAAATTTATAATAATTTCAATGCCATAAGCAAATCACATATTATATTACTGTAAGAACGCATTACTGTAACTTGATGTACAAAGGCCAAAGTCTAATTTTAGTTTAACAGTAAAGTTCTCTAGTAGATAGCCCGGACGGAGTTTGAAAATCTACAAGTAGATATATATAGATGCAAGATTTAATCGCACCACGCAACTCAAACGAACCTTTAGGGAAAACATTCGGAAAGATAGTATATTGAACGTTATTACAAAACGGCAAGGTCTAATTTACCTACAGAAAAAAATAATTATTTTAAGTTGCATTGAACGGTTTCTCGGAAAGGAATGTAATTACTTAACACGTATGCTGTTTAAAACTAATTAGATACTATACACTATCATGCGGGGTCTACACGGACAAAAGGAGGAAATTCTCATATCGGTTATTTTTCATATCAAACCTAATTAAAACAGGATAGGTACGTTCGTATGTTTCTGTAGTGGTAGACATTTTTGTATTGTGTTCCGATTTGAAAGGCAATGTTTCCAGCGAAATTACAGGGCATAGAGATCATCTTATATCTCAGTGCGCAAACTCTCTCATTTCTAATAAGTTTTAGTAGTTCCTACGCGCCACTGCATCTTCGAAGACATGTACGTAATGCCGCTAACTTAAAACGGTAAAAGAAAACATCGGAAGAAAAGAGACTTTCCTAGAATCTTTCCAGATCGTGTGTCACGCACCAACAGTGTCAGCACGGTGGATTATGACCTGCCTGGCTTGACTCTCCTTGCGAGAGAAAATCCCATCAATAGAAACATTTAGTGGGCAGCTTCTGCAAGTAGGATTAGATACGAGGGTCAAACTGAAAGTTCTTAGAAAATCAAAAACTGATTACATTAGCCAGTTATTAGTTTTATTATATCTTTTCAAAATATTGTCCATTCACGTCAATACTCCGCAGCATGCGATGGAACCACTGGGAAAAGCACTTTGCCCACTCGTCCTTAGGGGTCTCTTCAATGGCATCGCGATACGCAGCCACCGCTTCTTCAGCATTCATAAACCGCTTTCCTTTAAGTTTTTTCTTTAATTTTTGAAAATAAATAAAAATCACAAGGCGCGAGGTCGGGGCTATACGGCGGGTGACCCAGTAATTCAACGTTTGATGTCGCCAAATAGTCGATCGTTCGCTTGGCGGTGTGCGATGAGGCGTTGTCGTGGTGTCACGTAAATCATCAGTGAGATTAGTGCGACCACGTTTAAACTCATTAAACCAGTTGTAAACAGTCGCACGAGATGGGGCTTCATCGTGAAAGGCCAATCGTAGTCTATCATAACTTTCTTGTTGAGTTAAATGACATCGAAAGTCATAAAAAATCATTGCACGAAAATTTTTTCGTGTTAAATTCATGTTGACGTGACACACAATTTTCAATGTGCCGCCAAATCGTACAACAAATGACAAATGAATGAAGTATATACTCAGTAATATTGGCAAAGAGTTCTATTTTCAAATTATAGAATTATTTTTTTTATTATATTGTTTATAAGTGGCCAGTTCTAAGAACTTTCAGTTTGACCCTCGTACACGCGTAAATCGCTTCATCGCTTCATAAACTGGAAGTCGTTTCAGTGTTTCAGAGGAAAGGAATATTTTCGACGTGTCACTGATTCCGATTGAGCCACCAGTAGGGAAACATCACATGATTCGAGTGACGCAACCTCGGGCCACCGACGTTCCCGCTGACGTAAACTGTTTTTACAATCAAACTAAATCTGAACATAATTTTGGCTACGAAAATAGAAACCAGACAAGCTGTACCGACAGATAAATCGAACTGATTGCGGTAAATGACGAACTTCAGGAAAATGACATTGCCTACGAAATACGCATTAATCACAAAATAATAGTTATGAATAACTCAAGATTTATTTTTCTTTGCCTGGCTCTTTCCCATTTTAAATTTCTTGCGTTCAGGTGGCTCGGTCCTGGGCCGTCTCGTTGTTGATTTGGACTTATTTAAAGTTCTTATTTATTACATACATCTATATGATTATCATACAATCATTTGATGTAAGTAATCATTATTATTTTAATTGATGTAAGTATTAAAATCATTTGATTCTGAATAACTTAAGATTTATTTTTTCTACCTCATTACCTAAATATGTAAAAAGTAAATAAATAGGTATTGGACATTCCTCGCACAACACTAATACGGCCCTAAACGAAGTAAATTTGTATATAAATCAGTCAGCTGATATAATATTTTTATAATCGTAAATACGTATCTACTTACGACGCATAGAAATACTCGTACATAGAAGAAACATTTGTGTTCATCACACAAATATTTGTACATTTATTCTACAGTAATTTCTGATTTAATCATTAAAACTCCACACATTATACCGAGGCTATATGTATGGGACAGCTGATTTTTCCCCCCTTCAAGGTTGTCTTCATAGTAAAAGTTGTTCATAATGAGTACTTAAACTTTTTGGTTTATTAGTGCAGGCGTTATGTAACCCATTATTGTCAGGAAAAAGACGCATTCGAAGACTGTCCCTGTAGTTCCCTGTTCCGAACGGAGCTCGCACGCCAATGTCTTCATAGATTTTAATAATTTATTTGATGATACACAAGAACAAAATTAAAAATTTTGATTAACCCCCGACTACCTTAGATTTGTTATCTGTACAACATTCTACTAGTCAAGCCCTTTCATTTGATACCCATATTAAGGAAGTTGTGGAAAAAAGAAATGTAATTTGCCATTTTGTGGTAGCGGCCATCTTGGATTTGAAATTTGTCATAGTGCAAAGTATTTTACTAGTCAAGCCCTTTTGTTTGATACCCATATTGCGGTAGTAGTGAAAAAATTATATAATTCGCCATTTTGTGGTGGCGGCCATCTTGGATTTAAAATTTGTTATAGCGTATAGTACTCTGCTAGTCAAGCCCTTTCATTTGATACCCATATTGAGGTAGGTTGTGAAGAAATATTTTGTCCGCCATTTTGTGGAGGCGGCCATTTTGAATCGATATTAACCAGACATGCTAAGAACACCCGCACGGATATTAACTTTCAAATAAAAAAAACCGCATCGAAATCGGCCCAACCGTTTGAGCTCTACGGTGCCACAGACAGACACACACACACAGACAGACAGACAGACAGACAGACAGACAGACATCGACGTCAAACTTATAACATCCCTTTTTTTGGTCGGGGGTTAAAAAAATACGTGTCGCGTGTTTTTTCCACAATCTAGCTACCAGAATAATTAGATTGGTATATTTTTGACCCAGTCGTCATTCCAATATTCTATGAGAACGCATTTGAAGTATAGAGTGTTACGCGACTGCTAACAGAAGCCTGTCGAATGTAACATCAGCGCCGGCGCCGGCGCCGCCCGCGCCGTCCGCGCCCGCTGACGTCAGGACACGCCTCTGCTCTGCCTCTAGCGCGTCATCGCACCACGCGACCACTTTCATTCGACTTCGTGTCCTCGCCATCGGTTTTATCTCACGCGCACTATCGTGTAACTCCCTCAATATACAAACCTGCAAAGTTTTTTTAATAGTAAAAAGTGACGAGACGATCAGGACATGTGCCTGATGGTAAGCAACATGCCACATAACATCACAGAGAGAGAGAGTTTGATTGAACGTTTGACCTTGACCCTTGAGGCGGTGTCTGAATGGGGTGATGCCAATCTGGTCAAGTTCAACGAGAGTAAGACGCAGGCGTGTCTGTTCTCCGCAAAAAGGAGTCCATTCCAACTGACTCCTACTTTTCGTGGTGTATCCGTGCCAGTTTCTGACCGTCTTGAGCTTTTGGGCGTTACTTTGACATCTACGCTCAACTTTGGCTCGTATATCGAGTCCAAGGCTAAATTAGCTGCCAAAAAACTAGGTGTCCTCTCAAAGGTGCGAAGGTACTTCAAGTCTGAACAGTTGCTCACATTGTATCAAGCACAGATTCGCTCTTGTATGGAGTACTGTTCGCACCTTTGGGATGGATCGGCTAAGTATCAGCTGGAGGCCCTGGAATCGATCGAGAGACGTGCCAAAAGGCTCATAGGCAATGACTCTCTTCTGCGAAAAAGACTACAAAGTCTTGATCATCGCCGAAAAATTGCCAGCCTATCGGTTTTTTATCGGATACACTTTGGAGAGTGTGCGACTGATTTGCATGATCTGATACCACCTTGCCCTTTTTTCTATCGGAATGCTCGTAGCTCGAAAAAGCGACATCGTTTCATGGTTGAAGTTCCAAAGACACGAACGAAGAGATTTGACTCTACTTTTGTGATAAGAACGTCTAGGCTGTGGAATACGTTGCCTGAGTGGGTTTTCCCCGATGGTTACAATCTTTGTGTCTTCAAATCGAGAGTGAATCGGTTTCTTCTAGGTAAACACGCTCCATCGTAGACCGCATCGTCGCTTAACATCAGGCGAGATGGCGGTCAAGTGTAAACCTATAAAAGTTAAAAAAAAAAAAAAAACAGTGACGCGCAGCTATTGGAACATGAAGATTACAAATAATTTTCTACCGCTGCACTGCTCTCGTCACCCAGAGATCTGAGATATTAAATCTCTAAGCCCTGTAATTTCACTGGAAACATTGCCCTTCAACCCGGAACACAGTAATGTTTTCACATTACTGCTTGGCGGTAGAATAACTGGCAAATGTATGGTACTTCCCCTGACGGACTCTGCCAACAAACAGTCTTACACTCGAAAGAACTCTAACGGTAGTCGTAACGCTGCCAAAACGTCGAGGTAATTAAATAATGATTTAGTGATTAAGCCCTGTGATGTTTTCAAAATACGGAGCTACTGTTTATAAATGAATGAATCAACGTTATCGAAAATTTGAGCGGCGGCGCACACCATGTCTTAATAACAAAGCGCGGCCAGTACGAGTACGCGTGATACATTACAATTTGTATTCATGTACGATTGATCAGGCGCGGCCCCAGCCTCCCATTTTGGAGGGGTCACCAGGACGCATCCTCAGATTTGGGGTCACCAGTAGAAATACAATAAATCGAGTAAAAAATACTTCACTAGTAGCGCCCCACGATTTTACACGCGTAGTTCCCGTTGTTTAGCCGCGTTAAAAAATAGTACTATTACACATTTTGATTCTTTTTTCGATTTTTAATTTAACGTATAAGATTTGGGGGGTGGCGGTGTGTCATGCCCCCTGTGACGCCCCCCCCCCATCGGATCGCGCATGTGATTGATTTTAACTTTAACAATAAATTGCAAACGACAATATTTGTCTAAATTGAAATTGATTAATTCTTTGTTTATTATTATTCACTGTATACTATATTATTTTTATCTATTGCGCGATACCACATAATTAGAATGTTGAAGTGTTGTAGAAATAACATCATCATTAGGCCGTCCACAGCTGAGCAAATTTAAAGCATGCCACTGCGCTCGGTCGCTGTCTAGTTTTCCGGCCTATACGCAGGTCGGCTCCAGCTGCTGGTAGAGTCCCATAACCTGCGTCCCAAGACTCGGTCTCTACTCTATAATCTGTCTACTAGATAAAACCAGAATAAATATGTAAAGAAAAATGCTATTTTGTATTTATTTCATAACTTTTAATTTAAAAGTTCCCATACAAAAGGTGTCATTCACCGAGCACAGCATGTACTGATACTCTGTGATTGATAATCTATGGTAGTAGATATTTTTAACTCCCGACCAAAAAAAGGGGTGTTATAAGTTTGACGTCGATGTCTGTCTGTCTGTCTGTGTGTGTGTGTGTGTGTGTCTGTCTGTGGCACCGTAGAGCTCAAACGGATGGGCTGATTTCGATGCGGTTTTTTATTTGAAGATCAATATCCGTGCGGATGTTCTTAGCTATGTTTGGTTAATATCGATTCAAGATGTCCGCCTCCACAAAATGGCGGACAACATATTTCTTCACAACCTACCTCAATATGGGTATCAAATGAAAGGGCTTATACACTATAATAAATTTCAAATCCAAGATGGCCGCCACCACAAAATGGTGAATTACATTATTTTTATCACTACTACCTCAATATGGGTATCAAATGAAAGGGCTTAACTAATAGAATACTTTGCAATATGACAAATTTCAAATCCAAGATGGCCGCTACCACAAAATGGCGAAATACATTTCTTTTTTCACAACTCCCTTATTATGGGTATCAAATGAAAGGGCTTGACTAGTAGAATGTTGTACAGATAACAAATCTGAGGTAGTCGGGGGTTAATCAAATTCTTTAATTTTGTTCTTGTATAACCTGTGACTAACGACAGAACGAGTTACTTTTAAATTCCGTCTGTTAATTTTACAACGCCTAAAATATTACAAACTCGTGATTTCGGTTCAGACATTGTGAACATTAAATGCCGTTTCTTTCATTCCAGGTGAAGTTTATTTATGCGATTCCACATTGTTTTTGAGATATGCATATCACAAAACATTATTTCTTATAACACAATAAATTCTTTCATTACAGAGAAACTCAGCTGTGTTTAGGGTTTGCCAAATCACCACAAACAGGAACTATAAATCTTAATATATATAAATCTGGTGTCACAATGTTTGTCCTCAATGGACTCTTAAACCACTTAACCGATTATAATAAAATTCGCACACCATGTGCAGTTCGATCCAACTTAAAAGATAGGATCGTTTTTATTTTGATAAATGGGCTTTATGTGACAATATTCGAGCGAAGCCGGAACGGGCCGCTAGTATCTTATAAATATAAAAACAATATGAGCGCCCAGCGGTTCTAGTCGCGTAGTTCTCATTCCCCTTATATTCCACGGATAAATAAAAAATAGACTACGCGATATGCAATTCCAAACTGTGTGACAAATTTCAACACGATCCGTTTATCGTTTCGACTTGACTGAACAACACAAACACAAAGATTCGAATTAGTAGGAAAATGTTGTTGGAAACATTTTATATATTGTACTATGGAAGCCTGGGACAGATGGCTAGGAGTATCATAACACATAGACGCTCTCAGTTTAAAAACAAACATCCAAATTGATTGCACAAACGCTTGTTCAGAGTGAAAATCGAACTCGCGACCAACGGCTCAATGAACGGTATCACTACAAACTGCGTCACGGCAGTCCACGAACAACACAAGAAAACTTAATGAACTTACTCAGAACTGGAATTGTTGATGGATGGTTCCACCAACAAGGGTTTGTTGAAACAGCCATGTTTACGTTTCCGCATAAATCAATCGGTCAGAATAGAATGGGCATCAGTTCCAGTTCAACCAGCGTTTGACGCATTTGCAAGACGCGTTTAGTTATAATTCATGTTTACGTTCCGATGTACGTACATGCGTTATCGAAAGCTATACCTTTTGCGTTTCAAAACTTTAAACATTAAATCACTGTGTTTAATTAAAAACTCTATGTAAACGTTTTAAAGTGATAATTTCAAAACATTTTTTAATTTTTTATTTGTCCAGGATGGTCTAAGACACTTTTAAAGCTGTCATGTTCAAGGTGTTTTAGAACAGTGACGAATAAAGTGAAGTGCTATAAGTTTAGCGGTGTATCCGGGCATCACATTTTTTGTCCGATTTTGCTGTTAATTTAAATCGACTTTAAGGCGGTAGGTATGCTTTTTTCCGACATCAACTCACTTGTTACTACTTAATTGCATATTTATTTATTTAATGTTGTTCTTGTATATTAAAGTAGTTGCGCTCCGTGGCGTAGCGCGCAGCATAACAGCCACTAACTTTAAAAGATAAAACTAACTTAATTTCATTTAAATCAGATCAGCCGTTACAGTATTACGCGGAAACAAACATACACAATACAAACTTTCGCCTTTATAATATTAGTGTGATATCTCTTCTAAAAAAATTGGTTGCCTGTAAAGTCGGTATACGGGCGAAAGTTTTACGTGACAACGACTTTGAGTGGTCAAATAATTTTACGGAAGGGACGCGTGCCTTTCACTTTTTATGTCTGTCTCTCTCGCTCTTAGGCGGGCTAACCATGCCCGAGTGGAAGGGACGCGTGCCTCTCACTCGCTCTCGTTGTGAGCGCATAACGTGAGCGGAGCGTAACGCAGTTTCTTGAAGTGTCACCCGGCAAACCAATTTATAAGACGTTGTCACGTCAAAATAACATTACAGATGTAAGCATTATACCTAAAAAATCGCTAAAAACGTGCAATAGATAAACCAATATGGTTTATCTGATAGATCGTGCAAGTAACTGCAACAAAGTATCGTTTTACGAGGCACGAGCCGGTTGCCTCTTCCAGATCAAAGATCAGTAGACACGTGTCGTTAACGTCAGTAGAGTTATTACAAACCAGCGTCGAAGTAGGTGATTATAATCTGTTTTGTTGCACATCAGCAACGCTCAGCTTTGCAGCTTTATACTTTAAGTTATTACGAGATATTTTGGTAACCTCTTAGGTTAAGTCACCTTAGAGTGGACCATAAAAAGTCTTAAAACGCTTGTAATAATAGTAATTGCGTAATCGTGAGCGTGTTCCATCGTAGACCTATTCTTATCATCACTTACCATCAGGCGAGACGCCGGCGGCGGTGCAAATCTATTATCGATAACAAAAACTTTTCTATCGTACAGTTTTTTTCATAATTTTACTTGACTTTTACAAAATTTTAGGAGCGATGTCCATCAAAATTGTCACAGTCAAATAGCATAACGGCGTTCAACCAGTCACGATACGGGAACAAAAGATACAACCGAAAAGATTTAACGAGGACCTCACTTACTCTGGTGATCCAACTACGAGTATTAAACACATATTTGAAATTACGTCACTAGGTGAGATTACAGATTTACGATTTGTAAGCAGGACCGGTTCAACTGCGATAACAGACAATCCTATTCAAAGTATTTCATTACCACTTCCTCGCCAAATGCGCAGTTATCCCAACGTTACAGAAACGTAGGCCAGGAACTAATAAATACATAGATCTTGTTGGAACTTGGTAACGATATGTGACAACCGTCAGAGTGGAGACTTTTATTATATTCTTGGCTCTACAAACACGGTTAGTGTGTGTGTCCTGAAGACAACCTCGCGATTACTGAAAACTTCATGAGGGTAGATGGAGATTTCCTCATTTCCCAATGAGATGACTCGCAATTTCTTCGGTCTTCTAGTGACCGCTGAAGTTATATCATAACGCAGCCGTAACGTCGAGGTAATTTTAAAATACATAATTTAAATCGCGATTAAGTTTTAAGACCTGTTTGACGTGGACAGATGACCTCACAAAGGTCGCTGGAAACCGCTGGTTGCAGGTTGCGCAGGACCGTTCGTTGTGGAAATCTAGGGGGAGGACTATGTTCAGCAGTGGACGTCTTACAGCTGATGATGAAGTCCTAGTTTCAATATTCTTTTTTCTTTCGTAAAAATACGGCTACGAAAGCATCGGGTATGTAAAGTGGGCTGTTTACGATTGAATTGCAAATGTGAAATGATGCAAATATATTTCGTGAACTACTAGTAGATACAATTGACGTCATCGTCTGTTGATGTTCCGCTCAACTTTTGATCTTGAAATCGCAATATTTCATTTTATAAATAAATCCTTTACCGCTCTCACGGATATGAATACGTTAGTATTTTTATTCGGAGATCTGAAAAACAAGCTGATAAAACATTTGAAATAATGTTCAAGGTCAATTATAAATAAAAATAGAAGCCGATTACATAATCAGCTCCTGATGGAGATAAAAGGTACAGAGGTGGCCCATTCCTAGCAGTGATTCGATACAGACTGAAAATGATAGAAAATTTTGTATTATTTTATTTTTTTAAAGCATGTTGATCACCAACAATCCTCAAGAGATACAAGTTAGTAGGCGGTTACATAGTTCAGCGCCTTACATTATGTTCACGTGTAAACACATGCATCGTGACATTTTAATAAATAATCACTTATAGTGTTTTCATCGACTATCTTGAGTCCCGTCGTTTCTCGCGTCATTGGTATGTGTAGATATGCTTTATCCGTGATTTAAGCTATTAGATGCAAAAATAGAAATAGGTAATAGGTTTGCGCTTGCCCACCATGTTGCCTGATGTTGAGATGATGATAAAAACAAACCGATTTTTACTAAGAGTACGAAAGCAAAGTCAAACCTTTTCGTTTGAGTCTTTGGAACGTCAACCAAGAAACGATATTGTTTTTTTCGAGCTACCAGCAGTCCGATATAAAAAAAGAGCCAGGTGATATTAAATCATGTAGATAAGCTGTACACTCTCCAAAATGTATCCGATCTATACTGATAATAAGCTTTCTATTTTATGGCGATTTTTGAGATTGAAGTCTTTTTAAGCGACTTCTAAAAAGGAGGAGGTTATCAATTCAACTTCACCTAGGGAGTTTGAGCCTTATGATACGTCTGAAGTGATCAAACTCACGATATTTTCAGCATTATAATGCTCCATTTCACAGGTCTAATACAGACATGTCAAAACCCACTACCCGATCATACAGAAATGTTGGATGAAGCTTTACATTCAGCAAATTTATAACAGGGTTGCTACCGTAGCCATTCCCCAACATTCGGAAAAACTCTAACTCTTAACTCTTTCATTCGGGAGTTATAATCCAAAGATCACGCCACCAGCACATGCCTCATCCGAAATCAGAGTGCAAACTTCAAACGTTCAATTTCCTTCATTTAGGAATACTTATCAAATCGTGAGAGGATCATCAGGAATTTAACAAAACCGGTCAAATCCAGCCGTTTGTCAAATGATACAGAACAATATTTGCGTGACGAGATCGTGCCAGCTCAGTTAGCGGACGAGAATTGGTGAAAATTGAGGACGTGTTAGATGTATCAAGCCACGAAATACGATGATGGATTGTGATCACTATTGCATAACTTTCCAATGGCACAGCCACGAATCTCCAACATATGTAGAATAAGATGAATATACATTAGTGGACATTTATTCTTGACAACACCAGTGTTGCCATCGGAAAAAAACACTTTCTACATCGAGTGAATCAGTTACATTATAGTTATAGCTACAAATCTAGATTTTACGTAAGCAATTAAAGTTTAATTAACACGTTAGCTAAACAAATTGCAGCCACTAACAACAGTTTGTTAACAAAATTCATTGTGTAATTCAAGGTGAAAAAAAAATGGTACCGCGAAACTTCACTTCGTATGGTGTAAATGGTGCTCTGGTGATATCTCTTTGATCAAAGTTCTTTATTGATAAATGTACAATTTTGTGTCTCACTTATACGTCAATTTTATAAGAAAAAACAGAATAAAAGAGCATACAAAGAGTAGGTATCTGTACGACATTTTTAAAGTTTATTAAATTGAAGAATTGTCACATTTATATTGTATCGATGAAATTTGTCATAGTGGTATCGTACAAATAAGTGAAAAAAAATTAAAATTTTATATGTACTGGATTTTAATTTTTATAGTGTAATGAACAATGTCAATTTGATGATTGTTGCGTTTTGGCGGCGGCATCGCCATAGATCCGCACGGAAAGGTATACCTATGTAGACTCGTTTGTGTCAGACAGACACACTTATACTAACAATGAGAGTAATTAGCGCGAATAAGAAAAAATCAGAACAAAGCAGTACAATAAATAAATCTAAGAACTACTTCCAAAGCTGACGTTATAAAGACTCGAACGCAGAGGTTTGACTCCACTGTAGTGATGAGAACGTGTAGGCTGTGATATGCGATGTCCGTGTGGGGTTTTCCAATAGTTGCTCTTTTGGTGTTTTCAAGTCGAGAGGGAATCGGTTTCTTCGTGAGGACGTTACATCGTAGACCGCATCGTCGCTTAACATCAGGCGACATGTCGGTCAAGTGCAAACCAAACATAGTTAGCCAATTTTTTTTGTAGTAGCCACAGTTGTACTGTTGCGTTGTATGTATATTGGTTAATAAACCTTCTCGAATTTAAATGTTCTAAATTTAAAATGTAAACAATCCCGCGAGTTTAGCAATTTCAATTGTTTTTTAATGTCGTTGTTTCAAAACAAAATGAATTTGTTTTTATTCATTCATCTGGTCTATAACATGTATTCACTATCAGGGAATTAGTTTGGGGAATGTAAAAAATAATGATATCGATAGTTTTGTTTAATTTTAATTAGCCTAATTACGAACCGTGATATCGATAACCTCTTGCACGAGTGGCTCGACTGATTATTTCATTCACTTTATGCTTGACCTTAAAATTACCTTTAGCACTATATTGCACGCGTCCGGCAGTTACATTGTAGATATCTAGATTTTACAATATATTTAAATTGAAGGCTAGAACTGCTTTCAATATGGCTTCAATATGTTGTAAACTACTCGTATTTTTTACAGCAAGTGATGGATAGCGTTCCGACGATTAAACTAAACATTTCTACGAGCGGTCCGTGAAAATTTTCCGACTATGTTCGAGTAAGAAATAATTGTGAGGAAAGTTTTTAAAACTGCGCGAACGATGACGATGTCGAGGATAGCGCGAAGTGGAGAAGTAACAGCAGGAAAGCTGGCCTGTGGGGGCTCCGCCACTGGTTGGAATTGGAATCATATCTACCAAAGAAGACAGAGAGGTGTAAAAGTTCCTGAAAATCCTCTATGCTGAAATACACTAATGTGGTTGGATGCAGCCTTAAACTCCTATCTTTAACCTACCATTGAGAGGTATAAGGGTGGAAGGCAATCATAACTTACTTAACTTTTAATTTATACTATTTTCTTTTCAATTATTAAAACATTACATTATGAAAATAAGTCGTCCATTCCAGTATTAATATGTATCGGTTTTCGATGCGCCCACTTCTTAATGTCGTGACGTGAGCGTGAGTAATTCAATGCCAGCTTGCAGTCTGTAGCCGGTAGCCGCTAATAGTCGCGAAAAATACGAAACACTACATATTTATACTTCCGATATTATTATTGAGGATATGCCACCCGTCGTTTAGTTGCTATCGATCGCTATCGCTATCGACCGTGGTCACCGGTCACCGTCCGGCGCGGGCGCCACTTCCTGGTGACGTCACAGTCGCGCGCGTGGCGACCAGCTGTTGTTCGCGGCAGAGGTGGGTGTGTCCGACACGGGTGACCGGCTGACCGGACACTCGAGCGGCACACTAACACTACAGTTACGCACTGACAGAAACAGGATAAGTACGATAGCTGTTATCACAGACAGACTTCGGACTCAAGCGCGGATGTTCGACAAACTGAAGGGGCATTTTTGGAAATCTGGAAGCATTTCGTGGAAATCGACCACTAATATGATGTTGTAGGACGTATTCTTTGGAAATCGGAATCAAGTATTTTTATCATTAACTAGAAACCCGTTCGGATTCTTAAACTACCTCTAATACAGTTATATATCTTAATAATACTTATAATATACTTCTCAAATTGCATAAATGTACACAAGACAATCTAGAAGTTTAGAGAGTTAGCTCCAGCAAGAGATTAAACATTTATAGAAATCGGTTCAGTCTCTTTATAATATTACTAACAGCCATGGATGTATAAAAAAAGTTTTTTTAACAGCCTCTTTCGATATGGTTTGAAATGATCCAATAATCAACGAATTAAGTTTAAAACAGAGGTTAACCATCTATAGAAATAGACGTTTCAGACGCATTTACACTTATTGATATCAGAGCAGTGGTTCCGAAGTTTATAAACTCTCACGCGTACATAATTCGCAAACTCGATGTTCCCTTAAGTATACCTATTCTTACAAAGGGCCCAACTTTCAAGGGTTTCAAGAGGCCTCTTCTGCCTACCGACCTTGGGGCTTCCGCGGTAGACACAGCTCCCATTAACCTAATCTTCATGCGTTGAGCATATCTGAAATATCCACACAACAACATAAAGAACAAACACACTTAACATACTCAACGACCACAGTCCTACAGGACAACAGTCCTGCATCCCGAACGACGCGACGATAGTATAGATAAGCTTCCCTGGGTACCCAACCTAAGGTCAAAGACAAATAACCCACAGGTTACGATGGGGGGGAACAGGCTATCGAAGTTTACAGATCTTACGCGGACTAAGATAAACATATCCGCGAGCGAGATAACATTTACAACGTAGCCACTTCTAATTATCAGTAATATAATTCATTTTTGAAACTTGTATGTTGCATGTATTTATGTATCAAACTAATTATGAATACCGTAAGCTAAGAGATTTCAGCAGCCCTGGAAAGTATTTTCCGCAAACTAAAATGGGAAAACTTCGGTCTGAACGTACAGGGCCTAAAAATAAATCATCTAAGATTCGCAGATGACATAGTATTATTCGAAGAAAATCCGTCACAACTTAATTTAATGATAAAAACTCTTATGGAGGAAAGTTCGAAAATTGGTCTGTATATGAATAAAGAAAAAACAAAACTATTGACTAACTCAGAACCAATAACAATAACAATCGACAAGCAACCCTTAGAATATGTTTCAGAGTACATCTATCTAGGGCAAGTAATATCTCACAAAGACCAAACCAGCAAAGAGATTGATAGAAGAATAGCAAATGGTTGGAAAAAGTACTGGTCTTTGAAAGAAGTTATGAAATCCAAAGAACTGGGAATACAAATGAAAACAAAAGTATTCAACACATGTATCCTTCGGTTATTACCTATGGATGTGAAACCTGGTCACCACCAAACATCATAGAGAAAAATTAGCACGTTGCCAGAGAGCCATGGAAAGAAGCATGACAGGAGTAAAGAGACAAGACCGAATAAGAAGTGCTGTTATTAGAGAAAAAACTAAAGTAACTGACATAATTACCCAAATAGACTGTCAGAAATGGAGATGGACAGGACACATGATCCGAGATCCCCAAGAGAAATGGAGCCAACAAATTACCAACTGGTATCCCAGAGATGGAAATCGCAGTAGAGGGCGACAACAAACGAGATGGGAAGACGATCTAAAACTCACAGCGGGACATCTTTGGAGAAGGGTAGCATGCGATAGATTACAGTGGAAAAGTTTAGAGGAGGCCTATGCCAAGAGGCACTCTGAATTACGTGATATATTACAATAAACAACACAAAAAATGTTAAACTAAGTTCATAAATTCAGATTAAATGGCTTATAAATAAATAAATAAATAAATAAATAAGCTAAGAGATAAACATGAGTGTTCAGAGAAGGGGGATGAGTAGATAGAAATATGAAAGGAGAAAGATTTACTAAACGCTTTTGCGAGTCAAAATAAAACACTATTCAATTTTTTAAGCGAAAAGTTTTGTCGCGCCACAGATATTTTTTGTGGCATGACACATGGGCTGTGAATTGAATTCTAGCGTCACGCTCGGGAATGATAAGAAATCTTAGGGTATACTCGGGACCATGGCCATCAGCCTATCGGAATCGCCATCTAGAGATGCTGACGCATTTGTAGATGGCCATGCTCATGGCCACGCCCTCCGGTTTCACCCGCGTAGTAAGTAAGCTATCAAATTCTGCGTTATAAGTTTTCACTTCTATCGCCAGTTCCTATGACTGCATTTTTTTTAATCACTGTCAAGGTAAAGTCAAAATACCTACTAAAGTAACTTTCGAGGTGTGTGACATCAAAACAACTTAAGAGGCAAATGGTTTGTGATATGGATATTGTTATGTTGAGCTCACAACCTTTCCCAATGCCTAGTCTTGTGTGTTTATCATCCATAAATCTAAATAATAAGGTACTATTTAGATTTCTGTGGTTCTAATTCTTGTCGACCTGAAGGTGAGCGCACACCGCCATGTGAACCGCGACCAGAGGTTACCCAGTCACTATATCGCGACTGGCCGAGACAGAATAGAGCCAAGGTAACACTTCTAGGAAGTAACATGAAGGAAGGAAAGAAATTGTATCTATTTCTGATTTAATTCCGCATACTGATTTATGCAATTAGGTAATGGATATTATAAACTGCAGTATCGTTAGTGCGACATAATTCAATAACTACCTATATTTGCACCAATAGTTGTGTGGAGGGTAGGTAAGTGAGGTCATGTTTTTGCGAGAGGTTAGCCATGTTGTCAGAGTTCCTATAGTTAAACGTTAAAAGGTGGCTGGAGATATGCTCAGGTCGTTATTTGAACACACAATCAATCAAGGTTGCATGAAAATGATTTGAGTGACACTAGAATAATATTAAATGTTGTAAGAAACCCCCAAATAATGTATTTAGTGTGACAGTGACGCGAGCTTAATTGTTTTTTTTTCACCACCTCAAAAAATGCCGTAAAGTTTCCATTTACGGAACAAAACTTTTACATAAAACTTCAAAAAACGAATGGACCCATTTACAAAACAGAATGAAGTTTAGCATGATTATCACTGGTTTTTAAATTATACTTTTGGTATAGTAGTTTTACCGTGAATCGTCTATTTTCGGTGAACAAATTTTAGCTAAGGTCTTCCTCCATTGTTTGTACCGCGACGCGCCGACTCGGGTCACTCACTGTAATCGTGTTACGCGACCGCGACGTCTTGACACACGTGGTGGTTATATATGTATATTTTGAACTTCAGACTAAAGGCCTGTGTTCCGGTTTCAAGCACAATGGTTTAGGCAACTATATTACCATATTGGCGTGTCTAATATTAGGAGAAATGGCGGTTGAACGTTTTTCACAATAAAACATGGTTTAAGCTATTACGAGCAGCTGTGTTTCCTATTTGGAGCTCTGCTTGAATGTGTTGTCACTGTTTTATCTACAGAAAATTGCTTTATTTCTTTTCTAATTTTTGTGGAACATTACAATCCACTAATGGTCCAATTTGACTACGTCAGCTATCAAACAGAACAGAATCAAAGTTGGTCCTTTTGTTTAGGATGCACAATGCTCCACACACATACTCAGACACGCACATATTAAACTTTGTTTAGGAAGGTGAGTTAATATACACCTTGTACACAAATAGCTATTAAGATTATTTTTTTTAATAATTATTGATGAGACTAGCAGTACATGTCCCTGATGGTAAGCAACATGACTGCCACATAACAGCACAGTGACACGCAGCTATTGGAACATGAAGAGTCCAAATAATTACCTAGCACTGCACTGCACTCATCACCCAGATATCTAAGATATTATATCTCTAAGCCCTGTAATTTCTCTGGAAACCTTGCCCTTCAAACAGAAACACAGTAATGTTTTTGCGTTATTGTTTGGCCGTAGAATAACTGACAAAGGTGGTACTTCCCCAGGCAGATTCTGCTAGGAGTCCTACCACTACAATGAATCTGCAGCCCTTCTCATTTTATTTTAGTTATCAGTTTAGAGATGTGAGTAGTTTAGGGTCCTATAGAGACAGAAATGTTTACTTCATTGCTGGGCAAGCTAGCGAGCATCATCAATAAGCCATAAGCTGATGTGCCTATATCTTTTATAACAAACAATATCAAAGATATGGTTACAATCTTGGCATCTTCAAATCCAGAGTAGTTTGGCTTCTTCTAAATAACAAATAAATGAATATTGGTGGACAACTCACACACAACACCATCTGACCCCAAACTAAGCAAAACTTGTACTATGGCAGCAAGGTAGCTGATATAATACTTATATAAAAATACATACTTATTATATATAGAAACACCTGGACATAGTACAAATATTTGCACTGGGTGGGAATCGAACCCATGGCCCTCGGCTTCGGAGTTACTACCCAGTAAGCCACGAGTCCAGTTGAGGCTTAGTGAGTTTTCTAGCCAGGCATGCTCCATTGTAGATCACTTCAATACTTAAAGGAGAGATTGTGGTGAAGTACAAATCTATTATCTATTTTATAATTACACTGCAATGTAATTTGAACAATTCAAATTACCATACTTATAGTCAATTATTTCATTTCATCGGTTTCTTAACTGTATTTTTACTCATTCCTATGAAATAAAGCCATATTTTCCAAGTCTTTTATTGGGGAGCACTTTACCCGACCTGCATCCTAAACTTTCCTGTGAGACACATTGCAAGTTGTTTTCTTTCACACAATCATTTTATCAAGAGAAACTGCAACTTTCAATAGAATGCAACAAATATTCATCAACGCCAATCATGTACATAGTAGTTCTGTAGACTTGTATGTACTTCCTACCTTTTTACACCTAGTCACCTGCGCTACAAAATCAAGAGTTAGCCCCACAAATTCCCAACATTAATGTTACTGGGTAATGCTAAATTCAACGTAGAATAATATAGTGAATAGTAGTGTAATCATATCTCGTATCTATAGCTATAACGAGATCATGTTGAGTATACCAAAATACCATTTTAATGCTACGAATTCCCATCTTGATACTATTTAGAGGTTATGTGCCAATTCAATAGAAACACTAAGTGAACTAGGGTTTGAAATAAGCCAATAGTACGTCTATAGTTACCTAAATAGTAAAACTTATCAGAAACTATACTTGTCCGATAAGACTTTATCCTAACCTAAAATCATAAGTTTTTAACAATTTATATATCTCCATTATTGGCCGTACTCCGTCATATTTATACTTGATATGATGGAGTACGGCCAATAATGGAGATATATATTTTCCATTTACGATTGTGTCTCGGTTACTGTTCAAATCTGACTAAAAAGGTAAAACATAAGAATATCTTACCGTCATTTTCCCCTTTCGGTGCCGGTTTCGTCATCCTTTGTGTTAAATATCTATAGTATCACAATTTTAATTAACACTACACACCAACACAAAAGTAACAAATCACTCAACACACATTTTCACATAAAACATGAAAAAAGATTTCAGCTGATCAATGATCACCATTTGTTTACAACCAACAACCAAGATTTACAGACAACACCACAGACAGATTAAAATATGACAGTGACAGGCTGATTCCGCGAACTATGTAAGAAACCATCTGTTTGTTCCGAAGCATCCCAAAAATTTAAAGTGTAAATCATTCAATTACTCTTTCTGATGAGCGTCTGGATTATTTTTACATTCGAAACCATATACAAGAGCGTAAAATCATGTAAGAGATTGTAGAAAGTTACTTTTATATTGTATATTTAGTTTTTTCCGATTTCAAGAATTTCAACTACGCACGTTACGAGTATTTCCCGTGGGTGTGACAAATCATATTAAAATTTTAGAATGTTGGCCCCACTGCATGGCTGTCATTTCATTTTGACAATAAACATCTTAACCTCAATATCCTGCCGTATTTATCTATTTATTTCAGGCGTTTCATTTGAATTTAATTCGTACTATAAAACTGGTATTTTTGCTTTGTTTAAATTGTAGCCAATAAATCAACAAAATTTGTATGCGAAATTAGAAGTAATCTTTAATTGCCAATTTTATTGTTCCAGATTCAGACAAGAATGTGACAGGAGAAGAAAGAACTTAGAAAATAATTTGGAATTAATTTTGAAGAACACCAAAGGACTTGACGATGGCTAATACAGTGGAAAACGGCGTTAACGATGAGATACGGTAAATGATTAAAATCCATGTCTGGGTGCATGTTTTCAATTTTTTTAAGGGAAAGTAACGGGTCAAGAAAGACATGTGCGTGATGGTAACCAACACAACTGCCCATAGCAGCACAGCGTTACACAGCTGTTGGAACATACAGAGCTCTTTACAGCCTTAATATTGATCAGTTCTTTTGTTGTTTTACCTCAAATGCAGGAGTAGGAATTACAAACTATTTGATAATGATAAAAATGTGTTTATCCCCAGGGGGACGACGTATTTCTTCCAATTTTATTGTTCAAGCATGGGTCGAGCGCCTCTCTCATAGCAGCACAGCGCATGCAGTTCTTTTTGTTGGCTCTTCCCCCTCCATCCCAGCGCATGCGGCTCTTCCTCTCCATCTACTGGAAGGCGCTCATCGTGGTGCTCACCCCCGTGCTGCTGATGCCCATTCCCATCCTCTATCAAGGGCCGGTGCGTATGCAAAACATTGCTTATCTTTTTTAGAAAATATGCATGTAGTTTAAACAACTAAACCATTTTTTTTACAACAAACTAAAATAATTTTATATCCAAAAATATTTATCATCATCATCATCAATATCTTGCAATATTACCTATATAAATTATGTGTCACATTGTTCGTGATGGATTCCTACTACTTAACCAATTTTAGTAAAATTTGCACACCATGTTCCGTTTGATCTGATTTGAAATAAATAAATAAATATTGGTGGACAATTCACACAAAGACAGGATAGTTTAATTTTGTCAATAAACGAGTAAAGCCGGAATAGGCCACTAGGATAATTTAAAAATGAGACACCTCCCTAAGGAACTCCAAATTTAATAGGGATACTAAATCTAAATGTAAGTTAGCTAAAGCTGTCTGAGCTCCTTTCAACTGGTTCTGTTCAGTTTGCCCAATGTGATTAAGCACCAATTTACATATTTAACATAATCAAAGTACAGAATTTTATTGTAACCTATTGTTAACTTTTTATAAATATTTTGCAGGCGTTCCGGTGTATGTACGTAGTCCTCATCATGGCAGTGTACTGGGTGTTGGAGCTACTCCCGCTGCCGGTGACTTCGATGCTGCCTATCGTGCTGTTCCCCACCATGGGCATCCTGGACTCGGACCGCACGTGCGCGGCCTACATGAAGGAGACCAACATGATGTTCATGGGCGGCCTGATGATCGCCGCGGGGGTGCAGCACTCCAAGCTGCCGAAGCGGGTGGCTCTGTGGACCGTGCAGGTCGTCGGGTGCTCACATAGAAGGTAATGGGGTCTGTAGTGTTTAGTAATATTTCCACGTCTTCACGCTCTCGCATTCTTCCGTGATCCCAGCGCGACTTGGTAGTGTCCGGGCCCTCATAATTGACGTGTGGATGGCACCTGAACCTATATGACCATATAATTGTGGGCTTGGAGGCAAAGCAACCAAACAAGTGGCTCTACCTCGGGTTCCTCTAAACCCCACTGTGGGTGACTATATGATTTTTAAAATAAAAGAAAATTTACAAAATGTTGTTTGTCCATAGGTTGAACTTCGGTCTGACGTTCGTGACGATGTTCATCTCCATGTGGGTGTCGAACGCGGCCGCCACCACCATGATGGTACCCATCGTGGATGCCATACTCGAAGTGCTTGAAGCGGTAATTATACAAATATTTTTTTATTCCCAATTTATTGTTACAACTTCAATAGAGGGGATATAAAAGTTGTTACAAGTTAGACAGAGTTACAAGGAAATGAATAATTTTGTTGGATCTTCAACACTCTATACTCAATGTGTTATAAATTTGACATCTCTATGTCCTTGTGTATCTGTTCTAATTACGGTACGTCTGGTGTAGTCGGGTGAACGGCGACTGCCGATCCGGAGCCTCCAGGCTCAAATCTCACGCGCACCGCTGTCTTTTATTCGAAGTCATGTGCGTAGTGCCGCTAACTTAAGACGGGGATGGAAAACATCGTGAGGACACCGACATGTACCTAGAATCTTTCGAGGTCATGTGTCATACACCAACCCACCCTGGGCCAGCGTGGTGGATTATGGGCTTAACTCTCTCCCTGCGAGAGAAGGCCCTGAGTCTCAGCAAAGTTGGAGTTTGATCACCACACAGCCTGAAATCAACAGAAGCCATCCTTGCATCTCATACAATTAGTGCTATTCTGTTCAACCGCTCATTTCTTCCGTCGACCTGTGCAATATAGAGTACTATTACCTTCTCCGACTTCCGTCAAGAAATCAGCACTTATAGAAATCTCTACATATCTCTCTAAGGTGACAAAAGTGCCAACGACAGCACTAGTGTAGTGCAGGTTTTGGTCGTGTACGTAGAGGAAATGCATTGATTTCAGTTTTACCGCTTATGACGGGAATGTGGGGCGCTCTCCTCCGCCCGCCGCGGCTTGAAAGTGTTCGGTCCCTCCCCTGGGGCATCCTGTTTTATTTTTTAGATATTATATAGACCCTAGCTAGAGCCATACTATGTATAGGCCTACTTTATACGCAAATACGCTCGTGCGCTACCCAAAAAAATTAGCGCGATGTTTTGTCCAATTTGACAGACGTTTTTAATGATACTGGCATGAAGGTAACTTATTAGGAGCAAACCGAAAAAATATTAGTCCTTCCTGATCTGACCGTTCATGCGCCCCGACTGAGTCTACGCTCTCTGGGCACCGGGGGGGCGCCGCCTTTGACAGACGTTTTTAATGATACTGGCATGTAGGTAACTTATTAGGAGCAAACCGAAAAAATATTAGTCCTTCCTGATCTGACCGTTCATGCGCCCCGACTGAGTCTACGCTCTCTGGGCACCGGGGGCGCCGCCGCCTTTGACAGACGTTTTTAATGATACTGGCATGTAGGTAACTTATTAGGAGCAAACCGAAAAATATTAGTCCTTCCTGATCTGACCGTTCATGCGCCCCGACTGAGTCTACGCTCTCTGGGCACCGGGGGCGCCGCCGCCTTTGACAGACGTTTTTAATGATACTGGCATGTAGGTAACTTATTAGGAGCAAACCGAAAAAATATTAGTCCTTCCTGATCTGACCGTTCATGCGCCCCGACTGAGTCTACGCTCTCTGGGCACCGGGGCGCCGCCGCCTTTGACAGACGTTTTAATGATACTGGCATGTAGGTAACTTATTAGGAGCAAACCGAAAAATATTAGTCCTTCCTGATCTGACCGTTCATGCGCCCCAACTGAGTCTACGCTCTCTGGGCACCGGGGGCGCCGCCGCCTTTGACAGACGTTTTTAATGATACTGGCATGTAGGTAACTTATTAGGAGCAAACCGAAAAAATATTAGTCCTTCCTGATCTGACCGTTCATGCGCCCCGACTGAGTCTACGCTCTCTGGGCACCGGGGGCGCCGCCGCCTTTGACAGACGATTTTAATGATACTGGCATGTAGGTAACTTATTAGGAGCAAACCGAAAAAATATTAGTCCTTCCTGATCTGACCGTTCATGCGCCCCGACTGAGTCTACGCTCTCTGGGCACCAGGGGCGCCTCCGCCTTTGACAGACGTTTTTAATGATACTGGCATGTAGGTAACTTATTAGGAGCAAACCGAAAAAATATTAGTCCTTCCTGATCTGACCGTTCATGCGCCCCGACTGAGTCTACGCTCTCTGGGCACCGGGGCGCCGCCGCCTTTGACAGACGTTTTAATGATACTGGCATGTAGGTAACTTATTAGGAGCAAACCGAAAAAATATTAGTCCTTCCTGATCTGACCGTTCATGCGCCCCAACTGAGTCTACGCTCTCTGGGCACCGGGGGCGCCGCCGCCTTTGACAGACGTTTTTAATGATACTGGCATGAAGGTAACTTATTAGGAGCAAACCGAAAAAATATTAGTCCTTCCTGATCTGACCGTTCATGCGCCCCAACTGAGTCTACGCTCTCTGGGCACCGGGGGCGCCGCCGCCTTTGACAGACGTTTTAATGATACTGGCATGTAGGTAACTTATTAGGAGCAAACCGAAAAAATATTAGTCCTTCCTGATCTGACCGTTCATGCGCCCCAACTGAGTCTACGCTGTCTGGGCACCGGGGGCGCCGCCTTATTTACGGCACTGCATGGCACCTGAATCTCTATGGCCGCATCATCGTCGGCTTGCAGGCAAAGCCTACTGAGCGGCCGCCTCGTCTCAACCTACCTGCTCGTTCTGTTTTGTACTTTTTAATTTTACTGGTGTACATAATAAAGTGTTTCTGTCTGTCTGTCTGTCTTGTCACTTTATGTATAAATAAAATTATTATTTTAGTTTTTAACCCCTCACCAAAAAAAGGGGTGTTATAAGTTTGTCTTTCTGTGTGTGTCTGTCTGTGGCACCGTAAAGCTCAAACGGAAGGCCCGATTTCGATGCGATTATTGTTATTGAAGGTTAATATCCGTGCGCATGTTCTTAACTATATTTGGTTAATATCGATTCAAGATGGCCGCCTCCACAAAATGGCTGACAAAATATTTCTTCACAACCTACCTTAATATGGGTATCAAATGAAAGGGCTTGACTAGTAGAATACTTTGCACTATGACAAATTTAAATCCAAGATGGCTGGTACCACAAAATGGCGAAATACTATTCTTTTTTCACAACTCCCTTAATATGGGTATCAAATGAAAGGACTAATATAACGTTATACGGATAATCCGAGATCCGAGGTAGTCGGGGTTAATCAATTATTTTTTATTTTGGTCTTGTATACTTAGGCTCTGCATTTAAAAATACTATGTAGTTATATATTATATTTACAGCAAGGCTTGGGAGATGTGTACATAAACAAAAAGAAGAACCCCCCTGCAGAGAACGGGAAGGAGTCCAAACAGGCCGTGGCCAAGGGCGGCGGTGATGAAGAGTAAGTGTTTTCAAATCATTTGTTATTGATCATAGTTACTATTAAAATATATAAAACTATAATGGCTTTAGTGGGGTAGCGGCTAGAACATCTGATTTGACAAGTTGAAGGTCGGGAGGTTCGAATCCCCCATGTACGAACTTTCACGATGAAGAAAAACATCGTCAGAAAACTGACGAGTTCCAGGAAACACGTTCTTTGAATACATGTGTAATTCGCCAACCTGCGCTTTTCCAGTGTGGTGGATTATGGGCTTGACTCTCTACTTGTAGAGAAGGCCCCTAAATCTCGACTGTGGGAACAAAGTAGGCTGCTTATGATGATAAAATATGAAACCTTATAGTAGCATCATAATATGAGTATAAGTGTCAATTTGTGTTCAGAGACATAGACAACTGTCCACCACGAACCATGCACCCTAGACTGCTCACCCCTGAACATTGAACTCGGGCCTCCCAAAACGATTCCCCACCCGGATGTCCCATTCCCCAACCAAACCCAGTGATTAAAACGATGTGATTGGTGTCAGGAGCCCGCTGCCCTCCGACGTGACGATCTGTTACTACCTGAGCATCGCGTACGCGTCCACGCTGGGCGGCTGCGGCACGCTCGTGGGGACGGCCACTAACTCCGCCTTCAAAGGCATCTTCGATGGGTTAGTACACAGCGTTATACTTATTTTTTTATAGTACACTAAGTTCACAAAAGTGCGTCTTTCTCAAACAGATCTGGACGGCTGATGTTTGAATATTTTATTGTTTGTTGCTCAATCAATGGATCATGCGGAAATATAACTCGGATTATAATTTGGGGTAACTATAACGTACAATAAAACTATCATAAACATCATACAGTCCTGTATGATTGTATTGTAATCACGATCTAAACTTACAGGGCTTAGAGATATAAGATCTTAGATCTCTGGGTGACGAGCGCAGTGCAGTGCTAGGTAATGATTTGGACTCTTCATGTTCCAATAGCTGCGTGTCACTGAGCTGTTATGTGTCAGGCATGTTGCTTACCATCAGGCACATATCCTGATCGTCTCGTCACTCCTTATTTAAAAAAAAAAAAAAACTTGAATGGTTACAATATGTGTTGAAATCTCGAAAGTTTAAAAACAATATAAAACTTTTATACTGAAAAAATATGGAAATTGAGTGTTTTTCTATTTTTTACGTGAAAGAAGTCGCGAACAGATGGTATTAAAACCATATAGATGAATGAGTGTATGTTTTATTTGGCAGCGAGTTCCCGGAGTACGGCGCCAGCGTGAACTTCTTCTGGTTCATGGCGTACAGCACGCCGCCCATGCTGCTCATGCAGCTGCTGGTCTGGCTGTCGCTGCAGGTCACCTTCATGGGCATGTTCCGGTAACTATCTCCTGCTTCGTTGCAGGTAACTCACTGGCCACCACTCTACCGCTGCACCCGGCCGCGTCCGAAGGGGGCGGTTCACATGTATATTACACTCCGCGAGGTATAAGCTGAGCTTTGCATTAGTGTGAGTGATCACCAATCAGGCAGGAGCTTGAAATTTTGTCCGCGAGGTATAGGCTGAGCTTTGCATTAGTGTGAGTGATCACCAAACGGCAGGAGCTTGAAATTTTGTCCGCGAGGTATAGGCTGAGCTTTGCATTAGTGTGAGTGATCACCAATCAGGCAGGAGCGCGGCGAGACAGAATGGCGCCGCGCCTAAGGCCGGTTGTCACACCTACACTATCCATGTACACTCACACAAATGCAAAGCTCAGCTTATGCCTCGCGGAGTGTATACGTATACGTTAAATTTAAAAACTAAAAATTTACTAAAACTGAATATTGCCGCTCGCAGTCCGCTAGTATGACAAAGCCCTAAAGATAACTAGCAGCTGATCTGTAGCTATGGTTTTCCGAGCTCACCATCTTGCCAAGTTAGCCGTAGTCAGATAAGTCGAAGAGGATAATGAGGCGAGTGAGGTGCATACAGAAGTGCTCCAATATAATATAGTATGTCGAAAAAATATATATTTTACTAGTAGCGCTTCGTGATTTTACCCGCGTAGATACCATTCCTGTAGTTTTCGGGTGGTATACAATAGCCAATGCCTAGCGGATTGCGTGCGCTAATAATATGCACGGCACGCAACGAATACGCCGCATCAGGGTCTGTAAATCCCGCGTTTTATCAACGTTTCGGAATAGCCGCCATTTTTATTATTACTCGTAGTGGTTTTTTGTTCTAACTTTTCAACAATAAGCTAACTATTTGTAGATAATATCGCTAGTCTAATTTAAATCCGACTGTATCGCATGTTGTCCGTGCCCCGCAGACCGAACAGCGAGGCGGCTCGCAGGGTGAACCTGGCTTCCTCCGGCTCCACCAACACCATGAAGGTCATCAAGGAGCAGTACAAGAGCCTCGGACCGGCCACCTTCCATGAAAAGGTACCACTATTATCACTTACCTACTGTTATGAGGGTAGTTCGAGAAAGTCAAGTTAAGTGTCACCATACTGTCATTTAAAATTATGCTGCTGTTATCGAATTTTGCGCATTTGTACTTTGACTGGCCTCGTAGCTTAGTAGGTAGTAATTCTGCCTGCGAAGTCGAGGGTCGTGAGTTCGATTCCCACCTAGTGCAAATATTTAAGTGATGAATTCAAATATTTGTCATGTGTTTGGGTGTTTCTATGTATTTACAACTATATAAGCATTATATCAGCTATCTTATCGCAATAGTACAAGCTTTGCTTAGTTTGTGGTCAGATGGTGTTGTGTGTGAATTGTCCACCAATATTCCATTCGTGACCATTTTATATGGGAACAGTAGAATAGGGAACTGAGATCTGAGTATTGTTAATTTAATGTTGATAAATCCATAAATTTTAATAAAACATTATGTAGTGTTAGGACACTCTGCAGAGTCTACCTGGGGTAATACCACACTTTTGGTAGCTGTTGTACCTCCAAGATTTATGTTGTGTCAATTGTATTGTGCTCCAGTTTGGGTGAGGGTATTGTTTCCAGAGGAGTTAAATGGCGTAGTGATAAAATATCTTATGTCGCTATAGAGTAGTGCAGTGCTAGGCAGTGATTTAGACTATGTGTTAAGCTCCTCTTGGCATGTAGGTGACACGAACCTATAAAATTTTCCTGTACCAAAAAATGTATATCTTATACCTTAAAACGAGCAATTCTTGTATATACCCTATGTATAGAATCTGAATCTCGGGAACGGCTCGAACGATTTTCATGAAATTATGTACGCAGAGGATTTCGGGGACGATAAATCGATCTAACTAGGTTTCATTTTTTTAAAACGCATTTTATGCGCGTTTCTAGACAATGAAAATCTATTGCATTAACATTAGAATGCGACGGTATATTTCGCAACATTGCGCGACAGTATAGTTAGCTCAGGCGGAGAATCGGGCGCTCATGAATCATGAAATAGTAGCTCCGAGTTCGAATCCAGACGGTTCCGCTTTTTTTCAAGTTCCTTCTTTTTTTTGTTGAGAAAATCTGTTACTGGGATCGCTTTGTTTATTTATTTATAAATTGCACTTACATACATTTGTTTGTATCTAAAAACTATACAACAAAAGTGTAGTAGACCCTGCATTAAAGGCGCTGCATCAGCAATAATTTGGTCGCAGACCAAGCCTTAATATTAAAATTAAACTAGCCTTATTTTACAGTACCTTATAAATATCACAAGTCTAATTGCAATAATTTAAATTTTATCTTCCTTTTAAAGACTGTAGGTATCTAAGTATACTCGGTGTTTAATCCGAGGTATCTTATATCTTTTGAAAAGTGTTATTTTGTTTGTTCCAGTCGTCTGGCCTGCTGTTCATCCTGGCGGTGTTCCTCTACATATTCCGCAAGCCCGGGTTCATGCCGGGCTGGGCCGACGTGCTCACCACCATGTGAGTCTGTCACACTCTCTCTACCTCTCCCTCACTCTCCTTCTATGTCTGAACCTCTTGAAAGGGCAGGGCGATTCAAATACCAGACTGGGTAATAATTTGATCATAAATAAATACATGAATGCGTAATAGATTGTTAATCTTAATATTATAAATCAGAAAAGTTTGTTTGAACGCTAGGATCTCGGGAAGTACTGGTCTGAATTGAAAGATAATTTTTCTCTTGGATTGTCCATTTATCGTCGAAAGCTTAGGAAAGGTTATGTAACATATCGTTACTGTCAATGAAGAATGTAACAAAAACGGGATAAAATATTCCTTTTTGAGAGCTTTCGTACTTACCGCGCGTTAACTAAGAGTTGCGTCATAATAAACTGTAACCTATAACTGTAGCTGAAGAGGTGTTTTTTGATTGAACGCGATACCTATTTTCAGGAATTCCCGAACTGATTTCTAAAATTCTTTCACAGTTGGATAGGTGCGGGAATTCTGAGTTTTATAGGCTATATAATATGTACCACGGGCGAAGCCGGGGCGGACATCTAGTCAGCAATAAAAGCTTTGGTATTGTGTAGATTATAGTCTGGGAGAATACATAGGATAACTTTTATCCCGGCAAAACAACGGAGACTACGCGGGTAAAACCGCCGGGTGCTACTAGTCTTACATACATACATCTAATAATATATTTGTTTATTTTACAGGAAAGTGAAGGACGGTGTGACCTCGATGTTCATCGTGGTCCTCATGTTCATCCTGCCCATGTCCATCGACTTCCTGAAGTTCTTCTCGGCCTCCTCCTCGTGTAAGTAAAGTGATACGAGAATGCATTCGTGGAATAAATAATTATTTGTGCATCCCGGTTTCTCCCAAAATATTACAAGCAAAATTTTCCTGACAAAATGGTACTGAAAGTTTCAACATAATCCCTGTAGTGGTTTTTATGCAAAGGAGTATTAAACATAACATTCTTACAAGCTCACCATTTCTAATTTTAGCTATTTAGGGCTACATTTTAGTCCATTATATTGTTTAGTTTGATGTCTAATGTCTGTGTATTAAGTTATCCATCTGTACTAATTGCTCAAGCGATTAAACGATAAAAGTTAATTAAACTCGATACTGGATCCAAATATTTTCAACCATTTAGAAAGGTTTTGGTAAGAACAGCTGTACTGGTTATGACATCAATTGCAAAAATCATAATAATGATTGATTAATCTATACTAATATTATAAAGCTGAAGAGTTTGTTTGTTTGTTTGAATTGCTAGGATCTCGGGAAGTGCTGGTCCGAATTGAAAGATTATTTTTCTATTGGATAGTCCATTTATCGAGGAAGGCTATAGGCTATAAAAAATAACGCTACTATTAACAGAAGCGGAGCATGAATCAAGAATGTAACAAAATCGGGGAAAAAATTTGAGGTTTTTGAGAGTTTTCGTACGTTTCGTGCTTTGACATGACACATGACAGCATGTGTTTAAGATTGCGTCATTGAATATCACAGATTACATACCTCTTGAATATAAAACCTTTGCTAATCTCTGAGTTGGTACGACCAATTTCCGACAGGTGGCGTAGGCAGGTAGCTGAAGAGGTGTTTTGTTTGAAAGCGATATTCTCAGGAATGACTGAACCGATTTCTAAAATTTTTCACCGTTGGTTATGTGCGGGATCTCGATGAGTGCTATGTTCCACGGGCGAAGTCGGGGCGGACATCTAGTATAATATATATCAATATATGTTTTCCAGATGAGGACCTAGCAGCTATGAAGCCGTCCCCCAGCATCGTGACGTGGAACATCTTGAAGGAGAAAGTACCCTGGGGTCTGCTGTTCTTGCTCGGTAACTACACAACTGATCACTTGATTGTAAAATTAAACTTTTCGTATTTCCGAAAGAACAAAGCTGTCTCTGATAACTGGCATGTAATAGTAAATTATGGTACAAGTGTGTATGTTCTACACCGCCCGATGTAATTTGTGAAGCCCTTAGCGTTTTGAAAAGTTTATATGTGAAAATTCTACCTATTGTATTATAATTTTCTTCACAAGTGTGTTGAGAAACGTCGTATGATACGCGCTTGTATTGTTGATAACCGACCTCGGCTCTCTTAAGACCCTCGCGTAACGACTCGGGTCTGAGCGGTAATCGCCAACATTACACAACACTTGTACCATAATGTACGTAAAACCCTCTAAAAAGTAAAAGTAAAAGTAGTGGGGAGGACCTTACATCGCACCATAAATCACCAATCATATGGTGCGATGTAGGGCCCTCCCCACTACTTTTACCTAATTTCCTCTGATTTTAGGGCTCGTACGATACTGAATTTAACTTAAACTAAAATTGCAAGATATCTGACGTCACACTAGGCAGGGGAGGTCTTACACATGTGACCAGCTGTGATAACGACGGGGGAGGGGGGGTTATCTTTTAAAAGTGCGGTGTAGGTAGTGAAGGTAACCGGTACCCTCGTGTGCGCAGGCGGCGGGTTCGCGCTGGCCGAGGGCAGCAAGGCCACGGGGCTGTCAGCCATGATCGGCGGCTCGCTGGAGGGGCTGCACGGGCTCAGCGAGGTGTGGGTGCTGCTGGTGGTGGTGCTGGTGACGCAGTTCATCACCGAGTTCACCTCCAACGTGGCCATCGCCAACCTCATCCTGCCCGTGCTCGCCAACATGGTAACGCTTATTTTTTATAGTATAGCATAGTATAGTGATGGTAAGCAACATGCCTGCCACATAACAGTGACACGCAGCTATTGGAGCATGAAGAGTCTGAATCATTACCTAGATCACTGTGCTCGTCACCCAGATATCTAAGATATTAAATCTCTATTTATCTGGAGACATTGCCCTTCAAACCGGAAGACAGTAATGTTTGCTCTTTACTGCTTGGCAACTGACAAAGATGTGGTACTTCCCCGGGCAGCGGACTCTGCAAAGAGTCCTACCACTACTGTTCAATTGTAATTAGTATAGTTACCTTTAAACTTATAGTTATTTGTCGTATTAAATGTATCGTGTATGTTCGTAGGCCCGAGTGCTGGGCATCGACCCGCGCTACCTGATGATCCCGGCCACGCTGGCGTGCTCCATGGCGTTCCACATGCCCGTGGGCACGCCGCCCAACGCCATCGTGGCCGGCGTGGCGCACATCCCCACCGCCAAGATGGTAACTATCACCGCTACACTTTCATAAACTGAAGACGTCTTTTGACGCACCACACGCAGATTTTTCGTGGGCTGTGAATTGAGCTCAAGTGTCACGCTCGTGAATGACGGAAATCTTCGGATGAACTCGGGACGTGTCCGTCCAGTCAAGATGGCCATAGTTAGAAGACTTATGTAGACGAAAATGCTTTGAAGATATAATCCAGACTCGCAGCACCCTCCGGTTTCCAAAGTGAGCCATTTTACTTATATCTGCAGCCCTTATGACTGTCAATTTTTTTGACATCACGTCATCTAATAAATCTATGAATGCCGGCCGCACGCACGAAAAATTATCCCACTACGCTCATTTGCCGCATCTACCTATCTCTCTTCCACTCGATTGCATTTATGCAATCAAAAAAAAATTAGACAAACAAAACACTACGAAAATATAGTGCTTGGTAGTAGCGAGTGACGTCACGTCTATATACGATCTTATGTAGACGTGACGTCACAACACTCCGGAAGTTTGATGATCTTTGACGATATTTAATAATTTGGTAAAACAAAAGAAGGGCTGACGATGCTCCCGTTACAATTCACTCATTCGTTTTATGCTGGGGCCACACTTGACGGCGAAAATTCGTGTTCGCGTTGTCGCGATACAAGTTCGTGTTCGATCCATGACGAATTGCTTGGCCACATCAAACAAAACTTCACTACGTCGCTATAATCTAGAACGTCGCGATAATTAATTTCGCGGAAAACATGGAAGAGGCGGTTGCGCTGTATCACATGGCGGCTAATAATTGTTTACTACATCTTTATTAATATCGTCCTTTCCTGCTCCAGACTTCAACGATGTTTTATATTTATTTAGATACGTTCTATAATAAGCGATTTTTTATATTTATTTAGATATGTTTTATAATAAGCCATTAAGGATTTCATTCCTCTACCGCAACAGGCCAGCTTAAATTAGCTTTAATTCTCACCCATGCGTCGTAATTCAAATGTTTTTTCTTGTGTTCTGGGTCTTGCGGGTTCCATAAAATTGGTTCAGATTCATAATTTTGTATGAATAATAAAATCCTCTCATATCCAATCCATGATTAACAAGTTCAAACGTTGAATCACACGTTCACACCGCTCGGCGTCTCGCAGTCAACTAAAACGCGTGAAGTGTGGCCAACCGCACGAACTTTGTCGCGACAAAACCCTTTGATATGCTGCAATTTACCGACAGCAGCGCGAACAGCGTTCGTATTCGCGAAGATGATTCGCGATAGGACGAATTCTTTGGCCAGACATGTCGCGACAACGCAAATCTTCGCGTTATCGCGATAGTGTGGCCGCAGCATTAGAATAAAACAGATATACAAAAACAAAATAAAAAAAAACACCGGTAGCACTCCGGGAGTGCCGGCAGAAGTAAAAACTTCAATATTAACGTTGTGTTTAATTATAAGTATAAAAGTACTATCATCTATGAGGTAGAGTACAATGTTTATTTATTGCGCTATCGTACACAAATATGACAATTTATATGTTGTTATTTATAATATTATATCATTATTTATATATTACATTAAATTTTATCTCTCAGAAAAATCAACTTCCATCCAATTTATAATATTGGCTTTAAACAATATGTAAGCGTACATTACCTTCCTATTCATTCTAAAATCACTATTTATAGGAGACTATGTAGATACCTAGGTACTTACATACTGAATTTTCATACAACTAATATCTGTTCAATCGTGTCCTCGCGATAAAGCATATTTTTCTGATCATAATATTATTCTTCATGTATTATTGCTATTTTAAACTGTTAAAACTTACGTTTTTCTGAAAACTTTATTTATTTACTTTATGTCATCACATTTCATACATCATTATTGCTAAGCAACCTCTACCATTTTCATAAGGTTGTATAGTTTTTAGGTCTAATTCTCTGGCCGCTAATTATAAAATATTCGCGCAAGCGCCCTGTGCCGCCTAAACAGAGCAGCACACTCAGGCACGGTAGAAAGAGTGGGAGATACTAGTTCCTCTCCCTTCCCCTCGATCTTACGGTTTTTCGATCAGCATCACGTGACCCTGACGCGAGTTTGAAAGTTTTTACCCATACAAAAAAGTGCTCAGCGCCGCTAAAGAAGTTTTCACTTCAAAAAAATTACTAACCCTCGATTACCTCGGATCTCGGATTATCTGTATAACATTCTACTAGTTTACAAGCCCTTTCATTTCGTACCCATATTAAGGGAGTTGTGAAAAAAGATATGTATTTCGCCATTTTGTGGTAGCGGCCATCTTGGATTTAATTTTGTCATAGTGCAAAGTATTCTACTAGTCAAGCCCTTACATTTGATACTCATATTGAGGTAGTAGTGAAAAAAATAATATAATTCAGCATTTTGTGGTAGCGGCCATCTTGGATTTGAAATTTGTTATAGCGTATAGTATTCTACTAGTCAAGCCCTTTCATATAATACCCGTATTGAGGTCGGTTGTGAAGAAATATTTTGTCCGCCATTTTGTGGAGGCGGCCATCTTGAATCGATATTAACCAAACATAGCTAAAAACATCCGCACAGATATTAACCTTCAAAAAAAAAAACCGCATCGAAATCGGCCCATCCGTTTGAGCTCTACGCCACTCTACGGTGCCACAGACAGACACACACAGACAGACATCGACGTCAAACTTATAACACCCCTTTTTTTGGTCGGGGGTTAAAAAATGAATGTTTGTTTATATGTCCCTTATAGAATTGTAAACTATGCATTTGATCATGTGGCAGTATTTTAACAAAGTTGTTGTGGATAAGCCAAAAAAGGTTTCTGGGTTGATGCGACCAATTGTCGACAGGTGGCGCAGCAACGCGCGGAGGGTACAGATAATTAATAATAAATCTCATGAAACTCACATCTCACACAGTCCTATCCTCCTATCAACCAACAGATGGCGTTACTTGTTTCATTTTAGTACTATCATATTTAAACAAATACAAATAACTAATTATATTTTCAGGCTGTCGGCGGGATCGGGCCCAAAATCATCACCACCCTGATCGTGTGGGGCGCCTACCCCACCTGGGGGAGTATCATCTTCCCCAAAAAAGACATCGTGCTAGGCAACAAGGGAGATGAGATCCTCAACCACACACTCGCTCTGAACTGCGGGAACGTGACATACGGCAACCTGAACGCAGGCCCGCAACACTTCAACTGCTCGCTCCCCGCCATACAGAACGTGACAGCTCTGAGTAACGTGACGCGAGGCCTGCTCTCCTGTGACTTCTCTCCCTTCGTCCAAAGCTAAACCATGAGAACTTTAGACAATTGTTAGTTTCAATGTTGTATGTGGGTAAAGATTATGACAAGATGGTGGTTATGTTATTGGATATTTTGGTGTGTGTGTGTGTGTGTGGTGTTGTTATTGGTGGAATGGGAATGAAGGAATGGAGGAAATGTTTTCTATATTCGTCGATTATCCAGATAATCTAGATTTCTAGATAATCGACGGTAGCATTGGAAATAAGATAACAATTTATATTTTGGAAACATATATTCCTGAATCTATATTCGTAAAGTAATTCAATATTGTGTACTATTTAAAAGAATTTGTATTAATCTGTATTTTTGTTTGTATTCTCTTCCGTAGCATTTTAGAAAGCATTTATTTCTGTGCTTGTCCTGTGTCTACGATTAAGAAATATGTGAACGAATTTAATGTGTCAAAACTGTACTTAGTCGTTGGATTCAAAGTTTTGTGGTGCCAAAAAAATATACAACCCTCCACTATGCGAATGAAAAGGTCCCGTGATCTATATTTTCATACGAATATTATGTAAATTGTATAGATATATTAATATAATTATAGAAACTCTCGTCGTGAGACGTTCCTAAGATAATGTTCAATCTGATATTTTGATCATGAAATGTGATAAAATATTAATAGTGTTAACTAGGGTAGGTTAGCGTCGTGGAATATTGTTTAGATTTAGTTTTAATTTAAATTAAAGTTCTTGATTCTAGATATTTATATGATGAAAACGAAATATGTAAAAATGTGCGAGTGAGTTCACTATCCCGTTACAAAGACTACTAAATTTATAATAAATCATGTGTGTGCCTTTTTAGAACTGCTAAAAATTAAGTTTGATCAAATCGATTCTATAAAATGCCAATACATCATTTTTCTATCGTTTTCAATTCTAATGTGATATGTATAACTGTGAACATAGAGCTTAACATTCAATGAAGTTATTATGGCATGTGGTTCGAAAAATCATCTCTGGAAGTTGTAAAAAGGCAAGTAGGAGCAAATAATTACTGTACAGGTCAGACAGATGAAAGAGGCTTGTGGTAAATCAGCATGATCATCTTCTAATATTGTTTAAACGTTTTTCGGGTCTAAAGGTAATATTTGTATGACACCAATGATTTCCAAAAATTTACTAATGAAGGAATTCTCGATATGCCCATGATATATTCTTTTAAGTTGTCACGATTATTCACTACAGATATATTATTCATCATTTTACCTGTGAATATTGCGCTTGCAACTAAATCGAAATTTCGCCATCTCTAACCTTAAACCACGGTAAATATCCCGTAAAATTAAAAATACAAGTCCTTCAACACAAAAATGCATTACATACATATATAGTAAAAATTATAATGGACTTAAACTACTATTGAAGTATCTTGGTTGACGTAGGAAAAGTTATTTTGAATAATACTTACTACGTGGCTCTTTCCGATCAGTGCCGTGTTCTGGCTAATCTGTAAATGTCCTAGTATCGATGTTGAGTTAAAATAAACCGCTATTGTATTTATAACTGTAAATTAAATTGCATTTTAAAACACCCAACGGTGTAAGGTTAGTTTTATAATAACTCTTGAACAATAAAGAAACAATAGTTTTGATACAGAATATTTATTGAACGTTGAATTACATTGAAACGAGTTGACGGCGGAGGTAACACCCCTGCGGTTTATCTTGACCTCGAGATACGCTAGAGATAGTCATAGACAAGGGAGGGTCATGGGTCATACCACCTCTCCCTTTGGGCTGGGTCCTGAATCAATGTGGACCCCGAATTAAAATGCACCCATGTACTTATTGCACGGTCTTGTGACTTGACCATGTCTATGTTGACGCCAAAACTGGAATCTTTGAGTTCAAAATACCCCAATGCCTAAAGACGAAAGTCCTTTAACCAGTGCGTGTTGCCAGTGATGGCTTATCGAACCGAGACGTGGTCCTTCACTGTGGGCCTCATAACGAAGCTCAAAGTCGCACAGCGAGCTATGGAGAGGGCTATGCTCGGAGACTCTTTGCGCGACAGAATCCGTACCGAGGATATTCGGAAAAGAATGAAAGTGGCCGACATAGCTCAAAGAGTAACCAAGTTGAAGTGGCAATGGGCAGGCCACATCGCTCACAGAACTGACAACCGATGGGGAAGAAAGGTTCTCGAGTGGCGACCACAAACCGGAAGACGCAGTGTTGGACGGCCTCCCACTAGATAGACAGATGACCTCACAAAGGTCGCTGGAAACCGCTGGTTGCAGGTTGCGCAGGACCGTTCGTTGTGGAAATCTAGGGGAGGCCTATGTTCAGCAGTGGACGTCTTGCGGCTGATGATGAAACACCAAGTATACACGTAATCATATTTTTATAGAAAATCGTCGTTAGATAACGACTTGAGGAAATAAGAAGCCTCGAATTACCGGGAGTGAGGATTGTCCATTCTATCTAAAAATCTATGGTTTATATAATTATTAATATTATGTGTATGCCTATTCTATGGTTTCGCTTCATTCATCTTGGTCATCGTAAAACAGCTTGAATGAGCGTTTGTGTGTGTTTATATTGGATATTTGGGGACGGTGATTTGAACTATGAGTATCTCGAAGTTAGGTTTAATTCCAACTGCACTGTGGTCGTCTCGTGGCAATGAGTTTTAGTTACATTGTGAAGTGAACTATGAATAAGTAGACAATACTTTTGGTTGTGTTAGCTGTTCCCCTGCTGTTTTACCTGCATAGAGCCTTCTACGGGGCTATTGGGTGAAAATAAGTTTATCAAATTTCTTTTTAGTATATGTAGAAATATAATGTAGATTCTATTAGTTCTGGTAGATACTCCAAACCGTGCCATAGCATCACCAATCATGTCAAGTTGCAGTGCAGGGAGCAGGGAGAGCCTCTGTAATCATTTTCGATGAAGAATTATTTCAAACTTTAAGTCTCTATTGTTAAGTCATACATTTGCAGGAATTGGAATTAGTTCGTTAAATTTTGTTAATCTGTAATTGACATAACTAAATTTTATAAATGTATAAGTTCACGAAAATTAGGACAAACGTATTTTTTGTGGTGAAAAAAGAAATTTTTAACATGTATTGAAGATGGCGTTTTAGAAATGTCAATGTCAAATAATTTAACCAATAATATTTGAATATTGTGAAAAGCGTAGTTTTTCGTTTGAATGTACTTTGTACATAAACTGAGGGCAAACGAGAGTTATTTTTTGAGTAGTAAGACTTATTTTCAGCTGCATAATTGATTCCTTTTCATTATTTCACTTCAATTTGTGTCGCCTTGTATACACGAGACTTTCGTAAGAAACAGTAATCCAATATAAAATCCATGTCTCATTTGAAGAGTGACGTAAACTACACACGGCACAGACTTTTAACGAGTTTAAAAAAAAATCGTTCAAATCTTAACGGTCGTTTGCCCTCAGTTTTAATTTCTCCTTAGTGCCATCTGTCGTCAACTTTTAATATATTTTTGTAAAGTCTTTATTATGAGGGTATGTGGTGACGTGAGAGTGTTGTGCTGCCACCGTGTGGAGGTGCCTTAATGCTCAGTTTGTAAATATGTACCGCGGAGGAGAACAAGTTTGTTAGCTGTTTTAGAATAAACCTGTAGCAAATTCAAAACTAGTTTGTTTTTTCAATTCACAAATTATAATTAAGATAAATAGACAGTTACGTCCGTAAAATAACAGTTTTGAAATAACTTCGACTGCTTCACTGAAACGGTTGTGGGTTTGTTGTTGATGTCTCTTTAGGATCGACTCACACCAAAACACCTGTGCAGCGATGACTTTTCATTGCAATGCGATTTAAAACCTTAAATTAATGATTATAATACACTAGATGTCCGCCCCGGCTTCGCCCGTGGTACATTGTGTAGCATTCATCAGGATCCCGTACATACGCAACGGTGAAAGAATGACTGAAATCGGTTCAGTCATTCCTGAGAATATCGCTTGCAAACAAAGCACCTCTTCAGCTACCTGCTACGCCACCTGTCGGAAATTGGTCGTACCAACTCAGATTTAGAAACAAATTTGATTAGCAAAGGTTCATATTCAATGACGCAATCTTAGACACATCCTGTCATGTGTCGTGTCAAAGCACGAAAAGTACGAAAACACAGGGTGACCCAGGGTGGGCGCGGTCAGGCGGTGAGCAGGTCGGGGTGACCCACGGTGGGCGCGGTCAGGTGGTGAGCAGGTCGGGTGGCCCAGGGTGGGCGCGGTCAGGCGGTGAGCAGGTCGGGGTGGCTCATGGTGGGCGCGGTCAGGCGGTGAGCAGGTCGGGGTGACCCAGGGTGGGCGCGGTCAGGCGGTGAGCAGGTCGGGGGGACCTAGGGTGGGCGCGGTCAGGCGGTGAGCAGGTCGGGGTGGCCCAGGGTGGGCGCGGTCAGGCGGTGAGCAGGTCGGGTGGCCCAGGGAGGGCGCGGTCAGGCGGTGAGCAGGTCGGGTGGCCCAGGGTGGGCGCGGTCAGGCGGTGAGCAGGTCGGGTGGCCCAGGGTGGGCGCAGTCAGGCGGTGAGCAGGTCGGGTGGCCCAGGGTGGGCGCGGTCAGGCTGCGAGCAGGTCGGAAGTGGCCCAGGGTGGGCGCGCGTAGGAGTCGGTCCACACGGCGCCGGCCCATGCCGCCGCGGTGACCCAGGCCGTCGCCAGCGCCGCGCACGACACGCCCGCGCCCGCGCGCATCTGCGGACACCACCGAACGAACACAAACTATACATACTATGTCGCATCCAACTAGATTTACGTACAGCATAGGTAAGCTAAACAAAGCACAGGTACACAAAACACCTAAAACCGTTCTACTACTATTAAACTAAACGAGTATTATTACGAGATTATGCTGGACGATAAGATCCTAGAGATGGCCAAGACCATCGAAGGGAACGGAAACGTCAAAGCAGGTTGGGAAAATTGGGAGGTACCGAGAATACAGTGGGTCAACGGAGTTCCAGGATGTGGAAAAACAACATGGGTGATTAGACACTTCAACGTGGACAAGGACGCCATCATCACTACAACAACTGAGGCAGCAAAAGATCTAAGAGAAAAGCTATCGCACCGAATCGGAAACCTGGTCAAAACCAGAGTGCGAACCATGGCTTCTGCTCTGGTAAATGGTTTCGGTAGAGAAAGTTTCAGTCGCCTCATGGTGGACAAAGCTCTCATGAACCATTTTGGAGCCATTGTGATGGCTTCAAGGCTGTCTGGTGTTGGTGAAATTGTCCTCATTGGAGACGTCAATCAGTTGCCTTATATCGACAGGGAAAATCTCTTCGAAATGAGGTATCATCGCCCGAACCTGGTAACAAAGATCAGCCAGGAGTTGCTCTGCACACATCGAAACCCAATGGACGTCGCATATGCGCTGAGGGAAATATACTCCGGTATGTACTCCTCAGCGCCCCGTATAAAGTCCCTAGAGCAGAGAAGATATAAGGAGCGCAAATACCCAACAACCTACCAAACACCCTCTTCTTAGTTCACACTCAAGAGGAGAAGGAGACCCTGACAAACCAGGGTTATGGGTCAGGCACCGGGTCACGCATCCTTACCATCCATGAAGCTCAGGGACTAACATACGAGTCGGTAATCGCAATCAAAACCAAGGCAAACATGAAGCTGTACGAGAGCGTACCCCATGCGGTTGTTGCAATCTCACGGCACACGGGGACCTTCACATACTACGCTGACGACACCGACGACGCCATCGGTCGGTTCGTGCGGCGAGCGTGGGCTGCATCACCAAAGACCATCCGAGATTTTAACCTACAGATGGCCATCAGGGACAGAAATGGGGCCGTTGTGGAGGCTCTGGGCCGGGAGGAGGCAGCTTAGGCAAATGGCAAAAGGTAATTAGGCAAACACTCGATGTCGAGTCGATTACTAGCGGAATCCCAGCCGGTAGTGATCGGCTCTACAGACGAGCACTAGAATTAGATTTTAAATGTACCCAACTCCCTCCTATTTTCCTCTTCTTCTCCTTATCCAAAATATGTGTAAAAAATAATAATATATAATTGTAATGACAAAGATCACGGACCCCGGAGTCTGTGGAGTGGCTAATTTAAATAAATAAAAAAAAAAAACTAAACGAGTACAAGTAACAAGTACCGGGGGAGGTCGGCCCAAAACGGGTAAGCTAAGGTAGGATGCCTAAAAAACTAGTTTTTTGTAATTTTAGGGGCTTTTATTTTAGTTACTTCTTATTTTCCTTTATTAAACTTTAACAAATCAGTCTCAAACAGAAAAAATGAAAACTTGAAAAAAAAAAAAAACAAAAAAACTAAACCTTTCCAAAAACGCGTTTTGCCCTGAGTGGGTGCCTAAAGCGGGTAAGGCTTTTGGGCAAATCAGGTAGTGATTACAAAACTGATATGAATTAACCTTAACATCTAAAATTGACTTAATTATTTCTGTTTTTAGACCTGGGCATATACTTTTAATCAGTCTATAATACAAAACTCAAATAATTTAACATAATCGGAATCAAATTGATATTACTTGCATAATAGTGTATGTTTCATGGGCTCAACACTTATAATCATCATATTTTATCCATGTCATTTCTTTTTATAATTTTGAATTATTTGCTCACTATCTTCAGTGGGGTGTTGTGTTTCAGAGATCCAATTTTCTAAAATACACGGGGGCATAGTGCTTTGCGATTTGCGATTTCGGTTGGTGCGATCGAAAAACAAAACGATTGCACTAATAGAGTACTCGGAAGGTCGGATGCCTTTCGCACAGGCAAGTGCGCTGCTCGCACATCTGAGCAGAAATGCAGGTGAAACACCCCGGATGATAAGCGTGGATGCGATGGCAATCGAATATTCAAGAGCGAGAGTCGCAAACCGGCTGGGTTGTATTGAGGCCTCTAAACATCATGAAGTTGTCGTATACGAAGACAGGGGAGAAAATCTGAGCTTCCTCAGAGCCCCTTCGCACGATCAAACAAATGCAACTGACAGCTGGGGACATAATATCCTAGTTCGACCATCCAAACTAGCTCCGAAAGAGTACAGCAGAGGGCAGTCGCAGAAAAAGCCTCAGCCAATCTAAATGGCAGCCGAGGCACCAACACGGCGTTCGTGACTGCTTTCAACGCAGCAGCAAGGAGTGTACTCCGAATCACATCCCATTCATCACCGCCCTCGACGTCAATGATCCCCAAAGCAGCTTCACAGCAACAAATGAGCCGAACGAGAGCCGACATGTGACAGGTTGAACCGCCCCGCTATGTCACGGCTTCGGAGCCGCGGAGCCATGCACGTAACGCCTTCATCGAATACATAGCCACACTGAGCGCGACACGACAAGTCAAACTCAAGACCTGCGAAAACATCATGCAGTCCTATATGCTACGAAGTGAAAGCCTTTAAAGGCAAAACTCGAGGAGGCCGAAGCAGCCATTTAAAATAATGTCACTTCCCGGGTCATCAAGGGAACCATGATAGGACAGTATATGGCAGCTTACAGTGCAGAAAATGGCTTCGTGACACTGAACGAGAGAGAGAGACAGAGCGCGCGGGAGTGCCTGTTTATGCGACACCACCAAACGACCCAATTGTAGTTACTGCCCGATGCACCAAGATTATGCTGGACGATAAGATCCTAGTGATGGCCAAGACCATCGAAGGGAACGGAAACGTCAAAGCAGATTGGGAAAATTGGGAGGTACCAAGAATACAGTGGGTCAACGGAGTTCCAGGATGTGGAAAAACAACATGGGTGATTAGACACTTCGACGTGGACAAGGACGCCATCATCACTACAACAACCGAGGCAGCAAAAGATCTAAGAGAAAAGCTATCGCACCGAATCGGAAACCTGGTCAAAACCAGAGTGCGAACTATGGCTTCTGCTCTGGGTTCGGTAAAGAAAGTTTCAGTCGCCTCATGGTGGACGAAGCTCTCATGAACCATTTTGGAGCCATTGTGATGGCTTCAAGGCTGTCTGGTGTTGATAGTCCACTTTTCCTCAAGATCCATTGAAACAGGGCAAATCGGGTATAGGCAAGACGGGTACCTATTTTACCCCTACCTGATTTGCCCGAAGGCATACTTTTTCATTGTTCATTAATAACCTCGAAACCAAAGCAACATATAACAAATCACTACTCTGAAACGAAAGTCACAATATAAGAGAGTAATATAATCTGACTAATAAAAACGCTCAAGGAACTAGAATCGACTAAATAGAAAATAGTAAATAATAAATAAAATAATAGGGCTACCCGTTTTGGGCAGATCTCCCCTACTATCGTTCTCATGCAAATTACGAAAACTTTGATAGGTACCTCTTATTGTTTCCGCTAATTTCGTAAAGGGAGACGTTAGCAAAACTATGACATATTTGGAAAAGATAATGTCATGGGACACCAGGTAGAAACGAAGTTCCTTCGGATAATAAAATATAGAAGCAAAAAAAATGCTTAATTTTATTACTAATAATCTTTTTTTTTACCTGAAGAAACCGATTCACTTTCGATTTGAAGACACAAAGAGTGCAACCATCGGGGAAAACCCACTCAGGCAACGTATTCCACAGCCTAGGCGATCTTTTTTACTAGAGTCAAATCTCTATACGAAAAATAAAGTTGGCAACACTGGTCACGAGCAGTTTTTACGCGTCACTTCCGTTACATATTTTCCTTACGGTTTTAGTCTCACTTTTTTTTCAGTTCAGTCGCGCAGCAAAATTCCTATCTCCTCCAAGCCTGCTGCCATATAGGAACTTCGTCTCAAAAAAGCTCCAAGAACGCAAAATAGTTGTAGTTTTGTACAGTTGCTAGCGATTATTTGATAAGAGTTTAGATTATTCTATTAATTTTAAATAAGAGCTAATGAGCATGGTACCATTGTGGCCGGCGGGATGTGCACGTAGGCCGCCACCGCGGCGTTGGCGGGCGCGCCGGTCGCCAGGTGCGTCGGCAGCGCGCTGGCCAGCGCCGCCGCCATCATCAGGTAGTGCGGGTTGATGCCGCACCGCACCCCCTGTACCCGCCACCTCCACATTAAGTTGCGTCCCCCAGCAAAACGAGCTTTTGGACCAGTTTTCAGAGCTATCCACTCATTAGCCAAAACAATTATTAACGTGTAAAATATACATTAAATTTCTACAGCTTCTTGGCTTCAAAATGGTAGTTACTTTTTTTTTTTGTTAATTAATGTATTGTTTAAATAATCTCACAACGAAACCATAAACAATAGAAATAATTGTAATTATCATGCATCTACTCGAAAAACCGCCATTATTTGGATTTTGAACGGATAGGCAATTTTATAACGAACATTTTGGTAGAAATATAGTTTTTTCAAAATATCAAAGTCTTCTGAAATATGAGCGTTAAGCAGTGATAAATCATACTGCTTCTCTCTTGCTCTTTCATGCGGCGCGGCGTGCGACGAGGTAAGAAATACTCAACGTAATTTTCTCGGGGTACGCCCTTAACTACTTAGTAGTTCGTTTGTTATACATATTTATAATGATAGATTTGACTGGAATACAATTAGGGCGCAATTAAAGTGCTTTTTGAAGAGAAAACATCTTTCGGCGCACCACTTGCAGAATTTCCGTGCGTTATGAATTGGGCTCAAGTGTCACGTTCGTAAACGAAATAAATATTCGGGTAAACTCAGATGATCTAGATGGTCATGGTCACGCCCTCTGGTTTCACCCGCGTAGTTTCCAAAGAGAGCTATCAAATACTGAGTTATAAGTTTTCACTTCTGTCGGCAGTTCCTATGACTGGATTTTTGAAGTGAAAACTTCTTTTGGCACACTACAGACATATTTTTCGTGAGCTGTGAATAGAATTCTAGTGCCACGCTCGGGAATCATAAGAAATCTTCGGGTAAAGTCGGGACCATGGCTATTGGTCATCTAGAAATGCGTGAGCATTTCCCATTGGTCATCTAGAAATACTGACGCATTTCTAAATAAACATGGTCATGCCCACGCCCTCCGGTTTCACCCGCGTAGTTTCCAAAGTAAGCTATCAAATTTTGACCTATAAGTTTTCACTTCTAACGGCAGTTCCTAAGGCAAACAAATGTTTTTTTTTAGTTTTGGAATATTGCATAAGAACTTCAGATAATATATCGCACTAATAATACAATAGTGTTGTAACTCAAAATCGATCATTTTTCAGAATCAACGAAAAACGCATTACTCATTTCCTATTAAAGATACAAATGAAATAAAAGCTTTGTGAGATTTTAAAATAAAATTTAAGATATTATGTTTTAACTAGCATTAAAAAATATCGTAATACTGAAGTTATTTAGGAATTTTGAGTTAAGACAGTATTACTACAAAAACTGTGTTCAAAATAAAATACTATTTTTATTGATTTATTGATGAAATATTTTGTGTTACGACAGTTTGACTTTAAAATTTTCTAAACGATTTTAGGTGTTTTTTTTTGTAATTACTACAAAATAAATGCAACACAACTGATTCTTGGTATTTTGTATATAGGAAGGACCTTTGTTTAAATAAAACCAGATCATTTTTATTAGTGTTTGTAATAGAAAATTAACATTGGGACACAACCACACCGTGCTTATACATACTACAAAGAAGCTTAACATTTAAAAAATAAACATTCTTTAACAAAAACAGTAATTTCTAATACAAATCACAAAATAAGTGATAAAGTACACATTTTATTCTTCAACATTTACTTAGTTCTTCTACTTGATCTCCAAAATAAACCTGCCAAAACAAAATACTTAATTATTTTTATATTTATTATAACAATTGTCGACGTAATTGCACAAAAATATTCTCATTGCTCATGAAATTAGACATTTAAACAAAAAATATAAATACCAAATCCTTCCCTGTACCTCTTTGTCGAAGTTGGATTTATCTAATTGGATCTTTTGACACAGGTAGACATATTCATCAACAACTTCGAGTATGGTATTCCCAACAAATAACCGGCACAGGTGGGACGTGAACATTTGACATGACCTTTGTCTTGTTTATATTCATCCTGAGACCTACCTGTTGGGATACTCTACTGAGGTCCTCCAGCGACTACATATAATTCAACACTTCGATATACCGATAGACGACGCAGCATCGTTGGGGAGAGTGAAGCACTGTCGAGGTCTTGATGGAATCGAAGGCTTTCTCAAAGTCCACATACGTTTTATTTAGTGGCCGATCATACTCCTCGGTTTTCTGTATAATCTGCCGAAGCGTATGGTTGTGGTCTATGGTACTGCAGCCTTTTCGGAAACCAGCTTGTTCGGGTGGCTTGAAGTCATCAAACCGACGTGAGAGGCGGTTCGTGATTACCCTCGAAAACCTCTTATAAGAAAGTGTTGTCACCTTTTTTGAAGAAGAGCACCACCACACTTCTGCTCCCCTCTTCTGGCGTATCACCGTCAAGTATGACGGAGTCTAACAACTTCCGGAGGGCTATAAGTACCGATTTGCCACCCGCTCTCAGAAGGTCAGTCATAATTCCATCGCCAGGAGCCTTGTTGTTTTTAAATTGTTAGCGGAATCTGAGAAGTCTGATCTGAATAAATGGGTGAATTGTAATATTTCATTTGGTTGCATTCAGTTATCGGGTTAAAATAATTAACCATAACCATGAATTGTAGATGATGATGGCACCGAAAGGGTCGATTGTTTTTTCGTTACGTCGTTGCCTTCTCTCAGAGTAGTATGTTCATTGATTGAACTTACTGATGATAATAACGTCGGCTGGATTTGATGGATTGATGGATTCATCGTCATTTTCGTTTTCATGGGGACAACTCGTAGTACTTGTTTCCATACCAACAAGTAAACGTCCACGATGCATATAATTACAAAGATAATTATTTATTTAGTCCAATACATACTCTTACTTGATGCGTGTCTGTTACAAAGACTGTCGTAACTCGAAATGTATGAAATTATACTACTTAGTAGGTATTTTTCTTATAACACTGCCAAACATTCGATTGAGTATAAATAATACTGTATTCCACAAATAGGTAATCACGGCTAATTTATTAATAAACTGTAAAGAAAATGACTTAAATTTTTGATTCAACAAAACTGTATTATATCAAAAAATACTCACTGAATCAATAATAGTGTTATAAGTAAAAATATTATTTTCAAAATTGCTTGTGTAAATCAGTAATAGTGTAATAACTCGAATAATAACACAGCCTTGTTTAGGCCTAAATCAACAACAGTGTATTAATTCAAAATATAAATATTCAATTTACATACCTGATTCAGTAACAACGCTACAACTCGAAATATTGAACCAAACGGTGCATGCTTCCTCGATCACTGTTGGTCGCAACTGAAGATGACGCAATATTGCCGGCGGAGGGTAGGCAACCAGTCAGTCATAAATAATCTCTTATAGCGCCGTCTCTTCTTCATTTTTTGCAGTATTTTTACGATAGTTTTACAGACTTGTGAGGAATTAAATTTTACGTAAGATTATAATGTTATCTCAAGTTCGATGTATTTTGAGTTACAACACTATTGTATTATTACTGCGATATGTTAAAACATTTCTACAATTGACCAATCTTGCGATATGAGGCAGCATGCCGTACGCCACGCAGGAGCCGGGCGCGCACTCTGTCAGCAGCTTGGTGACGACGATGACGAGCAGGATGACTGCCGCCGAGGGCCAGCTCGCGAACAAATACAGGAATGTTTCGAACTCCTCGGTCATCTTCGAGTCTCGGAGAGCGTCAAAGAGGGCAGAACTACCTCCTGGAAGTACAATGAGTCAGTGAGCGACAGACGAAACGTATACCTATAAACTATACGTACCTACTTTCTTTTAAGTTTTTAGGGTTCCGTAGCCAAATGGCAAAATACGGGACCCTTAAAGATTCGTCATGGCTGGCTTTTCTCCCAAACTATAAGAACTATACTATTGAAACAAAAAAACACGGATATTCGGGGGATATACCTTGATTACGAATTTAGTTCGAAACCTATAGTCCGTTCCACGGAGAGGTGTAGAAAATGTAAACAAATCAATGTCACTCTCAATATGACAGACCAGCATTTCTCAACCTTTATTTTAGAAGATAGTTCGTTGTAAGCTTCTCTGCTTGCCCTTTTAGATTTTCGTCACATAACAAGGTTAAATAAATTCCAATTAGTCCGTTTCCAACTTTTTGTCTTATTTCTATTATTTTATAATTATACGTTTAAATATGTGGTGCGCATAAGTTTAAAACATTAATACAAAAATAACTTGGGTGGTTGGTTCATGGAACACAATAGTAACATAATATAAAAAGTTTTTATTAATATTAAGTACAGCTTTGTTTTGTTACGTAGCACTTAATTTCCTTTTTCATTATGTATGTGAAATGACTGACTTTTTAGTAAACTTAAATTTAATGAGCTATATATATATATATGAGACGATCGTCTTAGCATTCCATGGATTCACCGTGCGGGTGCCGGGTTCATCGTGTGGTAGAGAGAGAAATCCCGAGTAGATCCTGAGACTTGACACATCTACCTTTTCGAATTCATGAGCGTAATGCTGCTAACGGTAAAAGAAAACATCTTGAGCAAACTGGCATGTTCCTAAAAATTAATGAGGTCAGAGAGGTTTGTCATCTACCCAACACGGAAGAATTATAGGCCCAGCAAGGAACTTTTAGTGGGTTGCTTATGTGAGCAGCGTCCCGCAAATTTACCCGCTTAGATCCCTTTTCCGTAATTTTCCCTCCATAAAAATAAACTTATACCAACCTATGCTTTCCAGATCATAATCTAACCGTGTTCCGCGTTTAAACCTGAGCCGTTTAGCTGTTCCAACTTGATTGAGCAACGTACATCCAAACTTTTGCACTTATATTAAGTATTAGTAGATTTAATTGCGAATAAATAGACATTATTTGGTGGTTCATTAGGTAAACGTCTTATAATTTACGTGCAAAAAGTAATGGTATCCTATCAGAAACATGCGTAGGTATACTTAAGTGAAGTGAGATCAAAGTTCAGTATTATGATATTATATGCCTCGTTTGTTGACTTCAACGACTAAAGAATAGAGGTCTAAATGGTCTTAAATGGTCAGTTCTAAAATCTATTTATAATAACATAGATTAGTTTTAAACACTTAAAATATGATTTGTTTTTATAATTTATGATGATTATTAAAAGCAGTCTGACTTGGCTGGTTTTAATATCATAATATTGAACTTCTCTTTCACTTCACATTTATGTTTTGATGGGATTCGCAGTTTGAGAAACACAGATCTAATTGCCACCGTTTAAAACCGTATCTACCACATTCTACTATTACTATTAATAAATCATTATTTGATCAATACAAATCTAAGTAAGTATCTTGTATTTAAGATCACAGTAAAGTCGAATCATATCTGTGAAAAATATTTTAAGACAGTTTTAGAAAAAATACAAAGGTTAAACGATTTTTATGTTATGGTAGCACCTTTGTTTACAATTTCTACACCTCTCGGTGGAACGGACTATAGTGTCTCCGGTTTCCTCCCACCTAAATAATTACTACATAAACAAAAGCAATAATTACGACACACAACCGCATATTTTAGCACGCCCACAAAAAATTATGATTGCGCTCTTTATGACAACATACATAAAATGGGCGGAACATTTCCGTATAAACAAATAATTTTGTCTATGTAGAAGGAGTCACTCAACGCTCACACACGTAACTAGGGATTGGAATGAGTGATTGCAAAATTTATTCGACATTTTATTTTGGGCTGTATTATTATATTTACATTTATTAAGTTTCACTAATATACAAATACGTATATATATTTATATATAAAAATGTATACCCTGTACCCTGTACGACATGTATTATACTGTAAAGAAATGTATTAAATTTGGAGTAGGAATCAGTTTTTACAAATTAACAGTTTTACGTCAAATGTATACGAAACTACTAGAACTGCCCCGCGTAGTTCTCGTTCCCATTCTTTTATAGAGATAAAAGTAGCCTAAGCCTATGTGTTCTTCCAAAAATATAATCTTACTGTGTTTCAAATTACAACTCGATCCGTTCATACGTTTCAACGGGATTGAGCAACAAACATTCAAATACCCAAACGCCCAAACATTCGCATTTGTAATATTAGGTAGTTGGATTTACGATACCAATTACAAAAAAAAAAACATTATTATTTTTTTGCTTTCCTGCTTGTACTGGGTAATCTCTGAAACGGCTGGACTAATTTTAAAGGACTTTTAATGAAAGATAGCTGACGGCTTACCTATAGGTTTAAATAAACATCACTTTATCTGCTTATGAGTATTATATATTATTTATGTATATAATACTCATAAGCTATATGTATATTTATTGAATTACACCACCTACAGTACACGATTTCTACTACTATTAGTTAATTCATAGGTTGCCTGGAAGAAATCGCTTTAAGCGATAAGGCTGCCCTTTGCTCTGTATAATTTATTATCGTTTTACTTAGTTCTAAGATTTATGGTGTAAATTTGTGGATGTAATAAAGAATTATATTAATATTATTATTTATTCCGGTTTGAAGGACTATGTTTCCAGAGAAATTACGGGGCATGGAGGTAAGACATTATTGTATCTCAGACTGTCGAACGCCGTAAATCCTAATGCCGTGAATTGGACTATCCGCAAGGAAGGAAGAGAGGCCTTTGTCCAGCAGTGGGGCAATGTAGGGTAGTAATAATATTAACATATTATTTTCATCAAGCAAGAGAAAAGTACATGTTAAAAAAAACGTAAAATTATGCCTTAGACGATCAGCTGTCTGGTAGTGAATGTCCCGTCATAATTTTGCAGCTGTTTGGTAGATTAGCGGAACAAACAAGATAGACAAAAAGTTTTAAAATAGTTTTTTAAGTATTATAGGTACCGTACATACTTTCATTTAAACTTAGTAAACAGTTGTTAATTTGATATTACATACAAATGCAAAAAAAGAAATTTTATTTCTTTGTATATATATATACATATATATTAATAATAATAATCATAAAACAAGTAAAAAACATGAAAAAATAGGTAGAGAGAGACGATCTTCTTAGCATTCCATGGATTCACCGTGCGGGTGCCGGGTCCATCGTGTGGCAGAGAGAGAAAAACTCGAGTAGACCCCGAGACTTGTGACTCGGGCGTAGGTTTAAGGGGCCCCTTTCTGACGTACATCAACACTCACCTTCACTACTCGTGTTTCTCTCCCTGCCCAGCCAAATCTGATATGAGCCTACTAGTGCATCTTTAGATACTCGTTCTAGTATAGAACTTACTGCACTTCTGGATAAGCCAAGGTCTTTCAGCAGGTTATAGAGAGATTTTGCTATTGATTTGCGAATAAAAAATAAAAAAACGAATATTGTCCATGTAAATTACCGAATAAATTTTCGAAGAAATTTCACATCGGCAAACTCCATTAACTCATCACTAACGCGCCAACGTACTATCTAGGCGCTTCAGAATGACTGAACGAATTTCAGAGTTATGCGGTCATATTAATCGTATCGAGAAGGCATATCCCCCGATATCCGCAAAAAAACAATAAATTTTAGGGGTGTCCCATACTTAGAACTGAAACTCAAAATTTTTTTTCCATCAGAACCATACGTGTTGCCTATCTATCTATGGATAGGTCTTCAAAACTGATATTTGAGGTTTCAGAAATTTTTTTTTTCTAAGCTGAATAGTTTGCGCGAGAGACTCTTCCAAAGTGGTAAAATGTGTGTAATTTCTAAAACAGGCGCGGTCCCAGCCTCAAAGAACAATGGCAAAATAATAGTTGACATCGTTGATAGCGTCTAGAAATAACATCTATACAAACGTAATTTGTTGTTTTTGCTAAGATTTTTCACATAAATAAATATAAATGGTAATAGAAGCCACACAAAATATTACAATTTATTGGGTTTTAAATGATTAAAATAACTTCCTACTCAGTTCAAGTGTGACCACTAACTATAATCATACTATTTTGGAAGTAATTTTAAAACAATAATGACGCCAAAACATTTTTATTTAGAGTTGGTTACTATTAGTAGATAAAATATCAGTAGTTATAAAAAATAAACGATAGATAATGGAAATAAGTTTCACTTAAACTTCTTCCCGCTGTATTACGATTACAATATTAATACCTACCCTAATAACTATTGGTATTCATTTTATTTTAGGTTATGGTAACATCGGAAATACTTTTGTCGCTGTCAAGTGTCAAGTTCGTTGCTCCTGCGCTTTTCGTGTCGGTTTGTTTTCGTATTTGAATATCTCATTATAATTATTTGACTTGGATTGTTTACCGGACTGATATTCCCATCGTTTTATGTGACTTGTGCGTGCTTAAAGGCACCTACATATTAATCTGGCAATCTTATTTGCTGTTAGAATAACAAAACAAGACCTCAGAAAAAGTAGTTTTCTTGTTGTGAGAACATGACGTCTCGACGTACAAGTGTCAAACCAATGTCAAACCTACATAACCTAAAAAAAGTTTAAACCTAAATATCTTTTTTTCACGGCCCTCTCAAGACAAAAATCTTTCCATATATTACTCAGGGGCTGACGCTCAACATTTTAAGATATTTTTGATGTATAGACGCTATCATTTCGTCTCAACTATTTTAAAGTATGAAAGTCTGCCATTGTTCTTTTGGAGGGGATCACCAGTACGCAGCCTCAGGTGTTCCTGGTCACAAGTAGAAATACAATAAATCAAGCAAAAAATACTTTACTAGTACCGCCCCAAGATTTTACCCGCGTATGTCCCGTTCTAGTTGTTTTCCCGCGTTAAAAAATAGTCTATGTAGGTACTATTAGATATTTTTAATTTTCACGATTTGGGTCATGTCCTCTGTGACCCCCCCTCGGACAGCGCATGTTCTAAAATAAGAGAATGACAAAAATAAAAAAAAAGTGTGATGTACATTACCATGTAAACTATCAACGAGAATTGGTTTGAATGAGATCTTAGTAAGTACTTTTATTTTAATACGTCATAAATTCACTATTGCTAAAACACTGATTTAAGTAACAATGAACTACAATAACTTTTATATTATGTTACTTGCTGCTACGGAAGCCTTCATGGGCGAGTCCGACTCGCACTTGACCACTTTTATTTTTTATAGTAGGTACAGAGTGACGAGACAAGCCGGACATATGTGCCTGATGGTAAGCAACATGCCTGCCCATAACAGCAAAGTAACATGCAGCTATTGGAACATGAAGAGTCCAAATCAAATATTGATTGGCTTATTCATTCTAAATGCATTAATTAATTTATTGAAGCTATTGAAATATAACAGCGGAACAAACGAAACGAAAGGTTCTCGAGTGGCGACCACGAACCGAAAGACGCAGTGTTCGACGGCCTCCCACTAGATGGACAGATGACCTCACAAAGGTCGCTGGAAACCGCTGGTTGCAGGTTGCGCAGGACCGTTCGTTGTGGAAATCTAATGGGAGGCCTATGTTCAGCAGTGGACGTCTTGCGGCTGATGATGATGATGATGATGCCATCAATATGGCTCTCAAATGAAAGGGCTTGACTAGTAGAATACTATACAGTATGCACTATGACAAATTTCAAATCCAAGATGGCCGTCACCACAAAATGGCGAAATACATTTCTTTTTTCACTACTCCCTCAATATGGGTTTCAAATGAAGGGGCTTGACTAGTAGAATGTTGTACCTATTACAAATTCGAGGTAGTCGGGAGTAAATCAAAATAAAATTTTGAATTTTGTTCTTGTTACACGTCCATGATACCCACGTAGGTACTACATATATACATACTAGCGGCCCGCCCCGGCTTCGCCCGTGGTACATATATATATAACCTACAGCATTCAAGGATTACGTACATAAGAAAGAACGGTGAACATTTTTTTTTAAATCAGTCCAGTAGTTCCCGAGATTAGCGTGTTCAAACTTTATATATATGCTATAGGCTACTTTTGATCCCCAAATTATCGTGCTGTTTACTGGGTCAGAAGTGACACCTGTAGACATCTGGCGGGGATAACTAATTAAATGACGATTGATCAGTTTTCGACCGGAGAGGAAAAATGATTAAATTAATAAAATGGCTATTAAAAAATAAGGGTTGATCGTAGAAGGGTGAAATTGAGGATTGTATGTATTTTTGTATGTTGTATCATAAAAAAATAGAAATTAAACATTTTGTCTAAAAAATAAAAATAAAATGTAGGGGTGGACTACCCCTAACATTTAGGGGGATGAAAAATAGATGTTGGCCGATTCTCATAGATACCGGATAAGCACAAAAAATTTCATCAAAATCGGTCAAGCCGTTTCGGAGGAGTATGGCAACGAAAACTATGACACGAGAATTTTATATACTCGTATTAGAATAGAAGATGTAGTTGGAAATCTATACTAATCTTATCTTACCTACAATAAAGAGTACGCTCCAGTTAAAGTTTTCTTTCACCATCAACCAATTCAAGCACGTTTTACTGGTGATCGGTAAAGGCACTCTGTTTTCTCCTACAAATAGTACACTTTTTAAATATTAGGTAAATACAAAATTGCACGTAAGATATAAAAATGTTGAATTTGTTTTCTCGTATAAATAAAATAATATGTGGATTTTACTTAGTATACTCTAAGCGCTGTAGCATGATCCGTATGACACTTAAGGCTAGTTTCGTAACACGAAACGTATCATGAAAGTTGCTGCGTTTTACAATATTATTACTTATAATTTCAGCTGCTCCGCTTCCGTAATATTTGAATCATTATTAACTGTTACCAGTAAATTAAATGAGACCCAATTAGAATGTTCTAGTCTACCTAATCTAAGAAGTATACAAATGAAATTAAATTAAAATAATCATAAGCCAAATGATATGCGTAAAACGTAACGCAAAAAATGCATTTAGTCATCACTATATATACTGCTAAGATGAATAGTCGAAATACATTGAAGCCTAGGGTGGCAGAATTTAGAGGGGTGGCAAATTTAGTCAAAAAATTAAATTTATGTTTGTAAGTCATAAAACAGTTCGAGTCATAAAACATAAGAGCTCATCGCTAGACGTAAACCTAAACCTGATGGGGATGGCACATTCCGCAATGGAGAAGCCACCTTGTTTGCATCTGAGTTTGCAGAATCTTCGCGCCTAGATCTCTAGATGTTGATAGCGTGATGCCTCTTATTCCACAAGGCAGTCTGACTTTTATGTCGAAGATACACATTCACCAAATGAAGTTTCACAAAGTGCTACGCACACTGGATGTGAATAAAGGAAACGAAAAACGAAACTGGGGAAGTTCCGAAGTCTTGGAAGTTTACCTATATGCAAACAATGCTCAAAAAGGGAAGTCGGGCTGACCTTGCCAACCACAGGCCCATCTCAGTTTCATCCATGCTCAGCAAGACGTACCTAGAATCGAATGGCTTCTTCAGTGACCGGAAATATGAGTTTCACTGAAACCGTTCCGCTGGGGATATTGTAGCACACGTTACTCACATCTGGAGTGAACCTAACGAGACACGTTGAGAAGCATTTGTAATTTTCCTAGATATCTCGAAGCTTTCTACAGGGTTTGGCGTGATGACCTTTTAAGTAAGCTTTCTGCTTATGAATTGTGTCCAGGTTTTATATCGTCGATATTGGATTTTTTTCGCGATCAATCAATATAAGTCTTCATTGATTGCTCGTCGGATAAATAACTCCCAATGCAGACATTTCTTAAGGGTCTCTACTTTCTGTTACGCTCTTACATTTGATCGCTGCTACATATCAACAATCTGTTGAAGCCCGGTATCTTTAGGAACGCAGATGATAGCTCCGTTGTAGAAAGTTTCATATCTAGATCTACCGCACGAGAAACAGTGGGCAGCAAACTCAGGTACTGAGAGAATATGATCGATCGTTTGAACTTCATCCTTGAGGCAGTCTATAAATAAGGCTGTGTTTAACGAGGTCATTTTTAAAGAGGGGAAAATGCAGGCGTGTCTCTTCTATGCCAAAAGGAGAATATAAAATACGCGATATGCCCCGTCATGTATATCACGGACCCCGGACATAGCGGGCAAGTGTTTTTCCCCATATAAAAAATAAAGAACAGCAATGGACGCATTACTTCCAGAAGGATTATTTCGAAATGTAAATCAATAGACATTTGGTAGATGAAATTATAAATATGATAAGAGGTAATACTTAAATATATTATATAAGAGGATGGGGGTGGCATTTTTTAGTTTTTGCCCTCCTAAAAATATTCAAGATTCGGAACTGCATAAAGTCGCATCTCTAGTTATAGGTGTACATGAATCTAATAGAAGTTGGATGACATGGTCAAAAGGGCTACCCAGGTAGAAAATCTCCTTAATATTGGGGGAATTTAAATAAACTATCACCGCAAGAATATTTGAATTTACATTAATAGAATTTAACACACAATGCCAATAAAAATCTAAAAATTTGTCTTTGAAAGATTTACAAAAAAGCATGCGAGTCATTAAAAAAGATGCAAAATAAATGTAATATTTCAAATTCAAAACTCATGTTTTTATTCAAGTTTTCTCTATTCGCGGACAAAACAAATGCTACCCAATTCCTTTATTCGCGGCTACAAATTTCTTTATTAGCGTGTCCAATCAGTACTGTTAGATTACATATTCGCTTTTTATATATTAGCTTATATTTGTATACTGTGTCGTTACTAACTAGCGCGAATTTTAAAAGAACCAATGCTGCATCGAGATGGCAGCACTATCGGCGTCTGTCATTGGCTAAGTTGCAGCCAATAACAGACTCTAGTCTAATCCCCTCCATAGTCACGATACTTTCGTCGTGCGGAAAATATAGTCAGTCAGTTGAGTTCAATCGAAGTAACGACACAGTAATATAGCATGTATTATAACCAAGTGGTAATTTAAATATAATGGACTATGTGAGTATCTCAATCTTTTATTTTTCTCCTCCAGAAGAAATGGTACAACCAGGCTTTTCAATCAAAAGGCTGGATGTGCCATTATTTCAGAAGCGGTATTAACTCGCGCGCCCTAGTTAAATGGGTACGACATAATTAATATATCCCAATATTTTGCAAGAATTAGGAAATGTTTGTGATCACTGTTCGACCTAGATCGAGAACATACAGTGACACAGGCCCAAATCCTGATAGCGATTGGATCGCGTCAATTAAAATACTCCACAGGGTGAATAAGAAAAAAAAAGTACGACTACCCTCATTTTATTTTTGTCTTTTTTGGTTTCACATAGTTGAAAAAAAATTTTTTTTTTGTTTAAATGTCACCCCAGTCAATTTATATTCAAAACTACCCGTACACCGTACACTTTTTTGTAGTGCGTGAAATTAAAACTATTGTGGTGCATTGTGAGTTAAAGTAGATTCTGTCTAAAAGTTTAAAGTTTTATATTGGAAGATTTGGAAAGAGTTGTTGAAATAAAAAAATTCCACGACTTTCCTTTGTCATTAATTGTTCTTTACCATTGTCATAAAAAAATTAAACAACCGATAACTATACTGTTATTAAAGTGATGCTTTACTTAGTCTTAATACGTAACTACAGAACTACACTGGTAAAGTTGCTCTTATCTTTTGTGTTTATTGTCTACCCGTTACTGGCGAGAGTATTTTAAATTCCAGAGCGTTCTACTAGAATGGGAAGTGTATGCTCCTCGATCAGAGCCTGATCTGGGAGCACATGCAGAGCAAGCGTCGTGCAGCCGGTCCTGAGAAGACGCTCGCGGAGTGCTGAGCAAGCACCATCAGAAGACATGCGGGTCGGCAAACACTTAAACGTCGGTCCCACGGTCTGGCTTTCCAGTGGGTACGCCACCCGCCATTTCATTGTCCTAGAAACAGTCTACTCCTACGGCAGCGCTGACACGCAAACTAGAGTTCAAGGGTATGTAAGATATTCAAAGCACTTAATTCCCAGCCGTATTTACTGCATAATATTTACTAAGTTCAATTTTCTCTCGCTACGAGTGCAATTATGCCACAAGAAAAACTCGTACGATTGCAATGTCGATATTAAATATACCAATAAAATAGTTATTATGGTCTACCTATCCCTAAAAGATAGACATAGAAATTAGACATACCATTTTCGACTACAGGAGTTACATTATCATCATAATGGGACTATGCTTGTAGCTCAAAAAAGCGACTTCGTTTCATGGTTGATGTTCCAAAGTCACAAAAGAAATTTGGTTCTACTTTTGTGATAAGAACGTCTAGGGTGTGGAATACGTTGCCCTGATTGGGGTTCCCTCGATGGCTACAATCTTTGTGTCTTCAAACCGAAAGTGAATCGGTTTCCTCTAGGTAAACGAGCTCTATCATTGTAGACCGCATCGTCGCTTAGCATAGGCGAGATGGCGGTAAAGTGTAAACCTAAATATGGTAGGGTTCAGCCAGCGCTTGCAATTTATGTATGACCTCGAATTAGAAACCTGTAAAATGATTAGGGGTTTTCTACTATTTTATGCACACATTATACGTCGAAACCCTTCTTTTGAATCAAATCTGTTTGGTGGTTTTAAAGATCATACTCGTATACATGGACAAATAAATAAACGTTGGGAAATGGCTTTGTTTTGTACTATGTAGTGATATGGCTTTATTTTGTTATTTAACAATTTTATGGTCATAGATAACTAGTGTGGCCAAACATTCGTGTATTATTTAGGTAATTACATCAGATGAGATAAAAGAAATATGTTTCCATTCTTTTCGAGCTAAACGTCACTAAAGCGGACGGACGGCGACGCGGCTGCGGCGGACGGCGTCTACGCGGCTGCGGCGGACGGCGTCTACGCGGCCTGCGGCGGACGGCGTCTACGCGGCACCTGCGGCGGACGGCGTCTACGCGCCTGCGGCGGACGGCGTCTACGCGGCCTGCGGCGGACGGCGTCTACGCGGCCTGCGGCGGACGGCGTCTACGCGGCCTGCGGTGGACGGCGTCTACGCGGCCTGCGGTGGACGGCGTCTACGCGGCCTGCGGTGGACGGCGTCTACGCGGCCTGCGGTGGACGGCGTCTACGCGGCCTGCGGTGGACGGCGTCTACGCGGCCTGCGGTGGACGGCGTCTACGCGGCCTGCGGTGGACGGCGTCGACGCGGTCTGCGGTGGACGGCGTCTATGCGGTCAGCGGGCAGTCGCGAGCGGAGTTCGCGCGGCCAGTCGCGAGCGGTGTTCGCGCGGCCAGTCGCGAGCGGTGTTCGCGCGGCCAGTCGCGAGCGATGTTCGCGCGGCCAGTCGCGAGCGGTGTTCGCGCGGCCAGTCGCGAGCGGTGTTCGCGCGGCCAGTCGCGAGCGGTGTTCGCGCGTCCAGTCGCGAGCGGTGTTCGCGGGGCCAGTCGCGAGCGGCGTTCGCGCGGCCAGCCGCGATCTGAGTTCGCGCGGTCCACGTCTCTTGTGTGGCCTGCTTCGGGCGACATTCGCGCGGCCATCAATCACACCCACAATCGGGAACTTCCCGTGAGTTCTTTTACTTAGCAAATTTAAAGTTTTAATATTTTTAAGGTTAAAGGTTTGATTAGTTCTCTTTATAACAAACCTAACTTCAAGGCATCAAAGCAAAACCAGACTTCCTTTGTCATTTTGCACTTCCATGGTTGAAAGTAGAGAGAAAGGAAGTGTGGAAGTCTTCTTCACCTCTGTTCGTCTCTTTCATCAGTTGATGGCAGCGTAAACTTTAAGTAACTTTACCTCACTCGCCTAGTCTTTGAATTGTTGCGGTCAAATGTTAAACGTAAGTCAACTATGCTGATAAGACCGCGGAGTGAGCGGTGTCTAGATACCGTGAATTACAATCGATCTTAGATTAATCATCATCCATCAAAGGGGCTATTGATTCCGGAATCTAACTGTACACTCTAATAACCCACTGTCTAACTGATAACTGACTAGGAAGGACTCCCCACGGACACTGACATAAACCACATTTTGTTCACAGTTATAGCAATAATTGATTCTGATTATTCTAACGGTACCGTGTACCCAGCCAATTAGAACATGCACAAAGTGCGCCGGTGGAGTGATCTGATGATAAAGATTACAATTATGAATTGTCATCTTGTGAATTGTCGAGCGTTTCACGCACACGCACACACCCACATCCTCACCCTCTTTTCTTCTTCTCTCACTATTACACACAAACTGATGCCGTGATAGCCGATTTAAACCTCTCTTGTTCAAATGAAACTATAAGTGTAGTCTAGTCTCATAATTAATACTCCAGATTCTTACTGAACAACCGCATTTAATTATTGTTTATTTGACAAATACCTAGTATTGTGCAGATCAATCGTCCTATAAAATTAACTCTGCGGAAATCGGATAAATAAAATAAAATTATGCTTTATTTAGCAATACCACGGCTATTTCCAAAACTTCAGTGGTCTGTGATGAGATTAGTTCACAGATTATTTAACCACAACATCTTTCTTCGGGACTCTTTATCTTCTCGAGAATGATAACTTGTCAACTTGTATATTACCAAAATGCTTCGTCTGTGTGCGCGGTCTAGGAGCTCACTTAATTAATTTAAAACGTGTTTCGTAACTTCAGCTGATAGTACAGATTTAATAATAATATATCTTATCACTTGTGCTGTTTTACATATTTAATTGGATAACAGGACACTCACGTATATACGGTCGGTCAATCCGACTCGAGTTTCGACCGCGTCCGGCGGCCTTTTTCAAGGAGAGTGCACGCGCGCGACGGCTACCCGTTTGTGCTGTTTTATCTCGCGAGCTCTCCTTCCAATATTATGCATCAAGTGTTAGGTCTTCTTCGCCAAATGAATGGGTTAGCTCGAGTAAGCAGTTTCAAAAAAAAACACGGTATATAATTTCGATAGTTAAAGAGTACCTCCGATTTAAAGATTTTACTAGTCGTAATTATGTCGTTACGAAGTAACGAATTTTCAAACAACTGTTGACTGTTGTCAATATACATACAACACATTTGTCTACAGGTTTACCTATTCGAACCATTAATTTAGAAGGTCACTGGTAACGTTAAGAGCAAACAATTTGTGTAAACACGAGGTTAGGGAAGCTAACTTCCCCTATGAAAACGAAAGTTTTTATCAGTTTCCTGAGATAGTTAAATCGTACCGTATGTTTTGCTAGTTTCAAAAATATTGGCAGTCATCAGGGACTGCCGACAGAAGTGAAACTAAAAAATAACTCTGAGCTTAATTGCGCAACTACTTACGGCTCATCAGAACTGTGCGGGTGAAACCCGAGGACGTGGCCATAACCAGCTAAATCATCAGAGCTTACTCGAATATTTCCTTACTTTACGAAATATGTGGTGCACCACAGTGAAATAAGAATAAAGCAGCTGTCTTGCTTTGTGGTTAAAAGGAGCCCTGTCAATCAGGTGCCATTGTGAACAGGATTCAGCATTTTAAAATAACAAATTACCTAAATAACTGACACAAACATTGTAAAGATTTACGTTAGTAAAGTATTATTTATTTATTCATTTCGATGAGCACACACAACAGAATGTAATAAACACAAACTACAACATAGAGTATACTGTACAGAACTGTATTACATTCAAAGCTATGTAGGCCTAGAAACAACATTTGTTTAAATACAGTGGTTTGATAATAATAATATTAAATTAGAGATAATACAAAAGGAAAATTAGGGCAACAGATCTGAACTTAAAACTTACATGCTTTGAAACAGTAGATAAATAAGATATTTACAAATAATATAAAATAAACTCATAATAGTATTTACAGTAAGCACAACAGGGTTATTCTTTTAGATTAAGCGTAAAATTTCTTTGATTTTCCTCTGAAATTGGAATAATTTTATGTGAAAATATCAATGTCCCTATTGGAGACAAGGACTTCGTTGTATTGGCGACTCATTCTGACTATGGAATTATAATAAGACGTATTATTGGTAAAACGTAAAAAAAAATATTCTCCCTTATGTATAATTCTAACTATAGCAGGATATTCTCCGTACATTGTTGTCTGTAATAATATCATCTACATTATAATATGCTTTGCCCATTGGATAGTCTGTTTTCGGGTAGCATCTTATTTTACCTTTAAACTTGGTGGCATTTCGCCTTCCACTTGTGCAGAAATTGCAATAAATAAGCAAACTCTTTTTAAATTTGGAAGCGTTATTTGTTACTTTAATCTGAAAGTCGGCAACACTATTTCGAGATGTGCTCTTAAAATCATTTGATTTGTTTAGTCCGGTTAATTTTTTCCTTACCTCCAATATATATTCGTAATTACCTATAATATGACGAGGCTGTTAGAACTATGTGGGCTGCTGAACTGAGCTAGTTGGTTTCCACTCGCTCTATGCAGGGACTCAGCTGAAATTTCAAATCTACTGAAATGCCTAGACAGAGTAGGATTTACAGGTTTGATAAGTTTGTATTTAATTCTACTATCACGTTTAAAGCCCAGTACATTGCAGAAAACGATCAGGATACACTTAGTTTCCTTGATTATTTGCATCAAACTACATATTTGTAGGAAGTGGTCATTTGAAATAATTTATTCCTCTTTTAGACTTGTGACAAATCGTTGCCGAACGTAGCTGTTTCTGTGTCTTATCTTTCTTTATCATAAGATATGGATCATTAATACAATATGTAAGAAGGGTCCGAGAATGGAACCTTGGAGTACTCTCATTTTTAATAGGGGACTCTTTTCATTGCACCCTATCAACTAATATTTTCATTACCCTATGGAAGCGTAGTTCCAGAGTGTCATCCGGTATGAAGACTGGTGTTATTCCCTGGAAGTAACATTTTGGGCAGTTATTGTGGAGCTGTCTGTATCAGAACAGAGTCTTCAAAACCCAAATTTGGGCAATATAGTCTATATTAAGACAAATTTCCAGTCTGATAATGTCTATTGCTTGCTTGAATTAAATAAAATCTATTGTACCTATGAGTGTAAGTATACTAATTTGCATACGCGGATTTTCCGTTGTATGCTTTAATTAATTTTACGTGTGTTTGCTTCATATGTTTGCAGGTGCTGTACACATTCAGACATTTTATATTGACAATGTTACGTGGGCTCTGCCCTTCGTAAAGTTTTAAAGTGCAAGGTGCACTGTTACGTGGGCTCTGCCCTTCGTAAAGTTTTAAGGTGCAAGGTGCACTGTTACGTGGGCTCTGCCCTTCGTAAAGTTTTAAGGTGCAAGGTGCACTGTTACGTGGGCTCTGCCCTTCGTAAAGTTTTAAGGTGCAAGGTGCACTGTTACGTGGGCTCTGCCCTTCGTAAATTTTTGCAAGGTGCGTAAAGGTGCACTGTTACGTGGGCTCTGCCCTTCGTAAAGTTTTAAGGTGCAAGGTGCACTGTTACGTGGGCTCTGCCCTTCGTAAAGTTTTAAGGTGCAAGGTGCACTGTTACGTGGCTCTGCCCTTCGTATAGTTTTAAGACACTATGTGTAACTAATACGTGGTCTTGGCCTATCGTATATGAAATAATCATCTGTGTTAAAATTATATTAACAATTCATATAGTAATGAAATAAGATCAGTATTTCTTTTGTTGGATGAAATGGAAATGTCTAAAATAGAAAGTTGTAATGTTAGTACAGTAATGTTTTACCGTTACTCATCGTTCAGTAATGCCTTGCCTTATCGGCTCTGTTTAGTTTCCTATAATTTAATAACAAACAATGCAGAAACTGATTAATCGTAATTTAATGTATAATAACTGTTGGTGTACATTATGGTAGAAAATCGAATTGTTGATAATGCTTTGTTTTCACTTTTTATTTCAAATTGTATTATTGTCATTCTAACACTAATTATTTATATATATAGAATCTTTATGAATGAATTTAGATTCAGTAATTCACTACAGATATAAAATATGCAGATAACCGTTGAGCTGTTCGAAATACAGGGATATAAAGTCCATTATGAATAAACAATTGTTACAAACATTATGCATTTGTATGGACACCATGACGCTATGTCTGTCAGATAAATATTTTATTGGTGTTTTGACAATTGTAGTCTATTAATTTATATTGAAAGATTCATTTTCTGACTAATAATCATTTACTGGTTTATCCAGTTAACATTTTAGTCATTTTGTAAATAAAGTATTTTATTATGTTTAAGAATTTTGTAACAATGATAATTACATATAAAATGTTTTATTTAACATTGTTTAGTTTGTACTTGTTTGTATGAGGTCATACAAAGTTGTTGGATGGCCGACTGTTAGATTACATATTCGCTTTTTATATATTAGCTTATATTTGTATACTGTGTCGTTACTAACTAGCGCGAATTTTAAAAGAACCAATGCTGCATCGAGATGGCAGCACTATCGGCGTCTGTCATTGGCTAAGTTGCAGCCAATAACAGACTCTAGTCTAATCCCCTCCATAGTCACGATACTTTCGTCGTGCGGAAAATATAGTCAGTCAGTTGAGTTCAATCGAAGTAACGACACAGTAATATAGCATGTATTATAACCAAGTGGTAATTTAAATATAATGGACTATGTGAGTATCTCAATCTTTTATTTTTCTCCTCCAGAAGAAATGGTACAACCAGGCTTTTCAATCAAAAGGCTGGATGTGCCATTATTATCTTTGTAAAATGGACTAATAAAAAACTGAAATGGACCTTATTACAATTACGCCTAAATATGTTGTTAGATGATACTCATACTCAGACTGATTTATTACATACAATCCGTATATGTCAGTAAATTAATAGTAATCTCTATTTATAAAAATGTTATGTTGGTTTGAGTACGGTTCAAAAACTCAAAAAGTTCTGCACCGATCGAGCTGAAATTTTACAATGATATATAATCCGCATCAAGGATTATTTTTATCTAATTTTTGCATCATAATGTTCCACAGCGAAGCGTGGCAGGGTACAGCTAGTTGTATATAAAAATATACTAATTGATATCGCTGCTGCATTGGTACGGCTTTTCTGTTTCTTTTTGCCGCCTTCGCTGTGGTTGTTGTTTATGTTTTTGAGAATGTAAATAGGACGTTTAAAAGTAAAGCAACCTAAATACTCAATGCATAAAGTAGGTATATTGTTAATTGCTGTCACATTTTAGATGTTCCGACTTTGCGTGTTTTATACTTCCATTCGTTAAAAACATTGATTATGATTAATTTCAACCACGAAATTCTCATTTATATACCAGTTGGCACTTGAAGCCATAATGGTCGTGAAGTTTTAACACTTGTATTCTAACAGTCTATCATAAAACCAATGATAAAGACTGTAACTAACTCATTATTTATTTGCAAAAATATAATTATTACCTTAGCGAAGCGTATCGTCGACGTCACAAATATGGCGGTGCATTCGGCAGTGTTTTTCCTCGAAATTCATATTTGAACATTTTAAAATGAGCTTTTGAAAATTATTTTATTTTTATTTTATTCTAAATGGAAAACAAACAGCATTACATAATCATAAAATTTTGATGAGTGAAAACACTGAAGCCAAATACAGTTTTCACTGATAAAACAAACAGAGAGAAAAAATAGTTAATACAGATAGAACAAGTAGCAACAAGTAGATACCACATACGGGGAGCGAACAGACACAAGTATCACTAGTTAGGAAATTACAAAATATATATAGAATTTAACAAAAATTAATCAAATTAATGGCTTACATCAATTAAACGTTTAGCTTTAAACCTGCGTTTTTTTGATAACAAATTCTTACTCTTTTCGTATTTGTCCTTGGTTATATCAAAGAACCGCCCACAAATTGCGTTTTTAAAAGAGTTATGCCTCATCGCGAACAAATCGACGCCTTTAGAATAAATAACATTAAAACTTTGAATAGTGCGAATAAGAAATGAATTCTTCCGATAATTCGTGACATGACGCGGGGTGTAGGTACAGCTGAAGACTGTGTCTCCGCGGGGCGGCCCTGAGCGGAGTTACGAGACCTATCCGAGACAACAGAGTCGGGCAATCCATCCGACCACACAGGATATTGTGCATGAAGCTGAGATCATGCGCGGTCCGAAGGGGGGGTCACAGGGGACATGACCCCCCCCAAAATAAGATGCTTTTAATTAAAAATCTAAAAAAAAACAAAATTTCTTATAGTACATAGACTATTTTTAACGCGGAAAAACAACTGTAACACAAACTACGCGGTTAAAATCGTGGAGTGCTACTATTAAAGTCTTTTTTACTCGATTTATTGTATTTCTACTGGTGACCCCCCCAAAATCAGAGGCTTTGTACTGGTGACCCCCTCCAAAATTCGAGGCTAGGACCGCGCCTGGCTGAGATCAGCCACCTCTCTTCTAACCTGAGCAGGCAAAATATGATGATGGAAGCAGACCTCATCATACTCAAACTCCGATCTTAAGATTTGAAATTTGAAATTAACAACACGTAGAAACTTTTTTTGAGGTCTTTCCAGCATGGAAATGTATTTGCTATAGCTGGGATTCCAAACCTGAGATGCATATTCAAGTTGACTGCGCACTAGAGAACAATAAAGAACTTTAAGGGTTTTTATCATTTTGAAATCTTTAGTTATCCTGAATATGAAGCCCAAAGATTTCATGGCTTTATTACAGATCTTCTCGATATGTTTATCAAAAAGTAACTTAGGATCAAGAGTAACTCCCAGATCGACTACAGAATTGGCCCTTGACAAGGACTGATCGTTAATTTTATAATCAAAAGAAATTGTTTGAGCTGATCTGCTGAAGGTGATGCAGCAGCATTTCGAAATATTAAGATCAAGTTTGTTCCCCAAGCAGTAAATCACAAGGCTGTCCAAGTCCAGTTGAAGCAATTCTAAATCACGGCAATTTTTAATAACTTTAAAAATCTTCATGTCCTCTGCGAAGAGTAAGAAGTTAGAGTGGTTGAAACATTGGTTAATATCATTAATAAACAAAATAAACAGGAGAGGCCCGAGAATTGATTCTTGCGGCACACCGGATGGGATGAATGATGGAGCAGACATGAACCCATTGAGAGCCACAGCTTGAGTGCGACCGTCGACGTAAGATGCGAACCACCGAAGCAAATCACCTCTTATTCCGGCGGCGCACAGCTTAGCGAGGAGGATAGAGTGATCCAGACGATCGAAAGCTTTCCGATAGTCTGTACAAATAGCGTCTACTTGCCCACCCCCCTCCATACCGGACGTGACCGCATCAATAAATGAAACAAGGTTGGTTGTAGTAGACCTTCCCTTCAGAAAACCATGTTGCTGGGGTAAGAAGGTATGTTTAAGAGCAGAGTAAAGTTGGTCGTGGATAATTTTTTCAAATAATTCAGCTAGTACACAAAGTTTTGAAATTGGTCTGTAGTTCGAAACATCACGCTTGGGACCACTTTTGTGGATAGGAGTTATTGTGGCAGATTTCCAAATACTGGGCATGATACCCTCAGTAATAGATCTCTCGAATAGGACTCGGACAGGAAGCGTCAAACTCGCCGCACATTTAATTAAGAGATTCGGATGAATGTCATCGGGTCCTGCGGATTTTTTAATATCTAAAGTTTGTAACAGTTTTAGAATCTTAAATTCCGTAACTTCGATAGTTTGTATATCGGCGACAGAGTCTGACGGCCCGAGAATGTTAATTAATCCACACACCCACAACTGATTATTAGGTTTAACAAAAGTAAAAGTATTTATTAATAATAATATAAATATAATATAAATATAATATAAATGTAAATATATTAATATTTTTATCAACTTAAGATTAAATTAAAATACGTTTAGATAGCTACACTTACTGGATATCGTGTCACTTACCTCTTGCAGTAACGACACGCTGCAGCTGAGATTAATTTTCCCCAAAATTTTCCGATATTTGGGAAAATCGGGCGGACTTAGTTTCCATTTTAGCCACGAGCCATTAGATCATTGTACACCTTACGTGATACTGACAGTTTCCACGTCACACTAACATTATATTACTTAATCTGTGTCACAACTGTCTCGTCTGTCTTGCGGATCATGCTACAGCGTTTAGAGTATAGTTAAGTACATTAAGTTAGTCAATTGAATGATGATTAATTACGAAAAATATTATTGAATAATTTCCTTACTAGATTGATTCTTAAAAAAACTTAAGAACTTCAGATCTCTTGGTGTTACAAAAAGTAATATGGCGCTTAGCAAACATGGAGAAGAAACTCTGAAATGGCTGAAATAAAATGTAATTTACACAAACATAATCTATTTCAACAAAATCAATCATAATGACCTAACATACTCAGCATAAAAAAAAGCTATTAACTTACCTATGGAACCAGCCAATACTCTTTTGTTCGATATAAGCGTAGCTTAACGCTGGTTGCATTATGGCTGCAATTAAAATAATACTCGACAGTATCTAAAACACACATTACACCACAATCAGCTGGAAAGGAACACGTAGGTATTCATCATAACGAAAATCAAGGAAACAACCCTGAAATCGCGAAAAAGCAGTTCGACGATGATTAACAAACAATTCTGTAGTCTTTATTATATTTATTATTTACCTACTTAATCTGTATTTTTAGCGAACAAACCAAAATAAGGTAACTTACTCCTTCATGAAAGTTAATTTTTCCCATTTGCCCATATTGCACCCCCAATAGAGTATCTATATACTGAGCTTCCTCTTCTGCCATGCCTATATCTATTGACATATCAGTTTGAGCTCTGAAAATAGTTTATCTTTTAATTATCTATCTTTAAATTGTAACGTAGCTTTTATGTCAGCTAAAGATCCGTGACCGGACGTTGTAAATCAGCTAAAATAACGGGAAGTTATTTTTTTTTAACTAATATATGATTATAAAACTTACCGACACATGCCCAAAAAATAAAAGTTCATCCAGAAGTACAAGATCGTCTCCAAAACAAGGACACCAGGAAGGTTGAGAAGCATGAAATGTGGGAATTCAATCTTCGGGCCCGCTGGGAAAAACCTTCGACAATTTTGTTTTAGAAATGTTGATTAACACAGAACTTTACTGAAAACGTGAATTGTATGGTAAATATGGGATTCGATCATAGAGAACGATTAGGATTATTGCCGATATTTCAACTTTACAATCCACCATTGTTATCATCCCATTTATTGTGTTGTCCCACTGCGAGGCAAATACCTCTCTCTTCTCTCCCCCGCCTGCAAGGGTGGATCCAGGGGATCATGGGGTCGCCCTTCTGGGGTGGGTCTTATACCTACCTAGGTGGACCACTAATTAAAACGCACTTGGGTCTTCTGACTTGACGACTATGTGACCCCTGGCGGCGCTGCTGGATCCGTCCTTGCCCGCCTGTTTTTTTTAAAATTAAATTTAGCAACTCCACAAACTCCGGGGTCCGTGACCTTTGTCATTTGTTTTCTTTTTTTTTACATGAATCTTGGATTTGGAAGAAAAGGAAATAGGGGGGAGTAGGGAACATTTTCATTCTGATTCTAGGCCTATTTTATTTTCTAAGCCGCCTCCTCCCGGCTCAGCGCCTCCACCACGACTGCATTTATGTCTTAGATGGCCATCTGCAAATTGAACTCTCGGATGGTCTTCGGTGTTGCAGCCAACGCTCGCCGAACGAACCGACCGATGGCGTCGTCGGTATCGTCAGCGTAGTACGTGAAGGACTTTGTGTGCCGTGAGATTGCGACGACCGCATGGGGCACGCTCTCGTGCAGCTTCATGTTTGCCTTAGTTTTGATTACGATTACCGACTCGTATGTCAGTCCCTGAGCTTCATGGATGGTAAGGATGCGTGACCCGGTGCCTGACCCATAACCCTGGTTTATCAGGGTGCCCTTCTCCTCTTGCGTGTGAACTAAAAAGAGGGTGTTTATTTGGGTGTTGGGTATTTGCGCTCCCTTATACCTTCTCTGCTCTAGGTACTTTACACGGGGCACCGAGGAGTACATACCGGAGTATATTTCCCTCAGCGCATATGCGACGTCCATTAGGTTTCGATGTGTGCAGAGCAACTCCTGGCTGATCTTTGCTACCAGGTTCGGGCGGTGATACCTCATTTCGAAGAGATTTTCCCTATCGATATAAGGCAATTGATTGACACGTCCGATGAGGACAATTTTGCCAACACTAGACAGCCGTGAGATCATTACAATGGCTCCAAAATGGTTCATGAGGGCTTCATCCACCATGAGGCGACTGAAACTCTCTTTTCCGAAACCATTTACCAGAGCAGAAGCCATGGTTCGCACCCTGGTTTTGACCAGGTTTCCGATACGGCGCGATAGCTTTTCTCTTAGATCTTTTGCTGCCTCCGTTGCTGTGGTGATGATAGCGTCCTTGTCCACATTGAAATGCCTAATGACCCATGTTGTCTTTCCACATCCTGGAACTCCGTTGACCCATTGTATTCTCGGTACCTCCCAATTTTCCCAACCCGCTGTGACTCTTGAGTTCCCTTCGATAATCTTGGCCATGTCTAGGATCTTGTCGTCCAACATAATTTTGGTGCATCGGGCGGTAACTACAATAGGGTCGTTTGGTGGTATCGCATACTCGTAAACAGGCATTCCCGCGCGCTCTGTCTCTTTCTCGTTCAGTGTCACGAAGCCATTTTCTGCACTGTAAGCTGCCATATACTGTCCTGTCATGGTTCCCTTGATGACCCGGGAAGTGACATTATTGTAAATGGCTGCTTCGGCCTCCTCGAGTTTCGCCTTTAAGAGGCTTTCACTTCCTAGCCTATAGGACTGCATGATGTTTTCGCAGGTCTTGAGGTTGACTTGTCGTGTCGCTCTCAGTGTGGCTATGAATTCGATGAAGGCGTTACGTGCATGACTCCGCGGCTCCGAAGCCGTGACATAGCGGGGCGGTTCAACCTGTCACATGTCAGCTCTCGTTCGGCTCATTTGTTGCTGTGAAGCTGCTTTGGGGGTTTTTGACGTCAAAAGGGTTGATGAAGGGGATGAGATTCGGAGTACGCTCCTTGCTGCTGCGTTGAAAGCAGTCACGAAGGCCGTGATAGTGCCTCGGCTGCCGCTTTGATTGACTGCGGCTTTCTCCGCGGCTGCCCTCTGCTGTGCTCTTTCGGAGCCGGTTTGGATGGTCGAATTAGGAACAGGATGTCCCCAGCTGTCAGTTGCATTTATTTGGTCGTGCGAAGGGACTCTGAGGTAGCTCAGATTTTCTCCCTTATCTTCGTATACGACAACCTCATGATGTTTAGAGGCCTCAATGCAGCCCAGCCGGTCTGCGACTCTCGCTCTTGAGTATTCGTTTGCCATCGCATCCACGCTTATCACCCGGGGGTGTGTCACCCGCATTTCTGCTCAGATAAGCGAGCAGCGCGCTTGCCTGCGTAAAAGGCGTTCGACCTTCCGAGTACTCTATTAGCGCAATCGTTTTGTTTTTCGATCGCACCAACCGAAATCGGTGGCCGTCTACCTCGCACACTCGCATAGCAACGTAGGTTTTCCGCTTCATTGTGACTTTGGCGGTACTCCCATTGAGCAGGCACGACAATCCCGGTGACAAACGGGCGCATTTCCGTTCCCAAGCGAAGCAAAAGCTTATTCCGAATCTTTCTTTGTTGCTGTCCATGAGAGAGCCACACCGCGGATACGGATTCCTGCCTCTCCTCGATTTGCGTTCTCCAGTAGTTGTTGGATGGAGATGTTTTTGGAGGAGTTATCTTGAGCGGGGACTGCATCCCCGCCCATGTGCCCGCCTGTTTTATGCTACAGCTATGCATTCCCTGACTTTATGATAATATATTTTGCTATCGCAGGCAAACATGGTAAATATCGTGTAATTAGTGATGATAGAGACAAGAACCCTGACACTATAAGAAAACCAGCCGGAGGCGCTCGAACCGACCGAGAGCCGTGCCAAAAGGTCATATGGTCATATGCACAGATGATATCTGTTCTGTGGTCATAAATATGCAACGATACCCTCGTTCGAAAAATACTTCAAAGTATGGAACATTGCCGCGAAATTGCTAGCTTACCGGTTTTTTCCTCGGAAACCTGTCAGACAGTTTGCATGTGCATGATCTAATAATACCACTCTGCACCATGCTCTTTTTTCTATCTCGAAAAGAGACATCGTTTTATGGTTAAAGTTCCAAAGACTGGTACGAAAAAGCTTGACTCTACATTTGTAATAATGAACTAGATTATGAAATGTGTTCCCTGAGTGAGATTTTTCTGATGGTTATAATCTTCGTGTTCTCAAATTTAAATATATAATTGTGAATGTATTATTTTTAGGTAAGCACGCTCCGTTGTAGACCGTATCCCGCATCGTGGCTTAGCTTGGCATCAGTCGAAATGGGGTCAAGTGTAAAGTAAAAAAAATACTTATTATTTTGGCTTTACTCAGTGCTTACGAAATCTCATGCAAATATTTTCAAATAATAAAAAGTTTCAAACATACTTTCATCCCTTATTTCACCCCTTTGGAGGTTGAATTTTGAAAAATACTGTAATACATAATTCATTATTTTGATCATGCTCAATTTGTACGAAATTTTATGCAAATACGTTTAAGGAATAAAATGTTTCATACAAACTTCCATCCCGTTTTTTACACCCTTAGGGGTTGAATTTCGTAATGAGATTTCGTAAGCATTGAGTAATAAAGCCAAAATATTAAATATTATGTAATACGGTTTTTTCTAAAATTTAATCGATTCTACTGATATATTAAAAAAAAAAAAGTTAATTAATCATATTCTGGACTGCAATTTTTTAGGCAACCCATTTGCTATATATTTGTCGACATATTAAATTACATATAAAATGCTTTTCATCCAAAAACAGCTCGGTAAAGGTCGTTGTATAGCGGGATCTCCTACTAAACAGAATTTAAGCCACGTAAAGACAAGCATACTTCTATGAGACCAATAATAATAGAGCGATGTCTAAAAGACAATCGGAAATTTTACCGGATTGTTGCAAGATTACAACAAATGATGTGAGAGATAACAGAATGTTTACTCTCTTTCTACGAAAAACGTAATTTCGCAATAAACTCGCGACTTTCCTACTCCGGGGGGTCTACCGCCTAACGCTACTGCTTTCGGCAATGCTTTGATTTGTGACGTCATCTGCCAATTTGGTACCGCCGATGAAAGCCGAAAACAACTTCTGCTTTCCGTAAAGCCGAAAGCAGATGAATGAACGAAACTCATACATTTGCACTGAAATAGCGACCGCCTAATTTTTATCTGCTTTCAAGCAAAGCATTTTCTGCTTTCAAGTAATGTCATGAAGACATGGCCAATTTCGATGCTGCTTTGTGATTGCTGTAGTGTAATTTTCTAGTATTTTCGTTATTAAACTGCCTTGTCAAGATAGATAATTGTGTGGTGAATATATACAATTGCGGGAACACTGATAACTTCCCAAGTTTCGTCATAGCAACGGTGATTTTACTAAAAATAAGTAAATCACAGAATTTTACACTTTGGGAGGGCATAATTCCCGAAAACCGAGACATCAAACCTGAGATAAAGGTAAGAAGGAACTTTGGTATAATGAACTAGAAACCTTTTTTGTTTTGATAATAATACCTACTCATAGCTTTATATATTATCATTTGCGATTTATAGGTACTTTTCACAAATTGTCATAGAAACTAGCTAAGTTACTACTCTTAAGTTATTATTTTAAACATTCTGCTGCTTGAGATCAATATTATTGCGAGAGACTTGTTATCAGCACATTAATAATATTTTGATGGTAGGTATTGAATATAAAACTATAATAGACATGTATAAAAAATTGAACTGCAGAATGTGCTTTAAAATAATAATTAGCAAGCATTAGATTCCATATTATAAACCTACATAGGTAATTTATGAACCAGCCACCTAATATTACCTCTTACTAATATCATAAATGTGAAAGATTGTTTTGTGTTTGTTGCTTAATCTCTTTGGGGTGTCCGAACGGATCAGATGAAAATATATAAATGTACTTTCTATAACAGGAAAATACTTGGATACTGCACGGGTAAAGCTGTGGGGTGCTGCAGGTCATGTAATGAAATGTTAATATTTCATATCAATATAATTAATCTTTGTTTTTGTTTTAGGAGTCACAAGAAGTATTGACTGCTGGCTGATCCCATAGCATACAAGAAAACAATGAGTTGTCTCAGAAGAGTACCCAATGTCACCAACCCCATAGAACTGTTAAAAAATTATTGAAAATAAATACACGGACATTATTTAAGTGTTAATATATTCCTTATTTCTTAATCTGAATGGGGAAATAGAAAACCTTTGCCTAAGTTATCCTACGATCAAAGAACAAACATGATCTTCAGTTTAAATAGCTAGTCTGGCTGGCCTAGCTGATAGTAAGTCTGCCAAGCCACTGCTGTAGACCAAGCGAAGCGAATATTATAATATCAGCTATCTGGCTCCCATAGTACAGGCTTTGCTTAGTTTGGGGCTAGATGGTGTTGAATGTGAAATTTCCACCACCAATATTAATAACTGTAATAGATTGATGTATAAATTGGACATTTATATGTATTTTAAGGACATTGAGTACTTTGACTTTAGAAAACCTTGTTATTGTTACATCTCAAGGTGTAGTCAGTTATGTATTGTTAGGACTGTTTGGAGACACCTGGGGCACACCACTTTTGAGTGAAGTACAGTACTAGGCAGTGATTTATTTACTCTTCCTGTTCAATAGTTGTATGGTTGCTACCATCAGGCATTATCTCATCTCAATCTTCTACTCCATGAATCTACACATATAAATCAATATGTGTAGATTCATGCATCATTAATTAATCATTACATTTGTGTGCTACACTAAAATTCTCATTTAGGATCCAAAATATTAATTAAAACACAATATTTATTGTTATTATTGTTGATGCAACAGATACATTTAATTTTCAATACTTTTTACATCACACTCTTGTAAATAATTATAGGTACTTCGACAATCACTCTTCAAACTTTGTTTTAATCAATCAGCGACGTCACTTCAGGAAGTTGTTTTGTGATTTGAGATGGTCTCAGAGAAGCTTGATATATCAGCCACCGCAACCATGACGCATAACAACAGATATATCTGAAACAAAGCACTTTTATTTTAACATATAACTTATTGATGCCATATATTATTTTTATTATTTGTATATTGGTAGGACTTTGCTAAGTCTCACTAGGGAAGTCAACAGCTTTCCCTGTTTTTCTACAGCCACGCACGCAGTAATGTGCTAACAGAATCAGAATCCTTTATTACTTATAAGTTCACTGTGTATCACTTCGATGAAGTGTCCATAGAAATCACAGGGCCTAGAGATGATTATCTAATCAGAAGCCGTGGGTCATGGGTTCGATGACCCAGTGCAAATGTTTGTGTGATTAATAAAAATGTTTGTATTTGCCTGTGTTTTCTATGTATAATAAGTATGTATTTAAAAATATATAAGTATTATATCAGCTATGTGGCTTTCATAGTAAAAGCTTTGCTTAGTTTGGGGTCAGATGATGTTGTGTGTGAAATGTCCACCAATATTTATATTTTATTTATTATCTCTAGGTGCGCAGTGCAGTGTTAGCTACTGATTTGACTCTAGTTCCAATAGGTTTGTGACACTGTACTGTTATAGGCAGGTGTGTTGCTTTTCAAGAGGTACATGTCCTGCTCTTCCCACCACTTCTATAGACACACCACACACCAGTCCGCCTGAGCCGCCGTCTCGGCAAACATTCTATCTATATTAATATTATAAAACATGGGCAGCCCAATTTATGCTTCTACTGGTGCCTTCTCTCAATGACAATGATGACAGACTTATAAGTACATCAGCACTAAGAAAAATAGGTACTCTAAAGTGGTGTAAGCGGGCTTCGACCCACAACCTCACGAAATGTATAAACAAGCTTATAATTATTAGCAACGATAGACACTATTCAAATTTGCCTAAACTACTAAATAATATATTCGATATTCATATAATGTTTTCATTGTTTTACATAAATTAAATTGTAAATGTTTACCTCAGATAGAGGTTATATAAAGTGTAAACAATATACAATGCTGCCAGCCAATAAATCGAAAGATTGCTAGGGTTACGTGGATATTTTTTAATTATCCAATTTACTTTGGCGGAGAATAATAGGTAACTTGTAACAATTTTTTGTGATGAAAACTTCTTTTAAAACAAATGTTTTCATTACATTTGAGAACGAACGATGATTTCCTATCAATTACGGATATTTGAGGTTTACGTAAAGTATTATAATGTAGCCTAGGCAGAACTTTAAATATAAGGTGGGAACACTTGGATTAATTGTCAAATATCGCGTTCCGTTTTTTGTTTTTTTTCCTATCTTCGGTTAATCGTCGTGCTAACAATGCTCTTGTATAATGACCTTCATAAATGAATAATAAATGTAAAGTAAAACAGATTTACAATAACTGAAGTAATTTGAAATGTGAACCGATGCCTTGAGACGTTTAAACTGTTCATCACACTTATAAAATATTTTCGCATCGACTAGTTTGACGAAACCGATTACGTGGTGTCGAAACGTAATTACTGAACGCATTTCTTCACTTATTTTTGATCTGTGATTGCACGGCCAATTTTTGAAAGCAGATATAGTTAGGCGATCGCTCTGAAATGAAAGCATGACAGGACAAATGCTATGAAGACAGCTAATGCTTTCCGTCTGCTTTGGAGTTAGGCGGTAGACCCCCCGGTCTACTTCGATCCGTCGTTTCGTCCGTTTAAATGTTCTAAGCCTACTCTCATTAGAGTTCTAATTCTAATTAGAGCCTACTCTAATTAGAGTAGGCTCTTATGCCAAACGTCAAACAATATTCGATCGGACGAAACGATGTAGAACCGGCGCGGCGTAGGAAAGTCTCGAGTTTATTTCGAAATTACGTTTTTCGTAGAAAGAGAGTTGACATCCAGAAGCTTACTCCCGCAGTGGGCTGAGTCAGCTGTTGATTGAAGATGACGATAAACAAAACTTACGTTTCGCAATAAATTTTAAGTATTTGGTTCGTCTGACAACCAATTAAAGTAGCCATGGAACCTGAAATAAATAGCAAAATAAATAAATATAACCTCTATAACATATTTATTTTGAAAATAAATTTAGGTACATACATGTATTTACTTAATTCCTACTTACTTTCCTATTAAAATCATAAATGTTTGTTACGCTTTAATGTCTAAACTACTGTACTGATTTGAATGAAATTCGGCACAGAGAAAGTAGATCTACTTTTTATGCGAAAAAGTGTAAAAAAACACTTTTGAAATTGAACTAGGGTATGATAGTTCAATCATTTTTGAAGCCTGAAACTTGGACCTTAGTATTATAATAAACTTCTGATTACATTATGTAAACAAATAAATAAATTGTAGTATTAAAATTAACGTGGTGGTTAAAATTAGCACATATTTAATTGGATAACGGGACACTCACGTATATACGGTCGGTCAATCCGACTCGAGTTTCAGCCGCGTCCGGCGGCCTTTTTCAAGGAGAGTGCACGCGCGCGACGGCTGCCCGTTTGGCACTGCGGGCTGCCGCACGGCGCGCACGCAAGCTCAACGGCTGTTGCGGGGGTGCAGGTGAGGGGGATTGACCGACCGTATATACGTGAGTGTCCCGTTATCCAATTAAATAAATAAATATTGGCGGACAATTCACACACAGCACCATCTGACCCCAAACTAAGCAAAGTTTTTAATATGGCGACCAAATAGCTGATATAATACTTATATAGTTGTAAATACATACTTATTATACATAGAAACATCCAGACACAGTACAAACATTTGAATTCATCACACAAATACTTGCACTGCACTGCACTGGGTGGGGATCGAACCCACGACCCTCGGCTTCGCAGGCAGAGCTACTACCCACTAAGCCACAAGGCCAGTCACAATATATACAATCGGATATCGAATATCGGATCTTCTTAGCTATGTTTGGTTAATATCGATTCAAGATGGCCGCCTCCACAAAATGGCGGACAAAATATTTCTTCACAATATGGGTATCAAATGAAAATGCACTATAAAAATTCAAATCCAAGATGGCCGCCACCACAAAATGGCGATTCATATTCTTTTTTTCACTACTACCTCAATATGGGTATCCAACGAAAGGGCTTGACTAGTAGAATACATGTCACTATGACAAATTTCTAATCCAAGATGGCCGCTTCCACAAAATGGCGAAATACATATTATCTTTTTTCACAACTCTCTTAATATGGGTATCAAATGAAAGGGCTTGACTAGTAGAATGTTGTACAGATAAGAAATCTGAGGTAGTCGGGGGTTAATCAAAATTTTTAAATTTGTTCTTGTTTCAATACGTGTAATATTTATTGAAAAATTATGTAACATAACTAGGCATATTGGTAACTAAAATTAACTACCAGAAATCTTTTTATTTTAGGGAATAATACGAGTTTGCTGAAAACGCATTCTGATACTATTTTCGTACAGTCGATCATTGGACGAAAATAACGAGTTGTATTTAAAACTTACCTATGGAAGATGAATACGCTATGCCGAGGAAATAGAAAACAGTAACATCTGAAGGTCTTGAATTACTGAAATACCACAATTGCATACCGCTATTTATCTAACATTGGAACACTACCCACAAATAATATATGCTAGGTATACAGTATGACTTCCTAGGGCAAGGGAATACGATTGGTAATATTTTATTATAAATGTACTTAATATTGAGAGACGACACGAGCAGGACATGTGTCTGATGGTTAGCAACATGCCTGCCCACCACAGCACAGTGACATCCATTGGTAGCCAATGGAACATGAATAAACCAAATCAAAAACTAGCACTGCACTGCACTGCGCTCGTTACCCAGAAATATAAAATGTTTTATCTCAATGCCCTGTAATTTCACTGGAAACATTGCCTTTCAAACCGGAACACAGTAATGTTTGCACGCTACTGCTTGGTGGTAGAATAACTAGGCAAAGGTATGATACTTATGATAACAAAAATTAAGTCTTATATTTTCCGCGTGGGGAACAATATAAGACTTAACTTTTGTTAGGAAAATAACATCATCATCATCAGCCGCAAGACGTCCACTGCTGAACATAGGCCTCCCCCTAGATTTCCACAACGAACGGTCCTGCGCAACCTGCAACCAGCGGTTTCCAGCGACCTTTATGAGGTCATCTGTCCATTTAGTGGGAGGCCGTCCAACACTGCGTCTGCCGGTTCGTGGTCGCCACGAGAACCTTTCTTCCCCATCGTTATTTTGCGAATATTCTCATTACGGATTCTGTCGCGCAAAGAGACTCCGAGCATAGCCCTCTCCATAGCTCGCTGTGTGCCGTGTGCCTTTGAGCTTCGTTATGAGGCCCACAGTTAAGGAAAAATATACCTATGTTGTATTTACCTTTCTCCGTGTCTAACTGACTTTTGTTTTGCCTTCCCAATTACTTGGTATACTTCCACGATACCCAGCTGGAAATCAGAATCGGGAATCAAACTGATGAACGGGTTCAGATGATGGAGATGATACTGTTGGTTGAATGATTGGTACTGATGGTTGAGATAGAACTTTATAGTGCATGTGATTGGTCGTGGATTTTTTTTATGGTAGTTGGAGAGGCTATTTATATATATATAAACAATAAATTAACTTTAATTAAATTCGTTTAAAAATCTTTTCGTCTTTCGTGTCAATAAAATACATTTCAAAAAACGTCGACCTTGCATACACTTTTGTACTGGAAAACTTATACCTTCCTATTATAAACTACCTAACTTCTTCAGCTGCTCATCACGACCATGTATCTATTCACTAATATTAAGTATGTAGTAAGTATGTGTGTTTGTTCCCACATATCTCTGTCACATAGAGACGTGGGAACATCCACATTAAGTAGGTACATTAAACCTGGATATTACAAAGATCTTAATACACAGATGTGCCCTCCCAAACTTCAGGGCGCACGGAATAATGTCATGGTTGGGAAGAGTGAGCTCACTCATTCCGTTCCAGTCGGTTGCAGGAAGCGGTGAGCTCCGGCGTGTTTACTTATCACTATTCGTTGTCAACAACCAAAATAAGTAGAACCACAGCATATCGCGCCGCTGGCGATTCTAGGGGTCAAGTAGATTGGTTATGTGTAAACTACTTACGACACACATAGAAACGCAGATTATTACCAATTTCAAGTTACTGAGGGCACATCGATTGGTTTATATCGATGGGATATTTCTATATTTTACCTCGTGAAAGTTAATGGTTGTTATTACCTAAGCAACGGGTTGTACCTATTACGGGGCGCAGCTACTATTTAGTATTTGTTGTTAATTATAGCATATTTACGTACTTTTTCTAATTCAATCAATATAGCCAAGACCAGAGGCATCATCAACCCACACGCCAAGATGCCAGATATCCACATAGACAAAAACATAGTCATGAAAAATAGTATGAAACTTAACCTGAAAAAAAAAATACATGACATTGAATGGACTTTTCTTTTAGTAATTAAAACTGTAAATAGTTCTAGCAAACTAGAAACTGACCTGTAATGTGAACAACCAAAGATTAGAAGCGATTTCAGGGCAATTCTCCTGTGCAAAGGACTGTCTTCTATAGCAATTATCATTAACATTATTCCTATGCAATCCAGCAGCTCATTTCTTATGTAAATCTGTGAATCATTAAACATACATCTTTTACCATTAAAGTAGGTGTATTTCGACACACGTATTAATATGCCTTTGGAAACACAGAGGTAAAAACAAAGGTCCAGGCGGGATTTGAACCCGCGACCTGAAAATCGCGAAATCGGACGTTATTCTACGGCCCTGAAAAATTTAAAGTTTCTTCTGCTAACGGTACTTATGTATATTTTCAAAAGTACATACATTTATATATTTATTTTTTAGGAATTTGATATCTTTAATTTATAATACATTTTTATATATAATTTATATATAAATCTCCTGTAACGATGTTTGTCCGCGATGGACTCCTAAACTACTTAGCCCATTTCTATCAAATTTGGACGATGTGTGTAGATTGATCCAACTTAAAAGATAGGATAGTTTTTATTTCGATTAATGGGCTTTATGTGACAATATCCGAGCGAAGCCGGAACGGGCCGCTAGTTAATATATGAATTTTTACGCATCACGTTGTTTGTCCGCGATGGACTTTAGGAGTCCATCGCGGACAGTTTCGGTTTCGGCCAAAATCGGCCGAAACTTTTGACGAAATGACAAGTTCAAGCACGTTCACGACTAGACTGATTTCAATAAAACTTGTACAAATACGAGATATGTAGTCATCGTGTGCAGTTTGATCCAATGTGGAAAGATATGATAGTTTTTAATTCCGATTATCATGCCCTAATTTATAATAGTAAAATCTTTATATTTTATATATTATGATTGCAGTGGTTGGTGAAGAATTTGCATTTGGTCTGATTGCAGTGGTTGGTGAAGAAGTTGCATTTGGTATACGAACCCGCGACATCGCAACGGATGTTCTAGCCAACTAGACACTAGGCCATCATGGCTTTTATGCACTTACCTCACTGATAAATCCTCTGCTTCCCATAACCGAAGACAGCGCGATCGGTATCAGCGCGACTACAGCGGGGTGCATGGCGTCCGTCACCCAGTACGCGCTGGTCACGAGGAATGCGTAAAAACACTTGTAGGCCTGAAAAAGGTGTAAATGTACCCAGGCGCGGTCCTAACCTCGAATTTTGGAGGGGGTCACCAGTATACAGCCTCAGATTTTTGGGAGGAAGGTCACCAGTAGAAATACAATAAATCGAGTAAAAATACTTTACTAGTAGCGCCCCAAGATTTTGCCCGCGTAGTTCGCGTTCTAGTTGTTTTCCTGCGTTAAAAAATAGTCTACGTACTATTAGATATTTTTAATTTAACGCATACGATTTTGGGGAGGGTCATGTCCCCTGTGACCCCCCCTTCTTCCCCTTCCCCCTCCGATCCGGAAAAAGACGGATTAATGCACAAACCAATCATCCGTAATTTTGATACCACATCGGACGGTAAAAAATCGGATTTTCGGACTGTAAAATTCCGTGTAGTGCACAAACGCTCTTTATTATCACGTTTTTTAACCCCCGACCAAAAAAAGGGGTGTTATAAGTTTGACGTCGATGTCTGTCTGTCTGTCTGTCTGTCTATCTGTCTGTCTGTCTGTCTGTCTGTCTGTCTGTCTGTCTGTCTGTCTGTCTGTGTGTGTCTGTCTGTGGCACCGTAGAGCTCAAACGGATGGGCCGATTTCGATGCGGTTTATTTATTTGAAAGTTAATTACCGTGCGGGTGTTCTTAGCTATGTCTGGTTAATATCGATTCAAAATGGCCGCCTCCACAAAATGGCGGATAAAATATTTCTTCACAACCTACCTCAATATGGGTATCAAATGAAAGGGCTTAACTAGTAGAGTACTATACGCTATAACAAATTTCAAATCCAAGATGGCCGCCACCACAAAATGGCGAATTAAATATATTTTTTCACTACTACTTCAATATGGGTATCAAACGAAAGGGCTTGATTAGTAGAATACTTTGCACTATGACAAATTTCAAATCCAAGATGGCCGATACCACAAAATGGCGAATTACATTTATTTTTTCACAACTCCCTTAGTATGGGTATCAAATGAAAGGGCTTGACTAGTAGAATGTTGTACAGATAACAAATCTCAGGTAGTCGGGGTTAGTCAAAATTTTTAATTTTGTTCTTGTTAGCTAAGTCGCGCAGTTAAATCCGTTAACTGCTCCAAACCTGTTGTGAGGAACTTCGTTCCAATAATTGAAAAAAATATGTAATCAATGTTAATCATAGGGTACGAGTTAGTAAAACTTACATCGTTAGACCCAATGAACGCAATTGGTAAGAATAGAATTGGAGCTGCAATAATAACCAATATCTTCCAGTACAGCTTGCACCACGTGGTGTAGCGGGCACGTCTCGTTATGATAACCAGGTTCGTTTCCCTGGAATAGTAAGGCATTAATTAAATTACGAAATGGCGTAAGGTGGTTAGCGTCAGTACATATACACACAAACAGCCCACGTTTTGTCTGCTCTGCTGAGACGCTGAGAGTCAAGAGACACAAGTGCTCGCAAACTGGAGAAATGCGAGTGTGGATGTCACATATCACCCACCATACTGGTGAAATGCGCACTGGTGGATGTCACATATCATTGAATTATGTCTCTTGGTTTACATCTTGACACTCCATTATTTTCTACAAACTCGTGGGTACTCAAGACTACGCAGATGTTACACACGCGTAATGTTTGCTTTAGCGGGGCTACTGAATTGTTTTATTGAATAGTTGCCCCTTGAGTTCACCTGGTGACGTAGTCTATAAACTTGCTATAATGTTGAGTTACATAAATAGAATGGAGCCAAATTATACTATTCTAATTAAAAGGGTGATTGCACAGATTTCTAAATTGTTTCAAATATCTGTGGGTGTTTGTATTGCCGCGTAAAATTAAACGAAACCGATGATAGATTAGATCAGGTACCTAGATATCTATTTCTGTTAGTAGGTACATTCGCATTTTATTTTACACTTACCCATGAAGGAAACTTTATTCTGTCACTACAATTATTCCTCCAGGCATTATTAATCCGTGCTTGGGACAATAAGTTACTGGCTGTGTGAGTTACGAACTTTGAGTTAAAACGACTTGGGTGAACAATTCACACACTACACCATCTGACCCCAAACTAAGCAAAGCTTGTAATATTATAAAGCAACGTTATTGAAATGTTTCTAATCTTACGTTATTTTATCATTAGGCAATTAAATAAAGCTTTTAATCTTGTGCCGTTTAGTTGACGGACAGCTGTAAACAGCACAACAACCCACATGATGATATTTCGTTAGGAATTAGATGTTCGATACCAGCCCTTCGTTGAGTGCTCCTAGCATATCCGAAACGGCCTGAGGGGTGAGGAAGCTTGAAATTGGCGGGGGGTGGGGAGTGTCCGTTCTATCTATATCATCTATTCTATGCTCTAGATGCCTCTAGTCTGTACAGCCGAGCAGCGACAATAATGTATTGTGTGCTCTTCCTACGAGATAGGAATTAGGTATTTACTCTAGGTATGTGAATACATTACACGAATGATGTAGACGGTTAAAGAATTGTTTCGTTATGATTGGCTTACGATGAGTCGGAGTCTGGGGCCGCTGCATCAGGCATTTCACAATAAATTATTTATTTATTTAAGTTTATTTATAAACAATAAAATGAGAAACAAAATCTATATGGTTCCAAATTCGCCAGTTTACTAGTTCAGTCAATGTAGCAACACCTAGGTAGGTAGGTAGGTACTAAATAGTGTAAACCGTATTACCAGAAACTTTAATAAGAATTTTGTTGTTTTTCGATAAATTATTTACAATTTTATTAAAAAATATATTTAGATATTTATTTTCAAAACTCATACAATGACACTAAGGGTAACAGCTATTCTACCAGAATATAAAATATTTTTGTAACTGTGGTACCTACCTTTGCATTATCAATGTATAACTGTATGTAATGTAGTTAGTGCATTATCTTTGTTAGAGAACATGTTTGTATTTTTATAGGCATTCATGAGCTCAGTCGTTGGACTCGGTTTATAATTTTACACTTCTAGAAAATGCTTTTAACGTTTCTGAGAAAATTCCATTTAAAATCGTTTGATTGGCAAAATGTAATTTTAAATAACCATTTAGTTTTCTTGGCGTGGCTAATAAGGCTTCCATCCAATCCGGTGAAAGATGCCTGAAGTGAGCGGCGGGCTCTGCTCCACTTTGACACTGAGTTTGACACGCTTCGAGAAATGACAACATGGATCATGGAGTATTTGTGTTTAAATTGAACATTTACAATATATCCGTTCGTGTTCCTCTTGTTTACCACGCCATAAGTTAGAGCAGTTAGCAACTATATATTTCTTGGTTCAGTTAAAACGAGTCCTCCATGCTTGTCATTTCGAAGTTGACCCGAGTGACATACTGATTACTGACATACAAAAACATCACTTTTCACCTTTTCAGTTGTCAAAAAATTTTTTGTGCGGGGTGGGTGTGTGTTGGTTTGGTGATACAAAAATCGTTATTATCGTAAATATTCTATACACATAAAAATGTCTGTGGATTTAGAATACGACTACATCGAAGCAACAGCTTCTATGGACAAATTTTCCCAAGATGATATCAATGAATTGCGCTCATGGACAGAAACATTGGATAAATCTAAATATGTGCCGAAAGATTTAACAGATAAACAATTACTTTTATTCTACAATGCGTGCTACGGGGATGTAGATAAAACTAAAATTTGTATAGAAAAGTATTACTCGTGTAGGAAGAATGCTCCAGAGTTTTTCGAAAACCGCGTCCTGTCTACTGAAGAAATGAAGAAGGCTGTGGAAGTACTGTGAGTAGATTACCTCATAGTCAATATTTACAAAGGTAGTTTTTGCCCTCATCTGACAGATATTGATTTAGCTGGTTATTACTCAGGAAAACTGATGCTCAAGCTGTTTACTTTTTAATATGGAACTCTGGGTACTTATTTTTTTCGCTGCATATTTCCTCCTCTAATGTAGGTATTTGTATAACTAATATAGACTTATAATTCTTATTTAATTATTTTTCAAGTAACGTTAGTTTATTTATATGTTTACATTACACCTTAGACCTTAAGGTCGGAATAGTATGGACTTTTTAAAGGGCATTCTTGTGGCCAAGAGTAATTTTAAGAAACACATGACATATAGTAATATAAAATAATCTCATACATACATTTAGCTACCTACAATGAAAGCCTGCATAGCATTATAGAGGACAAAATCTATAGTTTTCATTATGTTGTGCTGATACATAATACCTTAATCATTCAATTCTTTTAAGAGTGTTGAATGCAACAAAATAATAATCTTTAATCTCTTTCATAGTATGTCTAAATATAGTTTTCTAAATGCATGTTATGTATGCATGCATACATAACATGTAGAACTCTATCAATTCTAATCCAATAAAGAGACTCTGTAATATTTGTTATCAGTCCGGTTGTTGTGGAGTCGGAGAGTAGCCACAGACTGGAGTACTGGCAGCATCAGACTTATTTATATAAATATGATCCTTTTTATGCATGGCTTTATTAGCACTGGAGCAAAGGAGATGGTTGGGTAAAACAGAGACCTAGTAAGGAATGTATAACAATGGAACCTTGAAGCAAGGGCGGATCTAGCTTTGACTCCAGAGGGGTGTCACATAGTCATGTCATAGTCAGGCGCGGCCCCAGTCTCGAATTTTGGAGGGGGTCACCAGTACGCAGTCTCAGGTTTTGGGGGGGGTCACTAGTAGGAATACAATAAAATAAATACTAAATACTTGACTTGATATTTTAGATTTTTAGTTGAACCGATTTTGACTTGATATTTTAGATTTTTAGTTGAACGTAAACGATTTTGGGGGGGGTCATGTCCCCTGTGACCTCCCCCCCTCGGACCGCGCATGGTCATAGTTGTGACCCCTAGGACCCCCCTGGATCTGCTCTTGCCTTGGAGTACTTTAACATAAATAGTTTTTTTCACTGGCAAGCTTTTATGTACTTCAACACATGTAAAAATCAATTGAAGTACATAATATATGAGCATATTTTATGTTGACAGTGTGATACTCTATGTGAAATTCGTAAATTGCTTGCACTGCTGAATCAATTGAGTAACTTGGTGTAGTCAAATGTAATGAAAGTTGATAGCTTCATGGTAAACTAATGCATTCTTATCTGTGAAATACAGCATTTACATTAAGACATTTTATAAACACATGGATAAGCACATATATTGAACCCTGCGGCGTGAGCTGCTACTTGCTCAAACTATAGAATATCACATTTTTTGTAATAAACACATTAAACATATGTTTATTATGAAATAGGAGTCAAACCACTTAATTCGAATTTTTGGAATACCATGAATAATATTCCATGAAACGGTGTCTGTTTTTTCGAGCTTCAAGCAGTTTGATAGAAAATAGGGGTAAGGTCTTGAATCGAGCCGCCTGAATTTAGGGGAGTTGGTGGAGGGGAGGAAGGGTGAGGAGAACTACCCCCTACCATTTTTTCCTGCCGGAACCGCATAGTTTTTTTTTAATTATATATCAAAGATCATTTTTGCTACTCTACTAAATCACTTTTATACCTAAATTTAGGGAGGGGAGGAGTAGGGATTGGGGCTAGTTGTATCTGTCACTAATTTCGACCTCACCGGTCTGAGTTGGACTCGGGTGGGCTCCCGCCAAACTCTAGTGGTCGCCCTGAACTTTGCTCCGCCACACTCAGCCTTCGTTTCGCTACGAAAGTCGCCGGCTCGCTTCGCTCGCCACCTCCCCCCTTCGCTCAACTTGGCTTCATGCGGCAAAGCAACGTTCAGGACCTCCCTTGAGCTTCTGGCTCCCGCATTATTTATAAACACTGTAGGGGTAGGGGCCACAAGACTAGGTGGAGTCGGGGTGCTCTGTGTCGGTTTTGTGACCAATTTCGACCTAACCGGTCTGAGTTGGTCTCTGGGTATGGGTATTTTATTAAAAATTGAAGGCAGGAAAATGATGCGATTACTCTATATTTCGTTCACAAAATTATTTATATAATTTATAGACATAATTTATCGTTTTAATCATTTCTAAAAAAATATTATTTTTTTTGGCTTAAAGGCATCGCCTCCACCAATATAACATCATGAAAACGTTTCGTTTCACGAATATAGACATCGAAGACGTTCAAACTTATGCAATATTTCCTTATATTGCGTTCCATTTCACGCATTTGCATGTTTTTCGTGCGAATTTACAGAAACATTAAATATTAATTTAAAATATTTTCGCGTAACTCCGGCAGCTAAAATCGAATTGGGAGGGTCAAGACAAATCCCTTTGACCATTCTACAGTAGCAGAATCCTCAAATTCAGGCGGCTCGATTCAAGACCCGACCCAAAATAGGACATGGTGATATTAGATCATGAAGATCGTGCACATTCATTTATCCATTTAGATTTAGACACTTTAGATTCAATTAAAGAACCAGTATTGAATAGTACCTACATATTGACGGTAATTTATGCTATGGTTCACCTTTCAATCTTATGCAAGAACAAAACCTTGGCTGAGAGTTGTCATGGTGTAATTAGATAGTATCACTTCACTTCCCTATTTGTAGTTTTATTGAGACAATCTTCTTAGCAGTGAGAGAAATCCCGAGTAGATCCCAAGACTTGTGGAGGGGCCCCTTCGTACATGAACACTCACCTTCACTACTCTGCTACATACATGCTATTATTATTTATTTTTTTCAAACTAGAGACAACCAGATATTTCTAGAGTGTGCCAAAATAGAGTAGAAAATTATAGGGCTGTACAAGTTCTTTTGAAAATTAAATATATTCATGAAAATTATATCAGTTTGGTAAATACAACAGTATCACGCTTGCAACGACCACGGTACATCGATAATTCCGATGTGATTAGTTTGAGTAGTTAGGTATCTAGGATAGTGTAGTTTCAATTATTTATTTTATTTTAGTGTAGGTTTCGAGTCTGACACACTTCCGTGTACCGTGCATACCAGACGCTGCGTAAAACCATTTCCCCACTCAGAAAAATGAGTGTATGCTGTTTTATTAAAATGTTTATTAAATTAATATTAAAATGCGTTCAAAACAAATCTCTCATAATAGTTCTCGCTCTTACCACAGGCCGCAGGTGGCGATAATGTTTACTTTTTATTTGTTTTTTTTTCTTTTTAACTTTCATAGGTTTACATGACCTCCATCTCGCCTGATGTTAAGCGACGATGCGGTCTACGATGAAGCGTGCTTGCTTAGTAGAAACCGATTCATTCTCGATTTGAAGACACCAAGATTATAACTATCGGGAAAAACCCAGTCAGGCAACTCATTCCACAGTTAAGACTTTCTTATCACAAACGTAGAGTCAAACCTCTTCGTCCGTGTCTTTGGAATAAGTATCCACCATGAAACGGAGCCGCTTCTAGTCGAAAGTCGAAGTCGAGTTACGAGAAGTACGATAGAAAAAAGGCAAGGTGGTATTAGATCATGCAGGTCGCACACTCACTGAAGTGTATCCGGTAAAAAACCGATAAGCTAGCAATTTTGCGGCGATGTTCTAGACTATTTCTATTGTTGCTCAATCCTGACGTAAGAACTGGACAGATCAGTCTGAATTCTGGAACTCAGATCTTAGTCTGATATAGCAAACAGGATTTATCTAAAAAATGCAGAGTTCCTTATATTATACCCAGGGATGTTATGGAGCAGCGTAACCGTAACTATCGGATATCCGAAATAATAATATATCTGTAACCGTAACCCCTTCACAAATTTCGGATAGTTTCGGATAGATCGGCTTTCAGGTCAAAAGGGCGCAAAATTGCTTTTAGTTAGATACATGTAATCAGCCTCTGCTCAATTTTGACTATTAGAACTATATCTTATACCTTTAAACGAGCAATTCTTGTAAGTATATATATATATAGAATCTGAATCTCGGAAACGGCTTGAACGATTTTCATGAAATTATGTATACAGGGGGTTTCGGGGACGATAAATCGATCTAGCCAGGTGTTATTTTTAAAAAACGCCGTTTTATGCGCGTTTTTAGACAACGAAAAACTGTTACATAAAGATTAGAATGCGATGGTAAATTTTGCGACAGCGTGCGACAGTATATTAGCTCAGTAGGGAAGATGGGTGGTTGAAATATTACCATATTTCAACCACCCATCTTTCCGGGTTCGAATCTAACCGGCCGCGTTCTTTTTTAAAGTTATTTTTTTTTATAAAATCATTATGTATCTAAGTAACCCCAGGTCACCCAGGTACTTCATTCTAAAATCCGAACTGACACTATCCTAAACTTACGTATAATCCGAAATAATGGCATATCCGTAACCGTATCCGGACGAAGTCGTAGACAAATAGTAATTTTTGTATTAAAGTATTGATGTATGCTTACAAAAATTATTTAACAAATTTGACAAATTATGAGGCAACTAAGAAATATAAATATTTGAATAGTTTTTTGTATTGGAAAATTCGTGAAGAACACATTGAACTGCACAGGTGATGCCATACATTTTGTCCATAGGAATTTGGTATAGAATAAATTTGGTATAGATCTGTTGTTTTTCTTTTGGTTATACAAGGATGACAGTAAAAGTAGTCCAAAGTGGGACACAAACAAACGTGGCGCATGTGGGTGATCTGCGTCACAGGCTTGTGTAACTGGTAGATTCTTTCATTTTGGTGATTCACCGTTCTTCTATAAGGCCCTCACCCGTTTAAGATTTCATAAAAACGACGCGTTAGCACGTTTTATTGCGAACCATTTGATAAAACATTGTGAAATTCTAAAAAAGGAAATGCGTGTATTACGAAACCGTTTTAAATGTGTTAATAACACGTTACTGTAGCCCACAGCTCCAGATTTAGCGATGTGGGTTGTATAAGAAACTAGATGTCCGCCCCGGCTTCGCCCGTGGAACATATATAGCACTCATCGAGATCCCACCCATATCAAACGGTGAAAAAATTTTAGAAATTAGTTCAGTCATTCCTGAGAATATCGCTTTCAAACAAAACACCTCGTCAGCTACCTGCTACGCCACCTGTCAGAAAATGGTCGTACCAACTCAGAGATTAGCAAAGGTTTTATATTCAAGAGGTATGTAATCTGTGATATTCAATGACAGAATCTTGACACATGCTGTCATGTGTCATGTCAAAGCACGAAACGTACGAAAACTCTCAGAAAGGAATATTTTTTCCAGCGTTATTTTCTATATCCTATAGCCTTCTTCGATAAATGGACTATCCAATAGAAAAATAATCTTTCAATTCGGACCAGCACTTCCCGAGATCCTAGCGTTCAAACAAACAAATAAACTCTTCAGCTTTATAATATTAGTATAGAATAGATAACAGTCGAACTGAGATAAGTTATTTTTGAAGTGTCGGTCATTTCTAAGAACTGACGTTAACCTTCAACAGCGGCAAGTTTCGGCAAATATTTAGCTTGGGTACCAGTTTCGATTTCGGTAAAAAATCTACCGAACTTTAGCCTGCACCGAAAGCGAAACTCTGCGATAGTGATCGCGCGTCGTTAGGTCGACTTCGTTTCTTCCTTTTACTTTGTAATTTGGTGTGTTGCCCCCTTCGGCAGATCTCAGGCCTTGGCATCGTCTGGCGTAATTGTTTTCTGATTTTACGTCCCATTTCATTACATTTACTTTATTAAGTGACCAACATTTCAATCTTCTTTCTCCTATATATAAAAATGTTATGTTGGTTTGTGTACGCTTCAAAAACTCAAAAAGTTCTACACCGATCGAGCTGAAATTTTACAATGATATATAATCCGCATCAAAGATTGTTTTTATCAAATTTTAGCATCAGTCACATATGTGTCACAGCGAAGCGTGGCAAGGTACCGCTAGTAAACAATAGATTTATAGAATAAGTTTCGAATACGGACTTCATTACGATCGAAACTATAACAGATACAGAAGGTTCGATCTCGGTTCGGGGTCCTGCTTCTGTCTGACGCAAATATCAAGTCTACTTTGACAATGGAGACAATAACTAATACTCTCATTGTTTGGCCGAGGCGGAGATATTGATCCATTCCATTCTGTACAACTATTGTGTAAGGAAGACCTACAGAACAAAAGTAAAGAATCTTCCCCTATGGACACGTACCTACTATTTCATTAAGATTTTTTTCGGAGCCGATCGACACTCGCGCTTCAAGTGAATCAATAAGTGTTGTCATGATTTTGTTCCAGTTTCGCGCGAGTCTTGCCTGGATGTGGATCTGTAACATCCTTTCTACCGCCTAACTAAATTGGTTTTGACTTAGTTGTCTCTATAATTTCTAAGCGAAAAGAAAAGAGACACTCTGGTGACGTCTAATGCTTCCCCACACGCGCTTGCTAAGGTTGGAACCAGAAGCGTCAGCAAAACAAAACCCGACGGCGTTCATGACATTTATTCAATATAATATATTTTGCGTATCGTATTTTCCAGAGTACGTATGTAGTTTTCCAGAGATCTTTTACAAAATACTTGTTCAAGGTTTTAATCACGGGCTTATATTTCAGATTACGGGAATCGGAGAAAAAAAAAAAATCACTCGAGTTACATAGGCACTTCAATTTCAATTATTCACGATACTTTTACAAAGATAAAATTAAGGTCGAATTTACAGTTTTTTAGAGCGAGGAATATTGTTTACGATAATATTTGGAAAACATAATTTGGAAAGTTAAATATCATATCATAATATTATCTCTGTTGAATGCCCCCGTCCCACCTTGTACTCGTCATAAGTTTTAAAAAACCCAAATACCTACCTTTTTGTTCAAAATTGCCATTTCACCCCTGGACACCGTTGATCAAATTGGTGGATGACAAAAATGACTTAGAAATATTCTTGGGACATGTCAGTTTCCTCACGATGTTTTCCTTCACCGTTTTAAAGTTAACGGCATTACTTTATTTTCGAAAAGACTATGGTGTGCGTGGGATTCGAACCTGACTCCAGATCGGCAGTCGCCTTTCTTTCGACTAGACCAGCTGTAACTTACTTTACTACCAATTGAATCTATACTAATTTTATAAAGCTGAAGAGTTTGTTTGTTTGTTTGAACGCTAGGATCTCGGGAAGTGCTGGTCCGAATTGAAAGATTATTTTTATATTGGGTAGTCCATTTATCGAGGAACGCTATAGGCTATAGAAAATAACGCTACTATTATATAACAGAAGCGATTCATGAATCAATAATGTAACAAAATCGGGAAAAATATTCCTTTTTGGGAGTTTTCGTACGTTTCGTGTTTTGACATGACACATGACAGCATGTGTCTAAGATTGCGTCATCGAATATCACAGATTACATACCTCTTGAATATAAAACCTTTGCTAATCTCTGTGTTGGTACAACCAATTTCCGACAGGTGGCGTAGCAGGTAGCTGAAGAGGTGTTTTGTTTGAAAGCGATATTCTCAGGAATTACTGAACCGATTTCTAAAATTTTTCCACCGTTGGATATGTGCGGGATCTCGATGAGTGCTATATATGTTCCATGTGCGAAGCCGGGGCGGACATCTAGTATAATTTATATGAACAAAAAAGTTTTCTTGATATCCGGACAGGCGCGGTTCCAGCCTCGAATTTTGGACGGGGTCACCAGTACAATGCCTCAGATTTTAGAGGGGGTCACCAGTAGAAATATAATAATAATACGAGTAAAAAATACTTGACTAGTAGCGTCCCACGGTTTTACCCGTGTAGTTCCCGTTCCAGTTGTTTTCCGCGTTAAAGAATAGTCTATGTACCTACTATTAGATTTTTTTTTTTAGATTTTTAATGTTACGTATACGATTTGGGGGGGGGGGTCCCATGTCCCCTATGACCCCCCCCTCTGACCGCGCATGTAACCGAATATAAAATCATCCGAGGTGTTTGTGACATACTCGGAAATTGATCTAGAATAGCTCGAAAATGAACGTTTCCTGGTAATTGAGAATGTAAACATATCTATTCGTCTGATCAAATACGGCTTATGAGCAGTTTATTACAGTAATATAATATGTGGATTTCGCGGATGGGCGCTGTACATAAATTAACGTTTTGTTACATTTGTTGTCGCGGTTTAATACCGGACCATTAAGTATTTGAATAAGTTTAAAAAAACGTTAATGTTTTTTTATGAATATTAACAGGGCAGCAACGAAAAGGCAGGTAGGTATGACAACTAGATTCCGAGCGATATGGAACCGGTGTCTAATTAGAAACCTGTTCGAAGGTGGGCCCTAAATAATAAGTATTTAAACTTGTATTTAACCTGTAATTCTATACATAATTTAAAAAACGTGCTTTTCTAGAGTGGCGAGAAGTTTTCAAAACCGTTGTCGTAGGTTTGAATCCAGTCTACACCTCTGAGCATTTTTCAAGTCCAGATAGATGTTCATATTTGTCTGCCTTTAACCTTAAAAGAAAACATTGTGAGGAAACCCACAATTGACTGGCTTGGTGAATTATGGCATCGACTCTTTTTTTGTGGGAGAAGACGCCGAGTTCCATCTGTGGGAACACGGAATGGGCAGTTCATGCTATGCATGACTAAAGAGCATATGCCATTTCAAATAGATTAAGAATTAAACCGTGACAGTAAAAACACAACCACGAACTCTTAAGATTGGAACATTTAATGTAAGATCTCTATCCACACCAAAAAGATTCATAGAACTGACTTATCTACTACAAAAAATAAGCATTGACATACTCGGTCTAGCAGAAGTTAGAAGAGTGGGATGTAATATCGAGGAGCATGAAAACTACATATTCTGCTATAAGGGTATCACTCTCGGCTTATATGGAATTGGATTTTTAATTAAAAAAGAACATAAAAATAATATAGTAAGTTTTTTCGGCGTTATCGGATCGAGTTGCGTTATTGAAAATGAAATACGACAGCCAAGTGTTCACAATAATACAAGTATATGCTCCAACGGAAAATTCTTCCGATAAAGATATCGACTCATTTTACGAAACTCTTCGGGCAGCTCAAGACCAAGCAGATGAAAATATCCTCATTATTGGCGATTTCAACGCTAAAATTGGTCAAACAAAAACAGACCATAGAGATAATTTTGTTTTGGGAAAATATGGCTATGGAGAGAGAAATGAGAGAGGGAAGAGACTAATCCAGTTTGCATTAGAACATAAACTACCCATTATGAATACCTTTTTTAAGGCACGAAAGAACCGCAAATGGACGTGGGTCTCTCCATCTGGCAGCGTAAAGAACGAAATCGATTTCATTTTATCAAACCAACCCAAGAGGATAAGAAACGTAGAGGTACTTCATGGTTTTGGATTCAGGTCCGACCATCGGTTAGTAAGAGCCACTTATATTCTTGATCGAAAAAAAAAAAGTAGATCATCATTCCACACTCGATCAAATACACTAAAAGCAGAAGAGGAGATATCATCATACTTAATAAAGCTTAAGGCCAACATGGACCAACATGAACTACAAAAAGAAGAAAACACAGATGTTCAAACTTTTTACGATAATCTAATAAACATCATTAATACTAGCCTTAAACACAATTCATCTAAAAAGAAGTTAAAAACCGTCAACAAGATTATTAGTGCACCTACTCAAGCTCTTCTTACAAGACGAACTGAGCTTCTGAAAAATAGGCATAAAACAAAACAAATGAAGGAGGAATTGAGCACACTATTCAAGGTAACTAGTAAGGCAATTGACAAAGACTACAAAATTATAGGAACTCAATAATAGAGGCCAACCTAAAAGAATATAGAAGCACTAAAAGAGCTTTTAAGAAACTCTCTACCCATAAAATTGGATTCAAAACTTAAAACGAAAACTAAACAAACCAGTACCAGACAAGATATTGTGAATTGCGCTACAGATTTCTACAAAAAACTTTATGAAAGAGCATCAAACTCATCCTCGATTGATACTAACACCCGCAGCACCTTGGAAAAGAGTAACGACATTCCAGCAATAGACACCATCGAAGTTATCAACCATATTAACAGGCTTAAGCCAGGCAGAAGCCCCGGTCCCGACGGCATTCAAAATGAAGCTATAAAAGCTGGCTCTGCTCTGTTAGCCCGCCCACTCACGCAGCTTTTCAACAAGGCTCTCGACACAGGGAAAGTACCAGAACAGTGGAAAAGATCTGATATAGTTCTTCTCTACAAGAAGGGTGACCCTCATGACATTGCCAATTACCGTCCTATTAGCCTTCTTTCAAGCATGTACAAATTATTCACATCAATCCTACAAAGCCGACTGAATCAGAAAATCGATCAATATCAATCGATGGAACAGGCTGGTTTTCGCTCAGGTTTCTCAACAACAGATCACATGCAAGTAATGGAACAAGTGATCGAAAAGTACAAAGAGTTTAACAAGCCACTCTATATTGCATTCATAGACTATGCCAAAGCATTCGACACGATATCCCACGATGCTATTTGGGAAGCTCTAAACAAATGTCAAATAGAGGAAAAGTACGTCAAAGTACTCAAAAACATATATGCCGGTAGCGTGAGCCAAGTGAAGCTGGAAATAAGAGGCTCAGATATATCAATCTGCAGAGGAGTCAGACAAGGTGACCCAATCTCACCTAAACTATTTATAGCAGTGCTACAACATGTTTTTGATGGGCTCGATTGGCAGTCTGAAGGGATATATGTAAACGGAGAAAGACTTTCTCATCTTCGATTCGCGGACGACATCGTTATATTTTCCGAATCAAGTAAAGGGTTAGAGGAAATGGTAAATGCTTTGAGCAGAGAAAGCGAAAAAATAGGGCTCATAATGAACAAGGATAAAACCAAAATATTAACAAACAGCCACAAAAACATCATAAATGTAAACGGAAAGACACTAGAATATGTCAATGAATATATTTACTTGGGAAAGCAAATATCTTTTGAAGACAAAAACGTAGAAAAGGAAGTTGAACGGCGTATTAATATAAGTTGGAAAAAGTTTTGGTCCTTAAAGGAAATTTTAAAAGGTGAATTTCCCCTCCAATTAAAAAAGACTGTTTTGGACACTTGTATACTCCCAACTCTTACATATGGGTGCCAAACATGGACGTATAATACGAAAGTAAAAACGAAAATAGTGGCCTGTCAAAAAGCAATGGAAAGGAGTATACTAAAAATTAGAAGAATACATAGAATAAAAAGCAAACACATAAGACGAAAGACGAAAATTGTAGACGTCTTACATTTTGCTTTAAAACAGAAGTGGCGGTGGACAGGTCATTTGGCGAGATATAAGGATAAAAGGTGGACTTTAAGAACGACGCTATGGAAGGGCCGTCAGGAAAAGAAGAAAAGGACGCCCTAGAAAAGATGGATAGATGAAATACTAGCTATAGCAGGAAACGAATGGAGAACAAAAGCAAAGGATAGAGAGGTCTGGAATAAGCTGGAGGAAGGCCTACACCCGAGAAGGGGTTCCAATCAGTGAAAATGAAGAAAGTTTTGACAGTGATTAGAATGAAAATTGATAAAACAAAGCAGAAAAAGAAAAAGTGAATTTTGGTATCATAGTGAAATTTTATTTTTTGTTTATAAGTAGGTAATGATCATGTATGTAAAATTACTCCTGATGATTGGAAATAAAAGGGCTTTATTATTATTATGGATATAAGAATGAAATTATATCGGTTTCGGATACGGTTACGGATAAATTATAAATCCGTAACGGATTTCGTACGACCTATTTCGGAATACCGAATGAATTAATTGACTAATTGACTGAAAAAATTGATTAATTAACTGACCGATTGAATATTATTAGACCTACGTAGGTATAATAATATCAAAACTGAGTAGAGGAAGATTAGTTTAAAATAAAGCGGCCAAGTGCGAGTCGGACTCGCCCATAAAATAAAGCGGCCAAGTGCGAGTCGGACTCGCCAATGAAAGGCGTAGCAGCAAGTAGCATAATACATAAGTTCTTGTAGTTCGTTGTAACTTTGATCGATGATGTCAGGACATAGGCTACTTTTTGTTTCGAAAAAAGGGTTGAAAGGGTTAAAATAAGGGATGAAAGTTTATATGGAAAACTTCGTCATTGTTGAAGAACTATGAAACTTTACGTCTAGATACTTATCACGAAACCATAAAATGTATGTTTTAGCAGTTTTGTAGTTTCGAACTGTACCTTGGTGGAATGGTGGTGAAAGTCTGGAAGTTCAATATTATTGAAGATAAAACCATGAAACTTTGTATCTAGACAATTGAAATGGAGTCGATTAACGTTTGTTCCAACAATTTTATAATTTCTAACTATACGGGGATACTTATATAACCGCTTGATACACTGGCCGCTTTTCGCGTTTTACAAATTTGGCGGGAAAACGGGTGTCAGGTTACATAAGTGCGGTGTTTATGTTTCGGCATATGAAGTGCCGCCTTACTTTTACCCGTTTGAGCCATTTACTCTCAAGAACGTTTCAAGACGCTTCTAGCGGTATCATTTATTTATAATTAATATACTTAAATAAATTCAAGATGGCCGCCGCTACAAAATGGCGGATAATTTATGTTTTATTAATCCCATCAATATGAGTATCAAATGAAAGGGCTCAACAAGCAGAATACAATATATACCTACAAAATGGCGGATAACGTAGGTTTTATCGATCCCATCAACATGGGTATCAAATGAAAGGGCTCAACAAGCAGAATACAATATACTATAAAAATTGAAATCCAAGATGGCGGCCGCTACAAAATGGCGGATAACGTAGGTTTTATCAATCCCTTCAATATGGGTATCAAATGAAAGTGCTCAACCAGTAGAATACAATGTACTATATAAAATTAAAATCCAAGATGGCGGCCTCTACACAATGGCGGATAACTTAGGTTTTATCAATCCCATCAACATGGGTATCAAATAAAAGGGCTTGACAAGAAGAATACAGTGCACTATACAACCTCAATATTTAAGATGGGTGCAGCCACTAAATGGCGTATCAGACAGAATTTTTGATAGTCGACGAGATTTCCATGGTGTCTTATCAAATGTTATGCATGATGGACGCTCGATTAAGGCAAATTAAGAACTGCGAAAATGAGTTTTTTGGAGGAGTAAACGTATTACTTTTCGGTGATCTTTTACAACTGCCTCCTATAAAATGATCAGGAACACCTGTTTTCAATTCTAATATGAAATTATATATATGAAAGTAACTCTCTGTCCGTTACCGTCTAACGCCTAAGCCACTTAAAGAGTTTGTTACAATTTGGTGCACAGATAGACTAGACTTAGGAAAGGACAACGGCGACTTTTATCACAGAAAAGAGTTGAAAAGAGTGGAAATGAGGAGTAAAAGTGTGCATGGAAGGATCTTGGCACTCTTTGTATGCTATTTTTAACCGACTTCAAAAAAGGAGGAGGTTATCAATGCAGTTGTATTTCCAATTGTGAATCAATTTAGATGGTTATTTTTTGGTTGGTAGATTATAGTTCAGAGGTGGTCATATTAATTTTATCGAAATCAGTGCGGCGGTTTTTGAAATATGAACAACAAACTAAAATTTGCGTTCATGTAATCAGACGATATATCTACTAATAGACTCTAATAAAATTTGGTGGACCGTCCCAATATGATTTTAAATTAAAGTCTGTTTTTGATTAATTTTTTGAGAACATAGTTTTTTTGTAATTTGTCGTGTAAATTGTACATTTATTAATAAATATAAAACTTTGACTTAGACCGAATTTGATTAGGAAACGTGAATTTGTATGGTAGTAGACATACGAGTAGGTACTGCCTCAATTACTTTAGTAAATATGTGGCGCGGACGAAGTCGCGGGTAAAAGCTAGTCTTAATATATATAAATCTCGTGTCATAATGTTTGTCCTCAATGGACTCCTAAACCACTTATCCGATTTTAATCAAATTTGGACGATGTGTGTAGATTGATCCAACTTAGTTTTTATTTCGATTAATGGGCTTTATGTGACCATATCCGAGCGAAGCCGGAACGGGCCGCTAGTAGATTTATTTAAATGTGTATCCGTGGTTATAACTGTTTGTGTCATTTCCCACGAGCGCTCAGAGTCTGGGAGTTCTGGGCGACCACCTACCCTTTCGTGACCATTTGCGGAAACGTGGAAAGTGAAACTCACATTGTAGGGGCCGTAAGCCATTTTATTGTTTTATTAGTTAGTTGGTAGTAAGTCTGCCTGCGAAGCCGTGGGTCGTGGGTTCGATCCCCACCCAGTGCAAATGTTTGTGTGATGAATTCAAATGTTTGTACTGTGCCTGGGTGTTTGCTATGTATAATAAGTATGTATTTAAATATATAAGTATTATATCAGTTATCTGGCTTCCATATTACAAGCTTTGCTTAGTTTGGGGTCAGATGGCGTTGTGTGTGAAATGTCCACCACCAATATTTATTGTTTTATTATACAAGTGTTTGCAAATCAGCCGCCAACGGCTCCTTAGCAAATCTGTACAACGCACTTACCTACCCCTGGCCTACAGAGTGCATACGGCCTAATTGCTTTCATTCCATAGATTGCCTCCATGCGGGTAATTTCATTTCGGTCACGTGCCCCCGGGCCCTTCGCCTCGCCGTTCAATAATTAAATATTCATCTCATTTTCGGGGTAAAAATAGACACTACTGAGTTACGGTCGGCTCTGAGATTTTATTTTTACGAGCGTCATAATAAACCATTTTACCTTATAGTTAATTCAGTGAGCTCGGGTCGGCCGCTGCCGCCGCGCCATCGTCAGCGCGCTTCACTGCGGTCGCGCTGCGATGATAGAGCTTTGTGGTTTGGTCTACCACGGCTTGCAAGCGTCGTTATGAGCGAACTAATCTAAATCGATAACTTTTGCAACTGGGAATGTAATAAAATTGAGTTTTGTGCCACCGTTTACGTTAAAATAATCGCCATCTTTTGAGTTTTTCCCCTTGAGCAAAAACGCTCGTCCAAACGTCCATATTATTTGAATATATAAACATAAAAGCCCGTGTCATGAAATTGTTTATAAACTTTCGCGATTTGAATACATAATATAAAGTGATTAACAGTGAGTAGGTTGTATGTTCTCTGTGAACTTTTCACCAAGTTATGTGACATTCATGATAGTTCGCATTTATGTGTGAGTTGATCCACCTTGAGAGAAAGTTCAATTTATGAACGCAATTTTATTTCATTCTATTTTAAGTTATTAGTTTATTATACGATATTATCTGAGCGAAGCCGGCACGGCCCGCTAGTTTTTTTTAAATGTTAATGAATGGACCACCAGATGATAGTGGTCTGGAATACCATCTGAGGATTCTGAGAGGAATATCCTATGGAATTCCCTTCCGAAGGTCTTTCCGACAAATATCAACAAAGAAAAGTTGAAAACAAGGAAATATTCATACACTTCTGCGAGTTGGTAAAACATCACATCAACATCAGATATGTTCCAGATGTTTTTAAGCAATGGCTCATCATCATCATCATCAGCCAGCGTTCGTCCAGAGCTGGACATGTGTCTCTCCCATTATACGCCACTCAGCTCGATCCTAGTCTTAAGTTTCCAACCGGCACCAACCGTCTTACGCTACCCCGACTTACGTAAATTCGGAGATACGCGTTTTCTCATCTGAAAAATGAGTCTTTTTGTCAGTCTTCTATTTACGATAAGCTCAGACGTGTTTGGCGTGAAATTGTTTTACGTCTACAGTCCACAATGTTGATGTATCTTTAAAAAAACCGTTAACACAAACTTTATGCCTTTATGTGCAAAATCGAAATCCGACTTACGCGAATTCGACTTACACGACTATCGCTCGGGCCCACCTATCGCGTAAGTCCAGCGTATTGCTCTATCGTCTCTCCATCTCGTCTAACGGCAACGGCTACGGCTACCATTAGGCTGACCGTATTCTTGTTGCCACTCATCCTGTTAACAAAAATATGCGAACCTGCGGGATACATGGTATTACAAGGGGAGGAGCAATGTCACAGATTACATCTATACAGCAGCGCGACCAGATGGTGTGTTGGGATCTATAATATTTAATAACACAATTAATTCTATTACCTATAATTGTAATTGATTGAACATAAAAGTCATAATTGGGTAGGCATAAAATAAATATTTTCCTTATCTTCTGTGTTTCTAAGCAAAAAGAGCGATTAGATTCCATCGGTCGACCCTGGCATAGCAGGGCTTGATCGTAGACCCTACGTTGCTCAAAGTTCTTTAGAGAGAGAAGCCACATGAGGTCAACTCACTTAAAAATACCAGTCTGGTACAAGTTCGCGCTGAGACCGCGACAGGCACTTGACTCTATAGAATTGTATGGGCGCCAGTTCGCGCCGAGACCGCGACACATGTCTCGCGACACATGTCTCGGTCTCCTGTCGCGGTCTCGGTGCGAACTGGCGCCCATACAATTCTATAGTGTCAAGTGCCTGTCGCGGTCTCCGGTCGCGGTCTCCTGTCGCGGTCTCCTGTCGCGGTCTCGTGTCGCAGTCTCCGGGCGAACCGCTACCTTTACAAAGCCTTTGAGAGAATATAATGTTACTAGCAGTGCCCCGCAGTTTTACTCGCGTAGTTCTGATCCTCGTCATTAACTCGCGATAATAAATGTAATCTGACTCTGTTTTAAATTTCAAGTTGATCGTTTTAGACGTTACGAGGTGATACAATTTGATCTATTTATTATTTTATTAATTTATCAACAAAAACTCTTTCGCGGCAGCAGAAAAAAAACGATAACCTAGAGAAATTAGAAATAGAATTTGTCTTAAAATTGAGGCAAAATTATGATATCTCTCTCTTATGTTATAAACAAATATGGTACATAGATACTCGTAATGGTGTGTAATAAACACAGGCTATTTTTTAATATAATGCCAAGCGCTGCTGGTAATTAATTATACTACTAAATAATCTGTTATTGATGATTGATTTCGGTTACGACCATTGTTTCCGTATTTTTCTCGTTAGATTACTAGTTATATAACCGGTATTATCAAAACATAATATACCGGGACTGTGAGTACATATACCGGCTCGACAGGCGACAGGTCCATATACCGGTACGGGTACACGTAATACCGGTAATACCGGTGGATGTACGCATGTTTTCGGTCTTCCACGTGACAGCTCCATGGCCAGTACTCATCCATACATTTAAACAAAATTGAGATGTCTGTTTGTAATTCTACATTATTTTTCCGCCTTCATGCCGGTTGTCATAATATTATGGAGCGCTCTAATAGAAGAAACCGCTGCTAATTTGAAGAGAGATTGTATCCCCTGATTTTTTTGAAAGAGAACGTATTTTTCTGGAACTAAACGTCAGCGAGTCCAATGTAGGCGTAATTCAAGCAATGTTATCTAACCCTAATTCTAAAGAAGCAGGAATGATTTATGGGCTGGCGGATTGTTTTCTCCGAGCTCGAAATCATTCCTGCTCGACAATTAATTTACCTAGTTGGCTTATTATATCCTCATAGTTAGTAATTATTTAAAATATTGTAAATATGGTTTATTAGGTTACGATGGGGCTGGCATAGACTTGTAGTCTAAAAGCCCCTATAAAATTAATGAATAAAAAAAAAAAAAATCCCTGATTCCCGAGCTACACGAGACTAGTTTTTCAAGCTAGGATACCTAACTAGCGTTAGTAAGCTACTTCTAGCTTCGTGTAGACAAAACTAACGTAGCGATCTCTACACGAAGCTACAAGTACTAGCTTGATAGCTTACTAACACTAGCTTGCTATGCGAGCTTGAAAAATTAGCCTCGTGTAGCTCGGCGATAAGGGAATAAATATCCACTCAAGCAACTCGTTTCACTGTTTAGATGATCCTACTACGGAAGTGGAGGCAAATCTATTGGTTCGTCTTCAAAACGTCAACTATGAATCGGTGTCGACTATTTCGAGCTAAGGCCCAAAGAAAAAAGGACAGCAACATGATAGTAACTATTTAGTCATCTGGGGTATTACCACAGTATAAAGAAACACTATTTTAAATAGACTGGTTTTACATTATGCAGATCAGCTCATACGAAACGTAAACGTATACTATACTAGCGGCCCATTCCGGCTTCGCTCGGATAATAACCTAAACCATAATAATCTAAACCATCCAGGGCCCTACCCAAACGTATACAAAAAAATCATTCAAATCGGTCGAGCCGTTTGGGAGGAGTTTACTTACAACGAAAAGTGGCATTGATTTTTATATATATAGATATATGATCTTTCTTTTCTTTAATTACTTAGTGTCGTGTAAATTGTACAATATCTATACTACCTCTAATATTATAAAGCTGAAGAATTTGTTTGTTTGTTTGTACGCGCTAATCCCGGGAACTAATAGTTTATGAAAATAGAAATTTAAATAATCACACTAATTATATTAAAGGCGAAAGTTTGTGTGTATGTTTGTTATTACTTCACGTCTAAACGGCTGAAGCGCTTTTAATGAAATTTGGTGTGGAGTTAGCTGACGCTCTGGATTAATACATGGGCAACTTTTTATCCTGAAAAAATAACGAGAACTGGCGGGTAAACCCGTGGGGCATCGCTAGTTTTACATCAAACGAAACCGATACAATACCAATAAAATTACAAAACTTAGAGACTATGTTCCAGCCATTTTACAAAGTTTAGTATTTCTACTGTTTACCGTAGTTTTATTATCTACTAGCTTCGCCTCGCAGAGTCACCCGCGAAATAACCAAACAATCAGTAGATATCTTACCCCTTTAAAAGTAAGATCTTAATTTATAAAAATCCAGTTTGTTCCCAGCGAACTGCTCACGAAGCCAACCTATATTGACACAAGTTGGCATTTTTGTGTAATGTATTTAATTGGGTAAGCGGGTAACTCAGATGTAATAAGGTCGATCAATCCGGCTAGAGTGTCGGCCGCGTCGGCAGTGCCAAACGGGCAGCAGTCACGCGCGTACACTCTTCTTGAAAAAATCCGCCGTACGCGGCCGAAACTCGAGTCGGATGGATCGACCATATTACACACCATATTATATTACACCATCTGAGTGAAGCCTAGTAGAATAAAAGCGCTTGACTAGTACAGTACTTTACACTATGACACATTTCAAATGGTTGGGAGTAAATCGAAATTTTCGCATTAAATTTACGCCTAAAGACTTCTAAAGCAAAAAGCTTTGATAGTGCTATCTCTTTTCGCTTGAAATAATAGAGACAACAGTAGCAAAACCATAGCCGATCTAGCTAGGCGGTAGAGGGGCTGGAGCTAGGCGTGAACGCATGACAGAATTAATTTCGCACTGATAACATTAGTAGGGATTGGTATGACGTTTCCCTGCGCGGGTCACAGCGCTGCACCGCGGTTGTACCTTGATCTTTCGCCTCGCGCGTACGGCGCGTGGTCAAACAAAGGTGGCACGTAGGTACCGTTGGTACTACTTTGTTACTACACAGATAGTTGCGCTAACTTACGAGTGTTTAGTTCATTTTCAGTGGTGGTAAGACTCTTTGCAGACTCAGCCTGTCTCGTCTTGTACCAGTGGTTAATCGTCACTCCATCGGGTTTCAGGATGTGGAGTGACGATACACGTAAGGCTGCAGACAGTGGTTGGAGAAGAATAGGGCTGAGTGGCGTATCACGGGAGAGGTTTATGTCCAGCTGTGGACTAGGGTGGGCTGATGATGATGATGTTATACCAGTAGTATTCGGCTAGTGTTAGTACCCCTGTAAACCTTTTGAAAATGTTTAGCAGACCCCTCAGCCCTCAGCCGCCTTTGATCTTCACTCGTGTCTCTTGAAGTAGAAATTTAATTAATTTCTGTATTAGTTGCTAAGGATTAGGAATCGGCCTCCACGGGTGGATGGCCTCCTGAATGATGGATGAAGATATAGACTTAATATATTTACGAACACATCACGAGGTAGGCGGAAAACGGTGGGGCGGCTGCAATTATTCATATTCTTCTAGTAATAGGAGTCTTTGCAGAGTCCTCCTGGGAAAGTACCTTTACCCGGTGGTCTACCGGCAAGTGAAATGAAATGAAATTTATTCGGTTCAAGAGCACTATTACTTAATAAACAGGTTAATATCTACTTATTCATAAACACAAAGATATTTGAACAAATGTACACTGGTACTCACACTAGGGCAACCTGTGTCGTGGGTACCAGGCATAATAATTACAAAACAACAATTTATAGAAACTTATGAAAAAGAATAAGAAAAAACAAAACATTATTAAACATATTGTATTGTATAGCTACAAAATACAGACGAAAAATAAACATAAGTAATACTCACAACTAATATACATACTTGTATATCTATACACAATATATATTTAATACGTAGTTATAATATATTACACTAATATGGAATTCATATGAAAATAGTAGAAGATTATAGATGTGGTTGTGTTTGAATATTTATATTATATGTGAAAATGTGTACGGTGAGGTATGTGTGCAAATAATATTTATATTATAAATATCGGTCAAGCCGTTTCGGAGTATGGCAACGAAAACTGTGACACGAGAATTTTATATGTGGATGTGTGTGAGGGTGTGTGTGTGTGTGTGAGGGTGCGTACATGTGTCGGTGTAGGTGTGTGTGTACATCTACGAGTATATAAACCAATATGCACAACCAATCTACTTGACCCTAGATGAACGGCTAGATATGCTGTGGTTCTACTTATTTTACTTGTTCACAACGAATAGTGATAGGTAAAAATGTCCGGCGTTCACCGCTTCCTACAACCGACTGAAACGGAAAGAGTGAGCTCACTCTTCTCAACGATTACATAATTCCGTGCGGATTAAGTTTGGGAAGGCTCATCTAGTGGTTTATATCGATGGCCATCAAGGTTAGGTAGTTGTGTAGGTGTGTAGGAGTCAGCCAGCGCGAAGCACTGAGAGGCCCCGACGACGGCGAGCCGTCGCTTAGTATATTACTGCGAAGCACAAGCTTAGGCGAAGCAGTAATATAGACCTAGTGGGCAGGCTCAGAATGTGTAGTCGGGGCGGAAGATGTACGCAGCTGGCGCCCCAAAAAGGAAGGAGAAAGGGGAAAAAGCAGGAATAGACGAAGCCAAAGTCTTAGACTTTGGCTTAGCATATGACTAATTTCAGGGCGCGGGTTCAGAAGGTCGACATAGAGTGCTTATGCTTTTCAGTGTTATCTTTTTGAGAGCGTTGTTTAAATGACATAGTTTGTTACAGGCCTCAAAACCAACTTATAGATTCCATCTCTCATCTCCAGATTTGCATGATCGTTGGTTACTTCTTTTTAAATGCAAATCGTCACACAGGTGATTCGTTCGAGTGTATGCTCGCTTCGTTCTACAGCGCATGTTTAGCCATTTAATGTATCTTCAGCTAAAAATATCATACAATTGTTTATTAAATTGGAACATTTTCAGTTCGTGTTAGTGCGTTTTTTTGTTACTGGGGGCTAGCGACTTTTGTCATGAGAAGAGAGGTATATTCAATAAACATTATAAACAACACTGTTCGACCCAGATTGAGGAATATATAACGTGAACTTATCCCGGAATTATATCTTTCTATACCCTAGACTGCGTTCTTACCCGTCATGAAATTCGTGCTCAAATGCAAACCCGTCTGGATAAAAAGTTGATTGCGGCAGAGCAGGAACCATAAATAATCTAGTTTGTTTTTTGTACTGCGAATAGGTGTTGGCCTCGGAGTGCTTCTACAGTCTATAACTCACCTCACTGTTTGCAAACGCAGATGCTGACCGCACACGGATTCAGATAATCTTACATACGATATTGCAAACGACCGTAAAGGTACTGAGCTACACTAGGGGAGACACTAATTGCTTCTAACATGGTAGGAACCAACTTCACCTTTGCCAGTCGCTAATGGGGAATCAAGTTTGATCCAGCATCCCGGGCCGTGTATGCTTTTTAATCCTTTAATCAGAATAGTCCTATGACCCAGGCATCGTGCCTGGACTAGAATTCACCGAGGTCAGGGCATACCGCCCCGATCTAATTTCATAAGGGTTGAACAACTAATCTGTATGGTTATGTAGCATACAAGCAGTGCCCCGTGGTTTTACCTGCGTCGTTCCCGTTGCCGTAGCTTTCTCGCGATGTAAAAGTAGCTTATGTGCTATTTGAGACTATAATTTAGCTGTATTCAAAATGTTAGTGGGTTGGTAACCCACAATGGCCAACTATATACAAAGTGGGCAGATAGCTGGATAGGTAGGCTCGTGAATTCAGACATAGTTTCCACTTAGTTTGCAAGTCAGCGAGGCATGAAGCCAGCAGCGCTCGGGGACCTGAACTTACGACCAGTCTCTAATATGTACTCAAGTTTGTTTAAACGAAGTCAGCCCGCAGAGCCTAAACAGGTTCACGTTTGTCTCGAGTTTGTGACTTTAACTTTCTAGCCGTACCGACAACTTTACTGGGTAATACACGAGTTATATATTTGTTGTTAAATTCTGTTTATTCAGCTGGTACTTTACAATTCATTGTTATACTACGTTGATAAACAGACACTTGTTAAGTAATAAAGAATGCCAGTGAGAGGACATTGTTAATGACAACAAATACTGTTTCTCATTATTATTTTTATCCAGTCTGGTATTGGTATTATAGGCCAGCAATGAATTTGGAAGCAAAATGCCGAGGATGGTGTCTGATCTGGGAAACCGTTAGAGAGGTTTACAACCGCAGCAACTAGTACCTATCGTACTGATAAGATGAATGGTGTACGTACGTACATAATAAGTAATTATATTAATCTTTAAATTCGACGATAAGTCTTGATTAGCCAAAAGTCTAAAATAGGGTCTAAGAGTCATTCATCAAAATCATACCTACATATTTTTGTTATAATCTCCAGAAAAGAAGCAAAAACCCCAGCTGTGCTTGTAATCTGTCCCATGACTGGTACACAGCAGTTCCATACTTCCGTGACATGGAAAGTCGTCAAAAATTCTGTGTTCTCACTGTAAAATAAACTTAAAGTAATCTCTTAGAAACCGGGGCTTGTGTTATTGAAACTATAGCTCTGTCTAGTGTCAGGTCGTTACGATATTTAACATCACGTTAGACCCCCAACAGTGTATGACACCACAGTGTATGACACCACAGCGCATGGCGCCCATATTCCCCCTGTTGTGATATGACCGAAGCGCCTATAGAGGTAGTACCCATGTTATATGTTCTGAAGGTTCCTGGGCAGTACTGTCCACTGCACCCCTGTTGTAACGTACAATGGCCCAATTGAGAGGCTAAGTGCGGAAAAGGCCCCGTCAAACTAACTAACTAACCCCTGTTGTAATGTGAAGGTTCCTGAGTGGTCTCCTCTGGTTGCAGGGAGTTCTCTTTCCTGCCGGGGAAGTCCGTGGAGGGCTACGACATCCTGTTCCACCGGCTGCACGACACCGAGCCCTCGCGGTACAGCCTCGAGACCGGCGTCAAGCTCATGTTCATGGCACTCGGTGAGTGAACACACCAACCAACTCTTTTGGAACGAGGCTCCTTACAGCAGGCTTGAAAGAGACCGGAGGGTCTACCGCCTGACTAGAACTGTCTTAGATATTGCTCTCTCTTTTCTTTTCGCTTCGAATGATAGAGACCGCAGTAGCAAAGCGATTTAGTTAGGCGGTAGAAGACTGGGATTTCGCTGCGCGACCGAACTGAAAGAAATGTGTATGGAAGCGCGTAAAAACTGCCCGTGATCATTGTTGACTACTTTTAGTTTTCAGGTGATCGTACCATAAATAATAAATTGAAGTTTTTTTTTGTAAATTGTGCTGCTTCTGTATTATCCGAAAGAACTTACGAGTAGTTCCTACCTGTTGTCCAATGACATCACGTCTTTTTTAGGGTTCCGTACCCAAAGGGTAAAAACGGGACCCTATTACTGAGACTTCCCTGTCCATCCGTCCGTCCGCCCGTCGGTCTGTTACCAGGCTGTATCTCAAGAACGGTGATAGCCAGACAGTTGAAATTTACACAGATGACAAAAAAACTAAAAATAAAATAATTTATTAAGAGGACTCCCAATACAATACAAGAACAAAATTAAAAATTTTGACTAACCCCCGACTACCTCGGATTTAATATCTGTACAACATTCTACTAGTCAAGCCCTTTCATTTGATACCCATATTAAGGAAGTTTAGAAAAAAAAATGTATTTCGCCATTTTGTGGGAGCGGCCATCTTGGCTTTGAAATTTGTCATAGTGCAAAGTACTCTACTAGTCAAGCCCTTTCGTTAGATACCCATATTGTGGTAGTAATGAAAAAAATAATATAATTCGCCATTTGGTGGTGGCGGCCATCTTGGATTTTAAATTTGTTATAGTGAATAGTGTTCTACTCGTCAAGCCCTTTCATTTAATACCCATATTGAGGTAGGTCGTGAAGAAATATTTTGTCCGCCATTTTGTGGAGGCGGCCATTTTGAATCGATATTAACCAAACATAGCTAAGAACATCCGCACGGATATTAACCTTAAAATAAATAAAAAACGCATCGAAATCGGCCCATCCGTTTGAGCTCTACGGTGCCACAGACAGACACACACACAGACAGACAGACAGACAGACAGACATCGACGTCAAACTTATAACACCCCTTTTTTTGGTCGGGGGTTAAAAAGAGGTTTCCGCCGTTTATTTGCTAATGGTACGGTACCCTTCGTGCGCGAGTCCCACTCTCACTTGGCCGGTTTTTTTTAGTTGCAGGACTCTTTGAAGAGTGTCTGGGAGAAACCGCGTTGTGGCCGCATTACCGCCAAGCCTCGCAAGCGGTCCAGATCGATTAGCTAGTTTATAGGTATAGTCACTATACCTATTATGTATAACTAGATGCCCGCCCCGGCTTAGCCCGTGGTACAATATATATAGCACTCATGAGGATCCCGTACATATACAACGGTGAAAGAATGACTGAAACGGTTCTGTAATTTCTGACAATATCGCTCAAACATTTTCAAACAAAACACCTCTTCAGCTACCTGCTACGCCACCTGTCGGAAATTGGTCGTACCAACTCAAGTTTATAAAAAATTTGATTAGCAAAGGTTTATATTCAAAAGGTGTTTAATCTGTGATATTCAATGACGCAATCTTAGACACATCCTGTCATGTGTCATGTCAAAGCACGAAACGTACGAAAACTCTCGAAAAGGAATATTTTTCCCGATTTTGTTACATTCTTGATTCATGCTCCGCTTCTATTAATAGTAGCGTTATTTTCTATAGCCTATAACCTTCCTCGATAAATGGACTATCCAATAGAAAAATAATCTTTCAATCCGGACCAGTACTTCCCGAGATCCTAGCGTTCAAACAAACAAAACAACTCTTCAGCTTTATAATATTAGTATAGATATTAGTAGAATGGTAGACAGAGCATCATGCATCACTTCCCATGAAAATATGTCGATTGAATAAAATTTGTAGTAACTGCCTATACAAATAAAGTACGAACGAATTTGAAATTAAATAAACATTGGTCTGTTTAAATATAAACTAAATAAAATTACTCGCAAAAGCTTTTAGCAAATATCTGGCGTCCGTAGCGATAATAATCTTCGGACCGGTAGTCGGACCACACCGACAAACAACTATATTGTTTAGGATATAATATCTGACGTATAAACTATAGTATAACTACTAATACTCGGGTAATTTTAACATACGGAAGTAATTTTCTGCAATCAACTGGAAGGGATGTATGACATGCGTTGAAAACAATTACGAAAGTACCTAACATTTTCATCCAGTCCTATATTTTGTTTACATTTTATGTGTACATTAGCGCTCCGCTCAGGTTCGCATGTGGTACATATATATACATATAACCCATATTATTCAGGGACCATATCCAACGGAGAAACACATTTTAAAATAGGTCCAATAGCTCCTGAGACTAGCGCGTTCAAACAAACAAACTCTTCAGCTTTATAATATTAGTATAGATTTGCTACTGATGCATTGTACAGACAGACGGATATAAATCATAGTGGAAAATAAAATATAATGCAACAAAACCTAGGTAGGTATCTAGAGATATATAATCTATTCTCAGAGTAAATATTTATTGAAATATTATTTAGATAATTGCACCATCTAATACATACATAGACTGACATTCTTACAAAACCGCTGTTGTAAAAAGTCTAGGTTCACACAACGAAATAACAATTAAATGACTACGTAGTTCCTGTACATAGATGAGATTTATTTAATTATTACCTGAAAAACTAGCTGTAAGTGGTCCGAAAGGGGGGGGTCCGAAAATCGTATACGGTAAACTAAAAATCTAAGAAAATTAAAAATATCTAATAGTACATAGACTATTTTTTAACGCGGGAAAACAACTTGAACGGTTTCTGCGAGGGTAAAATCGTAGGGCGCTACTAGTCAAGTATTTTTGACTCGATTTATTGTATTTCTCCTGGTGACCAGGCGGTCCAGCCTCGAATTTTGGCCCTCCAAAATTCGAGGCCGCGCCTGCATCCGTGTCTGTAAAGATGCTCAGAGTTCGGATCCATTTGCCGGTTCGTAGCCGGCGTCCGTCCCTTTACAATGTTTTTGAATATAATTGATTGTATGTATCTGTTTGCTAGAACGTCATCTATCTTAGTTTGTTCTGACATTGCAAAAGGCAAGTGTCTTCTTTTTTTGAAGTGAAAACTTCTTTTGCCGCGTCTCATACAAATATGTCTGTAAAAATATCAGTTAAAATTACGCTAAAATTCAGTTCACAGCCCACGAAAAATATTTCGTGTAATATTTCGGGAGTGAAAAGAAATCTTCGGGTAAAAAGGGTACCATGGCCATTGACCATCTAGAAATGCGTCAGCGTTTCCCATTGGCTGATGCATTTCTAGATGGCCATGCTCGTGGCCACGCCCTCCGGTTGCACCCGCGTACTTTTCAAAGCTATCAAATTCTGTGTTATAAGTTTTCACTTCTTTCGGCATTTTTTTTTTTTTTTAAATAAAGAGTTACGAGACGATCAGGACATGTGCCTGATGGTAAGCAACATGCCTGACACATAACACCACAGTGACACGCAGCTATTGTAATAAGTCATTTAAAAAACCTTACATTTTCAGATATATATAAAATATGTGATGCCAACTTAGCATACAACACATTTATAGATTTATTTAAATTATTATATAACTTATGTTTTCCTTACAGAACTGTAACTATCAATGTGACAAGAAAGGCGACATGGCTGTCATGTGGGTTAAAACTATGTAGTAAAAAGAAAAGGTTGTTGTTTAATAATTGTCGAAATAAACCTTATGAAGAAAATAAGGCAAAATATAAAAGTTACACCAGATTGTTCAAAAAAATTATTAAACTGACACAAAAAGCTCAAAACAATTACAGAATTAAAATGTCAGATAATAAATCAAAAACTACTTGGCAAATTATAAATAAATTGAGAAATAACTTACCTAAAATATCCATAGATAAAATTCAATATAATGGCAAAATCTTGACAGACCCAGAAGTAATTGCTAACGCATTTAATAACTATTTTGTTGATAAAATTATTCCATTGCCTGGTTCTGGTGTAAATGTGATACAAAATATTGAAATAACTCAGAACTCAATGTTCATGGCACCATCTACACCACATGATATTCTAAAAATCATAAATTCTTTAAAAAATACAAACAGTGTAGGATATGATGAGATATGCACTAAAATTATAAAATCTGTCAAGCAGGCTATCTGTAGCCCTCTAAGTCATATAATCAATTTATGTATCAAAATCAAAAAAAAAAATCAAAATATTTATTCGTATAAATAGCTACTCTTACGAAACAAGTATTATGGAGTCTCCTTTTAAGCATATGTATACCTGTAGTAGGAGACTCCGTTAATCTCTACAATAACACACTATGTAGTAGTAGCCTTATGATTTTACAAAAATTAAAAAGTAAAATAAAATAAAAACAAATTAAAAGTACATATGTTGAAAGGTGTTTATGTTGTGTGTGTGTGTGTATGTTTGTTTGTGTGAGAGAGTGTATGCTACTTTGCATGTGGTATAGATGAGTAGTGTGAGAGAGTGTATGCTACTTTGCATGTGGTATAGATGAGTAGGTCAATCTATTACAGATGGTCAATCTGTCAGAAGTTCACTCCTTGAAGGAGTGCTTCTGTTTCATCGTAGCTAAGAGCTTTAATCCGATTTGTTACAAATTGTTTACATCCATGGTAAGTTTTAGAGTAAATGTCATGATATTTATTTAATTTATTATACAGTTGTGCACTCCGATAACTGTACTGTATACTTGCAAAGTTTGTCTTAGTATGAGGCACTTGCGCCACCGTATTTTTAGTTCTTTTTTTCTTAATTTCTTTGATGCAGGGCAAAGCTTTATGTTTTTTTAGTACTATATGTAAGACGTATAGTTTTCTAACTGTTAATAAACCAGAAGAACTATATAGGCTCTCAGTCGGGTAACTTAATTTTTAAAATACATTATCTTTAACAAAGCTCGTTGAGCTCGTTCTATTTCTATAAACCTGGTTTTGGCAGCACCTCCCAAACAGGAATACAGTATATTAAAATAGACTGAACCAAAGCAATATATATTTTGTTAAGAAGATTCTTAGAAGAGCCCGGACTCTGGCCTGTGCATTTGGGTACAACATATCTTAATGTTTTAAAAATCCACTTTAACTTCCTAATTCTGCCAATTACTTGTTCAAGATGTGGGTACCATGTTAATTTTTGATCAATTATAATGCCTAAATATTTTGTTTGGGTGACTTTGCTTATGCTGGGGCAGTCACAGTTTAACTGATTGGAACATGTGTGAACTGTAATACAAAAGTTTTTAGGTTGAGTGTGACTGTAAATGCTAAAGCAAATATAGTTCGTCTTGGCTGTGTTTAGCGTAAGCAAGTTTTTATTTAGCCACATAGCAATCCTCGAAATTCCTGCCTCACCATTTCTTCGAACTTCATCCCAGGAGTTCCCAGAGAAAACAATAGCAGTGTCATCGGCGTAAGAAAACACTTGAGCATTTTAAGTTTCATGTTGCAGAGATCGTTAATATAAATTAAAAGAGCGATGGACCCAACACACTTCCTTGAGGCACACCGAATGATACTTCTTTCTCTCTACTGACATAATCTCCCACTTTAACTCTTTGAGTCCTCTCTGAGAGATAGCTCCGAAATAAATTCAGCGGGATTCCTCTTATTCCTACTTTTTCCAACTTGTTCAACAGAATTGGGACAGAAACAGTGTCGAAAGCTTTTTTAAGGTCTAGAAAAACTGATGCACACTTTTGCCTCTATCCAGTTGTTCGGTGACCAGAGAGGTAAGGGAAATAACTGCATCTTCAGTAGAATAACCTCTTCGGAAACCGAACTGAAAAGGTGATAGTACTTTAAACTTATTTAGATATCTGAGAAGTCGGTCATTTAGTAACCTTTCCAATATTTTTGAGATAGCTGGTAAAACAGATATGGGCCTATAATTGTCTACACTGTCTCTGTTCCCACCCTTATGAACTGGCGTTATTATTGATCGTTTGAGAAGTTTGGGGAAAATTCCGTTTTCAAAGCATAGGTTCGCAAGATGAGTTATAATAGGTACGATGTCACATCTTATGTATTTTAAATATCTTGTCGGAATACCGTCGCACCCCGGAGCGCTATCAGTTTTAAGATTTCTCAGTATTTTATCCACTTCTTCAACGTCTGCATCCAAAATAACCATGCTATTGGGCTGCGACGGCTGCTTATCAGAAATAGACGAGTCATTACCTGAGAGAGATGGGATTAGCTGGGCAAGTTGTCGTCCTATATTGGTAAAGTATTCATTAACATGGTCAACTGATTCATTTGCACAAGTCTTAGTATGTAATAATTCCGTATTAGGGTTACTATTTTTATTGGAGTAGGTTATATTTTTTATATTTTTCCACAAAGTCTTACTATCAGTTACAGAATCAGCAAGTAATTTTCTTTCATAGTTTCTTTTAAGTTTTTTAATAAGATTATTACAGTAATTCCTGTATCTTTTATATGTAATTTTAAGTATTTTGTTGTGAGGATCTTTACTGCAATCTCTTTGCATCTTATTTCTATTTTTTATACATCTCAGGACACCTTTAGTAATCCATGGTTTGAGTATACGTTTACTATTTGAAATAGTTGTTACATTAGTATTTATTGTTAAGGATTGGGTCAGCTTATTTATTAATTGTTCTGTTAGTAAATTTGGATCTCGACAGTGGAGTAAATCTATAAAATTTTGTTCCTTTAAATATTTTAACGCTCCTTCAAAATTTACTGTCGTTCTGGTTTTGTTTACATAGTGATTAACTTTAACTTTAGATAAAACAAGGAAAATAGTGAAATGATCAGTGACAGAAGTATGCAAAATGGCAATCAATGCTGAGACAACTTTTTTGTCAATTTTGAGCATAACATGATCCAAACAAGACTTTTCTCTAGTTGGGAAAATATGTCCTGAAGTAGACCATACGTTGCGAGCACATTAAGATAACTTAGTCGATTTCCAAATTCCTGTGAAGTTTCAGTATCTTTGGTACAAATATTAATATTTATGTCACCAGTTAAAATAATGTTCTTAGAAGAGCTTAGAGTTTCAAGGTGAGCACCTAGTGAATCAATGAAGCTATTTATATCTTTATTTGACGGAGATCGATAAATGCACAGTATTATATTATTTTGTATTTCTAGTTGTAGACAAGATGCCTGAGCTAATTTAATTTCATTAACTTTATGTTTTAAATTATCTTTAATATAAACAGTAACCCCATCATTTTGATTTAATTGGGAAGTAGTGGTATAAGTACAGTAATTATCGAGTTGGGGTACTGGTTTATCATTATTTAGCCAACACTCTGTTAGTACAACTACATCAGTTTTAAATTTAAAGTTCGCCAACATTACTGTTAAATCGTCAAAATTCCTGTATATACTACGAATATTCTGAGAAATTACTGTCAGATCACTATCTTTATTAACACTAACTATTTTGTGGAGATTTGAACCGTCAGATTCAATACTTCGCGCAACTTCAATGTTGTCTAATTCTTGAATAGTTTGCACGATATCACCCATAATTGATTATAATTAAGAATTTAGATGACTTTTTAAAGCAAGTGTCCTTAATTGTAAGCACTAAGTCGATATGAAGTAAAGTTATCAGTAGAATCTTTGCACCATAATTTAGAATTACGTGTTTTTGTATTACGCTATTTGTATGTGTTAGTTTTGTTATCGAATGATATGTGTTAAGTATTAGGTAAACGTGTGTGATATGTGAGGTGAGTAAACCAGTATACGTAAAGATACATATTATATAGAAACACATTGGCATATTTTTACATAGGTCGATCTCTCCTGATTCTTGACAAATAGTCATTGTTTTAGTATAAGTTGATGTACTTGTTCTTCATTACTTATTCTGATAATAGGTGAATTTTCGTCCTTTCTGACATAAACTTTTCCATATGCAGTCCAGCAAAATTTATAATTTTTTGATTTAGCTAGGTCTCTTGCAAGAAAATGGAGCCTAGAACCCTTCAGGGTCAAGTGTTCTCCCAGAAACACTGGGGTTTCTTCCTGTGTTTTGAAACCTAAATGTTTACAACGGATTTCGGTTTTGCTTCTCTGGAAAGATTTAACGCACTTGAGGAAATTAGTCTTCAGGATTGTAGAGCCAGTCTCCACAATGATGGCTGTATTTTGTTTATCAGCTTTCTTTGGTCGAACTCTATAAATGTCCTTAATGTCCGTCTCATTCATTTCACAGTTGATATTATTGGAGAGAGACAAAACCATTTCAACGAGATCATTCTTGGTTTCGGAATTCTTTTTTGGGACGTTTTTTATTTCGAAATTAGCTTTGCGACTTCCCATTTGTAATTCCTCGATTTTATCTTCCAGTATTGTAATGTAATTTAATAAGTGCTTTTTGTCCTCTCTGGTCTGTGTCTCTAGATTATGGAGCCTCTTTCCAAACTCATCATTTTGTGCAGTAAGGTACTCTATTGATTTCTCAATAGCAAGATTCGAATTTTGAATTGTTTTAAAGTGGCAGCTACTTGTTTTAATTCTGTTCCCTGTTGGGCAATCATTCTCTTGATTTCATTTTTAAATTCAGCTAATTGTATAGTAATGGAATCGTCCATGTCCTCTCTGGTTCGTTTTACACGTTTAGCCACAAAATTTGGTGGAGTCTTAGAACTCGAGATTCCCGCTATATGAATTTCCGAATCAGATGCAGATTTATCCAAACTTGTGTTCATTTTTTTTTTTTTGTTTTATTCCCCTTATTTAGTTTACTGCGTTTTATTGCACACAAGCTGTGTTGAGACAAATTTCGAACACCAAAAACAACGGTGCACTGTCAGATTCGAACCGGGTCACTCGAAATGACAAAGATGAACTTCTCCAATTGAGCTATTTGGTCGTTGCAAGGTTTGTTGAATTTAGGCAACAGCATTCGCAAGTTTTCTCTCACAAAAAATTTGACTGCAAAAATAACCGTTTGCACTGAGATTCGATCTCAGTACCTTGGTCCCTCAAAGCGTGGCTTTCCCGTTTGCGCCACTTGGTCTCTGCGAGGACCGTCGAATTTTACACCCAGTATCGTACGTTCAGTTCTACATAAGGAGGGTAATTATTTGTACTTTTGGAATGACGAAATTTACGCCAAAAATATGCGGGTCCTTCAGAATTAAACTATTTGATTCCTAAACTGTATTCAATAATGTAGCACTTTGTACGTACGTTTTTAGTCGTAGAAACACATTAATCACTTTTAGAACTTGATTAAATATAAATAATAACGATTTCCAGGCTACTTTGGTAATTTTAAATTATTACTTGGTGACAATTTGCAACACGTCGTCACTAGTAACCGCCAATCAATGGAATGTGACTGGAATGGGTGTATAAGTACAGGTACTTTTCCTGAGGCTCTTAAAAAAAGTATAATCATACCTGTTTTTAAAAAAGAAAATAGGGAACACATGGCATATTACCGACCTATTGCCCTTATACCTATAATGTCAAAAATATTTGAAAATATTTATAATCAGCAGTTTATTCAGTACTTTGAAAATACAACATACTTTGTGATGAGAAAAAGGGTTTAGACAGAATAAAACAATAAATATTGCTATATATGATTTTCTTAACAATGTAATGAAAAATGTTGATAATAACAATGCTATATGTACCATTTATTGCGATATGACCCAGGCATTTGACTATGTCAATCATGACATTCTTCTAAGTAAATTTGAAGCCTATGGGGTTAGAGGTAATGTGCTTGACTTAGTAAAATCTTACCTAACAGACAGAAGGCAAGTAACTAAAATTACAAAGATTAATACTAAAACGAAACAGGAAGAAATATTCATCTCTAAAGAAAGAACTGTTAAATTTGGTGTGCCGCAGGGAAGTGTGTGGGGACCGTTTCAATTTATTGTCTACATAAATGATTTTCCTAAAGCAATTGAACATCCAATGTCACTATTTGCAGATGATAGCACGATTACAATAGCCTGCCAAGATAAAGCTAATTATGAGGAAAAATATCAACGCTGCACTAAATTCGTCTATCCACTGGTTGAACATTAATAACTTGAAAATTAATTTAAATAAAACCAATTTAATGCAATTTACACAAACAAAAAATTACTTAAATAACATAAACATAAATTATCAAGGTAACAAAATTGCAGAAGTAACTACAACAAAATTTTTGGGCTTGACAATAGACATGAAATTGAATTGAAGGCACATATTGAGATTCTCTGCAAGAAGCTTGGTAGCTCGGCATATGCTCTGCATAGGCTTGCTCAAGTGGTAAAAAAAGAGACTCTTCTTACATCTTATCATGGATTAGTAGCATCAGTCTTGAGATATGGGATAATTTTTTGGGGTAACTCAACGGATACAGGCTTAGCTTTCAAAGCACAAAACGATGCATTCGTGCTATGTTCGGCATGCAAGTTACAGATAGCTGCAGACAGGTATTCATAGACAACCAAATCTTAACCCTTCCAAGCCTTTATATTTTTGAAGTTATGTGTTTTGTAAGGAATAACCCCCATTGTTTTCCTCTCTTGAGTGACAAAGTGGAACGGAACCGACGTGATAAGTGTAGGCTGCTCATAGGCAAACGCAAGAAAAGATTATGAGTGACAGTATTTTTGTATGGCTCCTCTTCTATATAATAAGCTGCCAAATGCAATTAAAAACTTAACTCATCCATGTTCAAAAGTAAATTAAAAAGATACTGGTACCCAAATGTTATTACACTGTGAAAATTTTTTAAATGATAGGAAATTAATTGGAATACTGATGTATAGATTTTGTATAACATGACATTTTGCATTCCATTAACTTCCACATTAAATTCCATTAGCCACATTAGTGTCCACTGTCTATATTTTATGAAACTTTAGATTTAACTAATGTTAGATCAGATAATATATTGTAACGGACAGGTTGAATCAGATTACTCTATAATATATTGTGAGAGTTCTTTGAGTAGGTATACAAATATTAAATTTTATACATGTTAACATTCTTTTACACACATTGACATTGTTTTTATTTTATACAAATTGAATTATTATTATCATTATTTTGATTATTATTTTTGATTTTCTATACATAATGACATTCTTTAAAATTGCTCACACGGCTAAACTGCAAGAGCTACTACTGCAAGACCTTGGATTCTACATGAAACCACACACTTGTCAAAGTCCATAACATCATCCTGCTGAAGCACAAGACGTTGGCGTAATTGTACTCATCAAACATATCACACTAACATAACACACCGGGATAGAAGCCAGAAATTAATACATGATGAATCAGATGACATATATGATATAACCGATTAAAAGTTAAAAATGAAAAAAGAAGAAGAAGACTATCAGCTGACTATTATTATCATTGTATAAATTCAGACCAATGGAAACTGCGTTGCCAGACATATTGCATGCCTCTAGAAGAAGAGGCCAGTTTGTATGGGGCAATTATTTAAATGTTTTGTATCATCTTATCTTACCTGCAAACAGCAATAAAGATTTTTGTATTTGTATTTGTATTTGTATAAATCATTACCTAGCACTGCACTGCGCTCGTCACACAGAGATCTAAGATCTTATATCTCTAAGCCCTGTAATTTCTCTGGAAACATTGCCCTTCAAACCGGAACACAGTAATGTTTGCACATTACTGCTTGGCGGTAGAATAACTGGCAAAGGTGTGATACTTCCCCAGGCAGATTTTCATAAGACAGCCATTTTTTTAAATAAATTCAAGTCAAGTCACAAAACATGTTGAAAGTGGCAGTAAAGGTCGCTCCGCAGGTGCGGGTCGACTGGGTTCACCATAAACAGTAAAGTAAGCCCGAAAGGAGATCTACCACTTCGTCATTATGAGCTACGAGTACTAGCGGCGCTCGCGGCTTTACCGGCGTAGTTCTCGTCGCTGTAATTGCAGTTTGTACAGGGCACAGAGATTATTGATCTTATGTCTCTGGGTGACGAGCGCAGTGCAGTGTTAGGTGATGATTTGGATTCGTGTTCCAATAGCTGCGTGTCACTGTCCTGTTAAGGGCAGGCATGTTGCTGCATCAGCCACATGTCATGCTCGTCTCGTAACTCTTTATTTAAAAAAAAAAAAAATGCCGATAGAAGTGAAAACTTATAACACAGAATTTGATAGCTTTGAAAAGTACGCGGGTGCAACCGGAGGGCGTGGCCACGAGCATGGCCATCTAGAAATGCATCAGCCAATCAAGAGAGATATTTAGTAAAATACCACAATGTCTAGTTCAGAAAGTGATCAAGAAATGATGCTTATAATATCAGATTGGAGTGACACCGATTCGGAAGAAAATAATTCGCATCGAGATAGAGTTTACAAAGAAAGAGTGAACTATTTATCTATGTTGGATGATGTCGAATTTCAAGTGAGATTTCGGCTCGATAAATGTTCTGTGCAAGAGCTGCTGCTGGAAATATATCCATTTATAAGAATTAAAGGTGCCAGGTTAGTACCTATAACTTTAAACTACGAAGATTAATCAATATGTACCAATTGAAAGTCTAGGTACTTAATTAAACGTATTTACTTCTAACTTCTTTCGTTACAGAAATCATGGAATACCTCCGTTACACCAGTTGCTGTTAACATTAAGATTCTATGCATTAGGAACCGGGCAAAATACTACCTGAGCCCGCAAACGTTCTGTCATAAGCTGGGACTCTCAGAGACATCTCAGGCGAGATAAACAGCTACTAGAAACCTAGGGGCTGTCGCAGGGAGTGAAAACTTAGAATGTTTATTTGCATAAAGAGGAATTTTCCACTGCTGGAATACGGGACCTTCTTTCGCAAGGAGAGTCAAGGCCACAACGCTGGCCCAGTGCGGCTACGGATCGCCATTTGCCGTTCTCCTGACCAGACCAGCCGTTTTATAACTTTTAAAATAAAAAAGATTTTTATATTAGCTACTACTACACACCTACGTACTAATGTTCCACGCACGTTCCGCTGCGCTGCTCCGACGCCGCTCCGACACTACACGGCTACATACGCATGACGGTGACGCCATAAAATGTTCCCAAACATGTATCATTGCCGTTAAAGACCTTTTCAACAAATAAATATAACGACACATATTGCGGCTCAAAATGCTACTTTCTGTCGACCCCAGTAACTGATGGAGCAGGCATCATTTAGAGCCTATCAGTCATCTGCGATGCTCCGACAGATAGCTTTATTTTGTTGCGCAATTCGGTTTAACCTCCACCGAAAATACTAGATTGATGTAATTTTATGCTTCAATTGAACGCTTTGTCGTTTTGTTTCGGAATATTATGAGAAAATTAAAATAACCAGCAATAGGTATGATCTGTATCGTGGGCTCAATTCCCACCGAGTGCAAATATTTGTGTGATGAATACAGATATAAGTACAAATACTTTATTTACCAAAATTATGTCTGTGGCACCGTAGAGCTCAAACGGATGGGCCGATTTTTTTTATTTGAATAATATCCGTGCGGATTTTACTTAAATACACGGGTAACTCACGTTTAATATAGTCAGTCCAGTCCGACTCAAGTTTCGATCGCTAAACAGTGCTAAACGAGCTGCGAACCCGCGCGCGCACTCTCCTTGAAAAAGATCGCCGGACGCGATCAAAACTTGAGTCGGACTGGACTGACTATATTAAACGTGAGTTACCCGTGTATTTATGTAAAATGTGTAATAACCACGTTAGTTTTCATACTAAAATCCGTGCGGATGTTCTTAGCTATGTTTGGTTTATATCGATTCAAGATGGCCGCCTCCACAAAATGGCGGATAAAATATTTCTTCACAACCTACCTCAATATGGGTATCAAATGAAAGGGCTTGACTAGTAGAATGTTGTACAGATAACAAATCCGAGATAGTCGCGGGTTACTCAATTTTTTTAATTTTGTTCTTGTGGTAAATAAAGTTTTGTTTGTTAAAAAATCTACTTTTTATTTTTTTAGTAGAAATAAAAATAAAATTTTAGTATCAATTATGTACTAATAACGTATGATCAAATAGTCTACATATACTTCTCTATCTAAGCGTATGATAGTTTGAAAATGTTAGGATCATGTTAAAATTGTTTTTTTTTTTTACCTTTTATAGGCTCACACTTGACCGCCATCTCGCCTGATGTTAAGCGACGATGCGGTCTACGATGGAGCGTGTTTACCTAGAAGAAACCGATTCACTCTCGATTTGAAGACACAAAGATTGTAACCATCGGGGAAAACCCACTCAGGCAACGTATTCCACAGCCTAGACGTTCTTATCACAAACGTAGAGTCAAATCTCTTCGTTCGTGTCTTTGGAACATCAACCATGAAACTATGTCGCTTTTTCGAGCTACGAGCATTCCGATAGAAAAAAGGGCAAGGTGGTATTAGATCATGCAGATCAGTTTCACACTCTCCGAAGTGTATCCGATAAAAAACCGATAAGCTAGCGATTTTTCGGCGATGCTCAAGACTTTGAAGTCTTTTTCGCACAAGAGTGTCATTGCCTATGAGCCTTTTGGCACGTCTCTCGATCGATTCCAGGGCCTCCAGCTGATACTTGGCCGATCCATCCCAAAGGTGCGAACAGTCAATTGAACAGCAAATTGGAACTAATATCAAAAAAGCATCGTGTCTGTTGTGGCTAAGGATTTAAATAATAGTGTGGCTCTGTGGTGTTGCTCTTCGCGTCACTTATACAAATAATAGATGTAGAAAAACCTGTTAGGTTATTTAACTACTTCAGTTTTCTAGACTGTGCAGAAACTTGTATAGTTATTTTTTCAGGGTATAATTTAGTCGTATAAAATTAGTATAATTAACACCGAAGAAATAATATTTAAGCTCACACAATGTTCGTTTTGAATACAATAAGAAGTAAGGATATTTTAGATTTTTGTATTTAATGATCGGGTCAAAGTGTGGGATTTTTAATTTTTAGCTGTTCGTTTTTTACCCAAACAAATTTTTTTGTTTTTTTAATTTTGTTTCAAACTAAGTTGTTTTTAATTTTAACAAAATTAAAAAAAATGTAACATATTTTGGGTATGTGATACCTACTATCATATATTTTGATCTGCAGGCAGTCTGACTCAAGTACCTACTTTATATCTTTTACCTGTTGTTAAAATACTAACTGTATTTTCAAAAACATACATTTTTAAAGGAACGTATAGTAGTTGGGTTCAGTTGCGAACGTTGGCCCATTGAAGCGGTGGAATGTTTGATCGATAAGCCGGCGCTCTACTCTTTGCTCCACATTTAGGCTACTTACACTCCGCGAGGCATAAGCTGAGCTTTGCATTAGTGTGAGTGATCACCAATCAGGCAGGAGCTTGAAATTTTGTCCGCGAGGTATAGGCTGAGCTTTGCATTAGTGTGAGTGATCACCAATCAGGCAGGAGCGCGGCGAGACAGAATGGCGCCGCGCCTAAGGCCGGTTGTCACACCTACACTATCCATGTACACTCACACAAATGCAAAGCTCAGCTTATGCCTCGCGGAGTGTACTTATCCTTGGGAGTTGTTGCGGCAGCTTCGGCACAAAGCTAGCGTGGAGTGTGTCTTATCTAGCTACATACTCCACACATATAATATCTTTGTACCATTTCTATCCTACTAATAATATAAATGACAAAATTTTGGATCTTTTTTGCTTAGTCACGTCGGAAAAAAAAACACACACACACACACAGGCTAGCTTGCTTTTTGTTGTGCGATAATCACGGGAACAGGAAATATGCGAGCAAAGACGTGGGGCGCTATTAGTTTATGTATATAATGAACTAGATGCCCGCCCCGGCGTCGCCCGTGGTACATTTATACACTCATCAGGATCCCGTACATATATAACGGTGAAAGAATCACTGAAATCGGTTCAGTCATTCCGGAGAATATCGCTTTCAAACCTCTTCAGCAACCTGCTACCACCTGACGGAAATTGGTCGTAGCAACTCAGAGATTAGCAAAGGTTTTATATTCAAGAGGTATGTAATCTGTGATATTCAATGACGCAATCTTAGGCACATGCTGTCATGTGTCATGTCAAAGAACGAAACGTACGAAAACTCTCAAAAAAGGAATATTTTTTCCCGATTTTGTTACATTCTTGATTCATGCTCCGCTTCTGTTAATAGTAGCGTTATTTTCTGTAGCCTATATATTATAGCCTTCCTCGATAAATAGACTATCCAATAGAAAAATAATCTTTCAATTCGGACCAGCACTTCCCGAGATCCTAGCGTTCAAACAAACTCTTCAGCTTTATAATATTAGTATAGATTAAGAAAATATTATTGCGTTAAAAGTGTTCGTTAAAAACGTTGAGTTTAACCGACGACGTGGTCTATCTTGGTCGTCGTCGGTTTACATTAAGATTGGTGACGGTCAAGCGCAAGCCTAATGAATCATTTAAAGCGCCTTCCAGTAGATAGTCGTGTCACCGCGATAGGCTATTTCTCTGCAATGCAGGCTTTCTGCCATTTCCTCCGCCTGCACAAAGAGCCCTGTACGATAGAGCGGCCATTTTGCATCGATTTCGTCGCGGGAAATCTATTCCGAAAATTAACATGACTATATAAATATGTAATTGAAGTGCGAACGCGTAGGGTCTACGTTATGGCCGCGTTCAGTTTTATGACATCTCTGCAATATGGCTAGTTCGTGTATAAATACTGTGCTTAGCAAATAGCCGTCAATAACGAAAGAATCGAGGCCATAATGGTTGGCCTAGTGGGCTAGTTGAAGAAGGTATTCAGTGGTTGGTGGTAACTCTGCCTGCGCGGCTGTCGGTCGAGGGTTCGATTCCCGCCCAGTAAAAATATTGCTGTGATGAATACAAATATTTGTTTTGTCTCTGGGTGTTTTTATGTATGCATAATAAAAAAGTATTGTCTGTAGACCTACAGTGGTCTATGGATAATTCAGGTGTGCTTAGTGTAAGTGGTTAGGTAGGTATGTAGTGTAGTTCTCATTGTATTTTAGTTTTGTTAATAAAGGTTTTGCCTCCATTAAAAAAAGCATGTATTTACAACTATATAATCTGACTGATAAACTGATATTTAAGCTTGTATTATGGGAGCCAGGTTTTATATATTTCTTCATCAGTTCACAAATACTTGTCGTACTACTCGTATAATATTATTAACGCGAAAGTCTGTTAGTTTGAATGGCTGGGTGTTTGTTACTCTTTCACGTAAGAACTACTGAAGGTATTTGGATGTAATTTGGTACGTAGATAGATAATGGTCTAGGATAACACGAAGCCTACTTTTTATCCCGGAAAATACGCGGGAGAAATTAACCACGGCGCCGCTAGTTTAACAAAAATTTCTTCTAAATATTTCATTTCAAGAAACAAAATTGAGTGTCGTAGGTACCGTAGACTCCGCACTGGACAGTGCCTGTGTTGCAGAATCTTGTATCAAAAAATGATCTCTATTTATCGAATAAAATAGACTGCCTTAATTTTTATCCCAAAAGAAAGCAGAGTTTTTGCGAAACAGTTTTTTCCAAATTTTTCGCAAACGAAGCCGCGGGCACGCAATAGTAATTGACATTTGAAAGTTTAATCGCAATAGCTCTAGTTGTTCGTTCCTAATGATTATGACTAGTCATTTGTAGAACGCGTTATTGCTTCCCATCGCAGAGCGGCTCACGTTCTCATAACATGGCCGCAGTAATTTGGCAATCTAGAAAGTCACGGCTGCGACGAGTTACCTACCTTATAGGATGTAGTAGAGCACTAAGAACATGACCTAGCGGCGCCCTGCGACAAGCTTTTAGCTACGCAGTTCCCGGACCCGTTATTTTTCTAGAACATTTCTGTTTCCTCACGATGTTTACTATCATCAGGACGACCTCGTCTACGAAAGAGACGATCTTCTTAGCATTCCATGGATTCACCGTGCGGGTGCCGGGTCCATCGTGTGGCAGAGAGAGAAAACTCGAGTAGATCCCGAGACTTGAGACACGGGTGTAGGTTTAAGGGGCCCCTTTCTGACGTACATCAACACTCACCTTCACTACTCGTGTTTCTCTCCCTGCCCAGCCAAATCTGATATGAGCCTACTAGTGCAGCTTTAGACACTCGTTCTAGTATAGAACTTACTGCACTTCTGGACAAGCCAAGGTCTTTCAGCAGGTTATAGAGAGATTTTGCTGGTATACCTCTCGCTTCCACTTCTACAGCGTATAATTTTGCAATAAATCGCGGCTATCCTACTACCGTTCTACTTCGACCAATCGTTACCTCCGTTTAAACGTTCTAACCCTACTCTAATTAGAGTTCGCTTAGAACGTTCAAACAATGTTCGATCGGACGAAAAGAAATGAAACCGGAAAGTCGCGAGTTTTTTTTTGCGAAATTGTGTTTTGCGTAGAAAGAGAGTAGACGTATAGGAACGATCGTAGACAGCGGAGACTTACATTTTGTAGGGGCTCGCCAATAGTCCTATTAATATTATAAATGCCAATATGCTAGGATGTTTGTTGCTCAATCACGTCGTAACGTCTGAACGGATCGGGCTGAAATTTGTAACACAGATAGATTGTAGCCTGGAAGAACAGATAGGTGCTATCCCGGACAAAACAACGGGAACTACGCGGGTAAAGTCGCGGGGCGCTGCTAGTAATACAATGTCGAGTTATAAATACTTTACTAGTAGCGCCCCGCAATTTTACACGCGTAGCTGGTGTTCCAGTTTTCTCGCAAAAAAATAGCCTATGTACTAACCGAAATTTTATAAATTTTTAGATTTTTAATTTAACTTATACGATTTTGCGAAATATACTAAGGTGTAACCGGGGCTCGAACCTGCGATGTCACGCTTGTAAAGTATGACGTCCGCAGCACTGGGCCACCACAGATTATCCCTGACCACCGAATAGAAACAATACCTTGACCTACACCGCACTTTAATGTTGGTTTGTTCGACTGAGGCCTCAGAGCTTGTATTCCAATGGGGTCCATATATGACGTGAGGTGTTTAAGGGGTGGAGGGGGTCGAGTCAAATCTCATGTAATCTTACGTTGAAGAGAGGGGGGTCTCGGCAAATATCACGCATTTTTTTTTCTGATTGATACAAAAAAAATGTTGATTCCAATAGTCTTTTTAGAGACTGCGTTTGATTCTCCATGGACTGAATTAGAGTAGACATTTTTTTTATCACAGTAGTTACGATTTACTCGTAAGTTTTCTATTGTACATTTTTTATTACACTTATAATTTAACTCTCAGCGGTATTGATTAGCTACTAGTCTTAACTAGTCGTAAATAAAAGCACGAATAATTTTTTTCTTTTGACAACACATTTTGAAAAATCTCACGTGAGATTGGGGGATGGAGGAGGGGGGGGGGGACAGAAAATTAAAAAAAAAACACCTCACGTAATTTATGGACGACCCCAATCCACTAAAAACTAAAACGCGTAATATTTATTAGGAAACGCATTATTCACGTCCCTGGTTTAACGATATATTATAATTCTGTTTTAATATTAATGGGCTTACGTTTGACCTTAACTCACCTTGCGGCGAGTTATTCCACTAATCTATACTAATATTATAAAGCTGAAGAGTTTGTTTGTTTGTTTGTTTGTTTGTTTGTTTGTTTGCTTGAACGCTAGGATCTCTGGAAGTACTGGTCCGAATTGAAAGATTCTTTTTCTATTGGATAGTCCATTTATCGAGGAAGGCTTTAGGCTATAGAAAATAACTCTACTATTAATTGAAACGGAGCATGAAACAAGAATGTAACAAAATCGGGAAAAAATATTCCCCTTTTGAGAGTTTTCGTACGTTTCGTGCTTTGACATGACACATGACAGCATGTGTCAAAGATTGCGTCATTGAATTTCAGTAACCTGTGCCTTGAATATAAACCTATGCTATTTTTTTTTCTAAATCTGAGTTGGTACGACCAATTTCCGACAGGTGGCGTAGCAGGTTGCTGAATAGGTTTTTTGTTTGAAATCGATATTCTCAGGAATGAGTGAACCGATTTCAGTCATTCTTTCACCGTTGGATATGTACGGGATCCCGATGAGTGCTATATAATATACCACGGGCGAAGCCGGGGCGGGCATCTAGTAATTTATATTAATGCTTGACATATTAATTATTTTATAACTTTAAATTGACTACAATTTCACCAGGTTTCGATGGTTTTGTTTTCTGAGAGTAACCCGTTCGATGTTTATCGTCTTTCCTCTCGGTTGCTGGAAATTTTTGTAGGCGTGTGTGAAACGGGACGGAAATGAGTGACAGGAAACCGGGAAAGCGCGCGTTATTTGATTTGACCAATGAGAGCGCGCGGTGGCGGAGAGAAGGCAGTGAGATGGAGCCAGACCAAAGAGGTTACATAGTCAAACATATTTTGCGTGCAGTTGTCACTTCGTACTGTCATACATACGTGTGGCCAACATAGTGTGCGTGTGTGTGTGATGACAGAAAGAGACAGGGAAACTGAGAAGAAGAACACATTCTTCATGATTCGGAATTTGCATCGAATTCCGAGTTGTGTATAGAGGTTTTAGTGTTATAGTGTGGTGGACCAAATCCCAATATTTTGAGCAAATTCATGTACAATGTTCCCGAATACACAGATTAATGGCACAGCATAAAGAAATCTGGTTTATTAGGCAGCTAATGGCCAGTAGTGTAACAACCACACGTGTTTTAATATCAAAACTCGTATGTTTGCCGTTCAAACTTGCTCTTGGACCCCATGACTCGCTGCAATTCTGCGAAATCGTAGCTCAAGTTATAGTGGCGTGTGTTTCGATATGTTTTTGGGAATCGGGAATGGCGCCCCGTGCCGCCGCCCGCCCCTTGAGTGTTGACATTTCGTTCAGAATGGAAGCGTACATACATTTTTCAATGACTCGGCGATCCCGGGCTCCGGTCTGCAGGCGTATTTATTTACGACTGACGTCACAGCTTTTATTTCAATTTTTATCAGTTATTTGTTCGTGTTAATTTTGATTTATAGGTACAACTGGGTGATGCATACTGTTAACTTAAACCTATTTACATTAATTTTTGTAGCTTTTGTGATGATGTATAGTTTGTACTTATTTGAATATTTTAACATATTTCGATAATTTAGGAAGCAATGATCAGTTCTATGAAAATAATAATTGGTAGTTTTGTTAGGTCATACATGAAGTTCGTGCGTTAGTGTAGTCGGTTAGTTCGGGTTACTACGGCACTGGGTCTTTTGCGCTAGTTAGTATAAAGTTCGGTAGGCTGCAGAGGCCAGCACCCAGCAGGCGCTAAGTGCTGTTTTAATACATATCTACTACATTTCGACATGCAGTAGTACATTGTCATGTGCTACAAAATAATTGGGGAAAACTCCGAAAAGACAGAGTCAAAAAGAAGGATCTTCGGTATCAACCATCGATGTTTCATGGGATTCCGCGAGACACCATAGTTCATCGAGAACCATCGATAAACCATGGGGGTTCACTTAAAGGCGAGAAGGTCGATTATTGCATTGGCTCTCTCCTTGTGAGTAGGTCCCGGGTCCGGACATGCGCGGTCCGAAGGGGGGGGGGTCACAGAGGACAATACCCCCCCTCCCTCCAATGGTATACGTTAAACTAAAAATCTAAGAAAAAGAAAAATATCTAATAGTGCATAGACTATTTTTTAACGCGGGAAAACAACTGAAACGGGAACTATGCGGGTAAAATTGTGGGGCGCTACTAGTGAAGTATTTTTTACTCGATTTGTTTCTACTGGTGACCCAAAAATCTGAGGCTGCGTACTGGTGACCCCCTCCAAAATTCGAGGGTGGGACCGCGCCTTGGTCCTTAGGAATAATACCAATAGGAACATAATCCATGATACTAACAATGGAAATTATGTGGACGTCACGTTGTCTTGATCAAAAAGAAGTTCCGGGCAGAGATGGTGGCGGCACCCTGCGCCCGGGAGCGGGTGCCGCGCCGCAAGGTCGACTGCTTCTCACAACCGCTACTATAAATCATTTTTCTTGCCAATCTCTACTAATATCATTGATTGTGTGTTTGTAGCTTCGAAAATAATCATTCTACTAATATTATAAATGCGAAAGTTTCGGTGTTCGTTGCTCAATCACGTCGGAACGGCTGAAAAATTTGGTTGAAATTTGGAATGATTATGTAACCTAAATACTACGACATTTTTTTTTTTTTTTAATAAAGAGTGACGAGACGATCAGTACATGTGCCTGATGGTAAGCAACATGCCTGACACATAACAGCACAGTGACACGCAGCTATTGGAACATGAAGAGTCCAAATCATTACCTAGCACTGCACTGAGCTCTTCACCCAGAGATCTAAGATCTTATATCTCTAAGCCCTGTAATTTCTCTGGAAACATTGCCCTTCAAACCGGAACACAGTAATGTTTGCACATTACTGCTTGGCGGTAGAATAAATGGCAAATTGAAATATCAGTACGAAACGAACGATACTTTCTCCGCGCTCCTTTCAGCTGTATCGCCGGTTTCTGTGGACGATTTAAAGCTGTAAAACTAGAGAAATAAAAACATGGTGAAATTCATTTTGTGACAAATGTGTGTTTCTGTCTGTCTCCGATTTATAAAGTTCCAGCCGCGCTCCACGTTTCACCCGCGTAGTTCTCGTTATCATATCGGGATACAAAGTCGGCTGTGTGCTATTATCAATTATCAATGCAATTGTATCTATTCTACGCTGTAAATTACCCGTGTCCTATGTTTCAACCTTGTTCCATTCTGACGTGATTGAGCATCAAACATCCAAACTTTTGCATTTATAATGCATATTAGGTTTATAAATATTAATGAAAATGTTTAAATGTAATACAAAATATATTCATGGGCATAAGCAGCCCACTAAATGTTCCCACTGCTGGCACTCGGGGCCCTCTCTCGCGAGGCTGTACCACCACGCTGGCCCAGTGCGGGTCGGTGGATGCCACATGACCTCTAAAGATTCTTGGTACGTGTCGATTTCGTCACGATGTTTTCCTTCACCGTTCACATGACGTCGAAAAGACAGTGGTGCGCGGGGGATTTGTACCCGGGGGCTCCGGATCGGTAGTCGCCGTTCTCCCGACTAGACCAGCCGTAACTTAAGATAATAAAATACTATAATACCTCTACATAACTTAAAATAATACATATATGTACATTTAAAGTAAGATTGTAGATTGTTACCAGAAAATTCTGGTCATCTCACGTGTATGTGGATGTGTTACCGCTTCGCAGTTTTGCACATCCCGTGTGTTGTAGCCCTTGAACTTACATTCATCTGGGGCATTGCAGACCCTTGCTTATTGATCTATGTTTTAGTACAGCATTCACATGATTACTATTCACAACCATAATCATAGGAAATGGATGATTGGTTTTAGTGTTGCCAAATTGTGCCAACGCTTTCTAAACTCTACGTCTCTGTAACAGTTTGATTAAAAACATAATTAACAGTTTTTTGACGCTTTCGCGTATTTCTATTTCCCATAGATTCTCTGGAAAAAAAATTGCTCACAAACAAATATACTTATTTTCAGATCTGTTTTTTCTGTAGGACCTGACAGACATTGTCCATTGTAAACACGTATTAAATACAAAAAAGTATTGTATTAATCTGAACCATTCTAGTATTGACTTGAACATATAATATTTTTTTCAAAACAGCTTTTTCATAGTACAAATACACGCAAAGAAGATTTAAATGTAATAATACTAGTGAGTCTGTTAGAAAACAAGGAAACCATGTGGCATGACTAGATTTACTACTTGAGTAATTCCTCAGTTGCTAATCGAATAGTAAATTAAAATTAATTCATAAAAGCAATAAATTATAGCTTTCATTAGCATAAATAATAACGTTTTATCATAGTAGGACATCATAAATATTGAGTGTCGGCCGGTGTGTTCAATCCTTTGACGTAATTTTGAATAGACTGGTTGGATCAGTAGGTATGCTAATATCCTTGAATGAAGTAGTATTAATAAATTTTGGAATTAATACCAGCTCCTGACGTTGACTGTGTTTAAACTATCAATGGCTTCATTGTATGTTTATCTGAGATTTAATGTGTATCATATAATTTAAACATGATAATATAGTAAAGAGGAATATATTTATATGCACTTGACCGCATTCTCGGCTGATTTTAACCGACGATGCGGTCCATGATGATGCTAAATGCGCTTCGGAAGACACCGGTTCACTCTAGACATGCAGACACTCAGATATCCATCTATTTAGCGATTTTGTTGTGTAGCATAGAGTGACGAGACGAGCAGGACATGTGCCTGATAGTAAGCAACATGCTTGCCACAAAACAGCACAGTGACACGCAGCTATTGGAATATGAAGAACCCCATTACCTAACACTGCAGTCACCCAGAGATATGCCTGAGATGTTTATTTTCTTTGTCCTGTAATTTCACTGGAAATATTGCCCTTGAAACCGGAACACTGTTTGTCCATTACTGCTTGACGGTAAAACAACTGGCAAAAGCGTGGTACTTGTCCAGGCGGACTCTGCAAAGAGCCGTGCCACTACAAAAGTATTCAAAAGTGTAGATGCTCTAGTTACTAAAGTGGAGTCAAACGATTAAGTTATGGACGTTTTATACCACGAAACACAATCGGTCGGTTGATGACACAAAAACTGTCAAATCAGTGTCGGTCGGGATGAACGAAACGCCCGATCAGATCAACCGACTGCTTGTGTTTCGTGGTATAAAACGTCCATAACTTCGGCCGATATATCGTTTATCGGACTTCGTAGTAGACCTGTAGATCCCAGGCGACGCGACGTCTCGACGAGTCGCTTCACAGTTTATGAAGGTCCCGTTAACTTAACGCTAAGTTTTGTTTAGCCCACATTCCCCCTGAAACATTCTTTGTCTTTGACCTCAATTAAATTCTCTGCTAATTAGGGCTGCAAACTAAGGAACCTATTGAAGATGTGTGTTTTGTCGGAATAGCCACTGTGTGCACCTAACCAGCTAGATTCAACCGTTTTACGAAGATTTTGCCGCTTCAAAGCCGTTCACCGAAAATACCTAAGGCTATGACTATCGAAACAAAATTTCACATGACGGTAATCCCGCGAGTAAAGTTAACGTACTGGTTGAGCCGTCTGTGTCTTTAGGAAGTTCTGGTCATGTGGTGTGGTCAAATAGAATCGACCGTAGACACGTGACTACTCTTTCGTTAGAAAACTGTGGAGAGCGTTGTCGGAGTGAATATCCCCTGTTGGACCTGTGGTGTCTTCAAGTCGAAAGTGAACCGGTTTCATCTAGAGGTAGATTGGCGTGCTCCGTCATAGACCAGGGTGAGGTCTCTTAACATAAGGATTGTAAGCTTAGTTAGGGAGGGTAGGATGGTCAAGTGCAAACGAACAATCGATTAAAAATAATATGAGGCAGTACTTCCCGGTGCTAGCAGCTGTCCGTCCACCCAGCACCATCACAAGTTTCTTGGTGACAATAATCATGTCGGTGATGATAATCCGGTCCAATCAGCGACTCACGACCGTTTTCGAGAAGTGACGCAGGTTGTTAGCAGGTAGCACTTTGCCACCTCGGATTCGACAAGGTCGCATAAAAAAGCAAGTTTCTGGTGGACGTTCCTGGCAACTAGTATAATTACAGGTTTTTTTTTACGTTAGTCAATATTGTTTATTAGCCTCATTTATTTTGGCACAAAAGACAACGTTGAGGCTGATGAATATCACACGATTTACATCTCCTAACTAGGGATATTAAGGTAGAAGGTACGTCATAGAAACTGGTTGCGCCGATAGCCATTATACGAACGGCGAACTCTTGCAAGTCGTGACATAGCACGGAGAATAAGTCACGTTTTGGCGTAGGTCATACAGCGAGCGAAGCGACCTACCGTTCGTCAAGAGGCGCGCTGCGCCACAAGCGACAGCAGCATAGCTTCAATCAAAACGTATTAGCAGAATTGATTGTAGAGGTATTATATTAGTACTTAGTAGTGTCGCTACTGTGACTCGTAGGGCGCGTGGATTATAATCAGTACTTTTAGTACTGGTAGGACTTTTGGCAGAGCCCGCCTGGGGAAGTACCACAACTTTATTCTACGGCTAGACGGTGTACCGGTTTGAAGGGCAATGTTTCCAGAGAAATTATAAGTCTTAGAGATCTTAGATCTCTGGGTGACGAGCGCAGTGCAGTGCTAGGTAATGATTGTAACTCTTCATGTTACAATAGCTGCATGCCACTGTGCTGTTATGTGGCAGGCATGTTCCTTACCATCAGGCACATTTCCTGCTCGTCTCGTTACTATTTATTTTAAAAAAAACTAGAGACTCAAGTTCTTTGATTGGCTTATCCATCCGGCATCATGACTTTCGGACCTTCGGAGTTTGAAGATTCAAAACCATTGAAGTTGAAGTCTTCTCACTCTTGCTTGCTTGCTTTTAGATTTAAGCGTCTGGTCAGGGACAAGGCATGGCTAACATGGCAACCCACAGTCAGATTTGTGGTAAGCGGGGTAACTAGCTGAGTTCGTGCCACTATCTATATTATCTATTCTATGCCACTACAAATGGATCATCTTATACCTTTAAACGACCAATTCTTGTAGGTATATAGGTATATATATATAGAATCTGAATCTCGGAAACGGCTCGAACGATTTTCATGAAATTATATATACAGGGGGTTTCGGGGACGATAAATCGATCTAGCTAGGTTTTATTTTTTTTAAACATCATTTTATGCGCGTTTTTAGAACGAAAAACTCCTACAATGTCATTAGAATACGATAACTTATTTCTAAATGGCTCAGACGGAATATGCTCGCCCTCGGAGTCAACAGGCCCCGGTTCGAATCCTGATGGTTACACTCGGGACTTTTCTTTTTGTTCTTTTTTTTTCTGAGAAAATCTTTTACTTAAAGCCTTTTATAAACGCATTTAAACCGAGCAGAGCTCGGTCAACCAGGTACTTTATTATGAAGTGTCATCGCGCGCTCACCAGCCGCTGGCTGTTTTCCCAACTGCGTTGTCCGCTTTATAAGTGAAAGTTTTCACTATTATGACCTTTGCATTTGCTTATGCTTATGACTAATGTTTACAAATGATGATTTACTTAAAGCGGTTTGCAGATACAAAAAAAAAGTTTTATTAACTCCACACGTCGGCTTAAGGTTCACGTAAGGGCGTAAGACTCCCTTCAGGGTTGCCAGCCCGGTACAAATGCTACTTATCGTGTAAATTCAAAGTGATCGAAGCCGGGGCGGGCCGGTAGTATAATGCGAATAAAGACAAAATTTACAACTGGTCTCTATGATCTAATACCACGTTGACTTTATTCTATTAAGCTTGAAAGAGTGACATAGTTTTATGGTTGACGTTCCACAAACTCGAACGAAGACGGTTGACTCCAATTTTGTGATAAGAACGTCTAGGTACGTTGTGGATTACGTTGCCTGAGTGTGTTTTCCCGATAGTTACAATTTTGGTGTCTTCAAATCGAGAGCGAAACGGGTTATTTTAGGTAAGCACGCTCAATCGTAGACCGCATCGTCGCTTAACATCAGCCGGGATGGAGGTCAAGTGTCTATAACAGTCTTAAATAAACTTTAGCTGCAGTAGTAGGCGTCGTAGAGAATTAGTTAAGTTATGCAACCCTCCGGCCACCGGCGGGTCACGTAACCCGCGTGACGTCACGCCGGGAAGCAGTACGTGCGCAGCTTGTAATCGGCTGCGTATTTAGATAAGTGTCATCAATTAAACGAATAATTACCCGATAAGTGTTTGTTTTTCAGGAGCTCGGCAAGCGACGCTTATCTGGCTCGGGAATCTCGAACGTACTCACATATCGTTTCTAAGTTATATCACAACATATATTATTATGTACTTAGTATTGTAAAGCCGGAAATTTATCGTTAGGTACTATTCGTTCCCGCTTTTACGAATAAACGAAGTTAAATTAAAATATTCTCGACATTTCGTCACAAAACACTATCGAGCCCCAAATTAAGCACGGGTTGTATTATATCTATATGCCTATTGGGTAAAAAATATAAATTCGTGTTGCAACTATGGACTTCGTTTTATTTAGTCAAATTGATCGGAGTTTCGTCTGACCCACATTAGTACCTACATCCGTTCAGGGGTGCTCGGGAACCTTCACATGGTGCACCATACGCATCAGACAGCAACTTACCTCGGTGTCTTGTCTGGTAACTACTCCCGGCAGACGAACTTCTATGCGCGAATCCCGTGGCCGGCACCAACCCATGGTCGGAAACACTCGTGCAGGTTTGATGGGTAGGGGCACTCCTAAGTGGTCTTAAAACCGACATACTTCGCTATGCACGGCAGATATGCGTAAATGCATTTCCCTTACGAAAACAAAGTACATCCGGTCAATACCATATTTAGTACCTGGGTGAGCTTTGCTCGGTTACTTATATACATACCGATTTTCTAAAAAAAAGAACTTGAATAAAGAAAGCGGCCGGCTGGATTCGAACCCGGACCTACCATATTATGACCGCTCATCTTCCCGACTGAGCTAATATACTGTCGCGCAGCGTCGAAATATACAGTCGCATTGTAATGTTTATGTAACAGTTTTTCATTGTCTAAAAACGCGCATAATACGGCGTGTTTTTTAAACAAAACCTGGCTAGATCGATTTATCGTCCCCGAAACCCTCTGTATGCATAATTTCATGAAAATCGTTCGAGCCATTTCCGAGATTCAGATTCTATATATATATATATATATATATACCTACAAGAATTGCTCGTTTTAAAGGTATAAGATAAGATATTGTGACAAAAACTTTTTTAACGTAGCCAACTTTACACCCGAATCTAATAAACCATATATTTATTAATCGTAGCAGCAATGTTTCAGTCCCACGTTTGTCTAAATAATAAATAAATAATAAATAAATAAATAACTATTGGTGGACAATCCACACACAACACCATCTGACCCCAAACTAAGCAAAGCTTGTGTGATGGCAGCCAGATAGCTGATATAATACTTATATAGTTTTAAATACATACTTATTATACATAGAAACACCCAGACACAGTACAAACATTTGAATTCATCACACACATATTTGCATTGGGTGGGGATCGAACCCACGACCCACGGCTTCGCAGGCAGAGCTACTACCAACTAAGCCACTAGGGCAGTACTTAACTTAAGTACTTTAAAACGTACTGAAAATTCCTTGAATTTCCACTCTCAACCCAACTCTCCCACAGGCGGGAAAATTATTATTGTTGCTCGTGAAAGTCCATATTTCTACCAAATTAGTAGAATTCCGATCGCCGAATGTTCGATGTGACCGAGCCGCCGCAGAATTCCGCCATGTTCTAATAATAGGTCACGTTATTGATTTATCTCATCAAACGAGAACTTGTGCATTAACCGAGCGACTTGCACTTGCGTGGGGTTCCTGTGGTTATTTCACACTTAAATTTGTTTTATAAAAATTTACTTGGTTCGAGAAAACTGATAGGTGTACTTAAACGTACACATTTAGACATAAAGACACATTTTTCGATTGTGACATCCGCCAGCTTAGTCGATAATGACCTTGGCTTTCTCCTTGTGGGAGAAGGTTATTTAAGCAATATGCATATAAATAAGAATCTCAAAATTTGTTTTATTTTTGTGACTCGTTTTTACTACCAAGTAATTTGGCAGACATTGTTAAAGTACGTTTCTGGAACATTTAATATTGCGCTATGTTTCTTTCTAAAGTTATTATGTTTAATTAAATATTTATCTTTCAATACATTTTTAAAAATTATAGTAGTTACTTTACAGTTGATAAAAATACGAAATTCCACAGACTGCAGCAGAGTTCGTAGTTTATCCGAATACTGTTTTAATTTCCCAATTCGATTTCCCTAATGAAGCATATACACTAGCAAGACCACAAACACACGTACACAAAAACAGCAATATATATAAAAATCAATGCCACTTTTCGTTGTAAGTAAACTCCTCCTAAACGGCTCGACCGATTTGAATGATTTTTTTTTTGTGTAGGTACGTTTGGGTAGGGCCCTGGATGGTTTAGATTTACAAATCACCCCGGCAGATGGCGCTGCAGTTGGTATTATCCGAGCGAAGCCGGAATGGGCCACTAGCTTATAATAATTTATAATAGGTTTTCGGGAGACCGCCAAGTCGCTTGATGTTAAGTCGTGATAATTATATTATGGCATTCGATGCACACACGCATTTGCGTGTTTATTCGTATATGGAATATGGACATTACGCATACACGCAAGCGCTCAATCACACACTCACCCTAATTTTCCCTCTGCTTCTTGCATTTCAAGCGGATAATATTTATGAAGTGAGACAATACTATACAGATTAAATTAAAGGTCGTAAGGGTATTTGAAACTGCTATAACATTATTTTTTCATTATTTTCAGACACATGCCTGAGCATACGGGGCCCGCAGCCGGGCTACATCTTCCTGTTCGACATGCGAGGAGTCAAGTTCGGCCACCTCACCAGAGTCAGTCTAACGTAAGTTGCTATTGTGACGACATCTCAAACGTATCGTGATATAACACGGAACACAAACATGTTATCGACACCTGTTACCTTAATTCCTTCGATGAGTAGTATCTGTAGCTGAGTCTTGTCAAATACGTACTCGTGACGAGATTATCTGTCAAATGATTAGTGCTTTGCAGTTTCTGATCTGCCGACCCGCACCTGAAGAACATTGCCTTGACTCTTACTTTTAGAGAGAGAAGGCGTTGGGTCCCCACTGTGAAAACATTAGGTGAATTACATTTATGTGCAATTTCTATAATCTTAATTAGTAATAGTAATTAGTCTGACTAATTACTTTTTACTACTAAATGGGACAAACAAGTACACGGTCGGTTTGACATTTTTACTACTATTTGGTTAAGTGATATTTTTTTCACCAAAACCCCTCTCTGAGCCAATTTCTGTGCCTAGTAAATGAATGACATTGAGACCTCCATTTGATCGATATCTTAAATCGAAATAATGTTCGTATTTGAGCACGTAAAAGTATTTGCCGATTTCTCCTTAACTGTGGATTGTAAAGATGTATATTCTGTCTTAAAAATAAATTTGTTACATATGAACGGTCTGATGCTTTCGTTACAAATGATTTATTCAGCAGCTGATTTAACAAATAGCATACGTTAATATAAAACAAGCAGGCAAGACTCTCAGCTATGTATATTATCACGTTTCAAATGTTTGATTTGATGCGTTGACAGGCGTGCATGTGATGTATTCAGATATACCTACACTGAATCATTGACATCGCTAATGTTTGCCGTCTTTTCCATAATACGTGTTCACAGCTTCACTCACGCATTGCCTTCATTTTGTGATTACTGCAAAGATATTAATAGATATATGTTTTTAGCTTTCAAAAGGACAAGCAAAGGTAAAAGACGTGCAACCCCCAACACACACCATTCTTCACGAAATCATCGCTCCATAATTAATCAACATGTAAAGTTTAAATAGTAATTGAAAAAAAAAAAAGTATTTTGAATTATTTAGGAAACAAAAAAGTGTTATTTTATTACACTGATTTAATATTTGCGCGACGAATTAAATCGTGATAATTTTTTAAATTTTTATTCAAAAGTTAGCGTTCTGAATACATACACTACAGCAATTGATAGCTAACTGGTGACACGGGCTGTTCTGAAGGCGTAGCTACATACATAAATGTGTTTAGTTTTATAAATCATTCGCCAAAATGTGTTACCGGCCCTATGTACGTTTCCATACTCGTACTAATCTTTGTTCATTACTGTGGAAATTCATACCTAGTTTTATCCATATTACTTATTACCTCGTTTACGACATCATGTGAATCACGATGTTGTAAACGAGATAGTTAATGTTTTGCGAACTCGTAGGCAAAACTAAATCAAAAGTCAGAGGAAGGACAGGCCATCCGGAATGACCTGTTTAATACCGCAGAGGTGACCACAGATAATGGCATCTCTCACTCACTGTAATAGGCATGATGACTTAAAAAACTAATTAGTCTGTCAGTAAGATTATAAAAAAACACACGTATTTTTCTTTTGTTTAACAAACCAAAAATGACGAAGGTACGGTGCTTAGTTTCGAGTGACGTCACTTCATTGTACGATTTTTACGAAAATGTAACTTCACAACTCAGGAATTTTGATAGTCTATGTTTATATCCTTGTCGATTATTAATAATTAGAATTAAATAAAAAATACGTGTGCCATTGTTTTCCACAATCTTGAAATAATTAGAATGAGATATTTTTCTCCCAGTCATTATCCCAATTACTCTCACCATCAATATAATTATGTATTTAATAAATTCATCCGACACCGTACTGGCCTCAAGACTGAACCACTAAATCCCATCAAATTCGTTGCAAGAAAGTATTTGCCGCGTAAAACAGAACACACGGGATGTTGAAACTTCTATTTTCCGTGCTACACATATATTATATATGTATAATTATCCTTCGTGTGGGAAGTCTCTAAACTCTAAGTTGTAAGCTAGTTTAACACTAGCATATGGAAAATAATTTTTCTTTGCAAAATTTATATTACGATGTTATTTTTGCAAGAATACTCGTAACGCGGCAAAATCGTTTCTCGCTACTTACGTGTTGATGTTTCCATGGCCGCTGCTATTTTTTAACCCTGACCAAAAAAAGGGTGTTATAAGTTTGACGTCCATGTCTGTCTGTCTGTGTGTGTGTCTGTCTGTGACACCGTAGAGCTCAAATGGATGGGCCGATTTCAAAGCGGTTTTTTTATTTGAAAGTTAATATCCGTGCGGGTGTTCTTAGCTACGTTTGGTTAATATCGATTCAAAATGGCCGCCTCCACAAAATGGCGGACAAAATATTTTTTCACAACCTACCTCAATATGGGTATCAAACGAAAGGGATTGATTAGTAGAATACTTTGAACTATGACAAATTTCAAATCCAAGATGGCCGCTACCACAAAATGGCGAATTACATTGTGAAAAAAGTTCACAATTCCCTTAATATGGGTATCAAATGAAAGGGCTTGACTAGTAGAATGTTGTACAGATAACAAATCTAAGGTAGTCGGGGGTTAATCAAAATTTTAAATTTTGTTCTTGTTACGTGTGTCTTGCTAAGAAAAGGAAAACTAGGGAGAGGGGGGAGGGTTTTTACTTATATGGGTATGGTCGCCGACGGTTATCCGTTTGGACACTTCGTCAAAGTTTTGTTTCTTTGTGCACAAGCTGTCGGCGGCTGACACACCGTAGCTAGAGTCTGAAGAGTGGAATGCATATTGACGCAGAGTGCGCGGCGGTGTGTGTTGCAGGGCGCTGCGCAAGTTCTTCCAGTACGTGCAGGAGGCGCTGCCGGTGCGCATGAAGGCCATCCACGTGCTCAACACCGAGCCCGTGCTCGACAAGCTGATGCTGCTCATCAGGCCCTTCATGGACAAGAAGTTCTTTGACATGGTGCGCTACACTCCCACCCCTCATCACCATAACCACTCAGGGTCGGGCGCGGACTGGGCCGAAAGGGCCCGAGTGGCCCGACACCTTATCGTACGGTTGCCGCATGCCCGTGGGCGCCCGGCTGGCAAACGCCACCTCGACTATATGCCCAGTCCGACGCTGTAACCACTATAGTAGTAGTTAGTGGGCTGCGTAGTCAAGCGCGGATCCTGCTTTGGCGCCAAGGGTCACATAATCGTAATCAAGACACAAGACCGTGCGATAAGTGCATGCGTGTGTTTCTATCAGTGCTCATCCTACACCTAGCCAACCTAGATCTGGGCCTAGCCCAGGGAGGGGTCCCCTTCCTGGGATGGGCAATGGATCCGGCCTTTAGTACTACTACAGTATTCAGCAGCCCACTAAATGTTTCCATTGCGGCAACTCGGGGCCCTCTCTCGCCACTCCCCTTACTCATACTCCCACACACGCTTACTAGCTATCTCGTTAAAAGAATTGACAGCCATTGGGACTACCGATGTGACCGAAAACTTGAATAGGTATGACTATTAAAAAAATAGGGCTTTGTAGGTTTAGTCTCAAGACCAAAAGCCGTTACGTTGTCTTTTGATACTGTGTCTTCTTGTGTCATTTGACAATGTCTTAATTTGTTCAAAAATGCTTATATTTTACACGAGGCAGGCATTCTAGAATCCTACGTTGTGCCTTTTCCTTCTGTGGCGATTTAAAAATTACACTCAAAAGATACCTAATGTTTTAGTCAGTATCACAAGAGCTTTCGTGATTCGTGTATCTTAATATATGCGTAGAGTATATAAATTATGTAATAGATGAAATTGATGCATCAAATTTTAATTTTAAATCCAAACATTGGAACAATAGAAGATATGTAAATATTTTGTGATTTGAATGTATAATATATCTATAAATACATTTATATATGTATAATAAGTGATTTGCTGTTCGTTTGTGTCGTTAAAACTCTAGAACGGGTGGATTTGGATCTGGTAATATATGTGGAAGTTCAGAGAAGGTTTAAACTATCAGAAGTATAAATGAAAAAGTAGGTACGAGCTCTTTGGTCTTTTATATAAAAGTTATTTTTCAGAAATAAAAAAGTGAAAGATGATTTAAAAAAAAATAGTAATTATAAATGTGAAAGTTTGGATGTTTGTTGCTCAATCACGTCTGAACGGCTGAATTTTGCAACATTGTTAAAATATGGTCTGGAATAGCATATAGGGTACTTTTCACCCCAGGAAAATAACGGGAACGGAAATTGCGTGGGAAGAACCGCCGAGTACTGTAAATATGTAAATTTGTGTAAATGTTATGTTAGTGACACGAAGTTCACCGGGTCATTTAGTCTCGATACAAATTAAGTTTCATGATATCATTGAAATAAGATAAATCATAAAAAAATGTTTTCGCGTTATGTGAAGTCGAAAAAATAATATGATAATTATTTAATAAAGTAGGTACCTACCTAAGGTAAAAATTTAAAGTAAAGTAGTCATTTGCATAGCATTGATGCCATTGGTACTTACATAAATATATGAAATGAAACGACGCGACGATGCAATTACGAAATTTACTAACAGTATAAAGAAATTCTGCTCGTATAAACGACGAAATATGTACCGCCCTGGTATGAAACGCTCTGGTACAAAAAGTACTTAATGTGCCTAACAGCGTGAAAACGAACAGTAAAAAAACAAGTATAATAAAATTTAAATAAAGAAAAGGGTGCAGCAAAATGCACCGCCATATGCAACTACACAGCTGTAAAATATAATGGAGTGCTTAAGAAAAACAATAGAATATTAACTCTTACCCACGTGTGTGTAACAATGGTCTCATTGTTGGGTCTCTGGGCGCGCGAGCATTGTTTGATTCGTTCGGGCGGTACGTACCTACATCAAAGTCAAAGTACTTTATTTCATAGATCGTACAACTCAAGATTAACCCTCACAAACATCAGTGCGCACGGAATCATGTTAATGATGGAAAGAGTGAGCTCACTCTTTCCGTTCTAGACGGTTGTCGGAAGCGGGGACGCCGGTCGTTTATTACCACACTGATTTTGATCATTTTGAACATAAATATAAAAGATTATGCCTTCCTGTGCGTTCAAAAAGTGATCAAATAATTCTAGAAACTCAAATAAATCTAATATAATTACATTTCATGCGTAAGTACAGTATTTAAAATTATTTTAAATGTTTTCTAATTACATACCCGTTCATATTTTAAAATGGCTACCATCACCGTCACTGGTTAAACATCACCGTGTGACAGAGAGAGAATAATACCAATTATAACTAGCGCGAGTGAAATAGATGTCTTATACAGAGACAGATATGTCTTAGATAGAGACAGATGTCACAGTCGCAGTTTGTTACCAATGTCAAGATGTTCAGGGCTAATCTTGAGTTCAACAATCTTTGCTTTATTCATAAATGTACAATTTACACGTCAATGAATAAAAAATAATAACATAAGAAAGACCATACAAATTGTATACATTTTCAAAGTTTGAAATGACTACTTTACTGTATTACAATAATTATTGTACAGAAAACTGTCAAGCATTATACTTACGAGTATAATATGTCTTTATTACAATTGTACTGACCCATCATGTGTACGTTTGAAAATCGGGGGTCACGGGGGTCACATAGTCGTGGTCAGGTCACAAAACTGTGTGATAAGTAGATGTTGCTTTTTAATCAGTGGTCCATTTAGGTACTGGACCCACCCAGGGTCATAACCACCCGCCCCCCCCCCCTGGATCCGCGCCTGTGTGCGCGTTGAGTACTTTTTACCTCTCCCAAAGGAGTTAACAGTTTTCTACACACGAGTTAATCTGGGACTATTATAACTCGAGCGACTGTTCCTACTTAGAAGTTGGCTGACGGCGCGATGACCTTGCGAACATTATCCAACGTAAACTCGTTATAGGCTTTGTAGAAACTTCACTTTTGCTGAAGGTTGCCCATTTCTTTTTATAGTACACATATACTTATAGAGTGACGAGACGAGCAGGACATGTGCCTGATGGTAAGTGGTATGCCTGCCACATAATAGCACAGCGACACGCAGCTATTGGAACATAAAGAGTCCAAGTCATTACCTAGCACTGCACTGCGCTCGTCAACCAGATATCTAAGATGTTATAACTCTAAGCACTGTAATTTCTATGGAAACATTGCTCTTCAAACCGGAACACAGTAATGTTTCCACGTTACTGCTTAGCGGTAGAATAACTGGCAAAGGTGTGGTACTTACCCATACGGACTCTGTCAAAAGTCCCGCCTCTACTAAATTATTATCATCATCAGCCGCAAGACGTCCACTGCTGAACATAGGCCTCCCCCCTAGATTTCCACAACGAACGGTCCTGCGCAACCTGCAACCAGTGGTTTCCAGCGACCTTTGTGAGGTCATCTGTCCATCTAGTGGGAGGCCGTCCAACACTGCGTCTTCCGGTTCGTGGTCGCCACTCGAGAACCTTTCTTCCCCATCGGTTGTCAGTTCTGCGAGCGATGTGGCCTGCCCATTGCCACTTCAGCTTGCTTAGTCTTTGAGCTATGTCGGCCACTTTCGTTCTTTTGCGAATATCCTCATTACGGATTCTGTCGCGCAAAGAGTCTCCGAGCATAGCCCTCTCCATAGCTCGCTGTGTGACTTTGAGCTTCGTTATGAGGCCCACAGTTAGGACCACGTCTAAGTTCCATAAGCCATCACTGGCAACACGCACTGGTTAAAGACTTTTGTCTTTCTACTAAATCTACTAAATTATTATACTGAATTATTATTTGTGAAAGTATTATAGTATCTGCAAAGCGTTATAGTATCTGTGAAAGGTGTTGAGTACAACGTGTAACGGTCGCATTCCAGCTCAAGTTCCACAACAAGTCGGACGACCTGGAGAAGTTCTACAGCAGCGTGATCCCGCGCTCGTCGCTGCCGCCCGACTACGGCGGCTCGCTGGCGGGCACGCGCGCGCTGCACGCCGCCTGCGTGGCGGCCGTGCGCGCGCGCGAGCCGCACTTCCGCGCCGAGGAGGCGCAGCGCCTGGCCGCGCTGCCCGACAAGAAGCGCGACAAGGCCATGGAGAGGCAGTTCAAGAACCTCGACATCGACTAATTCGATAGCTCTCGTCGACACGCTATGTTTGTATTGTGATCCATCTTAGGTGCAGAGGAAACGCTTCTGAAATTCAACTGGACGAGTTATTTTGATTGGAGATATTTGAAGTGAAAACTTCATTTGGCGCGCCACAGACAGATCTTCCGTGGGCTGTGAATTGAATTCTAGCGTCACGCTCGGGAATGATAAAAATCTTCGGGTAAACTCGGGACCATGGCCATTGGCCATCCAGAAATGTGTCAGTATTTACCATTGGTCATCCCACGATCTCCGGTTTCACCCGCGTAGTTTCCGGAGTAAGCCATCAAATTCTGAGTTATACGTTTTCACTTCTATCGGCAGTTCCTAAGACTGCCAATTTTATTTTTTATAGTATAGAGAACCAGGACATATGTTTAATGGTAGGCAATATGCCTGCTCATAACAACATAATGGACACACAGCTATTGGAACGTGAAGAGTTTACATCATAACCTATGTACTGCGATGTACTGATATTTTATCCAATGCCCTGTAATTTCACTGGAAACAATTCAATGCACTGATTCACAACGCAATGGGAACGATTATGTCATAACAATGCTAGTTATCTGCCTGTCTCTGTCATTCAGATAAGAGAAAGACTGAGAGGATCGATTCCGATTCAAGATCAATCCGATTACGTTGGAATCATGGTGTTTGTCTGTCATAGAAATACGATGCACGACGTGTGTCAAGTCCAACCAGTCAAGTCCGTTGAAAGGGACTGTTTGTGATGGGTGCGGGTAATAATTATCATTCACAACGCTAGAGCTAGTTCCATGAATAAGGCCTCACTATGCGACCGGTGAATTCCAGAAGCGCTTCCCTTGCCGTCTCGTAACGATGAGTGTTATATTTAAGTATGTATTTGTCGAAAATGTGAAGACTTGAAAATTACCTGTTTCTGTAGCGTAGCGTAGATAAGGTAAGGACTTATATGAGTGATATTATTCAGCTTCATGACATCTAAATTCTGGTTTATATATCTTATATAATATTGTTTAATTAGATCGATCGTTGGATAAGTTTGTGAATCGTCACGTAGTGGCGTGGAGCAAAATAAACTATTTAGAAAAAAGTACAAAACTACGTGAGAATAATACGGCTAGTGACGTTGCTAGATTAGCCTATCTAACTATTTTGTATGCAACAGGGTTTTACAACAAACATTTAATTTGTTAATAGTGCATTACTATATTGTCTGTTGTATTCGAAGTAGTCGCGCGATAGAAGTAAGGTACTCGTATATGTAGTGTTGAATTCAATTACCTTCTCTCATGTGTACCTATATGTATGTTTTACAAAATAATGTGAAACATATTAAACGCCATCGTCTTGGCATCTTCAAAAGACCAAACTTAGATAAAAGTACAATTTATTAAACTATTGAAAGTGTACTGAGCTAGTCCAATGTACCTAATGGATATTATTATCGTAACATGGCAAGAGAACCACATACCGAATTGAAAGTATAAACATACGAATACATGTATCGGTATGTATCTGCTTAATTATTTTAGCGAATAAAATTCAAGAAACTACAGATGTTTCTTGATATTTTTTTACGTTTACTCGTAAAGAGGATACATTATTATTAGTATGGATAAAGAATTCAGTAGTTTATGCTCAGAACGAGAGTACTTTGTGAAATCGTCAATTGACATAAAAATATGTATTTAATTATGGCTTTTATCTGTAAATGTGTAATTATCGTAACCAGCTGTCGTGTGATATGATTACGGATCTGTATAATCTTGTTAATCCTTGTTTCTAATTGCAATTGTTCGCTGTAATAGATAAATTATATTCTACTCTGTCCGCCAACACTGTCGGCGCCACACTCGTAGGAAATAGCAGTTTCATTCGAGCACCTGGTTTAAAACAGTAATAGTAAATTGTAACTTAGTTATAAGGGAGCTAAAGCATATTATGGAATGTTAAATTTATACATATTTTTAGTAATCTTCTGTTTTTTCAATAATTCATTATTTTATGAATTAATTCATTAAGTGGTGTGTTACATTCCGTATTTAAATGTACTTAATTTAGTACTTAATTTTTGGTAAAATAAGTGGTCTCAAGGGAAATAAGTCATAATAATATGTATATTGTACATAATATAATAAATTGTGTGTCATGTGTATGTTATTATTTAGTAAGTATTTGGTTTACAATAGGAAAAATCCAGGATAAATGCCTCATTATCAAAGTATAAGTACTTAAACATTTAAATTAACTTCCATTAATGTTATTTTATTTTAAGATTTTTTTCAGTACCTAGTTACTTATTTACAAAATTGACAAGCATTTCGGGGTAAGCGGGTTGAAGGTTAATTTTAATTTTGTTCGTGTGCATTTTTTGTTTTGTTTTTTTACTACTTTGCTGGTTCAAAGAACCGAAAATTGTGATTTAGATTAGAAAATATATTTTTATTCCTGACTATGTCTTTTATTTTGTTAATAAAACTACTTAATTAACCTGAATATTCCAGTAAAGAATATACCTATTCATGGATTTTAGTGTTCGCTGTTGAGCCTATGATATTCCCCAATTTAATTATACATTCACTAGCGCCGCCCCGCGGTTGTTACCTGCCTAGTTCCTCATGTTCCCGCGATGAAGAGTCCTTGTGCTATTCCAGATGAGGTATAGGTATTCTAACTATGTTACAAATTTGAACGCGATCCGATCAGGCTATTTACTCACATTTCTAATATTATTAGGATTTACCTACATCGATTTGTTATTAGGATATACATCAGTTAGTACTGACTCGGCACATCACTACGTAATGAGAATGACTATCTACTTATAATACTTAGATTACTAATACTCAACATCATCATCAACAGTCAATAGCCCACTAAATGTTCCGACTGTGGGACTCGGGCCTTCTCTCGCATTTCCTTGCGTTAAGGCTATAATCTCAGCCGACATAGCTCAGCGCATCAGCAAGCTGAAATGGCAGTGGGCTGGTCATATCTGTAGCAGAACCGATAACCGTTGGGGTAGACGAGTTCTGGAGTGGAGACCACGAATCGGCAAACGTAGTGTAGGACGCCCTGAGACTAGGTGGAGTGACGATATACGTAAGGCAGCTGGTAGCGGTTGGAAACGGAAAGCCGAGGATCGGGCTGAGTGGCGTATTATTGGAGAGGCCTATGTCCAGCAGTGGACGAATGTGGGCTGATTATGATGATGATGAAGGCTATAATCCACCACGCTGGCCCAGTGCAGGTTGGCGGATGACACAAGAGTTATATCATGTGCCTACTTTCCAATCCAATTTATTTATGTTCATTTAGGTATACGCAATATACACTTATGAATAGTCAAAAGCAAAAATGAAATATAAATGCTAATATAATACTTAATAGACTTTATATGACTATGACTTCAAAGTCCGGTGCTGTATCGGGCATCATCCGTCGCCGCGAGGGACTGCGGTCAATCTACGAGTATTCTATGCTGCGGTATCGGCGACCTTTTTTAAATTTTGGTGATGTTTTAAAGTATTATCGTTATCAAACGCATACTTAAATTTTAGTGCTGAGGTAAGCTCAAAAGTTATGAGCCTTTTACAACCATAGAATATCAGCGAGCAACACGGAAGGGAGTAGGCATACACAGCGTTTCCCCTCTGCAAAGTACAAGTCCACGTGGACCATGCAGTTTGATAATATACCTACTGTGGCGTGAGGGCAGGGCTAGATTTGTGAATGGTGCTTTATTTTTTATGTGTAGTGTAGTGATTTGGATGTGTGAGTATGATCGGCAATGGATCGGTAAGGGCGTCTACTCTCTTTCTCCGCATCCGCACTTCGCAAACGGCCGTAAACGAAAACGAAATATTGCCTGTAACCTTACTCTATTTCTCTTGCGGATCGGGTTACGGACTTTCAAATCCATAGAGTCTCATCGTGAACGATGTAATTGAATGAAAACAAAAGGTTCCACAGACTAAGTAGAGAGGTTATTTTCATTGCCATTGCGGTAATTTACGGTTTTTCTTTAACATCATATTTATGATCCGTTATGCCGTATTTTTTAATTTAACTAAAAATACGATATCTGATCTATTTGTTTTAAAATTATAGCAATTGGTTCAATGAAACGAGACCAAATCAAATTATTTACGCAATTAGAATCGAGGCACTAGAATAGACCTTATTATGCGGCTAAATATAGGAGTTATACAGCAAGCACTCGTTTGGACTACAACTTGTGACAGTCAAACATATCCGCTTAATACTTAAAACTCATATTGGCATTGACGTTTTGTCGAGGGACAGTAAATCTAGTGTTGCCCTTCGTACAATTTAAGTCGTACTTATACGGCTTTTTTTACCTCATGTACGATCGAGAAGTCGAAATCGTACGCATATGACCTTTTGAAAGGAATCTTGCGAATTACTTAAATAAATACAGTATGATGATGGTGTAAAAAAACAAGCAGAAAAGTTGAACGAACTTGAAATTCTTCAATGTATTTTCTTTATATATCCAGTTTATCCTGTGGTATTAGCCTCTCAATGTGGCCCACTTCAAATTGGAAATCCTCTCACAATCAATATTTTTTATGTCATTTTAAACCAATCGATTACACTACGTACGTAAGGCGCTGAGAACTTTGTTATATTTTAATTTCTTTCATGTAGCTTGATAAATAATTGTATTATCACTAGCATTATTATTAGTCTTACTAGCATCATTATTACTAGCAGCACCCCGTGGTTTTCCCATGTAGATCTCTTCTCCTTCATATTCCCGTTATAAAAAAAACTATTTTTAATCTTCCTTAATCATATCGTAACATCTGAACGGCCGAGCTGAAATTTGAAACACATTATTTTAGATTACAATCTGGACTATTACACAGGCTACTCTTCATTCTGAGAAAATAATGGAAACGGCAACTACGCAGGTAAACCCCCAGGGCGCTGCTAGTTTATTATATTAATAATATACGTATTGGTGTGCTTAATTCCTAGGTTTTATTATAAAGTTTGCCATATTTTTGTGTTTAAACGGTTTAAAAGAGCCGCCGTAAAATAATGACAGTTTCTCTTGTATGACGAGGTAAAATAAAACTTTTTACAGTGAAAACTTCATTTGGGGCGCCTAGATAGATTTTTCGTGGGCTGTGAATTGAATTCTAGCGTCACGCTCGGGTAAGATAAGAAATTTTCGGGTGAACTCAGATGCTTCAGCGAGAATTAAAATATAGTGAACAAGTGCGTCAGACGGAGAAAAATGATTTGGTCAACTGCTCGTCGCTGTTATGTCCTTGTGTTTATTACATTATTCATGTTATTTTGTCGCAACATTAACTTCTAGGTACTAATTACTACCACATTAATTGAACCTATCACGAAATATTAAATTTTGCATTGCACAACCATTGCAAAAAAGTTTTGGTTGTAATATTAATTTCTGTTTTATCACAACACGTAAGCACACAATATGACACCTAGGTATTTTCATCGCAGTACTTACACGTACACTATAACAAAACATAATTATCGAGCCTATTGCGGAAGACCATCGTCAGCGACAAAATGTAGGGTATTTCACTTTTTTATCGTAACGTTCAGCTAAAACCAACAAACTGATACCCACAGAATTAACAAAAACTGTAAATAATGTGAAAACCATTGAATCATTTCCAATCTGAGATGGGATGAAAGTTACATAATTATTATTACAAATATATTTTATGCCCGAGCGCAAAGATAAGATACGATAAGAGAGATAAGAAAACTATTAAAAGCCATAATACAAAAAAAACAATTAACCAAATATAAAAAAATACATTTCGATTGGCGGCCTTATCGCTTAGAGCGATCTCTTCCAGGCAACCGTGCACGGATTAGACACAAAAGATAGTAACATGGCCCGTTTAATTAATACATTTCATTTATCAACACCATTATGAGTACTCACAACAGAAAATAAATAATAACATACTACATATTTACAACATAAATAAACTTACATATACTAATTGAAATATAATAATAATACACATTAACCTAATATGTTATATAATAATATACCACATATACATACATGAAATAAAAATCATAAATGTACCAATGAATCAATCGATGTACTTAACTAGACCACCAAAATTGGTAATCATTTACCTAATTAACATATTTTATCCATAATATTGGAAGCCCTAGTCTTGAATTCACACTATTGTTCAAGTTTATGGTACGGATTTTGAAAAATAAAGGTGGCAACACTACGATACGAGAAACTATCGAAATCGAAAGTTCTAATTCAAAACATTACATACAAAGATACAAACAAAATAAAACAAAAAGGCCTTGCAAGTATTCCGTGCAGTTTTCGTTATTTTTCTTAATATAAACATGTGTTTATGCATAAAATTGCTGTATAAAAGTGATGGGAGATGGATTTGGTGAATGGCAAACCGGACCCAGATTTCCAGACTTTCCGAGTTATAAATAGGTGGTTCGAGTGCAAGCTTTGTGTGAATGATACATGCATATTTTCATTACAACATGGATGAAGCCATTGGGCTGAGCCACTATTATAATTATGCATTATTTCTAACGTACAAATATTCTATTACATTCAGCACCGGCAGCTTGAGCTGTTACCTACTGATCAACAAACACGGACCACTCTTGCAGTCCGACTGCAAGATGAAATTTCATAGTGCTGTTAACTATCCGAAGCAGATGCAACTGCTTGAGTGGTTTGTGTGTGTACATACACAGTACCTAGTATGTAGTGCACTATGCGGTTATAGCATGAAGCAGTCGATGCTGACTGCTTCAAGATGCCGTGTACGACCAGCCTAAGAGATATATTATGTACCTACAAAATTGAATTAGAGTGTTAAACCTACTTGGTCAAAACCAATACTCAGATACAAAGTTTGTTAGTAACTTGTCATAATGATGATTTAAATTAGAATATTCATTGTTCTTTTACAGACCCACAATCCATTGCAGAAGGCTGTGTGCTGCGGGCTGTCCGACTAGAAGTAGTTGAGAGAGAGAGGAACACTGAATTTCCTGGCGGCACTACTCTATATGTGTGGGGTTTTCAAAGAATATTCTAGAAGATGTACTTAATAAATTTTAATATACTTTCTAGATAAAATGGTATTTTATTTAATTTCCTAGATAAAATGTTATTTTAAAGTAAACAAAAACCCCCAAACACTAATTTCCAAATGGCTGGATGGATTTTTATGATATTTGGATAAGATAACTACAAGTTACATATTTGTATACTATTATAGGTTTACAGTTGCAGTAAGTTTTTTCAGAGAAGATTGAAAGCAGCTGGAATTGGCCTGTGTTTTTAAATCTAAGTGTGAAATTTAAATTATTGTAAAATTAATTCCAGTTATAAAGGCTTAATAATAATAGGTTTACAGTTGACCACCATTTGAGCATTTGACTGATGTTAAACGACGATAGTCTATGGTGGAGCGTGCTAACCCAGAAGAAAACACTTCACTTTTGATTAGTAGATATCTACATAGCTTATTTTGAAATAGCTGGAATGATTTTAGTAAAATGGTCATGAAAAACTACAATGAAAATTGAAATAAATCATTATATTGCATTATCATATGGGAGGAGGCCTATACCGAAAGGGGTCCTTAGCGTAAACAAACCTTATATGCATATACTATGTTAAATGTAAAAAAGGAAACAATAAAGGCTTATTATTATTGCATTATCATTGTACACAATGAGGTACATCAAAATTGGCTTACTTTGATAGTTATGACACTAAAGAGAGCTTGGCACATACATTTATAAAATCCCTCTTTTTCCGGTGGGTTTATCATACATAAAGTTAGAAGCAGACTCGATTCTGTGATGCAGGCATAAACAACCCACTAAATGTTTCCACAGCTAGGACTCGAGGCCTTCCACTTCAAGGGTAGAGCCCCTTGCGAGAAGGCCATAATCCACCACGCTAGCCCAGTTCGGATTGGTGGATGACACATGACTTCAAATGATTTTAGGCAAATGTCGGTTTCTTCACATTGACCTTCACCATTTTAAGTTAGGGGTATTCAAGGGTGTCGCCAGCTAGCTAAAAGGAAAGCAATGGGTCAATATTATGGAGTTGACGGCATGAAGTGTTACATTTTGGAAGTCTTTGCCTCGATGACAATTACAACAAGTATTAGTTCTAGTATCAATGTATAAAACTTCACAAGCCCTCGACAGCATAACAACTAAATCAAACTTTTAAACAAAGCAATAATTATTTATTCAAAAATAATATTCAATTAACACATAACTTTCAGGGATTTTTAAAAAACTTTCAACCACTTTAAAATTAAAATTATTTAGGTTTTTATTTATTATAGCTCTGTGTACACTTATCATGGCCCATGGACCATAAGGCGATCTTCTGCTATGGTGCTGTATGGTGGTGCTGTGTTCTTAGCCATGTTTTTAGTCTTCTAAGGCTGCTAAAGGATTGCTGTACTGTACAGATGGTATCAATCAAAAATGGCGATCAAAATTTTCAATGGTTTTTCCGTTTCGGGAAAGAAGGAATTTGTTTCTCTTAGGACATCAACAGGCATTACGCAGATGAGACTTCGAGAAGACTATGGTGCGCGTGGTTTTGAACCCATGGTCTCCGGACTCCGGATTAACAGTCGCAGTCTCCCATCTAGACCAGCCGTAACTTTCTAGGTTTCTAGGCACAACAAAGTCGTCAAACAATTCCCGGCTAAACATATAATTTCCTACAAATTCTAAGTCGGAAATTTGAATTATGTTAAGATCACTGCGCAGGCGACACCGGCTCTTTCTACGCTCCAAACGGTCTTCACGTACAGCAGCATCAATTAACATAACTTTTACAACCATATTATGTTATATTTTCCCAAAAAAATCTAAATCCGCAAATCAAAAAGTAACACTTTTCATTTCGTTGATTTTGAGGTTAAAACTAAGAAAATTGATCTGTCAAATTAGAATCTTCGTTTCGACTTTCGTGAATTAGAGTAGGCTTAGAACATGTAACGGTCAAAAAATGTTCGGTCGGGCTAAACGACGGAACGAAAAAGAACGGGAGTAAGAATGTCGCGAAACTTAGGTCGAAATTTCGTTTTCGATAGAAAGAGAGTAGACCTCCAGGTATGTTTTGTATGTAATAGTGCGGCTTTGCGCTAGTGATATTATCTATTCTATGACTATATAGTGTGCAACTTCCCCTCCCGCAAGATGTGACAGAAAGATTTGAACGATTTTTTTTAGCTAAGGCATAGAATAGGCTAAGGCTACTTACTCCCTTCCGTGCTTGCGGGGAAGATCGAGTTACTCGATGTAGAATATATCTAATATCGGACAAGAGTTATAGTGAATGTGTCTAAAACGGACGAGGCATTCGTGCGGGGTGAGTCGCAAGAAACGCGCTCCTAAATTGCCTACATTGCAATGTTAGATAGGTAGTATCGCATTTTTTATAAACAGGTTTAATAAATATTTTCGGTCTAAATCGGAACAATGGACAAGGCGACGAGCTATCAAATGTCAATGTCAATTTGTAACTAGGGATGCCGATATCATCAAAATATTACATCAGTACGAAATGTTTTTTGTGAAGTTTCTAAGCAAATAAATATAGTATTTCATTTTTATATTTTATTTCATTTCATCGATACCAACTTATATCAGTAGTCTCAAATTATTAATCGATACTACTCATATAAAATAATATTCAAGTATCTTACACTAAGATAGCAAATGTTAAAAGCAAATGATTTCGTGAGGGTAAAAATCAAAAGTAAGGTGATTTGGTAATTTTTTAGTTATGTGTTAAACAAAAAACTCTTCAGCATCAAGATTGCTCAAAAACAGTAACTGCTCTAGGTATTTTCGAGTTCCTTGTTTGCGACATTGTCAGCTTTGGAAAATAAGCACTCGCTGGGAACCGATGTTGAGACTACAATTAAATATTGTTCTGCATATTTGTACAGACAAGGAAATACAAATTTAATTTCCTTCCATTCTGCAAATGGATTGCTTTTGAAGGAAAGTACTGAATGTGATAAATAAAAAGAAACTGCATCGCTCTGATAAGTTTTATTTTTGAAAACTTCTTTTGGCACGAAGCAGACAGATTTTTCGTGGTCTGTGAATTGAATTCTAGCGTCATTCGGGAATGATAAGAAATCTCGGGACCATGATCATTGGCCATCTTGAAATGCGTCAGCTTTTCCCATTGGTCATCTAGAAATGCGTTAACATTTCATACCCATAACCATGCTTATGATGTATGATCCCGCTCTCCCGTGTCACCCGCGTACTTTCCAAATTAAGCTATCAAATTCTGAGCTATAAGTTTTCACTTTTATTGGCAGTGCCTATGACTGTAAACTTTTTCTTCTTGTGTCCGTGTGCTAACTCCTCATGATGTTTCCAAAAATCATATTCTAGTTGTGTAGTAGACATCCCTACTACATTGATGGAAAATAATCGATTAATTAAAAATAGATTTTTCTTTATTCAAAAATAATCGATTTGTTAAAATCGATTATTATAATAAACTTTACCGTTTTAAGCTAGCGGCATTACGCACATGACTCCGTGGTTTTGAACCTGGGGTCTCCGGATCGTCAGACACCGTTCTCCCGACTAGGCCAGTCGTAATTTAGCAACTATGGCATACAAATAGCGTAATTTATAATATTTATATACCCGTAGTTGTAAAAACATACTTATTATACATAGAAACACCCATACATATTACAAATATTTGTATTCAACACACCAATATTTGCACGAGGTGGGAATAGAACCCACGACCTTCGGCTTCGCAGGCAGAGTTACCACCCACTAACATCACATTAGTAGTTAGTATTAAAATAAAATACCTACTCAAAATTATCTTTAAAAATACTGAACAACTATGTAAGTAGTATGGTCTCAAAAAGTATAATATAAAATACTCTTTCGTTATTCTTCAAGTTTAGATAACAGTAAAATTACAAATAATTAATGCCACAAAACCACAAATGTCTTATGTTACAGTTCACTAGTATTAAAATAAATACTTAAAACGAGAATTAAATAACTAAACGACTACGTTGTCCCATAAACTAGAATTTTCACCAACTTTTTCATGTTTTTATAAAATCGATTTAAATGCGTAATTTTTATAATCGATTTATAAAAAATCGATTTTTGTAACTTTAAAAATCGACACAAAAAAATCGATTTTCATAAAATAAAAATCGATTAAAATAAAAATCGATTATTTTTTAACAACCCTATTGTGTAGTAGAGGAGGCATCATCTTCTGACTTACTTGGGCTACTGAGTTCTCCAGCAGCTAAAGTTTAGATATTTAAAATAAGTCTGATTCGATTCGATATCAAATACTTTATTTCGATGCCGAGTAAGTATCGCAATATTTTTTCGATGCTTTGAAACTTGATATCGAAATTAAAAGTATCGAGTACATATTTGTATTTACTGGTATCGGAATCTCCCTATTTGTAACCGTCGTCCAACTCGATTGGAACGGCCGATCACCGTCTAGCGACTGATGGCGAACACCTGCTTCTTTTTTGTTTACATTTTTCTAACGAAAAACCGTGAATGAAAGTGATTGTTCTGTGTTATTCTAATAATTGCATTATCTAGTCATACAGTTCCACTACTTGAAAATATGTATTAAGTGCCGCATAAATGCCGAAATTAAGCGATAATAAGGTAAGTAAAAGCATTTGTAAAAATGTTATTCTATCGGTGAAATTGGTACGAATAATGAATGCATGAGCTGAGGTAATGTCGTGATTATAATATGGTGCATCAAAACTTACTTAGCTTAATAGTTACTAAGTTTTTATTTTACTTGTTTTAGTTTTCCTAATACAATTTCGGGGGCTTACTTTTACGCGTAGGTACACCGTAGTACCTAGCTACCTTAGTTCAACTTGGTTCACGTATCAGTGGACCAGTTCACTTGCCTATTATTCTTTTCTTACGTTAGGTAGCTACTGTAAGAAAAGTATTATAAACTATCTTACGTAATTTCATAATTAATGTGGGAAGCGAAAGTGATAAATAAGTCGGAATAAATATGTATTTTTTCATATCGCAAATTGTCTCATTAAATATTTGTGTTTTTATTTTACAATCATGTAGATTTTTTTTTTTTAACTCTACTACTAAGTTCTATTTTAGTGATTTTGCATGCTGAAAAGCAGAATATGGGGTTCTGTTTTATATTTACATCTGTAAATACCCATATATGCAAATAAAGAAATGAATTGAATTTCACATTGATTTTGATATAAACAGCGATCACAGCAACACGAAACTTCACATTATAATAAGTACTTACCTCTAGTTTTACAATATATAATAACAAAAAAAATTGGCAATCATGGGGACTGCTGATAGAAATGAAAATTTATAAATAAACTCTTTGCTAGAATTCAATTCACAGCCCACAAAAATCTGCCTGTGGCGCACTAAAAATAGTTTTAATTTCAAAAATATTTGGGATACTGTGGTATGTATGCACGATATGTGACAAGACCAAAATGAATCTAGAATTTAGCTTATATTCAAGCATAATAGGTGTATTATTAGTAAGGTTGAAAGGACCACTTGCCATTCAAAACACTCACTCAAACTTATTGTAGGCTTACATTTACTTAGCGGGTGCGCAAACGAAACCAAGCTGAGCTAGGATTTGTTTTCAGAATTGTCCCTTCAAACCTCTTAAAAATAAATGGCAAATATCTTACTAGAAAAATAACAATCTCATGATGTGACTTTGTTGATTCCAGTGAGATGGAGAGTGTGGACAACAACCAGTTTGAAGTGAAGTGTCGGAACAGCAAGCGCAAGGTCCCGGCTCCGAGCTCCACAGCCTACCTGAACCCGGCGCTGGACCTCCTCGCCGGCGAGGACCGCATCTGCAACACCGCCATGGAAGTCCCTCACAAGAAGAGGAAGCGGACCAAGTCATGTGACATCGCCACTTTCGAAAACTCAGCCCTAGACTTGGGCATCAGTAAAGCTGCCATCAACGAGTTCTTAGTTCGAGAATTAGAAAATGTGAAAAGAAATATGAAACATATGAATGAAACTGATTTAAATCCCATATCCCATGAAGTATCGTTGACTACACCTGACTGTGCTTCAGTAGATAATGCCATGGAACAAGTTGCTGTGCCACATTTAGCTCCGAGATGCAGAAACCCAGTGAATTTTGATGCATCAAATGGTTTGGACAACTCAATGGCTAATAAACAGGCTGAGGAACCGATATATGCAAACACAACAAATCCTACAGACTTGCAAATTAGTCATGTAGGAGAAAATTCTGATGTATTCCAGTGCTCAGACATATCCAGGATTCCGCACGACTATGAGCTTGATTCTGGTGTTTCAGAACTAGAACAAAAATCTTTAACTACTAGAAATGACTGTTCAAACAATGTGACAAGCATCCAGGCAAGTATCACCAACCAAGTAGTCCTGAACAATAGTCATTTGAGTCTGAGCTTCATTGACAGACTGGCATTAAATTCCCCCAAACATCTCCAACCAGTCTCTATGCTTTGATGATGATCTAAATGAAAGTAATATAATGGAGATCAAAACAATCACCATTATAACGAAGAAGAAAAGAATAGCTGAAAAGAAAAACACAAATCCATTTTTGAATCCTAACTTGGATTTAAACGAAGATGTGTCTACAACTAATCCATTTTTTGGACTTGGACCCGGAGGTTGAATATCATGATGAAGTATTGAACAGACCAGTCGAAGTGCCCGTGCCTAATGTTAATACTCTGGTGCCAAAGAGACTGTTTTCTGGAGAAAGTAACAGTACAATATCAACTATGAATGATTCTGACACTCATCACGAGTATGAAAATATTGACCACTTCAGATCGGAGAGCCCCGTGTATGAGAATATTGAAGAAGCAAATGTCAACAAACAAAGCAAACTTCTAGGCTATGACGTGTCACAATTCAGTGCAACAGACATCATCAACTTAAACAGAAACAATCAAGGCAATAGTTCAAATGAATCAGACTCCAAGAAAGATCTAAAACACTCATTTCTCAAAGTAGGCAACAAGTTGTCCAAAAAAGTCTTCAAGACATTAAAAAAGACTTTCAAACATGAGAAACTTGACACAAACACTACTTTAAATCCTTATGAGGTCCCGAGGAAATTTCCAAAACAGAAGGAGAATAAAAAAGACTCCGGGATAGAAAACCCGGCTCTAAATTTGGACAATTCAGATGACATAGAGATTGAGGAGCTATCTGATGAGGAACATCAGTATGAGTGCATCAAAACACGAAGAAATACCGAACTGAACATGAATGTGACACCTCTGAGAGTGAGGGACAATGATATGGACTTCCTGCAGGATAGGAGTACATCAGGGAAGAGCACTCCGGGGAAGAAGGTGAGGTTTGACTCTACTTTGAACCGGGAGAAAGTGATCACAGGGAACAGCTTCGACTACGGTCTGCAGAGCCCTGGCTTCGATGCCAAGATAGAGAAGTACCACGACGAGTTGGAAAACTGTATCAATGAGAAGAAATTCTTACAGCAGAACATGTGACTATAATAATTATAAATAATTAATGTTAAGATTTTTGTACACCTAAGATTTACATTATTTTTATATTTTTTTTTTACAGAAATGCAAACAATATATTCTTGCCATATACGAGTACATTGTTAAGATATAATACTCTAAATGTAGGCAGTAAGTAACGTTACATACAGGGTTATGAACACCTGTGGTATGCCGAGTGTTGAGTTGTGTTGTGCTGTACTCAGTATTTTAAATAGTTTTTACTGTGGGCCAAGTTTAAACTGCGAAGATCAACTGTTCTATGAAAGTTAATTTTAGCCTCGGAATAACAGAACAAAAAAATTGATGTTTAATATATTTTAATGCTCGTCACACGTCACTATCTATTTGCCCTGTAATTTATCTGGAAATATTTCCCTTTAAACTAGAACACAGTAACATTTGCATATTACTTTTTGGAGTTAGAATAACTGTGAGAGGCGTGTTACTTCCCCAGGCAGACTCTACGAATAGCAAAATTAAAAAAAAAAAAATACTTTTCATAATACTAAATAAAACCCAACCCATTCATCATAGTGCCGATTCTGCATACCCTGTATAGAAAATCTTGATTGATCACCAAAATGACTGACTAGTGACCCACATAGTCTGCACCAAAGATACAATGAAAAGATTTCCACATCATGCGTCTTTCCGGGGTCATAGTCTGCTGCTGTTCCATGGTCTCTAGACAGGCTGCTGAGATGACAGCTTCTACTGCTTACTGCATAATTATTTTGATAAAACTGTAATGTTACAAATTAGACATTTTCGGATAAGAAAAAAAAAGAATATCTTAGATGGCGTCTTATCTCAGATTAATAATGCTAATGAAGCTGGAGTTTCGGATGATACAAAAAAAAAAAAGAATATCTTAGATGGCGCCTTACATCAGATTATTAATGTGAATGGATCTGGAGATGTAGATGTGTTTTGAGAAACAAACATTCGTAAATTGTAATTTTATTTTCTGTGTTTTAATTCTCAATAATATTTTATGCGCCTGTGAAACTATGTCTACTTCCAGATGTTCAGATACGGATCCTTTTACTACCATGCATCGTCACAGAGATCAAACGGTTACGTTAAGTATTATTTTTTATTTTTACCAAAATACAACTACTACCGCCATCTAGTACGTAGTCTAGAACTAGTTTGTTTTGTTTTGAAGCCGTCTCATTGTAGTGATTAAGATTCGCTCTCTACTTATGTAATAGGTTTACTATAGGTAAATATTTATTTCTAAGCTAAGCTGAAAAAGTGCACTAAGTCGAAACTAACTTTATAATTATGTACTTAATTTTAACGAGTAATATTTATTTAAATTGACGAAAAAGTCGCAGAAAAAGACAATGTGGTCTAAAAGATTATTTTCTCGAATCTTTTGCTTTAATAAGTACCTAAAAGTTGTGTTGCCGTCGAGGCGTGTTGAATCCTACGTCGTTATCCAAAGTGTTAGAACCCAAAGCATAATGTAACTGAATTTATTTCATAAGACTTTGATTATTTATTTGTCTAGATTTAATCTAAAATAACAGTTTTTATCTACTTTGTATATTTTGCTACTATTCCTTGTAAGAGGCTATTCTTGCCAAATAAATACGATTTTGTATTTAATATCAGTTTTTTCTTTATCCTATACTAACTATTCTATCGTCTATAGAAGGTATCAAGCAGGGTATAACCACAGTATAAATAATATATATAAATAATAGTAATAAATATGAGTATATTTTAATAGACTGAGGTATAACAATCGATCACAAATAAAGTCAAAGGCAGCTGATACCTACTTTAACAACTTTAGATTTTGATTTTACATGTAGAAGTCATGTACCTATAGTAACAAAATTATTTCCTTAGTCACTTCAAAAAGCAAAGTGTAGGTAGTTATATGTAAAATACTTAATGGAACTTAATCCAATGGTGGTAATCTTCCAAGGTAATCGTCGGTGCCAGACTGTCTCCACCTCGTGCGTCACGGGAACCGCCAACGCGACTGCCTTATTGTCTAATCAGTGAACAAAACCTGCAAAACTTAAGGCAGTGCCTCCAGTGTCCGCGGAGAATTATGAGACAATCTTATGCTAGATTTTTCACATCGGTTTTAGGTCACGTTTAGCATGTTTGCTTGTAGAAAAAAATATGCAAAATTAGATGGCTATGGCTGGATTTGGCTATGAAATTCCAAAAACACAGCATAAGTAGCCCACTTAATGTTCCCACTGCTGGAACCGGGGAGTAGGGTGTTGACTGTCACAAGGAGAGTCAACGCCCTACTCCAACACGCTGGTCTACTGCGGTTGACGGGTCACACATCCTCGAAAAACGTCTTTCTTGGATCATGCCGGTTTACTCACCATGCTATCCGTCACCATCAAAGCCAGCGGGGACGACAAAATTGGTACGGTCGCCCCAAGCAGGTAACGAACCAGCTGCCAGGAGTTGTTTTGCAAATACCGGTGCCCAATGGACTTTGCGTAGGTATGCCATTGCATAGGTAAAACAGGTAAAACTAGGAGAGTTATATTTTGTTACTATTTCAAGTTTACGACAGTGACAAACTGAAAAGAGTGGCAAAAATATATGAATTAAACGCGAATTTTATGTAGGTACGGTGGCATCGCATTTAAAGAGGCCACGTGAGAGCCACTTAAGAGGCCGTAGGCGAGGGCCCACTACCCACGGCACTTACTTCCAAATGACCATAAGAAGATTTTAAGCCCCGTCTATGGTTAGCCGGACGCAGGAACAAGTGAGAGGGAAAACAAGCCCGTTGAAATAGAATCGCTTCGCAGGCCATAGAGCACGCAGCCCTAACCCTGTTCTATTCTTGCGCCGCCGCCCCACGTGGCGACCCTCCATTATCCAATAACCGGCTGCGTCGCTGCAATTGCAGCCAAGGTCCAGGATTACGACAATTGGCTGATGCACACCTTCTATCATCTTTACTGTAGTCAACATCGGCATTAAAAACTTCACATAAAATGTGCGTAGCGGCCACAGGTTTACCCGTTTAGTTCCCGTTCCTGTTATTTTCTCGGGACAAAATGCCTATAAATATGTTATATTCCAGACCATCTGTGTTTAAAATTTTAACTCGATTCGTTCATAAGTTCCTACGTGATTGAGAAGAAAACATCCAAACTTTCGTATTTGTCATAATAGTAGGGTAATACGAATATTATGTATCTATGCACTCGCCGATTTTTTTATGTCGAGGAAATTTTTCGAATCGTAAGATAAGATAAGATATTTTTATTGGCATAAATTGAATACATACATTATTATAATAATATAAGTCACATTTATAGCCTTGTCAGTTTACAAAATAATTATTTTATTCAATTTTACTGTGAGTATTCCTGAAATGTGAGTATATTCGAGATAGGCACTTATTACATTACCTAATAATTTTTAAATAAATACATTATTTTTTATCATCACGTAATATGTTAAGGACTGTGGAGTGTATGTATCCTGCATTTTTTTTATTTATAGGTATAAGCTTCAAAGTTAAATATTCAGTAGCTTAGTATAGATATTGTTTTTGGCGCAAACTAATATTACGCCATCTGACTGAGGTACATCAGTTGCACCCATTAATGTAACTCTCAATAACAAAAGATTTAATAATTGATAGAATAAATATAGCACTGGTTAGCGCTTTACTTTTGCTATGACTCTCGTTATATTCAACCGGAACTGATAGAAATACCTACTCTTTGCATTTTTTTTTATTCAGCACATGACTGTATTGACAGTGATTGGCCTAGTGACTAGATCGTGTGGGTCAGGATCGTGGAGTTGTGGTTTCAAATCCCGTCCGCACCTTTTGAGTATTTTTCTTTGTGCATTTGTTGCAGTTGTCATCAGCACTGACTTTAACGATGAAGGAAAATATCGTGAGGAAAACAGGAATGTTCCAAGTCTATAATTGGGCGCGCAAGTGCATTTTGTTAAATAGGACGTGTTCTTGAAACACCTATCTTGGAATATGCCCGTTTCCTCACGATGTGGCGGCATTACCTAGGCGTTATACAAACCAGATTTGTACCCAAAATATCATCCTTTGGCAGTTTCAGCATACAACCAAAATGCTAGCTACTTTTTGTTCAGAAGATTAGTAGCTCCGATCAGTCAACGCGACAATGGCGCTACCATTCTGCCACAATTACTCCCAATAGATTTAGAAATTTGAGGACGTACTACCGAGTTACTGTATTAAGTCTATCTACGGCTTTTATTTAAAAATCATTCACACAACACAACGACATTCCTACGTACCTACTGCTGATTGAAGTAATAACTTAGAATAATTTTAATTATTAAACAGTACCTACCTACTAACGTTCTGTTGCACAATAAGTACCCACAGCACATCTACAGATATGCTGCTATTACGCATGTCGTTAACGCGAGTTCACAAGATTTCTCCCATCCAAAAATGTCTAACACGCACGTCCCACTCTTTTTTTTTTAACTTTTATAACCTGATGTTAAGCGACGATGCGGTCTACGATGGAGCGTGTTTACCTAGAAGAAAACGATTCACTCTCGGTTTGCACAAAGATTGTAAATATCGGGGAATACCCTCTCAGGCAACGTATTCTACAGCCTAGACGGGAACGTCTAGGTATTCTCGATAGGAATACACAAGAGTATCACTCTGCCGCCACTCCGACGCTACCTCTACATTAGTATGTCAGTTACGTTAACTCGTAAGATTTTCTTCTACCAAAATGGCCAACGCCGCTAAAGAAGTCTTCACTTCACTACTTACGAGTACCTACTAACTTATCAAAGATAGGTAGATAAACTCTTTACTGCATTTAATTATAACAACAAAACAAAAATATGCAAAACTTAAAAAACAAAGTAGCAATTTGCGACTTTATCGCCAAGAGCGATCTCGTCCAAGCAACCGCAATGGAAAAGGAGAATACGAAGATTTTTATTTAGTATTACAAGAACAAAATTAAAAATTTTGACTAACCCCCGACTACCTCGGAATTGTTAGCTGTACAACATTCTACTAGTAAAGCACCCATATTAAAGGAGTTGAAAAAAAAAATATTTCGCCATTTTGTGGAAGCGGCCATCTTGGATTTGGAATTTGTCATAGCGAAATGTATTCTACTAGTCAAGCCCTTTCGTTTGATACCCATATTGAGGTAGTAGTGAAAAAAGTAATGTAATACGCCATTTTGTCGTGGCGGCCATCTTGGATTTGAATTTTTTATGGTGTATAGTATTCTACTACCTAAGCCCTTTCATTTGATACCCATATTGAGGTAGGTAAGTGAAGAAATATTTTGTCCGCCATTTTGTGGAGGCGTCGATACCCTTTTTTTGGTCGGGGGTTAAAAAATGACGGAACTTACTTTCATAGATCGATTTATAACAATCAATGTGTGGTCCTCGACGAAACTTGCGTCAGATATATATTATAACTCTGTAAGGTACCTAGTTACTGGAATTACACTCGACTTTTGATAAATGAATCCGAAATCAAATTAGTCGAGCGACGCGGCGGCGAGAGCGACGTGCTGTAAATCTGAATCACGTTAATAAATATTGAGTTTCAGCTATCGGACCGCTCACTCTGGCTGATATGCAGTGTTACTGTTTACCTCACCTAAACAGAACATTATTTAACCAAAATCAACTGAACTACAATTTATCAAAGTGTAACAATTCCACAAGTTGTCATGTACAAAAAAAAAACACATATATGTAGGTACATGCACAGTGATCATAAATCGTATTTCTAAGGCTGATTCAGCGGGTAAATTGGAGTAAGCACATAATATAATTTTAAAGTAGGTACGTGCACTACGTACGAGTTTTTGCGATACTAAGGTAAATATCGTACATGGTATTGGTACATTTAAATATAGAACCAGCACAAGATTAATATGTAAGTTAATAAAAGGAAAATTATCCCGGCGGCGTCGTCCCCAGTGGAGATTAAAGTGAGGCCATTTTTTTGATATATCTTAAAGTGACGAGACGAGCTGGATATGCGTCTGATGGTAAGCTACACTTACTAGGAAGATGGGTATTCTTACAAGGAAGAGATAAGACTCAAACTCCTGTACTAGATAAATAAGTGCAAGTTGGCGGATGTCATGTCTTCGGATGACACTTACTATTGGCGATGATTTCCTCACGGTTTCTGATTAGAAACTAAGCTCTGACCCGCGCTTAGTCGTCGTCTCTTAGACTGGAATTTCGACTGAACTATCATAATCTAAAGGATCGATAGCAGCGTAGGTGAATCCGAAGACAGCTGCTATGGGCTATAGATAGGTTCATTTATGTAAGACACACGTCTCTATGTTTGTATAGAAATATAGAGGTAGAGCTTCTACTTTTAATAAAACGTTTGTTTACATGTAGACAATAGGAGAGATTGTCACTCTTATTTACTTTACAAGACGTTTCATGAACATTGCTATGAACAGTATTTCTGTATATTCACCGGATGTTGTAATATTTGATTCGTAGCGTGTGTACAGAAACTGAAAGTTTGTTAAAATTGTAAGCACCAAAATTGCTATAAGCAATGGTATTCAGCCGGGGGAACGTTATCAGCTTGTTGGGCACGCAAGCCACTGGTAGTGGTCATTGATCAGTCATTGGTCAGTCAAGGGTTGATCATTTTGATCGAGGAATCAAATTGATTAACCCGTCAATATCGGTGTTTAAATAATTCACATGTGTTGTGCTTAGTGTAAATAATTAATTAGACATGTAGTGTGGTTTTCAGTGCGTTTTAGTTTTTATTATATTATTAGCCTATACTGTCCCAATGCTGGGCAAAGGCCTCCCTACCTCTCTCCATTTGATTCTATCTTGACTTAATGTTTCCCAGTGTTTTGAATAGCCGTCAAGGTCATCCCGCCAACGTTTCTTTGGCCTGCCGCATCGTCGTTTGCGATCGGGCTTCCACTGAGTAGTGATTTTGGCCCAGTGAGCATCTGACGTGCGGCAGACATGTACAGCCCAATCCCATTTCAAATTAGCTGTTTTTTGGGTCACATCGGCTATCTGAGTCCTGGAACGCAGTATGGTGTTTCTTATACGATCAGCTTATCAGGTTAGCTTTACGCCAAGAATACTACGTTCCATGGCTCGATGGCAAACTGCGAGGTTGAACTTTTGATCTTTAGGCAAAGACCAAGTTTGCGCTCCGTACGTTAGAATGGGGAGAATGCACATGTCCATGAGCTTACGTTTAAGGATAAGTGGGGTGTCTCCCTTCATGAGGTCTTTCATGGACCAATAGCTCTTCCAGGCATTTTCAGTGCGACGGGTAATCTCCGCATTCTGTCTAGCCTGGAAAGACACTAATTGGCCCAAGTACACGTAGCTGTGGACATATTCAATCTCCGTACATTCAATTGATATTTTGCGCTTTACGCTGTTGGTCATTATCTTGGTCTTTGACATGTTCATCTTCAGTCCAACCTCGGTGCTTGCTTTGCCTAGATCTTGTAGCATGTGACCCAATTTAAGAGCTGAGGCAGAGAAGAGAACGATATCATCTGCGAAGCGCAGGTTGGTAAGTCTTTTCTCACCGATGAGTAGACCTTTCTCTTCCCAGTCTGGTCCCAATTTGCGGAAAACTTGTTCTAAAGTGGCTGTGAATAGTTTTGGTGACAGCGTCTGATATAATACCTACTTATATATTTTTAAATATATACTTATCATACTTAGAAAACACCCAGGCACAACGCCACATTATCCCCAGAAGATGATCTCATAAAGCTAGAACATACCAAAAAGCGGTCTTGTCTAATAAACGTATGCCTACAATCTGTGTACAGAAATAGGTAATGAAGGTATCGGTTACGTGGCATCATTTATAATGCAGTAGGTCGACGCCGTGGCCGGCGGGTCGCGGCCTGAGCCGGGCTGCCGGCCCTGAGCTGCACCCAGCGCCCAGCCTACTGCTCAGATACTGTGCACTCTCATTTAGAACACTAGTACACAAACACTCGGTAATTTTCATTCAACTTCGTTTTTATGTGATTTATAATGTGTTCCTACAGAGAATTGAGTCATTGAGGTGCTTAGAGAGGCGAGGACATGACTAGTTTCGTATCTCAGCTTGCAGGAAGTCTAGCTGCTGAAACGTAGGTCATGGGTTCAATTCCCACCCTGTTAGCCAATAAGCAACCACGGCAACGATTATTTCAAAATACTAAGTACCATAATTGATTGTCGCCGAAAAAACTCCGTTGATATTTCAGTTACAGCGGTTTCGATAAAATTTATATTGGACCACTTCTGAACTATGATCTACCATCTACCACACAAATAATAATAATGTATGTGCTCCGAAAATCCGACTTCAAATTACAATTATGTTCAGCCACTCGACGAAATGTCATAAGAATCTATATTATACTAGCTGTACCCTGCCACGCTTTGCTGTGGCACATTGTAATGCAAAAATTAGATAAAACAATCCTTGATGCGGATTATATATCATTGTAAAATTTCAGCTCGATCGGTGCAGAACTTTTTGAGTTTCGAAGCGTACACAAACCAACATAACATCTATACTTATAATAAAACTGTAACGGGTCGAATTCTGTACATTGAAGATATTTTGAAAATTTTTTTTTGGAGCACTCCATAGTCGATACTGATGGCGAAACTGCAATTTTTTTCTTTCATGTCTGTCTGTCTGTCTGTCTGTCTGTCTGTCTGTCTTTCTGTATAGGGATCACGCATCACACCGAAACTACTGATTCAATTCAGCTGAAACTTGGCACGATTTTAGTTTATACTAAGGACATTGCTGTAGGCTACTTTTGATCCCGAAATTCTGATCGGTTTTCTTGCGGGAGGGGGTGAAAGTCAGAATGTGTATTTGGTTGTAACTCATGTTTGCGTTGTTTAATTTCATTAATTCTTTTTTTGTTAGAAAGAACATATTTTTTATATTGTCCCGTCAAAATTTGAACAATATCGGTCTGTTGGTTCGGAAATTACACAAACATTAAATAATAACGACACGCGCGGCGCGTTCGGTACATACTAACTTCTAAGTATTCTGTGTATCACAGACGATCCACAGAATATCTAGATTCTAGAAAGTGCCCACGTGATCGCGTCGCGTCGTCTTGGATGACAAAATAATTGTCAAAAATATATTTTTGTGTGGAAAACAAACATCATTCGGTTATAATCGACTTCAAACAAGGAGGATGTTCTCAATCGGGTTGCATGTTTTTTATTTGGTTTTATTTTACGCGATAACTCCGCTAATTGTTAGTTGATTTTGATAATTCCTTTTTTGTTTGGTAGAAAATACTTCAGATCTTATCTTAGATGTCGAAAACAGGGAGGTAGTTTTTCAATGATCAACAAAAAACTAAAATCATCTTAGATATATCTGTACGACATAGTTATACCTTCTTATAAAATTTAGTCGAATGACAGAATTAAATTACCTGTCAATGAAGTAGAATTTTGTTATTTTGGAGAAAACATATCAGCATAATAAGTAGCAGCATAAACAACCCATTAAATGTTCCCACTGCTGGGCGTCGCGGCCTTCTCTCGCAAGGAGAGAGACAAGGCTATAATCCACTACGCTGGCCCAGTGTCGCTTGGTGGATGACATATGACTTAGAACGTAGATTTCGGTTTCTTCACGGTGTTTTCCTTCACCGTTTTAATTACCGGCATTACGAACATGACTCTGAAAAGATAGTGGTGCGCGTGGTTTTGAACCCTGGGTCTCCGGATCGACAGTCGCCGTTCTCCCGACTAAGTCAGCTCTAACTTACTAGACCAGCCGTAATTTATTAGAAAACGTATTATTTCAATCCAAATACTGTTTAAAAATTAAAGGTAGTGTTCAACAAGCTTCGGTGACCGAAGCAGACTGTTGTTAGGGTTCCGTACACAAAGGGTAAAAACGGGACCCTATTACTGAGACTTCGCTATTCGTCCGTCTGTCACCACCAGACCACTGAACGGTGATAGCTAGACAGTTGAAATTTTTGCAGATGATGTATTTCTATTGTCGCTTTAACAAAAAATACTAAAAATAAAATAAATATTTTAGAGGTGCACCCATATAACAAACTTGATTTTTTACCGTTTCTTGCTCGATACTAATAATAACGTACCTGTCACAGGTAGACGCTTTAACTATTCACTTACGTTGGAACGGCTGAATGTATCGAGTTAAAATTAAAGACACATTCTTGGTTTAGCTTAAGTAATACATAGAGTACTTATACATAGGCAATGATTAGCCTACCTATGAGTTCTTCCAGACTGTAATCTAATTCTATTTCAAATTTCAACCCGATCACTTGATACGTTCCGCCATGATTAAGTAACAAACATCCAAACAGTGACATTCATAATATTTACAGGACAACGTTGGAACAGCTGAACATATTTGGATGGAATTCGAAACACACGTAGTTTGAACTCAGAAATAGCAAATCGGTTACTTATAGGTTACTGTGACGTAGGAAAGACTAAGCAAATTTGGTAGAAAATTGAAACAGGGATAACTCATAGTCTGAAATACCACATTTATGTATTTATTACCTATCAACCTGAAAAGAAGCATGGCCCCTAAGGAAACAAATTTTAACTATCACGTCAAAACGGCACAACGATATAGGTTGACAAACGAAACACATATAGTTTAGAGTCTAAAATTTCACAAGGGCTAATAAGTCTACATTTTCATTTAACTCCATATTAATATAAGCATATATTTTCGTAAGGAACTTGATGTGATGGTAAGGTAAAAGCCAAAAATGAAAAATATATGCACCCGTTTTGGCGTAGATAATATAGGTGATTTGCGTTCACAATCAAAATAACAAATAATATTCTCATCAGACGTCGCTAATGCCAGTTTAAATCTAAAAGCACTAAAGGCCATTTAAATCGATGTTTTGCTATTGTGGTTTGTATTTTTTTCTTTCATCACTACGTGGCGTTACTGGTATTCTAAATTGTACTAATAGGTTTTTGCTGCTAAAAGGATTATGATGCCGAATTTGGATTCTTTCGTTCTTGATTTTTTTCTGTGTTACCTACAATTAAATTCATACATTAACATTTCACTAGGACTTGGCTTAGATTTACGGGTTCAACTTGCTTGAATATCATTAAAACTCAAAATTTTAATTATTTTGATTCCACACAGGCTTCGTTCAGAATTTTACGCCGGTTAGGGTCGCGGGTAACAGCTAGAAAACAGCTTGCGGATAAAAAGAAATAGGTAAGTAGGTATCAGATCATGCACATTAGCTTCAGACTTTTCATAATGTATCCTATAAAAATCCTACAAACTTAACACTTGCGGCTATGTTCGATACTACGAAACCTTACTAAGTATGTTTGATTTTGTTTAAAAAAAGAAAAATAAAGATGATAAAATTGAATAAATTTTTGTGTGGAAAAACAAATTCACTCAAACTCAAAGGTCAATGACTACTTATCCAAATATTTGACGTACGATACTTCCAATTAATGTATAAGTCAGTAACATCTGCTTACGCGAACGAAGTAGCGGGTTCAGCTAGTTTTTTATATATAGAGATTACTGTTGTGTAAGAAAATTTTAGTGTTTTGTGTATATTTCAGCAACTGCTTCACCGAATTCCATTAAATCTATATGAGACCACCTCTGAGTTAAGATCTACCAAACAAAAAAGTTACCGTCGAAAACCATTCACAATTTTAGCAACGCTATAGCGTAACACAATTATTTTAAAAATAAAGAGTGACGAGACGATCAGGACATGTGCCTGATGATAAGCAACATTAGCAACATGCCTGACACATAACAGCATAGTGACACGCAGCTATTGGAACATGAATAGTCCAAATCATTACCGAGCACTGCACTGCGCTCGTCACTCAGAGATCTTAGATGTTATATCTCTAAGCCCTACATAAATAAATACAAAAAAACGTAAAACTGAATTGAGAACCTCCATTTTTAAAGTCATTAATATTGAGAAAAATATTTTCGAGATCTTATTTTCTTACTAACATATAACAGTGTAATATACTGTGCTAACAGTATAGCATCAGCTCTGCGCTCGAATACCAGTCGCGCGGTTTCCACAGCACAAGCGTTGCTCAGTTAAGGACTAGAAATTAAAATGCCCATCGATGTCCACCAACATTTACTGGTTCCTACTAAGGTAGAACGTTTCCAAACAAAAACAAATTCATTCGCTTCATAGAAGATATTTAATTTCCCACTTCATCCAAGTGCTCTTTAATTGATTGAACAATTAAGGTTCACAATTATTGTAGTTCCGCTAAATTTGATGCCATCTTCTCCTAATTGGCTCTATAGATGATGCTGTATCTATTCTATTGTAGTTTTGTACAAAAACCGTTTTAATCAAACTGTATGTTATTGTTGGTATCGGAAAATCGGAATGTACTGGTTAAGGTCGTGTAGGTACATTGTGCATTCACCGTCCATCACAGGTCACTCACGTAGAACGTAGAATCATTAATGTTAATAGAAGGTATTTGACGTTGTTGATTTGTAGTTTAGTCGAGCGGCGCGACCGGATTTCGTTCAGAGTTTAATCACTAACAATGAATTATCATAAGCAGCCCAGTAATTATTCCCACTGCTTGGACTCGGGCCTTCTCCCGCAAGGAGAGAGTCCAGGGCATTATCCACCACGCTGGCCCAGTGCTGGTTGGTGCTATTTTCCCGATGGGGATATGTCTTCAAATCGAGAGTGAATCGAGTTTTCTACGTAAACATACTCCATTGCAGACCGCATCGTCGCTTAACGTCAGGCGAAATGGCGGTCAAGTGTAATAATATAGTTATAAGAACACGTATTTACTTGGGACCTGCCAATTTTCTCACCAAGTTTTCCGCACCGTTAGAGCCTTTGATGGCGACAAACTGGCAAATATTATGCATTTGAAAAAAAAAACAGAAATACAGGTGGGATTTGAACATACTATCTTATTGTAGATCTCACGTTTTAGCAACTTAGCCAACACGGGTTTTTGAGTTATTTCCACAACACAACTCTGAGGTTTATATTATTAACTAGCGGCCCGTTCCGGCTTCGCTCGGATATTGTCACATAAAGCCCATTAATCGAAATAAAAAACTATCCTATCTTTTAAGTTGGATCAATCTACACACGGTGTCCAAATTTGATTAAAATCGGCTAAGTAGTTTAGGAGTCCATCGTGGACAAACATCGTGACAGGAGATTTATATATATTAAGATAAACTACTGAAAGTGAAAGAAAATTCTTTATTTTTCTCATAATTAAAACAGTAAATACAATTTAGGAAAACAGTACGCCTAGAGTGAAACAACTGGCGGGCTTATCGTTGAAAGCCATTTCTGCCTGGCAATCTACTATCAGATTTAATTTAAGTGTCACAGTTTCCACCTATGCAGACGTGGCACTTCAGGGCGGCGCCCCCCCGGCCGGGCCGGGGCGCTGACCGGCGCTCCCGTGGGGCAGAGCGGAGCACTGCGCCAGGAATCATTCATTTATAACGTCAGTCCGCTGTCGGCGCATCACGTTACTGCGGTAAACATCGGCCAAGTTGTACCTGAATAATAAACACGTAAATCAAATATCACAAATATTCTGTTTTCCAATTATTTTTATACCCGGTACTCTCCAACACCCAGGAGTTTTATTTCAAACAAAGATGGTAACGACTCCGTCGTTGAATCGATGTATAAATGGAACTCTTTGTTGCATCGCGGCTGTACGGCCGAATGGAAACAGTAAACGTTATTTACGGATCACGAAATAAAGTGATAACATACAGTGCCGGATTAAGCCAGCGCGGGGCCTGTAGCAATTTCTGTCAAGGGGCCCTTGGTTTGCTTAGGTTTAGGAAGAGTAGGGTAAAAAAATCAAAAAACATTTTTTTTTCTAAGCTAACTTCATCGTAGATCGCATTGTCGCTTACCATCATTCAGGCAAGATGGCGGTCACGCGTAAAATAATAACAAAACGCTTGCCGAAATATCTCAGTACAGTCGGTATTTTTCAGAGTCGGTCAGATATTTGGCTCTTGCCTCTTGAGTTTTAGACTTTTAGGTCGGAGTGAAGCATAGACTAAGTGCTTCGTGGTTAAGGCTTGCAAAATATTATCGCTCCTATTATATTTACAGTCAGGCAGGCGTCGAAGCGCGGGGCCCCCCAATTCGTGCGGGGCCCGTAGCATTTGCTACTCCTGCTATATGGCTAATCCGGCACTGATAACATAAACTTATAAAATTGTCGAAGCGATCGTGTTGAAATCTTTCTATTTCATGTCCTAGGTCCATATGTCACCGGAACCTGTGATTATTTTTCCAAGTGCTAATGAACAAGTTTATCATCTTGGGTTTTAAGGTGAAAGAAATCATCTCGCGGAAACCTGTGTGTTTCAAAAAAGACGTCCTACCAGGACATGTGTCAGCCGCCTAGCCGCAATTAGCCAGCGTAGTGGATTTTGACTGTCTCCTGGTGAGTTTCCCAGCAGTGGGAACATAAAGGGATTGCTTATGTTTTAAACTTTCACGATTTGACCTCTGTCTGTCTGTCTGTCCGTTCGTATGTTACAGACACTTTTCTCCGAAACTATAAAAGCTGTATATACTCTTGAAACTTGGTAAGTAGATGTAATCTGTAAACCGCATTAAGATTTTGATACAAAAGATAGAAAAAAAATTGTGTACCCATACTTAGAACTGAAACTCAAAAAATACTTTTTGATAAAAACCATACGTGTGGGGTATCTATGGATAGTTTATCAAAAATGATGTTGAGGTTCCAAACATATTTTTTTTCTAAACTGAATAGTTTGCGCGATGGACACTTCCAAAGTGATAAAAAGTTCCCCCCCCCCCCCCTGTAACTTCTAAAATAAGAGAATGACAAAAATAAAAAAGTGTATGATGTACATTATCATGTAAACTATCAACGAAAATTGGTTTGAATGAGATCTATAAAGTAGTTTTATTTTAATTCGTCATAAATTCACTTTTGTTAAAACACTGATTAAAGTAACAACAAACTACAAGAAATGTATATTATGTTACTTGCTGCTACGGAAGCTTTCATGGGCGAATCTGACTCGCATTTGACCACTTTTATAATAAAGTGATCCGAACATAGGTGTAGGAGATTATAACGGCCACAACCTCTCATTTATAAGTATCAAGTGTCAGTAAATAAGTAGAACTACTGTAATATTATAATAGAACCCATTGAGCAATAAGAAACAAGAAAGAACAAGGAGAAAGGAGCCTAAAAAAGTCGTTTACTACGAGTAGTAACATCAACGGTAATCATGAAAATTTTATTAGATTAATTGCTCTGAATGTCGATTCCTGATTGGCCCACTTTGATCACCGTCAAACGGCGTTTTTAACCCCCGACCAAACAAGAACAAAATTAAAAATTTTGATTAACCCCCGACTACCTTAGATTTGTTATCTGTACAACATTCTACTAGTCAAGCCCTTTCATTTGATACCCATAATAAGGAAGTTGTGAAAAAAGAAATGTAATTTGCCATTTTGTGGTAGCGGCCATCTTGGATTTGAAATTTGTCATAGCGCAAAGTATTCTACTAGTCAAGCCCTTTCGTTTGATACCCATATTGCGGTAGTAGTGAAAAAAATTATATAATTCGCCATTTTGTGGTGGCGGCCATCTTGGATTTCAAATTTGTTATAGCGTATAGTACTCTGCTAGTCAAGCCCTTTCATTTGATACCCATATTGAGGTAGAT